>OX463755.1:50579023-52034436 GCA_949824845.1 Rhingia rostrata
CAACTTGTGCAAACTGATAAACGGAGATGAAGAACAACATTTCGCTGTCAGGCAGATGGTACCATTCAGTATTGCCAACGACAGCGAAAACTGCCAAAAACCCGAGCTGAATGAAGTGGGATAGCAATCTCTTAACTCAAGCTTAATAGGGTTGCCGGAAATTACTGCTTTCCCCGCTAAGCCTTATAAAGCCGACGGAGATGACTTGCTAAGTAACATCCACCAACTCATAACCCCAGTCTGTCGGATGAAATTTTGCCTGAAGAATGGAACCTTGGCATCGTTTTCACGATCCACAAAAAATGAGACCCTCTGAAATTGGCTAACTATAGAGGCATCTCCTCAACATCGCCTACAAGATCCTATCTGGCGTAATATGTGAATGCCTGAAAACGTGAACAAACAAACTGATCGGCCCTTATCAGTGTGGTTTTAGGCGTGGAAAGTCCACAACTGATAAAATCTTCACACTTTGGCAGATCATGGAAATAAAACTACGAAGTCGAAATCGAAACCCACCACCTATTCATCGACTTCAAAACCGCATAAGAAAGCATATACAGAGACGAACTATACAGGGCCATGTCTAGTTTTGGTATACCGCCCAAGCTCGTCCGTTCTTCGAAAAATCTTCGGTCTTCGTTGACGGGCTTTGGTGACGAAGAAATAACCAAGACTATACGAGATATACAGCGATATGTCCATAGTCAAAAAAAAACTCCACACTGGGCGTTTAAGATGTCTAGGGTTTGTAGAACGAATGGACACCAATACTTCGGCTCGCAAAGGCTTCGATTCCCAGTCAGACGTTGGACGCAGTAGAGGAAGGCCTCGCCTTAAGTGGCGTAAGTATAAACCCTCTTCAAAAAACTTTAAGTGCGCAACTGGACGTACTTAGCTAAGGACCGAACCGAACAGATCTTCCTAAGAAATGTATCGGACATGATCGCTAGGCAGTATAACATGTTAAGTCAACTATTTTTGACAGCAAAGTTTTGAATTTATTCCGAAGTTGTCCGAGGAAGAATTATTGCGGAATCCATTGTATACGATTGTAAGTCTCATTTTTTTCCACAACTGGTACCTCGTAAGCAAAATGACTTCTGATCGGAACTGGCAGAAGTGGATAGCTCGATAGGGCTGAATATCTTAGATCAAGCATACAATGGTAGGAATGAACTACCACAATACATATTTACCTAAATGTACAATATCAAGCAGCTTTGAAACAGAGTAAACAAACATATTTAGGCATTTCGTGTTGTTGCTCCATAGTGAAGGGTTTTTCAATAAGAGCGCTACAAAAGGTTTCGGATATCAACAAAATTCTTTATTCCTGTGAAATTACGTTCGATGCCATTATGTATGTAACTCGATTTCTTTTGCATGGCCACCACGGACACGCTTGCAGAAGTCCAGACGCTGAACCCAATTTTCGACGATTTTCAAGCATAAATCGGCCGATACTGCTGCAATTTCACGTTCGATATTCGTACGAAGTTGATCAATCGTCGCTGGCTTGTTGACATATACCATAGACTTGACGTAGCCCCACAGGAAATAGTATGACGGCGTCAAATCGAACCACCGAAGCGGCCAAGCGACTGGGCCATTTCGTGTGATAGCACGTTCTCCAAACTTGGTTTTCAATAAATTGATTGTGGCATTCGCTGTGTGGCTTGTGGCGCCGCCCTGTTGGAAGCACATGTCCTCCAAGTCCATATCATCCAATTGGGGACAAAAATATTCGGTTATCATTGAACGGTAGCGATTCCCATTCACAGTAATGTGCCGGTCTTCATCATCACGGAAGAAGTACGGCCTAATGACGCCGCCGGCCCATAAACCACACCAAACCGTAATGTTTTCGAGATGCAATGATGACTCATGTAGTACATGTAGATTGCTGCCTGACCAATAGCGCATATTTTGTTTATTGACGAAGCCATTCAGCCGGAAATGAGCCTCATCGCTGAAGACGATTCCCCGTTGAAAATCCGAATCATTTTCAAGTTGTTGCTCAGCCAATTCACGAACATACGACGCTTCTGTTGTTTAAGTGGCTTCAGTCCTTGCGTCTATTTAATCTTGTAATGATGTAGGCCAAGATCTTTTCGCGAAATTCGCCACAACGACGTCACAGAGATGCCCAACGCTTGAGAACGACGTGTGAGAGACACATTTGAGGATATCTTCAACTGAAGCATCAGCGGCAGCAATATTCTCGACACTACGGGAACGTCTTTGTCTCACTGGCACGGGAACGTTGAGGGCACTGACTCCGAATTTCGGTTGAGAATTTTAATAATTTCGACTGGTTGTTGATCGTATGTCTTTCCATCTTGAAATGGCAAACCGAACTGAAGAGAAATGTCAAAAGAGCGGGAAGAAATATGGCGTCGTTTGCTGTCCCTGTCGCTCAACTTTTGTTGCATCCCTGTTGTAAAACCCGATATGACTAGCACAAAATCACAAAAAATGTTCCTTATTAAACGGTGTACTGGTGAAGTTTAGTTCTTATGATACAAATTTCAAAAAGCTTTTAAGATAGTCCTTCATCTTCATCATTAATTATTAGTCTTGGTCAAGTTTTTGTGAACTCGTTCCCTTGTAATCGAATATTCAAAAAAAGTTGGGGTCAAAACCCCAAGACTATCATATGAATGTATACGGCCGTTGTAAGACCTATATTAACATATGGAGGACTTGGTTGGTGGCAATCCACAAACAAAGTCACTTATATAAAAGATATGACTAAGGTACAAAGAAAAGCATTTGTGGGCGCTACTAGCGCAATTAGAACCACTCTAACAGCGGAACTGGAACCATTCCTAACTTGCTACCGTAAGACCTTTACCTGACTTCATTCTGTCACACCCCGACTTTAAAAAAACCATTCTCTTGCATCTTTCCAAGAAGACAGAAGTTGTAGAGGAACGAATTGGGCACCGAAACCATATTTATCTACGCTGATGGCGTTGGAGCTGAAATGTTTTCAAAAACACTATGTCTAAACAGGACTTTTTGCCGCGCTGAGCACAGCAGTACCTTTCAGGCTGAGAAATTGGCAGTACAGAGGCAGCTAAAGTGAACTCAATGCTGTCTTCACCACCAGATGATATCATTATCTTCATTGACAGTCAGGCTCCAGAATCTAAATCGTGAAGCGTTGTAGTGAAGAGCTAAACATGTTGTTAAGCTCACCTGGGTCCCCGGACATGGGGGCATGCAAGGCAATGAAATTCCTGATGTACTGGCGAGAATGGGGTCTGCATTCAGCATTAATCAAGCAGACCAGTCTGTGAAGCCGCCACTATGTGACCTAGAATCTCGGGTGGGACAAGAAACACTGAATATTGCAGAAAACAGGTGGAACTCCCTCCCCACCTGTGAAATGTCGAAAATAATGTGGTCTGAGTATGATAAAGCCAGAACCCATAAACTTCTATAAGCAAACAGGAAATCTGTTTCGATACCAGTAGGGTAAATGCATCTTATAGATGATGACCTTCGTAGAGGCTGCGGTGATGTGCCACTGCCCGGGCCTCAGCCAATTAAGAACATTAGGAAAATACTTTTTTCCTGACCTCACGGATCTATCCGAAATCCCTCTCTCCAAACTTATCAGGTTTTCAAGAACATATGGATGGCTGGAAAGGGACTAACAGCAATGGTAAGTAACGGGACAATGAACGAACCAACAACACACGTCGACTCGCAACGGGCATCACAATAAGTCCATTTTGACCTGACCTAACCTAACCAAAGTGTTTGTGGGAAATGTGGCATAAAGTTTCTGTGTCATGGTTCTTGGAATTAAAAATTGGAAACCTTGTTCAAAAGTATTCTGTAGCGAGAAACATTAATTTGACGTCTTAGTAGGTCATTTCAATTTTAAAGGCCATTGAATAAATTATATCCGAATGAGGATAAAATATTCAATTGCCTGCAAATAAAAATCGCCAGCTTTAGCGACAGAAATAAACAATGAACCTTGAACTACATACCCTATTCCGCTCAACCAGAAAACATACAATAACCACAGCTACCATAAAAATGCTCCTTTTACAAAAAAAAAAATAACTCATGCATGATATTCCTCTGTTATTTTAGCAAAATACTTCTTCTTCCCTATAGTTGGTATGTAGATCATAAATTGTTCAAAAAATAGTCACGAAAGAGTTTTTACTTCTTCAGCACTTGAGCATGTTTAATGAACAATGTCGCCTTTATGTGTAGTGTAATGGCAACATCAGAATAAGCTGCGTGATGTCTATTTTGATACGAATCCTTCCTTGTACGTAAAGGTTAAACAAAAGCCACATAAAAAGGTAATATTTTCATTATGAATTTTCATCAGTGCGTCCAATAGGTAAAGGGGTGGGTGCGATATTTCAAAGCCCCTCCTGATATAAGGATTGGGGGTAAAGTAAAGATTTTAATTTAATTTGGTACCTGGGTTCCGGCACGCTAACTAAATCAAAGTCAAACTACAATTATAGCAAATCGTGCTAATTTTCTGTTGACGGTGGTTTCAACTGTTGATCTGTCAATTCCACTTAACGCACGCAATCGTTTTGTCGAAGTTTGTTGGTGTACATTTCAATTATTTGGTGTGTCGGTTAGTTGGTGATTACAGTTCGGTTTCAGATATGTATAGGGGTGTTGAATATAATTGAAACTTGTCATGCACATGTGGCATTGCTTTAATTAATTAATTCAAACTGAAATGTTATTGTCTACACTTCTTAATTAACTGATGCACTCTAAGAGTGGATAAGCACAATTAAAATTATATTAATGGGTATAGCTATGCAATAAAATTCATTGCAAGACGATATGTCTTCCATGAAAAATTGATCTAGTCATCTGGGCGTTTCTAGAAAAATTCCGCATAATTTTGTATATGTACTAGGTTTGACGCGCCCATCAGCAAGAAACCCGTGGTTTGATGAGGATGTCGACAGATGCTCGCTGCCAAGAACTAGGTCTACAAGGCTAAGCAGCGGGTGAATACGAGAGCTGCCATTGAGCTCTATAGGCAAAAAAAAGGAAAGCACACCGGCCTTTCAGAAATAAGAAAAAAAGAGCAAGAAAAGAGCGCGATCGAGAAAAAAGAGAGTTGCCACACCATGAACTATGTCCGCAAGTTTTAGCAAAGTGTAAAGTCTAAAACCACAACCCTTTTGTGTTGCAACTAAATATGCTAATCAATTTTCTAGCAATTTCACTATAGGCGGATATAACTAGGAGATCCTAAATAAGACCCTGATCATCCCACGCTTCTTTACGTCGCTGAAGCATGGACCGTATCAAAAATGGACAAAGAAATCATAGGTCTATTCGAGAGAAAAATTCTTCCGAACATCTTCGATCTCATTCGCGTTGACGAGTTAAGGAGACAAAGATTCAACCAAGAACTAGACGAGCTGTACAGCGACATGCCCCTGTTCAAAAAACTCCGCATTGGAAGTTTAAGATGGCTAGGACATGTAGAACGAATGGACACCAATACTCCGGCTCGCAAAGTTTTCGATTCCCAGCCACACGTCGAATGCAGTAGAGGAACCCTCGCCTTAAATGGCGAGCACAAGTAGAAACCGCCTTAACCTACTTGGAGTGCGCAACTGGAGGCAGTTAGCTAAGGACCGGGCTAGTTGGAGAGGCATTAGAAGAAGCCGCAGTAAAGATAAGTATCGTTCATTAGTTACTAAGCGGCCTGCGTTGAATGAGGCCATAGTACTTTACTGTAGAAACCCATCGTAAACCAAACTAAGCTTGCTTCATATAAGCCCGCCCCCATCTGGATTTGATTTTGTTTTCGTGAAAATTTTCGACCTCGAGATTTTGATTGATTCTAACATTATAATTATGGCGGAACTCAAAAAAGTTGTTTTTAAGAATGCAGTCCGTCTGTCCGTACAAGTCTCTCCAGCCTAAACGACTTGACCGATTTTCTTCACATTTTGTATCCAGCGTTTTTTTTTTGTCATAATTCTAGGCCATTTTTTTTTGTTTCCTTAAAGCCATGTTATTACTGGTACCTGCCATGCAAAAATCATACATAAGCTCGTCTCAAACGATTTTGATTAAACTTTTTATATGCTATAAGCATATCAGTTCCAATAAAACTGCATACCCTGTTTTTTCGAGAAAATTCATATAAAGGATTTTTGCATATAGGTCTTATAAAGAAAATTGTCAACATCTCACAAACTATTTTGCCAAATTGAATGAAATTTAATTTGTATACTACTATTACTGTTTTCATGAGTACCACATAATTGGTTTTTGGCCCAATTATCCCCAAATGCAATTTTCAGTTTTGCCCAATAACGGAAAATCATTATTATTCACATGAACGCCGATTACTTTCAGTAACTTTCAATATATCATTCTAGCACCATTAATCGAAATAAATATCGGGTTTTTCAACAGGGACGGTACAAAAGTTGAGCGACAGGGACAGCAAACGACGCCATATTTTTTGCGGATCTTTTGACATTTCTCTTCAATAAGGTTCGCCATTTCATGATGGAAAGATATACGATCCAACAACGAGTCGAAATTATTAAAATTTACAACCGTGCCAGTGAGACAAAGAAGTGCCCGTAGTGTCGAGAATATTCCTGCCGCTGAGGCTTCAGTTGAAGAAAGCCCAAATGTGTCTATCACACGTCGTTCTCAAGCGTTGGGCATCTCTGTGACGTCGTTGTGGCGAATTTTGCGAGAAGATCTTGGCCTACATCCTTACAAGATTAAATTGACGCAAGAACTGAAGCCGCTGAGCAACAACTTGAAAATGATTCGGATTTTCATCGAAAAATCATCTTCAGCGATGAGGCTCATTTCTGGCTGAATGGATTCGTCAATAAACAAAATAAGCGGTATTGGTCAGGCAGCAATCCACAACTACTCAATGAGTCATCATTGCATCCGGAAAAAATTACGGTTTGTTGTTGTTTATGGGCCGGCGGCGTCATTGGGCCGTACTTCTTCCGTGATGATCAAGACCGGCACGTTACTGTGAATGGGAATCGCTACCGTTCAATGATAACCGAATATTTTTTTCCCCAATTGGATGATATGGACTTAGAGGACATGCGGTTCCAACAAGACGGCGCCACAAACCACACAGCGAATGCCACAATCAATTTATTAGAAACCAAGTTTGGATAACATGTTATCTCACGAAATTGTCCAGTCGCTTGGCTGCCTCGGTCGTGCGATTTGACGCCGTTAGACTATTTCCTGTGGGGCTACGTCCAGTCTATGGGTATGCCAACAAGCCAGTGACGATTGATGAACTTCGTACGAATATCGAACGTGAAATTGCAGCAGTATCGAAAATTGGGTTCAGCGTCTGGACTTGTGCAAGCGTGCCCGTGGTGTCCATGCAAAATAAGTCGAGTTCCATACATAATGGCATTAAACGTTCTTTCACAGCAACAAAGAATTTCATTGATAGCCAAAACCGTTTTTGTTTTATTTTAAAAAAAATTTGTAGCGCTCTTATTGAAAAACGCTTTATTATTGTATATTGTGGCCAAATTGTTACAAACGTCAAATTAACTCGCTGTGTAAAAGAAAGTTGCGTACGACCCAGTCGTGCACCCACCACTCGTTTTTTTTTCTGCAGCTATAATAAATACGATGATAGTCGTGAGTCTCACTTTGAAGCAATCAGGTCGCTAAAGTTATCGAAATGGCTGAATTTTTACGAATTAATTCTGAAAAAGTTTACGAGAAGCGAAGGGTTATGGAATCGGATTTTTAAATGCTTTTCCGTTTTGAAAAGGAAAACGTAGATTGGTTGAGTGAATACTTTATTGGTACGTAAATACTATATGACTTTACTAGAATATTTCGTAAACTTATATATTTGAAGGCATTCAAGCTGAAACAAAAGGAGGAGCAGTATTTTCTCAAGAAAAGATGAGAATCTTTTTGAGATACGTTGGGGATCCTGGGTTTCAAGTTGGAGTTGGTGAAGATATTGGCGTACATCAGAGTACTGTTTCTAGACAAGTAAATTCGGTTGCAAAACTTATAACAGCTTAAGCATCTCATTGGATAAAGTTTCCTTCCAATTCTGAGGAACACTTGAAAGTAAAAAATGATTGGCTTAGCAAATACATATTCCCATCATCTATAGGAGCTTTGGACTGCACTCATATAGAAATAATGAAGCCTCACTTACATTCAGAAGAATATATTAATCGACAAGGATATGCTTCCATTGATATGCAAGCAACATGCGATGCAAAGGAATGATTTACAAGTGTGGATTATCAATGGCCAGGCTCAGTTCAAGCAACATGTGATGCAAGGAATGATTTACAAGTATGGATTACCAATGGCCAGGCTCAGTTCACAATTCTAGAATTTGGAGGAACTAACAGCGTTTTGTTGGGAGATGAAGGTTATGGAATCGCACCTTGGTTAATGACACCTTTCAAGAATTCAACAAGTAATCAAGAAAAGGCATTCAATAAATTGAATTCAAAAGAGAGGGTAATAATTGTAAGATTTTTTGGTCAAGTGAAGAGGAGATTCCCAAGTTTGCAAAACTGCATACGTCTCAATTTAGAAAATATTTCATATATAATTGTGGCATGTTTCGTTTTGCACAATATTGCAAAGCATTTAAATGATAACAACGATTTCCGATTTCCAGAAGGCGTAGTAAATGAGATTTCTGTTCAAGGTGATGAAGAATTAATTGCCAGTGTACTTCAAATTCGACGAATTAGGCAGATAAAGAGAACGGAGTTAACAGGAATAACATGTAACGTGAATTCATAAAACTTTATTAAACACATGTATCTTCTAAATGCAAAAAACAAAATGTTATTTCAATAAAAAAAAAATATTTATTTCTGGGCTTTATAAATTTAAGAAGGTTAGTTCTTCTTCGTTGTCATTTTCCATCCATTTTTTAATTTCCTCCTGCTGCATTCGTATTAACTTTGATTGCTGCAGCAACACCAAACGTTAAAGTTCCCCATTAGAGAAGTTTTTTTGTCTCCTCAGTCTCATTGAACTTCAATTTTCTACGTTTTGTTACTGGACAATCTCCCGATAATTCTTCAATTTCATCTGCAGCAATACGTATATCAGCATCCTTTTCCGTTTGCATCCGAATAGGATAATCTGCTCCACAGATAAACCTCCTTTACGTAAACAGTATTATCTAGTAAAAGTATAATAATTAGCTTTATAAAACAATACGTACCAGATATGCAAGATAAAGATGGGTTTTCATCAGCCTTTAATAGCTCTAAAAAAAATTTTTCCCATCCTTTTATGGGCTTATTTCCCGTTTTCTTAAGGTCTGCCATCTTCTTAACCTCTGCCCTAGAATTATTTAGCCTCTTTCTAATTTACTCTTCGGTTAATTTAACACCGGTCATAGCCTTATATTCACTAATAAATAATTGTACAGCTTCGGACTTCTCCCTTTTTAATGTACGGTTGTTGTGATTTATTCAAAAGAACGGTATGCTCTTCTAAAATTCGCACAAAATCTAGTTGCAATTGAGAAACTTCGCTTGTTCGCATGGTTGTTTCTTTTGAATATGCTTTACGAACTGAATCTTCCAACGAGATCGTGCATAAAACAAACATTAAAGAAACAGTAAATGACAAAAGATCTCACGGTATAGTTTCCAAAACAAATTTTTAGCAAAGCAATTGGGGAATAATATAAAATAAGTATATATTACCAATTGTTCGATAAACTGATAGTATTTACTTGAATGAATTCAGTGTTTACTAGAAGTAAAAATCTAGTAGATACTTATAATATAAGCTTTTACTGGTAGTACCAGTATTTACTTAGACTTTTTACTACTAGTAAATTGTTAAATTTTATGCATACGGGTAAGTGTGTTCAATAAGCATTGCGGTTCAAAGGCGCATAAGGTTGGAAAGTTACTTGTGTTTGTTACTGATTACTTATCTGGTTATTAGTGACTTAGTTGCTTGTGAAATATCCGGACTAGGTTTGTTATGGGACCCATGCATAGTCTTACCAGCGACTGTAAGGTTGGTATCGCGGGAATCAGGAGCACCTAACACATTTCTTAGCCTGATTGAGAGATAGGCCACCTTGTGGGAGTATCGTGTTGGCCGATGGCTACCCAATTGCGGGAACGTATGGTTTTCTAGAGTTGGTGGAGGCTTTAGAATACAAGAAGTGTCGATAGACCCGGGTCGTTACCAAGGATGAACTTCGAGCCTAACACAATACGATTTTCGATATACACCAACATAATGTGTTTAATATTGGAGTGTTAACTAACACTTTTCCAAGGTTCTGATATGTGAGTTATGGCTAGGTGTTCAAAATAAGTCTTACATTATCTATCTATAGATGGATGCCTACAGCGTTTTATAACACAAAAAATTGATTTTTTACCAGCACTTTTGCAAAAAATAGCCACTGTGTGTAGCTATAAAAATTTTCTAGATACTCCATATTTTTGTGGGTATATCCTCTGTAGCATATAAATGCATTCAATTCAACTGGTTACCACGTTAGAAAGCAATTAAATTGCATGCATACTCATACTCGTCGTCCATTCCATCCACAGGCCATGACTACTTAAAGGCTGAGGCTGCTGTCAAGTAACACATGTTTCGAGTTCAACCATAATGTGTGGACCGATGCAATATTCCCTTTCTCGTTTTATTGCAAATAAATTCTTAAAACAGATTTTACCCCATCAAATCAAAGAAACTGGAAACAGATTATGTAATGAAATTCTACCAACTGCATTAGCCGCAAGCACATGCAGTTTTGTAAATTTCGTTTGCAGATGCAGATGCATGTGGATATAGATGCTAATATAAGAACTGCTCTGCAGATTCAATTAAGTGTGCTCAAGGACATTTAAATGGAAGTTAGAATGCACACATACGAGTGGTAGGTAACTATCGGATTTCCTTGAGCTGGCGAGTGCTTTGAATTTTACGAATATTGACAGTAGTTGACATATTTGGAAACTGCATTAGGTAGTGTGCTGTGAAGTGTATGGCGTTACTTAGTTAGACAAACAAAATCGTCCTCTAACGTATTAGGGTTGAATATTAATGTCCAACCGTAGACCATAATGGTAAGCCACCTTATACTTGCTCCTTATAGTCCAAGTATTGGTTTCGTGAAATAAATATTGAAAATCGAACTCGAGATTTAAATCAAACCTAGCATCACGAACATAGGGAAGCCCTAAAAAGTATGTCCGGCAATTCTGACCGTCTCTCGGTCTGTGCACGCAATTGGTGGCTAAACAGCTTGTGCTGGTGCTTTAGGTGTAGAGACTCGTTGTAAAATAATCTCGTTAAGGAGTGAGAATAAGAAAAAAAGATACAGCTTGAGTTTCTTATATTCATTGGAAGTGAGTTCGATGTCTTACCCCGTTGAGGGTAATTGAAAAAGGAGATTGAGTTAAGTCAGAAGAAAAAGGAAGTGGGTAAGTAAGTACATGAATTTAAGTGTAAACATGAGGCGACATCTGACATAATGACTTAATATTATGTACAATGTTTTCGATTTATAAAGGAATCCACATTTTAAGGGCTTCACATGGATGGATTTACATCAGATTTGATAAACTAAAATCATGGGCCAATTCCTAGAGGTGTTTTTATAATGGTTATATAAACGCAAAACAAATGGTTGGTACGTCGCGAATAAAGGTTTTGGTGCAATCAAAAGTGCTCGAAAACGGTCCTAACGATTTTAATTAATATTGGCTCTATCATTAACGTTACTGTACAAATAAAATTGAAAAAAAACAATCAATTTACTATATATGCATGCTTAAAGCACCACATCAATCACTGGAAATGCTTAAGTCATTGTAATACCTAAAGTAGGAAACAGCAGTTGGATTGTTCAATTTTAACAAAAGTTTTCTAAGGTTCACTAGGGAAAAAAAATGTTGATGAATTATGACTCATCCCTAATCACCAAAAACATTAAATAAACTCTTCTACATTGTAAATGTAGCAATTAGATTATATTACATACCAAGATAGTGGAAAGTCGCAGAAGTGATTATGGTTCTCAAGCCATGCAAATCATTGAATGAAATAAAATCTTACAGACCTATTTCACTTCTTCCAATAATTTCAATAGTTTTTGAAAGGATATAAATCGGTCGCTTACACCCCATTACTGATCAGAAACGCCTTTTACCTGACCATCAATTTGGGTTTAGAAGTAAACATTCGACTGTAGACCAAGTTCATCGAATTACTGATGTAATTGATAACGCTTTCGAAGAAAAAAAAATTTGCTCAGCCGTTTTCTTCAATGCAGGCTAAGACAAGTTCTGCCTGAAAAATTATATAAAATCCTCGTATCTAGAGCATAGACTTTTCCGTGTAAAACTTGGAAACGAATTTTCGGATTTCAAAGAAATATTGGTAGGAGTTCCCCAAGGATGCGTCCTTGGACCACTTTGTATAGTTGCGAAGTTTACTGATGATACGATTGTAGTTGGCACAACAATTGAGTTATATAAGGAATGAAGATTTACGCAGAGATCTACGCAGAGATCTACGCAGAGATCTACGCAGAGATCTACGCAGAGATCTACGCAGAGATCTACGCATCGAGTGTCATTCCGAGATATTTCGCTTCATTTGCAAAAGGGACTCGAACCGTATTGAGAAGTACAGGCAAATTGTTTGTTCGTTTATACGAAAAATCTACATGAATTGATTTGCTCACGTTAAGTGCAATCCGCCGTATTTTGTTCATTCATTAACCTCGTTAAGCGTTTGGTTATTTCATATTTGTTTCCTCTATTGCTGTGCCAACTGATAGTATAGCTGCATCGTCAGCAATCGTGGCAACTATTGTATCGTTTTTTGTGGGATATTACGTGTAAATAGATGGAACAAGAGTGGTCTAAGGACGCTTCCTTGGGGTACTCCTGCTATTATTTCTTTGAAATCCGAATATTAATTTCCAAGTTTCACACGAAAGAATCTATGCTGAAGATACGACACGAGGATTTTATTTAATTTTTCAGGCAGAAATTGTCTTAGCTTTGCCATAAACTTGCGACACGTCAGGAAATACGGCTGAGCATTTTTTTTTTCTTCGAAAGCTTTCTCAATTACATCAGTAATGCGATGAACTTGGTCCACAGTCGAATGTTTACTTCTAAACCCAAATTGATGGTCAGGTAAAAGGCCTTTCTGATCAATAATGGGGTGTAAGCGAACGAGTAATATCCTTTCAAAGACTTTTGAAATTATTGTTAAAATTATGTACCTATTATTAAAATTATAAATTATTTTTTCTACGTGTATTTTAAAATTCAAAACCTTTGTTTTGGCTCCAACTCGCCAATGATTGAATTTATTAAAAGCTTAGATAAGTAAGGGAAATTTTTCAATGAGGGTTTTTAATGACAGATAGCTATTACTATAAGGTTTGTTGCTTGTATTCTTGGGAATAAAACCAGCATTTCACAAAAATGAAGAAAGAGTAGGAATAATTCGACCTTTTCCTTCTGGTATTTTTGCTAGGGATCCATCAGTTCTGTAAAAATTAGTGAACGAAGTGGGGCTAAAATTATAGCAAATAGATTTTGCCGTTGACCAAAATATCCGAACATGAATGAAGTTTGGTAGATGGTTCTGCGTGCCATTTTCTGCCTTTTTTTTCTGAAATGTTGCTTATTGATCCATGGTTTGTGTGATCTACGTTTTTTTACTGCATCCAACCGACGACGTCTGGTTGATTTTAGAAAACTCTGCGAGTTATAGTATTGTTATCGATTCGATTTACATACCTCTGTCATTTTACGCCAGTGTGGAGCTAGTTTATGCGACTTGGATGCTTAAAGTCTTGTATACAAGGTCGAGTCATGACTTTACAACTAAATGTCCTTCCTGGCACGGAGAAACAGCTTTGTTTACTTTCTGACAAAATGTTGCTGTAGAGTTTACAGCTGGGTCGAGGTCGAGATAGGATCTCTATTGATAACACTTATACAATTATAGTTGGTGCAGTTCTGAGTGTCTACTATTTTTTCCGTGTCGAGCAAACAATCAGGGTGCCGTCAATATAAAAGTTACACCTAGAAAGACATTTTGCGCTAATGTAATTTTTAGAATTTTAATAACATATATGATGAAAATCGTTGAAGAATTGTATGCCGCAAAAAAAAATAAGTTATTTGAGGTGATTGGCGAGAACGAATCTACTGACAACTGCACGGATGCGTTAGATAACGAAAATCTTTTTGTTGAATTCTATTATCAACGATATATAATCTTATTTAACTAACCGTTCAGGGATTTTAAACCGGGTATTGATGTTTTTTAAACGAATCAGTTTAAATATTTTTGTTTTGGATATAAAAGCAAAAGCCATCACATAAGTTATAACTTAACTAAAGTTTAAGAAATAAATGTTCTTTCACCACCCTACGCAAATGTTCAACAAAACACTTCGATCAACGATTTTTCCAGTTGGCGTCCATGTGAGTTATCTTTAAAATTTTCACTTGTGAAACACTTGTGAAACGAACTTGTGTTCGTTTCACGGTCGATAAAGTTTCCATACAAGCGTAACATAATTTAATTATGTAGGGTATTGTTCCCCAAAATTGTTCAGACACGAAATGTGCCACTCAGTTACGATTACTCAAGGAAAATAAGTTATTGGCCAAACTTTTGCTAACAAAGTTATAGTTAGGCATGCTTATCAAGCTCACCCTATTGTTATGGAAAATCTTCTCAAAGGTATGTCATATAATGAGCAAGGGGTGTTCAGATGTAGCTATACTCTTTGCCGCAAAAATTACTCATTGAAAGTCCAGAATATTTAAATAGCAAAAAATGAACTCTTGGTTAACAGTTTAAAGTCTGTTCAACGTTGTTTATGTCTATTGTTAAGATACTGGTGTATGCGAATGGAGTGTCTATACAGCTATAACTACCTACACTTTTCAGAACTTTAGAAGCAGTCAAAGAGTAAAGACTTCATAAAGAGGACTAGTTTGGTAGAAAAAAATCATACGAGTTGGATTATATAGTTATAAAAAATTGTCATGAATTTTTAATGCTGCAATATTTTTTTTTTATGTTCACTTTGACTAATTACTTATACAATTTAAAAAAAAAACTAGTGCGCGCTTAAACGATAAGTTAATATTTTGAGTTAGAAGAGGTAAGCAACCTTGGGTTGCTAACACAATTTATCCTTTGGATTGGGTATCAATTTCTTGTTTAGTTTTGAAAAAAAAAGTTAAACTTAAAAAATCAAATTATTTAGTCTGATGTTACAGTGATGATGACGCAACAGGCTCGTTAGTAAAAAGAGTAAAACTTTTTCTTACAACCACTTAATTGTGCGTGTTGACTTCTTGCAAGATGTTAGAGTTATACTGAAAACGAGTGGTGGGTGCACGACTTTGTCGTACGCAACTTTCTTTTTCACAGCGAGTTAAATTGACGTTTTTAACAATTTGTCCAATATACACAATAATATTTATTTTGATTAATGAAGCTAAAAATCATACAAATAATGTCGAAATGTGATTATACTAACGTTTATTCCGTAAATAAAAATAATCAGTGTCCATGCGAATAATAATGTTTTCCCGTTAATGGCCTAAACTGAAAATTACGTTTAGGGATAATTGGTCCAACACCAACTCATAAAAACAGTAATAGTAGTATACAAATTAAATTTCATTAATTTCTTAATATGGGCTGTATGCAAAAATCCGTTATATGGATTTTCTCGAAAAATCTGGGTATGCATTTTGTTGGAATGTCTATAGCATGATAGATGTTTAATCAAAATCGATAGAGCCGTATTCGAAAAAATTGAGGTTATGTATGAATTTTATATGGCGCGTACCGGTAATAACATGGATAAAAGCAAAAAAAAAACGCTGAATACGAAGTTTGAAGAAAATCGGTCAGGTCGCTTTGGCTGAAGAGGCTTGTACGGACAGACGGACCGATGAACCGACGGACTGAATTTCAAAAAACACTTTTTTGAGTTCCGCTATCATCGTAATGTTAGAATCCATCAAAATCTCGATGTCGAAAATTTTACACGCAAACTGCATCTGTTTAATGAAGTCGAAGTCGTGCCAAGTGTTAAGGATGAAAAATCCAAAGTGGATAAAACACATGCCTTTAACTCCTCAGGTACAATGTTCTAAAATGACGGAAAATGATGACATAAAGTGTAAGAACGCTTAATAGAGAAGGTGCAGCTTACCATTCCAAAATGGTGGAATAGTCCTTTCACGTCCGTATAAAAGTTATCAAAATCAGCGACTATACGGATTTGTTATAAGAATCATAACGGGTGATTTTTTAAGAGTTAAGTTTTTCAGGTTGGCAGCACTGGTTAGTATTGGCGTCCAAACGTCATCTGTCAAAGTGAAAAGTTTTCTGCCAATTAATCATGGATAGTCTTATAAAACGAGCAACGATTTCAAATTATTGGAATTTAGTATCGAAATATGTGCTCTGTGAAAAATGTGCACCGTTTGTTACAACCATATCATGGTCGTCATAATCGACCTGGTAAATCTACAATACGTGCTGTTATCACCAAATTTACTTTGTTGCACATTAAACCATCAACTCGCACGCGTACAGTGCGTACCGAAGAGAAATTTGCAGTCGAAGTGTCCAATGTCAATGAAGATCTTTAAAACGTAAATGGCAAAGGCCTATTTATCGATTACCATAAAAATTTTGAATATATGATGCAAATTTGAGTGTTTTATTCGATTTTTAAAATAAAACTACGCTTAAAAAATCGTTACTTAGGGAAGAACTCATATGCTTCGAAGTCATCTGCTATAGCATTGTAATAGTAAACAACAAGTAGGAAGAACTCCAGTCGAGCTATTTTTATTTTAAAGCCAGATTGGCCCTGTCAATATGTTTTTAGGCCTGGAAAGTCCACAACTAAAACCCAAAATTCCTAATAGACACACAGCACCTATTCATAGTTCTCAATGACGGGTACGGAGCCATCTCTAGTTTTGGCATATTACCAAAACTCGGCGATCGACGAAAGGACCGCAAACAACCACACCGAAACGTTCGATACCCTAAAAGGATTTAGGAAATATGACGCATTGTACTTATTACTATATCCAGATCTTGGAAAACCCCATAAAGTTCACGGTTCCATTCACATTCCTACATGAACAAAAAGTCGACAATGATGATCCTTATTTCCAACACTAGGCACAGTAAAATAGGACTGATTTGATTCGGGTCCAGTAGAGAGTTCGTATGGGTCAGTTTTTACTTGTACGTGCCACTTAAGTTGAGGTCTTCCTCTACTGCGACAACGTCTGGATGGGAATCGTAAATTCTGCGAAGTGTTAATGTCCGATTGTTCTACATGAGTTAGCCATATTAAACGTGAGATGCGTGTTTTTTTTTTGACCAGGTCTATGTCGCTGTACAGTTTGTATAGTTCTTGGTTGAATCTTTGTCCCCATAGCTCTTCAACATAAATATTACCACGATTTATCGACGACCATTTCGCTCAAAACGACCATGATTTCTTCATCACTTTTCGATAGTCACTGGGATGATAAACAATTCCTTTTAATCAAAGCCAAAGGAAACGACGGTTGATAAGATTAATTTTCCGTTTGATTTCTGACGAAATTTTGTTGTCAGACTTAATAGCGGAGCCGTGGTAGAGTACCTCAATGTTGTCCGTTGACTGCGTATTTTTGGCCATACCTTCTTTTACTTCTAAAATGTTGCATCATTCTTCTACTTTCCTTACGTACTTACTTCCTTAAGTGGCGCTACAGTCTGGAATGAACCTGTGCTGAAAACAACATGCCTCTCCAATTATCCCGGTCCTTTGCTAACTGCCTCCAGTTTTGCTCTCCAAGTTGGTTGAGGTCGGTTTATACTTGTGTGTGTCACTTAAGGTGAAATCTTCCTCTAGTGCGTCAGACGTCTGGCTGGGAATCGAAGACTCTGCGAGCCGGAGTATAAGTGGCCATTCGTTCTACATCTCCTAGCCATCTTAAACGTCCAATGAGGAGTTATTTTTAACCAGGGCATTTCGCTGTATAGCTCGTATAGTTATTGGTTGAATCTCCGCCTCCATAGTCCGTAAACGCAAACGGGACCGTAGATTTTTCAAAGAATTTTCCTCTCTAATCGACCAAGGATTTCTTCCTCGTATTTTTGATATGGTCCATGCTTCATCGCCGTAGAGCAGCACTGAGACGGTCATGGTCCCATATAGTATCTCCTTGTTAGTTCGAGTGAGGGATTTACTAATAAATTGCCTTCTAAGCCAGAAGAAACAGCGGTTGGCAAGAGTTATTCTTTTTTAAACTTCTGACGAGATGTTGTTGTCAGAGTTAATAGCGTAGCCGAGGTAGACAAAGTCCCGTACTACCTCAAAGTTATATCTGTCAATGGTTACGTTCTGTCCGATTCATAGATGTTGTGTGTCCTTTCGTGTTGGCAGCATATACTTAGTATTACCCTCATTTACTGCTAATCACATTTTTGCCGCTTCTTTCTCTATACTAGCAAACGTGGTTTCTACATCACTTTGAGTCCTACCAATGCTGTCAATATCGCCGTCGGTCGTATGCTAGTACCTGCGCCGATTTTTGGAAAACTGTCCCTCTGGTGTTGGCTTTGGAGTTTTTCTTCTACTATAGTAAACGTAATTAATGATGTCAGCTGATGATCAGCTAATAGTTGCACATATTGGTGGAACATTGTACCTCCGATGTTATCTCGGAAGTTTTACAAAATCCTATGAAGAATGCTCGTCGCATTGCCTTGGTCTCTCTTTTGTATCGAATGTTTCTGTGACGTCGATGTCAAACATGGTGAAGCAACTAGAATTCTCCATCATCACCCTGCATAGTCGGACGAGTTTGGGCAGACAACTAGACAAGGCTCTGTATAGTTCGTCTCTATAAAAGCTATCGTATGAAGGTTTGAAATCTAGAAATATGTGCTGGGTATCGATTTGGACTTACTCGGTTTTTTTTTCAGGTTCTGCCGAAGTATTAAAGCTTTGATGAGTCTTAGACTTTCCTGGTCTAAACCCACACTGCCTATCAGGCCATTGGAATCGGTTGCAGGTGTTCACATATAAAGGCAGAGAGGATTTTGTAGGGGCAAAATTATTTTGCGTTAGTTATCTTGGATGTAGGAAGATAGTGGTCGAAACCCACGAAGGTCTCCCTATCTCTTGACTATATAGCAAAGTGATTCTTTTGATTTGCCGGTTATTTATATGGAAAGGTTATGTCCCTTAATGAATATCAATGTATTTGAATTTGGCTTTTACTGTTGTGTTTCTTTCTAAATAATGTCTTCGAAGTATAAGACTTCTTGCTTAAGGACTCGCTTATAGCAAATCCGCATCCGTATAGTATTTGTTACAGTTTGGCATTCCCCTTACTCCCGTCCTATTATATCGTATTTATGTTTTTTTCTTAAAAGCAGTTTAGGGACTCAGCTAGTTGTTCGGCAATACATTTTCTGTTAAAGGTCTAAAATTTCATGTGCGTTTACTAATGTCGTTGTTCTTTTTAGTTTAACATGGTCATTAACACTAGAATCGTTCCTTAACGAGCCTTTTGTTTGTTTTGTTAATGGAAAAGGGGTTTGCGTGATTAAAAAGGTAACCCACAGTTCAATCTTAAGCCTGAAATAAAAGGACATGTTTTATTTGAGGACAACCGGCCGGCTATTCCCCACCAGCCTTTCATACTAAACTTTTTTTCTTACAGTCTTGTTGTTTTTCTTTGTATTGTTTATGTTTGGCAAAGTCAAATCCGGCTGAATGATACGATGGCTACTAGTCGAATATGAAATAAGCTCAATGTATATGTAGTCAAAATTACAAAGAATTATCGTTGTATCGTCGAGCGTCCTGCAAAGCTCAGCCAATAGTGTTCGGCAACTAGATTACAGCCTATTTACAGACTTACCGCCTTGAATGTAAAAATAAAAATGTTTTCCTGCTTACATATTTCTATTACATATAACCTACTTACAAATCCTATTAACAACCTATTCCAAGCCTACACTTCCATTATTTCAAATATGCATTTTAAATGTCAACCGACCTATATTTATCTGCCTAATTCAGCACAGCCACCCACAAGTTAGCCCACCATAAGTGGCACACTTTTGCACAAAATTTAAATCCCAAAACCCCTTCCACCTCATGCCTCAGCGGTAGTGACGCTTTTCCAGCTCTTAGATTCGAATCAAAACTCACAAGTGAAAAACTAATGCATTATTCATAAACGCCACATAAATTTGCTGTGCGGCTCTGTCACAGAAGATAACATTTTTACATTTTAATGTGAACTTAATAAATACTAAATCAAAATCTAAAAATAAAGAACTTAGAACTCAGCTCCTTGCACCACCACCGCTACTTCCCACCTCTTCCACCCAACTTTCGATTTTCCCCAAAAATTAATCTAAAACGAGCAAAAAAGCTTCTCACATATTCGAATAATGTTGCGGAAAAAGTTCTCCAATGGTGTCGTGGGAGTTTTTTGTTTTCTTGTTGTTGTATTATAATGACAAACTTTCTTCCTTTGCGCAATGTCTTTGTTCGTCGTTTATTTATTGCTTTTCAGGTTGTCTTCCAACAAGCGAAAAACCGACATCCTATGGATACCTTAAATGTGCTCTGTCCCGATGTGAATTTGCACAAGAACCGGGACTAATGAGCGCTTTGCATGTCATCATTAGTAGAGAATTTTCTGTTTTCCGGTTAACCGTGTTCTATGCAAAGCATCCAGTCGGGGCGGTCTTGGAAACACGTTGTCAGTTGGAATACCCATACTTTTCCTTTTTGCTTTGCTTCGTTCGAAGTTCGATTAAACCGCTATGGCTTGCACTCTGTTATGTTACGGGAGAAGCAGCATAAGTTCACACTCCTTCGGTTGTGGGTGCGGTAAGTGGGGGGGACAAACTTTTTCCATCAAAAGTTTCGATTCTGCCTTCCGTATTTGGAGGAGTTATCAGAGCGATAGAGATAGCGGAGTAGTATTGGATCGTGTTGCACATTTTTCCCTGACACACTTAAGTGTTGGGGTTGGACTCATTGCGGGGAATTCAGGTGACCACATACAAATTAGATAAGTTCCTGGCCTTGTAGCTAAGGTAGGAATGTTTTTTTCCTGGTGATGTTACTAGATAAATATTTATATTTAAGTAGTTTCTTGCAGTGGGAAAAAATCGTCGTGAAAAGTCTGCAGTTGTATGCCTAAAAAAAAAATTGACCAATCATTGTCTACATGGCATCTACATCTGCTGGGAAACTCATTCAGAGATTTGCTGAAGCATTTCATTACTCCAGAATTTAGGGTGTTGGACACTTGAGATCTTATCGCTCCCGTAATAAATCATATTACTCCTACATACATTTTCCAACCCTCAGCAGTTTACACCTAATCTAACTAAATTTTAGCATTTAGTATGTTCTTCTTAAGTTGGGAACATTATGGTAGACAATTTTTCAATATCGAGTCGTTTTAACTTGGAATACACATTAATTCTGATTATTTTACCATCGGGTACAAACTCAAACAACCGGATTTGATTTGATAGATTTATAAGTATGAATGTCAAATTCTGAAACGAAAATAGCAACACTATGGAAACAAATAAAACTGTCAAAAATACTGGAGTGGGTAGCCAATGATGTCAGAAGACTGGCGCGGATTTTCTTGCTTTCAATCTTGAGATCAATAGATGGCAATGGGCCTTCAGTTTGGGGATTCTGCATGGGCTAGCTAACCAGTGATGTCAGAAAGACTGATGTGGATTTTCTGGCTTTTAGTCCTGAGATCAAAACATGGCCCTGGCCCTTCAGGTTAGGGATTCTGCTTGGGATAGCCAACCGCTGATATCAGAAAGACCGGCGTGAATTTTTTGGCTTTCAGTCTTGAGATCAAAACATGGCTCTGGCCCTTCAGTTTGGGGATTCTGCATTGGCTTAACTTACCACTCACTGAAAAATCGATTACAACGGAGCACTTAACAGCCACGGAATTTGTGCACACATCAATAGAACACCAGAATCGCCAGTCCCATCTAATCTTCTAATGTCAATTTTCTCGGGATCAATAATTTTCAGAAGACCAATACATGCTTTAATATTTGGAAATAAAATGTGCCTTTACCTGAAATGTGAACTTATTAAAATGTGAACTATATAAAAATACAGAGGAATCTCAAAGCAAATAGTAACTAAAATGCACATATGTATAACTTCCATACAGAAAATAGAAAAGGATAGACCGGGAAAGTAAGTGACATTAACTATATTCATATTGTTCCAAAATGAACAAATGAAATGACAGATCATGTGAAACTTCGATCATTTCGATCATTCAATTGAAACTGTTTTACTTGTGTTTGACAATCGATGTCGATGGTGATGCCAAATCTTAAAGAGGTTGACCTTGTTTCAATCCATTATACCGATCTCAAACACATAAATGGAGTTGAATCAACGCTTTAAAGAAATCAGCGGCCGCTTTCTGACAATACCCATGAAAGCTGAATTCGCCAAAACATACCTCCCATGGGCTCATATGGAGGAATCGACGATATCAATGAAAACTGCTTTACCGTCCTCATCAAAAAAAGTTATGAGCGACTGTCTAAGTAAAGGTATGATGTTAAAATCGGTGCTCTTGGAAAATATTGCCTACACAACATCACGCCTGGGAATAGACTTAGACTAATTGACTCCGCTGAGCCTATACTGGGTCTCACACTATAGCTAACACATGCTAACATCAATATGACATCCATAAAAAGACGAGATATAAAGGGCTCCGGTCAAGAAAGTAAAGGGTGATCCATTTCGAGGTTCCCTACTTTTTTAAAGAAAAAAAAACACATAAAATTCAAATTTAATGGAGAATGTTTATTATCATTTGAAAGAACATTCTTTGGCATTTATTTTTTGAAGATTATGTCTATCAAATGTTGGCCGTGCTCCGTTGAGTCCAATTTTCGATCACTCGTTCGAGCATTTCGACTGGTAACTGGCGAATGACACGCGCGATGTTTTACTCCAAGGGCTGAATCGAAGCGGGTTTGTCGGCATAAGCTTTTGACTTTACATATCCCCACAGGAAAAAGTCTAACGGTGTGATATCACACGATATTGGTGGCCAATCGACCGGCCCAAAACGTGAAATTATGTGCTCACCGAAATGTTCTCTCAATAAGTCCATTGATTGATGCGATGTGTGGGAAGTGGCGCCGTCTTGCTGAAACCAAATGTCGCCGAGATCACGAGCTTCAATTTCAGGCATCAAATAGTCGGTTATCATGGCACGATAACGGTCGCCATGGACGGTTACGTTCGCACCGGCATAATTTTTAAAGAAATATGGACCGATGATTTCACCGGCCCACAAACCACACCAAACCCTTGTTTTTTCTGGATGAAGTGGCAGTTCTTTAATCTCTTCAGGTTGCTCTTCGTCCCAAATGCGGCAATTTTGTTTGTTTACATACCCATTGAGCCAGAAATGGGCCTCATCGCTAAACAAAATTTGCCTCGAAAACGTCGGATCTTCTTGGAACTTTTCAAGAGCCCATAGAGCGAAGTGATGTCGCTTGTGAAGGTCGAGCGGCTTCAGTTGTTGCACAAGCTGTATTTTGTACGCTTTCAATTTAAGATCTTGACGTAAAATGCGCCAAGTCGTTCCATACGTCAGTCCGAGTTGCTGCGAACGGCGCCGAATCGACTCTCTACGGTCTTCGTGTACACTCTCAGTTACGGCCGCTATATTATCTTCACAGCGTGCTGGACGTGGTCTATTCGGTCGAATATTATCCAATAATGAATGCTGGGTCTCAAAATGGGTGATGGTGTTGCGAATAGTACGCTCAGTAGGCCGATTATGTTGACCATAAGTTGAGCGAAGTGCACGAAACACATTCCACACAGAACGTGAATTTTCATAATAAAGTTGAACAATTTGTAAACGTTGTTCATGCGTAAGTCTTTCCATTATGAAATGCCAAACAATACTAAACAAAAATAACATGACAGCATGACACGACTCACACGTGATCTGTCAAAAAAGGCTATTGAAAAAAGTATCTCTACTTGGATCACCCGTTATTAATCAAGATGACCACATTGCAATAGAAAAAAGGAATGGTTCCTATGTGAGGGATAGTACTGACCACCTAACATCGATTCGTGAGATTCCCTTTATTCTATCTAGGTAAGAATGGGGATATCCAAATCGACAACATACTGACCTTTGCGGCACGCGTTTCTCTTAATCCCTCGATTAATACCATATCATGCACCAGCATATAATGTCAATGACAAATGGTGACGATATCATCAACAAAGCCGCAACTGATAAAGGTTTCTCCCGCTCATCACTAAGAAACCCTAGATTTGATTACGAATGTTAACAGATGCTTACAGCCAAAAACAAAGTCTGTAAGGCAAAGCTGCAATTGAGCTTTATATGCAAACAAGAAAGAAGAAATACCAATTTTCCATTAAGATGAAAAACAGAAAGAAAACCGCTCTAACGAAGATAGAGATAGTTGTCACTAAAGAAATGATGTTCATAAGATATACCTTAGTATAGAGCATCTAAGGCAAGGCCGCAAGTCCCGAACAGAATCCTGTAGAGACGAGATGAGATGAGAAGAGAATCATTGTTGAGTCACATCAATGCTGGAAATGAAAAAATTCGTATCTGTTGTCAGGCAGAATGAACTATCGAATATTATCGATAATAGCAAAAACCAAAGTAAATGAAGTAAAAAGGCAATATCAAGGGTTTTGGAAAAGTCGTAGTTCTTTCCGAGCTATATAAAGCAGTCAGGGATGACTTTTAGGAGCATAAAATAACTCATTAGGAAAATTTCTATGGATGAAGTTATGCCTGAAGAAAATAACTTAAATACCGTCGACCGATCTACAAACACAGATACCCACGGAACTCTCAGGCATAGGTTAGGTAAGGCAAGAGTGGCTGCCAGCGAGTTCCCCAGAACACTTAAACCATTTTTTGGTTCATTGTGAAATTACGTGGATCTTGTCCATTCTCCTTACTATCCGTGAAAAAAAAAACTTTTTGAGCTTTCAATGAAACCGAGCAGACATTTCGTTTCCGTATTTGTTAAATCGCTGAGATTTTGAAAGTAGTAAGCTCCAAAAAGAAAGTAGTAAGCTCCGGGCAGTTAAAAAAGAGATGAAATATTGTTTCTTCTTCCTCTTCATCCATGCAGCTCCTAAAGAAGTCATTTGAGTGGATGCCCAGCCTTTCTGCGTGTCTGCCTATTAAACAGTGTCCAGCGATGTCCAGTTGCGCTAATGTACAATCTTTCAAGCGAAATATTAGTCCTTCGGATCTTCTCAAATCCAGATTTGGCCAAATTTGATTGGATAGATATTTGATACGTCGTGCCAAGACTCCATCTAAGATTTGATTTGCTGTTAGCATGTTGCGCTAGTAAGCGTTTACATGAAGTGATAGGAATGCTTAGTGCATCCGTGTCGGGTATAACTGGTAATGTACAGGGTGTCCGCCGGGAAGGTATACCACTTTTTTTGCCGACATTTTGGTAAACATTAGTCTTGACAGTTCATATTTGGCAGTCGTGAAGTAGACACGTGGCAAATTTATTATGGAAAAATATTTGATAAGCCAACGTGTTTTAATCGTTAAAATATTTTATCAAAATCAATCATCCATTAATGTGACGATGAGAAAGTTACTTGAAATTTTTGGGAGAAACAACGTGCCAACAAAACGCACTATTTATCGTGTAGTGAATGATTTCGAAGAAATGATAAGCCCAAGCATGGACCACAACGTACGGCAAGATCGGCTGAAAACATTACTGCTGCTAAAGGAAGTGTTCAAAACAATCCATCAACCTCAATTAGAGGCCGTGCTCGGGAGCTTGGTCTTCAAAGAACAACTTTGGCCACAATTTTGCACAAGGGTTTGCATTTGTTTCCATTTAAGATTCAGTTGACGCAAGAGCCAATAGGATGTTTACAGCTAGCCCATGACAATCCTGATTTTCATGAAAAAATCATAAAGAGTGACGAGGCACATTTTCATTTGAATGGATTTGTGAATAAATAGTCGGTTCTGGCAATGGAAAACCCTCAAATTATTCATCAGTCAACTTTGCATCCATTAAAAGTTACAGTCTGGTGTGCAATTTGGACAGGAGGAATCATTGGACCTTACCTCTTTGAAAATCAAAACGGCGTAACGGTTACTGTGAATGGGGAGCGATATCGTGATATGATTGAACACTTTTGAACGCCACAACTGCATGCTTTGGGCTTGATTTACATGTGGTATCAACAAGATGGTGCCACATCGCATATAGCCAGGATTACAATGGAATTACTGCGAGACCTCTTTCCACAACAAGTTATTTCAAGAAATGGTGACGTTGATTGGCCTCCACGGTCGCCTGATTTGACTGCTCCGAACTTCTTTCTGTGGGGATATCTGAAAAGCAAGGTTTATCCAAACAAATCAGAAACGCTTGAGCAACTCAAACAAAATGTTCGTGATCAAATTAATGAAATACCGCGTAAAATGTGTGAGAATGTAGTGAAAAATGTGCTCAAAAGGGATCGCATTTGTGAGACTAACAGAGGCGGACATTTATCTGATATTGTATTCCGTACATAATGGCCGACATTAAATAAAACATTTATCAATATAAGATCCATTCGCTTTCATTTAATTAAAAATTATAAATAAACAAAGTAGTATACCTACCTGGCGGACACCCTGAAGTTTCATGTATGGTGTGTCCATCAGCCTTAAAGTTTCCTGGAATATCACTATGCTATGACACATAAGTCTCCTCAAAATCCCTTTTTTTAAGTTAAACAATCTTTTTTCAGATAAATTGTTTGTGTAAATAAAGAAATATGTTAAATGTAAGAATATAATGTTTAATGCAATGTATTGAATGTTAGGTGAATATCTGTTTTTTACCAATGTCTGCACGCTTTGTTTATCCAAAAACACAGAACGAAAAAATGATTTGTGCGAATCTAAAGCTGTTACAAAATTGACTCAAACGGAATAATCACAGAAAATGAAAAAGAGGGAATTACAGTAAATATTTAACAGAACAATTGGTTAATTGAGTAACAATAAATATAGTAAATAACTTATGTTTACCAATGGAAACTAATTTAAAAACTTAAACAGAGACGCTTTACAATAAGTAAGAAAATAAAAATTTAAATGCCGTGAATCCTTAATACCCTTTAACCTTGAAGATTTAGAAGAGAACTTAAGAATTCAAAATCGCCAAAACTACCCAAAGTCGTCTATATATGCAAAAGGTCGGCAACGACTCCACTCAGAAACATAGATATTATGTTGGTGAAGAACTTTAATCTAATTTCCATTTAGATGAAAACGCAAAACTCACTTATTTGTATCACAAGTCAGTTTTTTTCCTTAAGGTATTTAATAACTATGTGCCTTGCCATAATCCAAAAGTTTGACAGCTTAAACACATAACTGAGTACAAAATCGCTTCAGACACACGATACTTGGCTGAGATATGTATTTCATTTTTATTATTTACATTTTTCCACGATGCTAATTCAGCATCTACGAACATTGCGAGCTGTAAAGTGACATAGATCTACCCAAATCGGTAATGGAGGATGTATAGAGACATCAATTCGACGGTGTGTCCGATTGGGACCGTCGGAGTAGTTTAGGTAGTTTTAATTAAATTTAAGTAGTTCAAGCTAGTCGATAAGTAGTTTAAATTAAATTTAAATAAAATAAAAAAAAAATACAAGGAACCAAGTTTTTCAAAGTTTTCTTTGTAAAAATTTTGTTACTTTTATATTTATATATTAGATAATAGGCCGAAAAGCATTAGAATTAAGTTATCGAGTAATTTAGGGCGCCCGCATAGAATGAATTTTTGTCTAGCATTTAAATTAGTTTTAAAAAAAATAAAATAAAAATGAATTAAAAAAAAAAAAAACATCAATTCGACTATCTGTTTAATCTTCGTTGGGTAGCTAGATGATCGATGCGGTAGAGAAATAATTCGCATAAAACAACGCCATCCTGAAATAAGTGGACCCACACATATGAATGGTTGTGACAAAAAGCTATGCCCTGGATAATAATAAGTGAGTTGCGGAAAAAATTTAAATTTTTTTTAACCTTGGATAAGATGGATTCTATTTATAATCAGGCAAATATTTCAATGGCTTGAGCTGCATTTTGGTTACCTAATCATTTTATAAGTTAATGCTTCCTGGTTTGTTGCAGTTGAGAAGTTCCGTTAAATGTCCCTACCAGTATGTGGCAGGTAAACTTTTGCCAATATTTCGGGTTATTATAGAACTATACCCAAAGAAATGTATTATATCGTAGCTATTAGTTTAGTTTTAAGTTAGTTAGGTTTTTTTTAAGAATAGAAGTTGAAAGTCCTAGCGTGGATTGTGTTTGTCTTAGTCCAATCAATTTGGAATCATGGTAAATATCTGGTCCTTTTCATCGGTAGTAGCATATTTATCTTGTTTTCATTTAATTTACTCTTATAAATTTTTTTTTTGTTCGTCCGTGTTACTTTTTTTTTATTTAACTAAACTTTCACTTTTGGGTGCAGTCCTAGTGGATATTTCGTTGACTACTTAGTCCCGAAAGTAATAAAACCTATGTTGGTTCAATTGCCTTATCTATTGTGAAAGTCAAACAAACAAGAATATTCTGAAATTTGCCGTTCTGAATCTTCTTTTATCTGGAGGTCCCAATGTTTGTGGCAAAAATATATCTTTGCAAACACATATAATTGGAGAAGCTAGGTTTTAGGCTTTCTTTGGGGCGCTGTAATGACAGATATTTTATTATTTTCAAACAGTTCGCCAGACAAACTAAACCGAGCAGCCAAAAGCTTGCAAAGCCATCCTGAAATATGTTTCCATTGTCAAACTTGACTAATAATTCGTCGCCTTAGTGCCACAAGAACGTATCTACATTTTTTTTTAAGATTTTGGTCTGGATATGCCACCTTACTTAAAATATAGAATTTATAAATTGTGACAAAAAATTGTACCTCTAAGTGAAGTAGAATAATGAATAAAAGTATTCATGAAACTCAAAAAATTTAAAAAGTGGTAAATCACAGAAAAACTAAAATTATCAAATATTGACCTACGTCTTTGTGTCACTAAGGCGACGAATTAAGGTTTTCGAAAAAGTCAGGTATCACGTATATTTTATGCGGATTTTGGAATGTAGTTAACAAAAATTTAAAGCACAACAAAAACTAATTCAAACGGATTTATTATAATAAAACCTAATAAAAACTTATAAAAAAATATAATTTCCTTAACATAAAAGTATTCTCAGAAGAAAACTTTCTTGAATTTATATAAAATAAAAATTTAATGTCAAGGAATTTATTAATTCTGTCAGGACGCATGTTTTCTTTCTCACTTCTTGCCCTTTTTTGTCACCAGTATCTATCTAACATAATTTTCCACGTTGACTGCACATTAAATTCCCTGCTTCACGATCCGTTAAATTAGAATCAAACCAACGCGAAGCAGCGCAATTTGTATCGTTTTATCTTCTAGCTCGTAGCAAATGAGAAATATAATTTCACGTTATAATTGGAAAGCATTCCTTAGTTACAAAATAATCCAACAAATTATACGATATGTATGGCAGCCATACCATTTTGTGTTAGCTTCTGCACATTAAACATATTCCCATCTGGATAACATGCATCAAAATTAAAAGGGTTCTTCAGAATGTCAGAATGTTGTTGAAAAAAATGAAAAGAAATTGCTCAACTGTGAGAATAGTTTGATGTCCTGCAGAACTACTGTTTGTTTTTTTTATAGTGGAGTCTAACGTTATCTACACTAGAATAACAAACATACTTTTAAAATCATGCTACACAGAGGATAGGGAGATGAAAAGAACGAACATTTTAATTTATGTGAATTAGGTTCACTCTGGTTGTCAGGTTTCCCGAGGATGTTAAGTTTTGGTTGGTATCATTATAAACACCAGGGTATACCTTAACGTAGATGGATAGGTAAGCAAGTTGTGAAATTAAGATTTTTATTTTCTGTGTTTTAGTTCCGCAATGACAACGAAATGAATTTCACTGTCCAAAGCCAGTGTGACAATTAACGCTTGCTATTTTAATAAACCGAGTTACAATAAATATAATTACAAATTCAATCCATGGTACCTAAACAAAATTAACCTTTTAGGCTCATAAGTAATTACGTTGCAATTTCAAAACAATTATATTTTCAGATTTTGACGGACTTACATCACTTCGGGACAAGGAAAAAATGTGGAATCTCAATACTCCACAATAAAAGCGAAATATTGTGAAAACTAGTAGTGGGTGCACGACTGGGTCGTACGCAACTTTCTTTTACACAGCGAGTTAATTTGACGTTTCTAACAATTTTGCCAAAACAAACAATAACATATATTTTGATTACTGATGCGTAAAATGGTATAAATAATGTCGAAATGTGATTATACGAACGTTTATTCCGTCAATGAAAGAAATCGGTGTCCATGTGAATAATAGTGATTTTCCGTTATTGTCCAAAACTGAAAATTCCATTTAGAAATAATTGTGTCAAAACCAATTACGAGTAACTCATAAAAACTGTAATTGTAGTATACAAATCAAATTTCATTCAATTTGGCAAAATAGTTTGTGAGAAAGGCAAAAATCCGTTACCTATATGGATTTTCTCGAAAAAAAACTGGGTATGCAGTTTTGTTGGAACTAATATGTTTATAGCATATAAGAAGTTTAATGAAAATCGTTATAGCCGTTTTTGTGCATATTGAGGTTATGTATGATTTTTATATGGCAGGTACCAGTTAACATGGCTAAAAGCAAACTAAAAAAAATGGCCTAGAATTATGACCAAAAAAACGCTGGATACGAAGTTTGAAGAAAATCGGTCAAGTCGTTGGGGCTTTAGAGGCTTGTACGGACAGACGAACCGACGAACCGACGAACCGACGAACCGACGAACCGACGAACCGACGAACCGACGGACGGAATTCCAAAAGCTACTTTTTTGAATTCCGCTATCATCATAATGTTAGAATCAATCAAAATCTCGAGGTCTAAAATTTTCACGAAAACAATATCTTTTTCTTTATAAGAGAAAGTTAAAAATGTAATCTCGAAACACTCCAATAAACCATCCAGACCCATATATGTACTTTAATCTCTCGATTAATATCAAACCACCAGCATTTAATGACGATCACCAATGGCAGCGATGTCAACAAGTCATAAACCCACCAGCAAAAATCCCTTGGTATCGCGAGGAGTACCGACTCATGCTTGCTGTCAAAAACAAGGCTTACTAGATGAAGGTTAGATCACTAGCTTTTCAGAAAGAGAGAAGCCAGTGTATGGTCGATCGCAAAACGCGATCGAAGCCAATAAAAGTAATTAGTCAGAGCTGCTATAGCCTTAATTCAACCTTAAGCTTCTATATTACTTTGGCTGATGGTCTATCAAAACATATTTGCAACTGTCAGATGAGTGTTTATGACATCCCGGGAAACTTTATAGAAGCCTTAAATTGATATAAAATTTCATCTTGTATACAGCAATCAGGTTTACCAGCAAGAGTTATTAAACAGGCTGAAATAATTGATTATTGAGATCATTGTTAGTTCAGTGTTCACCAATAATCTGATTGGCCAGAATTCGGAAGATCCTAGAAAAACTAGAGAACTCCAAATCGATACCCAATATATATTAATAGAGTTTGAACAAAATACGACAGAATTTAGACATACGAACTATTATAAAGCTACCGCCCTGCAGGTGGCCATGGCACAGAGGAATGCGTAGTTGACTGATAAGCCAAACGCTGCGGGTTCAAGCCCCAGCTTCGGCAGCATTTGTTTTCTACGAAAATTGCCAGCTTATCTGAGGCCACCTGTGCGATAATATGAGACAATATAAATCTATGTCTCCTCCTCTGTGCCACTTAGGTTTATGTTATATGTCTTTCCTTCTATCTTCTGTCTTCTGTCTATCTGTCTCTCTCTGTTGTATTAATGTCTTCATCTGTCCCAGCCGATGGCCTCAGTTGCCAGTGCTGTTATGTGTCTGTAGTTCGATGCATTCATGTGCGAATTACCGTAATGTCAATGTCAATGTCAAAGCTACCGCCTAAACTCGTACATCTACGCAAGATTCGAAAACATCATTGGTATGTTGCCTAATGTCATAGCCATGATAGGAAGCGGGAAAAATTAGTTTAATTGTCAATGAATGTAAGACAGATAATATGCTGTTAATAAGAAAGAACACACAAAATCGAAGAATTGCACAGAACTTCACCTACAACTTTGTGTTAGTGATGGACTTTGTCTACCTCGGCTCCGCTACTAACTCTGAAATATGATGAAGAAATATTCTTGCCAACCGTTTTTTTTTCGGCTAAAATGGAATTTTGCAATTTATTACTGAAAATAGCCTATATAAGACCGTAATCATCACAGTCCAACTCTACGAAATCGAAGCATCAACCATGTCTAAAGCGGATAAAAAAACTTTAGCCGTTTTGAGCTGACAAATCGATCACATTTGCGCTGACGGGCTATGGGACAAAGGTTTAGGTATGAACTTTATAAGCTGAATAATGACATAAACACGGGCTTTTGCACACATAGGACGTTTGAGATGGCTAGGGGATAATTGGAGAGGTATGTTGGTAGAGGCCGAAAAAATAAACATTCAACGTTATCTTTTAATAAAACTGAAGACTGCCTGAAGCTTATATACTGTTTATTGTATGAACACGTCAGGAGTTGTGTTCTAAATGCGTCCACTGAAAAATGAGGTATAAATACATATTAAAAAAAAATAAATCCATTATTTATCATAGTTACAATGATTCGATCTAGGTAAATTATCCGCCATTTTGTTAGATAGCTTATTGCCATTTTGAAACCTCCGTCTCTATTGAAAAAGAACTATATACTATCCTGTCACCAACAAAATCGTCGCCACTAACAAGATGCTGTGGTGCCAGGTCTGAACTACATGAATAAGAACCACGCAATTAAACTTCAGGAGCATCTGGCGAATCACTATCGATGTATATGTTCTAATAGAATAAGATTCCTCTCCTAGTTGCCAATTCACTTTTCGTCGATTGTATCCTTTAAAAGGCTTGGCCATCGTTTGTGCTTGAAGTTATCATAAGAGATCCATTCTGATTTACGCGTCCCACAATTATTATATCACAAACCTCCATTTCGATTTGTGGAATTGTGGATTTTTTCTTTTTTCTAAATGGTGTATAATAACGTTTCGTTTATGTTTAAAAGCACTAGATTTTGGTAATAAAGTTGATTTTCTGTATCATTAATGTTGTGGAAAAATAGCGCTAATATGCTTATTTGTTCTATTTGCTCTTACAGTATTGTCTTCTGCAAAACTAAAATGCAAAAATAAGTTGTCCCCAAAAGATCACTAATACTTACTTACTTAAGTGGCGCTACAGTCCGGAATGAACCTGGGCCCCAACCAACATGCCTCTCCAATTAGCCCGGTCCTTAGCTAACTGCCTCCAGTTGAGCACTCCAAGTTGGTTGAGGTCGGTTTCTACTTGTGCGCGCCAATTAGGGCGAAGTCTTCCTCTACTGCGTCCGACGTCTGGCTTGGAATCGAAGACTCTGCGCATCTCGCAGAGTCTAGCGGGTATTGGTGCCCAGCATGTCGCTGTAGAATCTTCGTCTCCATAGCTGGTCAACGCAAACGGGATCGAAGATGTTTCGAAGCAATTTAATCTCAAATCGACCAAACATATCTTCATCCGCTTTTGAGACGGTCCATGCTTCAGCGCCGTAGATGATCCGGTTCTTATATAGTATCCCCGTAGCAGTTCGAGTGAGGGCTTTACTACTGAAATGCCTCCTTAGCCCGAAGAAACAGCAGTTGGTAAGTGTAATTCTTCGTTTCAGAAGAGTTAATAGCGGAGCCGAGATAGACAAAGTCGCGTACTACCTCTAAGTTATGTCAGTCATTGTTGATGTTCTGTTCAATTCTTTCGTGTTGACAGCATATACTTACCCCACGTTCGTAGATGTCAAAATGCTGCATGCTTGCTTATTTCGCGTGCATTATTATAAAAGGACTGCATTATCGTTGCAGGAGCTTGGCAGTGCCTGTGTTCATTAAAGAAAATTTACAGTCAGCATGCTGTCAATTTGTGCATGTGTTTTTGTTTTGTTGCAGAGCTGCAGAGAAATGGTCGGAGAAAAGTTGTAAGTAACATATTTGCAAATTATTAAATTTTCCACTCAGATATGTAGAAATAACATTTATTTTGCATTTAAAACTTTTGTTTTATTATATAGGAATGCACAAGAGCACAGAAATAGGTCGGACGATGATACGCAATTGCTTCTATCCTCTCGTACTGCAATTAAAGCCGAATTTATATCTCGGCGAAGGAAGAATTCAGAGCTCTGGAGAAAACCTTTAACGAATATAAAGACTATTTTTCCCTTATTTCCGGAAAACAAATGTGAAATTATCCGCAAATTTCAAAATAGCATAGAATTTTATACGCATAATTTGAATGCTATATAGTATAAAATGTAGGGCATCCACCTGCATATTAATCGAAAATGTACCCTTACAATTGTAGAAGCTCGTGGGGTCTATTATTGGTGCTATTATAGGAATCTGTGTTCCATGTCCATCTACACATCCAAGAAGGTTTGGAAACGGATTATTTCTTATGCACTTGCGAATTTGCATATTATTTGTTTTTGCTCATTTGTTAAATCAGGCCATTTTATATGCTCTTTCTGGACTTGAAAAGTAATTTGGTTATTTCCATATATTTGAAAGCTGTATTTAAAACAAATGACTGATTTCCCTAAAGGAACAATTTTCGGCAAGCTTCCAAGTGGTTAAGCATAGTGCTAGCCTCAAACCGTCTAAGGCAGACCAAAATTACTTTTTTTCCAAAATGGATATATTATTCTCCACAACCTAGTAGAATTCATTTCTAAGCTTAAGAATTAACGGAAAAGGTAGGTACCTTAAATATTAATCTGGACTTATGAAAATGATGTCGAAAAACATCATGAGGTAATTCATAAATAGTTTTGTAAAAGGTCGTGTTTTTTGGAATATGTCTTGCCATCATTCTCCAATTCATATTAAAGAACAAATGTATCTTCCTTTTTTTATTTGGATGCTTTCCAAGTTTATTCCATCCACGAGATTTAAAATCAGTCTTAACATAATTTTTTTCAGACATGTTGAACGATGGAGTATCAAAAACTTATTAAAAAAAATTTAAGTATTCGAGTCCTCATTGAACAAATGGTTCCTAATATTGTCATTTATGAATTTATTGAAATTTGAAATATGAAATTATGAACTCACTTTTGTTAAAGCACGATGGCCGCATTCATGCATGTGTGCGTTCATAAATGTGTTCAATGAATATTTTTTGCATGTTTTGGCCAACATTGTTTGGAAATTTGAGCTCACCCTTAGTCTTGCCCTCAATTATTGCTAAGCGCATTTTTGTCGCTTCGGTCTCTATACTAGGAAACGTTGCTACAACAACACGTTGAGTCCAACAAATGATGTCAATCTGGTGTTGTCTCGGGAGTTTTGCACAAGCCTCTCAAGAATCAAATTGAAGAAGTCACATGACAGCGGATCGCCTTGCCTAAATCCTTTTTTGGTATCGAATGTCAGTGAGGTCGTTTCCGACTCTGATGGAGCGGCGAGAATTCTCCATCGTCATCCTATACAAACAGACGAGTTTGGGCGGTATTCCTAAGCTTGACATGGCTCTGTATAGTTCGTCTTTGTAAATGCTGTCGTGTGCGGCTTTGAAATCGATGCATAGGTGGTTGGTATAGATTTTGACGGTTTCAGGCGTTCACATATTACGGCAGAGAGCATCTTGTAGGCGATGTTGAGGAGACTTATGCCTCTGTAGTTGGCGCAGCTTATAGGGCCTTCTTTTTTGTGGATCAGGAAAACGATGCTGAAGTTCCATTCTTCAGCCATACTTTCTTCTGACCAGATTTGGCTTATGAGTTGGTGGATGTTGTTTACCAAGTTATCTCCGCCGGCTTTATTAAGCTCAGAGGAAAGGCTGTCATTTTCGGCAGCCTTATTAAGCTTGAGTTTAGGTATTGCTATCCTGACTTCACTCAGGTCGGGTGGTTGGCAGTTTTCGCTGTCGTTGCCAATATTAAATGGTTCGTTCTGCCTGACAGCGGAATTTTGTTCGTCATCGCCGTTTAACAGTCTGCAGAAGTGGTTCTTCCATATCCTCAGAATCGACTGTGTCTCAACTACGATATTTCCTTCTTCATCTCGACAGGATTCTGTTCGACCCTTAACCCTTGGCTTTAACGTTTTATACTTTTGTAAAACTTGCAAACATCGTTCATGGAGTGGTACCTCTCTACATCCTCGATTGCGGGCTTTTCTTGCTTTTTTTTCTTCTTTCTGAAAAGCCGGTGTTCTTCCTTTCTTCTCTGCCTATAGAGCTCAACCGCAGCTCCTTCACCTGCAGCCTAGCCTTGTAGGCCTCGTTTTTGGCATTACTCATCAAACCAGAGATTTCTTGCTGGTGGGCACAAGAAAAAAATCACTAATGCGAAGCAAAAATCGAGACACCCCAGGGTTAATAGTGGATCTACCTGTAAACCACTATCTTGAAAGATTTGTCATTAAGATTTTTTTTCCATTTAGCTGCACATTGCTTGAGGTAGTCCGTTGTGTATTTGCATAGTAATATCTTCAAATATATAATATATCGACAAATTTAGAAAAGTTTAACTTACTTTTAAAACATTGTAATTAATAGTAGCAAAAACACTTGCCCTGGAACAGAAAAAGCTGGTAAAATAACCTTTCTCAATACCCAAGTCGATAAATCCACATTAAGATATAGCAGCTGATTGACAGCTCAAGAGGCGAAACTTTTATATCACCACATCTCCTTCGTTTTTCCATCCGAATCTTTTCCATTATTCAAAATCACTGATAAATTGAATTATAATCCCAAAACTATGTGTGACAAAGTGTGACAAATTGTCGGAAATGAATTTGCATTAACAAAACGCATCTCTGTCAAAATGTTGATGTATTCCTTCCGGAAATTTGAATTTTTTTTTGTTCTCTCAACACAAACATTTTCCCATTCATGTCAAAAGGATACAATTCTTCTACAGGAGACTTCATTTATCAGACGATATTACCATCCGTATAGATTTTTTTTTCAACGAAAAACTGTTCATCAATCAAAGTGTCATCCTGTATATAACCGTCGATTGTAAGGATGTTAACAAAATAGGAAAGTGGTATATTTTTGTCTCTTGAAATCCACTCATAATCTGTTAGCCAAATAGATACATCGGGGATCATTCAAATTATGTAAACCATTTTAGAGGAAACGAATGTAATACGAGATGGTCCAAAAAAAGCCTTATAGCCATTTTATATGTACCCTCTAATCGGTACCAGTATCGGAACGGTTTGGGATCAGGTACTGGTGACAGGAGTCCGTCGGAGCGGAATATTCGCCGGTCTTGTACGATTCGGAGGATTTTGTCTTCTTAGTATTCTTCCGAAAAGCTTTTCGGAGTATTTCTCCGAAATTTTGTATTGCATGGTGGCAAAATGCGTTGAAGTGCGTTCAGGTGCATTTTTCGACGGCTAAGTGTAATTCTTTTTCCGATTTTCTCCGACTCAAATTCTTCGCGGATTTTTTTTTACGAATTGTAGTGAAGTGATTTTTGCTCCGATGCCACATACCTCGAATGGAAAATTTGAACCTCCGACGAAGTATGCGTTGCGGAAAGTTGTCCGCTACGACGAATGCCTCGCTTGGGCAGAATATTAATATCATCAGCAATTTTGAAGCCCTTCAGCTGTGGGTAATAAAAGTAATATCTTGGTGAAAGGCATGTACTTTTAAAACTTCCTTGTTGGTAATAAACATCTTTTGATGGACAAAACCATTGAAGAAAACTCGGCAAAAATATTGCTTCAAGTGCATATGTTCCCATACCATTCCCATTCTCTAACATTCTATTCAAGTTTACTAGTTCAAAAAATATATTCAAAACGGTTAAAAGACCTCTTTTAATGTTAATTGTATTCTGAATCCAAATGAATATTTATAATTAAACTCAGAATAAATATGTACGTACCCACCTTCAGTTACGTTTGTTGTATCTTTCATAATGCATGGCTTGTGAGCGTAGTATCCATTCATTTTGTACCCACGAGAATTACAAATTAATTGTACACCACACTGAACAAGGATTTTAATTTACATCCAGAGTACACGATGCTCTGCAAATTAGGTCCCTACGAGTTAATAAATACATACCAGGCTCCATGTAAACTATATCTGCTGGTAAGTATTCACTTGGCTTATTAGTAAATTAGTCCATCCATGTGGATACCTGCTGTCAGCATAAGTACAATATTCTTGGATGTTCGTTCTGTATCTATATCTACGTATCCGAAAGACGAATAGCTACACATTGCCCAAAAAGTCGTCTTCAGCTGCGTGCGATACCATTTCCCTCATCATTGTCCTGCATACAACATTCACATCGAAAACTAGGAATGAGGATTGAGGCGTCACCATTGTCACCGCCATTGTCTGTCACAATGACAACGAGGGTGTACATCTTAGTACAAAAACTCCATTGCTCAGTCCCTGCTGGAAATCAACTCTGCTCATGAAATATTAGTCGTATCGTATATATAACTTTTCCAGCTCTGTTTGTTTTGGTTGTTCTCGGCTTGCAAATTGGTTGTTGTTGGTGTTGATATTTTATTTAGAAACACCACTTCTTCGGAATTTACATTTTTTTAAGGCAAACTGTACTGTTTTTTGAGGCGGTTAATGTGGAAGCATTGAGGGCTTTTATTGATGTTGTAAATTGCAAGAGTTTTAGGAATTTCTACGCCCAATGAAAAGGACAATAAATTTAAATTGAATTAAACAATCGAAGAAGTAATGTTGATTTTAAAAATCGACAGCAAGTGAGGTATACATACGTTTTTTCAGCCTCGATAGGTTGCTAAGCGAATATAATATACAATATGCAAAGTCAAATAAGGAAAATTATTTCTAGGAGGGTAAATAAACAAAACAAATATCTGTCTTAACCAATTCAATCCGGAAAGCCCATAACAAAAAAATGGCTAAATTAATAATGAAATTAATTATCTGCCATTAACGGTCCATATATGGTCTGAAACCTAGAATCCTTCCTTCATTTTTTTACGCTGTGATGTTTGTCAGAACTTTGCAAAAAGGGGGCATTGAAAACAACTTAGAAGTTGTTAGTTTCGAAATTTGAACCAGGAACCTCGCATATGCAAAATGGTAAATCAATCCGAACAGAGAGGAATCTGATTTTTGTCCGCTCTCCTTCTCATTATATCGGAAATCTGCACAAAGTCTTCGAGTGAGAATTTGTACTGGTAAATATACTGCAGATACATCGTTGCGTTGAATAGCTGCAGTCTTCCTTCCTTCTCCAATAAATGCTTTAGCCAAAACAACCATGACGTCAATGAATGAAGCTTCTTGCAATTAAAGCTAATAATAGGCAACGCACAAAATTCTGTCTATTGAATCTTAGCATTTCTGAACTCGGTATGCCGTTCGGACTAAACCTGGTCCGTAACAAACATGCCTCACCAAGTAACCCGTCCCCTTACTAACTGCCTCAAGTTGAGCACTTCAAGTTGGTTAAAGCCGCTTTTTACTTGTACGTTCCTTAACAACTCCGACTTTTACATATACTAGCCATCTTCAACAACCAATGTTGTTCATTTTGGCCTAGTCTATGTAGCTATACAGCTCAAAAAGTTCTTGGTTGAGTCTTCTTATCAATAGAAAGTTAACACGAACGGGTTCTTAGGCGCCATTGTGCAGGGATGGGCTGATCAAGTTCTTATATGTATATAGGATCTCCTTAGTAGTTTGAATGAGTGTTTGACTTCTAAATTGACGTTTGGCAAGAGCAATTCCTTGTTATATTTCTAAATGGTTTCTAGGATTCACGTATTATTGAATAGAGGATATTGCGATGTAGAGGCAATATAGAGGTTCTTGTTTTTTGTAGATCGGAAAAAAGATGCTGAAGTTCCGTTATTTATGCAATTCCAACCGATCAAATATGACGTATGTATTTTGCTTGCCAAATTATATCAAACTGTATGTTAAAGCTCGACTGGCCGTCAATTCCCTCGACTTTGTTCAGCTTAAGTTTATATATTGCTTTCGCTGTCCTTGTTAATCTGCCCTAGCTAGGTCGGACCTAAAAATTCTCCGATTTTGTACGATTCGGCGGATTTCTGCTTCCGAAAAGCTGGTCGGAATATTTCTCTGACATTTTGTAACACATCCCGGCGAATTGCGTTTAAGTGCGTTCAGATGCATTTTTTGGTGCAATTCTTGACAGCAACGTGCAATTGTTGTTCCTATTTTCTCCGACACAAATTATCCGCGGAATTTACTAACGAAGTCAAGTTTAGTGGTATAAAAATGTATGTAATTAAATAAAACTATTTATTTAAGTAACTTTCGTACTTATCGTTTGAATCTGAAAAACCACCCCACAACAGTACGAGCTTTTGGTCAGCATAATGAAGGAAAAACCCGACATTGCACAAAATTACATAAAAAGTTCAGCAGAAGATGGTGCTGAATTTTGGGAAGATGTAACGAACCAACATAACCTACTAGGTCCACGATAAAGGGATTTAGGTGGTTGGAAAAAGTTATCTATATGATAAAATCACACTTCTTTTAAGGTTCGAAGCGACTAAAAATCTTATATAAAAACAAAATGGCTGCAAATAACAAATAATGTTCAAGCACAGGTAAACAAAAATCATTTACCCCTTTGGAGGATGCTGTCATCGCTTTTGATTTTTATATTTTGACAACTCTGTAATGTCAGTTTGAATAGTTATAGAGCTGTGGTTTACAAAAATTATAGATAAATTTTGAAAAGTAATATTGGTATGTCTAATTTTTTTTCTATTAAACGCTACCGTACAGTTTATATACACATTAGCATTCTTCCTTATTAGAAATGCTTTGCCTCTCTATATCGATATAAGATGATTAAAGCTCCTTTTGTGTGTTTATATATAAAATACCAAGGCCATATCGACTTATCGATAAATTGGATATTTTGCACATCTCTACAAAAATCCTAAATTTGTCGCATGTCAAAATATAGCGCCGCTGCGCTTTGTCGCATTTGTGAAGTTTTTTCTTCCGATGGCACATACCTCGAATGGAATTCCGCTCCGTAGCAAATCTCGCTAGGGCAGAATATTGAGTTTTTGTTTTGCCGAACAGCGGAAGATTGACCGTCATCGCCGTGTCTGTCCGCAGAGGTTATTGAAGAATAATGAGCAAGAACAGCGAGAGTACCGTTATCAATTGATTTCCCGATTGACTTCTCACGATGATACTGAACCCAATTGCTATATGAGATCTAAAGCATTCAAGGAAATGTCTGGAGAATTTCCGTTGCAGATTAACATGTCTCGGCGGAAGACTGTGGGCATTAATAGGTAAAGCTACTCGCGCTGTTCTTGCTCTTTATTGTTTAATTTGAAATGATGGTGATCTTAGCTCTATTTTGCAGATCTCATTTTCACCTGCAGCTTTGCCTTGTTCTTCTTGTTACAAAGAAGTTTATTTTTCTGTTATATCTGAAGAGTGCTTACATAATAACCTGGTACATACTAAATGTCACAGTTTTTCATTATCCTTATGCCCAGCTAATCCCATCGTATTTCGTTATGTGTACTTTGTAATAGCTGGGGGTCCCTCTCGTTCTTCAATTCCGACTAAATAAAGACAAGAACATTGTGTTCCTCTATTAAACAAATGGTGGGTGCACGACTAGGTCGTACATGTCTCCGCCGCGGCTGGTTCGAATAATGCCAAGTCGAGTGGTCCAATTTCAAACACTTTTTCGAGCATATGGGGCAGTATGTCGGCCATAATGTCACAAATATTGGCTTCAAAGTAACCTAACTTTTCTGGTTTGTTGGCGTAGACGAGCGACTTCACTTATCCCCATAGAAAATAATCCAATGGTGTCAAATCACACGATCTTGGTGGCCACTTCACAGGTCCATTCCGCGAAATTATGCGCTCATCGAAATGTTTCCTTCAACAAATTAATTTTGACGTGCGCAGAGTGATATGTAGTACCTTCATGGTGGAAACACATCCATCCACATTCATGACACCTAAATTAGGAACAAAATAGTCGGTATCTTTGGCCCTATACCCGTCTCCATTAACGGTAACTTACTCCAGCATCATTTCGGAAGAATTATGGCCCAATGACTCCACCAGCCCATAGAGCACACCAAACAGTCAGTTTTTGTGGACTTAATCGCGTCTCAAGGGTTTCATTGTTGACGTAGCCATTCAGCCAAAAATGAGAATCTTCACTGAACAAAATTGTGCGATGAAAATCAGCGCCGAGATCAATCTCATTTTCGGCCCATACACCAAAATCACGACGCATTGCATGGTCTCGCGGCTTTAATTCTTGCACAAGCTGGATCTTGAAAGCTCGTAAGCCAAGATTTTTACGTAAAATGTTCCATAAAGTTGATGGGCAGAGCTTTAAATGCTGTTCACGATGCCAAATCGATTCATTCGGGTCCTCTTCAACACTTTGCTCTACAGCGGAAATTGTTTCTTCGGTGCGCACTGTTCGACTTCTCTGCGGATGCGTACTAGAGTAAACGTAACGCGAAAACGATCCGTGGTTGACCGAATGAATTGCTCTGATGGACGGTTATATCGACCATAAAATAGAAGGAGCTTGCGGTAAACTTCGCAAACTGAACCATTATTTTCGAAATAAATTTGCACGCTTTGCAAGCGTTGTTCATTTGTCAACCTGTTCGTGATGAAATGGCAAACCAAACTGAACATAAATGACATTAGAGTTGCCCGATTTGACCACAAAATATCAGTTTTATTTCTACAAGAAAAACCAACCTCTAAAACAAGCACACGTTATTATGCAGAGTGTCCGCCGGGAAGGTATACTCTTTTGTTTTGCAGTCATTTTGGTAAACATTAGTCTTGAAAGTTGCAAATTTATTATGGAAAAATATTCGGTAAACCAACGTGTTTTAATCGATGAGACGATGAGAAAGTTACTTGAAATTTTTGGGAGAAACAATGTTCCAACTAAACGCACTATTTATGGTGTGGTAAATGATTTTGAAGAAAGAGGGGCTGTAGGTGATAGGCCCAAGCATGGACCACAACATACTGCAAGATCAGCTGAAAATGTTGCTGCTGCTCAAGGAAGTGTTCAAAACAATCCGTCAACATCAATTTGACGCCGTGCTCAGGAGCTTGGTCTTTAAAGAACAACTTTGGCCACATTTTCCACAAGGATATGCATTTGTTTCCGTTGAAGCTTCAGTTGACAGAAGAGCTTCTTCCACAAGACCATTTACGCCGCTGTACATATGCCAATAGGATACTACAGCTAGCCCATGAAAAAATCTTAATGAGTGACGAGGCATATTTTCATTTGAATGGATATGTGAATAAATAGTCGGTTCATGGCAATGGTAAACCCTCAAATTTTTCATCAGTGACAGTCTGGTGTACAATTTGGTCAGGAGGAATCATTGGATTTTACTTCTTTGAAAATGAAAACGGCCTAAAGGTAACTGTGAGTAGGGAGCGTTATCATAATATAATTGCAAACTTTTCAACACCACAACTGCATGATATGGGCTTGATTAACATGTGGTATCAACAAGATGGTGAAACATCGCATACAGCCAGGATTACAATGGACTTACTGCGAGACCTCTTTCCACAACAAGTTATTTCAAGAAATGGTGATGTTGATTGGCCTCCACGGTCGCCTGCTTTGACTGCTCCGGACTTCTTTTTGTGGGGATATCTGAAAATTAAGATTTATGCGAACAAACCAGAAACGCTTGAGCAACTCAAATAAAATATTCGTGATGAAATTAATGAAATACCGCGTGAAATGTATGAGAATGTAATGAAAAATGAGGCGGACATTTACAATATTATATTCCATACATAATTTCCGACATTAAGTAAAACATTTATCAATATAAGATGCATTTTCTTTCATTTAATCAAAAACATTATAAACAAACAAAGTAATATACCTTCCCCGCGGACACCCTGTACTTGTTCTATTAGTATATTTTGAAATAAAGTGAAATCTATGCAAAGTTCTTGAAAAAGGTGGTCTTGAACTCAAATTTTAGGCAAAAAAAATTTAAAAAAAGTTCTAAGTGCAATTTTTCAAAACTTTAAATAAAATTATTTTTCTAATATTCGTTGCTCGAATTAATTCTTAACCAAAAACTAGAAAATCACAATATTTTTTTATGGGATATTTGTTTTTTTTATTGCTTACGTATTAAGGCTTATAAACAGTGAACTGTGCAACCCCTTGCTTTGCAAAACTGTAGGATTTGGGATGGGTGCGCGGTTCGGTGTATGAAAAGTTTACTTTGCTTTGTATGCTGAAGAAGATGAATTTCATCAAAGGTAAAGTCACCAATCCTACAAGACGTACATACATTGAATACAAATTTTAACATTTATTAGTATCCCAGATCCCAGAGAAAGGAGCTAAAAATGTTCTCTTAAATTTAAGTGGAAAAGTTGTGACATTTTACATTAAAAGTAACATTAAAATAAAAAAAGGAGAACTAGAGTAAAACCATGCACTTATTTAAAAATAGCTTCTGTAAGCCGACACGCCAACATTCAATTCCCATGTTAATTCCAAGGATTCCATCCACCACATTCTGAATGTGAATGTTTTTTTCATTTCACTCAAATGCGAAAGACATTCTCATTTCATATCATGAGTATCTTGATTCCATTATTTATCCCCTCAAGGCGGGCGGCATTTAAAATTAGATCTGTATTGATTCTTTGCGCAATCATCCTTGAACATTTTAGAACAGCCGCGACAAGGAGGAAAAATATATAAAAATAATTTCATTGTATCCACTCAAGGGTGTAATTTAATTATGGTACTTAATTGATTTTTATGTTTCATCGATACTTTTGCTTTGGCGTAGTCTAGCTCCGAATGGAAACATAAACAGGGCAATAAAATTAATAAATTCTACAAAAGACCGTAACAGAGTTGAAACCCTATTGAGTGAAAGTAATTTCGGGTGGTGGAATATAATGAAAATAACCGTTCAAACCAAGCCGTAATTTATTATAATATTTTAAAAGGTTTACACAACTTTGGATGATTACACCAAGGTATAAAGCTGCTATCATAACAATAACAGTAAATAATGCATATAAGTATTTTTGGTAGTTTTGTGAAGTTGTTTTTCATATTTTCCTAAAAAAAATGGAAAATTAACACGTCAGTGAGATTCAATGTGGGTCATATGAGTTGAGTAGATGAAACACTAAACGTTATTAAATTAATCATCGGTCAGTCGTAGAAGCTTTCAATAAATGCATGTTGTAACAAGTGTCATCAACTGTAATATTTAAAAATTTGGGAAAATTACAATAATTCCATTTAATAAAAAAAGAAGAGAAAAATCAGAGAAGTTGAAAAAAAAGAAACATTTAATTCAGGAGAATTTAGGAAGATTCACTTGCCTTAAGCAACGGTTAGACGGTTATCTCAATCGGTATTGAGGCTGACTAGCTAATGTTGCAGCCCTACTTAATGCCGGTGGATGATGGATAATAGGCATAAAATCACATTAATATTAGACACGAAATATTCATCATCGAATATTTGTTTCGTTATGTACAGATACAAATTTTTGGCGCAACAGGCTCGTTAGTACTCAAAGCCGAATTTCTTCAACGATGTGATAAAATAAAATGTTTTAGATTACAACAACAACTTGTGAACTACATATTCTAGCAATCTTACACGTCCAATGCATAGCTTTTTTTTTAACCAAGGGCATGTCGCTGTAAAGCTCGCATAGTCTTGGTTGAATCATCGTCTCCATAGTCCGTCAACGAAAACGGGACCGAAGATTTTTCGAATAATTTTCCTCACAAATCGACCAAGGATTTCTTCATCTGCTTTTGAGATGGTCCATGCTTCAGCGCCGTAGAGCAGGACTGGGATGATCAGGGTCTTATAAAGGATCTCCTTAGTAGCTCGAGTGAGGGCTTTACTACTAAATTGCCTGCTTAGCCCGAAGAAGCAGCGGTTGGCAAGAATAATTCTTCGTTTAATTCCTGACGAGATGTTGTTGTTGAGTTAATAGCGGAGCCGAGATAGACAAAGTCCCGTACTACCTCAAAGTTAAATCTGTCAATGGTGACGTTCTGTAAAATTCGTCGATGTTGTGTGTCCTTTAGTTTTGACAGCATATACTTCGTCTTGTCCTCATTTACTGCTAAGCTCTATTTTGCTGCTTCCTTCTCTATACTACCAAACGTGGCTATGACATCACGTTGGGTCCGACAATGATGTCAATATTGTCGGCATATGCTAGTAGTTGTACCGATTTTTGGAGAAGTGTGCCTCTGGTGTTGGCTCGTGAGTTTTGCATAATCCCCTCAAGAATCAAATTGAAGAAGTCACATGACAGCGCATCGCCTTGACTAAATCCTTTTTTGGTAACGAATGTGTCGGTGAGGTCGTTTCCGATCCTGATGGAGCAGCGAGAATTCTACATCGTCATCCTACAGAAACGGACGAGTTTGGGCAGTTAAGAGGGTCTCCTCTTATGTGGATCGGACCAACGATGCTGAGGTTCCATTCTTCAGGCATACTTTCTTCCGACCAGATTTGGCTTATGAGTTAATGGATGTTTCTTAACGAGCCATCTCCGCCGGCTTTATAAAGCACGGCGGGAAGGAGTCTTTTCCGGCAGCCTTATTAAGCTTGAGTTTAGATATTACTATCCTCACATCACTCAGGTCGGGTGGTTGACAGTTTCGCTTTCGGTGCCAATATTGAATGGTTCATTCTGCGTGACAGCGAAATGTTGTTCGTCATCACCGCTTAACAGTCTGCAGAAGTGACTCTTCCATATCCTCAGCATCGACTATGTCTCAACTACGATATTTTCTTGTTCATCTCGACAGGATTCTGTTCGAGCTTGGCTTTGACGTTTTATGAGCCTTGGCTTTGACGTTTTACGTTTTGGTAAAACTTGCGAACATCTTTCCTGGAGTGGTACCACTCTATCCCAAAAAAGGCCCATCCCATCCCAAAAAGATCGCGCCCTTTTCTTGCTCTTTTTTATTCTTTCTGAAAAGCCGGTGTTCTTCTTTTCTTCTAAAGCTCAACGGCATCTCTCGCCTTCACCTTCAGCTTAGCCTAGTAGGCCTTGTTTTTAGCTGCACGCAACTGTCTGCATTCCTCATCAAACTATGTGTTTCTTGCTGGTGGGCGCGAGAAACCTAGCACACCAGTTGCGGCTGATCTAATGGCTTGTTGGCATTGTTGCCATTGTTCGTCGGTGGTATGGTGTTAATTGAGAGGTAAAGGGATATGCGTTGCGCGAAAGTCTTGGCGGTATCTTACCATTGCAGTCTTTTGACATGAATTGCTGTTTTTCGTCACGTTATCAACGCTTGCGCTTATCGTTTTGCAATTCAAAGCCGGTTGGATAAGTCCACTACCCGATGGTTACTATTTGAGGTTAAAAATAAGCACTTGGTGTGTTGTCCGACTTACAACAACTGGGCATTGCCAAGTTAAGGCCAATCAGAGTCTACCCTCGTTCTACAACACCCAACCATCATTGACAAAATTTAGAAAAAAAAAGAAATGCCGGCTCCGAACGGCGAATTTGAGATAAGCTTTTCTTGGAAATTGATACTACTCGGATGATTTGTCAGATCATCACGACAAGAGGGCAGTTCATCGCACTAACCATCACTCCACTGAGCCCGGCAAAACTTAGAGCTTCCATAAAAAATCTGAAGTACAACAAGGTTACCGGCTCTAAGGAATTACCAGTAGAATTCATCAAATACGGAGGTGTTGCCCCTACACAAACCATTAACAAGGTCTAAATGGATGAGAGCATATACGATGACTACAATATAAGCTCCATATATTACATGTCTTGCACCAATTTGCTAAATATCGCATATGAGATCCTTAACTATGTCTTAGGCAGCTTCCTTCAACATACTTATCGGTACGTACCAGGCTTAAGTCCCGAAGATCGACCATAGACCAAATATTCACACAAAGCTAATCCAGGAAAAGACCAACGAATTTTGAGTCGAGACACATCAACTTTTTACTGTCTTTGCGACAGAGGTTTATTGATTGGTGTCCGATAAGAATAGAGAATATGCGGTGTCACGTTCAGTTTGGATACAGCTGATCTGAATTTGGCTTATTGTCGGATTTCGATAAGGAATCTCGCTATAATGCGTGTTGAAATAGATTTTTAACCAGGTATAGATTAGGTAGGTGAATGATGTAGGATTCATTGGTCGTCCCAAGCGGATAAATTCATTAAAATGAAAGACTTTATGTCAATTTATGATGAGGAGAAACTGTCGATACACAATCTTCGACATGATGTTATTTGAGGTAGTTAAAGAGTGCATCTAGCTTGGAGTCGACATCAACCCCATCAGTTACACCTTTGGAATAATACGAAGATGGCTGAAAGGATGCCGATGTTATTTAGCGAATCAAATTGATTCAAAACTCTTAACTCAATAGTCTAAATGCTAGTTTTACAGAACCCTAATCCTACCAGTCCTTTTTAACGGCGCCGATAAGCACAATAAGGACGAAAGCGAAGAAAATATTAAAAACATTCAAAAGAATTTTTTTTTCTTATGATTGTTGGTTCTATTTACGAGGAATGCATGGTGAAAATAATATACAACTGCGAATTTAATGACCTGCATCAAGGTGTGGTTGTAGTACGAAAGGAAAAAAAACACGTCGACTCAACAGTGGATCGGTCACAGCGTATTATCAATAATTAATAAATAATGCTCCATTTTGAATCTCAGCTTTAAGCTTCAAGGCGACAAGAAGGCCAAACCTCTCGCGGATGACGGAGCACTGGGACTTAATAACTGATAGCATAGTAGCATCATATCACCAAACAAAATTGGACTCTGCGACTACAAAAGTCTCACCAACTTGTCCCACCCTTTGATATCTAATTCCATTTCGATCTCAACGTTTTTAAACTTCATCCTCCTAAACAGCACTCGAAGGATGAATTAGACAAAACTGTACCCCAAAATGGAGGCAATATCTATTTAGTAAAGCAAAAGCAAAAAAACATTTTATTTTCAAAGGATAATGCTTTCAAACCATGTGGAACGTTACCTTCAAAGTGGATTAACGGAAATAATTTGCTTTTGGCATTACCCACAATGCACCCAACAAAGTATTACAAGTTGGCAGCAGTCTATAGGATTATGCACCATTTTTTTTTGGGTGGTAGCTTGTAGGTATGCGAAATGCACGAAAATATGGGTAAGTACAAAACGTACAGCCCTTAGTCATAATAGTTTATGGCTCATACAGTAAATCTATTGGTTAGTGTGTGCACTCGACACAGACTCATATAATCATGCAGTGGAATGGAATTCAATTTTCCGTAAGCATTTAATAATAATCAAAATTCACTTTAATTAAATTTTCAATTAATTGCATTTAGAGAAGGGAGGAATATATTGTGAGTGTGTTGTGGAAGGTATCTTGCGGCCACTACATTATGAGAGATGCCTGCTATGTACACGTGGAATGTGAAGTTCTGTTAAATCTGTTCGATGCAGACAGATTTTAATTAAAATATTTTCAAAGTATTTCATCGTTAATTAATTGGATTATAGTGATTTTAAATATAATACACAACTGGCTAAGAATTGATTAGCCAAAAGGGCATATTGTGTAATTGAAAATGGTAACCTTCTCAAAAATTACCTAAGCCAGCAGAGCAGAATATGATTTAGCTAACCTAATATATGAATTTTCGAGTTACTGCGTTGTTTAAGAAAAAAAAAAATTTCTTGTTTTTTTCTTCTTGTTCTTTTCTTAATTTTTTTTTTTCATTTCTATTTTTGGATTATGACCTCCTCACTCGAGGTATAAACTACAACTAAACTTAATTTCTAATTCTTATATCGGGATAGTGATTAGGACAGGAATGTTGCTTCCGAAATATTCATATTTCACTTTGTGTAAAGAAAAATGCTGATTGCGTAAAAATGGCTGCGCGTGCAATTTATTTGTTCAGTGATTTGCACATGCGCAGCTTTCCCCTGCGCACGTGCATATCCGTTTAGGATTGGTTTTGCAATGTAAGCATAATGGCTAGGCAAGGTGGAGTGTGGGAATAGCCGGTTTGTAGGTTTGAGTGGATTCTGAGACGTAACTATCGTAAACATCTTTTAAGCCCTTGGTTATTAAACTGTGTTCCGCAGAAACCTGGGGTTCACTGTAAGATTTTGCAGGGTTCCACGAAGTTCATAAATTAAGAATAGCAAAACACAAAAATATTTTTTGTAAATATGCAAATATTTTTGGGAAATGTCTGACGTTTATAAATTAATTGGTTTTGAATAACCCGGCAAACGTTGTTTTGCCTTCAAATTTTCAAGCGTATTTTGTTATGATGATAATTTGTATATATGAAGGTTTGGGGTGGATTGGTTTTCAGGACTAAAGGGTTTAGTTATAGCTTTCATTGAACTACTTCATTGGAACAGAACGGTGGTTTTTTGAATCATTCAAAAATTAATGATCTTTTGGCCGAAATCAAAACCGTTATTTCAGAAAAATGATTGTTGATCATTGAATGTCAAAAAGTGATTTTCTGCAAAAGTTTTGTTTTGACACCAATATGTAAAAAAGTCGCAAGAAGGTAAAAAAAGTCCAATGAGACTTTGAATGATAGCTTTAACTACCCCCAATGCCGCAAACACGTAGTGATTGCCCTTGAGATTTGTTAATTGTCATTGCAGATTCAAGCGTTTCAAGTTGAAAGACAAGTTGGTCCGAACCTTTAGGGTTCGTGGTATCAAAAAGTTTTCCCCTTTGTTCTACTCTTTAAGTAGGCAACATTATGATTTATAGATCCGACTTTCCGTTGGAAATGGTGAGGTGGTGATCCGGGTAATTCCAGCGGATATTTGACGATATCATCTTGGGAAGTAACAGAATCCACCGATTTGTACATCACCAATTCGCTAGCAATTTCACTTTGTATTTTAAAATTCAATTCGTCGACATCAATGTTTTTGCACGCGCTCAAGGTGTTATCAATACCCTTCATATGCTTAATCACAGTACGAGCGTTAGAGAAGGGGAAGAAAGAGATTGATAGGAACGAGTTTGGATGAAGTTGAGACTTACTCCATGGGTGGTGTCCGAACTAACTTCGGAGAGTCACTGTTTCTTCTTTCTTCTGTTCGTTAAATTTGAAGAATTTTTAAGATTTTCTCTTTGGTATAGCAAAGGATCTTTCTTTTTATTTCTTTAGAGTAAAAGTTAAATGGATTTTGGACGGGATTTAACGCGCAACCTTCCACTCAACAGGCGAACACATTTATACTACACTCCGGCCACCCAGGTTAAAGATTTTTGCTATTTTCTGTAATGTTTGGAAGTAAATTTCGGATGAGTTCAGATATAGATTCGGTAAGCTGACAGAAAACGTTCAAGCAAAATTGAATACAGCCGAAGAAAAATTTAACAATGATTTTGCCGTTGATGATGTCCAGCAATTGCTTTGAAAATATTTCTCCAGATTGGTTGTTCTGCAGACCGAAACGCATTTTGGTAGTCAGTTTGAGTTTTTTTTTTAAGTGTTTCCACAAAGGTAAGACTTCAAACATGTATTAAGTTCATCGGCTGGCGTTGAATGCGTAATTACGGGCCATATTTTCCGAAAATCGTCACATCCGATTCGTCTATGATTGTTTCGTAAATTTTGCATCGTGTTGTCCAGTGCTGTTTAAGGCCTGGAAAGTCCACAGCTGATCAGACTTCGGCAGATTTTGAAAAAAAAAAATCCAAATATGTTACCACCACCTATTAATAGATTTTAAAGCTGCATACGACAGCAATTATAGAGAATAACTATGCAGAGCAATGTCTAGTTTTGGTATGAGGGTAAAACCATCGTAAACATCGACGAATTGGACAGAACGTAGCAACTTTTTTCTCCCTTGGGCTGGTGGAAATCTTCATAGATACGATGAGCATATGCACACAGTAGTGTGAGATTTTTACTCACTAAAACCACCACTTTTTTTTTAATCCCTATCCCATAGGGATAAATTAGTTTTCATACATAGAATCGATAGCAGAGTCGATTTAGCCATGTCTGTCCGTCCGTCCGTACGTCATTTCATTGATGAAATTTGGTACACGTGTTTATTGAGTCTTCCAGCAGAACAATTTTAAACATTTTTGAAATCCGCCCACTGCCATGCACATTTAAAAAAAACTACTTTCAGCCATACCGTTAGAGATTTTGAAATAGTGTCTGAATAACGTTTCTAGTTCTACAAAGTTTTTTGCCAAGCCCACTTTATGGGGCGTTTTCAGTAAAAAACGATTTTCTGTACAACTTTAAACATTTCGAAAACAATTTTGGAGCAAAATCGTTGGTTATGGTAATATAAACATTTTTTCTTTATGTTAATTTTCAAACACTACCTCATAGCATAACCAGGTGAAAAACGTTGTTTTATGTCAAACCATAAAAGAATATCATGCTAAGTGCAAGGGCTTAGTCTTTTAAGGACGGAGGCCCTAAATAAGATCCTGATCATCCCGGGCTTCTTTACGTCGCTGAAGCATGGTCCATGCATCAAAAATGGATGAAGAGATTTTTGGTCGATTCGAGAGGAGAATTCTTCGAAACATTAGACGAAGATTCAACAAAGAACTATACGAACTATACAGCAAAAGTTCAAAAAACTATGCATTCGACGTTTAAGATGGCTAAGACATGAAAAACGAATGGCCACCAGTACTCCACTTCGCAGAGTCTTCGATTGCCAGCCAGACTTCGGACGCAGCAGAGGAAGACCTCTTCTAAAGTGGAGCGCCCAAGTGAAGACGGTTCTGATCGTCATCGCCATTTAACAGTATGAAGGAGTGGTTCTTCCATATCCTCAGCATCGACAGTGTCACGACTTCGATATTTCCTTGTTCATCTCGACAGGATTCTGTTCGAGCATATGCGTTGACGATTTACACTTTGGTAAAACTTTCGTAATCATTCCTGGAGTGACACCTCTTTATATCCTCAATCGCGCCCTTTTCTTGCTCTTATTTCTTCTTTCTGAAAAGCCCTAGTCTTCACCTTGAGCTTAGCCTTATAGGCATCGTTACTGGCTGCGAGATTCTTTCGGCATTCCTCATCAAACCATGGATTTCTTGCTGGTGGGCACGAGAAACCTAGCACATCGGTTGCGGCTGATCTAATGGCTTGTTGACATCATTGCCATTGTTCTTCGACATTCGATGCTGGTGGTATCGTGGTAATCGAGTGGTTAAGTGCTACGCGTTGCGCGAAGCTCTATTCTTTAGCTATATCTTCTTTTTCCTCCGTCGCGTCGGGCATTAGCGCATATAAGTTTTATGTTGGCGAATTTGGCATTAATGCGTCCCGTCCCATCGTATTTCCTGAATGGCAGTAATTTCTGCTTTGTATCAGTTTAAGACTTTCTATTGTTGTTCGCTTGCAACTCTCCTGTTTAATGTTCTCACATTCCAGATGCAGATACAAACTTATTCTTCCAATATCTCTCCTGTAAACGAACAATTTTTTTATTTTTTTTTATATTTTTGTTTAATTCGATCAGGGAACTGCCGATTGTTGTTGCAATAACAATTTTAACAAACCCGCAAATGGCATGCCAATGCCCTATAAAACAGTAACGATCCGATGGCCCACATTGTTTACACAAAACCAAACCTTTTATTGCACCTTCTCATAAAGTGTTATAAATACAATATTGCAGATCTCGTGCTGATGCCAGTCTCTAGCCAAATGGAATAAACTTTGTTATTTATAGCTGCACTTTGTGTTATTTATGAAGTGTACAGGACGAAAATTCATTCCACTCCCCCACATACATAAAATATCAACAGAAACTGGAATTTTCAACCATCGCAATGCCGTGGCATGAACTTGGAAAAATGGGCTTTCGTTGTGTCCTTTTTTACTTGCTTAGAGTAAGGAACATAGTTTCACCATTTTATACCATGCATACGATTATTAACCACATGACTGTGTTTGGCATGACCCAACAATCTTGCACTCGGTTTACGGTATTGGGTTAACTTTCAAATGCAATCCTTGTGGCAGACATGAAAAAACCCACTCGTGTAGCTGCACTCAAACGGAAACGGAGTTATATTTAGTTTTTATGCGAACATAAAATGCAATCAATTCACAGGAATCGAGTAATGAAATCAACTGCAATACGTGGCAACAGCTTGTTAAATGGATCCGACATCCATGCCATAACGCCCAAGCTCATGTTGTTGTTGTGACATGTCAAAATAAATTCGCCATGTGCAGTTTCAGATCGCTGATGTGAGTTGCATGGGTGAAAGGATATTGCTTGTAATATTATGTATGTGTGAAGCTGGCGTTGGTTAATTGAGAAGGTGAGAAATATATTAAAAACGCAAGGCAGTCAATTAAGTATTTCAGAGGGCCGTTGTTAACGATTGTTAACGTGTTACAATCTCATTAGTCACAGATTAAAGGTTCGGATATCCAATTTGAATAGGTGGCAACAGTTTAATTATCAGCGAACTAAAAATAACCGCTATAAGAGACAGTCTGTATCGGAGGCATATGTAATTTGCAATCACCCTCCGAAGAATAAAACATATCGATATCTTACCGGAAAAAATTATATTTATTTTGTATTAATGGCAGAAATCTTAATCCAAGAACAAAACGTGGCGCAAGTGCAAGTCAAAAAGTAATTTTCTGAAAAATGATCGCTTAGTACATTTTTACGGGATACGTATGCGATACAGCTATGAGAAACAGCTTGTGAATTTTAGAACATGCCTATCGAAAAATATTTAAATTTTAGATTATAGTTTTATTTTCCACTGACCAAGATTTATTTTTTAGTGAAGTAATGTCTGTCGTTCGTAATTCCTACAAGATGCTATAGGTGTGACATTTCAATTTCATCACGTGTTGTGTTCTAATGAAGATGCTCAATGAAGCTATATCAAGCTGTATCAAAGACCAAGAGCGATACTATTGACATTAAAAAGGCCCCAAACGAATTTCTGCTAAAACCCCTCATTTAAAAAGAATGCCGACCGATGCTGTTGATAACGAGGGCATCTCTATTTTTTTTAATTGAAGATATGGAGTGTTAGAACTCGAAGTACGATATTCAGTAGTTTAACCACAACATAAGATCTCGAATCCACAGCAAAATCCAACCGAGGATAATCGTAATGAGGTCACATAACAGGGACTGATTGTCGCAAAGGATAAGGTGAAACGTGAAAGCTGCAAAACACATATAAAATTCAACAACTTAGCATTGGCTAAAACTAAGGACTCATTAGTAGCCGGCCAAGAATTCAGGGATCAGAAAACATAGGCTGTCAAAAGCCGAAAACCCGTAGAGTACATGAATAGCTATTTGGATTGAAAACCAAAATATAAGTTTGAAAGAAGATAATCTAAAGAATGATACAGAGCATGCTATGTATTCTACAGCAGATACAGAATGAAAATCAAATATTCTTTAGGAACTGAGGGTATTATAGAGATAAGGTTGTGCCCAGAGGATTACTTGATGCAATTTTTTCGGTTTTCTTAACAACGTGCAATCGAGACGTGGAGAGTAGAAGCGAGTGTTTTCAAGTGCAGTCTTACCAGCAAATGGTCTGAATTGCCAGACCAAATATTTATTCTCGAGTTCGAATTTGTACACAAAACCCATAAAAGGTCTATTAGAAACAAGTTAAAAGTCGAGCAGAAAAACATATTAGAAGGGTATAGTAGGCATTGCGAATCGTTTAATACCCCATCCGAACTCTTCCCATCTTTAAAATGAATATCACCAAAAAGAAGGCGTTGCTGAAAACTGTATGGAGATGAATATTATAAAAATTAACATTGTCAGAAAATATTGCTTAAACGGTTTATCAAAATCGAAACTTTAATAGATTTCCAAAAAACGGCGTTTTTGTTTTCCTTTGAGGAAAACGTCCTCAAAAGACGTTGGTGAAAGTGATCTATATAAAGTTCATATTGGGCCTTCGCACACGACCATGCTTTAACCGGTTGAACCTCATATTTTGATGTTTGGACGGCTCAGGAGGGAGCACAGTTTGAGAACCTTACCATCGAAACCTTTCAGTTCAGACGAAGGAAACAATCGCTGCTGTAGCTGCTGCCTTACAAAACAATCCAAGAGTTTCAACAAGAAGTTTATCTGCTCAAATGAGTATACGGGCCCAGTTATAGCTATAATTGAACGACTTCATTGGAGCATAAAACATGATGGAATTGGAATCTTACTTCCATAGGAATTATTAGATAATTCCGTTTCAGTTCGGTGGAATGGCAATCATAACTTCATAGAAATAAATCTTGTTTCTATATATATAAATTTAGATGTTTTTGGATAATCATGTTCTAAAATTCATATGTTTCGTTTTGACACCAATTCGCCAATGATTGAATGTATCTAAAATCTGCAAGAAGTAATAGAAAATTTCCATATCCATATTGATTCGGATTTATTCCCATTTAAAATTCAGATGGCCAACAAACTGAACGTAGCAGACTTGCCTATTCGCTTAGAATTTTGATAGAAGATGTTTCAAATGGTGGAAAAGGACGGAAACATGTTGAACTGTCTTTTTATGTCTGACGTGGCCCATTTTGAATTAAACGGCAATATAAGCAAACGAAATTGCCGAATATGATTTGCTTCCAATCCGCAGATACTCCATGAGGGGGAATTGCATTCACTTTGTGTCACAGTGTTTTGTGCAGTTTTATCATGCTGCATTGCCGGCCCTACTACTTCGAAGAAAACGGTCACAATGTTACGGTTAGTGCTGAAGACCATTACTTGAGCATTTTGAGATAGAGAATTTCTTTCTGAAAGAGAATTTCTTTCAGCTCTGTTGTTTTAGCAAGATGGTGCAACTCCTTAGATTGTCCGGTCTGTTATGACAGAATTTTCCAATTCCAAAAATTCCCCAATAAGCTGATATCCAGAAACTCCACATTCCCTTGGGCCCCCAGATCGCCTGACCTTACTGCACCTGACTTTTCTTGTGGGGTTATTGCAAATAAAAGTCTCCAAAGCAAAACCAACAAATTTGAATGAACGAAAGCAATCCATTCGAGAAATAATTGCGGCTATTCCTGTTTTAACTCTCCAAGAAGTTATGAACAACATTTTGGTAAGATGCCGCACATGCCACAACGATGGAGTCATTAAAATTCAATTATTTTTAAAACTATTTCAGCTATATTTAATAAAATTTAATGAACCTTAACATGAACAAAAGATAAATGAATTCCATACATTGAAAAAAAAGTTATTTGAGATTCTTAATGTAGTACTTACCGAAACCCATTTTTTACTGAACACGCCGCCAAAAAGTGAGAGTGGATAAAATTATTTAGACGAAAAATAAACATAAAGATCTCAATATGAACAAGATATTGTTTTACAAAATTCTTTACCGTGAGAGGTGCGAAATGGAAAATGCACTCAAAAAACATCTCCAAAAAGAAGGTGTGATTCAAAATAGGAGTAGGTTAAAAGCTGAGAGTTCTCTTATTTACAAAGGTACTACAGCACTAAACCTTGGTCTCAATAAAAATGAAAGATAATGTCTGGCATTAAAGGCTCCCTTTATTTGTGTTATGCGAAATTACTATTTTTGCCACAAACACAGGGACCTCCTATTTAACACCTAAATTTTAGAAGCTCTGATGACATTGTTACTCTGGGAATTTGGCCAGACTTTCAAAAAAATAGGAAAAATTGTTACGAATCAAGATTAGCCACGGAGGTATCTTTCATGCAGTATAGTAGGGTTTTGCAGCACACGCGGTTGCTCGGTTCAGCTCTTTGCTCTTGCCCACTCACTCTACATCCAACAATTATATCGTAAAACCACGGCATCTCTCAACTCTCAATAAACATGGCCCTCCCATTATTTTTCTTAATTTTTCCAATCGAAGACTTTAAGTTGGTTGATGTCTTTTTCAATTTATACTTCTTAAGTTGTTTAAAAGGAAATATCCCTACTTTTTGATTGGTTCTTTCTGCATGACAGGGGTAGATTTTTTGTTATCGCCATTTGACATTCTACAGGATTGGTTCTATTAGTAGCATTTTTTATTAATTATTAATTTTTATTAACATTTCTTTCTTTATTTTCATATCCAAAAATATTTACAATTGTTTTTTTTAAAAGATTACATAGCGGGGCGAAAAGCTGGTCTGCCTGTTTGGGAATTAATGGCTTGCATCTTTATTTTAGGAGAGAATTTTAATTTAATACTAGTTTGCACTTTTAGATTAATTAAATCAAAAAAATAGAAAATCATATATAGGTATTAATTAATTATCTTTTTATATAAATATTTTTTTTTATTTTATTGGAGGTGCAATATCTTATACTAATTAGTTAAAGTGCTTTTAGTTTAGCTAATATAAAACACATAAGGGGAACCTATTTCATTGGGAGACTACAACTCTAGCTAACTTTTAATCATGTCAGTCTATAACCATATTGCTTATCGGAGGTTAAGGAGCTTTGGGAAAAATGTAGTCTTTGGATTTCTATTAGTATAGGACATACCGCCCTGAAGTACGATATACCTTCCTTGACGTTGATGATCTAGCTCGATCAAGGCAACTTTGGACCAGTCCATCAGTCCATCATACAGCAGATAGTCGTAGAATAAATGTTTCCATTCGTTCACATTATTTACAAAAAGGGTCAGGGTAACATGTTTGCTTCGGCGAAAGGTGCACTCAGAAAAAAGTATCCCATTAAATCGTCAATGGTACGACCATTGGTTTAATAAGACGTGTTTTAATAAGATTTTACTATTAAAATAATAGTTTTCTAATGAAATCAAAGGTATATGGGTTATTCATACAATGGTTTTGAAACTATTATTATTAATAGGGTACAAGCTATTAATTTAATAGGAAATCCTATTTATTCAATAGTTCTTCACCATCAATATTTTTAAACAATTACTATTGTCCTATTAAAAAATATTATTGACTGATTAATAGTACTAATACCATTAAAAAAATATCGCATCAATACTGCGTCTCATTAGTTCAATATGACGGACCATTAGTTAAATAGTTTTTGATATGAAATTAATAACATTGATACTATTGTTTAAAATGAGGTATTCAGAAGTTATTTAACCAGATGAAACTATAGATTTAATAGGATTTGACTATTCAATATTAATAAAGCAGACTATTGTTTTATTAGTTGCATGTACTTAAACATATTTCATTCTAACAAAAATAATAATTTAATAGGATATACCATTTAATTAATGTGACAGTTCCTTAGGATAATAGTATTTGGTACTATTGTTGTACATATTAAACACACCATTAATTTCTTAAGCAAATTAATAGTATTTGGCAATATTTTTACTTTTCATTGTTAATAATACGGACTATAGCTTTAATAGTTCCATGTAGTTAAACATCTTCGATCCCAAAAATATATAAAATTTAATAGTGTATCCCATCAAATCAATGTGACAGTTATTTATTACCATTATTTAAAATATTATATGCACTATTACATTTATAAGCAATACTCATTTGACAACATTTCAATATCAATAAAACGGACTGTTGTTTTTATGGTAAAGTCATGTTAAACAATAATAAAATAGTCCTTTTTGTTTAATTTTTTCAAAATAGACAGTATGTTATGTGAACAATTTATTTAATATAAGAAATAAACTTAAAAAACAATAGTCTTGTTTAGTAAATTCATCATTTAATTACTACTTACATTAAAAAGCTATGGAAAATCGCTACTGATTTTATTAGGACAAACAACCTAGTTTCTTTGAAAATTTTCAAATTTGATTCAAATTTTATTTTATTTTTCCCACTCATTATGTGCATATAAAGGAATTCAATTAAATTTGCCTATCATTCTACCCAATTTCGAGGCAAATAAGTAGCAAATCAGATGAAATTGTTCAAACTAAATCGTAATTCACAATTTGCACATGAAAGAAGAAGCCATTCATTTAATTCAATCAAATTTCCACAACTTCCCAGTTGCCAACATTTCTTCCATTTTCCGCCAATATCTGATTATAATTTAACATGTTGTTTTATAATTTTGGCAACTTGTGCGAGTAAGGCAAATGCAGCATAAATAATTCAAATAAGTATTGAATTAAGTTTTTTTTTAATCCGAATTCAGTCTTCTGATAATATGTTAGTCCTTAAAATCACGCATACCTACCGTTCCGGTCAATTAAACAAATTTTGGTGATTGTTTAATCTTAAATTATGGATTTTATTGTATACGATACTCGTATGTAATTGAAATAATATTTAAGTTTACATTTGACAAAGTAAAGTGATGTGCATAAAGTTAACATAAAAAAGAAAACAGCTATGGAGGGTATGTATATAAATTTATTATATTTTTTCTTAATTAATTAGAGAAATAATTTAAAATAACGTTCAATAAATTAGGTGGAGTATTGGAGCATGAAAATAATATTTTTTTTAATAAGAAATTGCCTATCCCACAATCCCTAGTTTACCCACAGTGTGTCACAAGATACTTCGATAAAAATTACATTTCATGAAAATAACTTTAATAAGGGTATCAACAAATTTCATTGGGGAAAATGTGCTGATATAGTTAAAGTAACCAATTTTTAAATTCAATTCCAAATTAGGGTGCATCAGAAGTACTTCAAAATCCAATAAGACTTTTTAGAAGAAACTGTAAAAAACGTAGATTTTCAAAAATCGAGGTGAGTACCATATAGATATTTTTTTTTTCAATTCTTAAAAAAAATGTTTGGTTATCTGTAAACATTTCCATTAATGGTACACATCCTTTGAATCTAATCTGATTCCTAATTGATTTAATAGTACATCCCATAAAAATGCATTTCTTTTAAAATGAGTCCCATTGTTTTAATAGTCTGTACTATTAACACACTTTAAGTTATGGACTCATTCGATGAGATTTTTTCCTATATTTTTTGTTTATTTATGTTGAGTTAATTTTCAATATTCTTAATATTAAAAAAGTTTCATGAAAAAAAACTTAAGTTTTTACCATTTTTAATTTAAATAAAATCTAACAATCCTAAAAACAATTAAAGGCCTTTTTATGGATAGCACACAAATTTTAATTTTGTTTAAATAATATTTTGTTAATTTGTTAATTAATTTTTGTTATTACTAGAACTATTTTTCCAAATGTATTTTTTAAATAGTATTGCAACCATGTAATTTATGTTATTTCGTTTTATCATAATATTTGCTTTAATGTAAAACAAATATAAATATTTAAATAAAAATATATTTGTTGTTCTAAATTCGTTATTTTGTTTGTTTTCTAATGATGGATTTTCAGATTGATCTTCGATAGAATTGATTGATAATTGATATATTTAAGCTATCAGTTGTATAAAAAAAAACCATTAATATAATAGTATGATAGACAAGCATTAATAGTACCGTCCTATTATTTTAAAAGTAAGTACTATAACTTTCAATAGGGCGAACCACTTGGATCAGTAGTTATCTCATTGGAACAATGGTTTAGTTGGTTTTTTTTTATTGTATATACCTTTGTTTAAACTCGGTAATACTATTAAGACTATAGTTTGATCGAATAGTTTTTATAGTTTGTCCTATTATTATTTTAGTCAATACTATAAATTTCAATAGGAACATCCTATTTGAATCAATAGTGATACCATTGAAATAATGGTTTATTTGCTTATTGTTTAATAGTACTATTAAAATAATAATACTATTAAAATAATAGTATGAGAGAAGAGTTTTTATAGAACGTCGCTATTATTTTAATAGGAAATACTGTAACTTTCAATGGGACCACTCACTTTAAATCAATAGTTATCTTATTAAAACAACACTGTTGAATTTATAGTAAGATCGTACCATTATTGTTATAATTTAAAAATTATTATTTCAAAAGTACGCATCCCATTGACTTATTTTAATAGTAAAAAACGATTGATCTAATCATAAATCCCATTATTTTCATAGTATTTTTCTCTGAGTGTGATTGACCACGGGAGAAAGCAACTTGCAAAATTTGTTTTGGAAGATTTGTGTTGGGTCTCCGAAAAACTTTACATTTTTAGTCTGCGTTGGCTTTGAGGTTTTTTATGTAGCCAAAAAGAAGTTTAGACTCAACGTATATAGCATAGCTCCCTTTCAATTGCCTGGAAGTTTAAATAAACGTTTGAAAAAGTATCTTAAAATTGCTTCGGTCTCCTCCATTTATAACCACACACTTCATTTTCATAGCAAAAGCAGCTATTTACCGTGGCGTTAAAGTAGTGCCTTGACTTTCACCACGCCATAGTTTAAACCACCTGGTGTACTTTCGCAGATATCATCGATATATAAAGAAAAGAGAACCGGGCTTAGGATGCATCCTTGCGGCACACCATTATTTTTGACGAATGTTTTTGACTGACCACCATTCAGCACAAAAGCGAAGGTATTTGACAGAAAGTTTTCATAAACACTTATAAACTTTGTTGAAAGCCCTAATGTTGACAGCTTAAATAGGAGAGAGGCACGATTGACTTTATCAAACGCAGCTTTAAAGTCCACAAAAAATTCGTACAACTTTTTTTTGCTTTTGTTCGCTTTTTTTGCTAATGCTGTTAGGGTAAATATTTGGTCGACCGTTGATAGATTAGCACGAAAGCCAGCTTGAAAGATACTAATTTTATTATTGCTATCAATATATCTGGTCAGGCGACAATATAAAAGTTGTGTGAACATTTTTCTCACACAGTTTAAAACTGCAACACCTCTAAAGTTTTAAGGTATGTCTCCTATTTTAAAAATGGCACATATGGATGATGTTAAGAAACTTTCGAGTAATGTATCATCAATTCGTGGCTTTACAATTTGGTAAAACTTACGAACTTCATTAATAGATAGGCAGCTCTCTATATCTTGTTATTGTCTCATTCATCTGTAGCCGCGTTTTGATTGCTAGGATCTGTCGCCATTCTTCGTCAAAAAGTAGTTTCTTGCTACTGGTCGGAAAAAATCTTGCACATAATTTGCGGTCGACCTTCTGGCTTGTTGACATTATTGCCATTGGTCTGCGATATAAGAAGTTTGTCGCTTGAAATTGATCAATCAATCAATTTATTTGCATTGTTTCACGTTTCACATTTGTTGTGCCATAACTTGGCTGAAAGAAGAAGTGGTCAGAATTGCGGATAAGCCCTCAAAATTATCGGACATCCATTCTGGATGCGTGGCTATTGTCTATAGCAATGTGATCAATACAATTTATCGTTTGTTGATCTGTAGACCGCCCTGTCCCGCCATATAGACGCTAACTATAACATGTATCGTCAATCATGTCACAGTTGTTCGTCCTCCTTTTGCCCGGGCCATCCCATCTCATCGTTCTTCCTGAATTCCAGTAATGCAGGAATGTCTTCAAGAATGAAGACGCCGCAGTTGTTTCTATCTTGGGAAGTCTTTCGTTGGCGTCTGGAAAGGTTTTTGTAACCTCCCACCTTGATAATGTTGGCTCGCGAGTGGTATTTTATTTTCCACCTACCCGTCTATCCAGTAGCTGAGGACGCTCCCGATGGGAGGCTAGCAACTACACAGTTGTGACAGTTGTGGCCCTAATCTAGTATTTAACGCTTGAAATGAAAAATATTTTATTTAGTCGAAGGATAATTTTTACGTATTTGACATTGGTTGCTACTTTTCCTTCAAATATTTGGTAAGATGATAGCTTTCCATTGAATAAAATGTCCCGCATAAAATCCGTATCTCATGAATATCCTTTTGTGTAGCCTTTCTAAAACAAACTTTTCATCTTTCGGCACCAGCTCATGCAAACAATACCTAACGGGAAGCTAACATATGACACATTCAATCGGTAAATTTCGACTTTTATTCTTATCCAGAGCTTCGCTGCCGCGGCGTTGCAAATCCATTGCGAAATGGTCCGTTCTCTTCTGCTGGTAGCTCTAACGGTTTTGATTAGCTTTCAGCTCGCCGATAGTCAATAAAGGATAGGTACAACCGATAGCTGAGAGTGTGTACTTGCATCCTATAGCTTGCCGCAATATTAACAAACAATGAAGTCTTTGATTATGATTTCATGAGCGCCAATCGTTTTTTGTCTCTTCTGTTGTTTCATAGTCATGGATTCATCCGTTTATTTTTTATATCTACGCTCGCCGGGACGTGTCCATAAGGATTCATTTTTGTTTATCCTGCATTCAAGCATCTGCCGGGATTTTATATTGCACCAACGAATCCTATTCGCCTGGTGTTTCATATGCAGATACTGTTCCCGATGCAGAATGTGTGGTGGGTCCTGTGATCCTGACTGAGCATAAAACAATGGAATCGTTGCAATCATATACACAGTCTCTCTACTGCGGTGAGCGATAAATTTCGAGATAAAAGTAAAACAACAGTGTGAGCAAAACGAAAAAGGAGCGAAAACGGTTAAAACAGGAATAAAAATCACATCGAAATAATCTTAACATTCGCCCTTTTGTCAGATCATGTGTACGACGAGTATCTGGTCTGGTGGTTTATTGTGTTTGGCCAGTGTTGCTGCCTTGCCCGAACATAATTCCTTTTATTTCATTTGGTGGTTTTACAGCTAAAAAATGCGGGAACCGGAAAACATTATGACAGCTGAGTGCGCGGAGTAGGAGATCCCGAAAAGCAACCATTTTAAAAATGCTATTATTTATTTTTGAGAGCATGGGTGCACGAAGTTGTAGCGTGATGTTGTATGCTTGCGCGTTCTTTATTGTAGTGCTGACGGATTGTTGCGAAATGGCTTACACCCATTTTCGTTGTGTGCTGGTGGGATTTTGAGGGATGGATTTATTACTTGAAGAAAACAGAAGTCATCAGGAATATAATAACTGTGCGTTTTTGTTTGTTTTCTCTATTTTGACAGGACTTGATTCAAGTGGTGAGTGGTTATGCGATTTATATTCAAAGTCTCGAAATGTATGCGGCACGCGCACGATTGCTTAGGGAAGATGGGTTTATTTCTGGGCTAACTTGTAGCAAAGAGTATAGAACTACATAGAGTACACATCACAGCTAAAAATGTTGTCGCCGTTACAGACGAGGGCGGTAGTATGTGTCCGCTATGCAGTTGATTGATGCAGAGGTAGCAATGCGAATACGGGGCTATCAACATCAATATCCCACATAGAAAATTTTCGTTGTATGAGATGCGCACTCTATGAAGTTCTATTCTCTTTGCTTGTAGTTACATTAAATATCAGTACAACAGCAGTGTTATTGGTTTTTGGATACCTTATACCCAGATATTCTTCTTTTGAAATAAAAGTTCTGTCCGGCATTTTTTAACAAAAGTCCAGTTTCATCTGCATTAAATACCAGGGCCCTTATCCTGTAAAATTTTAAAGTTTGACGATAACATTTTGAAGGAACATCTTGCATTACGTAAAATCAATAGTCGTTTTTGCTGTCGTTGATATCACTTTATTTATTATTTTAGCAGCTTCAACATCAGTCACTCCTTGTATTTTTAGATTGTGAATAGCAAATCTTTTTTTGAAAAGTTCAAAACAGATATTACTTGCCGTAAAGCCTGCGCTTACAGAAGGTTCTTTACTTTTCTTTAGATGCCAATAAATGCTTAGTGCTTTTTCTTTCAACATTTGTTTGCTCAAAGGAATTTTCTTTTAACAGTTATCTTCAATCCAAATACTTAGCGCTTTTTTTCTATTTTTTCCATTATTGATGGGCGCATTTTAAGCATTTTGCGATTGCGGTGACATTTTCATTACTGGATAAGCGATCCAAAATTTGTATACTTCGAAAGAAATAACATTCCTGTTAAGCGGTTGTTTATAGTTCTTTGCTGACATATTGATAATCTGGAATACCATTTTGTGAAAAAAGGCTTGAAAATTAATCAATTTTTTTAAAACAAACCTTTAAAAACACACAACCAGCCCATAAACCACACCAAACTTTCGCTTTTTTCGGGATGCATCGGTAATTTTTGTATGACATGTGGCTGTTCATCGCTCCAGATGCGACAGTTTTGCTTATTTTTAAGTATCCGTTGAGCCAGAAATGAGCCTCGTCGCTGAACACAATTTTTCGATAAAACAGCGGATTTTCATTTTTGTAGACCACGAATTTTGATAATAAATTCCAATAATTTGCAATCGTTGCTCGTTTGTAAGTCTTTCTATGATTAAATGGTAGAGTATACTGAAAACTTTTCACTTTGACAGATGACGTTTGGACGCCAATACCAACCAGTGCTTCCAATCTGAAAAAAACTTAACACTTAACGAATCACCCGTTATATTATGTTGAGACAGTATCCTCACACAGTTAACATGGATGTGTGGGGCAGCTAATTAATAGGCTACCGATTTGAGACAAAGCATTCAATCGTCTTTGATTGTGACCTCTTTGCATCCACTTATTAAGTTAATGCGCTTTATCATTCTCGATCGCTTGATCGTTTAGAACCTAGAGGCAGAGATTAGAATGTTCTCATGGATGGATTATTGTTGTATTATTGTATCGATGTGGCAGAGCTAATAGAGGTGACGTGTTTTTACCTTTTGTACCATAAATACATCTTGGTACCTCACAAAACGTTCTAGGTAGTAACTTCTCCTACATTCTCTTTCTTCTCATAGAAGATGGAGCTACACAAACGTGTAACAGGCGGTCAAGCAATATATACCTTCGTCGAAGCCCATGGCCGGTGGGAGACTCGCGGCGGGCAGCGTAAGCATTACAATCTGAATGGATCGATGGGGTGAGGGAGGACGATCCCTTTTCGATCCCAACACGATAATTATGATGAAGATGGGCAATCCTAACAAAACGATTGTCACACTGTCCAGCAATCAACCCATGCAACAGCTGAGAATCTGAAGCTCTAACAAGAAAGGCCCCGATCCCAACATACAAACTTCCTTACTCCTATTTCTGCACATTTACGCCGACAAGAACATATAGGATTTTTTCCAGTGGCAAATGTTTCATTGACGCAAAATAATTGTTAAGGATTGAAACCATGATTTTCATAGATCTATAGTCATAATTTGCTAAGCGAAAACCTGTGTGATCGTTAAAATCCAATTGGGTGTTACAATGTGTGAGGTTTTACACAGCGATATCACGATTGAGTACAATAACCCCGCGGAATTAGGTCCCTTAGAAATCAATTCCCCCAAATAACCGAAATCCAGCAGTGATCATATTTAAGCTATGAAAAAACTTCAACTTGCACTCATGAAAGTATGAACCACCCTGCTTGGCCTTGGATGGGTGCGAAATTGAATGCGTTCAAAGTTCAAATATGGATTGCAACCCCTATTTTCCCCCCTAAATAATTTTGGCATTATTAGTTTTCTTTGAGAGTTTTGAATAGAATTCCAATTTTAAATGACATAAACAGCCGCGGGGTTAATGTTCTTTGTGTCGGAACCTTCTTCAATTTCGAAAAGTAGGTACAAAAGACCTGGAAGTGTTATTTCATTTTTTTATGAACGAAGTCCCACGGGTGTAGTTGCTGCACTGATAACATACGTCGGTAAAATACCTGAAAATGAGCTGTAAGACCTGTCACGTGCGATCAATGTGGGTGATGAATGTGGGTGGAGAACGGGACGAAGTCAAGACAATGGTATCCTGTAATTAAGGAAAAACCACTTCTCGTATTTCGCGATAGCAGTTTCTGGTTTTCGTGAAAATTCGTTTTTTTTGTGAGAGAAAAAAAATTGAAATAATTTATAAGCAAAGGAAATAAGAGGAGAAGTAGACTAAAACATCCGGAACAAGCAGTGAAGATGAAGAGTTGTCTATTCATTTTTCGGCCATCTTTACGATCTATCCCTTTTGTACATTTTGGTACAAAAACATATTTACAGCATTAAATGTTTTCGTTCAATTTTTTGTTTCAGTTTTTTTTTTTTAATTTTCGTCTGTTTTCAGATATGTCTGTGTTATGTAATTTTTGAAATAAAATTACTTGGCATCTAAAAATGTTCATTCACTTGTAGCAAAAAGCGTTCCAATGTTCGAAGCCGTCACTAACTATGTGTAAGTCGATCTTCTCGTAGCCTGTCTACGCGAATTTGTAAATCTTCAGTGATCAGTGTTTGTCTAAACAAATAATTTGCGTAGCACATTTTAAAGATGTCGGTAAGCCTTTGAATTTCGGTTTCATCTCATTTAAACATCCGTCCTTCTCCATGTGTCCCTGCCATTCTGCTGGGTTAGCTATATGCATTGATTTTGCTACATAGTGTCAAGGGTGATTTTTTTGTGGCTTCTCGTTTCACTTTACTTTCACTTTACTTTAATTATTTAATTAAAAAAAAAAGTCGTTAAAATTCATTTCAATCAAATGTCTCGTTTATCTTCTTTAGTTCGCAAAAAAATCGTGCCCTTGCGTCGCATTAATGTTCACATCATAACCTGATTTATAATTTATAGTCTAAGTAAACACATACACTCTATTTGGTATAACTTAAAGCATGTCCGCCTTATGCATGCAAAACTTCCATGCAGGTGCACAATGTATACACTGCAAGATCATAAAAGGACGATGCCCGCGTCTCGAACCATTATGTACCTATATCAAATTTATTTTAAATTTATTCCACCTACGGAATTTATTTTATGTTCATGTGTACCTTCTTCATCCTCTGGCCAGGGCTCCATCCAGGCATGGTAATCCTGTATGAGCTGCTGCTGCATCTATGATTAGAATATCATGGTATACCTGTACTGGTATAGGTATTGTGTTTTTGTATATCACACGAAAAGGTGCACAGCACCTAGATCTACGTCCGCATGGACAGCCGGCCCAACATCCAAATGACAACAAATGATGACTTATGCTGGGATTAATGTTTTCTACACGACTGCACCTTGCCGATACAAGGATTAGTGGGCTATTTGTCATGGTTTTATCACACGGTGACACATTGTTAGCGTAGATTCACTCGGTTGTCCTCTTCCTGTATACTGTTCGATACATTTCTCTTCTTCTAACAAATCACCTTGAAGCAGTGAGGTGTTGTTGGACATTGCCAGATATCTAATAAATGGGAGGCCAGGATTTATGTATGTCTAAAAGAATTCCATTTAGAAGGACATAAGGTAATTTGCATAAATTATTTGCACTCAGGAAAGCTGCACTCTATTCACAATTTGTGGGCTTCCTGTTGCCTTTAATCCCATGAGGAAATTAGGCAATTAACGGTATTCATGGTTAAAATCACACATATGTCTATCCATGGGGTGGAGTGGGTTGCAAACAGACTGCATCCCAAACATCCTGAATTATGGAAATGATTTACATTCATTTGGAAACGAATGACCTACTTTGCTTAATGCAAATATAAATGGCAAGAAAATATGTGTTCGCATCGGAAATAGGACGAGCATACACTACGGGCTGATGACGACAACGTATGGGACGAGAGGAAAGGACTTCCAGAAGCGATAGTGTTGACAAACATCCAAATATGCAATACTCGTACATTCATATTCAAGGATAAATTCATGATATTTCTAGCTCGAGGAAAAGGAACATCGAAGGATTTATTGCACAGGAGTAAAATTATGCAACGGTGTGTCTAACGAACCAGGGCGATATGTTCCCCATTTTCAATCGCATCGTCGAATGCACGTTGCCGTGTTACTTGCCTTACCATATTCAAGAATCGCACTGACACGGATAGGGATAAGGAAAGGATATCCCCACTAGCAGTGATTTTACATTTTCGAGTGGAAATTTCCCAGAGATATTGCAACAGTTTCGAATATGATGCTGCAATGAAAACGATGCAATAGGGATGACAAAGTGTAGACAGGACCGTTGTAGAGGATTGGTTAGGAAGTCACACTTGTAAGGAAGCTTAGCTATCCTAAGATTGATTTGACGTGCTCAAATGGAAGATTTTTTTTATCAAAGATTAACATATACAAGGGTAATATGACATGCGATTAGGTAAAGCGCTAGATAAAAGATATCGTCAAAAAGAAACAGCTTTTTGAGAGGATACATGTGAAAATATGACAGCAATAATGTAATGCACTTTTTGTCAAGCAGGAATAGATAAATCTGTGTTGAGTCTGAAAATATCAAATTGTTTGCACCAAAAACATTTCAGATCACATAAAGAGGATGAGAAAAGAAAAGCACTCTCTATAAGAGAATTAAACCGCAGTCATTTTTGCGAGTAAATGATAATACCAAATAATGGATATTGTTAGACAGGCGAGGTCTTCCGAGCTTGAGTATTGACGTCCATTCGTTCTACATGTCCCAGCCATCTTACAAGTCCAATTCGGAGTTTCTTTTCGACTAGGGGCATCTCGCAGTACAGCTCGTATAGCTCTTGGTTGAATCTTGGTGTCCATAGCCCATCAACGCAAACGGGACCGAAGATTTTTCAAAGAGTTTTCCTCCCGAATCGACCAAGGATTTATTCATCCGCTCTTGGTACGGTCCATACTTCAGAGCGCAGAGCAGAACTGCGATGATCAGGGTCTTATATATATAAGACCCTGATCATCGCAGTTCTGATCTCCTTAGTATTTCCAGTGAGGACTTTACTACTGAATTGCCTTCTAAGCCCGAAGAAACAGCGGTTGGCAAGAGAAAATCTTCGTTTAATTTCTGACAAGATGTTGTGGTCAGAATTTATTGAAAGCGTAGAAAAAGTCCTGTACTACCTAAAAGTAATATCTGCCAACGGTGACATTCTGTCGGATTCGTCTTTGTTGTGTGTCCTTTGGTGTTGAAAGCATTTACTTCGTCTTGCCCTCATTTACAGTTAAACCCATTTCTGCCGATTCCTTCTCTATACTAGCAAACGTGGCTATGACATCTCGTTGGGTCCGACCACTTATGTCAATATCGTCGGCGTAAGCTAGTAGTTGTACCGATTTTTGAAAAATTGTGCCTCTGGGGTTGGCTCGTGAGTTTTGCACAATCCTCTCAACAATCAAATTGAAGACGTCACATGACATCGCATCGCCTTGCCTAAATCCTTTTTTGTTATCGAATGTGTCGGTGGGGTCGTGGCACTTAATTGCCATTGAAATCATGCAATTTCGAAGTATTGGTCGCTGTGGTAAAATCCAGAATTGGAATTGATAAAAATTTCATGAAAGTTTCACGTAATCCCTGAATGTATTTGCATGTATTTTGAAGCCAACCTCACAAAATGTGGGTGTAAAATGTTTGGATTTAACTTTTCAAACAATAGCTTATTGACTTTGCTGGATATTTGTATAATAGATACGACTTAGACACTTTTTTTGGTCCTTTAGTCTTGACAGTTTGTGAATCACTTTATAAGAAAACGACATTCTTGGTCAAAATATATGAAATGTTTAAAAAGGGTGTTTAAACGGTATTTAGACAATTGCATTAGACATGTGCCTCCATTATCTCCTTAAAATACATAAGAGAAACACGATTCCTCATTTAAAAATGCGAAACAGGTCTTATATTTATATTTCATCCATATACAGTTTGTTGTGCCTATAGACTCGTGAGTGAGTTCTTCGTAGGTATACTGGGTGTCCGCCGGGAAGGTATACTATTTTGTTTGTTTATAATTTTTGATTAAATGAAAGAAAATGCGTCTTATATTGATAAATGTTTTATTTATTGTTGGCAATTATGTATGGAATACAATAACAGGTAAAAGTCCGCCTCTGGCAGTCTCACAAACATTTTTTATTACATTCTCACACATTTCACGCGGTATTTCATTAATTTCATCACGAATATTTTGTTGTTTGCATAAACCTTGCTTTTCAGATATCCCCACAAAAAGAAGTGCAGAGCAGTCAAATCAGGCGACCGTGAAGGCCAATCAACATCATAATTTCTTGAAATAACTTGTTGCGGGAAGAGGTCTCGCAGTAATTCCATTGTAATCCTAGCTGTATGAGATGTGGTACCGTCCTGACCAAATGGCACACCAGATTCTAGCTTTTAATGGATGCAAAGGTGACTGATGAATATTTTGAGGTTTTTCCATTGCCCAGAACAGACTATTCTGTTTATTCACATATCAATTCAAATGAAAATGTGCCTCGTAACTCATTATGACTTTTTTCATGAAAATCGGGGTTGCCATGGGCTAGCTGTAACATCCTATTGGCATGTGTACAGTGGCGTAAATAGTCTTGTGGAAGAAGCTCTTGTGTCAACTAAATCTAAAACGAAAACAAATGCAAATCTTTGAACAAAATTGTGGCCAAAGTTTTTCTTTGCAGACCAAGCTCCTGAGCACGGCGTCGAATTGAGGTTGATGGATTGTTTTGAACACTTCCTTGAGCAGCAGTACGTTGTGGTCCATGCTTAGGCGTATCACCTACAGACCCTCTTTCTTCGAAATCATTCACTACACGATAAATAGTGCGTTTTGTTGGCATGTTGTTGCTCCCAAAAACTTCACGTAACTTTGTCATCGTCACAGTAATCGATGATTGATTTTGATAAAATGTTTTCATGATTGAAACACGTGGGTTTATCGAATATTTTTCCATTATAAACTTGTCACGTGTCTACTGCCAAATATGAACTGTCAAGACTAATGTTTACCAAAATGGTGGCAAAACAAAGTAGTATACCTTCCCAGCGGACACCCTGTAGAAAAAGAAAGGTTTCCGTCTTATACAGAATCTCATTAGAAGTTCGAGCGAAAAATTTTTAACAATTGCCCTAAAGAGCATTGATTGACAAGTTTAAATGTTGTTGTTAAAATTAATAAGGACGCTTATATGGTCCCTAACTATTTCAGAATTACAGTTGGCGACTGACACTTTCGGCCTATTAAATCCATATCATATGAAATATTCAGCTGATCGAAGGGTATGTCCAATCGTTGCAACTTAATATGTATGCTTGTTTCCATTGGATCCTGATTCGTTCTTTCATAGAGCTACCTAATGGGATTGATACTGGACCCATTCAGAGAGGATATTTCCACTAACGTATCATAAAATGTAGTTTAATACTTTGCACCGCAGAGCTAAAGAATCAATACAATCATAACGAGTCCTTAAAGGTATTGCTTAGGGCCCATGCAAAAACATATGCTAGCCTGACCTCTTATCTCAGCGTCAACAACCCAGCAAACCAAACCCAATAAAAAAAGACGGTTGAACCTGAATACAACCTTTGACACAACTATGATTTATCATTGTCCTTTTCAACAATATTTTGTTAAGGCCATGTATTCATGATTTTGACGTTTCAAACTTCAGTAAAACTTACGACTATCATTTCAAGAGTCGAACCTCTATATATTCGCTCAAGCGCGTTCCTTTTTATTTTTTTCTTCATTCTTCGTCCTAAAAGCTGTTATTCTTCCCTCCTTCCTTACTTATAAAACTCAATGGGAGCTCTCGTCTTTACCTGCAGCTTCGGCATTATATCAAACCAGAGGTTTAATGCTAGATGTGCATTAGATGACAGTGGTATGACGTTAATCGAGAACTTGGCGATTAGGCGATTTGCGATTGGCGATTAGAGTCTTTCCATAAATTTGATTCTCTTACCATGGCTCTAGTCGATGTTACCCCCTCAGAATATTCGGTCATACAAAATATTGGATGCGTTCATTTGTCTACCGCGATGTGGTCTATTTGATTGACCGGTTTATCCCTTATGAATATCAAGCTGAGGAAACCTTGTACTCACTATAGTAGACTTTTGTTCCGAAGCGAAGTCGTTGCTAGGTGGTGTGTCGTGTAGGCTGTGTTTTTCGGCAAGATGTCCTCTCTCCTACCTCTGTGTTAAAACCTTCCAGCACGATTTTACCGTCGTACATCTATAGTCCCTCATACCTTTTTTTCATGGAGGATGTTGCGTTCAATCCTTATAACAATTTCGTAATTTTTTCTTCACCGGAGCGTGAGCTTCTTCTTCGAAGCGAAAGAATTATTGTCATTCTGTCGAATTATTTACGTATCCGAAAACTCGTTGCTTCTGCTCACTTTAATACCGATGATAGTAGGTGCCACAGATTTGAATCCTGCTTTTGCCCGGGCCATCGCATAGTAATTTTTACTTTGGAGCAGCTTAGGATTTTTGGCTATTTGTTGGGCTGCACATCTTCTGTTTAATTTTTTCTCATTCCATGTAAAAACTAACGTCTTTGTCCTGTTATTCGACAACAATGTTATTCAAAAATAAATTCAGTCCTTTAGCTTTTGCTTCTTAACAATGATTTTTCCTTGAGTAGGCAGTTAACCCAAAGTACCACACCGAACCCGGATACCTGATGATAGCAAGCCGGATATTACATGCCATTCATTCTGCCCATGCTTTTATGGTGCCATTGTTTTTCGTCCTGTTATCAATACTCGAAATTAAAATGTTTAGCTCCTCAAATCTGATTGGATGGGACTGTTACCACTGGCAAGTGAAATAAGCACAATTGATTGAGTAATTTCCAAGCTAACGCCACTCAAGTTTCGCTCTCGTTCTACAACATCCAAAATTCAAATATTACGGGATACCTTCTCCAAATAATCCAACATCATCACCAGTTTCTGTTATGAGTATTGGCTGCAACGATTTTTGAAGAATCCGAAGAGATGAGAAGGGGGGAGCAACTATAGGGAACTTCTTTTACATGTATCCCGTTCTATCCCAAATTAGAAACAAAATTTTCTTTATCGATCTATCAGTATGGAAAACTTAACCATAATTTAAAGTAAAAAAATTCAAAAGTACCTCAAAAAGAGTAACCTTGCTACTCCAAGTTATATCGCAACAAATCCTTTATTTCCTGGAAACAAATTGCAGATTGGATTTTATTTAAAAAAAAACTCCATCCAATCACGTCGTAAGTCATTACCCATTGGACACTTAACTGGACATGTAACACAGTCTGACGTCCTTAAATATTTACCTCTGTGATATTCAACTGTCCCTGGCAAATGCTCACTTTAATCAGGCCAAATAAAAAGCCTATAGCAACACTTGACGAGGGTTTAGTAATTCATTATTTGACCTTAACAACAACTGTCACTATTTCCAGACAAACTTTCTGGCAGACAACGTGTCCTTATTAAAGACACTTTCTGTATTGAAATTGACATTCATTCCTTTTATTTTTTTTAATTGCATAGCTATTTAAAACAAAAATATAATATTCATTTGATTTAAGGACTTCAACACTTCGAATGCATAATGGACATCCGACAGGATAACTTGCACTTGGAAATAAACGAACTCGGTGTCATTGTTCTCGGTAAATTGCAAATTGTTTAACACAGTTTCAGAGATTATCGTAGTGTCTTGATTAAATTAATTGTTGTGGTGGTGGTAGCTTCCGGCAAGGATAAAGGCAAAGTGGAAAATTGTGTGTGCACTTAAGTGCGAGTAGAAAGAGGAAGCTTAACCACCTGCTTCCTTTTTCAAATTTCATTCAACTTCTTTTCGTTGGCTAACTATACTTTATATAGTTGGTGGTTCGGTTGTGCACTTGAGTTCTTTCGTTGTTTTCTATTTTCGCTCTATCACTGTGTAGGTATGTAGAAACTTGGAAACAATGATTGTAACGGGATTTATTAAGATAACAAAAATGCCCGGCCCACCAATGCAACGGAGGACGCAAAAATGAACAGAAGCACGAGCGCCCCCATTACCATTATTCCAGCTACAACCTGCACTCAAGTATGGATATTTCACTAGATGAAGACTCAAGGATGTAAATAAACGACTACTGGTCTACACTCGTTGTCGGTCCTTCATAAAGTTGTACCTACGCCACCTAGCTATCTACAAAAGTGTTCAAGCATCAACTTGGTGTTTCATGTTCATTAGGAAAAGTTAAGATTTGTGGTTATGTTGTAGTTGAGTTGTTGATGGATGTAGTACAAATCAGTTTCCTAATCTATTATCCTTGTGTTTTCCAAGAGAGGGATGTGCACCGCCTTCTCTTTGGCAGAAAAATAACTCAATTGTGTGAAGGGAGGGGACAACTCTACTTTCTATCTCCTGTCTGTGATGAGGATGCCATTGCTAGAGCATGGACCAAAACCAAAAAGAGGGTGTGTGGAAAAATGCCACAAATAAGAAATCTGATATTTTTCATGCCGAGTGAATAGCTCGGAGTTTATCAAGGCTTTAGCAAACACTTGGTATATATTGTCGGCAAAGTGTATGTGATACGTATAAAATGTGTTTGAATGTATAGTTTCTACCACAGAAACCACACTGTAGTATAAGGATTCAAATCTTAGATATGACTATATAGTCGGGTATATATTATGAAAACGGAAATGTGAATGTGGAATGCACATTAAAACAGTTAGGTAGCTTTTTTGAGTTGCATTATTACCTTGTGGAACGTTGAGAACTTATTTGTAATGTTTTGGAATCCAGTAAACAGGTAAGTACTTTGTTGCATGGATTTACCATAAAGGAATACTTGTGGTTAACCGAGTTTTTATTCAGTTTGGAACACTAAAAATTAAGGGTGGTCTTTTATGAGCTGTATAATTTATAATGGAAATAGAATATGTACACATACGTTGAGCCATTAAATCAATTTGTTGCGGCAATGTTTTTTTGGCGGCGTTTAATATGAAATATGTTGTAGTATTAAGTCACTGACGCCAAATCACCATGACAAATGACAGGATAGAGCAGTGCGTCTTAATATCGCCCCCATTTACGTCGACTCTCCAACGTTCGGTTCGTGAACGTCAACGGAATGTGAAATCGGCCGAGAACATCGTTGCTGTTCATGAAACTGTTAAGAAGAACCAGTCCTTTTGCATATCTGCCGAATTTGACCCAGCTCTACTGACCCAGTAGCTCAAATGTAATGACCATATATAACGCCGTTTGTTTGCTAACTGGGCTTTTTGCATAAATGTAATCATACGTACTGATTTAAGTGGCTTTTTTTGGTATAGAATGTGTCGGTGAGGTAGCTTCCGACCCTGATGGAGCAGCGAGAATTCTCCATCGTCATCCTACACAATTGGACGAGTTTGGGCGGTATACCAATATACTCTGTATAGTTCGTCTCTATAAATGTTGTTGTAAGCGGCTTTGGAATCATTGAATGGGTGGTGGGTATCGATTTGGACTTGTTGGGTTTTTCCAGGATCTGCCAAAGCGTGAAAATTTGATAGGTTGTGGACTTTGCTGGCCTAAAACCACACTGATAAGGGTCGATCAGTTTGTTGGTAAACGGTTTAAGGCATTGACGTATTACGGCAGATAGGATCTGCGATGTTGAGGAGACTTATGCCTCTGTAGTTGGCGCAGTTGAGATGGTGCGGTTCCATTCTTCAGGCAAACTTTCTTCCGTTTGCTTTATGAGTTGGTGGATGTTATTTACCAAGCCACCTCCGCCAGCTTTATAAAGCTCAGCGGGAAGGCCGTCATTTCCGGCAGCCTTATTAGGCTTGAGTTTAGATATTGCTATCCTCTCAGATCGGGTAGTTGGTAGTTTCGCTGTCATTGACAATTTTGAAAGGTTCGTTCTGACTGACAGCGGAATGTTGGTCGTCATCGCCGTTTAACAGTCTGCAAAAGAAGTTCTACCATATACTCAGCATCGACTGTGTCTCAACTACGATATTTCCTTGTTCATCTCGACAGCATTCTGTTCGAACCTTGTTTCCTTGGCTTTGAAGTTTTACACTTAATTAAACCTTGGGAATATCGTTCCTGGAGTGGCGCCTATCTATTTCCTTGATCGCGCGCTTTTCTTGCTCTTTTTTCTTCTTTCTGAAAAGCCGGTATCTACCCTTTTTCTTTCCCTATAGAGCTCAACGGCAGCTCTCGTCTTCACCTGCAGCTTAGCCTTGTAGACCTCGTTCTTGGCTGCGAGCATCTGTCGGCTTTCTTCATCTAACCAAGGGTTTCTTACTGGTTTGCGCGAGAAACCTAGCACATCAGTTGCGGCTGATCTAATGGCTTGTTGGCATCGTTGCCAACGTTCTTCGACATTCGATGCTGGTGGTATGGTGTTAATCGAGAGGTATAGGGATACGCGTTGCGCGAAGGTCTTGGCGGTCTCTTGCGATTGCAGTCTTTCGACATTAAATTTTTTCACAGTATTCCTGGATTGTTGTGGCGTTGTGGATATCCGCATTCTTACCTTGGCTGCAACAAGGTAGTGGTCTGAGTCGATGTTAGCTCCTCGGAATGTTCGGACATCCAAAGTACTGGATGCGTGCCTCTTGTCTATCGCAATATGATCAATTTGGTTGACCGTTCGTTGATCTGGAGACCGCCATGTCCCCTTATGGATATCGAGGTGAAAAAACCGTGTGCTGGCTATAGTGGCATACCGTCCCATTACCAGACGTTTTGTCGTGTAGGCTATGTTTTCCGACAATACTGCTAAATATGTCTTCTCTTCCTACATCTGCGTTAAAATCACCATCGTGCTGGGTGATTAACATTTAACATCGTACTTCGGTAGTCGCTCCTATGTTTGGTCAAGGAGCTCATAGAAGAAATCCTCGAAAAAAATTGACGGCAAATGTCTTGGAAATGTAAGACTTTTTGCCCAAGTCTGGCACTTTTAACGGTGCGGATTTTGGGTTGGCGTCTTCATTGGTCTGTACTCCTTCGAATCCTTCAAATACGACATTGATGAGGGCATCAATGGCCATTACTACAGGGAAATGATAACTAATTGCTTTTGGATCGAACAGAATTATATGGACTTGGATGACGTGTGGTTCTAGGCGGACAGCCCTACATGCCACACAGAGGACAATCTGTAGGATTGATTTGTGGATAAGTTTATGTTTCGTGAATTGGTCACCATGATCGTGCGATTCGTCTTGTTATATTTCTTCTTGTAGGATTTTATGAGTCGCAATCAATCGATCCCCTCAAAAGCAATATAACTCAGGCATTAGCTGAAATGCAGCTGGATCCTATATTATATCTCGGATCCCTGTGAAGCCTCGGAATACACTTGAAAGATGTTGCAATACACGGCCATTTAATATTTCAGACATAGCTTGTTTTATTTCATATCAATATTGACACACTTTTATTGAAAAAAATTGGGCGACAATCAATGAGTTTCAGCAAACACCATCTTTCTCCAAATTTCGTCCACTTTTCTGGCATTTAAGGATATAATAACTCATAAACTCATGAACACCTTTTAAGGCATCATTTTAAGTTTGTCCGCACAAGTCCAAACTCAATGCTTATCTCACAAACTGTGTGCTTAGTAGTGTTTTTCAAAGCGATAATTTTTGACTTGACCGCAGCGGCCAAAAACTTAAAATATCCAATGAAAATGCATTATTCAGCAATCAAATCACAAAAGCTTGGATTATTCGCCAGGCCATATGCTCATTTCTTGAGACAATCACATTGTCAGGCAATTCATTTGTGATTGGGAAAAAATTCGAAGTTGAGATATTAACAAATTCTTATGTTTTGAGGTACCACGTTTTTAAAAAATGCATGCCTCTGGAGTCTTGTACTTAATGGCACATTCTTATGCACACTTTTCAAAATGTTGATTGCCTCGAAAACGGCTGTAATGAAATTTTAAAACTAAGGTGGTGTAGACCGTTTTTACTAAAAAAAATTCATTTTTACCTAAAAATGAGTACATGGGAAATTTAAATTTAACGCGAATTCCATCTGTGCGTTGCGTCGGTTCGTCTGTCCGTAATGGTCACTCCAGTCTGAACGGCTTTATCATTTTTCTTCAAACTATGTGTTCAAGTTTGTTTTGGTCATAAGTCTAGGCTATTTTTTTGTTTTTAGCCATGTTATAAACTGTAACTGACATATTAAAATAAAACATAACCTACATTTTCTCGAAAACGGCTTTAACGATTTAGATTAAAATTTACAGATACTATTTGTTCTGTACTAGGGAAGTATAGAATAAGGATTTTGTTGGTCTAAGAAAAAAGGCGACTCAAACAATCCCGTTTTCAAATTGGTCAATTTGACGAACTGAATCGAAATGACTTCAAATGGGTTTAGGGGAAAAGGAAAGATCGAACTTCACGTTATAATATCTGCTTTCTTACAATGTTACTCGGACAATGATCTATTTTACCATCGAGGAAATCTTGTTTCTTATGTGAACTAGCCGAATGCAATTAACAAAAAAATAAAAATAAATAGCTTTCTCACAACCAATCATGTGTGCGTGTGTACTTCTTGCACATTTGTGGGACCTCCTGTTTTATGCCGACTCCGAACGGTCAATTTGAGATAAGCTTTTCTTGACAATTGATACTACTCGGATGATTTGTCAGATCTTCACGAGAGGAGGGCCAGTGAAAAATCATTTAGGTGTTGCTACGGCTGGGAATCGAACCCAGACCTTTTGCGCGGCAGTTCATCGCACTAACCATCGCGCCACTTAGCCCTCAATTAACAGCTGTTATTTATTTTTGGTCAGTGACTTTACATGTATTTCTAATCTTATTTGCTATTACTAACACTAACAATAATAATATTCATTAACATTGTTATCTTTTAACATCTAAACAATGTCTCAATACCTCAGTGTAAGTGTGAGTGAAAAAGTCCTCCCTTCTCCAGTACATTCGTCCAACATTAACTTGAAGGTTTTATAATTTGCTTAATTGGTTAGTGAGACCCACTATGTACCTTCTTAACGTGGCCGTTGTTATTTGGAGAAGAGGGGCTGTTTTAGCATTCTACCGCATTGACACATTTGAAAGTTCCGACTGGTTTGCTTTCGTTACCAGTTTTGCGCGAAGCTCTTGGAGTTTTTATCTTTAAATTTGAATCCTTTTAACTTACATTCTTGGTTTTAAAATGTTTATATCTTGACGACAGTTACCGGCAATGTGTAGCCCCTGCTTTTAGTGCATAGATTGCATGCGTTCCCTAACGTATCTCAATTATTAAACGCGTCCTAACCATGAGTGAAATGTGTCGCGCGCGGGTGCATTTTCATTCAATTCAAATGCATTCAATTTTAAAATATATTAACTGAATTTAAGTTACAAAACGTGTAAAATAGAATTTAAGTGTTGAATGTCTGCGGCTGTTGAGTGTTGAGTTATGTTGCATACTATAAGCAATAAAACTGTATACCCAGATTTTTCGAGAAAATCCATATAATGCATTTTTTCATTTATGCCATATAAACTATTTTGCCAAATTGAATGAAACTTAATTAAAATACGACGATTTCTATATGAAACAATTCCAAATAATTAGTTTTGGCTCAACTAAGAGTTACGGACTTATGTCCAATATCCGATTCCTTCAAATTCCTCAATAAACCTTCGTATAATAACATTTCAACACTATTTACATAATTTTTAGCATCAATAAGCTAAATGGATATGTTTATGTATTAAGTCCATATTAAGCCGGCTACACACACGCAGTTTTAATTGTCCAGTTTGCCTGTTCAGGCCGCCTGCGCAGTTATAACTGAACGTGTGTAGAATAAAGTTGTCAGTTTTTTTGGCCTGAGCAGGCGGTCGAAGAAAAATCGAAAATTCGTTGTTTTGACTAGTCCGCCTGTTATTAGAAAAACCGGTGCGTGTGCATCAGGCATTCAGGCCGTCAGCTTAAAGTGAAATTAACAATTATGGAGACGGTTCTCGTTTAATAAGGCTTAACAGTTTAATGAGGCTAAACAGTTTAATGAGGCTAAACAGTGTCTCGAAGAATTCATAGTCATATATCGTAGTGAATCTTGTTTGTGGAAAGTGAAAAGCAAGGAATATCACCAACGTGGGAAAAGAGAGGCCGCATATGTAAAATTGGTGGAAACATTAAAAAAATTGAACCATCGGCCAACAAGAAACAGTTTTAAAAAAAAATACAAAACACCCGGACTAGCAAGCACTTATCGGAAAGTGGTGAAAAAAGTGGAATCTTCATCAAAATCGGTTACAGATGAAATGTGTGGTACTTTAATCTGTTGAGTTTTTTAAATGACCAATGCGAACCTAGGAACTCTCGTTCACCACCACCTTTCGACAAAACACATCACATACTTCAGCCTCCGACGATTCAATTTTTATATCGGAAGACTCTCGATCGAATAATAAGCCCAGTATGTCAAGAGGGACATCCATAGATGCCATGTTTATCGAAAGACAAAAACACACAAACTGATTGGCCTCACATTTTTACCGGAGCGTGTGAATGCGCTATGGCGGTCTGGTGGCGTCCTAAACAGCTAAACCGGACAGTTTAAACTGCTTGTGTGTGAATATCGTCAAATCCTCTCATGCTTTGCATTTAATCTGACGCCAAACTCGATTTGAAAGAGAAGATCGCGTACGACCAATTCGTGCAACCACCACTCTTTTCTTAGGAAAGAGACCATTGATTGGGTCACAATGTATCAAGAATATTCTCAAATCATTGAATTTATCAAAATAAGTTTCTACTATCGAAACAATCCCAAATGTCCGAGTACAAATACATCAGAAGCTTAATTAAAGTAATTATGTACTTGGAAAATCGAAATTTTTAACTTAGATAATCAACAAAAACTTTTTGTGTCTTCTGATAATTGCTCTTAATCGGCAGCTGCAGAGCCAAACCGAAAATGCTCCAATTATAGATTACAGCTTTTTGTCTTACAATAATATTTCCAAAACCATGATCAGCACCATCTCCTTCTGAAATTGTATTGGTTTAAGAACAATTGAAGAAATTTATTTCAATTATCCCTCCGAGATTCGAGGACCTATTCGGAAGCAACCACCAATCCTCTGGAACACTTAACCCTCTCGGATGTATCCACAGATTAACATCGAAACAACGATTTCTACAGAAAATCCTTTCCATTCGAGAAACTCCCTTGAATATGGACTTGCGCTGGGTCTGCTTGTGCTGGGCTTGGATCTCATAAATCTACCACAACAATAAAGCGTATTCTTATAGCACAACTCAGCCAAGCGTATACATTATACGGGGTACTTATATACCTCCTTCTTCAAACGAAAAACCTTCCATTGAAAATGCGCTACAAAAGGATACCCCAGAAGTAATGCCTCACGGAATGTTGGTTTTTGTATCGTCCCGATTGTTCGGCCCATTTAATACAATTTGTACGCTCCTTTGGCAATTTAATGTCCTATTGACCCGGGTGCGCAACTGAATTTTGGCTGATGATTGTTTCTAATTGGGTCTTTCAATCCTCCGCATATATAGGTACACACACACACATGAACGTCGTCTAGTGTTGCGAAAGGCTTGGCTGAGGCGGCTACCCTTGAAATTGTAAGTGCCCGGATGGAACTTCTACATTGGGGTGAAATTAAATTTTGCGGTCTTCGCGAACAAAACTCATACAAAGTTTCCAAATGAGCCTAAGTGGCTGCCTGTGTGCCGTTGGCACTCGATCAAGCATGTTGCCAAACGCTATACTGTTGTAATTGGTGTGATGGTGAGCCTGAGCACACGCGACCCTCACTCAGTACAGGAACATCGATAAATTAACATCTCCGTTGTATTTTTGGGGTGGGCGCCAAACGACAGCGAAAGCATTTTCGATGGGTACTACATGGATCCCATGGAGCAGTGCCAGGATGAAGTGAATATTGTGCTTGTAATTCTATTATATGCACATTGGGTAGTTTACCCTGCTAGGCTGTTGAGGACCCCATCTATGCGGCATTTAATTCAATTTTTAGGTACTTTGTGGAAAAAGTGTGTTACTGCAGTAGGATATTACGGCCAAAGTAACACTCGAGCTAAGAACTTATTTTAAAGTGCTATACTGTGAACTTTAAATTGTAAGAGAGGTGGCAGGCAAGTGAAAGAGATATCCTTTCGTACAAGCACCTACTTACTGAATAGTTCGCGTTGGAAGTGCTTTTGTTCACTTTCATTTCTTGTCGTTAGGATCGTCTTGAGGGAGACTAACCTTAGTCCTCTCAAATTCAATTTTCATGATGAGACATCTGTTTTCCTTGATTTAAGTCGTAAGTGGTACTTGTATGGCTTGAGGAAATTACTTGAAAATGATTTCATTCCCAAGATAGAAACCATGTATTTGGAAAGTCTATCCTCGTATTTTGAAGATATGGATTAGATTATGTAGAGGGGAATGATAGATGGTCTCCATTAAATAAATAAACGGAGTTGGATATTTCTATAAGGATGTGTTTTCCTGCCACATGAATTTAACGCCAATCTGTTTTTCCATCGAAGTAGAATTTTATGAGTGATGATTTACAGGTTACAACAGAAAACAACGTTCCAAATTTACATGATGGTATTATCAATTAAAGCATTAAAGTTAATTCAAAGTTGGTTTACCAGAAATTTGTAGTAAGCCGAATAAAAAATATATATTAACCCAGATTGCTACATCAGAACTCCACTGCGCGCTGCAATCTCTGAATATTGGTTTTGTGGGAAACCACTGAATTTTCCGACGATTTTTTTTCAACCTGCTGTAACTGCAATAAAATTTATTGTCTCGTGTAAGCAAGACTTGTTGAGATTTCCGGAAGCGTTTGCAATTTTAAGAACTAGATGGCAGAGATGGCAGCCCTGCATTATTCAGAGTGTCAGAGAGATGACTAGCGAAGTGATTGAGTAGAAAATATGGTTGGCACATGTCGTAACGTAGTGTGGTATTTTTTTGGCAGCAAGAGCTCGGACCGATCGGACGTGCATAGCGAGGTAAGCGTGTGGAATTGAAAAAAAGGAAATCGGCCGAAATCGGTATCGATTTAAAGATTTTTTTGTTTGTACGTGAGGGAACCGGCCAAGAAAAACAACAGTGTTTGAGCTCGAAACCAACGCGGAAGTGCTCACCGGAGACGTAGATACGTAACTGGTATCCTCTGGCCCTACTTCATTCGAAAACAAAAAAAAGAAGGGGCTCGATGGCATCATCCAAGCGATTCTATTACGACACGTCCCATATATCCTACGCTAGAATCGAGGAGTGCGCTAAGCGGTAGGGTCTGGACTACGATCGGGGAGCCTGCACGCACATAGGCTACCTAAGCTACACGTAAGCAAACGAAACAACGCTTAGCCGGTAAACTGCCTTTAGTGCCTCTCATCGTAAAAAAAGGGAACGGGAGCAAAAATTCCATTTGCCAAACCTGCGCCTGGTGTGACACAAGTGCACGTGGTTTCATGCCATTTTTCATACACTGGCAAAGCAGTGTAAAACCGAACAAAATCCAACGACAACACACTAATTTGGGGTCAACGATTTTGCGCATGTGCCTAAATTTACTACCTCAAAAGGCCCGACAACCGCCTAAAATCAAGAGAGAAGAGCCTGTACGCTGTCAAATTTCGGCGGCTTGAAATAATTTAAGCTTTTGAGCTATCTCACCTGAACGCCGATCATCGCCGTAGCGAGAATTTTTTTTTAATTTATGAGGGCAGTAACGTCATTAAAAACGAAAAAAAAAGATAAGTATATGTACAAAAAAAAGTTAGTAAGATAAGTTTATGTGGTCAGTTAAAAATTCGAATTTGTCAACTTGCTGTTCGTATGTATTCCACATTTGAATTTAAAAACTTTAGCGCTTACAAGAAGTGTAGCAATATGCACCTGAACCTGAGGACGGATTGCGGTGCATGACCATATAATTTTTGTCCATTCCATTAGATCTTAGCGCTAGCTAAGAAGTGTTATAAAATTGCTAGTAGCAAAGCAACGAAAAAGAAAACGAGTAAGGGCACAGCCCAATTACCATTTAAAAAAAATATATCAGAGAATAGTTCATAAAAATATCAAGATCTGTTTATTTAAATAATAAGATTCGATTGATTAAAAACTAGAAATGTTAATTGGTTTTCAATGCCAACTAAGTTCCGTCACATTAGTATTTATTTATTTTTCGAAAACGGTGGGTCCGATAAATTTTTTGGTATATAGAAATAATTTAAATGAATAAAACAGAAATTTAAATTAAATGTTAAAGAATCGAGAAGTCATTTGTGTTTTTTTTAAAAAGAATCAGTTGCTTCTCAACGGTTGTGAAGAGCATGATGTGTCGGGATAGATAGTTTGATTTATTCTATGACGAAATAGTAAGTATGTTGGACTGTTAGAATGCATATTGATGATGTGTCAGACGTAAAAACGGGTTAGACAAAAGGGATGATCTTAGTTAAGGGAATGTATCCGTAAGGTAACATAACATTTCAATTAAGGGGTCGATGCTAGTTGAGCGAAGCATTGACCAAGGCAGCTGAATATAAATTTAGCTGGATGGGTATGAGAGCTCAAAGAGAGTATAAACGGCTTCTCTCTATTCCTTTTCCCACTATGGCGGCAACCCTTAGACTTTGCAAATTCGGTATTTCGGTATTTCGGTTTATTGTTCCGGTTATGATCACGGTCGTTTTAAATCACATTCATATCGTGTTTCAGACATTAAAAAAAAAATGTAACCAATGTTCAGATCTTGTAGCAAGAGCCCACGAGTTTCACTGAGCTAGGGAGCGATGGCAATGCCTGAGCTGCAAGATGACTGAACACCACTTTTTCTAGTCTGCCCGAGGGTCATGTGACCTTGAGTCATAAGGGTGGAGAGCGATGGTAAAAGGGTTAAAACCAGATTCATCCCTCAAATGACTTTATTCCGCGTCTTTCTCGATAGATTAGGCTTTCACCAGCATGGGTGATAGTTTCGGGTAGGTTTAATCTATAAGACCGGAATATAAAGTTTGTCAATGGCATACGAACACTGGCTTAGGGCATCCAGGGTCCGTTACAGTTTGTCACTTTACATAACTGTGCATGTAGTAGCATAGTGGTTAGTACGTTGTTGAACCACTCAACTCAGGGTTTCTGATTGAAATTCCGAAAGTAAGAACCAACATTTTTTCATTGTCCCATTTCGTTAGAAAGCCTGACAATCATTGAAGAGTTAAAAATTACTATGAAAAACTTCTCTAATTTGGAGTTCCGGATCGGTATTAAACAAACAGGATGTTACAATATTATATCGCTCACGTATACAATTGATTTGAGGACCACTAATGTCAACTTTTAGGTGGCTCCTGTGATATTGTTGACAGTTTACCTACCTCACGCTGACAATTTACTAAATTCGAAGGGGGTATTCACCTATGAATGTTTTTTTTTAGGAATGAAAAAAAAAATGAATCAAAAGCTTAAACACATTGCTCTTCAAAGGAGACAGCTTTTTCCACCATGTATTTCGTATCATCCCAATTGATTTTTTTGATATATAATGCAAAATCAATTATATTACAGGTATGCCAGAGGGAAATGTATTTTGAAACAAGCTTAACGGATTGTAAAGCATTTTAATGTGTTATTTTACAAATGCAACTTTGAAAGATTTGATGCTAGCAACTTCAACCAGATTTCAATTTCAATTTTGTTTTAAACAAAATCCTAGAGATTGTAATCTCATTTATGGCTATTAAAATTTACAATTTAATAATTAGAAAAAATATTATTTTTTTTTTACTATTTTATTGTACAAAATTATAAAATAAAAATTTACTATAATCCATATTTTCATTAGTGAAAATGAAGTGAAAACGCATCGCTACATCGGCATCCTGAAGCTGGTTTTTTAGAGAGCTAAGATTACATTTAATTTTAGGAGGTACATAAAGGGAGGAAAGTTATACGTGTTTGCAGGGTCATATACGTATTTAAATTAGATGTTCTTGACGATAAAGATAAATCGATTTTTTCGTATGGATAGGAAGGAGTTCGACAAGGCAACAGTACATACACATTACGGTAACAAATTGTGATTTCATCGATACATAAAAAATGCAATTATATAAATGCGATACATTGTCGAATTTTCTTAATGAATGAATTATATGTTACGTTTATCTTTTTATTTACTCCTTAAGTTACGATTTGAACTAACAAAGTTTTAACCAGAGTTAGTCGTGTTAGTCTTGGTATATATTTTGAGACTCTCCATAGACGTCTAAGACGACGATAAAATCCATCAACTATTTTATTCACATGGTCAATCCATGTTATTGTTCTATTAAATATGAAATTATATGGAATGATATGATTATATAAAATAACTTCCGGAAAATATGATTCTTCCAAGAAATTTTTGTACATTATTGTACTTTGAGATAAGGTTTAGGTTTAACTTGTTATTTGTTGCCAGTTCATTTATAACCATTTATTCTACAAACTCCAAGCTCAACAAGACCGGGAAAGAGAAATAAATCTGTAAATCATATGCACAGAGATACCAAAATAATTTTTTTTGGCGCAACAGGCTCGTTAGTGCCATTCATGTTTGAGTGTGTACTTCTTGCACGATGGCGGGTGCCTCCTGTTTTATGCCGACTCCGAACGGTGAACTCGGGATAAGCGTTTCTTGACAATTGACACTACTCGGATGATTTGTCATCACGAGAGAAGGGCCATTGAAAAATCATTTATGTGTTGCTACGGCTGTGAATCGAACCCAGACCTTCTGCGCGGCAGTTCATCGCAGTAACCATCGCGCCACTGAGCCTGTAGAGATGATATGAGGAATATTTGATTACATCAACAATGTCATTGATAAACATACTGAATAGCAGAGGTAATTTAGAACGTTATGAATTAATTTCAGTGCAGATGACCACAATTCAAATTTGTATTCCAATTTTATAAGTAAAAATGTATGATCAACTGTATTGAAAGCGTTAGTAAAATCAAGTAGATTCAGAATCGTTATTTTATCTTCCTATTGCTATACGGATATTGTCATGAACTTTTAGGATTACAGATACACTGTGTTTTTTTTTTCAAAACCAGTTTGGAGTTGTGATAAGTAATTTGATGTTTCCAGATAGTAATTTACCTGATTAAGCATTCATTTTTCCAAACACTTGGATAGAATAAATAAAATACTAATGGCTCCGTTGTTCGAGAAATAGCTAATAGTTGACATATTTATTCAGAAAGTAAATCTTTTGCTATTTCCCACATAATAGGCAAAACGGATTTAGCTAAGTATTCGTTGTAAATGTATGTTACACTTGGGATAATTGCAGGAAGCATTACTTTGATAAGTTTGGGTGATTTTTTGTCTATAGCTATTGGATTTGATTGAATAGAACTTAGAGATATAAACGCAACTTAATGAGTGATTACCATTTGTGTTATAAAATGAATCTGCACTTACAAATATATTTGCATTTGAAAAAAGAAAAAATATATTGTTGAATTTATATTTTTAAAATCTCGATCAAAAGATATGAGAAGGCTACAATCTACTGTGTGGTTCGTTTAATACCCATTGTTAACGCCATCTATCATTTAATAACATCAATATGAATTGCACTAATTGCAACTAACTTCATTACTTTTGCCATTCTTGTAAATGAATTTATATTAAAACGTTAAGAAGTAAACGTCAAGTGAGAAGGTTGGGTTTTTTTCTTGTCGTCAATTTTATCCGCGAAAATCATTTAAATCCCAAAGTAAAACCTTAATCAGAAGTGATTTAAGGCGCGCACACCCATACCCTATCAAAAATTAATATTAATAAAATATAGCTCTATGACAAAGAATTATTGAAATTGGCATTGTCACAACATATTGTTCAAAATCTTTTAAGGTTCGACAAAAAAAATAGTTTTTCTACTGCATATGGTATAGCGTAGCGTATACAAATGGTTTTTGTATAAAAAAAGCCTCCAAAAAGTGGGCGTGGGCTAAATACATATTTTGTTCAGAATTTTTTTCAAAATTTCCAAAAACTACGAATTTATTAAGAGGGGGCGTGGCAGTGGGTGGATTTCAAAAATGTTTACATTTGTTCTGCTTTGTTGGATAGAGAGTCTATAGATATACAAATTCCAAAACTCCAGCTTAAAATTTAAGGGCCAAAAACCGGTGATACACAGACGGACGGACAGGCAGACATGGCTAGATCGTCTCAGCTAGCGATTCTGAGTCGATCCATATACTTTGAGGTATGTATGTTACAAACTTAATGTCAAAACTAATATATATGTACCCCTATGGGATAGGGTATAAACAAAAATTCTCTTGGTTTACGCAATCAACTTTTACATTAAAATCAAAAACGTTAAGTCATGGTCAGCAATCCCATGCATTTGATTAAAAAAGAAACTTTGTTTGTATTTGAAACTAAAAACAGCTCTAGCACTATGACTTGTAAAATGTGTACGAGCGGAGCTTAAGATTTTTGAACTAGAGAATCTAAAATATTTTTAAGGTAATTAGATAAACCGGTTGCACGGCAAACATCAATATTAAAATCACTACAATTGGTTTTTTATAGAAGATTTATTGGTATAAGGCTTCTAAAAAGTTTCCGGGAATGTGTGTGAATGTGACAGTTGAAGAGATGTTTTTCTATAGCTTCCGGCGAAGTAATATAGAAGCATAATAAGTATGGAGCTTGTATCAACTGTGACTACTAATTTTGTTATGATTGCACGCTTATTCGTTTTTCAATCAATGGTTTTACAGAACACACTTCAAGTGGTTTGTTACTGAGGCTACTCTTGCATGTTGCAGAGAAGACCCTAACCGATAGAGTGGTGGACTGACGCGGAAAGAGAGAAGAAGTAAGGACTTTATTTATTTGTTTAAATTCAATATATCTATCATAAATAACATTGTTCACATTAAACTTGTCGAAAATAACCATTAATACAGGGTGTCAACCGGGAAGGTATACTACTTTGTTTGTTTATAATTTTTGATTAAATGAAAGAGAATGGATTTTATATTGATAAATGTTTTATTTAATGTCGGCAAATATGTATGGAATACAATATCAAGTAAATGTCCGCCTCTGGTAGTCTCACAAATGCGAGCCCCTTTGAGCACATTTTTCATTACATTCTCACACATTTCACGCAGTATTTCATTTATTTCATCACGAATATTTTGTTTGAGTTGCTCAAGCGTTTCTGGTTTGTTTGCATGAACCTTGTTTTTCAGATATCCGCACAAAAAGAAGTACGGAGCAGTCAAATCAGGCGACCTTGGAGGCCAATCAACATCACCATATCTTGAAATAACTTGTTGTGGGAAGAGGTCTCGCAGTAATTCCATTGTAATCCTAGCTGTATGCGAGGTACAAGAATATTTAAAATAAATACACCAATTGATTTTTTTTTGTTTTTCTCTATTCGTGAGTTTAGGTAGGGCTTTGGTAAGGCAAACTTATAGAGTACCGTAGAGTGCGCCAAACGTGTCTCCATAACTTCATACTTCATACAGATGATATTGCTGATGTGGAAATAGCTTGAAAAAACTTTAAAAAAAAATGTTTGAATTAATTTGAATTATTTGTACACATGTACTTTATATTTAAGTTTCTTGATATGAAATAAAGAAAAAAAAAGAAAAAAAGCTTCGATAGTGCTTTATCGAAGCAAAATTGTTAGTTGGTTCGCGGGTGTTGCTTAATTTCACAATTACTTAAGTGGTGTATATTTTTGGTGAAGTTTCGTTGGTGTTCTTGTTTATATTTGTCATTAAACTTTTTAACTTATTAATATCAAATGGGAGGGAAATATGATTTATATGTGCACTGATTTTTAAAATTTTTCTTAAACTATCAAGATTTTCATTTAGTTTATCCAGATTGTAATTGGTTTGGGTTTTAAGGTCAATCAAGAAAGCAAACAGCAGATGGTTAAACGACACAAATATCTCCAGAATTTTACATGAAGCACTTCATCTGCTTGGTGTCCTTCCTTACAGAACACTATCCTAGGCTCCTACATGCGAATAGAATAGGCCTCTTCAGCATTGACTTCTTCAGGAGCTGGTTGGACGAAGAAGAGGAGGAAAGTATTACCAAAGAGTACAGAACTACATTAGAGTGCGCATCTCATACAACGAAAATTTTCAATGTGGGGTACTCATATTGTTATCCTTGTGTTCACATTGCTACCGCAGCATCAAACAACAGCATAGCCGACGCATACGATCAACGAAATTTTTCCCTTCGTACTTACCGCTCGCGTCTGAAACGGCTACCAATTTTTTAGCTGTGATGCGAACTCTATGTAGTTCCATACTCTTTGGTATTACTCACCTACAATGTTCTTGTCCTGCTCTCTCAGAAGAAATAAAACTTCATATAATTAAGGTGAGCTGGCTAATATCGATGTCAGAAATCTCCTACGCTGCATTGTTAGCTCTGAGTGGATCAATTAGTCGAAAGATTATAATAAAGTCGAAAGATCCACGTGGTACCACAACGCGCATCGCGTTTAGCCAGTGCAACCAAGCCTAACCAAATATTCCTGAAAGGATTGTGCAAAACTTCCAAGGTAACACCAGACGGAAAAGTTCAAATAAGTCTTTGATATGAGGTGATGATGTGAGTATAGAGAAAGTATGATCTAGTGTTGATGTATTAAATGACCCACAAACCAACAAAGACGATTTGGAGAACGCAACAACACCTATAACTTTAATTTAGTAATTTATCTACAAAGACTTCGTCTGCCTTTACTACTTCTTGAGACAATTATTTAACCATGAAATTCGGACCGATTTGTCAAAAAATCTACCCAGTATATGTTTAAGTTATATAGGGCATATGATGAACACCTTTATAGAAACTAGTTAGCCAAGGACTGGTCTAACTCAAGAGACAATTTGTTGAGTCTTAAATTCATCCCAGATGTCAATTATGTGAATAATGAGTTCGTGCTTATCATGCAATTTGAAGATTTCAACGCCGCCCTTCTTCATCTAGTGAATATATTCCTTTCTGTAAGCATTCTATACAATTTGACGTTACACTCAGACTTAATTACATCACAACATCCTTTACCGTTTTCACGTTTTACCACTTTATCCCTTCTACATTCACATACTCACAAGTACCCACACCTATCTATGACATCCATTAACAATTATTTCCCGCACAATGATATCAATTCCGTTGTCACGTAATACTGATTTAGCCTATCCTTGCCGCGGAGGCTGTCATAAAGCAAACACTTAATCAAACGCCTTCATAAAAATCGACACAATTTGCGGAAATTTACACTTCCAACCCCATTTACATGCCTTATCTGTGCGTCTTTCTACTTCGACTTTTGACAAGCAAAACCAATTCCGAGAGGGTAATTCTATCGCGAATGCGATTATCTTAAAATTAACGAAATCTAAGTCTTCTAGTAAGGTGTGTGCCACCCACTCTTCGGCGTCCCGCAATCTACTTTCATTGCCACATTTAACCCTCTCGTTTCGGAGTAGTTAAGAGCCCGTTCAAGTACACATCAAGTAGATGAGTCTTCGAATCTCTGTATTAACTCCTTTGACGAGCACTCAAGTGGGGGTAGACGTTGTCTCATGATTGTCGCGAATACAAATCTCGAATACAAAAAAAAAATTGCGGCAGGGATGCTGTGAGTAGATTAGTCCCCAGTTCCTTTTTGGGGTTGAATCGGAGAAACAGTGCCCGTGGTTCCTATTCAATTAGATACCCTCGACACTTAACTAACTATTTATGCTAACGATCATTGCTCTGATTATTTGCCAATGTGGCTGCGGGACGATGGGCCTGGCGGCGCGTTCTAATGAGAAACAATGGTGATGGCAGCATCCAATCATCGTCCTTGTCTGTCGGCAGAGGATTGAGTGCACCGGGGGTTTCTAACCAAATACAGCTATTCGCCCAGAGTGCGAGGCACAATCGACACTTTCTGTCCTTCTTTTGAATCAATTCAACTGATTTCCATTCATTCGGCAGCCTCTGAGTGTGCTCATTCAAATATCCACCACATGAAGCACCACCATCAGCTGGATCAAATCAAAAGCCAGGCAAATATTCAGACAGCCAGATACACAATCTGTGAGGACATCAACGTCCTTGGCATTACTATGCATACATAGCTGAGACTATAGTGTTGGGGCGAGTGGAGTTTGTGTTATCTTAAAGCTATGGGATTTTATGAGATCGCCCTCGACACACTGCCATCCCGCGCACTTGGGTAGTGCGAATGGAAATAAGGACACCCGAGAGAAGGGTAGTGGTTTAGTAGGAGATTGTTGCTGCCGCTTCCGCTGCCGATGAAAGCAGCGAGAACAATCGTTTGAATGCAAATTATATTAACTTAGGATAAGTGGGGGATTATTAGCGCTGTAACCGTCGTCATCGCAATGTTAGATAAATTTTCCAGATCATGCTTAGAGGATGTCTTTTTTTTTCGTTTTTATTTTGGGCCTCTTTGCCCCAATGGTGTTGATGTAGAACAGAGAAGTATACCCGAGTGTGCACAAAGTATTAAAGTGGATTTAGCTAAAACAAACAAAAACAACAAAAAGTCTTTGATTTGTTTAAGTAAGCATGCTTATTGCATGATACTGATGGTGTCGTCGGGGGTGGGAAAAGTTTGTGTAGCACCTGGATAAATGTTATTTCTTAATTTCGTTCTCTAATGTTATCCAAATTATCAACTCGTGTCAAGATTATTGCAGAACAAAGTTCGATTACAGAACGTGATAGCTTTTGCGATTAAGATCGTAAATAAGCGTAAGAATATTCCAAATTGGGATACCATTGAGGGGGTGAATTTAGCTCTTTTAAAATTGGGAATTTTCATTTTACATAAGGATTGTATAATAATGTCCAGATATTGTGGAGTATAAAAAGGAAGTAGAATTGAGAGGTCATCAACATCAGGTTGTAATAGATGGACTTTTTCCAACATTTTCCTAGAGGGTGAATCGTCTCAACTTCAAACGTAACAACTTTTCACGTAAGACTGCTACAGCTAGGCCAGATCAAGAAACACCCTTTTTTTAAAAAAAATCCGCAAATACTGGGTATAGTAGCATCCCTGCCTCTAGGCTTTTTAGGTATTTATGCGACCATATTTTTATAAAGTTTGGATCAACAGATTTGTGGATATTGTTTGCCATTTAAAGTTATCTGTCAAAATCTTCATGATAGATGTTAAGCAAAAAACTAGGACAATTTTAGTTATAAAATCGTTTACCACTTCAGCACTAAGTTTTGAAGAAATTAATAAAAATTGGACTTACAAAATAAAACGAACTAAAAAAATATTAGAAGGCTAGCATTTGGGTGCATATTATTCAGGATTATGAAAGGTGTATTCCAGCAAATCTCTATATATAAACAAAATGGTTGCATGTGTGTTGTGACTTTATACCTCACGAACGGTCAGACCGGATTCGATTACATTTTTAGGGTTTGTTCGTATCGCGTTCGTGAGTTATGATTTTCATGTCAACATGTGATTTTGTCCATATAAGAAAAAAACAACAACAAATACGTAGGCGCCTATGCTGACTTTATACACGCGGTAAATACACGTTGTAGGACATACACGCATCCACATTGACAGCTGTCAGTGAGCGATCATATCAAGGTTCTTTTTCATCGAACTCGCATTGTGGGCAGATGTAATTGGTAAGAGTCGCATGTATAAAAAATTTAATTTCTTTTATGTTCGACTAAACATAACTCGGTTAAACAATACCCGATTTGCATGTGTGTTTCGTGAGCGACGCCATATTTCTTGCCGCTGTTTTGACATTTCTCTTCAGTAAGTTCTGCCATTTCATAATGGAAAGATATACGATCAAACAGCGAGTCAAAATTATTAAAATTTACAACCGAAATTCGGAGTCAGTGGCCTCAACGTTAAGAGCGCTACGTCTAATTTATGGTCGTCATAATCGTCCTATCAGATCCACAATTGAGCGTCTAGTGGAAAAATTTGAATCCACAGGCACAGTACAAAATGTTCCCGTGCCAGTGAGACAAAGACGTTCCCGTAGTGTCGAGAATATTGCTGCCGCTGATGCTTCAGTTGAAGGAAGCCCAAATGTGTCTCTCACACGTCGTTCTCAAGCGTTGGGCATCTCTGTGACGTTTGCGAAAAGAAATTGGCCTACATCCCAACAAGATTAAACTGACGCAAGAACTGAAGCCGCTTGACCACCAGAAGCGTCGTATGTTCGTGAATTCTGATGAGCAACAACTTGAAAATGATTCGGATTTTCATCAGAAAATCATCTTCAGCGATGAGGCTCATTTCTGGCTGAATGGCTTCGGCAATAAACAAAATATGCGGTATTGGTCAGGCAGCAATCCACAAGTACTCCATTAGTCATCATTACATCCCGAAAAAATTAAGGTTTGGTGTGGTTTATGGGCCGGCGGCGTCATTGGGCCGTACTTCTTCCGTGATGATGAAGTCCGGCACGTTACTGTGAATGGGAATTGCTACCGTTCAATGATAACAGAATATTTTTGGCCTCAATTGGATGATATGTACTTGGAGGAAATGTGGTTCCAACAGGACGGCGCCACAAGCCACACAGCGAATGCCACAATCAATTTATTGGAAACCAAGTTTGGAGAACGTGTTATCTCACGAAATGGTCCAGTCGCTTGGCCGCCTCAAATCGTGCGATTTGACGCCGTTAGACTATTTCCTGTGGGGCTACGTCAAGTCTATGGTCTATGCCAACAAGCCAGCGACGATTGATGAACTTCGTACGAATATCGAACTTGAAATTGCAGCAGTATCGGCCGATTTATGATAGTGTCTAACATTGTTCTTGAAAGGAAATTTAAAAAAAAAAAAACAGAACTATCTAAATATGAAACTTTTTATGGAAATACATTCTAAACAAAATATTTTTTTTAATAAAAAAAAATTAAATAAAACAAAGCGAAATGTCTCAGTTTTCTAAATCGCCGGTTCAAAGGCAAAAGCCATTATCCAACAAAAAAGACAAAATCAGATCATATGATTCAATGACAGTTTTGGACTTTAAAATTTCAACAATAGAGATAAAAATTGGATTTCTGTTTTTTACTTGTTTTTACTTCTACGCGCTTAATGTCATCATTTTTATTAGAAAATAATAGTTAATTTACATGTTTTTAAAAAAAAGTTGTTAATGGTTTTTGTATGTACCTATGGGATTTCGAACCTTATAGTATTAAATAAAAATCACAAAACTAGTTGTTAGGTCATGTCTAAAAAAAATTGCGACGTTTTTTACCAAAACACTTCAGTTTGGAGTTCTGAACCACTCTCATTTTTATCAGGCTCCGGCAAGCGCTTTGCATCTAATAATGAATGGGAGGGCCACATGGTACGAGCTCTTCCAATATATGCCCTAATTAGGCAAGTTTAGCCAATCCATTCTTTTTTGTTTAAATGAGTAACTTACCATAGTAAGCGGATGTAACCAACATTTTCCAACTGTCAACGATTTTTAACGAGTTATTTTAACTATTATCGAGGATAATTTTTTGCAGATTATAAAAATCGCATGAACTTCGTATGGCTTTTGGTTCTATTTTTCGTTTGGTATAGGTGGAATATTTTAGATGTCCGAACATTCCGAGGAGCTACCGTCAACTTGGACCACAATCCTGTTTCAGACAAGGTAATCAAGCGGATATCTACTTCGCTACAACAATGCAGAAATATTTTGAAAACATTAATGGTCGAAAGACTGCAATCCCAAGAGACCGCCAAGACCTCATAGCGCATACCACCAGCATCGAATATCGAAGATCAATGGCAAAGATGCCAACAGGCCATTAGATCCGCTGCAACTGATGTGCAGCCGATCAGTAAAAAACCACTGCTTTGATGAGGAATACCGGCAGATGCTCGCAGCCAAGAACATGGCCTACAAGGCTAAGCAGCAGGTAAAATCGAGAGCGGCCATTAAGCAATGTAGGTAAAGAAGAAGGGAAGAACCTCGGCTTTTCATAAAAAAGAACAAAGATCAAGAAAATAGCGCTATTGAGGATATAGAGAGGTGCTACTCCAGAAACGATGTTTGCAAGTTTTCGTCAAAGCCAAGTATTCAAGACCCGATCAGAACCCTTTCGAGATAAAAAGTAAATAAATTTATTGCGCAAAAGGCCCGTTAGTACCCAGGGCCTAGCTTTTTTCTCACAACCATTCATGTGTGCGTGTGTACTTCTTTGCACGATGGCGGGACCTCCTGTTTTATGCCGAATCCGAACGGCTAAGTTGAGATAAGCTTTTAATGACAATTGATACTACTCGGATGATTTGTCAGATCATTACGAGAGGAGGGCCAGTGAAAAATCATTTAGGTGATGCTACGGCTGGGAATTGAACCCAGACCATCCACGCGGAAGTTCATCACACTAACCATCGCGCCACTGAGCTCGTCATCCTGTCGAGATGAACAAGGAAATATCGTACTTGAGACACGGTCGATGCTGAGAATATGGAAGAACAACTTCTGCAAACTGTTAAACGGCGATGACGAACTACATTCCGCTGTCAGGCAGAACGAACCATTCAATATTGTGAACAGTATTTGTATTATATAAAACGATAACTTAAACGCTGCAAAAAAAAGAATAAATTTTTATAAAGCCCTGTGTTAAGATGCTTTCTACGAATTGGTTATTATTTTGCGGCTGCTGGGTTATTGTACCCGTGCCTACCTAAACTCTAGCATTGCGCGATTAATTATCTTTCCCATACATAACTTCTCTCCCTCTCTCTATCTCTCGCCATTTTGGTGTAATTTAAGTAATTACTATTTAAGTATTGCATTTGTATCCTCAACCAAGAACTATACTAGCTGTACAGCGACATGCCCCTGGACGTTTAAGATGGCTAGGACATGTAGAACGAATGGACGCCAACACTCCGGCTCTCAGAGTCTTCGATTCCCAGCCAGACGTCGGACGCAGTAGAGGAAGACCTCGCCTTAAGTGGCGCGCACAAGTAGAAACCGACCTCAACCAACTTGGACTGCGCAACTGGAGGCAGTTAGCTAAGGACCGGGCTAATTGGAGAGGCATGTTGGTTGAGGCACAGGTTCATTCGGAACTGTAGCACCACTTAAGTAAGTATTTGTATCCTCTTTGTGGCTTCCTGGGTGAATGAATATAGCCCACATTAATTAAAACTCTAGATGCTCCAGAGGCTGCACCATGTCAACTACTTTCACACTCTCAAACCATTTTGAGTGTACTGCCGTACCTATTCTTCGTACAAAGTATACCGAATAACTTTTTCCATGCTCAAAGGGAAATGAAATTCCCAACCAAAACTTATCTCACATTCGTGCATGACATTAATTCATGTCCCTTCCTGCTTGTTTCACTTTCAAAGGGAAACAACACCAGCAATTCAAACTTAACACTAACACAGCAAATTGGAATTGTGATCAACAACGACAAGTGTACTTCTTATGACAACATCCCGGTGCAGAGCACTTTATCTAAAGGATTCTCTAACATTTGTCCTATTTTTGGAGTCAATAAAAACTAAAATTGCATTGCTCTGTGTTAAAAAAAAAAGAATGCAGGATACTAATGTACTATATGAACTCCAAGCAGTGTGTATCTCGTTCCACTCTTCAAACACACTTTATACTCCCAAACTCGTAAGTTAACTTAACCAAAACCATGTGACCAAATGAACACAGAAGTTCCTTCAACAAAACCCGATCACGTCTCCGTCCGAAAAGCATTTCTCTGAAACGACTGTTCCTGCTGCGGCGGCACTCGCCAAGTGTGACCGAACGGTCAGAGGACATAAATTAAGCTCTCTCAAGGGGGCTAGAACGCAAAAATTGACCACAGCAAAACTATGAAATGGAATAGCCGCACTGACCCGCTTCTTTGGTTAACAACGCAACTCGAGAACAAATGCATACCACCACGTCGACAAAAAGGACGACGAGACACTGAGTTGATGGGAGAACGAAGAAATTTGAGGATCTAACCTCAACTATACCAAGAGTGCACGTATATGAAAAAGCCAAACAATGTATTTTTAACATGAAAGCACCATTTGGTGCCTTTGCGAGGGTACTGATATTGCTTTTCCATAGAAATCCATTGTAACGATGTTCAGTTTTAATGGAAGCAACCATGAAACGGAACTAGTTACATACTAATAAAAATTAAGTGAAATGATGTACATAGTAGATAAATGCAATATGACGACAAAAGTTGATTTTGTATTCAGCCTAAAATCGTAGATAACAGAGCTGAAAGCTTTGTTCCCACCGCTATTTGATGACAATATGGGTCAAGTAGGTGCATTTTCAATCGTTTCGCGAAGCATTTTGGTCGATAAGTCTTAGGACTCTTACTCTGTTTTCATAGACCCTAGAGATCATACAAAAACCAACGAAGGAAGTCTGTTGCGGTCAACTAGGGTGATTTCGCGGGCCAGTGCAAATCGCCAAAACTATTAATTTGACTATCAGTAATACATGCCAAATATCGCTTAATCTGTGTTGCAATGGACAATACAACAGAAACTATCTTCCTATTGAACATTGGAGCCGATTTGGGATAGCCAAAGCATCTTGAAAATGATTCTGTACCTCTCACTAGACACGAGAACACGACACGGCGGGCATCTTCGAAAATAATGACTTTGGAAGGATGTTTTGACTCCGGAAGAATAATGTGTGGATGCCAAGCGTTTCATTTTTTTAACTATTCGTTCAAATGGAAATCTGCCTTCTTCGCTCATGATAAATTTCCACCAAAAATCGCTTACAGCATCGTTAAGGTTAAGATGAGCGTTAGTGTAATTTAAATTAAATTTTGTATCCACAGGCAAGTGTTGATGGCTTGTCTACATTTTGTAAAGACCATTTTCAAAACATTCACTAAATGAGCCGCAGGGATGTTCGCGTAATGGCCTAGTCGTTGTCGACTGACGCTCCACGATATCTTTAAATAAGGCTGCTATATCCTCGGACTTCCGGGTCCTCATTTGGCACTTGTTATTCTAGTCTCTTCGAAGCGATAACCTAAACACCTTAGTATTGCCGGGATATTTGCGTCGAAATCAGGTTGCCTTAAAATCACATGCCAATTTATCCTCAGAAAAACTTACTTACTTACTTACTTAAGTGGCGCTACAGTCCGGAATGAACCTGGGCCTCAACCAACATGCCTCTCCAATTAGCCCGGTCCTTAGCTAACTGCCTCCAGTTGCGCACTCCAAGTTGTTTGAGGTCGGTTCCTACTTGTGCGCGCCACTTAAGGCTAGGTCTTCCTCTACTGCGTCCGACGTCTGGCTGGGAATCGAAGACTCTGCGAGCCGGAGTATTGGTGTCCATTCGTTCTACATGCCCTAGCCATCTTAAACGTCCAATGCGGAGTTTTTTGACCAGGGGCATGTCGCTGTATAGCTCGTATAGTTCTTGGTTGAATCTTCGTCTCCATAGCCCGTCAATGCAAACGGGACCGAAAATTTTTCGAAGAATTTTCCTCTCAAAACGACCAAGGATTTCTTCATCCGCTTTTGAGACGGATTCAGCGCCGTAGAGCAGGACTGGGATGATCAGGGTCTTATATAAGATCTCCTTAGTAGTTTGAGTGAGGGCTTTACTACTGAATTGCCTTATTAGCCCGAAGAAACAGCGGTTGGCAAGAGTAATTCTTCGTTTAATTTCTGACGAGATGTTGTTGTCAGAGTTAATAGCGGAACCGAGATAGGTAAAGTCCCGTACAACCTCAAAGTTATATCTGTCAATGGTGACGTTCTGTCCAATTCGTCGATGTTGTGTGTCCTTTCGTTTTGACAGCATATACTTCATCTTGCCCTCATTAACTGCTAAGCCCATTTTTGCCGCTTCCTTCTCTATACTAGCAAACGTGGCTATGACATCACGTTGTATCCTACCAATGATGTCAATATCGTCGGCGTATGCTAGTAGTTATACAGATTTTTGGAAAATTGTGCCTCTGGTGTTGGCTTGTGAGCTTTGCACAATCCTCTCAAGAATCAGATTGAAGAAGTCACATGACAGCGCATCGCCTTGCCTAAATCCTTTTTTGGTATTGAATGTGTCGATGAGGCCGTTTCCGACCCTGATGGAGCAGCGAGAATTCTGCATCGTCATCCTACACAAACGGACGAGTTTGGGCGGTATACCAAAACTAGACATGACTCTGTATAGTTCGTCTCTATAAATGCTGTCGTATGCGGCTTTGAAATCGATGAATAGGTGGTGGGTATCGATTTGGACTTCTTGAGTTTTTTCCATGATCTGCCGAAGTGTGAAGATTTGATCGGTTGTGGACTTTCCTGGCCTAAGACCACACTGATAAAGGCCGATCAGGTTTTGGTAAACGGTTTCAGGCGTTCATCATTGCGGCAGATAGGATCTTGTAGGCGATGTTGAGTGGACTTGTGCCCCTGTAGTTGGCGCAGTTTAGAGGGTCTCCTTTTTTGTGGATCGGGCAAACGATGCTGAGGTTCCATTCTTCAGGCATACTTTCTTCCGACCAGATTCGGCTTATGAGTTGGTGGATGTTACTTACCAAGTTATCTTTATAAAAGCTCGGCGGGAAGGCCGTCATTTATGGCATCCTTATTAAGCTTCAGTTTAGATATTGCTATCCTCACTTCACTCAGGTCGGGTGGTTGGCAGCTTTCGCTGTCGTTGCCAATATTGAATGGTTCGTTCTGCCTGACAGCGGAATGTTGTTCGTCATCGCCGTTTAACAGTCTGCAGAAGTGGTTCTTCCATATCCTCAGCATAGACTGTGTCTCAACTACGATATTTCCTTGTTCGTTCCGACAGGATTCTGTTCGATCCTTGTATCCTTGGCTTTGACGTTTTATACTTTGGTATAACTTGCGAACATCTTTCCTGGAGTTGCACCTCTCTATATCCTCGATCGAGCGCTTTTCTTTCTCTTTTTTCTTCTTTCTAAAAAGCCGGTGTTCTTCCCTTTTTCTCTGCCTATAGAGCTCAACGGCAGTTCTAGTCTTCACCTGCAGTTTAGCTTTGTAGGCCTCGTTCTTGGCTGCGAGCATCTCATGGCTTTCCTCATCAAACCAGGGGTTTCTTACTGGTGGGCGCGAGAAACCTAGCACATCAGTTGCGGCTGATGTTATGGCTTGTTGGCATCGTTGCCATAGTTCTTCAACATTCGATGTTGTTGGTATGGTGTTAATCAAGAGGTTTAGGGATACGCGTTGCGCGAAGGTCTTGGCGGTCTCTTGAGATTGCAGTCTTTCGACATTAAATTTTTTTACAGTATTTCTGGATTGTTGTGGCGTTGTGGATATCCGCATTCTAACCTTGGCTGCAACAAGGTAGTGGTCCGAGTCGATGTTAGCTCCTCGGAATTTTCGGACATCCAAAATACTGGATGCGGGGCGCTTGTCTATCGCTATGTGATCAATTTGATTGACCGTTCGTTGATCTGGAGACCTCCATGTCCCCTTATGGATATCGACGTGAGGAAACCGTGTGCTGGCTATAGTGGCATTTCGTTCCGTAACGAAGTCAATTAGCCTAAGTCCGTTACCAGACGTGTTGTTGTGTAGGCTATGGTTTCCGACAATTCTGCTAAAGATGTCTTCTCTTGCTACCTTTGCGTTAAAATCTCCCAGCACGATTTTAACATCGTACTTCGGTAGTCGCTCATAGGTTTTGTCAAGGAGCTCACAGAAGCAGTCCTTAGCTATATCATCTTTTTCCTCCGTTGGGGCGTGAGCGCATATAAGGCTAATGTTGGCGAATTTGGCCTTGATGCGGATCGATACAATGCGTTCGCTAATGTCTTGGAAACATAAGACTTCTTGCCTAAGTCTGGCACTTATAACAAATCCACATCCGAATAGTCGCTGTTTCTGCTCACTATAACACGGTCCGTAGTAGACGTCACAGTTTTTCATCTTTGGTTTCAAGCTTTGGTTTTAACAATATGGCGCACTATGCCATATGAAGAACGATAAAATCGATTTGTTGCGGAAATTATTAGCATAACGCGTAATTGGCCTCCACGATCTTGTGGTATCACACCTTCAGATTACTTTCAAATCATCTAACCAGAGACGTTGGTGGACGATAAAGTTGTCAAAAAATGGACTTCACGATTGCGTTTAATTCGAGAAAGCTGCAAGGCGTATAAAAATACTGTTAAACACTAAATTATCTTTTAAATAAAGCGAATATCAGTAGGTTTTTGAAGTTGCTTGTGGTTTTGATTTTTCATGCTCTGGCTACATCATCGGGCTGTTGTTTCGATTCCCAAGCGTATAGAATAACCTAAAACGATTTTTTACTGGTCATACACTCGTGATAATCTGACAAATCATCCGAGTGTAATAAATGGTCAAAAAACGCTTATTTCAGCGTTGCCGTTCGGACTCTGCATAAAACAAGAGGACCCGTCATAGTGCAGGATATAGCAATGCACACATGAATGGTTGTGAATGGTTTTTCCGTAGCTTGTGCTTTTTGATTTTTTATGCTCTGGCTACATCATCGGGCTCAGTGACGCGATGGTAAGTGCGATGAACTGCTGCGCAGAAGGTTAATTCCCAGCCTTAGAATAACCTAAAACGATTTTTGACAAATCATCCAAGTGGTATAATTTAATATCATCGGACTCAGTGACGTGATGGTTAGTGCGATGAAATGCCACGGAGAAAGTTTCATTCCCAGGCGTAGACTAACCTACACTCGTGATTATCTGACAAATCATCCAAGTGGTATAAATTATCAACAAACGCTTATCCCAACTTCGCCGTTCGGACTCTTCATAAAACAAAAGGTCCTGCCGTAGTGCAGGATGTAGACACGCACAATTATTGGTTGTGAAGAAAAGCTAGGCTTGTTGCTACACAAAAAAAAAGTTTTTACTAATTTGACAACATACTCTTGAACATTTCACGGGCAGATATGGATTTCCACCTGATTTTTGGTGAAACCCAATATTTTCTGTAGCATCCGTAATTCGAGGTCACATAATGACAGTTTATCGGACTATTCTGGTTGTACGGTGCTGGTCGCAGATCCTTTCCTTGTAAGTTCATCTCGATTCATCATGTCTTTGTGACCAGGAACTCAGCAGAGTTCATCATTGTGATGAATAGCAAGAATATTCAGTTCATAAGTACTAGTGGCGCTTTCGTTATTATTGCGCTAAACGTTCCCAAATATGCCTTTCAATGTACCTCTCTCATATATTTCAAAAACATTACCATATTCGTGGTTTGGCAGACGTTGTTAAAGGTTTTGTTTTAGTCTTTTTGAGCTTTCGAATATACCTTGGTTCCAGTTTACTTTTTGTCGAAAATATTTCACGCTATCTGGTCACTTAGAAGTTGTCAATTAATATCAAATTAGCTTTACTGTTACACCTACTCGCAATCGTCCTAATTCTTTAGTGACTACCAATACTATCCCTCATTCTAATCCTACAAATGTCACCAAGTCATCAAGTTTCAAACTTCTCAAAAGCAATTTCGTAAATTATTATTCAACTCACATCTGTCAAGAATACCCAAACTATGGTCATCATGTGAACCACTCGAGCACATTACCACTGCATGGCACATCATCAAATTATCATTTTACCCTTCGTCTCCTTAACGGTTTTTTTTTTTACTTATTTTCTTGCTATTGCCTTATATCCGACACACTACCTACTTAATGTTAGTTTCTCTGTTCGTACCGCCGCCATCACTATTCTATGGGTCAACTGATATTACACTTCGTATTCCATGCCATTTGTACGGTCAACAAGTCCGAAGAACAAAGGGATTCCAAAGCCAAACGTTTTAATATTCAAAACAAACGAATTCATCCGGGATAAGGGATGTAATCCATCGCAAAGTAGCTGGCTCTAGCTTTAGTCAACCTTACACAACCTTAGACTTAACGAGGGGGATTTCGTTGAGGACTTTGTGTCCTGGGGTGCTAAAGGGGTTACTATGTACTTTATACGCTGTCGTGGTATTTAGTTCGGTTGAGTTGGTCTATTAATACGTGGGTCTGTATCTCTTTTTATTTCCAAGGTTTTTCCTTTTATGTTTGTTCCCACAGTTTTGCACTTACGCGATCCACGTAAATCCTTTTCCTTGCAGCGGATTAACTTATTTACAATTTTCGTGTACGGACGTGATGAGAGTGCGGACAGTGCTGCAACCGTGTGGATGGCTTTGCATAGATTAACTCGTGTTTTTGAATACCACTGGTATTTATTTGCACACAATGTTGACAGAGCAGATGAAAAAGGCATCTTTTGATTTTTGACTGCTACTTTGGACGTCGAGCCTGCGTAATTTATCAAGCGAAACGGTGTTAACAATTCCTGAAACTGTCGGATTGGTTAAATAAATGGTTTTATCTTACTCTATTGGAAAACCGGACCCAACTGTTACATATTCTGATCAGACTAAAGGAAATACTGCGGAATTTATACAAAAATTAATTTTTTATGTTAGATAAATAAATTTTGAAATTTCTAGGAAAAAAAGCTTTACTTTGATATTTTTTCAAAGAATTTGTAGCGCTTTTGCATAGTGTGGTCGATTTACGGAAATATCATGAAAGATAGTCTAAAAAAACATGTTGGGTGTAGTGATGACTTATTTCATGGGTGATGTTCGATGCCTCGTTGTCCTTTTCGGAAAAAGGAAGTGCACCTGGAATGTGAGAACATTAAACAGGAGAGGTGCAAGTGAACAACTAGCGGAAGCCCTAAACTGTTACAAAGCAGACATTACTGCCATCCAGGAAATACGATGGGATAGGCCGTGCAAAAAGACGATGAAAAACTGTGACATCTACTATGGACCGTGTTATAGTGAGCAGAAACAGCGACTATTCGGATGAGGATTTGTTATAAGTGCCAGACTCAGGCAAGAAGTCGTATGTTTCGAAGACATTAGCGAACAAATTGTAGCAATCCGCATCAAGGCCAAATTCGCCGACATAAGCCTGATATACGCTCACGCCCCAAAGGAGGAAAAAGATGATATAGATAAGGATTGCTTCTATGAGCTCCTTGACGAAACATAAATATGAGCGACAGCTTTAGCCGTATTGTCGGAAAACATAGCCTTTACGACAACACGTCTCGTAACGGACTTAGGCTAGTTGAAATTTCTCTTCAGTAAGGTTCTCCATTTCATGATGGAAAGATATACGATCCAACAACGAGTCAAAATTATTAAAATTTACAACCGAAATTCGGATTCAGTGGCCTCAACGTTAAGAGCGCTACGTCCAATTTATGGTCGTCATAATCGTCCTAGCAGATCAACAATTGAGCGTCTAGTGGAAAAATTTGAATCCACAGGCACAGTACAAAATGTCCCCGTGCCAGTGAGATAAAGAAGTGCCCGTAGTGTCGAGAATATTTCTGGCGCTGAGGCTTCAGTTGAAGAAAGCCCAAATGTGTCTCTCACACGTCGTTCTCAAGCATTGGGCATCTCTGTGACGTTTGCGAAAAGAAATTGGCCTACATCCTAACAAGATTCAACTGACGCAAGAACTGAAGCCGCTTGACCACCAGAAGCGTCGTATGTTCGTGAATTGGGATGATCAACAACTTGAAAATGATTCGGATTTTCATCGAAAAATCATCTTCAGCGATGAGGCTCATTTCTGGATGAATGGCTTCGGCAATAAACAAAATATGCGGTATTGGTCAGGCAGCAATCCACAAGAACTCCATGAGTCATCATTACATCCCGAAAAAATTACGGTTTGGTGTGGTTTATGGGCCGGCGGCGTCATTGGGCCGTACTTCTTCCGTGATGATCAAGATCGGCACGTTACTGTGAATGGGAATCGCTACCGTTCAATGATAACCGAATATTTTTGGCCCCAATTGGATGATATGGACTTGGAGGACATGTGGTTCCAATAGGACGGCGCCACAAGCCACACAGCGAATGCCAGAATCAATTTATTGGAAACCAAGTTTGGAGAACGTGTTATCTCACGAAATGGTCCAGTCGCTTGGCCGCCTCGGTCGTGCGATTTGACGCCGTTAGACTATTTCCTGTGGTACGTCAAGTCTATGGTCTATGCCAACAAGCCAGCGACGATTGATGAACTTCGTACGAATATCGAACGTGAAATTGCAGGAATATTGCCGATTTATGCTTGAAAACCGTCGAAAATTGGGTTCAGCGTCTGGACTTCGTGCCCGTGGTGGCCGTACAAAAGAAATCGAGTTCCATACATAATGGCATCGAACTTACTTTCACAGGAATAAAAAATTTCATTGATATCCAAAACCGTTTTTGTTTTATTAAAAAAAACTTTTGTACCGCTCTTATTGAAAAACCCTTTAATCATCTTTTTCCTCCGTTGGGGCGTGAGCGCATATAACGCTTATGTTGTTACAATTGGTTCGCTTATGTCTGGGAAACATAAGAAAAGACTTTTTGCCCAAGTCTGGAGCTTATAACAAATCCGCATCCAAATAGTCGCTGTTTCTGCTCACAAGTTTTTCATCCTCTTTTTGCCCGGCCCATCCCATCGTAATTGGATGGCAGTAATGTCTGCTTTGTAGCAGTTTAGGGCTTCCGCTAGTTGTTCGCTTGCACCTCTGCTGTTTAATGTTCTCACATTCCAGGTGCATATACGAAAGTCGTTGTCCTTTTTTCGTTTAAACGTGTCATATTTGAACTAAATCAAATCATTGCAAATATGCTAATTTAAGACTTCTTTCTGTTATTGAGGCGACTTTCATGACTGACCTTGTACTCGCAACGTCTTAAATTCCCTTTTACGGATTGATTAGGTTTTAAATTCGTCCAATAACCTCAACGCGAGAACAGCCAGTAAATTTATAAAATAGAGATACATCCATCTGTAGAAGCAACACAGCAGGAAACCCCAATAGTATGTTATAAGCAAAGTCTTAGTCAATAAAATCGTTCCGTGAAAATAGCTTGCCTGCAAGCGAACAAATCCAATTAAATCTGGGCACTTAATTTTAAAAATTTTTAAAAGCTCTGTATAACAATTCATTTTATGAATTTTATACATATCCAGCTGTGTATGTATGTTTCCCATTGGGACTATATACAGAGCGTTTATGTAAATTTTTTTTGTGTGAAACCAAATAAATTTGTACGCTTCCATTCGGCCTCGGCGCGTATGCCGTTGATACGGTTATTTTATGTTGCATTTTGACGTATATCTCCAATTTGGTTGAACAGTATTGGCTTATAGCTATGTATGTTTTTAACTTACTCTCAACATCCGGCTATAGTTTTATAATTGCGATTGCGATATAGGTACAAAAAAAGGATCAACATTTCACCGCAACAGCTGGGCATTTATGCAATTTATAGGACATCGATATTTCTGTTTCCTGTTTTTTTACTTTAGCAACAAACAACCGTTGACAGGAAATAAATCATATTTTACAAAAATGAATGATTTTTTAAGTTTTTGTTTGTTATTTCTGTTTTTTTACCTCGTCATATAAAGTAGGATTAAATTAATCCTATATCTATTAACCTAGTTGTAGAATGGGTTTTTATGCTTCAATGTTTTATACCCCATTGTTGAAGGGCTTTAGTTTTGGATGAGCTGTAAGGACTTAAGAAGTCCTTCAATTTTAGGGAGTTATTTTTACAAGGTACAGTGGTCTAATGGTTGGACTACGTAGCGCGAAGTCCCTGGTTCAAATCCCAAAAATGACCACCCGTCTTTTGCGAAAGTCATCCAACATCCAAGCGAATAAAACTGCCATCAAGCTTTCAATTGAAGCTTTAGGTGATATATACTGCGTTTTATTGTACAGCTTGTTGCCATTTTGAAGGTAGTTTCATTGTGCATCTCTGTAAAACCGTCCTTTCTATTGAATAAAAACTTGAACAGTCGTTTTTCACAAGATTCTCTTGGGAAAAAATCGTTACCCGTGGATAGAAACAGATGGTAATCTCTTAGTACCAACTCTAAAATATAAGGTGGCTAGATAATAACCAAGTTCATGGAACTTCTGGCGAGTTGGTGGAACACAAAAGTTCTACTATTGGATAAAGCTGGCTGCTTCTGTGCTATTAATTCCTTCATATGGTGCAGATATTGACAGTAAATGTCGGAATTAAGATTTCAGTATGGTAGCATCTTATGGTAGATGATTCCCTGCAAATCCTTTAAACCAAGCACACAACAAATCCTTCCTGGTCGTCAATCCTGCCTCGGATCTTATTTGCGTGATGAATGTGTAAAGTGATACTTGGGAAGGGTCATGGCGTTGTGTTTCGGGTGTTTAAAAAAGCTAGTCATGATGATGATTTGGACAATTTTGATGTCTGTCTGAGTCTATAGGTCTCTATAATTCTGTATGGCTTTTACAGGGTAATATCCTGCTGCGTCAACAGTTGTGGAATATCTTCTTCTTATTCAGGGTAATAAAAGGTACTGGAGTATCTATTTAGGTCTATAAACTTATTAGATAGGCTACCGTTGATTTCCTGCCAAAGATCTTTCGTGTGCTTACGCAAAATAGTGTCGTACTATCCCGCTATAGTTGTTTTTTTGTACGTTTTATATCTTGAAAATCAGCAAGGGATTTACCCGGCTATCGGATTTGAAAGTGCAGCGTTAGTTAATTTGGGCCCTGTTCTGATTTCATCGAAGTCCCAGCTCTGAGCGGCTGCGCATAACAATACGAAATTTTATTATATTTGATGCCAGACATTTTATGGCGACTGGACTCCTTTTGCCCGATCCACAACAAAGAAGAACCTCTAAACTGCGCCAACTACAGAGGCTTAAGTCTCCTCAACATCGCCTACAAGATCCTTTCTGCCGCAATATGTGAATGCCTGAAACCATTTACCAACAACCTGATCAGCCCTTATGGTTTCAGGCCGGAAAGTCCACAACCATTCAAATTTTCACACTTCGGCAGATCCTGGAAAAACACAAGAAGCCCAAAACGATACTCACCACCTATTCGTCGATTTCAAAGCCGCATACGACAGCATTTATAGAGGCGAACTATACAGAGCCATGAATAGTTTTGGTATACCGCCCAAACTCGTCCGTTTGTGTAGGATGACGATGGAGAATTCTCGCTGCTCTATCAGGGTCGAAAACGATACCAAAAAGGACTTAGGCAAGGCGATGCGCTTTCATGAGACTTCTTCAATTTGATTCTTCAAAAGATTTTGCAAAACTCACGCGCCAACAACAGATGCATAATTTTCCAATAATATGTACAACTACTAGCATACGCCGACGATATTGAAATCATTGGAAGGACCCAACGTGATGTCATAGCCACGTTTGCTGGTATAGAATAGGAGGCGGCAAAAATGGATTTAGCAGTAAATGCGGGCAAGACGAGGTATATGCTGTCAACACGAAAGGACACACAACATCGACGAATTGCACAGAACGTCACCATTGACAGATATAACTTTTAGGTAGTACGGGACTTTATCTATCTCGGCTCCGCTATTAACTCTGACAACAACATCTCGTCAGAAATTAAACGAAGAATTACTCTTGCCAACCGCTGTTTCTTCGGGATAAGAAGGCAATTCAGTAGTTAAGTCCTTACTCGAACTACTAAGGAGATCCCATATAAGACCCTGAGCATCCAGTCCTGCTCTACGGTGCTGAAGCATGGACCGTCTCAAAAGCAGATGAAGAAATCCTTGATCGATTTGAGAGGAAAATTCTTTGGTCCCGTTTGCGTTTACGAACTATGGAGTCGGAGATTCAACCAAGATCTATACGAGCTGTACAGCGACATGCCCTGGTCAAAAAAACTCCGCATAGACACCAATACTCCTCGCAGAGACTTCGATTCCCAGCCAGACGTCGGACGCAGTAGGGGAAGACCTCGCTTTAAGTGGCGCGCAGAAGTAAAAACCGACCTCAACCAACTTGGAGTGCACAACTGGAGGCAGTTAGCTAAGGACCTGGCTAATTGAAGAGGCATGTTGGTTCATTCCAGACTGTAGCGAAACTTAAGGACTGTCGATAGAAAACAATTAATTTCGATGTATGAATTTATTGAGAAAATCGAGTTCTGGTGATTTAGATAATTTATATGCAGTTAAGAATTATTCCTATCAGATTTATACAATTTGTATGCAAGATTAAGTTTCTGTTTTTGAGATTGGTCAACCTTCCATTATTCCAGATAGGACAAGAATTACCTTTAGAACGCTTTTTATGTACAAATCCATCAATATCTATATGTTATATCTGTATATAGCATATAATATCATGTTTTATTTTTGTTTATGTTTAATTACCACGATTTTAATTTGTTTGTGTGTGAGATAAAGAAGTAAGATGCACGACCGAAAAGACGAGCTGTTGCCAACAAGCTGCTGATCCTTATGGACATAACATTTCCATGCTATAACATAGCCAATGCTCACGTTACATGTCATAAATGTTATATGGTTTTAAGAATTTTGATACCTTGCATATGAAAGCTTATTTGGCAGCCAGCGATATTAAACAGCTTGGACAAAGACAAAATTTAAAGTCACATTATTGGAATAAATAAAATTTCATTGCTGCAATAAAGAATAAGCGTAAACGAAATTTAAAATAATGAAACGCCAACTTAACAACATGAAAGATATATAACTCTTAATGTCATTGTATGTATGACAATCTTAATAAAAGAAAAAAAAACATCCAGCATTATTATAAGCACTCAATCGAATTGGATCTGAAGTGAAATTGGCAAGCACTTAGAATCGATGGCTGAATAACATTTCCATAAAAAGTTGAATCGAAATGTTCATCATCAGTCATCATCGTATGTATGCGGATTTGATTGTAGAACATAAGAGGATAATAATTGTGTTTGCAAATATGAAAAAAAAACATCTACAGATAAAACAGTAAGTAGATAGTCAGATACATCATTTTCGAAGTCACATCCTCAATGATTTTGTCGAGGATAGGTTTTTATTGCCTGGGGGATGACTTGATGAGTGCGATATACTATCCGTGAAACACATCCATATCAGCAAATAAGGAGAATCAGTGTAAAAGCCTTAATGCGAGGTTTATTGAAGCTCCTATAGCGAGGTGTAACTGGAGTGGGACTGTCATAATTCGTATGGTGTGGCATATCAGGAAAGCAAAAAGGTGTTGAGCACCAGGTTTATAGACAATCGTTTATATTTTTGAAAACAATGAGGATGCTGGTGGGTATTGAAAATATTAATGTATTTACCTACGGTGCACATAGGTCTAAAAAGGCACGACCGATCTAGATTGATCTAGATAGGTAAAGTTCTTAATTTATACATTTCGTTATGAGTTTAACATAAGGACATGCCTTTGCTGCAGTCTTTCAGCTGCGTAAAGTAAATTACCCAAGTATGTGAGAATTTGATGGCTTTCATAGTTAGCCAGAATATAAGAAAAATATATGAGATCGTTTTATATCCTATCCCATCCCATCCTTTAAATTAATATCACTCAAGTGTGGGTTTTATGGCAAAGAAATATTAAAACTTGTATGGTTTGACCAAAAAAAAAAACGGTTTTCTCGTGCCCCAAAAAGTGGGCGTGGGCAAAAATGATATATTGCAGAAATGTTAACATCACCAAAACCAATTATTTTGCATAACATTTTTTTTCGAAATTTTTAAAATTTTACCGAAAAGGTTTTTTTTAATAAAAAGTGGGCATGGCAAAAAACTTTGAAAGAAGAAATAAAGACATTTGGTTTGGCCTAAAATTGGGTTTTACTAAAAAGTGGGGGTGGCAGTGGGTGCATTTCAAAAATGTTTACACTTGTTCGAACAGCACGTACAAGGATCACATATACCAAATTTAATTATCGTAGCTCAAAATTTAAGGCCCAAAAACCGGTTAGCTACAGACGGACGGACGGATGGACAGACAGACATGGCTTAATCGACTCAGCTAGCGATTCTGATTCGATCCATATACTTTGGGGTATACCTAGCAAAATTATTTCACTATGTTACAAACTATGTATCAAAACTAATATATACCTATGGGATAGGGTATAAAAAACCCTTATGAGGAACTATGAATTTAATAACTTCTATTCTGGAATTTGGAAGGGAATCCTTGCCCATGTGCATTATTATGAAAACGGAAGTTATTGACCAAAACTGAAAAGTCCACTTAAGAATAGATGGAGCAAACTTTTATAATTATGTGAATTTTTTCAAACAGAAAGAAATATCATTCAATTCAGTTAAATAGTTTGCGGGAAATTGACAATTTTTCTTTGCCTGTATCTGAAATCTAGAAATCCGATATATGGATTTTCTCAAACAAAATGTATATGCTTTATTTTTTCATATTATTTATTAATTCATAAAATGCAAATGTTAAATTTAATCGTTTAAGATTAGATTGACGTGGTGTGTAATTTAAACATGGGAATTACTGTTAATAAAATGACTAAGTGTGAACTAAAAATTGACTAGAAATGTGACTAAAAAAAAGGCTGTCAATACGATCTTTAAAGAAAATTGGCTTATTCGTTTAGATCCACAAAAAGACGTTACCGACTGTCGGACAGGCAGACGGAATTACGAAAACTCCTTTCAACCCTATCATCGTAATGTGTGAATTAATTAAATATCTCGTTGTAAGAGAAAGTTAAAAACTTTGTTTTTTATGAATTTGTTTTTCATTTCACATGACAGTGCGTCGTGTCGCCTTGTTAAAATCGTTTTTTGGTATCGAATGTTTCGGAGATATCATTGGAGCTGCGAGAATATTTCATAGTAATCCTGCACAGACGGACGAGTTTGTGTCGTAACGAAAACAATAAATGACTTCACAGAGCCATGTCCATTGCTTTGAAATAGATTTTCCACAATCTGCCGAAGAACGAATATTTGATCAGTTGCTTACTTTCCTGGCCTTAATAGCACTGGATAAGCCCAAATAGATTGTTGGTAAACGGATTCATGTGTTGTCATATTAATACATATAGGATCTTCGGAGAGACTAATGCCACTATATGTGGGGCAGTTCACAAGGTTTTCTTTTTTGTGGATCGGCAAACGATGCCCAACTAACAACTTTTTTCTATAGGGCATAAATTTCAAATATCAAGAATCAATTTCTTCTATTAAGCTGTTTTTACTTGTGCAGAGTGGTTCAGCATGTATAATAACTCTTTAGGTAAATACATAGGCTTTATAGAAAATTAATTGGTACAAAGCTCCTAAAAAGATTCCGGGGAAGTGTGTACATGTGACAGTTGAAAAGATGTTTTGGTAGAGCTTCCGCCGAAGTAATAATATAGAAGCATAATATTTATAGAGCTTCAACTAAATGCTTTCATAACCTGTGACACTAGTTTCGTTTTGCAATTAACTATCAAGCAAAAGGTTTGGGTCCGATTCCCTGTTGTGGAAACACCAACATGCTTTTTTTTTATTACCAAATTATTCAGACACCCATTTCTTAGTATATCGCATCAAATGCACAGAACCTATGAAACATTTCCCATTTTGATTTACGTTTTATTGATTGCAATAAATGATGCCTATGATCTGTAACTATAAAAAATGAATTTGTAGTGCACAAATGATGAGAATCTCACAGCAGGTTTCTTCGTCTTTCTATCAATGGTTTTTCAGAACACGTATCAAGTGGTTTGTTGTTAAATAAACCAATATGGAGGGTACAACAATATTTGAAATAAATACATCAATTGATTATACCCTATCCCATAGCTTAAATAAAAAAATCGATAGCTGAGTTGATTAGCAATATCTGTCTATCCACCCGTCCGTCACCAGTTTTTTGGGCCTTAAATTTTGAGCTAGAATGATGAAATTTGGTACACGTGTTTTTTGTTGCTCCCAGCAGAACAAATGTAAACATTTTTGAAATCCGCCCGCTGCCACGCCCCCTTTTTAGAACAACATAGTTTAGACCAAACCGTTAGATACTTTCAAAAAGTGTCTGAGCAACATTTCTAGATAATTCTAATGTTTATATTTCGTCTATTCAAAGTTTTTTGGGGGCGTTTTCAGTAAAAAAACGTTTTTCGGTTAAATTTTAAACATTTCGAAAAAAATGTTGATTCCAAGTAGTTGGTTATCGTAATATTAACATTTCTTATAATAAGCAATTTAACCCACGCCCACTTTTTGGAGGCGATACACGTTGTTTTTTCCGAACCTTAAAAGATTTTGATAAGCTGTCTGAACAATATGTTCTGGCAATGACATATTCCGTTATTTCATTGCCATATAGCCGACATTTGGGGATATGTATTTATATTAAGGATAGGATGGAATTGGGTATTAACCGATCCACACAGCGGTTTGTATCCTTCTCATATGTTTTTGTTTTCTTTTTCTTTATTTGTGATTTTGATAAGGCTAAGGTAAATACCGATCACGGTGTTTAATAGATCAAAAATACTTATTTATGAAATAGAAACGTGTAGAAAAACATATGAGAAGGCTACAATCAATTTTGGCATTCGTTGCTTACCTTGAAATTTTATGAGGATTATCGCTGACAAAAGCTAAAATAACAACCGAACGAAGCCGCACTCAACATGACCAACAAACCCAAATAATCTCACGAACCAACCCAGACAGCTGACAGGAGTAATTTGTAGTTTCTGTCAGTTTGTAAATTTGACAGGTGACGCCATTAGCGATTCTACTTTAGAATAAGAAACATACCAATTTCTAAGCGATAGTTATGTATATATTTTTTAAAATAAAAGATAAAAGCTCGAAAAAGAAGGAATGCTAATCCGCACTAACAGGGATGGTACATAGCAAATGACATTATAAGAATTAATTGCTCAGTTTATCAAAATATTTTTGGTTCCACAAAAAACGATGTTTTTCTGTTGCATATAATAATGTTGTAGACGTTTGAAAGGTTTGAAAATCTTTACTAAACTGACACTTAAAAATAATCTTAAACCACAGTTCAGACTGATCAGAAAAAGTGAGCATGGCTAAGAACTTTATATAAATGAAATATAGACAATAAAAAGTATAAGTATCTTGTCCCGATACGTTTTTAAAAACGATCAAAAAAGTCGTTTATTTAAAAATTAGGCGGATTTAAAAAAATGTGAACACTTTGCTTCGTTGTTTGTAGACTCTTTTGTATTATGTTTTATTAATCTCTGCTTTATTATATTTTGTTAACTATGCAATGTCAGAATGCAACGAGATCATTTTTTCTCGGTCACTTGAATTTGGACTAGAATCGTAATAGGTAACATAAAAATTAATTATAACGTTAAAGGCCTTCGCTCGTTTTTTTCTTGTCGCGTGGTTGAAATTTCGCTTATAATTAAGAGGTCGTCGAATATTACCATACAGAGTCTATACATCAATTCTCAGTATTTTAGCTCCAAATTTTATGTATCCTATCATTTGGGGTTATTTTGTTTTTGATAAATATATTATAACGTATTATAACGTAGCTGAGTCGATTGAGCCATGTCCGTCTGTACGTCACTGGTTTTAAGGCCCTAAATTTTGAGCTAGGTAATGCAATTTGATATATCCTTCGATGATTGTTTTTACTTCATTTCCCATAATAAGCGTACTTTTGTGTAACATTCGTCTTTTTAAAAGGACTATGCACGTTTTAAACGTTTCAATTAAGCATTTTATTAATTGCACATCTTTCTGCCATTTTTATTCTCGATGTTACATTGTTATTCTCGATGTGCAAACAAAACATTGATTTGTACACATAAAAAGTTTTTATAACGTCACACCACATTTGGTAGGCTGCGATAAAAAAAAACGTTTTTCTTATTTAATTTACCCGCTGATATGGGACGTATGTACTTCAAAAATAGTAAAAAAAAAAACAGAACAAATATAATGCATATCTACCTACACACTATCTATTCGTACTGCATAAAAGAAGAATGAGATACAAAACATGAAGAGTAAAAAATAGACAAAGTGAAATAAATGCGTTAAGGTAATCCAATTTTATCTTTCCCGCTGGCTTATAGAAGGATTTTGTAGGATATTCTTATGGATGGTTTTGATGATGCGATTTCGTGTATTCAAGTATATAAGTATATGTAATTGTTTTTTACCCATACTTAATCCACAAGTGGATATGGAATTTTACTAAAATGTTGTATATAACGGGTGGTTAAATTTTAAGGGCCGATGTTGAATGTGAACTAAACCTACACGTCAAGTTCTTTTCTGCATTTCATTTGACATTCCTCAATTTGAACTATGGAAAGATACACAATCGAGCAACGCGTTAAAGTTATTTAGGCTTATTATGAAAATGCGCATTCAAATCAAAATGCATATCGTGCACTTCGTGATTTTTTCGGTCAATTTAATCGTCCAAATGTGCGTACAAACGGAAAATCGTGAAAAAATTTAGCAAACCGGGTCTGTGGGAGATGTGAAAACACCACTGCATGCTCGTATAGCTCGTACTGCAGAAAATATTACTGCTGTTTGCGATAGTGTGGCTGAAGAGCCGTCTAAACTCGTCGTCGTGCGCCCAACAATTGCGCCTCTCACGCTCGTCGTTGTTGAAAATGTTTACGCGTAAAGACTTGCATTTACACGTTTACAAGGTGCAATTGACTCAAGAACTAAAGAAAATCCTGGAAAAGACCAACGAAGTTCAATTATGGTTCTCAAACCAGGAAAATCACCGAATGAAATATTATCTTACAGACCTATTTCACTTCTTCCCATAATTTCAAAAGTTTTTGAATGGATATTACTCGGTCGCTTACACCCCGTTATTGATCAGAAACGCCTTTTACCTGACCATCAATTTGGGTTTAGAAGTAAACATTCGACTGTGGACCAAGTTCATCGAATTACTGATGTAATTGGAAAGCTTTCGAAGAAAAGAAAATTTGCTCAGTCGTATTTCAGGACGTGTCGCAAGCCTTTGACAAAGTTTGGAATAGAGGGCTTCTATACAAACTAAGACAAGTTCTGCCTGAAAAATTACATAAAATCTTCGTGTCGTGTCTTGAGCATAGACTCATCCGTGTGCAACTTGGAAACGAATATTTGGAGTTCAAAGATATATTGGCAGGAGAAACCCCAGGGAAGCGTCCTTGGACCACTCTTGTACCTCTTATTTACGCGTTATCCCACAAACAAACGATACAATAGTCGCCACGTTTGGTTACGATACAGCTATACTAGCAGTTGGCATAACATATAGGAGCTGCTATTATACAAGCAAGTGCTAAAGGCGGTCCAGACATATGGTATACAACTATAGGGTTGTACCAGTGAAACGAATCTAAATATTGTACAAACTTTTGAAAACAAAATGTTAAGATCATTTGTCAATGCGCCGTGGTATATAAGGAACGAAGGTCTACGCAGAGATCTTGGTATTCCCGCGGTTAAAGGTGAAACGAAAAATTTTGCACCCAAACATAAAAAACGTTTATTGGGAGACTTTAACATAACGGTCCTCCAAATTCTTGACCAAAGAAATTCATTGCGGCGTCTTCAAAGAACTAAGTCCTTATTTTTGGCCTAATAATAACAAACCGCGCTATAAATTGCGGAAAAAGCAGGAACTCTCAAAGGAAAGCTACCTGCAAAACATTCATTGCTCGTAATAAGACAATTCGCATACTTAGTTGCAATACAAATACAAAAAGGTTGGTGGTTTTAGTGGGTTAAAGTCCCACACTACTTTGGGTACGTGTTCATGGTGTCTTTTTAGATTTCCACCAGCCTACAGAAAAAAAAGTAGGCGATGTGAAAACTCCAGTGTGGCTGAAGAGCCGTACACTTAAACTCGTCGTCGTGCCCAACAATTGCAACTCTCACGCTCGTCGTTGTTGAAAATTGTACGCATAAAGACTTGCGTTTACACGCTTACAATGTGCAATTGACTCAAGAACTAAAGCCTCTTGACCATTTCAAGCGTCGTCACTGGTCAGAATGGTGGTAAGAAATGGCAACAATGGATGATCAATTTTCCAAAAAATTCATCTTCAGTGAAGACGCACATTTTCACCTCAGTGGATTCGTTAATAAGCAGATGTGCCACATTTGGACGAATGATAATCCAAGAGTGATTGTCGAAAAACCAATGCACCCACAAAGATTGATTGTTTGGTGCGGTTTATGCGCTGGCAGCATCATCGGGCCGTATTTTTTTTCCAAACTGAGGCCGATACTGTGAATGACGTTCACTATCGTTAGATGATAACGAACTTTTTAGGGCCTGAATTGGAAGATATGGATGTGGAAGATATGTGGTTTCAACAACGGTGCCACTTGCCACACAGCTAACGAAACAATGGCTCTTTTGGGCGACAAATTCAATGACCGTGTTATCTCGCGTGGTGGCGATGTCAATTGGTCTCAAAGATCATGTGATTTGACACCGTTTGACTTCTTTCTTTATGGTTATTTGAAAGAAAAGGTGTACGTCGATAAACCAGCAGCAATTTCAGAGCTAAAGGATGAGATAATTCGGCACGTTAACGGCATAGAACCTCAATTATGCCTCAGCGTAGTTACGAAAACTCAAATAAATATATAAAATAAAATATAATAAACTTTTTATTCAAATTAGTTTTTGTAAAACTGCTAACGCAAAAAAAATCAATATGTTTGATATTGCCAACAATTTTTAACTGAAATAGTTATTCATTTTATTGACATAGAGAATATCATCTATCAGACAGGAACTTAATTGATTTCAATTTTGATCAAAACAAATTTTTTTATTGTTGAATATTTTGTCAAGTTCTTGAAAATATCTGTTTAAACACAAACAACTCTGAGTCCTCATTTAATTGGCATTTTTCGTTTACATCCTATGACATATCAACATAGTTATAGTCTCGATTCGAACGCGTTATCAAGTGGTGGGGATGCACAGTGTGAGAAATTGCCAATCTAAGAGGACAAAAATATAAAAAAAAGGCATTGGGTGAACTTCATATGAATTCGTTTGTTGATTTATTCATGCTGATTGGTTTTGACTGAATAAAAAGTAATAAATCATTTAGTTTTAAATATAATAATTGTAGTTTTTTTAATGAACAAAAATGATATTTTCTCCTTTGACCTGTTTTTTGTTATATTAACAGATATTTGTATTGTGTCCATAAAGGGAACAAACGATATTTAGTCTTATAATTCAAACATTTTCTCAATTAAATTGTTTGAATTAAATTCAGTCGCTTTCGCTATCACTAAAAGCGTCTTCCTCAAATTTATTTACGGGCAGCAAAGAAAAAAACGTGTCGTGTAATGACAACATGAGTTCCCGTATGAAGGTGTCTCTAACGAGCTAGAAAAGGGTCTGAGGATATTAACAGCCGATTAAGAATTTTTGTATTTGTATCGATTCTTGCCGTTTTTCTAGTTAATAACTCCCTATATTTCCGCATATCTTTATTTATTGCCTCATGCGCTACCTCTGATGGCTGTCCTATAGGAAGAATTGGGTACGACATCCTTCCATTGAGGAGAACTTTGTGGACGTTGACCGACATTTTTTTTTCCGTGGACTTTAACTCAAAAGGGTGGTGGTTTTACACTCTTTTTGTATATGTACTGCAACTAAGTTTGCGACTTATCTAGCAATTTTTTTTATCACGAGTATATATAAATGTTTAATTTTTTGAAGACGACGCAATAAATTTGCGTCGTCAAGAATTTGGAGGACCGTTGTGTTAACGTGTCGCAATAAACGTTTTTTATGTTTGCCTGCTATATTTTTCGTTCTATCTTTAACCGCGAGAATATTTAGATCTCTGCGTAGATCATCATTCCTAATATATGAGCATTGAAGAATGATCTCAACATTTTGTTTTCAAAAGTTTGTGGAATGTTTAGAATCGTTTCACTGGTACAACCCCATAGTTGTATACCATATGTCTAGATCGGCTTTAGCATTTGCTTGTATAATAGCAGCTTGTTATCAAGGTTAAGCTTCGAATATTTTTCCGTTAACCAGTACAGTTCTCTGTTTCTATTTTTAAGTTCTTCGCATTTCATTTGCAAAAGGGACTCGAACCGTATTGAGAAATACAGGCAAATAGTTTGTCCGTTTATACGAAAAATCTACATGAATCGATTTGCTTTTGTTAAGTGCAAATCCATCTACGAGGTTAGGAGCGTTTTGTAATTTCATATTTGTTTCCGCTATTGTTGTGGCAACTGCTATTATATCTGTATCGTCAGCAAACGCATAAATCTGTAGATTTCCATAATACGCCGAAGCTATTGATATTATTGTTTGGAATTTTATTCAGTCACCAAAAATGCAATCACAGCATCGACGAAATGGAGAAAACGTCACGTCACCATCGATGGCTACAACATTAAGGTAGGAAGAAAGTCTGTCTTCCTTGGTCGTGCTATACACTCTGTCAATAACATTTTTTCAGCAATCAAAAGACGAATGTTCGATCCCATTTGCATTGACAGGCTATGGAGACACATATTCAGATGAAATCTAACTAGTTTTACAACGACAAGGATCTGCTGAAAAACATACGGATTGGCATTAACATGTAGAACGAATGAATACCAATATTCCGCCTCACAGAGTTTTCTATTCCCAGCAAGATGTCGGACTCACCAGTGAAAAACCTCGCCTATAGTGGCTACCTCAACCAAATTGAAATGCTTAACTTTTAGAAGTTATTTGAGTAATCCGATTTATTTTAATAGGGTCCTTAGTTTGCCACGTTTCGTATCCTTTATCCCATCAAATAACGTAAAGGAAAAGGAAATTTCGTATCTCTCTTGACTACAAATTGTCAAGTCTCTGCCGTTACAATCTTAAACTATAAAAAGCCCTGCACGGAGACATGGTGACTAAAACCACTGGCCACTGCCATCAAAATTTGAATTAAACTAACATGGGGCTTCTGAAGATTATAAGTAAAACTTACATTTTAAGGGAATATTTTGTATTTTTGAAGTAGTTATCAATACCATGAATCGGATAAAATTTCTTACTAGGGCCAATTCGTATCAGTTGATGACTTTAGCTTTATATCAATCCGCGCATGGTTTCCATTCTCTGTCATCGCCCTCAAGGTTATCAATTTTCTGAACTTTAAGAACGATAATTACCGCTAAGAACCTGCGAATATAGACAAGAATGAAAACTGCATTTGAACTCATCTACACAGTTGATTCCTTTCAGAGAACATACACGATAATACATATCAGGTTTCTTATATCCTTTAATTTCACATGACTGCTGTCGTGAAATGCTGCTCTCTGCAGAAAACTTATTTCTTTTTCCGTTTAAAATCCATGCCGATGTGTCACGTACGATTGTCTGCAATCCCCTCATAGAAAAACCTCTATTCCGATACTCAGAGTGCTGCGCTTACCCACCGCCATTCTATCGACATCGATTCGCACGTCCTTGAAAGATAGACAATTATCATCATTATTATTATCCTCATCATCACTTTGCTACAATTCCCGCACTCTAACCTCTCAGCGTTTTGTAGAGTAAGTCTATATCAGCGCTTGGGTTCAACTTCGTCCTTTTATGACTTGCCGCCACTCAACTCCCATAAGTGAGAAATGGCGGGAAAGGGAATCGTAAATGTATCTGTGAAAATTTTTATCTTCATCTAATGTTTTTTTTTTTTTTTTTTTTCTGCTGAAGAGTAAGTGCGTGACTGTGCGGTAAAAATTGATGCCCTGTTTGTACTTTTCCAATAAATTTCCTTCTTTACAAATGCTAAGGACGTATAAGAATCGAAAATCAAAAAAAAAAAACTCTTTTACATAGCGAGGCGAAACTTAATCTGGAAATTAAAGTAACCGTCGCACCGCGAAGAAAGTTTTCAAGTCCTTCCGTTGAGTTTATATTTTTTTCTTGCGCTTCCTTACAACGTTGGCAATTAATATGAATTATTGTCGCCCAAGGATTTATATCTTGTACATTATTCACAAGTCGAATGAAATTATCAGCTTGGAGTCATTATTCGTTTTTCGACTGCGGACAATTCAACTGTAGAGATTTTGATTTATCATCATCGTCGGGAAAAGGATGAAGGATTCGATGGGAGGAGAGTAATTTTGTGAAATATCTTGCCGCTCGTTAATTAGATGAAGTTGCGGTCTGATAGCGAAACTTATTTGGTCGATTTCGACGGGTTATTCAATTATTAAGCTTAGGACTCGTGTTGTTTGGGGGAGTGTGTTTGTGTTTAACGAATTATTGACCAGGGATCAAGTGATACAAATTTGTCAGTATGTTGCGAAATGTATAAACACTTGGACGTATGAGTAATATTTGAGTACTTGCCAAGTTGTTAAATACGTGTAAACGATGTTCGTAATAAAACTTTTATGTTTCCAGAAGAAGATCGATTCCCAGACACATAAAATATGGTCGATGTAACAGTAGTAAAAAATGTACAGTCTGTAATAATGTTCATATTTGTTACTTATGGATCATATGTATTTTGAGGGAAGGATACTATTCGATTTTTTTTTTAGATGTAAGATTAATTTATTCAAATTTATTGCAATGTTCTTAGCTATGGTATAACAATAGCATGTTTTATAAGTCTTGTGGGCAAATCCACAGGTTTTAAAGAAGCAAAAATTATAAAGCCATACAGATGACGCACTGCAAACAAGAACAATTGTTCTATGGCGGGTAGTACTGGCACAGCCCGCCATTTATTTGGATCTCGTTTCTCATGTGTGCGCGTACATACCGCCCGCCCGTGCCATGAACCTGGTAAGCAAATGTTTCTGTTTTCTGTTCTCAATGCGTCATCTGTATGGCTTTATAATCTTTGATATAAGATCGGATGGTATATCCTCTGTAAGGATTCTATAAAGTTTCGGGGGATGTTATGAAGCGTTGGTGTAGTTTCCTTCCTGTCAGTGGAAAATTCATCATTCAATTTCACCAGCTTTAGCAATTTTTCTTATTAACATACGCCAATAGGTGGTTTTCTGGTTGATATGGGGTTCACCATTTAAGCCGGCACTTTGGAAAACAAAGATAAATTAAACTGCAGATTAAGTAAGGCTTCATCTCGCACTTACTTTGTGCTTCAAAGTGCTGGCTGGCAAGCCACCAATTTAGGTGGATTAGGTGGATGGTTTAATTCCTGTCAGTGGAAAATTCATCATTCAATTTCACCAGCTTTAGCAAATTTTCTTATTAACATACGCCAATAGGTGGTGTCCGAACTAACTTCGGGGAGTCGCTGTTATCTGTTTGCGTCGTATTCGCGAAATATTCAAATTCGGTATATACTCTTAGGCGAGTTACTACTAAATTTCCCAAAAGCCTTTAACGATTACTTGTTATGTTTAGCAAAAAGCATAGCTAAACCACACTGTTTTAAATGACTGTGAAAACCAAAAAAATTTAAGCCCAGTACAGCAACGGTTTGTTAAGGTACTTTCGGTTAACATTACCGAACGGTTATTCCAGCCGATAACCAACGAATGCGTTTGTTCACCAAAAATTTAATCGGAGCATCCACGGTTAGGAGATGCACAAAACAGGAGACCCTCTTAACAGCACCAACTATAGAGGCATAAGTCTCCTCAACATCGCCTACAAGATCCTATCTGCCGTAATATGTGAACGCTTGAAACCGTTTACCAACAACCTGATCGCCCCTTATCATTGTGGTTTTAGGCCAGGAAAGTCCACTACCGATCAAATCTTCACACTTCGGCAGATCCTGGAAAAAAACCAAGAAGTCCAAATCAATACCCACCACCTATTCATCGATTTCAAAGCCGCATACGACAGCATTTATAGAGACGAACTATACAGAGCCATGTCTAGTTTAGGTATACCGCCCAAACTCGCCCGTTTGTGTACGATGACGATGGAAAATTCTCGCTACTCCATCAGGGTCTGAAACGACCTCACTTAAACATTCGATGCCAAAAAATGGATTTAGGCAAGGCGATGCGCTTCTTCAATTTGATTCTTGGGAGGATTTTGCAAAACTCACGCGTCAACACCAGAGGCATAATTTTCCAATATTCGGTACAACTAGTAGCCTACGCCGACGATATTGATATCATTGGTAGGACCCAACGTGATGTCATAGCGGCAAAAATGGGTTAAGGAGTAAATGTGGGCAACACAAAATATATGTTGTCAACACGAAGTTACAAACAACATCGACGAATTGGACAGAACGTCACCATTGACAGATATAACTTTGAGGTAGTACGGGACTTTGTCTATCTCGGCTCCGCTATTAACTCAACAACAACATCTCGTCAGAAATTAAACGAAGAATTACTCATGCCAACCGCTGTTTCTTCGGGCTAAGAAGGCAATTCAGTAGTAAGGCCCTCACTCGAACCACTAAGACCCTGATCATCCCAGTCCTGCTCTACTCTAAGAAATCACTAGTCGATTTGAGAGGAAAATTCTTCTAAAAATCTTCGGTCCCGTTTGCGTTGACGGGCTATGGAGACGATGATTCAACCAAGAACTATACGAGCTGCAAAGTGACATGCCCCTTGTCAAAAAAAAACTCTGCATTGGACGTTTAAGATGGCTCAACCAACTTGGAGAACGCAACTAGAGGCAGTTAGCTAAGAACCGGGCTTATTGGAGAGGCATGTTGGTTGAGGCCTAGGTTCATTCCGGACTGTAGTGCCACTTAACTAAGTATGTATCCACGGTTAGGTTAGGTAAACGGATAAATTTGTAGTCGCTCGATTTTGTTCGGTAAATGCCATTTAACCGAGGTTATTCTGGAATTTTGTGTGTTCATGCATGGTTTCACCAAAAAGCCTATTAATTAATAATAAATGTTACTATAACACATATCATCAATATAAAGTGAGTAAATTTTTATGCTTGGGTGTTGGAATTCGTTTTTTATATTAACTAGCAACACTGACTGACTTAGACTGTGTACAATTTTACTGACAAAAAAACTGATTCCATTTAAACCTCGATAGCTACTCGAACGCTCAGCTCCTGTAGGTGATAGAGCAATTTTGAATACACTAGAACATTTCCAGCAAAATGCAGATCAAAGCAGTGAAACCAACAACCAGCGGTTCGTCAGTCATCATGCATAACCTCAATTTCATCATGCATTACATCGATTTTCTCAAAAACGGCTCTAACGATTTTGATTGAACTTCTTATATATTATAAGCATATTAGTTCCAACAAAACTGCATACCAAGTTTTATCGAGAAAATCCATATAACGGATTTTTGCATATGGACCATATAAAGAAACTCTCGCAAACTGTTTGACCAAACTGAATGAAATTTAATTTATACACTACTATTACTGTTTTCATAATTTCCCAATTGTACCTAAACGGAATATTCAGTTTTGGCATATAAAGGGAAAATCGTTATTATTCGCCGATTACTTTCAGTTACGGAATAAACGTTCGTATAATCGCAATGCGACATCATTTATATCATTTTAAGCGTCACTAATCAAAACAAATATTTTTGTGTATTTTGGCAAAATAATTAAAAACGTCATATTAACTCGCTGTGAAAGATAAAGTTGCTCACGACCCAGTCGTGCACCCACCACTCGTCTTTTGATATTAAAGTGTCCGCTCCGACTTTATGTTGGAGATTGTGAGGTGTTAATCTGGGTAGTTTCAGTGAGTTAACAAAATCGGTTGGAAAGTTGACGATACCATCTGGGAAGTAATAGAACCCACCGATTTGTACGTCACCGATTCACTTTGAATCTTAAGATTCAATTAATCGACATCAATGTTTTTCGCAGCTAAGAAAGCAAGTTCGATCAACCAAACATGGTTTTTGAAAATTTGTGCAATGCTTGGAAGCATGTTGCGGATGAGTTCTAATTTTGATTCGGTAAGCTGGCAGAAAGCGTAGGGGAATTGAATACTGCCGGTGAAAATGCAAAAAAGGATCTTGCCGTTGCTAATGTCGAGCAATTGCTTTGAAAATATTTCCCAAGATTTATCATTCTGCAGATAGATACGCATGTTCATAGTCAGTTTGAGTTTTTTTAAGTGTTTTCACTAAACGGGCGAGATTAAACATGCATTAAGTTCATCGGCGGTCGCTGACCATGGAATTACTGGCAATGCTTGCCGAAAATCACCTGCTAATAGAATCATCGCACCACCAAACCATATATGATTGTTTCGCTAATCTTGCATTGTTTTGTACACTCATCCCAAACGATCAGTTTGGAAATATATTAATAAGATCTTTAGGAGGAAAGGTCATAACGACCTTCCGTGTATTAAGCTCCAACGAACAACTGACAATACAACCATACTTTTGACAGCAGGAATTGATCCGGGGGAAGCCGTCTTCGACAACGATTTCTATGTTATTGAAGATCCTCAGGAGAAAGTGGAGGCAGTGGGGGCTGTCTTTCAGGAAGTGTATAAGGTGAATGATAGCATTCGCCCGAACCGCGTCCTGGAAAACAATGCCCTGCTCCATCATGTCTATCTCCGAAACGACATAACGCAATGGCGATCTGAGAACCGTGGTTTCACCCGGTTTGATGACGAAAACTTGGCAAACGCCATAGTCGCCGAGCGAAGTGGGTTTAGTCCCCTGTTAATCTCGAAGGTGGAACTCCAGATCATCTTCGATTCCATAAAGAAAAAGAAGTCAGCGGGAGTCAACGGTATATCCAACATTGTACTGCGACACTTACCCCCTGAAGCTGTGGACATTTACGCCACACTGTTCAACAACGCGCTGAATAATGCATATTATCCAGTACGTTGGAAGACGGCGGTGGTTCATCCTCTCCCGAAAAAGGGAAAGGACAACTCCAATCCGGCGAATTTCCGATCGATAAGTCTCCTTCCGAGTATCAGCAAGGTTTTCGAAAAGATTCTCAATCGAGCACTGTTCAAGTGGTCTGAGGACAATAATATTATACCAGAGAACCAGTTTGGCTTCAAGGCTGGACATGACTGCATTCATGCTGCCTCCAAACTCGTTTCTGATATACAATGGAACAAAGCCAAAAAAGAGTGCACCGGTGCATGTCTGGTTGATTTAGAGAAGGCTTTTGACACCGTATGGTTAGAGGGCCTCTATCTAAAGCTGACCAGACTTGGCATAAGTAAACCACTGCTATATATGCTTCATGACATGCTGACTAGTAGAACGTTTGTTGTCAAAAGTGGCAATGTAACTTCTACCACAGAATTTTTCATTAAGAATGGTCTGCAACAGGGATCGGTAAACTCGCCGATTCTCTTCAGCATTTACACCAGTGATATGATAGGTAGTCTTACTCAGGCAATTGCGTATGCGGACGATCTTATCGCGTACAGAACAGCCTCTACTGTCGAAGTCATTCGAACACTTTTGCAGCGGGACTTCGACAAGATCCAGAGATATTGTGATGACTGGAAGTTGAAAATCAACTTTCAGAAATCAGAAACTATCCTGTTTAGGACACCGTTGTCTAGGGCCTCTAGAGATACGAGAAAGAACTGGCGAAAGCTGGTGATCGTTGGACCAAACGGACAGCCACTGGCGAGTAAAAGTGTAGTAAAGTACCTTGGCATCTGGTTAGATCAGTATCTATATTTCGGAAGACATGTAGATGCTGCTCTGGCTAGAGCTAGGGGAGCATTTGCCCTGACAAGACGATTGTTTTATAGCAGTCGTCTTGACAGCAGGGTGAAGGTGATTTGCTACATGGCCCTCATAAGGCCGATGATTGCCTATGGGTGCCCGGTGTGGTTCAACGTTGCCCCATCTCAAATGGAAAAGATACGGGTGTTTGAGAGGCAGTGTCTGAGATGCTGCCTTGGTCTTCACAGAACACCAGTATCTGACTACACAAAATACTATTCCAACCAGGTCCTATACAACGGGGCCAACATAAACCGAATAGACAATTTTCTGGTGAAACTCATTCGGTTTCACGCTGCAAGAGCGATGGCTTCGAACAATAGTCTCATCTTTGGGGCCTTCTATCCCAATGATGAATATTTTGAGAGTGCGCGTTTAAGCGGCTTTATTCCGCCCGAAGCTTTCCTATATTTGGATAGTCGAGGGCTGATACAGGATAGATCGGCGCTTCCGCTAATCTACCACGTCTTCCGACGAACTGTGGATAGGCGGCTCCTGTACGACCGAGACGTCGTCACTCAGAGCGGAGGAGAGCGCCTGCGGTTCAGCAGGAGTGTGTCCGATTGGGACCGCCGGAGTAGGTTGCAACAGGAGAACCTGTTGTGGTGGTTAACGTAGTTATAGTTAGTTTTGACTTTTGAAAAGATATGGCCGACTTGCATAGTTGTTTAGGTTATGTTAAGGGAAACAGTCATGGTGGCACCAAAAAAAAAAAAAAAAATTTATCAAATATATTAGTTTTTAAGTTTAATTTTTTATTTAGTTAGATGTAAGTAGTTTAAGTTAGTCGATAAGTAGTTTTAATTAGCATGTAAATTTAAATTAAAAAAAAAAGAAGAAACCAAGTTTTTCTCAAATGTTTCTGGGTAAACATCATTTTATTACTATTAGATTTACTTATTAGATAATAGGCCGAAAGGCATTACAATTAAGTTGTTATCATTTAATTTAGGGTGCCCGCATAGGGCCAGTAAGTTATTTAAGTAGTTGATAAGTAATAAAAATGAATATCAAAAAAAAAATCAGTTTGGAAAATTTTGCATGTAGATTTTCATTAATTCATTGAAAATGTAGATGCAATTCTTGATGAAGCAAGCGCAAGTGCAATTTTATTCTGCATCGAACGATTGGCAGCTGTTGCATATCTATGTCAGATACATTGTCCGAAATCAATCAAATAATATCAAATTTTGTTTCCTTGCTTAGTTGTAAATTTGAATGTAATGCTGTAATACGCATCTGATGCAAAATATTATTGAACATGACATCTTTGTATTTGCTCCACAAATCAGTCGGTTTGGATGGAAAGCATGTTTGTATTCGATGAGCATTTGACGAAAGCAGGCATCTTCCAGGGTGTTATACTAATGAGTGTCACTCTTATGCACTCTCGAAATTGGCAAGCATCTCTATACGTTTTACACAATTCAACATTTATAGTTCTCCAATCTTGGTACGTTGACTAATAGTTAACGGAAATAGAAGAATTCGTTGTGGACTCTTACAAACATCAAAAAAAAATTGCCTAATCGGTCAAAGAGTTTATCGATTTTAGAAATATCAAAAGAAGTAGGCGTACAAATGGGTGTGGTCAGTTTCTTAAATTAAATTACTACGAACGGATTAAAGATAAATCAACAAAAGTGAGCGTAAAAGTTGCCGTGGTCATTTATTCTTTCCGTAAAAACTCAAGTTGGGTTATATAAAAAAAAAAAATAAAATCGGTCCATCCGTTCTCCGATTAGAGATAAATCAACAAAAGTGGGAGTGGTCGATTATTCTTTCCGCAAAAACTTCTGTTAGGCTATGACAAAAATAAAATAGCCAAATCAGTCCAGCTGTTCTTCGATTTTAGATAAATAAAAAAGTTTGCGTAAAAGAGGGCGTGGTCAGTTTCTCTTTCGTAAGAACCTAAATTGGGTTAAAACAAATATTTGACAAAAATTATTATCCAAATCGGTACAGCCGTTGTCAAGTGATGCGGTAGCCAACGAATGTAATTTGATTCTTAACTGTCTCATACTTTCTCATACGACCTCTAGATTTCGATAGATTCTTACACTACGATGATAGCGGGACGCAAAAAAGTGGTTCTTGGAATTTCGTACGTTGCGTTGGTTCGTCGGTCCGCCTGTATGCCTGTACGTAATGGTCTCCACGTAATGGAGACCATTACAAGATTGTTTCCAAGATTGTTTTAGTCATGGTTTTAAGCCCTTTTTGTTTAATTTTTGCGATGTTAATAAGGGTACCTGCCATATAAATATTATGCATAACCTCAATTTTCTCAAAACCGGCTCCATCAAATTTGATTATACTTCATAAATTTTGTAAGCATATGAGTTTCAATAAAACTGATACCCAGTTTTTGCGATAAAATCCATATAACGGATTCTGTAAGCAATAAACCACCATATACAGAAAATTGGTAATTTATCGCAAACTATTTTATCAAATTGAATGATATTTAATTTTAATACTAATAATATAGTTCCACATAATTAGTTTTGGCCCAACGGAACATTGTTACTTTAGCTTCCAATCACTTTTTTCACTTTTTTTTTTGTTCCACTCACTAAATTAAGCTAAAAATTTAGCAATTTTTTTTTTGTCGCTCTCAATTAGTTCAAAAGTTATTAAACAATGAAATTTCCAAAAATCCCTACAGAAATCAACCAACTTTTGACAGTTCACACATAGCTGAATGATAAATATGAAAAAAAAACACTCCAATGGAGCATTGCAAGATAGAAAAAAAATATTACATATTTCCCAAAATGTAAAGAAATGTAAAAAAAGTAAAAAATTGTAAAAAAAATTATTAACAATCGTTAATTAATAATAAAAAATGACTAAACAAAATATCTTAAAAAAATGCCGTAACGAAAATTTAGACCCCCTCGAAGAATTTTTTAAATGTGCCGGCAAACTATACAACGGGCAAGAAGCAATTCCAGAACCATGTTCTAATGATTCTGACGATTCATCATAAATTAGTATAATATAATAAATAAATTAAATCCTAACTCAACAGTTTTTCTGTTAACCGGTACTCTGCGTGGCCCGCTTCGCGGGAACAAAGGATTTCAACTCTCTTTCTGTGGACAGTCCAGGCTCACGCAACTTCGTTGCTCCGCTCAGGGTATTTAAAGTCGTCAGGCAGGCGCCTAAGTCAACAGTTTTTCTATTAAAGGATTTCAACTCTCTTTCTGAGGACAGTCCACGCTCACGCAACTTCGTTGCTCCGCTCAGGGTATTTAAAGTCGTCAGGCAGGCGCCTTAGTCAACATATCTTTTTGTTCAAATATTTTTATTTGGTATGTTTTTTTCAACATGGCAATGCTGCGTACACCGCAGCAGAAAACAAAATAAATGAAGTGTCAAACTACAAACAATTTGTATGGGATTATAACCCAAAAAGTGCAATTTTATTTTATTAATAACTTTTAGACTAAATGTGAGCGACAATTTTTAAAAGCATATAAATGATCAGTGCGCAGAGACGAATCGATTAATAAAAAAAAGTGCAAAAAGTGAAAGGCAGCTAAAGTATATTTATGCCGGCCCAACTATTAATAAACGAAATTTCCAGTTTTAACCAGTATCGGAAAATCATATTTATTCACATAGACACCGATTCTTTTAAATTTCGGAATAAACGTTCGTATAATCACAAAATTGGATATTATTTATAACGTTTTTAGCATGAATTATCAAAATGAATAAATTTGTGTATTTTGGCCGAATTATGAAAATCAAATTTAATATGCTTAGCATTTGATCGAACGCCCAACTCGCTGTGTAATAGAAGTAGTGCACCCACCACTCGTTATATACATAGATATGTGACTTTCAATTAAGCATACTATATGTAAATACCCGGGTATTGCAATTCAGAAACTGTTTTTGATTATGCGTTTACACTTAAAATTATTGTGATTGCAACTAAAATCCTGTAAACCATTAATGATACCTCAATCAGTCATTCATCAACGAAGGGTCCAGGTTCATCAAATGTTAACCAAATTTCGAATAGCTGCTTGGCGCATCATTTAAAAGGCAAAACCAACAAATATTGCAGAGTTTTCTACGTGATGAATCATTTTGTTTAACTCTTGCACACATAATGCGCTTTCTGCCCAAACAAAACGCTCAACGCGTGTTAATTCCCTAGAGCTGAGTTAATTCTTTGAGACATTTTCTGTAATAATTAATAAGAAAAGAGGAAATGTTTAGTAAAATCACACCTAGAGTGGACTTTGGCTTATTCGCAGCTGAATGAAGTGCCACTAGAACAAACACACGGTTCTCTCACCTTGACATCCGTAGATGAGCAAGGCGGTTTGCAGACCGCCAAACTTTCAATCAATTTAATAATTATTGCAATAGAAAAAGGCTGGCCATAGAGTTTATAATTCCCAGCCAGAAGTAAGATGGAATCGCGAAAAGCCTCGTCTTTAATAACATGCAGATACCTAAGATACTAATGAACCTGCACGACGGAGATAGAAAATAACAAATTAACTGTCTCTAGCAAAACCCTCTTGAGAATAAGTAAAAGGTGATGAAAGTGAATAATTATACTCAAAGTGTTTTTATGGTGTCACTCCAGCCCGCTTTCTAGGACATTTCTCGAAGCTTCAATCTACAACCGAAAACAAAAATTAATGATCTGCAATAAATATTACACAACTTTGTACCTCTATAAAGCAATTAAATTTAATTTTCACGATGCTATTCTTTGTAGAAATGACTGCTTGGATAGTGACACAGCAGGTTTGGTATATCTCCTTGACAACTTACTTGAGTATCAACTTCTTTTTTAAGAGCCAAAAAGAGATCACCCCTAAACAAAACTTATATTTCAAAATTAAATCATTTTGCAGAGAAGTATTGCTACCAAATTAATACACAAAATTATGGACCAAACCCCACAACTCAAAAACAACCAATTTGTATTCAAAAATTGTTTCCAAAAATTAATATTACTCTGCTGCAATGTTTACATTAATAGTAAAGTAAGTTTATAGCTTAAAGTTGTGTTTGCACGTACATGATTAAATAGTTTCATTGTAATTATCAACGTCACTCAGAGATGCAAATATTATCCAAACAGTAACAGCATTGCATTCCTGTAAAGTACATGTTTCGCATAAATTGTATCCAAAAATACTTAGAAGAAATTTCGTGGGGCGAAATAACCACTTTAAGTGTTGTCAGAAAGATATTAAAACTTAATCTGTTTAAGGTGACATCGCCTAGGGTTACCTTCGAACTCAAAAGCTTTGATACAATTTTCTAGAAAATCAACAATATTTTGCGATTTCCTGGATACGATTTTCAGCTCCTAAGCTATCTTTTTCCTGCGTCGTGACATGAGCGAATATAAGGCTTATGTTGGCGAATTTGGCCATGATACGAACAGTTACAATGCGTTCGCTATTGTTTGGGAAACATAAGACTGTTTGCTTAAGTATGCTATAAAAACTAATCCGCATCCGAATTGTCGCTGTTTCTGCTCCCTGAAACACGGTCCCGTAGTAGATGTCACGGTTTTTCATACTCTTTTTTCCCCGGTCCATCCCATTTTATTTCCTGAATGGTAATAATTGCTATGTTGCAATTTAGGGCTTCCACTATTTGTTCTTCTGCATCTCTCCTCTATAATGTTCTCACATTCTAGGTGCAGAAACGAACGTCGTTGTCCTTTTTTTGTTTAGTAGGGTCGCCAACAAAATAAAATCAGTCCTTTCCGGTGCTATTGGTTGCTTCCTAACAAATGGTTTATTCCATGGGTGCGTAGTTAATCCAAAGCACAACCCTCAACCTGGAGAGCCTGTTTCAATTAATCAGATGCGTCTAGCACACGGGGCCATCAGTAACCACTACCGGATTGAGCACTGCCGTTGGTCTTTCGGTTCATCCGCAACCATCTCTCTTCAAGTGGCCTGAATTACCCTTGAAATACATAAATAACCTGTTATCCGAGAATGTCGAAGCAGCTTATCTACGTTCGCAGGTTTATAGTGTTATTCGTTTTTTCGTTTTATTATCAGCACTCGCACTTATCTGTTAGCAAGTCAAATCCAGTTGCATTGGACCCGTATCCGATGGTTACCACTTGGAGGTAAAAATAAGTACTATTGATGTGTAGTCAGACTTACAACCACTGGACATTGCCAAGTTAAAGCCAATCAGAGTCCACTCTTGTTCTAAAACATCCAACAATTAAAGACAATCTTTCTTTTATTTTTGACTGCCCCCCAACGACACTACTGAAGCGTGGAGATTTGATCAGTTGTGAAATTTTTAGGACTTAAACCAAACTGGTAAGGGCCGATCAGGATATACTAATCATATTAGAGCAGATGGATTTTGTAGTAGATGCTGAATATTTTGCCTCTGTAGTTGGCGCAGTTCTATGGAACTCCATTTTTGTGGATCAGGGAGTAAATTTTGCTAAGATCGGCGTGAAGGCCAAATCTGACATCGGGAGACTTTTCACCCTTTAACAGTCTGCAGAATTGGTTATTCTATGTTCTCAGGATCAACACAACAACAATCTTTATTTATTCATCTCAACAAATTTCTATAGTATCCCTCAGTTCGAAGTCTTTTTTCCTTCTTCTGAAAAGGTCGTGTGCTTCCCTTTTCTTTGTTTCGACTCTTGTGTTTACCGGTAATTTTAGATGCTTATGAAATGGTGTTAATCGAGACGGACTTTGAACTTTCGATTCCAGTCTATTGACTTTAGGTAGGTAGGAAGTTCGTGACCTATTTTATGATTGTTATTGTGGATGTGATGCAGGCGGTATCTAGATCCAGCCGTGACGTTTAGAAAGCGGATATGATCTTGTATCCTTTTACCCCAGATGTCGCTAAATTTATCGAAAAATAGTTGTTCTAACGCACGCAATCTGGCTATTGGTAGTGCTTGACATTTGCAGATGAAATGGGAGAGGGTTTCTCTCTTATATGTGTTCCCGCAACTGCGGCATTGAGGGTTGTATGGGATCCCAAGTTTGGCCGCATGGTCTCCAATTGGCCAGTGCCCCGTGACTATCGCCGTTGTTCTTGCGATATCTGGGCGGGTTATATTTAGTAAAACAGTTTGTTTTTTTTTTGTCGTAGGAGGGCCATATCGTCCTCTATATGACGCAATTTTTTAACCTTCTCCATTTGGAGTCGCCCCTTATCAGGAAGTATGAGTGTATTTATTCCTTAACCGCTCCTAGCGGGATACAGACCCTTTCCGCAAGTGAACCATGAAGAACTGAGCCTTGCCTGGCTAGCTCGTCTGCACGCTCATTTCCTTCAATGTCACTGTGCCCTCAATCCCAAAAAAGTGTGACCCTGAATCGTTGGCCAAGGTGGGCAAGTTCGTACATTCCTCTAATAGTTGTGAGGATAAATTAGCCGAGTTTATGGCCTTTATGGCTGCTTGGCTATCTATGAAAATAGCAATATTTTGCTTTTCCGTAGTTTCACTCCACATTAGCATACAAGCCTCTCAGATAGCCAGTCGTTCGGCCTGGAATGCGCTGACAAAATCCGGTAAGCGATATGAAACCTATATTTTCGGTGATTCCGAGTAGACTCCGGACCACACACTATAGTTCATCTTAGATCCGTCGGTGTAGACGACCTTGTCGAAATCTCTTACTATTTACTTCGTTTCTCTTCCACTGAGAGGAAATCCTAGGTGGAAGCCTTTCTTGAAGCTTAGTATAGTCGGTCTGTTGGAAACGTGACCACAACGTTTGGTAAGGAGTCCAGGATATTATTGTGGCCATACGGCCTTGCTTTCCAGCATCCTGAATCCTTGAGTCTTACTGAGATACATAAATCTTTAATGTGTAGGTCGAGAGGCAAGAGATACAATATTACCACCGCACCAGTGGTTTTTAGTTTTTTGAGGTTGTAGCCTTTACGCATTGAGGGTCACGATACTAATGAACCGCATGTGAGTATTGGACGTACCTCAGACGCCTTCCTTATTCTATGATCGATGTTGTTTTTCCAGTTAAGTTTTGCGTCAAGCATGATACCCAAAACCCTAGTGCTAGAAGTTAGTGTGATTGGTTGTCCACTAAGACGGGGGAGGGTTAAGTCGGGTTTTTCGGTTTTGGTGGTGAATAGCACCGATTCCGTTTGTTCGGGCTTTTTATGAGGCCACAACTTGCAGCCCAGATGCTAACCTTATCTAGAGCAGCCTTAAGATTTAACTTATCACGGCGGGGAATTTTCCTGACTCTGGTATCACCAAGTCCCGTTCCTGGTCTAATTTAACTAGAATTTTGTTCATAACCATTAGCTACAGTAAAGGAGAGATGACGCCACCCTGTGGTGTCTCTCAATGGGCAAATTTGGTTAAGTGGCTATTTCCCAGTTTTGCCCGGATAATTCTTGTTCCGAGCATAGAGACTATCCATTGGCTAATCGATTCCTCTATACCTAGCTCGATCGGAGACTCAAGAATAGCTCAGGTGAGGATGTTGTTGAATGCTCACTCTACATCTAAGAAGGAGTCTAGAGTGTATTTTCGTGTAAGGCTTTTCAATTCTCCGCACTATCTGCTGGAGACCTGTTTTCGTTGATCTTCCCTTGAGGTAGGTGTGCTGTGGTTGGGATAGCGAAGATTCTTCTAGAAAACTTCGCATATGGATGTTTAGAACGCTCTCCAAGGTTTTTATTACAAAGGTGGCTATACTGATTGGTCTGAAGACCTTCGCGATCTCGTGGCCGCGTTTGCCTACTTTCGGTATAAATATCACTCGAGCGCGTCTCCACGAGTAAGGTACGTGGTTTAGTATTAAGCAGCTTCTAAAAATTGTCGCCAACCATGGCACTGTTAGGTATCGCGTTCACTGCAGCAAAACTGGCAGTATGCAGTCAGATCCCGGAGACTTAAACGAAGAGAAGGTGTTAATAGATTTTGACTTTAGTCCTTAGCGATGTCATCTTATCTTATGTTGGAAAATTTGGTATTGATGCTGTGGCAATTTGCAGTCAGAAAATATCTCGCCTTAAATGTCACTCACCTCGACCTTACCCTTTTGAAGTGCGCAACTGGGTGCAATTTGCTTCGGACTGGGATAATTAGAGAACCTCGTTGATTAAAGCCACGACTTCACCTTATTATCAATTATCACACTTAGTGCAGGCTCGTAATTATTCATATTTACAAAAATTACCCAGTTTTTACATAAATCTACTATGGCAACCCTACTACCAAACAGCAAACAAAAACCATCAGACTTTCACGACCACGTCTTCGCACAACTCCAGGAGAATAATAATGTTTTCAGTGTGCTTCCATGCACGACTTGATTTTCAAGGACTTGGGAAACACAATATGCGCTCTTTATGCAAAGTTAATTGTAATTTAAGCGTAAACTATTTATTTATCGTAACATGAAATTAGTGTCTACACGAGTGTTTGGCGTTATCTCTTCGCTATGATACTACTCACCAAAATTTCTTAATTGAGATGTAGTGGAATGCGACGGGTATGTGTGTTTTCAAGTGCAGCTGCAGGTAGCAATAAAGGACGTTTTGCTTAGAAGACTAACATTCATACAGGGTGTAGTTATATTGACAGATATCCTACCATATCGACAGCGCAATGCTATGACAACGCTTTTCTTTGACAGTGAAAATTCAATGTACATCGTAACGTAATGTATGTCTATCTCTATGATCAATCTCAATATTCAAATTATTTGGAAATATTGTTACCTAAATACAAGTGAATGCAGTTGAATTTGTTTAAAATCTGTTTTTGATGGTATTATCAAGCTCCAAAGAGATTCAGCTTGCTGTGGTATTGGCTTATATCAAGAATCCTAACCAAAATTAAATGGTTAAAAGGAAACTTCTAGCAAGAAATCCACAAAATTACTAATAAAGACATACTTTCCTGTTAGCTCCTCTAAGAGAAATACGTTGTCATGAACTCATGATTCGATCTTTTAGCTATAGATCTCCAAGGGGCTCTCATATACAATGGAAATGATACTAGTTAGCATAGACAAAAGCTACAAATTATTTGATATGCAAATGACGTGGTAAGAGGTGTATTTGGAAAGTGCCTAAAGGAGGTACCACAACATTGGCAATAGACCTACAGTGAACGCTAAGAAAACCGACAAGTTTAAGCAGGCAATAGAAATTCCTTTATAATGACTCATTTCTGGAAACAATAGCGTGACAATTCAATAAGCAATAGAGTGACTGTTTGGTGCGACTTATGGGCTGGTGGCATCATTGGGCCGGATTTTTCCAAAATGAGGCCGGTCAGGCAGAAACTGTTTATAGTGTTCGCTATCGTGAAATGATAACGAACTATTAATGGCCCGAATGGGAAGATATGGATTTGTACGATATGTGGTTTCAACAGGACGGTGCCACTTGCCACACAGCTAACGAAAAAATGGCTCTTTTGCGCGATAGGTCTTGGTTAGGTTTTGGTCGATAGGCCAGCAACAATTCAAGAGCTAAAGGATGAGATAATTCGGCACATTAATGGCATAAAGCCTCAATTTTGCCTCAGCGTCATCGAAAATTTGAACCATCGGATGGAGGTGTGCCGCCAAGGATGCGGAGGCCATTTGGTCGATATTTTGTTCCATACATAATTGAACTATACCAATATTTTCATAATAAAAAGAAACGACAGTAGTTTCCTAAATGATTTGTGTTTTATTCAAAAGCAACATCGGCCCTTAAAATTTAACCACCCTTTAGAAGACAACTCTTGAAAAAAGATTTAAACCGCAACCTCCATAAGCGGAGATCTATGAAATACATCTTGATCTCTTTGACGTCTTTTAAAAACAGAAGGTAGCCTGTACAACTATGAGAGTGGGAACCTTAAAAACTCCTAAGGATACACAAAAACAAATATATCACCTAAAGGCAATTGAAAACATATGAGAAGGCTACAATCGCTCTGCGAATCGTTGAATACTCTATTCGATTCCATATTAATCTTAAACATTGTCATAATATATATCTCAGAGTGTTTATCAAAACATTTTTTTATATTGCATATGATAAGGGGTAGGGTATGCAAATCTTGTTTTAAGAAAACGCCCCCAAAAAGTCGGTCGGCGTGGGTTACACTGATATAGATTAGGACGAAACGCATCTTACATAATTTCCGAAGTGCTTTCATCAATTTTTTTTTGATTATTTCAAACATTTGCTAAAATTGGTTTTCATTATAAAATGTCCCAAAAAAGCGGGCGTTACTAAAATGTTTATTTGGATGAAATATAGATTAAGACTATCTAAATATTTTTGTTATTCGGACATTTTTAAAAAATCTCTACCGTACTTACTTACTCTCTTAAGTGGCGCTACAGTCTGGAATGAGCCTGGGCCTCAACCAACATGCCTCTCCTATTAGCCGGACCTTAGCCAGAGATAAGGGAAGTAAAGAGATACCAAACTTCTACCTCTCTCACCCTGAATCCCCGCAAGAGTTGGTTGTTTTTGTTGTAATCCACTACCAATGCACTCTTGTCTGTGAATACATGTATTTCCGACTAAAAGAATTCAGCAGACGTGAAATTTGAGGTTTGAACACTTTCATTAACAGCTGTTTAGAAGTGTGGTAGATTTATTTTTGTAATGACATTTCAATTGACATTTTATTTTTTTTCACTAGAAATGTCATTGTAAACTTTTTTGTCAGGAATTTCAAGAAATGTTTTGCTTGTGTTTATTTATAATTATCAGTGCAAACAATTTTTCGCAAGCCTTTCAAAAAAAAAACAAATGAAAATGGATACATAACATGTTACCGCTTCGTCAGATGCAGACAAAATGTGCTGGAATAGCATACCGTGGACAGGTAAGCAATCGATAACAAAACATTCTTCATGACGACTAAACATTTTTCTTATAGATATGCATTCAGTGAGATCAGAGCATGGTCAAATCCTGAATTTCTTAAAAATACAACATCGGCCAAACGACAGAGGTTGCTGCTCAGCTATTTTATTTAACAACTGTCATTAGGCAGTTAAGAAATGCATACAATGGCCAAGATGTCGATGCCACACAAATAACGCACTGCAAACAAGAAAAATTGTTCTTGGCCACCCGTATAATTTGGATCTTGTTTCTCATGTGTGTACGTGCACACCGCCCGCCCGTACAGTGAAGCTGGTAAACTGTTTTTTGTTTTTAACTCTTATCTCTTTCATGCGTGTGAACTAACAGTACCAAAACATTTGTTTTTTTGTTTCACAGAAGAACTTTATTATGGCAGCGGTTCAGGATCAGGTGGCGGAATCGATGACGAAGATGATGACAAAGACTCAGGTCTTAGTCCAGGGTCCTACCCATTGTTCTATAAGCCAATGCAACTGGTAGTATTGTTGCAAACACAGCAGGTATTGGTCACAATGAAGGAGCCATCGACGGTGACAACAGTAAAAATAGTCACGAAGAAGAAGAAGAAGAGGAGTCAAAGAAAAGAGCAGTGGTAGCAGTAATAAAAATTCCGAAATCCCTATGGAAATCAACCAACTTTTGACAGTCCACACATAGCTGAGTGAAGAATAAGAAGAAAAACATTGCAATGCAGCATTATCAGAAAAAAAAAGTTTATTAGACCACAATATTAGTTATTAAAAACCACTATAAAATGGCATATCTTTTTTTATTTAAAACCAATTAAAACTGCTTGTCCGCCAAACGAATTGCACTTTATGACAGTGACCTTGGATATTCATCCCTTGCATCGTAGTCGTTTTTTGTTTGTTTGTAAATCCTGCTTCGCTTCTTGTGATAATCGTGATGATCTCTGACCTAGAGACGGTGGTGAGCTATTATGGTACAATAGAAGTGACCTGTAAAATGTTCAATTTTTTTTTTTTTTTGTATAACTATATGGGAAATGAAAATACGGAGTATCCGTATATGTTGAACATGAAGAGTGTTTTTTTATATTCATATTATTTATGAAAGCATTTCCACACCACCCATGAGGTATGCCTTAAGGTGCGTTAACCGATTTTTTTGCTTTCGGGTGTTCGGTTTCCCCAGTAGGCATATTGCACCCGATCTGTGTGGCTTTATAATCTTTGGTTTAAGTGCAAATAGAACTTACCTGGACTCCTCCTTAGGGCGATGTAAATGTGTATAACAAGCACACCCTAAGACACATTCCGACACTTTACTTTTCTCACTCATATTTTTTAATTAATATAAATCCGGCTTTAAAATTATGTGTTTATGTTTGTTATTACGCTTTTCGTTTGAATTTAGCACAAACAAACGAAAACAATTAAAAAAATGTAAACAAACCAAATGATTAAATGACAGCTCAGAATTGTATTTTTTGGTGAACATAAACATATGTTTCTGAATGTGTTCAGTGAAGTAAATATTTTTTTGGAAATTATATGAATTGAATGTATTCAACTCCTACTAAAGTACAGAAACAAACTATTTATGTGTAATAATTCATTTTTAAACAAGATGATTTTCGAGAGTATATAATATAATCCCCTACGAGTTTTCGTAGTCGATTCCTACTTCGGAGTGATCTGGTGTTGCGTTATTCGATAAGCAATATTCTGAAGATAGTATATATCCAACTCAGAGTTATTATAAGTAGGATAATTTCTTATTTTTATAAATGATATAAATGGTGTTTGAAGTACCGACTTTTATTATGTCTCTGTTGATCAGAAAAAGTTGAGTTTCATATTTAATGGTAACGAATTCGCCCATTTCATATTTTTGATAAACTGTTTTTTTTGCTGATAAATTTATTTCTTTGTAAAAAATTAATATTCCACTTACGAACAGCCGTATTAGTTAAAGCAAATTAAATGTGAATTATTTTTAATCAATGGATTTATCGAGAAAACTTTTAAGGCCGTATGTCAATTGCGTTAAAAAGAGGGTTACATTTTATCCTCTTTTTTTGTTTAATTTTTGACTTCTGCACCATACTAATGTCAAAAAATATTCACTGGTTAAAATTTAACGCAATTGACACGCGGAATAAAGATGTCCGCCCTACTTTGTTCATGTTAAACATATTCAACATACAGCGAAACTGATATTATTCAAAGTTTAAACGCAATATTGAAAACCTTAAATAATTAAAACACGTGTTTTCTGGTTGGTAGGTACAAAACAAAGTACAATTTATTTCAGTTGTTAACCGTACATGCCATGCAAAACAGTGATATGCTACTTTTCAATATAAATTACATTTTGATCTATTTTTCAACAGAAGCATATGTAATCATAACATATTTGAACCGATTTTTTTTTTAAATATCCAATTAGCCGCTGGATACATTTAAGCGAGCTGTTGAGCAGGTTAAAACAAAACAAATTTAAGTTTATTTACGTTGTTAACCATAAAATAAACTAACGCACATGAAATTGCAAACTATATTGCACATATAGAATAAAAATAACATAAACAACAACGGAATATAGAATATATGTACTAAACGTCAATTAGCTATTAAAAAAAATCTTAATTCATAATTAGCTTTTAATCAAAAGATTAGATAATAATTGTTATTTTTTTTATTAATACGGCGGCAACAGTTGTGTCACAGTCTGTATTCCTGTTATTTTTTGGCATAACTAAGCAAAGTATGTATATCTTGTAAAATATCCTAGTTCCAATAATTTTCGTAGTAAGATTTATGCTTGGATAGAAGTGAGAAATGTGTTTTAGTATAAACCCATAAACCCGTAATATAAATCAAATGGCTAAACTTCTGATCGAACTTCAATATTTGTTCCTCCATTTACGATATTCTCGATTCGAACTTATATGTCAATATGTACTTTTTAAAATGAAAAAAATAAAAACAAAAAAACAAAAATGTTTCCTCATTAAGAACATCTTGCGTTTTTATGAAGGTCTGCTACAGCCAGATATACGTAATAAAACTTATATCCTTTTTCCACACATTGTGTTAATTGCATATAGGTAAATGTAATAACACCCTTATCCGTTTTTTCAAAGATAATATATCAAAATATCACAGAATGAGTTAGACAGATAAATAGGACAATAAGAACGATTTATCGCAAACATGTGGACTTAGTTACATATGCAGTAACAACACAAATACAAAATTAATGGAAGTATTAATGAATTCAACGCACACGAAAAATTAGAATTCTATTTTATTGTTCTCAGTAGGTTTGTTTTGTACTAATATTTTTTCAACCATAACATAAAAAATAAATAAATATATTTTCAAGATTTGATTAAATTGATTATTCAAAACTGAACGCGATGCTTATTTCTTAACTTTTTCTTGGATGCGCTCATTGGTGGTGGCATTGCTACAGCTGTTTTAACTCCGATGTAAATTTTCACCCCTTTCTGTGATGGTTGTGGGTGAGGTCGGCGAGGTAGCGGGGGAAAATCGAAAAATTTCGAGCAAAAAATGTGGGGAATAACTTATCTCACGCATACTTGTTTAAAAATGTGATAGTATGTGTAAGATACGTAATTATGGGTGAATTTAGCTTGTAGGCAAACCGAGAAGATTGGTATCTCTTTACTTCCCTTATCTCTGCCTTAGCTAACTGCCTCCAGTTGCGCACTCAAAAATTTCTACCGCTTGGCCAAAAACAACGTTTCACTTGAAAGTGGGAGAGGCAGTGGGCGTATTTTGAAAATGTTGGCAGTTGTTTTGCTTTTTCGGATAGATAGTCTCAAAATTTAAGCCCCAATCATCGGTGACACATAGACGGACGGACTGACAGGTATCGTTAAATCGAGTCAGCTAGCGATTCTGAGTCAATCCATATACTTTAAGGTTAATGGTTGTTTTTTTAGAGTTATAAAACTTCGAATTGAAATAAAACACAAGAAAATCGTTTTAATGTCCATCAGTTTGTCTTTAGAGAATTTTATGGCATAAATGTTTCAATATGATTTCGGACATGTGGCTGCCGTGGCTGGCACGAATAAAGCCAAGCCAAGCCTTCGAAACCACTTTTTCGAACACTTGGGGCCGTATGTCGTCAATAACGCCACGAATGTTAAATTCCAAATCAACAAGACGAGCGACTTCACATATCCCTAAAGAAAATAATCCAATGGTGTCAAATCACACGATCGTGGTGGCCAATTGACAGGTCCATTCCGCGAATTATGCGCTCATCGAATGTTTCAATAAATCGGTTGTGACGTGCGCTGTCGTGTTGGAACCACATCTCATCCACATTCATGCCATCCAATTTGGGAACAAAATATTCGGTTATCATGGCTCTATAACGGTCTCCAACGCTAACTGACTCTCCAGCATCATTTCGGCAGAAGTATGGCCCAATGACTCCACCATCCCATCGAGCACACCAAACAGTCAGTTTTTGTGGATGTAATGGCGTCTCAAGGGTCTCATGTGTATTCCCTTCACTCCAAATGCGGATATTTTGCTTGTTAACGTAGCCATTTAACCAAAAATGAGCCTCATCACTGAACATAATTTTGCGAAATCTGCATCGAGATCAATCTCGTTTTCGGCCTATATACCAAAATTACTACGCATTGCATGGTCTCGCCTTAATTTTTGCAAAAGCGCACTTTTCGACGTCTTTGCGCGTGCGTATTTTCACATAAAGTAAACGTAGTGCGAAAACGATCCATGGTTAATTAAATCACTCGCTCTGATGGACGATTATGTCGACCATAACTTGTTTATGATGAAATGGCAACCAAATTGATCATAAATGACATTGGAGGTGCCCGATATGACCGAAAAATGTCAGTTTTATCTCTGTTCAAAAACCCAACCTCTAAAAAAACACCTATTCTAAATCTAGGTGGATTTGTTCTCTTTACCTATTATAAACTATGTATCTTAACTAATATCCCCCTATGGAATAGGATATGAACACAACTTTCAAGTGTAACCTTAAGACTGTCGTTTCAAGTCGTCTTGAATTGCGATCAGATATTGTTGGATATCGCAACTCGGTTTACATCCACACAGTTGATTATGGCGTCTGCTCCACAATACCTTACTTGAGCATATAATTTCGTTTTCCTTGTCATTTTAGCGATTCCCAGGCTTATGTGTATGTAATATCTATGAAGTAAACGAATGCAAACTATTTCTTAACGACATGGCAGAGCACTCTTGCATTTACATGGGTGGCTCGGCGACCTTAGTGGCGCCTCAATTAGATCGATGAATTGGTCCGTGTTTTGAGCTCATTCAATCTTCTTCACCGGCTTATTAAATCTAAGCCGTTTTTTTGCGGCAGCCTTCTTATATTTATTGTTAGACACGGCTAGATATTGCGTGCAGAAACCTAAGAACGGGTTTCCTAAAACAGCAGTCTACGGGCGCGTGTCTGGTTGATTTAGAGCGATATAATAGGTAGTCTTATATAGGCAATTCCGTATGCGGACGATCTTATCGCATACAGAATAACCTCTACTCTCGAGGTCATTCGAACTCTTTTACAGCGGGACTTAGACAAGATCCAGAGATATTGTGATGACTGGAAGTTGAAAATCAACTTTCAGGAATTGGAAACTATCCTGTTTGGGACACCGTTGTCTAGGGCCTCTATAGATACGACGAAGAACTGTAGCATGCTGGTGATAGTTGGACTAGACAGACAGCCACTGGCGAGTAAAAGTGTTGCAAAGTACCTTGCCATTTGGTCGGAGCAGCATCTATATTTCGCAAGACATTTAGAGGATTGGCTAAGATCAATCGTCTAGACAGCAGGGTGAAGGTGATTTGTTATATGTGGCTGATGATTGCCTATGGGTGCCCTTTATGCTTCAACGTTGCTCTATCTCAAATGGAAAAGATACGAGTGAAGGACAGTATCTCAGAAGCTTCCATGGACTTGACAGAAAACCAATATCTGGCTACACAAAATATTTTTCCAAAAAGGTCCTATACAACGGGGTCAATTCAAATAGAATAGACAATTTTCTGGTGAAAATGATTCGGTTTCACACGGTTAGAGCGTCGGCCTCGATAAATAGTCTCATCTTTGGGGCCTTCTACCACAATGATGAATATAATGGAAGTTTAAGCGGCTTCATCCCGCTTGAAGCTTTCCTATATTTGGAGAGTCGAGGGCTGATACAGGAAAGATCGGCGGTTCCCCTAATCTAACACGTCTTCCGACGAGCTGTGGGTAATCGCTCAAGGCGAAGAAGAGCGCTTGCGCTTCAGTAGGAGTGGGTCCGATTGGGACAGTCGTAGTAGATGGCAACAGGAGAACTTGGTGTGGTGGTTAAACTAGTAAAAGTTAATTGACTTATTTATTGTAAGGCCAACTTACATAGTTTTAGGTTTGAGGTTTAGGTTAGATCGTGGCACATAAAAAAAAAATAAAAAAAAATACAAAAAAATTGATTGTTGTGGCTGTTCTAGTTATTAGTTAGCCAGTTATTTGTAGCCAGTTTTAATTAGTTCTTAAGAAGTTTTAGTTAGTTCATAAGAAGTTTCAATTGGCATGTGAATTAAAATCAAATAAAAAAAATTGTTCTGATACCAAGTTTTTTTTAAAAATATTTTTCTTGGAAAACACATATATTTTAAATGTTCCATATATTACCATATTAGATTATAGGCCGAAAGGCATTAGAATTGAGTTGTTATTGTTTTATTTAGAGTGCACGTGCAGTTCAAATTTCGTAAGCAATTACACCTATGTTTTTTGCTCTGCCCCACCTCTTGCGAAAGTCTGACAGGCATCCAAGAGTAAAAGCTGTCATAAGAAGCTTTTCAAGATTGGTTCTTGGAGTCAGCGTTTAACAGAATGTTTTCTTTTTTGTTGGAAAATATATAACGTCGCACACGTAAATGGGGAAGCTAGGTTTGAGACCACGTATATGCCGGTAATGCTAGATATTTGATTTTCATTTCATTGCTATCCTCACTCACTTTTTTCGGGTGGCTGGTAGATTTCGCTATCTTCGCATTAATAAATAGTTCGTTAGGTCTGATAGAAACAAATTGGTCGCTAACATAGTTCAACAGTTTGCGGTATTGCTTTTCGAGGCTTCATTTTTAAAAACGGGATTTATTCGCATTCTTCATTTAACGCAATAGTTTCAACAGATTCTATATGACTTGTTTACTTGTTCACGTGTTAATTCTTAGTTCAAAAATCCTTCACTAATCGATATAAATTAACTTAAACCGATTTTTGACTAAGCCACACCCACTCCGTTAAAGAGATCGCATGCATGAGAATTTCGCAATCAGAACCATACTGTTTTACCCTTTTCCAAATGATGTTTTCAATCTATACGTTAACAGAAACAAACAAAATTCTCATATCATTGAACAACATTCAATTCGATTGAGATATCAGAACAAGGAACTACAGAACCCTATACGCATACATACAACATACTAAACGAACCATGCAATCTCCAAGGTTCGTTCACTTGCGAAACACGTCTGGAAAATAATGTTATCCAAAGTCATGTATTCTTGAACACGCTCATGTGCTGTTACTACCGAAAGTCAATTCGATTGATTAAAGGCGTACCAAATCCTGCGAGCTCAGATACTATAAACCAATAGATGCCACCAACAGGGCGTCCATTGTTATCAGTATTTTCATGTTATACGCAACGACCGATACAAGAAGAAAAGACAGATTCACCCAACAAATTCCATTGATGGATTGCATGCATCTATCGAGGGCAAGTTGACAATCTAAGGGGCTATCCTTTTCCACCACAGCCTAGGAACTATATGAGACTTTTGATTACAAAATCGTCCTTTTGTTTGACATTTTTGCGTGCGAAGGTGGTCGATATTTCGATTGAGATGATGATGAATATTGAATGGATGCAATGGCTTACAACGTCGGAACGTGTTTCAGATCCATAAGATGATGAATATGACATTCCAGAACCGATTGGTTGTAATAGAAATTATTTATGACCATTTGAAGTCGAACAAAGTAATTTTCTAATTGAAATAGCTTTTGGAAGGAGTCAGTCCTCATTCACTTAGATGCATAATCCGAAGAGTATGTTTCGATTAATTATAGTTAAGGTTCATTAGTTTAATTAAATCATTCACTGGACTGATATTTGACTTTCTCTCTGTTTGTTTGAAGTCGTTCGAGATACATTTGAAATAATTAACTGAAATGAATCATTGTTACTTGATACCGAGGAAGGCAATACCATCAAATTGGTTGGAAGCCGAAAAGGCTTTTAGTCTTTTAGTCTACCATTGAAATTGTTTGTTGTTTATTATCCGAGTGAGAGGGTTGAATATAGACCAGGCCAGCATCCGAAAACCAATATGAATCAGTAATTGGACTAAATATTCTTCAAGATAAAGGAGGCGTTAAATGAAATTTAAAGGTAATAATATATCATGTAAGTTTTGTTTTTGAATATTATCATGAATGGTTATGTCTTATCTTCTGGTTACAATATGATGTGTGAATCATCAAATAGCCTATCCTATCCAATCCTTAAAATTAATGTCCCAAAAAAGGGCACATGGCTAAAAACTTAGTAGGGATGATACATAGAAAATGACATTGCCACAGTATATTTCTCAGAATGTTACCTAACAATTCTATGGTTTACCAAAACACAACGTTTTTGTATTGCATTTGCTGTGGGGTAGGGTATAAAGTGGGTGTTTCTTAAAATGACCTAAAGACGAAATGATCAGCACAGAATTAAAAATGGATTTTCCATGCAATTTATTTCGAATTTCTTAAAAATTTAACCAAAAAGTGGGCGATGTTAAGATTATCTAAATATCTTGCACTTTTTAAAATCCCATGCCGTTTGGCCGAAATCGAGGTTTTTCTGAAAAGTCGGCTTAGCAGTGGACGGATTTTGAAATTTTGTACACTTGTTCCTAGGGTGTAAAAACGATCCTGTCACAATTTTTGTTACTGCCATTATATGTATTTTGTGCAAGCCTCCTCCCATTTGTATTATATGACAGTACACAGTATCAGTCGAAGGGTATTTCCACCAAATCAACAACAGTAATATTTAATAGAGTAAGTGATCACCTAACTGATTGAAAAAGAACTCTAGAGGACATGCTCAAATTCTACACAGATATCTGGGCTTAGCTGTGTCCTCTGACTACATGCTACCTCACCATGACTTTCAAAGACCATTCTCCATCATTTTTCCAAGCACAGAGGAGTGGGAGAGGAACGAACTTGGTACCGAATCCGTATCCGTCTTAACTTGCTTACTCGTTCTACATGTCCTAGCCATCTTAAACTTCCACTGCGGAGTATTATGTCCAGGGGCATGTTGCTGTACAGCTCGTCTAGTTCTTGGTTGAAACTTCGTCTCCAAAGCCAGTCAACGCCCGTCGATCTACACGGATGGTTCAAAATTGGATGTAGGAGTTGGAGCTTGAGTGTTTTGAGACTTCAGCACTTTTCGTCTCCCTGAGCACAGCAGTGTCTTCCAAGCCTAGATATTGGCAGTAGCAGAGGCAGCCACGGCGACCTCAATGCTAGCGATACCACCAGATGATATCACCATCTTTATTGTCAGTCAGGCTGCATTTAAAACCATCTCTGCTGTCGGAATAACATCTAAATTTGGGAACCGTTGTCGTGAAGAGCGAAAGGTTCTTGGCGTCTTAAGCTCAGCCGGGTCTCCGGACACAAGAACACACTGGGAAATGAAATTGCTAATGAACTGTCGAGAAAAGGATTTGCCTCCAGCATTGACCAGCCAGGCCAGTCTGTCAAACCAGAGCTATGGGATATCGAATCTCGGGTGAAACAGAAAACACTGAATATTTCCAAAAACAGGTGGTACTTCCTCCCAACCTGTGAAACTTCCAAAAGGATGTGCCCTGAGTGTGACAAACCGATAACCCATAACCTACTTCGAAGAAACAGGAAAATGTCTCGATTCTAGTAGGGATTCTAACTTACTTAAAGGCCACAAACTGAAAATGCATTTTGTAGATGATGATCTCTGTAGAAGCTGCGGTCATGAAGAAATACACGAGGATACCTTCCACTTTCTGTCCCACTGCCCAGGCCTCAGCCAATTAAGAACGAAAATCTTGGGAAAATAATTTTTTATTACCTCACGGGTCTATTCGAAATCCCTCTATCTAATCTTTCCAGTTTTACAACAACATCTGGATGGCTGAAAAGGGACTAAGAATAATGGACAGTAACGGGACAATGAAGGAACCAACCACACACGTGGACCCCTAACGGGCATCACAATGGGTCTATATTGACTTGAGTGTAAGGAGAAAACGCACACAGACTACCTCATACACTCACCAACCTTACCTAACCTAAGTGATCACCGATCATGGTAGTTGGATGATTTTTTGTTTTTGTGGTGGGGTCCTTACTAAACTACTTCTAATGAAACTAGCAAATTTATTTAGATCTGGCATCAAGGGCAGATTTTTTGGGTCATAAAAGAGCTGGACACATGCTTAAAAAGTTGTTAATATTTCATTTTTAGCGTCTTTGGGGCTTTTTCTTATATTTGTTGCAAGCAATACGAAGACTGCTGGCGGAGTCCGGTGATGTTATTCATTTTTCCGTTTTTTTTTATGTTTTAATATATTTAAAGAAAACTTTAAATATAATTATTGGAAGGAGTCGATTGGAAATTGATGTAAGGAAAACAAGAAAGTTAACCCAAGGATTTTTCTGACAATTCATTCTTGAAAATATTATTTAGAAATTTCTAACCTACAACAATGCTCCAAGATCTTTGAAAAACGAGTTCTTTTACTTTTACTTTTTACAAATTTTATTTTTCCAATAAGTATCGCAATCCAAGACGTCTAAAATGCTTCAGTAGTGTTTGAGAATTATGCAGATTATTTGCATAAGTGCGCCCAGGATTTTCGGAATGAACCTGGGCCCCAACCAACATTCCTCTCCAGTTAGTAGCGCGGTTCTTAACTAACTGCCGTCAGTTGCAAACTTCAAGTCGATTGAGCTCAGTTTCTACCAAAGATTATAAAGTCATACAGATGACACAAAATTACAAGAAAAATTGTTATATGGCGGGTCATACTAGCACAGCCCGCCATATATTTGGATCTGGTTTCTCATCTCGTGCACACGTGCACACCGCCTGCCCGTACCTTGAAGCTGGTGAGCAAAAGTTTCTGTTTTTTGTTCTCAATGCGTCATCTGTATGGATTTATAATCTTTGGATTCTACGAGGTGGGCCAAAAGATGTCATCCGATGTTATTTGGCTCTCAATAATATCGGTTGTGGCTTGCGCATTGTGTGCCGTTGCTCCGTCCTGTTGGAACCACATGTCCCCCAGTCCTGATTCGTCCAATTGCGGCAGAAAAAACTCGGTTAACATAGCCGTATAGCGCGCACCGTCCTCTGTTGTCGTTTGACCAGCGGCGTTGTCGAAAAAATTGCCCGATGACTCCTCCAGCGGGAACAGCGCACCATGCAGTAATTTTGAGCGGCTGTAATGGCTTCCCGTGCATTACTCGTGGGTTTTCGGTGCCCCAATAGCGATAGTTTTGGTTGTCCACGTACCCGCTGAGGCGGAATTGAGCCTCATCGCTCATTATGATTTTGGTCGAAGAATCGTCTACTTCGTTCTCGAGTTTAAGGATAGCTTGGACGTAGGTTATATTCGTTTAACGGTCGATAGGCAGCAGCTGATGCATGGACTGGACTTTGTTCCCCATAGGTACTACCGGCTGATGGCTAATTGCGAGGCACTGCGTCTGGTCGATGTTTCCGGCGACATCTTTATATCCCTAGCAACAGCGGCGATATTCTCGGCACAACGGGAGCTCCGGGGACGGTCACTCTTGGCAACGTCTCGTGTGGTCCCATACTTTTAAAGGTTGGTAGCCAAACGGAGCAGTGTTTGCGCAGTCGGTGTCGGGCGGCCGGGGAATCGGCGACGGATTTTGCGCTGCGCCAACACTACAGACGAATTTTTACACAAAAAAATAGGCACGATTATTCCGCGTTCTTGGGGAGTTTATCGATCCATGGCTTGTTCACTTGTATTCTACATCTGTCTAGTCCACAAATGTCAAAATAAATTTGACATTGGCGGTCATTTGCAAAAATAAGAGCATCTTCCATTCCAATAGGGAGACCTCTTTTGGCCCATTTTGTACTTATATGCGTTACTTAAGCAATATTTTTTCAGCTTCAACTGATAGTACTGCAGCCTCGGAGTCGAAGGCTCTGCGTATAAATTTATTAGTGTCCATGCATTATGTCCAATGCGCAGTTTTTTAACCAGTTCAATGTTGTTGTACAGTTATTGGTTGAATCTTCCTCTCCGTAGCTCATCAACGCAAATGTGATCCAAGATTTTTCGATGAATTATTTTCTGAAAACCACCAAGAAATTTTAATACAGTCCATGCTTCATGACAACATTTATGGGTATAAATACAAATTGCGGTGTTTTGAAAAGGACAGATTGAACGAGAGATGCTGCAAGATGAAGATGAAAATTGATATGTGATCTAGGTGGGATGACTTATTCAGATTTGATGATGCATTCAGTTGTATAACTCTACTATTGGGAGTGCAACTTCTCTTGGGACGTTGTGAAGTGTAGCGAAAGTTACATCAAACAAAATATCGGTTGTCGTCTGATCACCGAAACCAAGCAACATCGGTCGCGGTTAGATATGAAACCACGGCTCCCGGAAATTACGCCGGAATTCACTTTTGGAAAAAATGCCGGAAATTTGTTTATACAAATGTCTGGCCTTTTTTCCTAGGAAGAACATTTTTTCCAAAAAGTTTTCTGGCGTTTTTTTCGGCGTTTTATAAAAATGGAAAAAGCACCAGAAAAAAAAGAAAAAAAAAACAGTTTGGAAAAAATATTTCCGGCGTTTTTTCCTATTTAAAATTGAAAAAAAAAACACCAAAATCATGTATTTTTATCAGTTGTTGCAAGTTAACGGTTATTGTTTAAGTCATTCTTCCGCGTCACGTGGTGTGATTGATTCATAATTAAGTTGATGGCGAGTTTTTAGACAGTGACGTTGTGAAAAACAAAAATATCTATAAAGATGGAACATTTTCTGTGTGAAATTATTTCTGGCAAGCAGAATTGTAGCAAACTTTTATATATGTTCGAACAAAAACAATTGTATAAGAAAAAAACTCTTATAAGAGTACTGTTTTCTACGTATGCTACATTAAAAATTGCAGAGCAAAAATGATGATTAATAGTCAGCGGCTGTGTACAAAAGAAAACAAATTTATCGATCAATAATAGAGTTTACATCATCGATGCAACATTCATTGTTCCTATTGGTTGCTTCAAACAACTTTTAATAATTCAAATTCACTACTTCGATCGTGTATCTAAGTTTACATATAATGCCTTATGAAGACTTGTTATTTATCTATGCTACAGTAAACTATTTACGTACATAGATCAAATGTATTTTTAAAATGGAGCCGCATGCACTAATGACAGACTATGAGCGTGCACTTCGAAGTGCATTGAAAAAAAACGTGTCCAAATGCTGAACATTCAGCATGTTGATTTCATTATTGTCAGGCAATTAAAAAAAAATCTGTCCTTAAAACTTTATCATAAGTTCTTAGCTCTGCCATTGCAAGCAATTTAATTTAAAGAATTCTTGACATATTATGAAAACCAATGCTTAAAACGGGTAAAATTGCTTGAACTATAATAACGCTTTGATCTTATAATTGATACATAACAGGGAAAAAACAGAAAATATATCTGTATATGCGAAAGCTGTGGAAGCATAAAATGGTTTCCATGGACGATTAATTCAAAGAAAGGGAAACTTTTTTAAATTTGTCAAAATTCTTCGCGAGGAGGAGTTTTTTATAAGTCGCCCTTCTTTAATATGGTAGAAACTTATGGTGCAACAGGATCTTTTAAGAAAAAAATTTAAAAATAAGAGTTGTAAAATAGAAGAAGTGAGCAATCTTTAAGCTACCAACAAAATAACACAAATAATGTTTCTCAACATAATGGTATATGAAAAAAAAACTTCATATGTACAGATTTGGAATCATATGATGATGTTTTTGAAGGTATGAATGTTGTTTCTTATTTGCAATATCAACACATAATCATATAAATGTATTGTAAACCAATATATTTATAAAAGTTAGCTTTTTTCCAGATTGCAATGACGTTGACAATAATAATTACTCGGACGAAGAAGATGTGGAAACCTTCTGGAAGATATCCCTGAAACGAATACAATATTATGTGCCTTATGTCCATGCAACCAAATATTGTATACTGCCGTGAAGACATATGAAGATTTGCTGTGACTTAACTTTTCGTACACGAATTTCTTAATTTGCCTAATTTCCATTTAACTCTCTGTTGTTTTTTTTTTACATCTGTTTGGCGTAATTTGCGAACTTTCTGGCATTTTTTCCAAACCCATTTCCGGCGTTTTTCCAAATTTAAAATTACAAAACTTTTTCTAGTGTTTTTCCCAAAAATAATTTCGGTGTAATTTCTTCCGGCGTAATTTCCGGGAGCCGAGACCACTTGAAAACACTGCGTGCTGTTGGTTATTGCAAGGGAATGAGATGAGTTCAACAGGCATAAAGTCGGTTTTGTAGGCGAGGTAACTGAGGTTCGTGCTAAGAAATAGTTGAGATTTTTTTACAGAGATAGCGCTGTAGAACAAGGTTGAAAACTAATCAAAACGCATTTTTCACCAATTTAAATTAACAAAATTGTATGTCAATCGTCTCTTATACGAGTTTTGTCATTCGAAAATTCAACTTCATAAAAATCTCACATTAAAAATTGTCAACACGCCAGTTCAAGTCATTTCAAAGAGATTAATGCCATAAACATATACAATGATATCGTTATATGCTACTGCCAGTGCAGACTCAATATACAGAACATGATGTGCTCGAGAGTAAAACTTGCACAATAGTGCCTGATCAAATACGAAGGCAAGAATGAACATATGAGAAGGCAACAATCCACTGTGTGGATCGTTTTATACCCTATCCCTATCCATCCTTTAAATTAACATCCCTTAAATTTGGATTTTATGGCAAAATTATATTAAATCGTCGCAACATGTTGTTCATACAGTTTATCAAAATCTTGTATGGTTCGACCAAAAACACCGTTTTTCTCCTGCATATGAAAACGCCCCCAAAAAGTAGGCGTGGGTAAGATGATATATGGAAGAAATGTTTGCATTACCAAAGCCAATTATTTTGCATCGTCGCATCAATTTTTTTTTATATGTTTAAAATTTTACCGAAAAATGTTTTTTACTGAAAACGCCCCCAAAAAGTAGGCATGACAAGAAACTTTATATAGATGAAATATAGGCATTAGGATTGTCTAGACATCTCCTTCAGACACTTTTTCAAAATATCTAACGGTTTGGCCTAAAATTAAGTTTATCTTAAAAGAGGGCGTGGCAGTAGGCGGATTTCAACAAATTTTACACTTATTCGAACAGCACGTACAAGAATCACAAGTACCAAACTTCATTATCCTAGCTCAAAATTTAAGGCCCAAAAACCGGTTACCTACAGACGGACGAACGGACGGTTAGACAGACATGGCTTAATCGACTCAGCTAGCAATTCTGAGTCGATCCATGTACTTTGAAGAATACCTAGCTCAATTATTTCTCTATGTTACAAACTATGTATCAAAACTAATATACCCCTATGGGATAGGGTATAAATACTCCCGACGCCCAAGTTAAGAAATGAAGAATTTTTTCCAAAGCTTTTGACAGCCACGATACCTTACTCGGTCAAGTCAACTACAGATTTGAGACAGAAAACGGAAATTCCAGCAACGAGAAAAGTATACATTGAATACATACGTAAGGCAACTAACGATATGAGTTAAAATCATTTTTACTGATGAATACGAACCGATCCTGACTTATGAATCCGAATTTAGCTTACAAGATCTATTTCAGATGCATTAGTAGCCAAACATTTTAGGTTGCTACCATATAACGGTTTTTAAAATATATGATTACGCCGCAAAACTTGTTTAGTTCAAAAAAATTTAATATCCAATATGCTTTTGACTTTTGTAAGAATGACTCAAACTTTCTTGCTTTTACTTTTTTTTTAAATTTAGTGATGATAGCTTCTTACGGTTCGACATTTAACCTCATGCTCATGCAATACCCAGAAGACGTATTTCCACCAAAATATATAATGTACAACAATTCAAGGGCACAGTCGTAAACATCTGAAAGCAACATATAAGTATTACAGGTTCACCTTTCTGACAAAAATCTAGAAAAGAGAACTACCGACAGATATAAACGGCCAAGAGGAGTGATTGCATTGCAGTTACCTCTTATTTAGCAAATTAAAAATTAGGTTTACGACTTCAACTTTTAAAAATAATTTTTGTGCGTTATTGGGCTTATTTGGTGATAAAATAAGTAAGTACAAAATAAAATATTTCATATAAGCCAAGTTTCTTGCTTTTCAATTGTAATCAAAAAATTAATGAATTCACAGAAATTTAAAAGATTTAATAAAGAGAACGTTATCCTAACAATTTCTGTAGGGTGTATTTAGTAAAGTATCCTTACTTTCAAATCTGAAATATTAATTAACCACTAAGCAAACACGAGCTTTCAAAATTCAACTTCATACAGAAATCAATTGGGAACGTTGATATAGATCCAAAGGTAGTTAAAATCCAATGCCATGGGCAAAATCACTACCATCACGTTCTCCGTCAGTTGTATGTCCTTGGTATGAATTCATTCAAACTCAAAATGCAATTAGGCCTTTCAAATCCAACTGTATCTTGAAAGGCTTATATAAACTTAGAACAGATAAAATGGCATGTCCTTCACAAATAACCATTTCGTTGGGGTCATTGGCAATATTAGATTAGGTATATCTTCTTCCTGTTATACAACGCTGTGATCCCAAGTGAAAACACCAAAAATTGTCAGTCATTGATACAAAAATTCAACTCTGGACGATGGCAAAAACAATGATGTTTCGACTTAAACAAGGTTCCGAGAATTGTAGAAAATTGAACGTCTGCTTGTGGTACCATCGGGCATTTTATGGCTTCACAGCAAACTAAAATCTTCACCGAAGAAAAACGTGCGGAAAGGACACGACAAGGGACGATAAACGAAAAAAAACAGAACCAGCACTTCGACCCTAAAACTCTCAACACATATGTGGGTGCAGCTTGCTTACTCCAACGTAACCAATTTCTTTCAAACGAAACACTGAGCGATAATATTGTGAGTCCCGGTTTCTTTAGTTTTTTTTCGTTCTTTTTCTATCTTAGTCCTTTGAGTCATCTTCAACTGGACTTAAAATGGACTTCCCAGAACTGTGTATCTCTTAACATATCTATAGATTGATTTCTTGGTAACATTTTCAATTTTCTTGGCGCTTGTAACGTTATTACGAAATGTGAGAAAAAAAATAAGTCCGTAATGTGAAACTCATCGGATTTTGTTCTACGTATGCTTGTGTGAAGCTGAAAAATATCACATCTGTACGTGTGACAAAAGAAAATCAACGAAAATTGTAAAGGACAATCTCTATTTACAATCACTTTAGAGAGTAGTCGTATTTTGAAGTGGGAACCATAACCAGCTGTTCGCAGGATTCTTACCTATTTCAAGACGGGTTACATAATAAAATCTAAAAGGATTGGTAATGGTGTTTGTGTAGATAGTACTTACTTAATTAAAAGTATATAACTATATAAATCATTCAGGAAGTGGTTAATTTCGATATCAATGAGTGCTTTCTTCTTTAAATAGTTCAATTTCGTACTTTTTGAAAAACCGATGCACGGTCGCCGACGAGGCTTATTAAGAATTTTTCTACAGCTATCGTCTTGACTTTCAACCCGTCGGCATCCTTCCCATCAGTTGCGATCCTTAGAACAGAGGTTCGGTCTTCCTTGTCATCTCGAACCTGAAAGCCGGGTTTTGAAGATTACCTTGGCTGCAGCTAATTTTTACACACTCTATGTGATCGAAGCAATGTAAAGGGTGATCCATTTTGAGGTTCCCTACTTTTTTAAAGAAAAAACACAGAAAATTCAAATTTAATGGAGAATGTTTATTATCATTTGAAAGAACATTCTTTGGCATTTATTTTTTGAAGATTATGTCTATCAAATGTTGTCGTTGCTACGTCGCAGATGGTCCATCCGTTGAGTCCAATTTTCGATCACTCGTTCGAGCATTTCGACTGGTAACTGGCGAATGACACGCGTGATGTTTTCCTCCAAGGCCTGAATCGAAGCGGGTTTGTCGGCATAAGCTTTGGACTTTACATATCCCCACAGGAAAATGTCTAACGGTTTGATATCACACTATCTTGGTGGCCAATCGACCGGCCCAAAACGTGAAATTATGTGCTCACCGAAATGTTCTCTCAATAAGTCCATTGATTGATGCGATGTGTGGGAAGTGGCGCCGGCCGTCTTGCTGAAAACAAATGTCGCCGAGATCACGAGCTTCAATTTTAGTCATCAAATAGTCGGTTATCATGGCACGATAACGGTCGCCATTGACGGTTACGTTCGCACCGGCATAATTTTTAAAGAAATATGGACCGATGATTCCACCGGCCCACAAACCACACCAAACCATTGTTTTTTTTTTGATGAAGTGGCAGTTCTTCAATCTCTTCAGGTTGCCCAAATGCGGCAATTTTGTTTGTTTACATACCCATTGAGCCAGAAATGGGCCTCACCGCTAAACAAAATTTGCCTCGAAAACGTCGGATCTTCTTGGAACTTTTCAAGAGCCCATAGAGCGAAGCGATGTCGCTTGGGAAGGTCGAGCGGCTTCAGTTGTTGCACAAGCTGTATTTTGTACGCTTTCAATTTAAGATCTTGACGTAAAATGCGCCAAGTCGTTCCATACGTCAGTCCGAGTTGCTGCGAACGGCGCCGAATCGACTCTCTACGGTCTTCGTGTACACTCTCAGCTACGGCCGCTATATTTTCTTCACAGCGTGCTGGACGTGGTCTATTCGGTCGAATATTATCCAATAATGAATGCTGGGTCTCAAAATGGGTGATGGTGTTGCGAATAGTACGCTCTGTAGGCCGATTATGTTGACCATAAGTTGAGCGAAGTGCACGAAACACATTCCTCACAGAACGTGAATTTTCATAATAAAGTTGAACAATTTGTAAACGTTGTTCACGCGTAAGTCTTTCCATTATGAAATGCCAAACAATAATAAACAAAAATAACATGACAGCATGGCACGACTCACACGTGATCTGTCAAAAAAGGCTATTGAAAAAAGTATCTCTACTTGGATCACCCGTTAGTAGACATGTTTTTATCTATTTAATAAATCCACATAAATCCAGGACCAACAAATTCGGCGAAGAATTTTTGGTACAACTGTGCCTTCCTATCAATCAAATAAACAGAAAAACGGAGAAATGGTTTTCTGTTTATTTGATTGATAGGATTAGGGATCGGTAGGGCTACTTTTTATACTTTCGAGTTCAAAGTTCTTGTTTGTTGATAGCATAACATTGTCCTGTCCTCGTCAACTACAAGACCATCGCGTTTCAATTGTTCATCAATTGCCGTAAATGGTTCTAACTACAACGGCTAAATGGGACCGACCACTGTTTCAGTAGCTGGAAGGATTTGTTAAAGATGGTACACTATCTGCTCCAGCACGATATTGAAGAAATAGCATGTTAGCACTTCTCCTCGTTGGTATCCGATTCATGTTTGGAAAAGTTGAGATGATCTGCTTCCAAAGTTAACGTTGCATCTTCCATTGTGAGGAGGGCCAACAGTATCAGTTTTTATCGTATACTTATCTGTGCCATAGCTCTAAATAGCCCTATGTGGTGGATTGTTTCCTACGCAACCTTAAAGTCCATACACTGATGATGAGGACCGACTTTAAATTAGTTGGCTTTCTTTTGGGATTTTTCTAAGTGAAAACGTTTAGTCTCTGGCCGATCTTCTGAGTCAAAAGTCACATTAGTCACGCCTACAACTCCAAAAACCGAGGTTTGCCCCTTTGAACGTGTGTACATCCAGGATGTTGAATGAGTGCCTCACATCTAAAGGGTGTTCATACCCTATCACATAGGGGTACATTAGTTTTGATACATGGTTTGTAATAAGAGAAATAATTTGGCTAAAGGCCTGTCCGTCCTTCCGTCCCTCATATCGGTTCGTCTGTGTGTCACCGATTTTCGGGGCTTAAGTGGCGCTATAGTCCGGAATGAAACCGGGCATCAACTCCAATTTGGTTGAGGTCTGTTTCTACTTGTGCGCGCCACTAAATGCGAGGGGTTCCTCTACTACGTCCGGCGTCTGGCTGGGAACCGAAGACTCTGCGAACCGGAGTATTGGTATAGATGTCCACTCGATCTACATGTCCTGGTCTAAAACCACACTAATGAGGGCAGATTAACGGTTTTAGGCGTTCACATATTACGAGAGATAAGATCTTGTAGGCAATGTTGAGGAGACTTATGCCTCTGTAGTTGGCGCAGTTTTGAGGGTCTCCTATTTGTGCATCAGGCAAACGATGCTGAGGTTCCATTTTTCAGGCATACTTTCTTCCGACCAGATTTAGCTTAAGAGTTGGTGGATGTTTCTTACCAAGTCATCTCCGCGGGATTTATAAAGCTCAGCGGGAAGGCCGTCATTTCCGGCAGCCTTATTAAGCTTGATATCAGATATTACTATCCTCACTTTACTCAGGTCGGGTGGCAGTTTTCGCTTTCGCTGCCAATATTTAATGGTTGGTTCTGCCTGACAGCGGAATGTTGTTCGTCTCGAAAGGATTCTGTTCGAGCCTTGTATCCTTGGCTTTGACGTTTTACACTTTGGTGGCACATCCCTATATCGTCGATCGCGCGCTTTTCTTGCTCTTTTTCCTTCCTTCTGAAAAGCCGGTGTTCTTCTCTTCTTCTCTGCCTATAGAGCTCAACGGCAGCTCTCGTCTTCACCTGCAGCTTAACCTTGCAGGCCTCGTTCTTGTCTGCAAGCATCTGTCGTCATTCCTCATCAAACCAGGGGTCTCATGCCGATCGGATTTTACTGCCATCCAAAATATACGATGGTATGGGACGGGCAAACAAAGGATGAAAAACTGTGACATTTACTATGAATTTAGTTATGGTGAGCAAAAACGGCGACTATTCGGATGTGGATTAGTTATAAGTGCCAGACTTGGGCAAGAAGTCTCATGCTTCTAAGACATTGGCGAACACATTGTAACAATTCGTCTGCTTTGTTGCAATTTATTTCTTCCACTAGTTGTTCTTCTGAACCTCTCTGGTTTAATGTTTTCATATTCCAAGTGCAGATACCAACGTCGTTGTACTTTTTTCGACTACCAGGGTCAAAAATGAATAAATTTGTCGGATGATATGTCAGATCTTTACGATAGAGGGCCAGTGAAAAATCATATAGGTGTTGCTACTGCTGGAAATCGCACCCAGATCTTCCACGCTGCATTTCATCGCACTAACAATAAAATCAGTCCCTTCCGAGGCTATGGTTGCTTTTAACTAGGTTTTTTTCTATTGTTGGGTAGTTAACCCAAAGCACAAGGCCTGAATTACCCTTGAGTCCTAAATAACCTGTTTTCGTCTTGTTATCAACATTCGCATTTATCGTTTAGCAAGTTAAGTCCGGTTGGATGAGCCGAATATCCGAATTTTACTACTTAGACGTATAAATAAGCACTTTAGATGTGTAGTTAGAGTTTCAACCACTGGGCATTGCCAAGTTAATACGAATCAGAGTCTATCCTCGTTCTACAACATCCACCATCTTTTTAACCGAAAGACATAATCTTAAAGATTAGTCGTGCTACCAATTTCGCAGGATGTTTCATTATGACTTTTGCGTCCCACCTTAAAAAACAAACTAGGAAATAGGTACAGATTCTCATCGTAGGGCAATATGATCGTTCCTGTCTACCACATGAATTTTTATTCGATTTTAATAAATTTTAGTGCAAGCATGAACGTTGTGTAAATATTTTTGCTGCTGGCGCCTACTTATTTCCATTCATCTCACCCATAAAAATGTCTTTAGCCTCACAAATTTTTAAGCACCATTCTCCTTCTTCAGCACCTCCTTTCGTTTTTCTGTCAACAGTTTAATTATTCAACTGATGCTTAACTTTTAAATTCCATGGAAATTGGTTATATAACCAACGACAAGAAAACTCCTGAACTCAAAGTGACTTGCCATATTCACCAAGCCCACCGAACATACCTATACAAGCCATTAAACTGGTTCCAACAGCAATTCCATTAAATAAGTAGATGTCCTTCTATTCGCCAATCTACCGCTCCTAGCATTATACTCCTCATCGAACTTCGTCACTCTGGTGAAATAAAATTTTATCGAAGTTAAATAAAAACTTTTCCAAAAAAACATACCTAACCTAGCAAGCAACTTCAAAACAGCACATCCGGCATATATAAAAAAGGAGCATTTTGTTTTTTCCACTTTTTGTTTCGTCCTTGTTCAGTCAATGCATGTTGTTTTAAAGTTCCCTTTATTGCCAAGGAGAAGCGTGCTAACACATTCGAGGCTAACCCAATATGGTATTGTTGACATATTTCGAAAAATAGCCGTATCAACGGAAACTTTCGAAAATAAACTTCGCAAGCAGATTGAGTGCATAAAAAGTAGAAAATATATTTTGAACTAATAAAAGAACAATAACGGTACAAAAGTAGTGAGCTACGTATATAAGTTTATGTATGTGTGGCTTGAGATAGAGATGGTGCACTTTGTACTCCAGAGGAGAGTCGAATTTCGTTTGTGGACTCTGGGAAAGCCTTTGATGGGAAGAAGCTCAGAAGAGATGCCAATTAATATGCTAAAATCGGAATCAGTTATTCGAGAAGAATCACTCATGCCTGGTGATGAGTAATGATTCTGGGAACATCCTTTCAAGCATGGATTGATAGTGGGCACAGAATTAAATCAGAAAACGAACATCCAAGCACTACCACTAGTCGCATTACCGTCGTTGATGGTAGGTCCCATTGAAATTGGTAAAAGGAATAGCTATCGAATTACGGTAGTTGAAAGCTTCCATCTATTATGAAGGTTCTCTTTTTTTTTTGTTGGTTGGCAAAAGATATGGATGCATGGTTTTTAAGAGTTCAGAAAGCCATAGCAGTAGAGTATAGGAACAGTGGGAGTTTTTCCATTTAAAAAGTTGAATCCGCACTTAATCGATGTCTTTTGGGTTGCGATGTGCGTTCTATCTTTTCGGGATGGATTTCGTTACGCAGGAGTGGCTACAGTCGAAAGTATTTGTGAGTCCATTCGTTCATGTGGAGGAAGATTTAGCACTAATGGTGCGGCAATACAAGTCCGGTCAGAATAGAAGGCTTCAATAAATTGACGGTAATTAGTGGTGGCGAATCGTAGAGGTCAATTAAACAATTGCATGGGTGAAGGCATTAAAGTGATTGTAATGGATGTGTCTTCAACACGTGTCGTTTAGTTAGTTAGTTAGTTAGTTAAATCGACTATTTTTATTTCTTTCTTATTTCATATTTCATACAATCTTAGTCTCTATGGTTTGGCTTTTGAGCCGTCTACCAGTATGACATTATTTGCTTAGATATTTGTTTTATTTTGTTTAATTTTAGATTTTACACATATAAATTAGAAAAAACAAAGACAGTTCTTAATGTGCTGAAGTTAAAAGCTTTCATCTATTATACAATTTCTGTACCGCATTGCGTTTACGGTATAGTTGTACAGAAGGTCCCAACCTCTTTCGCCATTAAGGATACTCATTGCTTCGTCTAAATCAAGCACCTGTACACCAAAGAAAATGAAGCGAAATTCTTTTAGTACGGGACATCTCGCGATGAAGTGGAAAACATCCTCACGCTCCTTTAGGTTGCACAGGTTGCATAAAATTGGTAGTTCGGCACGGTGCGGTATAAAATTTAGATTAAGAAGTTCTCCTCTTATTTTAAAGATTGTGCTTATCTTATCAGTGGAATTGCTGATCAAAAAATATGTCCTAGACTGTAAATGATGCTCCAATCGACTATAGTAAGCTCTGTATTGCGATGACTGTGCTTCGTTTACTAAAGTATCGTAGATTCGTCGGCCCGTTTTCTCCAATAAGTAGTTAAATTTTTGTTTTAGTAGACTCGATTGTTCGTTTGGTCTAACTGAAAAGTCATAACCGCATTCCAATCCTAGAACTTTCCACTCTTGAACACATTTGACTTTATAACGTAGCATTGAGGAAATCACTATTCTGGGCAGGCGTTCTGGATTCATTGCCATGACTTTTATGATATAATCGAAATGGAATTTGAGTGTATCCAGAAAAAGTGGTGCCAATCCCGTTTCCAAGTATATCATGTAGTTGGGGCAGCTACTCGGTAATCTAAAAATTCTCCTGATAAAAAACCGTAAAAATTTTTCTACGGCTTCAAATGAGCAGTATCCCCAAACTTGCGATGCATATAGGAGGATCGAAGTTGCTGTAGCCCGAAATATTTTTTGTTTAGATATGTGCGAGATATTTTTATTATTAATATACTTTCCCCAAACCGCACAAATTGCCCTTTTAGCTTCTGCAAGTTTAATCTTTAGGTGTATGTTCATGTTCAAGTTGGGGGTAATCACAACTCCAAGATACTTATACTGTTTGACGATTTCGATTTGCTCCCCTTGAAATATCCATTTTTCATTTTGAGCATATCTTCCCCCGCCATCTCTGAATATCATCATCTTTGACTTCTCTAAGTTAACTGTCAAATTCCAAGTTCTGCAATAAGAATCTAGCCTATTTATCATTAACTGCATGGTATCTACTGTATCCGCAAGAAATACGATGTCGTCTGCAAACATTAGTGCTGGAATTTGAGTTCCACTTAGTTGGATTCCTCCTTTAACGTACTCAGTAATGTCGTTTATGTACAAAATAAATAGCAATGTACTTAGGACGCATCCTTGTTTGACACCCATTGTTGTCTCAAATTCTTCCGACAAATGGCTGCCATCCCAAATATAAGCAGAATTATTTTTATACATAGCTCTTATCACGTTTATTACCTTGGATGAGACTTTATATTTATAGAGCTTGTATAAAAGCATTTCACGCGGAATCGAATCAAAAGCAGCTCGAAAATCTACAAAAAACGCGTAAAGCTTTTTTTTCTTCTTTTTATAAATTTCGCTTATGTTGATCAGCGAAAATATTTGGTCAACCGTTGAATAATTTCTCCTGAAACCCGCTTGAAACTCCAAGAGAATCTTCTTATTTTCCACCCAGTCGGTAATTCTACTAAAAAGTAAACTAGCAAACAGTTTGGCAGATGTGTTAAGAAACGAAATCCCCCTATAGTTTGCTGGATCGTCGTAGTTTCCTTTTTTATGAAGTGGAAAAATAATCGCTTTCTGGAAAGCCAATGCCACATCAGCTGTTTCGAAAATTCGGTTGAATTCCATGGTAAGAGCTGATCGGAATTCCAATGTGGAATTCTTATAGAATTCAAAAGGAATGCGATCATTTCCTGGAGCTTTATTATCCTTGGAGTTCCCAATAACGAAATCCACTTCAGCCACCGTAAACGGTTCATCCAAAAAAACATCAACTATCATGGGTGCAGCATATTGTGGGGATGGAGATATCTGTACTGAGTTGAGAAGAGTTTTAAAATGGTCTCTTAACTGCTCTGCTTCCAATCCTAGTGCTAAGCGGTTCGTTTTACCATTAATAGTTTTAACAGCTTTCCAAAAGTCGGCTGATGATCTTGATCTGTTAATCAAGTCAATTTGTTGTAGATCGAATGCAATCTTTTTTGTGTAGCAAAGTTGTTTGTACTTCTTATTTGCTTCCGTATAGAGAGCTTTGAACGTGGAACTATTGTAAATTCTTATCAATTTTAAAAATGAAAATGATCTGCTCCTCGCTAACATACATTCCCTATCAAACCACTTTTTTTGGTTGATTTTGCCGTTTTCGCTCGTGGGTGTGTTTGGTGGTGCAGCCTTTTTAACCATCTCCGTTAAGTCGTCGATTCTAGGATGAATATTCAACTCGTGCAATTTGCGCAGTTCTATGTTAAGGTTGTGTTGGTATGCGTCCCTATAATTGTGTCTCCAAAGCAACTTCGGCAGAAGTGCAATACGGGCTGTTGCTTCTTGAGTGGCCTCGCTGTAAACCTTGAGCACAACTTCTAAAGGCATATGGTCGGAAAACGTTTTCGTTGCTACTTGGAAATTACTTAGTTGCGAACAACAGCATCCTGATAGAAAGCAATAATCAATAACTGAATTTGCTGTGCCACGAATAAAGGTGAATTCCCCACTTGCGTCGCCTTCAGAGCACCCATTTAAAATTTTGCAGTCCCAAGCATCTGCTAGTTCGAGAATTTTATCACCTTTGACATCGCGGATTTCATCCTTAGACTTCCGGGTTGAGTTATTCGACAATGAATTATACGCGTCTACAAAATTATTTTGCGCTACACCGATTCTCCCATTAAAATCTCCAATAAGTATCAGATCGGTTGAACGCAGGTTATTTAATAAATCGTTTAGTCTGTTAAAATCATGAATCCAATTATTACAATTTAAATATATTGGCACTAAGTAGCTTTTAATTTTATCGCTTATGATTTCCAATACATATGCATCCTCTATCTTCTTAAATTTAACTGCCACTCCTTCATGCTTTTTCCGGTATCCGAAAATTTCGCCTCCACTGGCCCTTCCGAATCGATTTGTTTTTACCGCAGGTATATATTTCAGCTCGTGGTTCTTGAAAATGTTTTTATATCTAATTTCATCGTATTCCATTATATGGGTTTCAAATAATACAAAGATATCAAATTCATTTATGTAATTAAAAAAATCTACAAAAAAAATCTTGTTATTTAACCCTGCTATATTGTAACTTAAAATTTTCAAATCTCTAATTATCTTATTGTGGTAGACCGCTAATTCTCAATTAGAGTTGTCGTTCAGACGCATGCTGGGCGGCGCTTCTAAAATCCGTACAGCGGCTGTTTTTCTTGTGTATGCAGCTTGATTGATTTTTTGTTTTTTGATGTCAGATCCAAGGGATGCTGACATTTCGATTTGTCTATTGTTTACGTTCTGTGAGCTGATTGTTGGATTTGTTAAAAATGCTGGAATTTCTCCAAATAATTGTTTTAAATGATTTGTACCATTTTCGCGACCACATTTCAGTCCTTCCGATTCGTCCCACGTAAATACAGAGTCAGCCACGTACAATTTGTCGTCCCTTAGGGTTATCTTCTTGTTCATGACCGGGTGTTTGTCTCGAAGAAATTTCATTAGAGGGAGCAGCTTAGCCCTGCGCATCCGGATATTAATTGGAAGGTCTTTACGAACGCTAATTTGGGTGCCTTTCAATTTGCTCGCGTTCTTAAGAACACCAATAGCAGACCCGCGAGATTTCATTTTGACTACGATCGTTGCAGTGCTCTGGTTTCGCGTAAAAATTCTGTGTGCAGACGTGTCGTTTATATTGTTAAAAGTTGAGTTTCATTTTCGATTTTTTAGGGGCAGCACGGATAAGTCTGTGTGGTCTAAATATTTATTGTAGTAGGTCTGCGCTGGAAAACCTTCCGGACTCTAAACACACTTCTTTTCTAGACAAGAAATCAAGTACTCACCTATTTGAAAATCAAAGAAATTGAACTCAATTGTACGTGCCCAGGATGCATTATCTCAAAAAGAGACCCTCAACAGATCGTGCGCCAGTAAAGTAAGCAAACACAAATGTGCGCCTTAAAAATGTGAGTAATTGAAAACCGTCAGGGTGCAGTTGCTCTTTACCCATCGGACGCGACCTCGGGTGACGCTTAGAGGAATTATCAGCAGATATTCCAGGTAGGTGGGAAATAAAATACCACTCGTGGAACCAAACAACCTAGGGGCAAGGCTTCTATAAAAAAAAAATCTTCCATAGCAGCAGCGAAAGCATTCCCAAGATGGAGTCATGGTGGCATCTATACCGTTCTAGTTGGGATGGACAAAGTAAGCAATCTATTTGAGCTACTCAGATATATTCGGACAAAAGTTCATCTAGGAATCTCAAGGGTAACACATAGGACTCTTTAACAGAGGTTCTGGCGGAAGAGCCGAAAGGCCAACGGTAGCGCTCAATTCGATGCTTAAAAGCAAACATCACTACTATCCAAAAAAAACTCAATGTGATGGGCCGGGCAAAATAACGATGGAAGACTTTTACATCTAAGATATAGATATTCTTATATAAGTACTAGTTATTACTAGTTTAAAAACTACAGGCCATTAAAAAAAAGTCATGAGAAGGCTATAATCCGCTGTGTGAATCGTTTAACACCATATCCCATCTAATCCCACCAATGGAACTAATGTCCCAAAATGTGGGGGTGGCAAAAAACTATATGAGGTTGAAATATAAAAATGTATATGGTATATGGTTTGTCTTAAAATTATTTACAGAAAACACTCCAAAGTATTGCTCTTGATATTTAAACCCGCCAATTTTTTAAACAACTTCTTAAAAGATCAGCTTATGTTTATGCACTGATATGATGCTTATATTAACAGCCTACGGACTTACACAAAAAAGTTTGAAACTCTCACTATTATAGTGCTCCTTATATATGACATTATATATATACGTTTTTATGGGAATTAACATGTCCACCTTCTGATGGCTAATTGCGAGGCACGGCGTCTGGTCGATGTTTCCGGCGACAGCTCGACATCCTTGGCAACAGCGGTGATGTTCTCTGTACAACGGGCGCACCGTGGCCCCGCCGGGGAATCGGTGACTGAATTCGCTCTGCGCCAACACTACAGACGAATTGTAACGCAAAAAAATAGACACGATGATTCCCCGTTCTTGGTTAGTGTATCGCTCCGTGGCTTGTTCACTTGTATTCTACAACTATCTAGTCCACAAATGTCTAAATAGATATGACATTGGCGGCCATTTGCAAAAATAAGAGCATCATCCAATAGGGTGATCTCTTTTGGCCCACCTGTATATCTGTCATTAAATGTTTACTTTGTGTAGGAAGTGGCACGCCTATTTTTCCGATCCCGTCCATTTTTTGTATGACGACTCAAAACCACAACCAACATGGCTGGACAAGAGCATCTTCGACTCAAAACCACAACCAACATGGCTGGACAAAATTTCAAGACTATCACTATTATAGTGTTCCAGATATATGACATTAAATATTTACTTTGTATGGGAGGTGCCACGCCTACTTATTCTACCATGCCCATTTACTGCTCAACTACTCAGATTAGGAATTCATAAGGTCACACTAAGTTTCAAAACTGTGGCTTTCATGGTACTTCAGATACTTTTCCGATCCCACCCAATTTGGACGATTTAAAATGACAACCAATATGCCTGGACGAAATTCCAAGATATATGACATTTAAAATTTACTTAATTTTGGAATTTTGGGATTTTCTGGTTTTCGGATTTTTAATTTTCGGTATTTTGGGTTTTTGGAATATTGAGTTTTAACGATTTCCGATTTCCAGGATTTTGAAATTTTTGGGTTTTCAGAATTTCGGAATTTTTGGGTTTTGGGATTTTAAGTTTTGGTTTTCCGAGATTTCAATTATTCAGCATTTTTGATTTTTCTACTTTTTGTTTTTTTTTTCGGAATTTAGTATTTTTGTTTAAGAGCCTGGTAGTGGGTGTAATTAATTTCTACATAATTTCATAATTTCTTAAAGTTGTCATACCTAAAAAATGTCATCCAAACCGATTGAGTGGTTCGGTGGTTCGAATATATGCTTGAGAATTATATTTTGTTTGGCAGTTATTTATGAGTTATAAATATTTTTTAATTGTTCAATTAGCTTCTCCAAATTTTAACATTAGTTATACAATCACATACATTACAGAAAAAATAATTAAATTTATGTTGCAAGCCCAAAATTTATGTACAAAACCAAAACTAATGAAATGGCAACTGTTACATTTTATATGCGCAGCATCATATAATCCGAACTCACTTGATGCAAAAATAGCTCTGATAACTATTAACTATTTTGTGCAATTATTGCGGCTTTAGGGGTAGAAAGGAGGATAGAACATCTATTGATTATTATCAGCGATGGCGCATCAAAATGAACGTAGCTAAGACAGAGCCAATCTGCTTCCGAAGGCCGAGCAAAATATACAGATCTCGATGCAGAACTGCAACCAAATGCAACTGCAATAAAATGAAATTCCCGGATAAAATCACTGAAACTTACTTACTTACTTACTTACTTAAGTGGCGCTACAGTCCGGAATGAACCTGGGCCTCAACCAACATGCCTCTCCAGTTAGCCCGGTCCTTAGCTAACTGCCTCCAGTTGCGCATTCCAAGTTGGTTGAGGTCAGTTTTACTTGTGCGCGCCAGTTAAGCGATATCTTCCTCTACTGCGTCCGACCTTGGCAAGAATAATTCTTCGTTTAATTTCTGACGAGATGTTGTTGTCAGATTTAATACCGGAGCTGAGATAGATAAAATCCCGTACTACCTCAAAGTTGTATCTGTCAATGGTGACGTTCTGTCCAACTTGTCGATGTTGTGTGTTCTTTCGTGTTGTGAGCATATACTTCGTCTTGCCCTCAATTACTGCTAAACACATTTCCTTCCTTCTCTATACTAGCAAACGTGGCTATGACATCACGTTGCGTCCTACCAATGATGTCAATATCGTTGGCGTAGGCTACTAGTTGCATCGAATTTTGGAAAATTATGCCTCTGCATGAGAGTTTTGCACAATCGTCTCAAGAATCAAATTGAAGAAGTCACATGATAGCGCATCGCCTTGCCTAAATCCTTTTTTGGTATCGAATGTGTCGGTGGGGTCGTTTCTGACCCTGATGGAGCAGCGAGAATTCTCCATCGTCATCCTACACAAACGGACGAGTTTGAGCGGTATAGAAAAACTAGGCATGGCTCTGTATAATTCGTCTCTATAAGTGTCGTATGCGACTTTGAAATCGATGAATAAGTGGTGGGTATCGATTTGGACTTCTTGGATTTTTTCCAGGACCTGCCGAAGTGTGAAGATTTGATCGGTTGTTGACTTTTCTGTCCTAAGACCACAGTGTTATAGGCCGATCAGGTTGTTGGTAAACGGTTTCAGGTGTAGGCAGATATTACGGAAGATAGGATCTTGTAGGCGATGTTGAGGAGACTTATGCCTCTGTAGTTGGAGCAGTTTAGAGGGTCTCCTGTTTTGTGGATCGGGCAAACGATGCTGAGGTTCGTTCTGCCTGACAGCGGAATGTTGTTCGTCATCGCCGTTTAACAGTATACAGAAGTGGTTCTTCCATATCCTCAGCATCGACTGTGTCTCAACAACGATGTTTCCGTGTTCATCTCGACAGGATTCTGTTTGAGCCTGGTATGCTTCGCTTGGAAGTTTTATACTTTGGTAAAACTGACGAACATCTTTCCTGGAGTGGCACCTCTCTATATCCTCGATCGCGCGCATTTCTTGTTCTTTTTTCTTCTTCTTTCTGAAAAGCCGGTGTTCTTCCCTTCTTCTCTACCTATAGAGCACAACGGCAGCTTTCGTCTTAACCTGCAGCTTAGCCTTGTAGGCCTCGTTCCTGGCTGCGAGCATCTGTCGGCAATCCTCATCAAACCAGGCGTTTCTTGCTGGTGGGCGCGATAAACCTAGCACATCAGTTACGGCTGATCTAATGGCTTGTTGACATCCTTGCCATTGTTCTTCGACATTCGATGCTGGTGGTATGGTGTTAATCGAGAGGTTTAGGGATACGCGTTGCGCGAAGGTCTTGGCGGTCTCCCGCGATTGCAGTCTTTCGACATTCGCATTCTAACATTGGCTGCAACAAGGTAGGGGTCCGATTCGATGTTAGCTCTTCGGAATGTTCGGACATCCAAAATACTAGATGCGTGCCTCTTTTCTATCGATATGTGATCAATTTGATTGACCGTTCGTTGATCTGGAGACTGCCATGTCCCCTTATGGATATCGAGGTGAGGAAAGCGTGTGCTGGCTATAGTGGCATTTCGTTCCGTAGCGAAGTCAAATAGCCGAAGTCCGTTACCAGACTTGTTGTCGTTTAGGCTATATTTTCCAACAATACTGCTAAAGATGTCTTCTCTTCCAACCTTTGCGTTAAAATCTCCCAACACGATTTCAACATCGTACTTCGGTAGTCGCTCATAGGTTTTGTCAAGGAACTCATAGAAGCCTTATAGGGTACAACAACACTGCATATATATTTTTTTCAAGAAAATCCATAGAACGGACTTCTGGATCTAGAGCGTGCAGGTAAGAAAAATTTCCAACTGCTGCAAACTGTTTGGTCACATTTAATGAAATCGAATGCATATACATACCTACATATATTACCATTAGTGTTTGTAAAAATTGCGCACAAGTACTTTTGGCCCGAATATTTTTTGACGAGATTTTCAGTTGTACTAGTTGTTGTAGTGAAACTCTTTCTCTTAAAATTTTTTCTTAATTTTACCATCATTTACCGATATGAATGTACACATTTTCTATAATTTAGCCAAACTCTAAGAATCGGTTAATTTTTCCGTGATTGGTATTCGATCCTGGTAATATAAAGTTACAGTCGTGCACCCAAAACTTGTTTTTCTTTGACCTACAAATAAAAAAAATTCTCCAAATTTAAAATGTAACTCTGGTGCGGCTAAAAAAGCGAAATGGTACCTAAATTACAAAAGTTAACTCGCTAAACGCTACCTAATCGTGTTATTGTTTATGGCATCAAAAAGATTATTCAGTCTGTACAGGCAAAAGTGCTATTTTTGTCGGCCTCTGAAAAACCCAGTTATATAGATCGTAGGAAATTTTAATAAACCAAAGATAAAGTACTAATCATTTGTTTCACACTGCAATGAATAAAAGTCACGCACGGGTTTTGATAAAATGTTTTATCGATTAATTAACGTTTATCGAATATTTTTCAAGACTTTTTTTTCCAAAACAGCGGCGAAACAAAGTAGTATACCTCCCGGCGGACACCCTGTATATACAAAAAATTTCATTCAATTTGACAAAATAGTTTGCCAAAAATTAACGATTTTCATTATTTGGTCCATAAGCAAAATCCGTTAAATGGATTTTTTCAAAAAAAAAACTGGGTAATCTGTTCTATTGTTATTAATCTGCTTATAGCGTAATATAAAGTTTAATGAAAATCGTTACTGCCGTTGTCGAGAAAATTGAGGTTATGTATAATTTTGATATGGCATGTACCCCTAATATAATGGCTAATAGTAAAAAATAAAAAACCTTGAATACGAAATTTTTAGTTTGAAGAAAATCGGTCAAGCCGTTTAGGCTAGAGACCCAAACGGACAGATGAACCGATGGAACGACGCAACGGACGGAATTCCAAAACCCCTATTTTAGGTTTCGCTATTCTCTTAATGTTAGAATCAATCAAAATATCGAGGTCAATTTTTTTCACGAAGACAATACCTTTCTCTGTGTAAGAGAAAGTTACCAATATATTTTATCGACAAATAACGATGATATTATGGAAGTAGAGTATGAGAAAGGGTGATAAAGAGACTAATAGTACAATACCTGTGATAAATTGAATGCATTTTGGACAAAAAAGCCACCTAAGCAAGAGTGCAGTTTTGATTTGACGATTCACATGAAGACATCCAATACAATAATTGTGATAATTTTGTTTTTATGAATATTGGTATGATATAGAAGTGCATCACTAGTGTCTTACCTGTACTATTACGTGTTGAAAATATTTCCATGAGTACGGGGGTATTTCCCAAAGAAAAAAATCCCCGGTGGAATAAAATATAATGAATATCATCTTATCAAAAAAAAAAAAAAAAAGCTATTGCAAGAACATCTTGTCAACAACAACATAATAAGTATTAAACAATCTAGATTCAGATTAAGACATTTATGTGAAACATGTGTACATTTAAGTGATTGCAGAAAAGATATCGACGAAAAGAGTAGTGTAACCGCAATCTTCTTAGATCTTAAACATGCCTTCGAGACCGTTGGTCATATAATCTAACTTAAAATCTAAATATATAATGGTGCTCAAAACACAGACCTATTTTGGTTATAAATCTTTCTCAGTGAAAGAAAAGAGCCGGTATAATAAATGTGAAAATACCAAAGGAAAAATACTAAATGCCCTATTATTCATAATCATTAATGTAATGATATAGAAAAAGTAATATCTAACTGCAAAATAGTACTTTTTGCAGGCGATACATTATTGTATATTAGCGGAAGAGACATACAATTAATAGCAAATAAAATACATAATAATCTTAGTGCAATAAATTCATGCTTAGACATAAAAAAATAATATTTAATACTGACTACACAATATACATGCTACTACTCAGTCTTACTCAGTCGACTTAAAGTGTCAACTGAATTATGTATTGTAAGGTAAACACGACAAAACCATTTAATAATAAGTCCAATAAAAGTGTATAACATGACTACAAAACCCCATTTCGAAAACCGTGCAAGTATTCTGTTTCTCCGTAACCCAAAAACAAAAAATAGACCCGAAAAACTTAAAAACAAAGCAATGTGAATAATACTAAAGTGTAAAACATATATTCCGATATCAAGTTTATTGAACTCTCTTAGCTGGTAAAATATAAACAAAAGACTTTACAATGTCTTACAATGACACTTGTCTATAAATTAAAAAAAATTATATGTATCTCCTATACTTAAGAACTCACATTCCGCAAAATAGAGAAATCAACTACGACCTAATAAGTACTTTGAATTTCACATACAAAAAATAAGAACAGCAAGTAATCTAAGACTCCAAACGTTCAAAATGCTGCTTGAAACTATCTGAAATGAAAACTATATATACATGTAAAAAATATTTGAAGGAATGTATTAATTCAAATGTCAACTAAAAATATACAAATTTGCGGCGCAATAAGCTCGTCAGTACCCAGGACCTAGCTTTCTCACAACCATTCATGTGTGCGTATGTAGTTCTTTCACGATTGCGGAACCTCATATTTTATGCTGACTCCGAACAGCTAAGTGAAGATCATCAAGAGAGAAGGGCCAGTGACAAATCATTTAGATGTTGCTACGGCTGGAGATCTAACCAAGACCTTTTGCGCGCCATTGAGCCCGTCAAAACTGTCAATTGTCAATTAAAACCAATAAATCCATAACGAATTTATAAACAGAGTGTAAAATTGAAGAAATGGCTATAAAGCCAAATAAAGTAAATAAACTAAAAATTTAAGAACATTATGCTTGTAATGATGGCTCGGGACTTGTGCAAAACCTTCTCAGTAATAATGTTTAAGAAATCACACCAAAGCATTTGCTAACATTGTCTAAATCAATGGTTTTTAAATTTATTAAGCTACGGTAATCTAAACACGTCCCAAATATATTTCGGAACTCCAGCTCGTCACGATTTAAAAAAAAACAGCTCATTTCAATATTTTTTTTTGTAGAGGGTGTTTTTTTAGAGGTTTGTTTTTTGAATAGAGATAAAACTGACATTTTGTGTTCAAATCGGGCAACTCTAATGTCATTTATGTTCAGTTTGGTTTTCCATTTCATCATGAATAGGTTGACAAATGAATAACGCTTGCAATCGTGCAAATTTATTTCGAAAATAATGGTTCAGTTGGCGAAGATTACCGCAAGCTCCTTCAACGCACTACGTTTACTTTATGCGATAATACGCATCCGCAGGGATGTCGAACAGTGCGCACCGAAGAAACAATTGCCGCTGTAGAGCAAATTGTTTAAGGGGACCCGAATGAACCGATTCGCCACCGTGCACAGCAATTGGAGCTTTGTCCATCAACTTTATGGAAGATTTTGCGCAAAGATCTTGGCTTACGGCGCTACATGCCACACAGCCCACGACATGAGCGCATAAATTTGCGGAATGCACCTTTCACTTGGCCACCAAGTTCATGTGATTTGACACCATTGGATTATTTTCTTTGGGAATATGTGAAGTCGCTCGTCTACGCCAACAAACCAGAAACGAAAGTTTCTGTGTCGTTATTGGCGACATACGGCCCCAAATGATCAAAGAGTGGTTGAAAATTTGACCTCCAGACTTGGCTTTATTCGAACCGGCCGCCGCAGCCACATGCCCAAAATCATATTGAAATATAAATGAAATTAAATTATCATTCCAATAAAGCCAAATTGATGGACATAAAGACGCTTTTCTCGTATTTTATTCCAATCTAAAGTTCTACACCTCTAAAAAAAAACATTTAGCTAAGATTTTTTTTTAAAGAATGTGTGAAGCATAAAACTGTTTTGAAACTAATTTTTGTAAAATTGACATCTATCTCCGAAAGCTGCATTCGCATATCTTCCGAGCGTCCAATTTCGATCTGTATTTAGTCGTTGCACAAGTATACGTTAAAAAGCCTCCTTCACAGCGATACGTTGTGACAAACGGAATCAAATTTAATATAGCATTCAAGTTTGGCAAGTTCAGATACAGAATCAAATATATGTTTCGATGAAGAATAACTCGTTTTAAGGAATGTGTAGTGTCATAGGCTAAGTTTTCATTAGACATGGGTTTTGTATCCACTCAATGTCAGTTTCGTATCAGGAAAGTAATTTAATAAACATCTTTCTAGACTTACCAAATCCCCAGCGATCATTTCGCCTATATCTGCTATGACCCAAAATTGCAAATAATTCAACACTATACTTCTATAAACAGGTAAGCCACAAATTATTTTTTCTTTTTGAAGATGTCAGTTTGTCTCTTAATGCAAAGCAGTAACAGTTTCGTTAAACTTTTAAAAAATGTCTGCGAGATAAGATAATTTTGTTGTCCTTTGCTCATCAGCCAAAAACATCAAAAAGGTTTGCAAATGAAAGGATATTTTTGTCCAGTTGGAACTATTCTGTGGCTCAGAAGGAAAGACACTTCAGTTGCATTTTCGTTGTCAGTTTTTGCAAATGTAGTAAAACTGGACACTGTGGATGCACGCAAGTCTATTTGTTTTTGAAAAAGAAACTTTTTTTTTCATTTAAATTTTAGTGAACTGAAACGAAATTTCCTTTTATTTTTACTGGTACGAGAGAACTATGAACTACAAGGCATAGGCATAATGCAAAAGGTCCTTCAGAAGTTCCAATAGGTAGAAATCCAAAAGACAAATAAAAGTTAACGTATCGTCGTTTTTTTTTGGAGTGAAGTTTTTAGTTACATGTTTATCTTTTGTTGAACTTGATGTCGCATTTTCTACATCCGAAAAAATTTTTTCACTTTTACTGCAGCTAGTAAGTTAGTAAGGTATATATTTAGGCTTTTACAAGCAATGTCGATATAAACATAAACACAAGACGCAAAATTAAAAGTTTATAATTTTATTCTAACTTTATTTTCATTCTTTGCAAAATAATGTGCAGGACCTCATAAGAACTATGTGCGAACTATTCTCACACGCATGTATACTCCATGGCTTGTTGCTCGAAATTTTCTTCTGAACGTAGATGTTGCTGTGCCATTTTCGTTCACACCCAAAAAAAAGCATTTGAGAAGGCTACAGTCGTTTTACCCTTTCCGATCCCATCATTAAAACTAATATCCCTTAAATGTTGCTTTGTACCATAAGAAATATTGAAATTGATATTGCCACAACATATTGTTGAAAATCTTTTATGGTTCAACAAAAAACAACGTTTTTCTCCTGAATATGTTATGGCGTATGGTATACAAATGGTTTTTGTAGTAAAACGCCTCAAAAAAGTGGGCGTTGATTAAAATAATATATGGATCAAATATTTATTTTATCAAACCCAATGATTTTGCATTAAAAGTTTTTTCGAATATTTTAAAATTTTACCGAAAATTTTTTTTTTACTGAAAACGGGCTTAAAAAGTGAGAAATAAAGATAATGAGTCAATCCCATTATCTATATTTTGTCCATATAAGCTTTTCAAGTTACTTTTTCAAAATTCCCTACCGTTTGGCCAAAAATAACGTTTTTCTAAAAAAAATAGCGTGGCAGTGGGTGGATTTTGAAATTTTTTACACATTTCGAACACCTATGTACCAAATTTCATTATCCTAGCTCAAAATGTAAGGCCTGAGAACTGATGACCTACAGACGGACGGACGGCCAGACAGACATGACTAAATCGACTTAGCTAGCGATTCTTAGGCGATCCATATATACTTTGAGGTATATATTGAGGAAAGGGTATAAAAAGAGCTGAAGCTTTAAACATTCCTTCATTCAGTGCAGCCACTGCAATTCACAATATCAATAAACGGTTATTTTAATATATTTGTTGTTTTACGTAAGAGATAATTACTCAGATCAAGTGGTTTGGTTTTAAAAATTATCTTTTGGAATTTTATCTTTTTTTTGTAGACCAAAACGTTTGATTAACGTAACTTAAATAGATCAACAATGTTTTTTTGTTGACAATAACAGAACTAATTGACCTTGAAAGTGCACGATAAAGTGCATGATAAAGTGCGTCATTGCTGGAAAAAGTAAACAACGCTATAATATGTGTGCATGGTGGACAGTTTGACATATAGTATCATTATCGGGTGGAAACCATTTATTAGTCCATGGTTATCAAATTTGTTTGTCTTTCATGGCATGCATAAAATATTTAACATAATCAACGATTTAACGGCTTGCAAGATAACTTGATAGCATCAGCAAAATTTGGAATTATGAAATTATGTAAGGGACAATTTAAATTTTTGGTAAATTTTCTACACGTTTTGCAATTATCATATATCTGTCACTTTTCAGTGAATTTATTGCCAGCAGTTAGAACCCAGCACCAATTGAAAGTTGCACATGCACTCATAAAACTAACACCATTACCGAAATAATAATTTAAATAGTCGCAAACATAAACCCCGGGTCAGATATATGTATTTTCATATTAGAGGATATATCAAGCTGAGTATACGTAGCAAGCTGCTTTTATATTGCGCAAGTAGTAAAAATATTTTACATGCTTTTCAAAATTAAGAAACGATCTGTCGACAGAGATTTGGTACACAAATACAAAATTGGGCTCGTTAGTACCCAGGGCCGAGCTTTCTCACAACCATTCATGTGTGCGTGTGGACTTCTTGCACGATGGAGAGACTTCCTGTTTAATGCACACTCCGAACGGCGAAGCTAGGCCCTTTGCCCCAAAATTTTGTATTTGTATTTGTTTTTTTAATTGCAGCACTGGGTGACGGACTAGACATTGATGTTCAGCAAATGTGTTGCATCAATGCACATGATCGGTTTATAAGGCAAAGGAGCAAAGAATGGAATCATTTCGATGAAAAGTTTTGCTACCAGCTCCGTTACAGATATGTATATCAAAACAAATTTCTTTCGGAACAAAGTACATTATTACAAATATGTCTTTTTCCAATATATTTAAAAGTTTTTCGTTGTATAAATTGAATTATAAAACCCAACGAAGTTGGGCCGGGATCCTAGTCCTAATTATATAATCAAACAATTCCAAGAAATCTTTTTCCGCACAAATCGCTCAAACCCTTTGTAAGATATACCTAATATTCAAATTAACCTTTATTTTATAAAAAAAAAATGGTGAAATCATAGTTTAACCAAACTTGAAATATACTCAAACAAATTTTAACAATTCCATACATCACTATTCGATAAAAAGTAAATTTTTTGAAGTCACATTCTTCGACCTCTTTTATGTATGCAGACATGTATCTATGCATCCCACCAAGCAATTCACAAATATTTGTTAACACTTTACGCTCAATTTTTGCAAAACCATTAAATTTATGTATTATTTTTAAACTCATTTTTAGGGGGGAAACATCAGCATTCTAACACAAGTCGACATAATCTATGTTTAAAAAGACCCAAAAAAATTCAAAATCGCAAGATCCATTTTTGAGAAAACCATTATTAAAAAAATGAAAATCTAATTTCTGATCTATTCATAATATTTATACTATACCATAAACAAATATTCATCTTAATCAAGTATGTCGTTCTTGAGAAATGAGTAATTTTCAAAAGCGCCATAATTGGAAAACCACTATCGAAGCTATTTCCCTATCAGCAATATTACCTGTATGAAGTCTTATGGAAAAATATTTGGCGCACTTTTAGGAAGCTATTTAATTTTATAAGACTTCTTTTAGTATTTACTTCAAGAAAGCCTTACAGAAAAAAATATGTGTGATGTAAAAGTCTGTAAAGAATCAAGCAAGCTTTCTCCAATTTGAAAAATAACATAATTTTTAATTATTTCCTCTTATTAATTAAAATTTCGATCCCTTATAATTATTTAAACCCAATTTGTGTTTGAAATTCAATGGAATTAATTATATAAAAACTCTTATCTTACGGGGGTTCCGACTCGCGTTCTCTCGTACAGTAGTCGAACACGCTTTCCATCAGGCTGTGCTCTGGAACATGAAAGTACAGTCAGTACAACGAAGTACTTGAACCATGTTCAATCATTTTCCGGCAGGTTCCCGATACTTGCACTTTTACCCGATCTATTAACCTTAGCTTTTTTAAGCCTTCATTCGTAAGTTCAATACATACTTTGCTTCGGATTAGCTTCTTGCGAAGTTAACGTATGTTACATGTACATTGTACACACATCACCGGGAGCTTAAAAACAACCTTACATAGTTTATACCATCATAACTTCGGTTATGCTTGTGAATTTTCCGGCATAACATCTTAAACAGGCTTCTACCCAAACAATCGACTGCAAAAATGTTCAGCCCTCCCACACAATTACTATATAAGGCCTACAGAAATAATTGCTTGTGTAAATTAATTTTTATAGACTAATAGAGGAATAATTGTTGGTTGAGTATGCCATCTTATTTTTAATATATGCCTGTAAAAGCTTAGTTTTACATTTTTATCAACATCGTTAGAGTTAAAGATAATCGCATCTTAAAAATTTTGTTGTATGGGAGGTATTCGTATTTTTTTAAGCTAAAGCCTGAATATCTTCTGTAGACCCACCAACAACACCCATTGCCCAAATTTCAGTCAATTCGACCGAGTAGTTTGAGGTCCATTGTAAGTAACATACTCCAGACTCCAGACGGCAGACATACATTCAAAAAAGAATTCGTACTTGGGGTATCTCAAGACATAAGATCATCGAATTTCCACAAAAATTTGCTATACCATGTATACTGGAGAAGTTAAAACATGAAATGTTGTAAAAAAATGCTAGAACTTGGCCGCCAATGAAAAATTATCTCAAAATAAAACTGAAAAATGTCAACAAAATTGTAGATCAAAACCAACATGATACATAGTTTGTTACAAAGAGAAATGATTGAGGTGAAAATACCTTAAAGTATATGGATCTACTCTAGCTGAGTCTATCCGCCCTTCTGTCTGTTCGTCACCGATTTTTGGGCCTTACGTTTTAAGCTAGGATAATGAAATTCGGTATACAGGATACCTGTCCGTTTCCACAGAACAAGTGAAAACATTTTCGAAATCCGCCCACTGACAAGCCCACCATTTAGAAAAAAATAATTTTTGGTAAAAACTTACTGAATTCTAAAAAGTGTCTGCACAACATATAAAGACAATTTCAATATCTATATTTCGTCCATTTTTGGTAAAACTCAACATTTAGTTTTTAAAGTAGGATGATACGGGAAAGTGTATTCAACGTTCTTATATGTTTTTGTTTATAAACATACAAATTTTCGTAATTTGTATCGTCTTCTTCACTTGAGGACTGGTCCTGGTTTTGTCACGTTATTAAATCTCCGTTTACTCGTAATTTTTAGTAACATTTTTAATAACGTGACATAAATTGAAATAAACGCTTCACATCTCTGTTTCTCTATTACATATGGCACTGAAATTGTAAATTGTGCAATATCTTAAAAAGCATTATCATTTTCGGTATCAGAGCAATAAAATACACAAGAGATCGGTTTTTTCTACTTTTTAAAAAAATTATTCGTCAATGGATTGAAGTAGTTGATATCGTTGTTTTTACTACGGCATGCGCCACACGAAGGTATCTGCCACTTAGTTATGCTATTAATATCAAACAAAACGAAAATATAAAAATCAATTGCTTATCAAAAAAAAAATGTTTATACTGGTATGTAGATACACATACCGATTAGCCGGTAAGCTATTAAGACATATGAGAAGGCTGAAATCCCCCATTGCAAATCGTTTTATACCCTATTCCACATCACGATAAGTTCAAAATGTTCTACAGACGAAATGTACATACTAATAAACTCTAAATTACTAATTTTTTCGAATTTCCTTGAATATTTACCAAAATCATTTTTTTAAAGAAAATTCCCAAAAATTCCTTACAGTTATAATGTCTAAATATGTTATTCGAAAATCTTTTCAAAATTCCTTACGGATGGACCAAAAGCAACTATATTCTGAAAAGTTGGGCGGATTTTGAAATTTTTTTAGACTTTGTACTTGCAAACAAAGAGCATTCAGTACAAATTTTAAATTTAACTATCCCAGCTTAAAGTCTAAGTTCTAAAAATCGGTGACATACAGAACAAATGACGGACAGACAGACACACGTGGCTAAATCGCTAGCTCAGCTAGAGATTCTGAGTCAACCCATACACTTTACGATATGCTTATCTAAATTATTTCTCTATGTCACAAACATAACGTTAAAACTCATATACTCCTACACGATTAGGTCGATCTTTAAATGTATCCCTATAGCATACAAGTTACCAGAATAACCAGAGAATTGGGATCATTGATAGTCAGAGCTGCCGTAATGATAACAAAATTGCTACCACTTTTTCGATTTCTAAATGTTGATACTTTGTTACTTAACATAGATATACATGGTGTATCATGAGACATATCCTATTTACTGAATCGATTTAAAGGAAACTTTATTAACATATTATTATTAAAGGACACAATTTAGAAATTTATTTAAGATCTTTGCAGATTTCAAACACTTGCATGCTGACTAGTTGGATAGTTCGTATTACATTGAACTGACCGATGAACGCTTTCCACACTTCTTGGTGACCTTGGTAGCCCGGATTTTGGTTGGTTGGTTCAATGCTGACTCAAATATTTCAAAATATTAGATGCCCACAGTCACCGCTCCCGAGACACGCTCCATAGCAAGTGAATATCTTCAAGCTAGGCTACTTGGTCGACATAGCCCCCCGCACATCCCGGATTCCTGCGTTTATCAAACATATATGGATAAACTTTCTTTTAAGACACTAAGTACATGATACTAAATATACAAATTTTTGGCGCAACAGGCTCGTTAGCACCCAGGCCGAGCTTTCTCACAACCATCATGTGTGCGTGTGTACTTTTTGCACGATGGCGGGACCTCCTGTTTTATGTCGACTCCGAACGGCGAATTTTGAGATAAGCTTTTCTTGACAATTGATACTACTCGGATGATTTGTCAGATCTTCATGAGAGGAGGGCTAGTGAAACATCATATAGGTGCTGCTACGGCTGAGAATCGAACCCAGACCTTCTGCGCTGCAGTTCATTGCACCATCGCGCCACTGAACACATCAAGTGCATTTGATTTTAGTTCGCAACACTACCTTTCCTACTGCTACCACTATTTATTTACTAGTAGCACTCCGGAATAAACTTGGGACTCAATGTGCATGTACAGTACAGTTGGAATCGTTCTTGATTAAATATTTGTGTCTATATGCCGTCAACGCTATTTGGACCGAAGATTTTTCGAAGATACTGTCCATCCCCAAGCACCGTAGTGCAGGACGGGATGATCAGGGTCTTATATAGGGTCTCCTTAGTTGTTTGAGTGAAGCCTTTTTCGTGTTCCTTCGTGTTGCCAGAATCTACATAGTCTTAGATCCCCCGCCCATTATAGACTTTCTATCGACCGATAGTTTGGTAGGACTGTCAATCAATATGGAAGTGCGCACACTACAACGATTCGGAATCGGCTGATAAAATAGTTTAATAGACTTCGCGATTGCCTTCAAACTAAAGTATTTGCCAAAATTTGCAACGTACGCTCATTACCAAATTTTTAAGTCTGCAAACTTGGCCGATTGTTCATGTTCCTCTGAACTTTGGACTTGAATTTTTCGTGATGGCACTGACAATTGCTCCTCCATCGCTAAACGTTGAACCGGCCATCGTGAATTTGATACAAAGTGGAAAAACGACCCGCGCTTTACAAAACATAATTTAAAGACTACTCTGATGTTGATCTGATGCACTCAATATTCTCGATTTCTTACTCAACAGAAATAGTAATATTGTTCGAAATAAATTTAATTTTGCGACCGCTCTATGCAGATCTAATAACCAAATTCGATATACTGAGCATGTGTACTCACCATCAAACCGACCGTTTAATCGATCCAGTATGGGTGTTAGCAGCCCAAAACGACCAAACTATCGGCGTAGAGAAAGTCTGATGTGTATTTGGTGAGATTCCATTCTTCATGCCAACTTTAATCCAACCAAATTTTGGTTATGAATTGGAAGATACTTACCAAATCATTTCATCCGTCACTGTTGGTTAACTCAAGTTTCGAAATTGCTATCCTCATTTCATTTAGGTATTCGCCACCGCCGTTTAACAGTCTGCAGATGTGGTTCGTCCACGTCCTCAGCATCCACTGTGTCTCAACTAAGATATTTCCTTTTTAATCTCGACAGGATTCCGTTCGAACCATGTGTCCCTGGCATAGACGTTTTACACTTTGGTAAAAAAAAAACATTTTTTCCTGGAGTGGGACTTCTCTAAATCCTCGATTGCGATATTTTTATCTTCTTTTTTTATCTTTCGAAAAAGTCGTTGTTCTTTCCTTCTTCTTTGCCTAAAGATAGATGTTGGCGGTATCGTGTTAATCGAGAGGTCTCTTGCCATTGCAGTCTTTTGGCGCAAAATTTGTTCACAGACATTCTTACCTTGGCTGCAAAAAGACACTGGTCCGAGTCGATGTTTGCTAATCGGAATATTTGGACATCCAAAATATTGGATCAATTTGATTGATCGTTCGTTGATCTGAGGACTGCAATGTCCCTTGCTTAAACCGTATGCGGGCTAAATGGCATTTCGTTCCGCAGCAAAGTCAATTAGCCTTAATCCGTTGCCAGTCGTGTTGTCAGGTAGTCTGCGTTTTTGACAATGCTGCTAAAGATATAATCCCTTCCTTCCCTTTTAACGTCGTACTTAATGTGGATTGCTACAATTCGTTCACTTATGTCTTGAAAACATAAGACCTCCTACCTAAGTCTAAGATGTCACAGTTTTGCATCCAAAATCGAATTTCCTGAATGGCAGTAATGTCTGCTTTGTACATTCCAGGAGCAGATACTAACGTCGGTCGCTAAATCAGTCCTTTCTAGGGCTTATGGCCGCTTCGTAACATTCTTTTTTTTTCAATGGAGGGACAGTTCGGTATTATTAGATTCCCCTAAGACGTCGGGCCATCAGCATCTTAAGGCCCTTGGCCTAACGGTTCAGCCAGTACCATTTTTGTTGAGGGGTTCTGATTTACCCACGAAATTCCTAAATGACTTGTGCCTGAATATATCGAAACACCTCATCTAGGTTATTCACTTTATGCATTATAACTGGGACTTCTGACGCCACTAGAGGCATAATTTTCCAAAAACCGGTACAACTACTAGCATACGCCGACGATATTGACAACATTGGTCGGACCCAACGTGATGTCGTAGCCACGTTTACTTCTAAACCCACGGCAAAAATGGGTTTAGCAGTAAACGAGGGCAAGACGAAGTATATGCTGTCAACACGAAAGGATACACAACATCGACGAATTGGACAGAACGTCACCATTGACAGATATAACTTTGGGGTAGTAAGGGACTTTGTCTATCTCGGCTCCGTTATTAACTCTGACAACAACAACACGTCAGAAATTAAAAGAAGAATTACTCTTGCCAACCGCTGTTTCTTCGTGCTATGAAGGCAATTTAGTAGTAAAGCCCTCAATCGAACTACTAAGGAGATCCTATGTAAGACACTGATCATCCCAATCCTTCTCTACAGCGGTGAAGCATGGACCGTCTCAAAAGCGGGTGAAGAAATCCTTGGTCGATTTGAGAGAAAAATTCTTCGAAAAATTTTCGGTCCCGTTTGCGTTGACGGGCTATGGAGACGAAGATTCAACCAAGAACTATACGAGCTGTACAATGCCCCTGGTCAAAAAACTCCGGCTCGCAGAGTCTTCGATTCCTAGCCAGACATCGGACGCAGTAGAGGAAGACCTCGCCTTAAGTGGCGCGCACAAGTAGAAACTTGGAGTGCGTAACTGGAGGACTGGCCTGATTAGAGAGAGGCATGTTGGTTGAGACCCATGTTCATTCCGGACTGTAGCGCGACTCAAGTAAGTAAGTAAGCAGACGCCACCGTTGACTACATCTTGGGAGTTCTTCCGCTGCCGTCTGGTAATAGAATAAATGTTTCAATGTTAGTACACTACTTTTTCTACTACCAATATCTGTAAACTCTCACGGCAATGCTATCGCTAGCCCTATGTGTTCAATAAAACCACAATTCAAATTTATTGCCTGCCATAGTCGCTACTGAACTTTTCGAGCAAAATGTGTTGTGAGTGTTGCAGTGCCCGTCAGCAAAAGATTTGGGTGATTACCGTCGGCTTACTCTGCCTTGTAATCGGAATTGTTGTTGTCACTGTGTGGCCGAGCGTATCCCAAAACATCATCAATAATGTGAGCCAGTTTTAACCGCTTACGGAGTATCTTTAAGAGCGTTCTTTTTAATTAGAAATTCCCACTTGTTCCCACGAGCTGGATGTACAACCACTGGTTGAACCCGCCCGTAACCAGCTACATGTTCTTCTACCTATTTAACTGGACAAACATGCACGAGGCGACAAACCCCAATGTGAAGCCCAACTTTGCCGAACTGGGACCGTATGTTTTCCGCGACGAGAAGGTAAAGGAGGACATTACCCACCATGGTAACAACACCTTAACATTCTATGGTCGCAGGACATGGTTTTTTGAAAAGGACATGTCAGTGGGTTCACTGGATGATATAGTTACTATGCCCCATCCGCCAACTGCGGTAAGTGGCACTTTATGCTCACGACATCGGTTGAAAGTGCAATCGTTTATTTGGGAAATTTTCAGGTGATTGCAAATCATGTCCGGAAGTGGAACCGCTACATGAAAAAGATAATGAACTTTGCGTTAAAAAAAGAAGGCGGATTCTTAGGCGTCAATAGAACCGTCGAGGGTTGGCTCTTCAATGGTTTCTATGACCCACTGGCTGAATTCGCAATGCTTTTGGAATCCGACTTGATTCCGTGGTTTTATAAGGAATTCGGATATTTTGTAGGCCGCAACGGATCCAAGACTTATGAGGGATCATTCACCGTTAACACCGGCGAGGAAGATTTATCCTTGCTCGGTGAACTGTCTCATTGGAGCGGCAGTAATCAATCGCCGGCATATAGGGGTGAGTGCGGTCGTATAAATGGAAGCACTGGAGATATATTCGTCCCGGGTCGTGGTCCCGATGAAACTGTGTCGCTCTTTATGCCTGATACGTGTCGGTCGTTACATTTGTTTCCTGGTGAAAAAAGACGCGTTCGCGGAATTGACACGGTAAAGTATTCCGCGAACAGCATGTCTTTTGACAGCGGACAACTGTATCCAAACATGGAGTGTTTTTGTTCGGAACAAAGTGATACTTGTGCGGCACCGGGGGCGATAGATTTGGGTGGTTGTTTGTTTGGCGCTCCACTATTTTTATCACAACCTCACTTTCGAGATGCGGATCCTAGTTATGCTGCGACCATTACTGGCATGAAACCTACTGCTGAGGATCACGTGTTTTATATTGTGATGGAGCCGAAATTAGCTGTCCCGGTGCGTGTGAATATTAGCATGCAAGTAAACATGCTCATGAGGGATGATGATATTATTGAGTAAGTATTGTCAAGGGCGATTGATGAGATTCGTTTGGGTTAACGTTTTTGTTTCTGTAGATTATTTCAAAACCTGAATGAATTTTATGCGCCGCTGATTTTAGTCTCGTCGAGAGCCGACTTAAGTGAGGGGATGGCCAGGACTGTCAGGGTAAGAAAATATTTTTAAGCATTAATTGAATTATTTAAATAATTGTGTTGACATTTGTATATTTATATAAATACAAATCACTAGATAAGGAATAATCATTTTTCGAACATTTCCTCATCTAAAGTGGAAAAAAATGTTTGGTATCCATACAAGGTTTCCGAAAAAAGAAAGCAGGTTCTTAGAAACCAGTCCAGCAAAAACTTTCTTTTTTAAGGCTTATAAAGCTTTATCTACATCTTGATATGCTGACCTTATTCGAATTGCCTTACATGGTTTTTCCCAAAATGTTATAAATAATTTTTAGAGTGTTATCGATTTATATACTTTTAAAATTGATAAAAAATTTTTTGTGTTAATGTGGCTCTACAGTCCATGATAAGTTTTGTCATCTCCAGTCAGATAGGCTTTTATCTAGCATCGAATATGCTGATGGATTGCGAATTTGTGTCCATTTGCTTTACATGTCATTGCCAAGTTAAAAATCAATAATTATTTTGATCATGTTTATGTCACTAAACTATGATTGAATTTTCGTCTGCCTAAGCCAATTAAAAAATGGAACCGTAGATTTTTATTTTCAATCCGCTTTTGAGCGCGTCATCTTGCCTTCATGTCTCTTTGAAAATCAAGTGTTTCTGAAAGGATGGTGAATTTTCAATAGATAGTCGGCCTGCAAATTAACTTTCGTTGGGGAGTTTTATAAAACTTTTTTTTTCAATTTTTTTTTTTATTTTTTAATGGTTTCATTTACAATTACTTTTGTTCACAATTACATTACGATTATAGAACGAACGGCTTGATTGAGGACTGCACTAGAACTGATTTTATTCAAGTATCCTTATGGGTATTTATAGTCAACTTAAGATTAATTTTAGCTGATCTTGCAATATTCAATATGCAAGATTCAGTGGAAGTATAAACATTTTGTTTGTTAGTTAGTAAAGAGTGATATGAAAACCATTTGCCACATGTCAGTTTCTTAATTACAAGTGTCATGTGATTGGATTTCTCAACTTGCACAGATTGATTGAGTTCAGTTAATCACTAGGTGGTTATCGTGGTGGTCGTTATCGATTTTGATTTCTTAGATCTGTGCGAATTCTTAACATATTCACACTGCAGGGGGCAGATCAGGCTGTTATCGCGATAGGAAAAATCTTTTAGGCGATAGATAAGATTTAGATTAGTTTATTAATTGAATTAAAAATATGTGTATGTTGCTATTATTATTATTATTACTACAAACTTTATTTGCCGTACAAACATTTTTACATATTACAATTATTTAATAAAATCTTATAGATATGTCATAACGTAAGAATTTTAATCTATGTGTTAAAAAATAAAAATAATATAAAGTACAGGGTGTCCACCGGGAAGGTATACTAGTTTGTTTGTTTATAATTTTTTTTATTATATGAAAGAGAATGGATCTTATATTGATAAATATTTTATTTAGTGTCGGCAATTAAGTATGGAATACAATATTAGGTAAATGTCCACCTCTGTTAGTCTCACAAATGCGAGCCCTTTTGAGCACATTTTTCATTGCATTCTCACACATTTCACGCGGTATTTCATTAATTTCATCACGAATATTTTGTTTGAGTTGCTCCAGCGTTTCTGGTTTGTTTGCATAAACCTTGCTTTTCAGATATCCCCACAAAAAGAAGTCCGAAACAGTCAAACCAGGCGACCGTGGAGGCCAATCAACATCATCATTTCTTGAAATAATTTGTTGTGGAAAGAGGTCTTGCAATAATTCCATTGTAATCCTGGCTGTATGCGATGTGGCACCGTCTTGTTGATACCACATGTTAATCAAGCCCAAAGCATGCAGTTGTGGCATTTAAACGTTTTCATACCACGATATCGCTCCCCATTCACAGTTACAGTTACACCGTTACACCGTTTTCATTTCCAAAGAAGTAAGGTCCAATGATTCCTCCTGACCGTCTCTGGTCCTGTATTCTAGAGATATGTCCTGTCCAGTTCCGTTTAAGTGTTTTAACCATTAGTTGTTTGCATTAATTGAATGGAACATTCTCTTATGTTTCACATGTTGCCAATCAATTTATCTGAAGATTTCATACAAGTATGGTATGCATAAAAATGCCATTCCAGCTATCACCTCTCTACGATTCACTTTCGTAATCGTACAGGCGCATGACTATTATTTGATGACCACAAATCGGATGGACCAGATGCGGCACATAATTATAAAGAGGTATTCACGCTGACCACTGCGTAAGCTTTCCACCTGTCCTATTCATCAGAACTCTTCCAGAGTAGCATTTGTCCAGCACATCGCTAAAAAGGGTGGATTTTCTCTTTCATCAAACAAACCAATTGCACTCAAGAACCTTCTTTATAAGGTCAAGGAAACCCTTATAATCTATGAGCTAAGAAATATCTTGATGGAAGAAAATAAAGTTTTCGTAGCAACAGGTCCAATGGAAAATACAACTACTTATCTCACCGAAAATTGCAATGGTTCTCATTCAAATATTTCAATTTTGAATATTTCCGTTATGTTAATACCCGCCAGTTGTAAACTAACATATTGCATATTTTTAGGGGTGTTAATATAAAATGATTCGAACTTTGTGCATTACGCATGTTCGTTGCTTAAGACATTAGCAACATTACTCTGGAACACATGATTTTTTTTCTTGTATCTTCGGTTGTTTAGATAAGAAAGTAATAAATCATATATTAACGACAAATATTTTAAAGTCGGGTACATGGTGTAAGTACGAAGGACTTAATCGTGGGTTCACGTGTAACGTTGAAAATAATCGAACGAAACGATTTTAGAATATAAAAATATTGTAATTTTGATTGAAATTATTAATTATAAATACTAACCATAAATTTGTTTTATTTTTCCTTTTCTCTTTTTTAGTTTTCCCTTAAAATGGAAGCAATAGGTGTGGGTATTGGGATTGCAGCGATTGTAGTTGGTGTCATACTTCTTCTCACGGCAATATTCCTTACTTGTACAAATCGATGGAGAGGACAAAAAGTCGCTGTGGACAAAAAAGATTGTCCATAAAGTTTTACTTTAAATTCTTCTTTTATCGCGTTCAACTGTGATATATAATTTGTTTTGTTTATTTAAAAACAAATTCGTATAAAATTGACTTTAAAAAATAAAAACACAACATATTCATATAAGTGTTATGAATATAAGTATGTTTATCAGTTTGACAAATGTTTATTTAATTGTTTATTATTAAGTCTTGGAGCCATCATTACCAAAAATACTAGCACCGTATTAACAATTGAGAAATATGAAAGGTAAGATATTTGAGTATAAAATTTAATTTTATATTTGAACAATTAATTATATATAAGGTTTAGCTAACTAAAGCTAACTAATGCTAACTAAACCCTTTTTTCCTTCTGTGGTCTCGTCTTTTATTTAAGGTAGAATGTCCCTCAAACGCTTACAAATTATAAGGAAATTCTTTCTAAAAATGAAAAAAAGGAACGGGTGATTTTTTAAGTGTAGTTTTTTTTTAAATCGATTAAAACAGTCAAATATTCAAAAAATTTAGTGTAATCGATAAATACCTAGGCCTTTGCCATTTACGTTGACAACTTCATGTAAATGTTGTCCGCGGCTCCCAGCCAACTGGGGTAAAAAAAATACGCGTATCATGGCTCGATATCGTTCGCCGTTGACGGTAAGGATTCTTCAACGGTGTTCTTTGAAGAAAAATGGACAGATGATGCCACCAGCCCATAAACCACACCAAACTGTCGATTTTTCGGGATGAATCGGTAAATCTTCTATGGCATGTGGCTGTTCATCACTCCAGATGCCACAGTTTTGCCTATTTACGTAGGCAAAACTGTCGCATCTGGAGTGATGAACAGCAACAGTCCGTTGAGCCAGAAATGAGCCTTATCGCTGAACACAATTTTTAGATAAAACAGCGGACGGTGCACAGTTTTCACAGAGCACGAATTTTGATAATTAATTTCAATAATTTGCAATCGTTGCTCTTATGTAAGTCTTTCCATGATTAAATGGCAGAGTACAGTAAAAACTTTGACAAATGACGTTTAGACGCCGTTACTTAGATACCAGCGCTGCCCATCTGAAAAACCTATTTTTTTAAAAAATCACTCGTTATTAATAAATTCTGCAATTGGAAGATTAGAACTACTAAAACCATGATCTTTAAATATATCTACATGACTTTGTTTTGTTGTTTGACTTTTGAGAATGTTTAATTTAAGGACGTAATGTGATTGGGTATTTAACGATTCCCACATCGGATTGTAGCCTCCACATATATTTACACAATCAAATGAAATTGACTGTTGAAAAAAAAATCGAATGTGATCTTACAAGGTGATCAGACGATATTTTGTTTCATCACTTCTTCGTTGCAATTAATCGAATTCACAACGTCTCAAAATAAGTTTTACTTTAAAAAAGCAATCAAATAAATATCGCCTGTAGGCCCTACTTCAAGATCTCTAGTGTGAAGATTCACAAAATGTTACCAAAAGTAACAGCTTCCTACTTTCGGAAAGACTCGGAAATATCGATAACACCGTCAAACATGCAAAAGAGAATCTTAGCCAAAAGTACCGGTGTAAAATTGAATACCTACATCAACAAATCTGAACACGTATATTACCCGAATCAGACCAGATCCAAATTTTCATCTTCAAATTACAGCCGCTCTCGTCCAATATCAACTTTTTAAAGCATCGCAATTTGTATTTACACCCACATACGTTAAAGGTTTCTCTTTTTAAAAATGTCTTCATATGAAAAATACCGTTCTATCTAATGGCAACACTCCAATACCAAAAATACATCTCCATTATCACTAATCACATACACATCGAAAGCCCAATAAAATGTACCTACCTCTTCGGATTCAAGACTTCAGACGTCAGGCATACACCTTCGGCAAAAACACATTTATGAGACCAAGAGGAAGGGGGAAATAACCATTTTAGCCACCTAAATGTTACAATACATCTAGCAGCTTTCGTTTGAATCCTTACAACAATTGATAGTGCTCTCCTGGGCTCACCGATGAGTTCCATTTTTTTTTTTTATAGTTTACCACAGTACGAGCGATTGAGAAGTGGAAGAAAGAGAGTGATAGGAAAGATTTTGGATGTAGTGGAGACTTTACTCCGTGGGTGGTGTCCGAACTAGCTTCGGGGAGTCACTTTTTCTTGTGTTCGTTAAATTTGAAGAAATTCAAGATGGTGTGCATACTTTTAGGTATTACACCGACCTTTTTTATCCTGCTCACACACAATTCACGAACCAAAATTTACTTATTGATAGACACCAGACGTTCTTGGTGCATGCTGGTGAACCACGTCATTTTTTCAACAAAACCAACATGCAAACACGAAGCCATCCCTTCTTCGCACACCAAGTACGTGTTGCCTGTTCAATACACACAATCAAACAAAAACACAACAGCCGTCCAAAAAATGTTTAATTTCAAACAAACATATTGAACCAACAACATGCGATCACCGACGCACGCGTCGGTTGTGGTAAGTACTTGGTTGTAGGGCCGGATCAGAGCACCGTAGTTTTGGCGTCGTGATGTTTTTATCGTTTCATAAAATCCATGTCACACCGTCGCAAAAAAAGTTTCACTTCAAAAAATCACCTCTTCCATGGAGTGATACACTCCCCCAGAAAGCGGAATAATCGTGTCTATTTTTTTGCATAACAATTCGTCTGTATTGTTGGCGCAGCTAGAATTCCGTCGCCGATTCCCCGGCCGTCCGACACCGACTGCGCAAATACAGCGCCGTTTGGCCACTAATTTTGAAGAGTATGGGATCCACGAGACGCTGCCAAGAGTGGCCGCCCCGGAGCGCCCGTTATGCCAAGAATATCGCCGCTGTTGCCGAGGATGTCGAGCTGTACCCGGAAACATCGACCAGACGCCGGGCCTCGCAATTAGCCATCCGTCGGTGGTGCCTAAGGCAAATTTTGCGCATGTTCCCATACAATTTTTCGATTAAAATCATAATGAGCGATGAGGCTCATTTCCACCTCAGCGGGTACGTGAACAAGAAAAACTATCGCTTCTGGGGCACCGAAAATCCAAGAGTAATGCACAGGAGCTATTACACCCGCTCAAAGTTATTGCATGGTGTGTTGTTCACGCTGGAGGAGTCATTGGGCCATTTTCTGTCGACAACGCCGCTAGTCAAACGACAACAGTGGACGCGCGCGCTATAGGGCCTGTTAATCGAGTTTTTTCTGCAGCAATTGGACGAATTAGGACTGGAGGACATGTGGTTTCAACAGGACGGAGCGACGGCACACACTATGCGAGCCACAACCGATATTCTTAAGGCGGCGTTCCCGGGTCGCCTCATCTCTCGTTTTGGCAACCGTTCCATACTTTTTTGTAGGGTTTTTTGAAGTCCCTTGCTTATGTGAACAAGCCCGAGACCCTGGAAGCCCTCAAGGACAACATACGACACGAGTGCCAGATTCTTTCGCCCGAAGTTCTCGCCGAAGTGATGAAAAATGTCATAAGACGAGCCCGTAAAATTCTAAAAGCTCAAAAAAACATAATTAAAAAACGGGATCGAAGTTTTTTTCGGATGACTTCTTTTGGCACACCCCGTATTATCCGTAACACTTTGCAAAGCCCTAATTCAAACATTTTTTTCATAAAAACATAATTACTACGAAGTGATCGTTACATTTTGTTGGAATATGCACCTAAACTTCTTTTGCGAGATTAATCCAAAAGTTTTGACAAACTGGAGAAAATTAAAGTCTATCAGAACTGTTGTTGCTAAAATTGTCATACATTTTAGATTTTTAGATTAAGATTTCTAAAAATGGAGGATGTACTCATCTATCATTCAGCTTTTAATTTAAATGTAAGAAAAGCCTCAACCAACTCAGCATATTCTTCTTCGTCAAAACCAAAGTAAGAACGAAAGATTGGTATACCGCTTTGCTTACAAATACTTCGGTGAGACTTTTCTGAGGTGTTGATGCAAAAGGTACAAATTTTTGATTTATGATTTACGATCGACGTCTTTAGTAGGATCGCAAAGTTCTTACCGATGCGATGGCAGCAATTTTTATAAACATATGTCCAGTCCATACTTGTAGCCTGTTTCAGAAAGTATCTGAAATACTGTTTCGAACTATGAGTGATAAAAAGAAAATTTAAATATTCACAAAATGAAACGTAAATAGATGTTATCATATAGCTTGTAAACAGGTTTTTATATATATTTTTGAAGCTATTATGTTGCAAAAGTTATTATGAACTTTGCGCCGCTATTATTTAATTGCGTAATGATATTCGAATTCATAACTAAAGCCGCTTTAGCTTCATGTATGCGTTTGAGTGATAAAATTATTATGTTTTTTTGTTTGATTGGAAAAATGCTCTCCCACAACTAGATACTATTTTTTTTCAGCACAAAAACAAAAATATTTTTAGATAAGTATTTTAAAATCGAGCAAGTATGTGCGTACTACCAAAGAGTATAGAGCTACATACAGTGCGCATCTCCTCATACAACGAAAATTTTCTATGTGGGGTACTGATACCCCCGTGTTCACATTGCTACCCCAGCATTAAACAACAGCAAGCCGTCACATACGATCGACGGAATTTTCCCGTCGCAATTACCGCCCCCATCTGAAACGGCGACAACATTTTTAGCTGTGATGCGTTCTACATGTAGTTCTATACCCCTTGGTACTACTTAGTCTTATACATTGCCTTATACATTGAAGTGCTTTTGAGAGTGGTTTACACCTAAAGGTATGTAAAAAGGCAACATACTTGGATCGGTGGTTCCTAAACGGTGGTCAGCGCGAGACCTAGAAGTATCCTATCATTGTGTTATATAAAAAGGATAATAAAATAATTTGTACAACTTTTCTTGTACGGCAAATTATAACTCGCATATATTTTTACAGTGCGCAGAAATTAACTTCCTTGCTGTACCAGTTGAGATAAATTTGGATATTTAGAAAAAAGTGTGCGTAACTCAGAACTTCATATTGATAAAATACATCTTGTTCAGATGTATTTCAAAATCCCTTCGTTTTTACCAAAAACGTCGTTATTTTAAATGTGGGCGTGGCAAAATCACATTGTATCTTATTTTTCTCCAATACGACATATTCATACTTAATAACTTAAGTGGCGCTACAGTCCGGAATGAACCTGGGCCTCAACCAACATGCCTCTCCAATTAGCCCGGTCCATAGCTAACTGCCTCCAGTTGCGCATTCCAAGTTGTTTGAGGTCGGTTCCTAGTTGTGCGCGCCACTTAAGGCGAGGTCTTTCTCCACTGCGTCCGTAGTCTAGCTGGGAATCGAAGACTTTGCGAGCCGGTGTATTCGGGTCCATTCGTTTTACATGTCTATAGCCATTTTTAACGTCCAATGCGGAGTGTTTTGACTCGTATAGTTCTTGATTGAATCTTCGTCTCCATAGCCACTCAACGCAAACGGGACCGAATATTTTTCCTCTCGAATGGACCAAGGATTTCTTCATCCGCTTTTGAGACGATCCATGCTTCAGCACCTTAGAGCAGGACTGGTATGATCAGGTTCTTATATAGGGTCTCCTTAGTAGTTAGAGTAAGGGCTTTACTATTGAATTGCCTTCTTAGTTCGAAGAAACAGTTGTTGGCAATAGTTATACTTCGTTAAATTTCTGACGAGATGTTGTTGTCAGAGCTTATAGCGGAGCCGAGATAGACAAAGTCCCGTACTCGTAGAAGCAAACCTTAGCTATGTCTCTGCTCAATATTACACGGTCCGTAGTAGATGTCACAGTTTTTCATCCTCTTTTTTCCCGGCCCAACACTTCGTATTTTCTGGATGGCAGTAATATCTGCTTTGTAGCAGTTTGGGGATTCCGCTAGTTGTTCGCTATCACCTCTCCTATTTATTATTCACACATTCCAGGTGCAGATACGAACGTCGTTGTCCTTTTTTCGTTTAGTAGAGTCGTCAACAATAAAATCAGTCCTCTCCAAGGTTATTAATTGCTCCTAGGACACGGGGCCAGCAGTATCCACTATGGGATTGAGTGCTGCCGTTGGCCTTCCGGTTCATCCGCCAGCATCTCTGTTCAAGGGGCATAACTTATCTTTGAAATTGCTATACAACCTGTTGCCCAAATATGTCGAAGCTGCTGTCTAGGTTCACCTGGGACAGCAGGTCGGGTATTCAATCCGTGCCATTCTGGCCTGGCTGTTTATAGTATTGCTGTTGCTGCAATCAAATCCGGTTGGATGAGACCAGTACCCGATGGTTACCACTTGGATGGTAAAAACAAGCACTAGATGTGTAGCCAGAGTTACAATCACTAAGAATTACCAAGTTAGAGCCAAGAGTCTACCTTTGTTCTACAACACGCAACCACCAATTAGACATATAGCCTGATAAATAGCAACGACTTTTGCATGCAGTAATTAGACATATTGAAGTAGCTGCTGAATTTAAGATCTTTAAAGTTAATCTCAGCAACAACCTTATGAACAACCTGGTTTGCCCTTATCAGTGTGGCTTAAGGCCAAGAAAGTCAACAACCGATAAAATTTTCACACTTCGGCAGATCCGGAAAAAAACCCAAGAATTCCAAACCGATACCCACCACCTATTCACTGATCTTAAAGCGGCATACGACAGCTTTTACAGAGACGAACTATACAGAGCAACGTCTTGTTTTGGTATACTACGCTGTATAACTCGCCCGTTTGTGTAGGATGACGATGGAGAATTCTCGCTGCTCCATCAGGAAATGACCTCACCGACACATTCGATGCCAAACAAGGACTTATGCAAGGCGATGAGCTGTCATGTGAATTCTTTAATTTAATTCTTACGAGGATTGTGCCAAACTCCCGAGCCAACAGCAGAGGCATAATCGTCCAAAAATCAGTGCAACTACTAGCATACGCTGAAAAACTTGCCATTGAATGCAAAGCAATCAAAATCCAGCCGGCAACATCTCCAAGAACAGTGTGATGGCCAAATTTTTACAGCAAAGCAAACTGGTTGTTTGGGATGAGTGTACAATGGCGCATAAAAAGTCTTTGGAGGCATTAGGCAAAACGATGCAATATTTACGAATCAATCAGTAATGGGTTGGTGGTGCTATGATTCTGTTGGCAGGTGATCTTCGGCAAAAATTGCCAGTCATTCCATGGTCAACATCAGCCGAGGAAATTATTAAATGCTTTAAATCGACCGTTTTTTTTAAACACTTCAAGAAACTCAAACTGAATTCGAACATGCGGGTCGAGATACAGAATGACCACTTTGGAGGAGTATTTTCAAAGCAATTGCTGGACATTGGCATTGGCAAGATCCCTATTGACATTTCCACCCGCTGTATTCAATTTCCCGTCGCTTTCTGTCAGCTTACAAAATCAAAATCCAAACTCATCCGAAAGTTGCTTCAAAACATTGCACAAAGTTGCAAATACACTGCGCGTCATCAGGTTAGCACAGCTTCATCAGCCTAATACGATTGCTTCTGATTTTGTTGATGTTAACTTGCAGTTACTCTTTTGTTTTCTATTTTTCTCATCTTTGTATGCACTATCATTGGCAAAGAGAACATGCAATAACAATGTACCGTTATATGGTTTTTGCTATTTTCTTTTAGTTTTAATGGAAACATGAGCTTAATTTTTGCGTCATCGGGTTAGCACATGCACCTTGTCTTTCATTTATCTTCGGAATTTGAACACGTATTGGCACCAAATTTTATTTACAGCTCAAGTGATCTATTTTTTTTAATATGGGTAAAGGAAAAATGCTATCGGTTGAAGAGAAAGCAAAAATCGAAACTTATAAAGAGCTCAGGCTTTCAATAAGTGAAATATCAAAAAGAGTTGGCAGAAGTCGAAAAGTGATATACAATTTTTTACGTAATAAGTCGGGATATGGTCGAAATAACAAAGGCAGTAATAATAAAGTGATTTCCGATGCTGGTAAGAGAGCAATTTTGAGTAACGCATCCAACTCTAATGAATCTACCGCAAAGATCAGGGCAAATGTTGGTGTTAAAGCGAGCTTATCTACTGTTCAAAGGGTGATAAGGAATGCTCCACAATTGAAAAGATTAAAACTAAAGAAAAAACCACCACTTAAAGATGCTCGAAAAAAAAGCGATTAAATTTCGCACGAGAGCACATGGCCTGGAAAACTAATTGGCACTATGTTGTCTTTTCGGATGAAAAGAAATTTAATTTGGAACGACCCCATGGATACAACTATTATTTCCATGATCTTCGGAAGGAGGAACATCATTTGAATCGACTTCATAGTTGTGTGGGCGGTGTGATGGTGTGGGGAGCTATCTCCTACTATGGTACGTGCGAGCTGCAAATTTTCAACACAAATATGAATGCAAACACTTATAAAAACGTACTGGAAACTGCTTTTCCCCATTTTAAAAATTTATTTGGAAATGTGCCATGGCGTTTCCAACACGACAATGCTCCGATTCACACTGCCCGGGTGATTAGGTCTTGGATTGAAGCACAAAACGTCGATTTATTGAAGTGGCCGCCTTACTCACCGGACATCAATATAATAGGAAACGTACGGGGATGGCTGGCTCGCAAAGTTTACGAATCTGGCAGGCAATATTCTACCAAAGAGGAATTAATTGAAGGCATTAAAAGCGCTTGGTCAGCCATTTCCTTGAATTATATTGGAAAGTTGTACGAATCGCTTCCCAATCGGATCTATGAGATGATTCTCCACAAGAGAGGATCGACTCATTATTAAAGTTGTAAAAAAAATGTTTAAATTAGTTAATTTATAAGTTTAAAAATAAGTTCTTACCTGAAAAATTTTAAAAAAATTTAAAAAAAAGTGATGTGTGCTAATTTGATGACCTAATTTAAATTTTTAATTTTTCAGTTGATTTCGAAAATAAATTATAAAAAAATATTGACAAATAGAGAAACACTAATTTTTGTTTTATTTAGTTGAAAATTGATTTGTTAATAATCGCTAGAATTTTTAGAATTTTAGCTTTCTTACTTTTATTAGAAATGAGCGAAAACTATTAAAAGCAGGGGTGTGCTAACCTAATGACGCGCAGTGTAATTGTTTGGTTGATCGAACGCTGGAACTACCTCACAATCTCCAACTGAAAGTCGGATCAGGAATAAAAATGTTGAGTAATAATTATAAATATATATTTTATATTTGCAATATTACTCGGCTTGCGGTGAAAAACGTGATAAACTACATTATCGAAGCAGCAATACTTAAAGGGAACTACAAAGGAGAAGACGTTTTGATACCACAAATACCAATGGTTCCGACTGACTTGCAATTCCCTTTTAAGCGCTTGCAGTTTACGGGCCGGTTTGCAGTCGCAGTATTCGCAATGAGAATTAACAAATCTCAAGGGCGGTCATTGGAACATTGAAAATCCATTGTTTTTCGTCTGTTCCAGTGTCGGAACAAGATAAGCATTATTTGTTTACGCGCCAGATAACAAAATAAAAATGTCGTGTATCATAGCGCGCTGCAATGAACAAAATTATACCACAGGAAAGCAATCGAAAAAGGTATTTATATAAATTAGTTTCTTATTTATATAGATTGATTACCTGAATATCGATTTATCAATCAAATTGTAAATAAAAAACCATAAGATTAACTGCAATTGCAAATGTAAATAAAATATTCCCCAAACCTATAAAACACAAATTATCATTAAAAAATGTCATTTTAATATTGGATGGTAAAACAGCAATTGCCGGGTCATCTAGTGTTATAAACTTACCAAATCAGCACCACCGGCTTGGGAGGAAGCCCATCATTTTCGGCAGTCTTTTAACGCTTAAGTTTATATGTCACTTTTCTCACTTTACTTAGTTCTGGCGGTTGGTAGTTTTTCTTTCATCCCCAATATTGAGTGGTTCGTTCTGCATGACAACGGGAGATTGTTCGTTATCGCCGTTAAACTTGTTCTTCCATGTTTTCTGAATTAACTGTGTCCCAACTACGATCTTTCCTTGTTCATCCCAACAGGATTCTGTAAACGTCTTGTATCCTTGCCTTAGCTTTGACGTTTTACACTTGGGTAAAACTTGCGAACCGAGGGTTTCTTGCTGGTGGGCGTGGAAAACCAAGCAAATCAGTTGCGGGTGATTCGAGGACTTGTAGACTGCATATTATTCGCTGATGACACGCACACATGAATGGTTGTGAGTAAGCTCGGCTCTGGGTACTAACGAGCCTGTTGCGCCAAACAATTTTATTTTTTTGGTATGGTGTTAATGAAGAGGTTAATGAATACGCGCTTTGCGAATGACTTGGCGCTATTTTGCGATTGCAGTCTTCCGGCATAAAATCATTTCACAGTAATTTTTATGTGTTGTGCATATCCGCATTCTTACCTTAAATGCAACAAGGTAGTGGTCCGAGTCGATTTTAGCCATCGGAATGTTAAGACATCCAAAATATCGGATGCGTTTCACTAGTCTATCGCAAAGTAAACGATTTGATTAACTGTTCGTTAATCTGGAAACCGTCATGTCTCCTAACGGTAATCGAGGTGAGGAAATCGTTTGCAAGTAATTTTAGCATTTCATTATGCAGCGAAGTGAATAAGCCTAATAAATACTGCTATAGATGTCTTCTCTTTTTAACTTTGCGTTGAAATCTCCCAGTACAATTTTGACATCTTACTTGGTGGTCATAAGTTGTATCCAGAAGCTCGTGGAAACTGAAAACAGCCTTTCGCAATATCATCTTTTTGCCTCCGTCGGCGCGTGGGGCTAATGTAGGCAAATTTGGTCTTGATGCGGATTGTTTCAATGCGTTCGCTGATGTTTTGAAAGCATAAGACTTCTACATTTATATTAATCCACATCCACATAGCCACTGTGTCTGCTTACTATAACACGGACCGTTATAGATGTCACAGGTTTTCATCCTCTTTTTGACAGCCCATCCCATCGTATTTCTTGGAGACCTCCGTTAGTTCTTCGAATGCACCTACTTTGTTTTATGTTCTCAAATTCAAGGAGCAGATACGAACGTCATTGTCCATTTTTTGTTTAGCATAGTCGTAAACAATAAAAATCAGTTCTTTCAGAGTCTTTTCGCAAAAATGATTATATAAGTTAGTAGGTACTAAGCTCAGAGCATAACCCTAACCTGGAGAGCTAGGCCCACGTGTTCACCTGAGGACAGTAGCCTGGATATTCCATGCCAGTCATTCTGATCAGCGTTTTTATATTGTCATACTCTAGTCTTTTTATACTCGCACTTATAAGTTTACTAAGCCAAATCCAGTTGGAGGTGATCATAAGCCGATGATTACCTTTTAGAAGGTATTTTTAGTTTTAGTTTATATGCTACACCTCATATTCTGAACACCAGCATAAATGCGAAGCAATCTGTTCAATAAACGAAGACCTACAACAGATTATACAATTCGAAAGGAACATTTAGCTCAGTTCAACCAAAGATTATAAAGCCATACAGATGACGCATTGAGAACAGACAACAGAAACATTAGCTCGTACACGAAACGAGGTCCAAATATGTGACGGGCTCTGCCGGTACGAGCCGCCATAGAATAATTTTTATTGTAAGCAGTGCGTCACTAAAAACATATCTTTCCTCAATTCATATCTGTAACCCTTGGCACACCGAAATCTATTAGGAGATCTGCCTCTTTGTTAAAGATATTATAACGGCAGATATCGGGTTTTTTAACACGGACGCTACAAAAGTTGAGCGACAGGGACAGCAAACGACGCAATATTTCTTGCCGCTCTTTTGACATTTCTCTTCAGTAAGGTTTGCGATTTCATGATGGAAAGATATACGATCCAACAACGAGTCGAAATAATTAAAATTTACAACCGAAATTCGGAGTCAGTGGCCTCAACGTTAAGAGGGCTACGTACAATTTATCTTTGTCATAATCGTCCTTGCAGATCAACAATTGAGCGTCTAGTGGAAAAATTTGAATCAATCCACAGGCACAGTACAAAATGTTCCGGTGCCAGTGAGATAAAGAAGTGCCCGTAGTGTCGAGAGTATTGCTGCCGCTGAGGCTTCAGTTGAAGAAAGCCCAAATGTGTGTCTCACACGTCGTTGACATCTCTGTGACGTCGTTGTGGCGAATTTTGCGAAAAGATCTTGGCCTACATTCTAACAAGATTAAACTGACGCAAGTACTGAAGCCGCTTGACCACCAGAAGCGTCGTATGTTCGTGAATTGGGCTGAGCAACAACTTGAAAATGATTCGGATTTTCATCGAAAAATCATCTTCAGCGATGAGGCTCATTTCTGGCTGAATGGCTTCTTCAATAAACAAAATATGCGGTATTGGTCAGGCAGCAATCTACACGTACTCCATGTGTCATCATTGCATCCCGAAAAAAGTACGGTTTGGTGTGGTTTATGGGCCGGCGGCGTCATTTGTGGGGGCCGTACTTCTTCCCGGCACTAAGACCGGCACGTTACTGTGAATTTGAATCGCTACCGTTCAATGATAACCGAATATTTTTGGCCCCAATTGGATGATATGGACTTGGAGGACATGTGGTTCCAACAGGACGGCGCCACAAGCCACACAGCGAATGCCACAATCAATTTATTGGAAAACAGGTTTGGAGAACGTGTTATCTCACGAAATGGTCCAGTCGCTTGGCCGCCTCGGTCGTGCGATTTGACTCCGTTCGATTATTTCCTTTGGGGTTACGTTAAGTCTATGGTCTATGCCAACAATCCAGCGACGATTGCTGAACTTCGTACGAATATCGAACGTGAAATTGCAGCAGTATCGGCCGATTTATGGTGGCCTTGGTGGCCGTGCAAAATAAATCGAGTTCCATACATAATGGCATCGAACGTACTTTCACAGGAATAAAGAATTTCATTGATATCCAAAACAGTTTTTGTTTTATTTAAAAAAAAATGTTGTAGCGCTCTTATTGAAAAACCCTTTATAATCCACAACAATAAAGAGTCAATAAACATTTCGAAGCATAATCTTAGTTATACTGAAACGTTATTAGTTTGACTCACCTGAGATAAGTTGAAAAAAAAAATCCAATGCAATTGATTTAAAAATTAATAATCCAATAGGGTGATGCATTCAAATCTCTGATGACTTTATTAATCTGATACTGGAGATTAAGGTTAGATAACTGTTCTAACAATAATATTGTTCCACAATAATATTGACTCCAAAGTCCACGAAAGCTATAAATATGTGCATTTTTTTAACTTTATCTTGCAAAAATAAACATTCGAAATCGAGATTTTCATTGATTCTAACATTACGATGATTGCCGAACACACAGAAGTGGGTTTGGTTCTTCGTATACCTCACTGGGAAAGAGACCGACGCGTGCTTTATATGAGTTGAAATAACAATCAGCACGTTGTAAACCACGTAACTTTTCATTACTTAACGGGCTCTTGAAGAATTAACGGTCCAAATTTGCCCCTTTTTGGCATTTTGACGGAAGACTAATTGCTGATGGGACTATGGAGACAACACGTCAGGATTAAAGAAATCATATTTTAGCGCATTACTTTTTCGAAATTCGGGCATAATTACCAACCAACATTTGGATCAACTTTTTCGGAATACAAAATTTGTCGCCTGTCCTTACATCTTCAACTCATCCGCAGCCCTAACGTAGATGCATACACTGTCATTATTTGATCTAAATTGATCTAGCGGGTTGAAAGACACACTTGCATATAGGTCTATGAAGACATTCACTTTTAAGTATGGCTTCATAGATTCACAGTGTATCTGAGATAGAGGCTCATTTGATGTTATGCCTTATTGGTTGGACGAAGACATCTTCATCTTCACCATTTCAAAGACTAGAAAAGGGAAACTGTTTTTCTAGACATTGGGAGTACTACCCAAATTTAGTTAATTGTTTAATATTTCAAGTGATCCAAGTCATTCACAAATTTATCCATCAGAACCGGATTTTAAAAAGCTTCACTGGTTTTGTTAACTACTGGAACAACGTGTTTTGCTTCTTCCTCGATTGCTGTACATTTTTTACAACGGCACGATGGGAGTGACCACAGATATACATATGTTGGAGATATTGCCTTCCGTATTACCTCCTGCACTACGCACTATCTGTTCCAGCAGGAGTTGAAGAAATCGCATGATAGCGCATCTCCTTATCGAAATCCTCTACATATAAAGAAAAGTTCAGATGAACTGCTTCTTAAATGAACATTGCACCGCATATGCTCTAGTGTAAAGCCACACAGCTGAAAAAGTTTCGATTGTATTCCGAATTCCACCATCGATTTATAAAGCACTGGGGATGGATGCAGTCATATGCAGACTTAAGGTCGATGAAAAGATAGTGTGTCTGGAATTGAAATTTTGGTCATCTATGGTAGATCTGCCGGGCCAGAAGTCACACATGTACTTACCGATAACTTTGTTGCGGGAAGGCTTAAGACTTTCGCCCTAGCGAGGTATCCGTCGGAGCGGATAATTTTCCGCAACGCTTACTTCGTCGGAGGTTCAAATTCCATTCGAAGTTGATGTCATCGGTGAAAAACTCACTTCGCTACAATTCGTAAATAAATTCCGCGAAGAATTTGTGTCGGAGGAAATCGGAAAAATAATTGCACTTAGCTGTCAAATATTGCACGAAAAATGCACCTGAATGCAATTCGCCGGGATGCGTTATAAAATGTCGGAGAAATATTCCGAACAGATTTTCGGAAGAATACCTCGAAGCTAAAATCCTCCGAAACGTACAAAATCGGAGAATTTTCCGCTCCGACGGATACCTCGCTAGGGCTGACTATATGCAACATTTAACTGGGATATGTCTTCGTAGTTGGTGCAAGACATATATAGGAATAAGGACTATACAGCTGATAGTCCATTCATCGGTCATGCTCTCATTCATCCAGACTTTATTGATGATTTCGTGCATGTACATTTCTATTACAAAACCTCTGTATTTGAAAAGTTCTGCTGATAATCCATCAGCACATGGCTGCTCTAACTTGTCCAATACTGGAAGGGCGCGCTACCTCTTCTTTGACTGCATGTGGGTCAATTTCTTCCCCTATCAATATTTCTACATTATGCCCACTAAGCAGTAACTGTAAATGCTGCCTAAATACATTTACAATTCCCTGTGCGTCCGGTCGCCCAATAAGGCAACTTCAAGATTTCAAATCAACTTCGAATCCCTTCTTTTGCACCATTCGTATTTTCTTCTTTTTGGACAGTCGGGTTCTGAATTTAGCTGTGATTAGAAAATGGTCATAGAGTGTATGCGACGTTTGCCCTTATAAACAAAATTTTAAGACGAGCACAATGAAGCAAGTTCGTACGACCCAGTCGTGCACACAACACTCGTTCGGACTGCTTCTTTGGGATTTTCCTAATAATCATTATATTAACTTATTTTGGGAGGATCGTTCCCTCACAGGGGAGCTGATATATCCAAACCCTAACCATTTAATTTACTACACCCAATCATAAAAAAAAATCGTGTAAACATACACTAAAATGGAAGCACTTGAACCAACGTCATTATAATTAATCCAATCTAGGATCATTTGTAATCATATTTACCAACATACAGTCTGTATTTTATCAGAGCGCTATAAACAGTTGTGAAGGCAGCATATAAATTTGGTCTAGGTTGTTGAGGTTCCGGCGAAAAGCCATTGTTTGAAAGGGCCTTACATTTCTTTAATTTTCTTATCACAAAAAGTTAAGCTTAGCATAGCTTTGTTATATTGCAATTAAATTGGTTGATCTTGGGCTTGTACTTTTGAACTTGAATCTGTTCTCGCGGTACAGAGCTGACGGTTATGACTCAGAATACATTTACAATAAACATTATCAGAAATTAACAAAAATTTGTAACCAAGGTCTGCTAATATTCCGATTCGTTGAGGGCATCCGTTTCAGGTCAAGGTAAATTGACCTTAAGCTAGTTAGTATTCGCCTGGCTATGATCCAAAAAATGAGCAAAGTTTTGCAAAACCACCCTTATTTGTACACAAGCTCCTTTATATGAGAATAAGACCACAATGTCAAGAAAGACTTTTACAATCTCCTGGACGGAGCGTGGGGACTTCAAGAGAAAATCGGTGAGTAATCATCTTCGGACGGTTAGTTGGAAATATAAACGCAACGACAACTGACTTAGCAGCACCGTAGAGCAGGAGTGGGATGATCAGGGTCTTACATAGGATCTTCTTAGTAGTTTGAGTAAGGGATTTACTGCTGAATTGCCTTCTTAGCCCGAAGAAACAGCGGTTGGCAAGAGTAATTCTCCGTTTAATTTCTGACGAGATGTTGTTGTCAGAGTTAGTAGCAGAGCCGAGATATACAAAGTCCCCGTACTACCTAAAAGTTATACCTGTCAATTGTGATGTTCTATCCGATTCGTCGATGTTGTGTTTCCTTTCGTGTTGACATCATATACTCAGTCTTGCCCTCATTTACTGCTAAACCCATTTTTGCCGCTTCCTTCTCTACACTAGCAAATGTGGCTATGACATCACGTTGAGTCCTACCAATGATGTCAATATCGTCGGCGTATGCTATAAGTTGTACCGATTTTTGGAAAATTTTGCCTCTGGTGTTGGCTCGTGAGTTTTGCACAATCATCACAAGAATCAAATTGAAGAAGTCACATGATAGCGCATCGCCTTGACTTAATCCTATTTTTGTATCAAGTGTGTCGGTAAGGTCGATTCCGACCCTGATGGAGCAGCGAGAATTCTCCATCATCATCCTACACAAACGAACGAGTTTGGGCGGTATACCAAATCTAGAGATGGCACTGTATAGTTCGTCTCTATAAATGCTGTCGTATGCGGCTTTGAAATCGATGAACAGGTGGTGGGTATCGATTTGGACTTTTTGGGTTTTTTCCAGGATCTGCCGAAGTGTGAAAATTAGATTAGTTTTGGACTTTCCTGGACTAAAACTACACTGATAAGGGCCGATCAGGTTGTTACAAACGGTTTCAGGCCTTCACATATTACGGCAGATAGTATCTTGTAGGCGATGTTGAGGAGACTTATGCCTCTGTAGTTGGCGCAGTTCTGAGGGCCTCCTTTTTTGTGGATTGGGCAAACGATTCTGAGGTTTCCGTCTTCAGGCATACTTTCTTCCGACCAGATTTGGCTTATGAGTTGGTGGATGTTTCTTACCAAGCCATCTCCATCGGCTTTATAACGCTCAGCGGGAAGGCCGTCATTTCCGGTAGCATTATTAAGCTTGAATTCAGATATTGCTACCACCACTTCATTCAGGTCGGGTCGTTGGCAGTTTTCACTGTTGTTGCCAATATTAATTGGTTCGTTCTACCTGACAGTGGAATGTTGTTCGTCAACGACGTTTAACAGTTTTCGGAAGTGGTTCTTCCATATCCTCAACATCGACTGTGTCTCAAGTACGATATTTCCTTGTTCATCTCGACAGAATTCTGTTCGAGCTTTGTATTCTTGGATTTGACGTTTTACACTTTGTTAAAATTGCGATCATCGTCCCTGGAGTAGCACCTCTCTATATCCTCGATCGCGCGATTTTCTTGCTCTTCTCTGCCTATAGATTTCAATGGCAGCTCTCGTCTTCACCTGCAGCCTAGCCTCATAGGCCTCGTTCTTGGTTGCGAGCATCTGTTGGCATTTCTCATCAAACCAAAGGTTTCATGCTGATGCGCGCGAGAAACATCTCACATCATTTGTGGCTTATCTAATGGCTTGCTGGCATCGTTGCCATTGTTCTTCGACATTCACCGGGAATCATCAGCGGTTGATTAATGAACTCGCGGCAGTAGAAACTATTTGTGGATGAACAATTCGAGGCCCTTATACTTCAGAAGACTTACGTAATTCAGATATTAAACATTTTTCTACTCTTTGCAGTTTTCGTCCTTCCAAATTATGTGAGACATGAAATTACTTGGCATACGGATTGATGATGAGAAGAAAATGTTTACCAATGGGGTCCAAGAGAAATGTATTTGCAAGACGTCAAGGAGTTTTAAAGTGCTTTTGCCCTGGAAACGATTAGAAATTAAGCTTGCAACTAATAGAGAGAACGCTTTGTCTACGTTACACTTTTTAACAAGTCGACTTTCGAGGGAACCAAAAAATCGGTTGGGTATGATGCTGTTATGCGTAAATTTATTGCTTCTTGTTGTGCTGGAAGAAAGTCCTGTTAAACGGATACCGTAAACCTATATTACATGCCTCACTGCGCTGTTGACCGTCCGGAGAAGTCTACTACAAAGATTCTTATAGTGTTTGATGCATCTACGAATGCTCCAGGTAACATTTTCTTAAATGATGGCTTAAAATCAGGTTCCAATCTTCTTCCCGTTATATACAAAATATTGTTAAATGTTCATGTTGGTAAAATTGGATTAGTTGAAGGCGTTTTACAGATCGCATTAGTTGACAAAGATCGTGACAGTCGTCGATTTCTGTGGTTTGCTGATAAAGTAAACGAAGGGAATCGTTGATTCTTCAATTATTCAGGTGTTCCGTATGACTAGTGTGACATTTGGCATCGCATGTTGCCCTTTGCTACTGTCAGCAACCATAGACCCACATCTTCATACTTTTTGGAATGAATTTCAGGACATTTGTTCTCGGCTGCGTAGATCATTAAATATGAACGACTTGGTCACCAGTATCAACAGTAGAGCTGTAGCGAAAAATTTGTTCTCGTGAATCCATGGAAATTATGAACCACGCCTATTTGAACCTTAAGACGTGGGTTAGGCAATGATAATGATGTGCGAACATATTTATACGTAAAAGTATGGGTTGTGTGCAAACGATTTTGAGTGTAAGATGGAATATTGAAAGGGACGAACTAAGACTCAATGTCAATTCTGAAGATTTGCTGAAGATGAATTCAGTTACTAAATGCATATACCGCATATTCGCATGATATTTTTGCAGATGCAAGTCAAAAGGCGTTTGGAGCAGTCGCATTTCTAAGAATTGAGTGTTCTGTCGCTGAGATTTGTGTGCTCCAAGGTACGATTAGCTCCTCTGAAAGCAAATAATATCGACGATTTTAGTTTACCAAAGCTGTAGCTATCTGCTGCCATGATTGCTGCTAAGCAATGCGCCTACTTTAAAATAAAACATACCCTGCGATATATAACGTTTGTGGACTGATTCGCAAATAACTTTCTACTGGATTCGCGGAGATATTCGTGAACCGCATAAAGGAGATTCCGGATCTTACAAGAAGAAAGAATTGGCTGCACTCTTCTTAGTCGGAAAAGCCTGCGGACTTAAACACAAGGGGTATATCAGTCCATTAATTTTCTGATTCTAAACTGTGTAAATATGGGTGCTTTAAGTTTACGCGCAAAAGAGCAGATTGGCCTTCCTCTATTCAAGGGCAGTAACATCGTTATATATAAATCGCTTCATCACAATCGAACGTGGTTTTTAATCCTATTTCCTCATATTAGAAGATAAGTTCATGGAAAAGGCTTTGTAGAATTACATGCTATGTTTATCAAACAATCGGCCTTATTTTCCCTTATTTCCCACAAAACCTGTTTCAACATTTCTTGGAGGTATTGAATTGTATAAAGCTGAAGAATGTTGGTTAAAATATATTCAAAGTGACTTTTTTGCTAGTGAAATGTTTTCTTTGCAGGTCGGAAAATTTATTCCTCGTTCTTCGACCTTGCTAAAAGTCAACCCTTTTTTGCATGAAACTGGCTTTCTCAGATTGGGTAGAAGGTTGCAACAGCTTGATTATTCAGTAGGCGTTGTTGGTCCCATAATCCTACCTAAGGGAGTAAGCTAATATCGACATACATATTTCAATTTTTTTAGCTGTACATGCTTTGCACTTTGAGTTGCTGTTGGACCTTACCACTGAAAGATTTCTTTTGACTTTAAGACGGTTAATAGCGCGTAGAGATTGTCCTTATATTATCTACTCGGACAACGTTATAACGTTCAAGAGAGCAGCCATTGAAGTCAAAGCGGTTGGCGAAATTTTTAGCAGCGATATTTTTACGCGTTTCTTATTAATCGTGGCATCATCTGGCGCTTCAGTGTAAAAAGCGTGCCCTAGTGGAGTGGTTTCTGGAAGTGAATGGTGAAAAGCGTTTAAAATGTGCTTACGGTTATCATCTCGAAGGCAAGCGTGAATATCAGTGAACTGTACACGCTGGTGACAGATGCTGAACATTTTATCAACATGAGGCCCCTTACTTATATCAGCGCTGACCCTCTCAACTTATCTCCGCTAACACCGGAAATTTTTCTTAAGGTTTGTTTCAAACCTGCCGAGCATGAGAGCAGAGATCGAACAACGGTAACTGAACTTCGAGCAAAGTGGATTGCAAGACTTAAGTACACTTCTATTCTTTGGAAAAGATGGAAAACGGAGTATCTGCACCTTCTATGATCTGCGCATCATTTAAGTAAATCATTTTCAAATGGACTCCGACCGGGGGACGTTGTCCTAGCTTATGATGCTGCTACATCAAGAATAAACTGGAAACTAGCTGTCGTTGAGATCTGCATTCCTGGACGAGAATTTAAGATGCGAATCACAAAAGTCCGCTTTGCAACTGATAAAAGGCTGAGGCAGTCTATACAGCTTTTGTATCCCTTTGAGATTCGGGATCTGTGCGGGTGGATGATGCTGAAAACTAAAAAGGGGATTTGATTTGGCATAATCGAATGTAGGTGTATGTTATATGTCTTTCCTTCTTTGTATCTATCTGTCTCTCTCTGTTGTATTAATGTCTTGATCTGTCCCAGCCGATGGCCTCAGTCGCCAGTGCTGTTACGTGTCTGTAGTTCGTTGCATTCATGTGCGAAGTACTGTGATGTCCAATGTCCAATGTCCAATTTATTTTGTATATAATTAATTTTATATAGTTTATTCTTTCTTGCAATTCTTTAAATAAAATCTGTTTATATTGTCTATATAATTGTATATAATAATAATTCGTTTTTTTTTTAAATTAAAACTTATTAAACTTGAACATTATTCGTTTTGATATTTCAGCCGGATTTACATTTTTCTATAAATAATCTACTTTCAGATTATTTGTAGCAAGCTTTCAACCATAATCTATATTAATCAACTAATCAGCAGCCTGCTTTATCAGGCTAACATTAGTAATCCTCGACTAATCACTACCTAATCTCTGATGAAACTCTTTGAATGCATTAGGGTCTGGGTCTACAATAATCAGAAATATAAAGATTAGAGCAGTCTCTCATCGCTTCAATTCGATTGCAGTCATAGTTTCGATTGATTTTATCAAACATGTGTTGCAAGTGCTGCAGTGTCCGTCAACAAAAAATTTGGGTATTCACATTGGGCAGTCTATTTTTGGTCCTCGGAATCCTCATGATTTGTCTCTGGCCGGGAATGATTCGAACAATTTTGGATAAAGTAAGGAGACGAGGAGAAATAAAAGAAATTCCATTCAAATATTCACATCTTCATAGCAACTGCCATTGACACCAACGTCAAAAACCTACGAAAAGTGGAAAATAACACCGATCCCGGTTTACATGCAGATGACTCTATGGAACTGGACAAATCCAGATGAAGTTAGAGATCTCAATGTGAAGCCAAACTTTGTTCCCATGGGTCCGTATGTTTTCCGTGAGCAGAATATGAAGGAGGACATTGTTTGGAATCCTAACCAGACTGTTACATACTATGGCAAACGAACGTGGTTTTTTGAACCGGATATGTCAAATGGAACGTTGGAAGATGAGGTGACATGTCCACACGTCCCTTCGGTGGTAAGTTATAAATATGAGAAATTATTACAAAAAGCACTTCTAGCCTTTTTTGTGAGCAGGCTGTTGTGAATTCGTTACGAAACCACAACAAACTGGTGAAAGCTTTTGTCAACACGCTACTTAATTCCGAAGGTGGTATGCTGTCGATAACTAAAACCGCTGACGAATGGCTTTTCAAGGGATACTTAGATAGCTTCTTAGATTTTTGCGTAAAGCTGAATAATCCAGCTATTCCTATAGACTCTCCCTACTTTGGATTGTTTATCGGGCGAAACGGTACCAAGGAGTTTGAAGGCACATACACGGTTCACACTGGGCAGGGAGATTTGAATCAAATGGGAGTACTCACGCATTGGAATGGCCGCACCCACACGGGTTATTTTGATGGTGATTGTGGCAAGGTGAATGGCAGTACAGGAGATCTTTGGGTTCCAAACCGTCCAGCCGATGAACCGATCACGATGTTTGTTCCAGATACATGCCGATTTATAAATTTGTACCCTGGGGAAAAGGTTCGAAAGTTGGGCATCGATGGTGTAAAGTACGGCATAAATGAATTAACATTTGACAGTGGTGACCGGTATCCAAATATGAAGTGCTTTTGCTCTCCCGAGAGTAATGAGTGCGCAAAGACCGGTGTCATCGATTTGGGACCATGCACTGAAGGTGCTCCAATGTATTTGTCACATAATCACTTTTATTTGGCCGATCCGAGCTACTCCGAGCAGATAACAGGCATGGCTCCTGATCCTGAAAAGCACACCTACTATATTGTTATGGAACCGACCTTAGGGATACCGCTTGAAGTCAGCGCTGACGTGATGGTCAGCTTACGAATTCGAAGTGATGACGACTTTACGTATGTAAAGAATGAAACGATTTAATGTTTTTTTTATTTATATTTTGTAATGCTTATTAGAACATTCGTGCTCGTACACCCGAAAAGAATTTATTTATATAAAATATTTTTTTGTGATGTGCAATTGAACATGAATTTTTTTGTATTTGGTCTGCTTGCAAGCCATGAATAGCATTTTGTCATGCTTGCAGTGGCCAGGTGGTTTGTGCGTTGAACTAAAAAGCATTCGAAAAATCTTAGTTTCATTTTCGTCGAATTTTGAAATTCACTGTTACTCTTTTCCTGTCCTTTTTTTTAGAATTTTCCGAGGAATACGTGACGACTTTTATGCTCCATTCTTTACAACCGCACAGCGAGCAGAACTAAGCAAATCCTTGGCAATGGAGTTGCGAGTAAGTATATATTCACCTCGCTTGAGTTGTATTGCACTTTTAGTTATAAAACCTATTAAATTATTGTTCGTTTAGTTTGCTTTAGGACTCCCCTATTATGGACTATACACGGGTATTGCTCTTACTGCAATTGGTGCTGTCATGTTGGTAATTGGGACTTCTTTGACAATAGCGCAGAAGTGGAGAGGTCAACAGGAGCTGCTTTCCAAAGGGGAAATGTAGTTTTTCTTGGTTTTGGTAGTTTTTAGGATGCTTAAAAATTGTCTAAGGCATTAGTAATTAACTTTTATTAACAATTTTTTATAAAAACTAGTATAAAATGTTTACAATCAAAGTTTGCTGCAACGGCACTAAGATGTTGAATCTTAAAATGTTATATGAGTCACTGCACTCAAAAAAAATAAAGGAGCCTCTCGTCTTTTAGATCATCTGACAAAGTTGAGGCAGGAAGAGCTTGATTCTTAGAGTCTGCGTCCTGATGACATTCATATCCATCCTTGTATCGATAAGTTGCCTATTGTCCGGGAACTCTTTGAACGATTTCAATTTCTGGAGGAATGCATGTAATTTTTTTTCCGTTGGCTGGTGGAAATCTCAAAAGACCCGAGTAGTGTGGGACTTAAAACCTAACTAAAAGCACCACCCTTTTTGTATATTGTATTGCAACTAATTTTGCGACTTATCTAGCAATTTTTTTTATCACGAGTACTGAATGTTTGGCAGGTAACTTTCCTGTGAGAGTTTCTGCTTTTTCTGAAATTTATAGCGCGGTTTGTTATTATCGGGCCAAATCTAAAGGCTTCTTTGAAGACGTCTTAATAAATCAAGAATTTGGAGGACCGTTGTGTTAACGTGTCACAATAAACGTTTTTTATTTTTGCGTGCAAAATTATTCGTTTCATCTTTAACCGCTGGAATACCAAGATCTCTGCGTCGATCTTCGTTCCTTTATACCACGGCGCATTGACGAATGATCTTAACATTTTGTTTTCAAAAGTTTGTAAAATATTTAGATTCGTTTCACTGGAACAACCCCATAGTTGTATACCATATGCCCAGACTGGCTTTAGCACTTGTTTGTATAATAGCAGCTTGTTATCAAGGTTGAGCTTTGAATATTTTGAAATTGTTTTTCCGTTTCTACGAAAGATCTGCATGAATCGATTTGCTCTCGTTAAGTTCAATTCTCCACGATTTTGTCCATTCATTAACCTCGTTAAGAGCGTTTTGTAATTTCATATTTGTTTCTTCTATTGTTGTACCAACTGCTAGTATAGCTGTATTGTCAGCAAACGTGGCAACTATTGCATCGTTTGTTTGTGGGATATCACGTGTAAGTAGGAGGGACAAGAGTGGTCCATGGACGCTACCTTGGGGTACTTCTGCCAATATTTCTTTGAAATCTGAATATTCGTTTCCAGTTTTCACACGGAAGAGCCTATGCTTAAATAGAACACGAGCATTTTATATAGTTTTTCAAGCAGAACTTGTCTTAACTTTCTTTGAAGGCCTCTATGCCAGAATTTATCAAAAGCTTGCGACACGTCAAGAAATACGGCTGAGCAAATTCTCTTATCTTCGAAAGCTTTCCCAATTACATCAGTAATTCGATGAACTTGGTCCACAGTCGAATGTTTACTTCTAAACGCAAATTGATAGTCAGTTAAAAGGCGATTCTGATCAATAATGGGGTGTAAGCGACCGAGTAATATCCTTTCAAAAACTTTAGAAATTTTTGGAAGAAGTGAAATAGGTCTGCAAGATTTTATTTCATTCAGTGATTTTCCTGGTTTGAGAACCATAATCACATCTGCGACTTTCCACTGTCTTGGTATGTTGTCTAATCTAATTGCTGCATTTAAAATGTAGAGGAGTTTAGTTAATGATTCTGAGCGCAACATTTTAAGAAGTTCTCCTGTAATTAGGTCATAACCCGGAGTTTTTTTGGGCTCTAATTTCTGTATTTCCCGTTTAAGCTCGGAAATACTTGCATATCTGACTAGATTACTATCGTCTGTAGTCTCTAATAAATTATTGTTTTCTGGACCATCAAATGGTTTAAATTTTTTGAAGATGTGCGGCAAAAACGTCTGCTCTTTCCTTATCGCTTTTTGCCCAATCATCTTGAGTTACCCTAATTAGTGGCACAGCGTTTTTTGTCCGTTTTATGACTTTAATTACTTTCCAAAGTGAACAATTCGATTCTTTCCAGGGGTAAGGTTTTGCAGATAAGTTTCTACTGCATGGTTTTTAATGTTTCTAATCGAAGTTGATATTTAGTTACTCAATCGATTGAGATGTGTTTTATCTTGCGGGGCACGAGTTTGGTGCCATCTTTTTCGAGCTTTTCCTTTTTGTCTGACCACATCCTTTATTTCCCATGGGTACTTGATTGCATTCTGCTTTTTGAACGGCATCGATAAAGGAGTCAACCGCGACTTCGAGTTCTAATGGGGATCTTAGCGATAAACCCAGTTGAATATTATTTTCCAAATCATTTTTTAAGCCTTCCCAGGTGGTTTTTCCGTTTGTTAGTCTGGGTATGTTATTATTTCTAATGATAGACTCGCTCGTAGTTAGAATGACCGCGGAATGATCAGAGCATAGATCAAAGCATTTTTCAACTTTAATTCGATGGGACGCATACCTTTTACGATGAAAAAATCGATCAAATCCGGTATTTTTGTAACATCAGTTGGTCAGTAAGTTGGTTTTCCCGTAGAATAAAATTCGGTGTTGTAATTTCTACCAACATCGTAGAGCATCCTTTCTTTGATATGCATCTAGATCCCCAGAATGTATGTTTTGCAATAAAGCTCCCTCTGATGACAAAGCGCTGTCCAATGGCAGTAAATAGGAAATATCTTCAGAAGGGATTTTCCGCTTTTGACTCGTAAAGAGCAATCTTCCATTGTTTCGACTTCTATCTTAAAATCAATGGAATGTTCGATACACTCTCTTATATACAGTGATGCTCCAGCGCTGTCCTTGTTTGATAGATGTAGAGCATTATAATCTTTTAATCTTTTATATTTAAGTGAGAATTACTCTTTGCGTCAGTTTCGGACATTAAACAGACGTCGATATCTTTTTCCTGCATAAATAATTCAAGTTCTCCAAGTTTAAGAATTTTAAGAAATCTTTTCATGGTGAACGTAGATTACGTCTGTTGCGAATATAATTTTCAAGCTTTACTAGCCTGTCGAAAATAAGTTTATTCGTTTCGCTTTGTTCCTCAAGTTTTGAAAGAATAACCGAAAAAACGTTGGAAACGGGGTCTGGTGAAATATTTTTATCGGGTACTTTGTATAACTTTGTACATTTGGTTTTGGATGTACAAGATCCGATCGTATTTCTGTTGGCCGAGGTATTAGTGTAATTTTTTTGTTTTTCGATTGTTGTCTTCTTTTCCTTTGAGATAAGTTTAAGCGATATTTTAGGCTTTGTATTAGTTAAATAGAATTTCTGTGAAATTTCCGCGGTAACTTGCGGGATGATCGCCTTTACAATTAATGCAAATAGCAGGAGCTTTCTTATATGACCTGCAATCTACCGTCAGATAATTTCCGGAACATTGTACTCACTGCAGCTCTTTCTGACAATAGCTTTGCGTATGATTATATAATTTGCAGCGCTTGCATTAAGGAACTAATTTTGAATCCTTACGCATGGGTTCGATTTTTACAACAATATTAAGCATTGTTTTTATTTCATTTTTTTTTCAGACTTTCTGTTTTATCGAAAGTGAGTATAAATAAAGGCAGAGCGCGTTTTATGAAATTTTCTTCACTCTCTCTTTGCTGTTTGTTTCGCTTGATAATGTTAACGGCACATATAGCATTATATTGTCTGTTTTTCAGATCGTTAACTATGCCATCCTTTAAGCACGACACATGTAATCCTCTGGCTACAACGCGTAAAGGCCTTACAGATTTATTCTCCAATGTATACCATTCAATTTTATCGGTATTTAGCTTCCGAGATAATAGACGGTAACTTTCTGGATCTTTTACGCAGACTTTCCATGATTTTTTTTAATTAAGTTACTTGGTAGCCTGATAATGGTAACGATTTAGTTAGCTTTATTAGTATTCCCTTTATCGTGGTTTATTAATTCAGCAGTGGATATAGCTTTTCTTTTTTTCACCGGTCTTTTCTTTAGAATAGGGTCGGTTCGTGACTGAGTTCTTCTTCGTCGGTATGGTGTTCTGATATAACCGGGCAGTTTGCAATCGGTTTTGGTTCATTACTTATTTTTAATGAACTCTTTAGGGTCATGTTTTCATCCTTAAGGTGGATAATTTCTTTCCGAAGCTCTTCGCAGAGCAGTTCGACTTTTTTTTAGCCTAGTTCGAAGAACTCATGGCTTTTAATTTTTTACTGAGTCTCGTTTTTCGTGAGCCGACACTTCTGGCGTTGTCGAGCTCCTGGAGACGCATATAGCTTTTAGAGGTCAAGATGTAGGTAAACTTGTTACCATTGAGCTTTTTCCGAAAGGGTTCAAAAATTGCAATAACTGGCTCTCCCCAGAATCCGTAGAGCTGACCTCCGAAGAGGGTGTATTTTCCAGTGAAACTAGATTGTCACCTGGGGTATTACATATTTTCGTTTTATTCATTGCATTTTTTTTTGTTTTTTGAACACAAGTTAAACTCGGAATACGGTATACGGTAGTAGATCTTTCTATAACAGGCATGCCTTACCTCGGGTATATTCTAACCCCTAACCCAAAGGGGGTGTTATATGAGTTAATGCGCTAAGAAAACAATCTAGTGTGACTAGATGAAAAAGAGAAGTCTCTCGTTTTTTATGTCATCTGATAAAGTAGAAGCAGTAAGGGCTTCAATCTTAGAGTCCCCACGGGGTTCGGCGTTCAACCATGCATCTGCAATTCATTACTATGCATCTGACATTCACAATTATCCATACAAGTTGCCTATTGCCCGGGAACTCTTTGAACGCTATTTTAATTCCTGGAGGAAGTCGTGTAATGCGCTTCCTGAAAGCATTGCATAGGGCGCAATAGGATTGTTTACTCTGCTTTATTGACGCCAACTTGGTTGGATACATTTTGTTTACAAGGAATTGATGAATTGGATAAGGGGGATATTTGATACCAATAGAACGAAACAACGGCACTTACATCACAGAACGCCTCATTTCAACATGGAGTGGTAACCCATTTCTAATGTATAAAGGTTTCTTAAACGAATTTTCGTTTTTGATGGTTTTTCTTCAAATCCCGCATTTATAACTACTGTTCAAGTCTACTACAGCACATAAATGTCAAAACCTGTGCAGAAATTATGAAAGTGTTTAGGTAAGAGTTCGACTTGTTCTTCGTATGGGCAATGAATGGTTTTACCTACACCTCAGGTTGCAATCCACTGTGCCTATCGTTTAATCATTTTTACCATCCCATCTCAAAATGAATGTCGCCAATAAGTGTGCATAACTAAAAACTTTAGGGGGATGATAAATAGAATTAGAATTGTCACGATATATATTGCTCAGACAGTTTATCAAACCCATTTATGGTTCAACAAAAAAGCAAAACTTCTCTGTTGCATATGCTATGGAGGGCTTGGAAATATTTTAGGAAATCTGTCCCGTAAAGTTTGCAGAGTTAAGATGTTGTATAAAGAAAATTCATATCAAAGAATCTTCCAATACGGACATCCGAACTTTGACAGTTGATAGCCATATTGTTGAAGCTACATCTTTCAAATTAACTGTTATATATTCATTATACATAGCGTTTAACAACATGTTTTGTTTTAGCAAAATGGGTGTTCTGTTATGGATACGTTGCGCGCACTTCGCCGACTTTTCGGTTGCCTTAATCGTCCTACAGAAGGGACTATTCGCATTGTGTAAGATGAATTTGAGCCCGTCTTACGTCGACGAAAGGCAAGATCTATCAAAAATATCGCCGTTGCCCGTGAGAGTGTACAGGAGAATCCAAGGCAGGAGAATTTTTCGTCGTAACATAAGCCTGCACCCGTACCCAATTTAAGTAACCCATGAGCTGAATGAAAACGACCATAGACAACTATGTGATTCTAATATTTATCGCAAAATCATCTTCAGCAAAGATTTCCGTTTTTAGAAAAACAAAATTGTGGAACTTGGGACGATAGCAAACCACATTAGATCCAAAAGCGTACCATTCCGAAAATGTCATCGTTTTGTGTGGATTTTGGACTGGCGGCGTCCGCGGTCTATTTTCCTTGAGAACGGCATTACCCATGACATCATCGTCTTCGGCGAGTTCTGTAGGTCGATGATAACCAACATCTTTTGCTTTGAATTGAATGGTATGGATACCAACGGCATGTGGTTTCAACAGATCACATCACATTGCAAGTTCTGCACGAGTGATTCATTGAGATATTCATCTCACGTACACCGTTATACTTATTCTAGTGGGGTTTTCCGAAATCACGGGTCTATTTAAACCATAGCGGCACTCAAAGCCAACATAACCCATGCCATCGGTCAAATTAAGCCTGATTTATGCATCATAGTCATGCAAAATCGGACATTTCGGATGCGCGACACCCAGAGAAGCCGCAGCATAATGGCGTCAATATATCGATGATATCTCGAGTTTTATATAAATTTTGAAGCGCTTACTTAATGACCCTTTATATGGTCCGTCTTATTTAATAACAAAAACTAAGTGGCATTCTTTTTGGTCTTGTTTAATAGTTATCTCTTGCTTAGAATTTATCATATATCTTCAAATACTAATTAATACTCAAGTGAACATTACAAGATCTAACTTCAGTAATGCCACATCAAATGGCATGAGAGATAATCCTACCTATCTGTCGGCAGCCAAATTATATGGAAAGTGTGGTATCCAAGATATCAAAGTGATACCCACAAATAGCATAAGTAAAGTACCTATACACAGTTAATCTACTCTTAACCACTGCATTATATGTGATAATGGAACACTAAGCCGCACAAGCTATTACCGTTGATTTACAACACGCTTATGTGTGACATTTATCATAACATGAAGGGTTACGACCCCATTGCTATTAGTCTTTTATGTCGAAGGTTATAGGCACTTGGAGCTACATCCTTTTGCAATGTAATATGAGAACGTAGGAGTTGTAAATTCTACCTATTTAAACTTAGATAATGGTATTATAATTCTGGATAAACTTGAAATTTCCTAATGGCAATTGATTTATATAAAATATTGATACATACATCATATATGCAAGGTGACACATCTAATGGTGATTGAATATTGTATTCAAAAAGATCATCTTCTATGCTTAAACCAATAGTTTACTGATTTTTACAAAGATCTTAAGCAAAGGGTGTCCATATTAACTTACTTGAGGGGCAATACAGTCCGGAATGAACCTGGGCCTCAACCAACATGCCTCTCCAATTAGCCCGGTCCTTAGCTAACTGCCTCCAGTTGCGCACTCCAAGTTGATTGAGGTCGGTTTCTACTTGTGCGCGCCACTGAAGGCGAGGTCTTCCTCTACTGCGTCCGACGTCTGCCTGGGAATCGAAGACTCTGCGAGCCGGAGTATTGGTGTCCATTCGTTCTAGCCATCTTAAACGTCCAATGCGCAGTTTTTTGACCAGGGGCATGTCGCTGTACAGCTCGTATTGTTATTGGTTGAATCTTCGTCTCCATAGCCCGTCAACGCAAACGGCACCGAAGATTTTTCGTAGAATTTTACTCTCAAATCGTCCGAGCATTTATTCATTCGCTTTTGAGACGGTCCATGCTTCAGCGCCGTAGAGCAGGACTGGGATGATCAGGGTCTTATATAAGATCTCCTTAGTAGTTCGAGTAAGATTTTTCTACTGTGCGTCCTTAGCCCGACGAAACAGCGGTTGGCAAGAGTAATTCTTCGTTTCATTTCTGACGAGATGTTGTTGTCAGAGTCAATAGCGGAGCCGAGATAGACAAAGTCCCATACTAACTCAAAGTTATATCTGTCAAAGCTGACGTTCTGTCCAATTCGTCGATGTTGTGTGTCCTTTCGCGTTGACAGCATATACTTCGTATTGCCCTCATTTACTGCTAAACACATTTTTGCCGCTTCCTTCTCTATACTAGCAAACGTGGCTATGACATCACGTTGAGTCCGACCAATGATATCAATATCGTCGGCGGATGCTATAAGTTGTACCGATTTCTGGTGTTGGCTCGTCAGTTTTGCACATTCCTCTCAAGAATCAAATTGAAGAAGTCACATGATAGCGCATCACCTTGCCTAAATCTGTTTTTGGTATCGAATGTGTCGGTGAGGTCGTTTCCGACCCTGATAGAGCAGCGAGAATTTGCCATCGTCATCGTTTGGGCGGTATACCGAAACTAGACACGGCTCTGTATAGTTCGTCGCTATAAATGCTGTTGTAAGCGGCTTTGAAATCGATGAATAGGTATTGGGTATCGATTTTGACATCTTGGGATTTTTTCAAGATCTGCCGAAGTGTGAACATTTGATCGGTTGTGGACTTTTCTGGCCTAAAACCACACTGATAAGGGCCGATCAGGTTGTTGGTAAACGGTTTCAGGCGTTCACATATTACGGCTGGATCTTGTAGGCGATTTTGAGGAGGGTTATGCGTCTGTTGTTGGCGCAGTTCTGAGGGCTTCCTTTTTTTGTATATCGGGCAAACGATGCTGAGGTTAAATTCTTCCGACCAGATTTGGCTTTTGAGTTGGTGGATGTTTCTTATGTGGATGTTTGTTATGTTTCCGGCTTTATAAATCTCGGCGGGAAGGCCATCACTTCCGGCAGCCTTATTAAGCTTGAGTTTAGATATTGCTATCCTCACTCGGGTTGGGTGGTTGTCAGTTTTCGCTTTCGTTGCCAACATTGAATGGTTCGTTCTGCCTGACAGCGGAATGTTGTTCGTCATCGCCGTTTAACAGTCTGCAGAAGTGGTTCTTCCATATCCTCAGCATCGACTGTGTCTCAACTACGATATTTCCTTGTTCATCTCGACAGGATTCTGTTTGAGCCTTGTATCCCTGGCTTTGACGTTTTAAACTTTGGTAAAACTTGCGAACATCGTTCCTATGGTGGCACTTCTCTATATCCTCGATCGCGAGCTTTTCTTGCTCCTTTTTCTTCTTTATGAAAAGCCGGTATTCTTCCCTTTTTCTCTGCATATGGAGCTCAACGGCAGCTCTAGTCTTCATCTGCAGCTTGAACTTGTAGGCCTCGTTCTTGGCTGCGAGCATCTGTCGGCATTCCTCATCAAACCAGGGGTCTCTTGCTGGTGGGCGCAACAAACCTAGCACCTCAGTTGCGGCTGATCTAATGGCTTGTTGACATCCTTGCCATTGTTCTTAGACATTTGATGCTGGTGGTATGGTGTTAATCGAGAGGTTAAGGGAAACACGTTGCGCGAAGGTCTTTACGGTCTGTTGCAATTGCATTCCTTCGACATTAAATGTTTTCACAGCATTTCTTAGTTTTGTGGAGCGGTGGATATCCGCATTCTTACCTTGGGTGCAACAAGGTTGTGGTCCTTTTTACATTCTTACTTACTTACATTAGAAATGTTTGCTTTGAAGCATTTTCTGCCTTCCGTTAGTTATTCGCTTGCACCTCTCCTGTTTAATATTCCCACATTCCAGGTGCACATACGAACGTCGCGTCGTTGTCCTTTTTTCTTTTATCAGAGTCGTCAACAATAAAATCAGTCCTTTCCGAGGCTATTGGTTGCTTCGTAACATTTTAGTTTTTTCATGGTTGGGTAGTTGGCCCTTGGCCTTTCGGTTCATCCGAAACCATCTCTGCTCAAGGGGCCTGAATAACCCTTGTAATTCCTAGACAACCTGTTGTCCAAATATGTCGAACAGCTTGTCTAGGTTCGCCTGTGGCAGCAGGCCATTCTGAACTGGCTGTTTATAGTGTTTCTGTTTTTCGTCGTGTTATCAAGTGCTGTTATTCAGCAAGTCAATTCCGGTTGGATGAGACCAGATGGTAACCGCTTGGAGGTTAAAAATAAGCACTTGATATTTAGTCAGAGTTACAAGCACTGGACATTGCCAAGTTAAAGCCAATCTGAGTCTACCCCCTACAACACCCGAACATAAAAAATGGTGTCCACGCCAAATTTTAATTCAAATACAACTGTCACGGGAAAAAGAGATTACAATATGAAAACTGACAGTTCGGGCAAGTTGGAGTGCTATTTACATGGTTTGAGAATATTTAAAAAATAATGAAAGTTTGTCAACCACAGTCCGCAATTTTCGTAGGCCGTCATAGTGATTTAAAGCCATAACCTGTAAAGAGATTAATTGAAAAATTCACGGAGACTGAATCAATTATACTCTGTTCAACATATGGACTGGCATTACAGTCTTATAGGAAACCTTTTTCAAAATCAGTTGCGCGCCATTCTTTTGCACCTTACTTAATTAAAGAAACCCCCATTCCTACTGCATCCGCAGTGCGTCCATACGTGTTACTCAGCGCACATCTGACTGTTGCACTGACAGTTGACACTGATTGGCTGTTGCTGATTAGCCCCAATAAAATGGTGTGCATTCAGATTTAAAATCGGTCGCATTTGGTTATTCGCTCAGTTTTTTCTTTGGGTTCCTGTAAGAGCTTTTGTTAGAATAGGCAAACGTACCTATCTTACCCGTGCTGCCAATTTATATTGAATAGAGTAATAGTGATCATTGAGGCAGTGGCGTAGCATAGGTTGGGGCCGAAAGGGGTAGACCCAATTTATGCCGGCCGCACAAATTTTTTCACACACAAAAAACAAACGTTTTCTACGGTTTCAACAAGTTATACCTACACATAAAGGGGGTAATTAATTTTTCGCTTTCGAAAGTAAAGCTGAGTAATTTTGTTTACATACCCATCAAGTGAGAAATGTGCCTCATCACTGAAGAAAATGTTGTTCGAAAAATCGGTTTTTATTGTGTTGTTCAAACACACAACAAGCGTATCAACGGCGTTATGAATGGTCAGCAATGGGAATCAATTGTTGCGTTATTTAAACTTTATAAGGATGGAACTGCAAACACAAAACCAAAAAACGCCATAGTGAGGTGTACGACACGTTTATTCGATAAATTCGAATCATGAGCAAAACTTGCACTTGCAGCAGCAATATTTTCGACTGAGTATGCATTTCAATGATGCAAAGTACTTGCGAAATTTTTTAAAGGATTGGCACTGTGTTTTCTGCAACAGTCGCAAGTCGTTCAACAGAAAACATCGAAGCAATTCGCAAGAGTACTGCTGATAGTCCCGGAACATCAATTAGGCATCGTAATCAAGAATTGGACACTTTCAGAAGCTCTAACGAAAGACTTGAAACCTAATGCTAACAAAGTTGAATTGACTCAAGAATTGAAGACTACCGACCATGCAGCGCGAAGAGCGTTCTTTGAATTTTGGAACAACAACAAGTGGATGCTGATTTTTCGAACAAAATCTTCGTTGATGATGAGCTCATTTTTATCTTGATTGCTTCGCTAAAATTGTTACTTTTGGGGTTCAGATAACCCACGAGTAATTGTTGAGAGACAACGCGTGACTGTTTAGTCTGGCAGCTTAATCGGGTTATTCTTCTTCGAAAATGCGGCAAGTCAGGCAGAAACAATTTATGGTGTTCGTTATCGTGATATGATAACTCAGTTTTTAGTAAGTTTCATGAAGTTTCTACGAGGCAGTGCAACATGCCATACAGCCAGAAAAACAATTCGTATATTGCATGAGTCATTTTCCAATAGTGTAATCGGCTGTTTTTGCGATTAGATTTAGCCATCCAGTTCTTTCGACTTAACGCCATTGGACTTTGACGACAAAGTGGGTCACGATCACTATCGTCAGCCACATTTATACGAAACGTTCATAGAAATCGTCAATAAAAGGGTACGTATTTGCCACAAAAGCAAATCCTCTATGAATCAATAAAAAAAATGAAGTTTTCAAATCAAAAATATTTTCTATCAAAGTTACATTTTGAGTGAATTATAGCACACCTATAACAATTGTAAATTCACTTCAAGATTCTGAATTTGGATAACTATGCGTGGAGTGGAATAGTGCATCATCAAGCCAACATTTTTCAGAACACTCATAAGCTGGATGAATTAACCATAAATTTACTTTTAGATAAGCTTTTCTTTTCAATTGATACTATTCGGATGATTTGTCACATCACCACGAGAGTATGGCCAGTGAAAACATTTCGATATTGCTATGGCTGGGAATCGAACGCAGACGTTCTGCGCGGCAGTTCGTATCACACCAACCATCGCGCCACTGAGCCCGTCAACCCTTTCATACCCGAGAAATTCTTGTCCGATTTGAGTGAAAATTGGTCGGGAGATGTATAATTTTCAGACAAAATCTCTTATAGGGTGTAATCGCCACATTTTGTTGGTCGACGAAGGTGGATTGGTGTCCACATAGTGTAGGACATTTAAAAGTCTTCAGTTTGAAGTATTTGTGAAGCATTTGACTTTCTTCATCTTCAGAATCTGATTCTTGAATTTATGGTTGCACTGAATGCTTCCATGTTACATCAGAGTTTTCTAAAATATCTAGGAGCTCCTGAATATCGTCCTCTCGATTAAAGTTTAAAATTCCTGAAGTAAAGTTAGGACCACAAATGTGCGCATTAAAAATTTACCTTTGAGAAAACCCAACCCAAAATTGCGTTAGTAGAGTACGAATACTCAATACTCAAGTGCATGTCCTGGAACAGCCTTTCCAGGTTGGGGGTTATGCTTTGGGTTAACTTCCCACCGATAGAAAAAAACCTATTGTTACGAAGCAACCAATATCCTCGGAATGTTCGCATTTCACTGTTGATGACCCTGCTAATCGAAGTAAGGAGAACGACGTTCATATCTGCACCTTGGATGTGAGAACATCAAACAGGAGAGGTGCAGGCGATCAAATTGCGAAAGCGCTAAACTGCTACAAAGCAGACATTGCTGCCATCCAGGAAATACGATGGGATGGATGAGCAAGGCAAAAACAGGATGAAAAACTGTGACATCTACTACGATCGTCTTATAGTGAGCAGAAACAGCGACTATTGGGATACGGATTTATTATAAGTGCCTGACTTAGGCAAGAAGTCTTATGTTTCCAAAACATTAGTGCACGTATTGTAACAATTCGCATCAAAGCCATATTCGCCACCATTAGCGTTCTGGGCGTAAGCGCATACAAAGGTGAACCAATTTGGCAGATCTTGGAAAAAGCACAAGATGTTGCAATCAATACCCACCACCTATTCATCGAATTCAAAGCCACATACAACAGCATTTACACAGAGCCATGTCTTGTTTTGTTATACCGCCCAAACTCGTCCGTCAGTGTTGGATGGCGATTGAGAACTCTCGCTGCTCCATCAGGGTCGGAAACAACCTCACCGACACATTCGATACCATTAAGGCAAGGCGATGCAATGTCATGTTACTTATTGTGCAAAACTTCCGAACCAACACCAGAGGCACAATCTTTCAAAAAAGAGTCACAATCTTTCAAAAATTGGTGCAAATACCATTAGTGGGACTCAACGTGAAGTCATAGCCACGTTCGATGGTACAGTGAAGGAAGCGGCAAAAATTAAATGAAGGTAAGACTGTACTAAGTCAACACAAAAGGATACACAACATCGACGAATTGGACAGAACGCTTCGATGTTAACTCTGACAACAACATCTCGCCAGAAATTAAACGAAGAATTTCTCTTCAAAAACCGCTGTTTATTCGGAGGCATTTTACAGTACTGTTCTACGGCGTGGCGTATCAAAAGCGGATAAAGAAATCTTGGTCGATTCGAGATGAAAATTTATCGAAAAAACTTTCGGTCCCGTTTGCGGGGTGATAGCCCATGGAGTCAAAGTATCAACCAAGAACTATACGAGCTATTAGACGTTTAAGATGATTAGGACATGTAGAGCGAATGGACACCAATACCCCGACGCAGTAGAGGAAACCGACTTCAACCAACTTGAACTGCGCACCTAGAGGCAGTTACCTATTAAGCGGGCTAATTGGAGAGTTATGTTGGCTGAGGTTCAGGTTCATTCCGGACTGTAGCGCCAGTTAAGTATGTAACTAATATTCCATACAATTAGCGAAAGTGAAGAAGAAAAAAAAAAGTATTTTGCTCTCACAACGGCATACTTACTATTAGCCATGATGCCGATCTCGCAAACAACCACCACCTGCTACTGCCCCAGAAAAGATAAAATAATTTGACTCCATGAACCTTATGGGAAATGAGCCACAGAATCGCTGCTTTCAAGTTTTAGCAACAAAAAATCATTTTTTTGGGAAAAACATGTTTATAAAGTGGACCATACAATTGTGTTGATTTGGTCTGAAAGGGATAAAAGGATCTCTTTATCCACTTTTTTACGGTGCATGGTTTAATTCCTTCATAGTCTGACAAGTTCAATGGTAAATTTATCTGAGAGGAAACTTTCTATGCTTTCCAAATAAGTGCTGACAAGTTTCTATGTATTTTTTATCTTTTTATCATCATAGACTTTATTTCATCTTGTTGATTTATATATCACAAACACATTGTCAAAGAATAAACTAATTCAAAAAATAATCATCCTTTCTGCCGTACTACGGCCCAATGGACAGGATTTTATTGCATTCTTAAACAGTATTCCTTCATAAAATATAATTAAATATTTGTATTCATACATAAATGTATATATAAATATCAATACATTTTTAAAGGTACTTGTAACATCTAGAATTATATATTAATATATGGTCGTTATGTAACCTCATCATTCCTACGTAATATATATTATAATCGATGTGATCGATTGGCATTGACATAAATACTTGATAGTGCTATAACAAAACTTAAGGTTTTTTTAATTAAAAAAGAAAATTAAATAAACATAGTTCCAAAAAAAAACAATAGAAAAACTTTTATATTTTTTTTCCAAACCGATTCGTTGGCATGCATTGTCAGGATATCATTGGCGCCGGTAAGTCCTCCATTTAGTCAGTCATTCATTTATTTTTATTTTTAATTTGGTTTTTCAATAACGGTCATCTCAGGAACGTGGCTGGAATCCTGTTTACGACTTGGCTACAAATTAAAATTTTAGTGTGGTGGGTGATAATGAGGAGTTTTTTCTTTAAATCACCTTTACCTTTGGATGCATGAGAATGAATGGTAATTCAGCACATAGTTCACCACCTAGAGCGCCAAGGAATACCTTGACTTTGACAGCATAGGATACGATAATTCCAAATGCATCTCGGCTGTCTTGAGTGGCCAGCCTATTGATAATAATTAATTCATTGATAAATTTAAACCTTCGTAACATATGTTGTACTCACAAAGTTGTTGATGCCAAAACGGTCTCTTTGCGCTTCACATCACCCTCGATGGCAATTCCCGATCGGTCAATGTTCGCAGCCAAGTTTGGAACCATGTACATCACCTTCTGCAGACTAGATCCCGGTTGAATGGGACAACCCTCACTGGTCTCCACAAAGGCAATGGTGTTCCGGAATTGTCCATTCTGGAAGAGAACCACGTCCACCCCTTGTTGCACCATGGCCTTGATTTTTTTAACCACCTAAAGACAATTTAATTCATTAAATCTTTGTTGTGTCCTTGTACTACCACTTACCTTATTTGAGTTATTTCTAACACAAACATTGATGGCCATCTTCTCTCCATGATGGTACAATTGCTTGTCCAGTGTTACCTCCAATTCCAGTTCACCCGGTGACAGGAGGAAGTCCTTTCGTACCACCGTGCAGGGTTGAACACCCGGCTTAGTGGGGGCATACTGAACTTTTCGTATGCTCAGGTTAACCGTGCTTCGACGATGGGATCGGTCAACTTCCGAATCTCCAGTAAATACCTTGACAAAGTACTGGACACCACAGGGCTGACCTTCATCGACGGCTTTTTGCTGCAAGACCACAGATGCCGGTGAGCTCGGTGGCATTGTCAAAACAAAGGGAAAGGCATTCGAACCCAACTTGGGCAGCAGACGTTCCTGCAGCTTGGTCAAATTCATGTCGACCTTCTGTTGCGGATAGACTTGCATTGATGCCAGGGTTAGCTCCTTTTGGAAGCTCATGCCCATCATTTCATCCTCTTCACGGCCATAGCGGAAATTGCAGAGTATTTGGACATAAACTTTGCGGTTTTGTCGCACATACTCATCGTCGATGACAACAATGCCATCTGTAATAAAATAAAAGGAAAATGTGGTTTAAATTGCCACAAAAACTAATTTTTGAACTTAAATCGATTATTGAGCAAAGTAACCGAAAAATTACGAGTACAAATGAAAAGGTATTATTGGGGATTGGTCCCAGATATGTGAAAACAGAGCCGAGTCAACAGATCTTCCAATCATGTATTTACACGATCACCCCAATTATAATTTATTAGAAGTGCCATTTTGCTTTTCCTTAGGTCTGTTTGTGCCTGACTTTGATGGAGGATATTTTTAAGGCAATTGAACTGGAAGAGACCTCTAATGAGTGCATTTTAGGTTTCTTTGTCTAAATATACCAAAATATTCGGGTGGATTCTTTTCGTTTTTTAGAGCAGTAAGTCAGCCACTTTCGGTAGGGTCTAGACGATCATCGAGGCAGCCAAACCAACTTTACGCATTTTGCTTTGGTAGGTTATCATCAAGGAATGAGAGTGGAAGTTTGTATCTAATTGTGAAACAACAGTAACTATTATGGAGCCTTTGGTCCGATTATCTTAAATAAATCCTGAGGTATTCAGCACCTTGGAAAGTTTTAAAAGTTTGAAAAACATTAAAATTTCGTGAACTTCGCAAAAACAGCTTTAATTGAAATTTTTTAGTTTTTCAAGCCTTAAAGGTTTTTGATAAATTCCTTAATGTAGCACTTGATGTTTGATTGATTTTTCGCATTGGCTGGTTAAATGGCAGAATACCGTCTTGAATGTTTAAGACATTCTCACATTAGTATGCAATTTCGTGTGGTCAATTTCCGTTGTTATGTGTGTTTTTTTTCTTATTCTATGAAGGCTTAGATAAAAATGAAAAAAAAATCCTTATTCGGTAAGATGGCATCACTTTCGGATTCATTTTTCGCCAAACGATCGGCATTTTGTAATTATATATTTAAAGCTGATATTTAAATATTTTATGAATCAAAATATCTAAGAAACCATTGCTTGTGACCTATTTTCTATCTGATGTCATACGGTAGCCATTTTGGCATTTCTGTGATTTCTTCTGGCACATTTTCTATTTAAGGCTGAACTATAATAGTCGGAAGCAATCGGAAGCTAATGTCAAAATTCTACGTTAAGTTTTCTTCAGTACTGAAACTTACTTACGTTGCCCATAATAGACTTTTGTAAATGGAAGCGATTGTCAGAGTGGAAGTCGTTTTGACTAAAAAAATTCGTTGCTTATGAACTTACAAACTTAAATGTACGCAGTTATTGAAGTGAAATGTAAAATTTTCGTATGAAAGAACAAAAGAAAGAGAAAGAACGAATGAATTTGCTTTTTCGCAAGTGAGTAAAAGTTAAAGAAAACTGAACGAATCGAAGCGAAAAGCTATTATGGTCGTACAATACAAACTGCATGTATCGCACAGTTATGCAAGTGGTCGTCTGCAACCATCTTCTATTATATTTCAGTCTTCAGGCTAAATGCCTTAGATTGGATAGATAACCAGGCTTGAGGAAATCTATAAGGTGTCTCGAAAAAAAGTTTATATTTGTAGTAATTGTGGAGAAAACGCAACTAGTCACGCAAGATATTTTTTCTAACGGATTTCGTGCTCATCTTTATAGACACATGGATAAGCAGAACTGCCGCTACTGAAGGTCAACCAATCCGAAATGCAATCATAGTGCTGGACTAAAAAACATCATTTCCTGGTTCTATTTATCGCTTTTAACCAAGCATTCGATTCTCTAAAGGGCTCAGTGGTGCAATGGTTGTGCGATGAACTGCGCAGAAGGCCTGGGTTCGATTCCCAGCCATAGGAACATCTAAATGATTTTTCACTGGCCCTCCACTCGTGATGATCTGACAAATCATAGGAATAGTATTAATTGTCAAGAAAAGCTTATCTTAAATTCGCCGTTCGGAGTCGGCAAAAAACAGGAGGTCCCACCATCGTGCAAGAAGTACACACATACACATGAAGGGTTGGGATAAAGCTCGACTCTGGGTAGTAACGGGCCTGTTGCGCACAAAAATTGAATTTTTTTACTAGACTCTATATCGCACAAGAAACTAATTGAAAATATTAGCAGAATTGGTTTGAGAGGAGTACTGGAAAAATAGCTTAGGAGCTAGCTTAATGGGAGAACTATTAGAATCAAGGTGTCTGTCAAAAATATATAGTATCTCGAAGTAACCATGGATGAGCATTTTCTTTGTCGTAAGAAATAAATGTCCTGTGTCTTCAACTAAAGAGTACTATTTTCGAAATGTTATATCTTAAGGGACATTCAAACCCAGAAGTGCAAAAACAGGTGTATTACTCACTAGATGAGTCGCGTATAAGACACGAAATTCTTGTATGGGGAAAAGTTGCAAAAACTCATTTTACATTTGTATATGTTAATGCAATCTTACAGACGATAACACTTCTAAAATATATGAATGAAAAGCGATTTCTACAGCCTATATGGCACACACTTAATACACAAAGACGATCCCAGGTGATGCTAGACGTTCCGGAAACATAACGGGTGACGGCGACCAAACGTCATCTGTCAAAGTGAGAGTTTTCAGTATACTTACTTACTTACTTAAGTGGCGCTACAGTCCGGAATGAACCTGGGCCTCAACCAACATGCCTCTCCAATTAGCCCGGTCCTTAGCTAACTGCCTCCAGTTGCGCACTCCAAGTTGATTGAGGTCGGTTTCTACTTGTGCGCGTCACTGAAAGCGAGGTCTTCCTCTACTGTGTCCGACGTCTGCCTGGGAATCGAAGACTCTGCGAGCCGGAGTATTGGTGTCCATTCGTTCTTAACGTCCAATGCGCAGTTTTTTGACCAGGGGCATGTCGCTGTACAGCTCGTATAGTTATTGGTTGAATCTTCGTCTCCATAGTCCGTCAACGCAAACGGGACCGAAGATTTTTCGAAAAAATTTCCTCTCAAATCGACCAAAGATTTCTTCATCCGCTTTTGAGACGGTCCATGCTTCAGTGCCGTAGAGCAGGACGGGGTGGTCAGGGTCTTATATGAGATCTCCTTAGTAGTTCGGGTGAAAGCTTTACCACTGAATTGCCTTCTTAGCCCGAAGAAACAGCGGTTTGCAAGAGTAATTCTTCGTTTAATTTCTGAGAGATGTTGTTGTCAGAGTCAATAGCGGAGCCCGTACTACCTCAAAGTTATATCTGTCAATGGTGACGTTCTTTCAAATTCGTCGATGTTGTGTGTCCTTTCGTGTTGACAGCATATACTTCGTCTTGCCCTCATTTACTGCTAGACCCATTTTTGCCGCTTCCTTCTCTATACTAGCAAACGTGGCTATGACATCACGTTGGGTCCTACCAATGATGTCAATGTCGTCGGCGTATGCTAGTAGTTGTACAGATTTTTTGGAAAATTGTGCCTCTGGTGTTGGCTCATGAGTTTTGCACAGTATACTCTGCCATTTAATCATGGAAAGACTAACAAACGCGCAACGATTGCAAATTATTGAAATTATTTATCAAAATTCGTGCTCTGTGAAAAATGTGCACCGTTTGTTACGACCATATCATAATCGACCTGGTGAATACGCACAAAACGCGACGTAATACGTTGAACTTGGTTGACATGTGGTTTCATCAAGACGGTACCACATGCCACACAGCCAGTGAAACAATGGAAATGTTGAAGGATGATTTAGTGAGCAGCTTATCTCTCGACATGGCCCTGTGAGTTGGCTCCCAAGATCATGCGATTTGACGACTCTTGATTATTTCTTGTCAGTTTATGTAAAGTCGTTAGTCTAAGCGGACAAGCCGAACACGATTTAAGGCTTACAGGATAACACAACACGCGTAAATCGTGAAATACAGGCCGAAATGCTCGATAAAGTTACGCAAAATTGGACCTTCCGAATGGACGATTTAAAAGGGAGCCGCGGACAACGTATAAATGAAATTTTTTTTTAAAACGTTAATATCGATTACAATAAAATAATTTTAAATATTTAATGCAAATTTGAGTGTTTTATTCGACTTTTAATAAAACTTTGCTTAAAAAATCACCCGTTACAGCGCTTACGGAAACCGAGAACTACGATGCTTAAATACCGAAAATCATTAATTTATTTCTTGAATTTTTAATAGCAATTCCGAACCTTAAGAAAAGGAAAAAAAGAGCTAAAAAAATACTAACTCAATATATTCTTTGTAAAGAAAAAGTTATAATTAATGAACTTAATAAAATTAAATCTTTTATAAATGTATGTAATGTATGTTTATAATAAAATAGTTTTGAAAACCGAAATCACTTCAAAGTTACATTAAAGTTGTACTCAAACAGCTGCAGATAAGCATTTCACTTTGCAGTTAAACGTAAAAAATCTGAAAATAAAATCTCTTAATTGGGAAAAAAAACTTTTCATTCATAGATAAAGGGAGAAGTGGAATTACTGTGAATTCAGAGCGTTATGTTGAAATCTTAGACGACTGTTTGGTGGCTGATTTAAAAATGTTAACCAAAGAATATGGTTCTGGCAGATAGGAACATAATCACGCCTAACACGTCTCTGTCTAGAGTTCCTGAAATGTTTTATTACAAGTTGCTCTCAAGGAGAGGTAACAGAAATTACCCGTCATGCGTGCCGGGCCCCGCGATTTAGTACCCATGATTTATTTATGGGTTATCTCAAATCTAAGGCTTACACCACTAAGCCGACTTGTCTACCACATTTGAAAAAAAGTGGCCGTATTCTGGATTTCAGATTTACTAAGTTATTTTAGATAAGGCTGTGTTCCATTCATCAATCGTCCATTTTTGACCAATGAGAACAGAGCTGCATCTAAGAAAGCTTACTAAATCTGAAATCCGGAACACGGCCAATAGTCATCACATATTGCTAGCCATCACAGAGTCTTCCTGTCGAGCCGTCATTTACTACTCGATTAAATGAGTTCCGCGAGTTTTTACATTTAGACGTTATTATAATTTTTAAAACATGAACTCAATTGTATCTATAATTTAATATGAAATAAATATTTTTTCAATAGATGACCTTCTTTTTTTAACCGCTTCACTAAATATAAACATTCTTTTAAGACATTTTCATTGTGTACGTACATTGTTTTTGAAGCTTACAAACATGGATTACCAAGAAAACTCGCACTTATCATTTACCACTTTTACAATGACATCCCGTCGTTGCATGAATACCCTTATTACTTCGAGGAATCCTTATTACTTCGAGGAATCAACTTAATCTGTTGTTTTTTTTTACGTAATTTGATTTTTCAACAAATTTATGGCTGGTCAAATGAACTAAAACTTGCTCCACACTCACACACACTAATTGTATTTATTTGGTCAAATTACATACCAACAGGCTCCACAACCGTCACTGAATCGACAAATTCACGGCGTCCCATATAGAGGGTGACCTTTGAGTTTGGAGAGCATTTTTTGAAAACTTTGAAATTCACCACCATGATTGTGTTTTGTCCTGTTTTTCCTTTCAACGTATACTTGTTCCTCCTTTATCCAAATTACTGATGATACACCGTTTCACTGAGTCTAAGTCTAATGTGTTTTATCTTAAAATTGTTGAGTTATTTTTTTATTTTATTACAATGCGCTTTAATGTTAATTTTAATTTTATTTTTAATTTGTTTGATTTTTTAAAATGTTTTTTTGTTTCGTTCGGTCGTGGTTCGTGTCGCGAATTGCTTTGCGTTTATCTACTGCGGGACATTCTCTTTATACCTGGGACTAATTGAATAAGTTGGCTAGTGCGTCGTTTATTGACTTGTATGGCCTCTAGGTGAAGACATTTTGTGCTGTAAGCTGTAGTATACGATGTGGTAATGATTTGGTTCCAGCTACACTGTATGTGGGGGTAGTTTGAAAAATGTCTGTGTCATCGGTGTAGGATACTATGTCTTCTTTTTTTTAATTTTGTTATGTCTCCAGGAGAATTTTATTAAAGGTGAAAATAAGTATTTAGGGTCACTTGCACCAACTCATTTATTTTACTTATTCAGGTAATTTCTGGTTGACTTAATCGCATAGTAGATTTTTTTTAAGCAATTGGTGCGATTGGACCTTATTAGTTAGTTTGTACATTGCACCTTATTATGGATTTACAGACTTATGCGACATGAATTTTCGAAAAATCTTTGCAGTTATTTAAATGTAGATTGCACTTGCATATATTTTATTTATACCTTAGGATGGATATATGCGGATGTTGAAAATTTCCAATTCGCTGAAATTATTAATTTTTTTTACATTTTTAAAATGTTTTGTCATAGAGAACTTATTACATACTTTTTTTAACTAAGTGTCTTCCAACCCGTTGTGGGTCTCTAACAAGGACAAGGCATGCCTCCATCTTCCTGGGCATGTTATTTCCAGTCATTCAGCCCAAAAGCGGAGTTTCGGTCTTATTTGTTGCCTCGAATCTGAAAGCTGGGATTCCATTTTTTAGCATTCGATATGGCCGATCCAACTTAGTCTACATATTTTAACCTTTTGTTATATATCTGCATCTTAAAAAGTTCGGTTGTACCTGTACCATTCAAGACCAAATATTTAACGAAGAATTCTTTCTTTCTTTCGAAAGTGAAAGAAATTGCTCCTTTCATGCTCATTGTTCAGCACTCGGTGAGTTAAACTACGACCGGTATGATTAGAGTTCGGTTGAGTAAACATTTGGACTTTCAGGTAAAGAGTTTTTATTCTATTTGTTTCTTACTTACTTAGTAAAGTCCGGAATGAACCTGGGCCTCAACCAAAATGCCTCTCCAATTATCCCGGTCTTAAGCTAACTGCCTCCAGTTGCACACTCCAAGCTGGTTGAGGTCGGTTTCTACATGTGTGTGCCACTTAAGCCTATTTCTTCCTCTACTGCGTCCGACGTCTGGCTGTGATTCGAAGACTCTGCTAACCGGAGTATTGGTGTCCATTCGTTCTACATGTCCTAGCCATCTTAAACGTCAAATGCAGAGTTTTTTTTGACTAGGGGCATATCGTATAGTTCTTGTTTGAATTTTCGTCTCCATAGCTCGTCTTTCTCTATACTAGCAAACATGGCTATGACATAATGTTGGGTCCGAGCAATGATGTCAATATCGTCGGCGTATGCTAATAGTTGTACCGGTTTTTTTTAAATTGTGCCTCTGGTGTTGGCTCGTGAGTTTTGCACAATCTTCTCAAGAATCAAATTGAAGAAATCACATGATAGCGCATCACCTTGCCTAAATCCGTTTTTGGTATCGAATGTGTCGGTGAGGTCGTTTCCGACCCTGATGGAGCAGCGAGAATTTTCCATCGTCATCCTACAAATACGGACGAGTTTGGGCGGTATACCAAAACTAGACATGGCTCTGTATAGTTCGTCGCTATAAATGCTGTTGTAAGCGGCTTTGAAATCGATGAATAGGTATTGGGTATCGATTTTGACATCTTGGGATTTTACCAAGATCTGCCGAAGTGTGAACATTTGTTCGGTTGTGAACTTTCCTGGCTTAAAACCACACTGATAAGGGCCGATCAGGTTGTTGGTAAACGGTTTCAGGCGTTCACATATTACGGCAGATGGATCTTGTAGGCGATGTTGAGGAGGGTTATGCCTCTGTTGTTGGCTCAGTTCTGAGGGCCTCCTTTTTTGTGGATATTCGGCAAACGATGCTGAGGTTCCATTCATCAGGCATACTTTCTTCCGACCAGATTTGGCTTATGAGTTAGTGGATGTTTCTTACCAAGTCATCTCCGCCGGCTTTATAAATCTTGGCGGGAAGGCTATCACTTCCGGCAGCCTTATTAAGCTTGAGTTTAGATATTGCTATCCTCACTCAGGTTGGGTGGTTGGCAGTTTTCGCTATCGTTGCCAATATTGAATGGTTCGTTCTGCCTGACAGCGGAATGTTGTTCGTCATCGCCGTCTAACAGTCGGCAGAAGTGGTTCTTCCATATCCTCAGCATCGACTGTGTCTCAAATACGATATTTCCTTGTTCATATCGACAGGATTCTGTTTGAGCCTTGTATCCCTGGCTTTGACGTTTTACACTTTGGTACAACTTGCGACCATCGTTCCTATGGTGGCACTTCTCTTAATCCTCGATCGCGAGCTTTTCTTGCTCCTTTTTCTTCTTTCTGAAAAGCCGGTGTTCTTCCCTTCTTCTCTACCTATAGAGCACAACGGTAGCTCTCGTCTTAACCTGCAGCTTAGCCTTGTAGTCCTCGTTCCTGGCTGCGAGCATCTGTCGGCAATCCTCATCAAACCAGGCGTTTCTTGCTGGTGGGGGCGATAAACCTAGCACATCAGTTACGGCTGAGCTAATTGCTTGTAGGCATCGTTGCAATTGTTCTTCGACATTCGATGCTGGTGGTATGGTGTTAATCGAAAGGTTAAGGGAAACACGTTGCGCGAAGGTCTTTGCGGTCTGTTGCAATTTCATTCCTTCGACATTAAATGTTTTCACAGTATTTCTTAATTTTTGTGGAGCGGTGGATATCCGCATTCTTACCTTGGGTGCAACAAGGTAGTGGTCCGAGTCGATGTTAGCTCCTCGGAATGTTCGGACATCCAAAATACGGGACGTATGTCTTTTGTTTATCGCAATGTGATTTATTTGGTTGACCGTTCGTTGATCTGGAGACCGCAATGTCCCCTTATTGAGGTGAGGAAACCGTGCGCCTTCTATAGTGGTATTTCATTCCGTAGCGAAGTCAATTAGCCTAAGTCCGTTGCCGTGTAGGCTATGTTTTCGACAATACTGCTAAAGATGTCTTCTGTTCCTACCTTTGTGTTAAAATCTCCCAGCTCGATCTTAACATCATACTTCGGTAGTCGCTCATAGGTTTTGTCAAGGAGCTCATAGAAGCAATCCTTTGCTTTATCATCTTTTTCCTCCGTTAGGGCGTAAACGCATTTAAGGCTTATGTTGGCGCATTTGGCCTTGATGCGGATTTTTTCAATGCGTTCGCTAATGTCTTGGAAACATAAGACTTCTTGCCAAAGTCTGGCGCTTATAACAATTCCGCATCCGCATAGTCGCTGTTTCTGCTTACTATCACACGGTCCGTATTAGATGTCACAGTTTTTCATCCTCGCATTTCCTGGATGGCAGATATGTCTGCTTTGTAGCAGTATAGCGCTTCCGCTGTTCGCTTACACCTCTCCTGTTTAAGGTTCTCACATTCCAGGTGCACATACGAACGTCGTTGTCTTTTTTTCGTTTACCAGAGTCGTCAACAATAGAATCAGTAATGTCCGAGGCTATGGGTTGCTTCGTAACATATTTTTTCCATGGTTGGGTAGTTAAGCCAAAGCACAACCCTCAACCGGGAGGGCCAGTTTCAATTTATTAAATACCCCTAAGACACGGGGGTATCTTAATCCTCTACGGGATTGAGCGCTGCCGTTGGCCTTTCGGTTCATCCGCCGCTATCCCAGACAACATGTTTTTCTAGTTTGTCGAAGCAGGTTGTCTAGGTACACATGGGACAGCAGGCCGGGTATTCATTCCGTGCCATTCTGACCTGGCTGTTTATAGTCGTGTTATCGTCGTGTTATCAGCACTCGCGCTTATCGTTTAGCAATTCAAATCCGTTTGAATGAGACCAGTACCCGATGGTTACCACTGAGAGGTTAAAAACTTGAACTTGTAGTCAGAGTTAAAACCACTGGGCATTGCCAAGTTAATGCCAATCAGGGTCTACCCTCGTTCTACAACAACCAACAATCAATAGGTGGCATCAGATCAAGAAAATAAGTTCATTGGTTATCGCACTACATTTATATTGAATCAACGTAGGTATCTGAGAGCGAAAAAAAATCGAGTTATCCACTTCTTGCATTCAGGCAAAGAGTACAGAAATACATAGAGTGCGCATCTCAAACAAACGAAAATTTTCTATGTGGTGTACCTACTGATATTAATACCCCAGCGTCAAACAAAAGCATAGCTGACGCATACCATCGACGAAATTCCCCCTTCGCACTTACCGCCCGCGTCTGAAACGGCTACAAAATTTTTAGCTGGGATACGTTCTCCATGTAGTTCTATAATCTTTGATTCAGGTGACGATTTGTTGTGACAGTGTTATTTTATATATTTTATCGCCATTAAGCTCACATTTTGGGGATATTCATTTTAAGGATGGGATGGGATAGGGTATTCAACGATTCGCACTACGGATTGTAACCTTCTCATATGTTTTTTTTTTTGTAGAATTGGGTGAAATTCTTGTCAGGAAACTTTTCGATTTCTTAAGCCGGCGGTAGTATACAATTTTATAGATACTCTTCATTTCCTCTGGCTCGATCTGAATTTTTTCGTTCCAGCCTAGTTTTTATTGTAATACCACGAAATTAAGAGATTAGTCGGATGATCAGAAAGTAAGAACGGCATACTCATTGAATCAAGTAAACATCAACCAAAATTCGCTGAGTACGATTTGTGTAAAGAAACTAACAAAAGAACTAATGGGATTACATAAGCAAGGCATCTACTAGCAGACGTCATCTCCAACATATCTCTGGCAAGCCCATGTATACAAATATTTATATTCTCTACCCACCTCTACGTATCCCAAAGTTCATCCATCCCACTTCTTCGATGTCTATCCACGCTTTTTTTTTTTTGTTGACACATTGACAATTATGTGCTCCCTTATCCCAATGGATAAACACAAGTTCATTGGGAACCCTTTATGCTATTTAAGCACATTTTGATTGAACCACACAGAATGATGATGCATATCAAATAAAAATCGACTCCAATGCATTTGAGTTCCAAGATACAGCATCAGTTTGACAACATCAGTTGAGGCGAACTTGACGGACATACCAAAGAATAATCATGAAGGGTATATACAAAAACCAAATTAAATGATAAATTTTTAATTCATACTAATAAATTGAATTACCAGAACAAACCAAAATATTGATTGACTGTGAAGCCGCAAATGATGAACCTCAGCAAGATCCATTCGACTGTGAGGAACGTTCTTCATGTATTGCAGTACTGTTTTGTTGTTTTTTAAATCTGTGTATTGCCATTATAATAGTTGTGTATACATTAAAAAAATAAAATCGTTAAATTGATTTGATAATTTGAACTTTAAAAAAAATGGATTTGCTTTCGTATTGTGTTTGTGTATCGATTAACAGTTAAATGACAGATACTTTGTGGCGAAAGTTATATCTAATTGTAGTGTGAAATCGATCAAATCGATATTATCAAATTGTTGTGCTTGAACCATGAAGAGGAAGCATGTAATTGAAATAATTTTTGATCGGTTGTCAACACAAATGGAAAATATTGTGCTGCTACGAAGAAATGTCCTTTTGTACCACATCGTGGTTTCGATACATACTTTGCAGTGTTGAGACATAATTTAACACGCACCGTGGAGGATGTAAATTGAATCAAAATCGAAAGCTTAGTTTGTGTATGTATATATCTATCCTTATGTCACCGATTTATAACGCAAGACGATTCTTAAAATTGCACAGATACACCGATGTCCTGCGTTGGTGTGTTAAATAACACCTTTCTATGTTATAGGTAGGATAACCAGGATTTGACGTTACGCGTACTTTACATTATTTTATGTCTTCGGGAGGAATCGATGTTTTCATTAACTTTGCAACACAGCTCTTTTATTAAAAAAAAGACACTATCAGATCTGTGTCGTAGCGCGCTTAATACAGGGTGGGCAAAAAGAAGTCAGCCGATGTTGTTTGGCTCTCATTTTTTTCTAAATGAATAACTTCGGCTCTGTTTTTTTTATGTTTACTTGAACCTTTAGAATGTTACTGGTCAAGTCGAGAAGATGATATCGGCCAAATTGGCGCCGTCACAATTGACTCATTTTATGACATTTTTCATCACTTCATCGAGAACTTCGGGCCACAGATTCTCCCACTCGTGTCGAATGTTGTCCTTGAGGACTTCTAGGGTCTCGGGCTTGTTCACGTAAACACGAGACTACAAAAAAAACCACAAAAAAGTCTGGAACGGTTAAATCGGGCTATCTTGCGGGCAAATCGCCAAAACGAGAGATGAGGCAAGCCAGCATCGCCGCCTTCAGAATATCGGTTGTGGCTTACGCACTTTGTGCCGTTGCTCCTTCCTGTTGGAACTACATGTCCTCCAGTCCTAACTCGTCCAATTGCGGCAGAAAAACTCGGTTAACATGGCCCTATAGTGCGCACCGTCCACTGTTGTCGTTTGACCAGCGGCGTTTTCGAAAAAAATTGGCCCGATGACTCACCAGCGTGAACAGCGCATCAAATGTCAAAACAAGTTTGACATTGACGGCTATTTGCAAAAATAAGAGCATCTTCCAATAGGGTGATCCACCTTGTACAAACAGCATCTACGAGCAGAGATTTGCCACAGCAAGCCTCCCCGGGTATTAAAACCAACAGCAGTTAAAAGATCAGGGGCATCAATTTATCCTGATAATAATTGGTGAAAGAAAACCATGTCGCTACTAAGTCTACGTTGAGACAGAGGCAACAGCTGTAGTCGTTTAATTTCACACCTGTACGGAGGCAAATTGTGTAGATCATCCCATGGTACTACTCTCCAAGCAAATCTTATGAATTTACATTGGACTGCTTCAATTCTATTTGAATGATCTACATAGAATGGCGTCCAAACTTGTAAGGCATACACCAAATGGGGGCGAACTAGACAATTATATAGGGAGAGAGTGACATAAGGGTCATTTAACTCTTTTGACCACCTTTTAATAAATCCCAACATAGAGTTGGATTTATTGTTTTTTAAACAGATACGAGATCTAAACGATTCGATTTTACTACAAACCGGTTTAAATAGATTGTGAACGAGACACATTTGAAAATTTGCATGTCATCAGCATATATCAATATTTTGCTATCTCGTTAATTGCAAGTATAAATAAAATTGGTTCTAAATGGCTTCCTTGAGGCACTCCAGATTGAGCAACGAAAGGTTAATATTTGGAATCTCTAAATTTTACCTGGTAAGGAGAAGCGTTCAATATTTACAATCGAAAGAATAATTTGCTCGGATAGCCTTTACATACTTTCCGAAAGTCAAAAGAGTACGAACGATCAAAATGCTGACACATTTTCGTGCAGATGTCCGCCTATGTCAATGAAAATATACAGTAGAGGATGATTTTTGTCTATGTCAGTAATAGTGGTACTAGATTCTAATACAGCAGTACTTACAAAGTCAGAAGAAAAAACTACATAGGGAATTCGACAATGGGAATTTTGTATGCAGCTTGTTGACTTACTGACTTACATCAAATCGATAGAATGTTATCAAGTCATAGTAGCTCATGTTGTGCAGAGACTGCAGATGGTATAAAATAAGGTTCTCCCTCGGAAGGTACCCAAACTATGTGTGGTAAGTTGAAATCGCCAAGCAACAAAATACTACTGTCACAACAAGATAAGTCAACGATGTTTTCTAACGCCTTATTTAACTAAGAATACAGAGTGGAAAGACGATATGAAGGAATGTATGCATTTACAACATAAAGATATTTTATTTCAAGAGTTATCTCAACACAGAATAATTCAATGTTAAGAGGGAATGTGAATTCTATTTTCTCCTCTGATGTAAGATGACTGCGGACTGCAGTAAGAACACCTTTACCAAGAGCTTTTAAGTCATTTTCATGATGATCATTCCTATATACTGAAAACTCGTGATTAAAGAGTTCTGAGTCAATTATACGGGCGTTAAGTCATGTTTCAGTTAAGGATATAATGTCATGAGAGAGTGCTTGCGATTTAATAATAATATCTTTCGTTTTCGTGCGCAGCCCTCTTACAATTTGGTAGTAGAGGGGCAGTCTATGTAGTTTTTTGAAGAAGGACGGTTTTTTTTTGCAGTTCTTTTAACGAGGCTTAAATTCATTTACAATTGTGTTAGAAGGCCATACGTTATTGTTGCATACCGTTTCAAAGAGAAGAGCAAGGACAAGTATCTCAAAACAAAGCTATCAGGCTTACTGATTTTTGTACATTTAATTGAGGTAAGTGATTTATGACATCGTCAACAAAGTCAAAGTTCTTGGTTTCAACAGTGATATAAAAATTGTTTTCGGTTAGGAATCGATTCAGTCGTCGACATATTTTCGGTTTCTGTCCGAATTTGATCAGATGATGGGCAGCAAACGGTAACAGGAGAAGAAACAGCCTGAGAGGACTCGACTGACAAAGTACGAACGCCATTAGTTCTGTTCTGAATTTGGCTTCTTAAATTTGAGCGTTTAGCTCTCGAATTTTCCGACGATGAATTACTGGCACGTTTTCGTTTTGCTGTGACAATTTCATGTTAAGACATTTCACGAGGGATAGACGAAATGGACGTGTTTACAGAGTCACTTATCTTTTTACTATTATCTAAAGAGCTTGGTAAAGACTGTAGATTTGGAGGCATCACTTGATACACATAGGTCTTAGAAGGAAGACACAGTGGATACTGTATGATTAAATGTCTCAAACAAGTCATGAAAGCCTTTCGAGAGCTTAGCAAAGTCAGACTTGAAAGTCGACATTTTAAAGGTAAGACTGGACAAAGATAATTTACGGCAAGCAATGCTATACCAAAAAGCGCCCTCTAGTACATTTACCCTATCCATAAATGCGTTGGTGGATCCAACGCATTTCGCATGAAACATTTTACCACAAGGACCATAACAGGCGAAGAGAGCGGTAGAGAGGTTCTTTGTTTTAGTGAATTTATGAGAACCGCAATCTATTATTTTATTTTATTTTTAAATAATTAGCTAATTATTTTGTAATAGATCAGTAAAAATGTTTTAAATATACACAAACAATATTTTAATTTTAATTTAAAAAGAAAAAACAAAAAAACTTTGAATAGTGACTTTTTGTTGTTTTATAAAAAAGCTTAATCTAGATTATAACTAACTTACGACTACTTAAACTACTTAAGCCTAACTTTATTATAATCGGGGTGGCGAGCACCCCAGCGGCGGTCGCCATCTTGAATGTGTCTTTTGGTCCAACGGCAACATGTATTCAGCCATAATGTACGCCAATATGGTGCACAAGTCCCGCCTCAGACGTTGTTCCGAATTTTAAAATCTTGTATATGGAGTTGGACTAAAAGTCCGCGAGGGAAGAATGTCTTATTAGTTACGCACACACGACAATTAAAAGGTTGGTGACAAATTGGAATTTCAATTAATAGGGGAAGGAGTCAAAAAAAAAACAAAGAAAAAAGGGCACTTACATGTAACTGTGATTGTAAGAGGTTACAACCAAAAGAAAGTAACTGCTTACTACAAAATATTATAAATACTGTAAAATATTATTATATAGCATTTAAATTAAATTCGTTAGCAACAAAAAAACTTTTTTTATGAATTTGTGTTATATAACACTTAACACTGATAACTTAAATTTATGCTAAGACATAAATGCTAAAAACAAGGAAAAAGAAAAGAAAAATAAACAGCTAGTTCAAAACACGTCTACTACACACGCATGCAAACGTCTACTGACCGTTTATTATTATACCCTATCCCATAGGGCCATATTAGTTTTGACATTAAGTTTGCAGCATAGTGAAATAATTTCGCTAGATATTCCTCAAAATATATGGATCGACTCAGTACCGCTAGCTGAGTCGATTTAGCAATGTCTCGTCCGTCCGCCTGGGTGTCACCGATTTTTGGGCCTTAAATTTTGAGCTAGAGTTTTGAAATTTGGTATACAGAATCTCCAACAGACGAAGAAGAACAAGTCTAAATTTTTTTGAAATCCGCTCACTGCCACCCCCCCCCTCCAGAAAAATTTAGTTTCAGGCCAAACCGTTAGAGATTTAAAAAAAATCTGAAGAACACATCTAGGCAATACTATTTTCTATATTTTGCTTATACAAAGTTTTCTGCCACGCCCGCTTTTTGGGGTTGGTTTTCAGTAAAAAAAACGTTTTTCAGTCAAATTTTAGACATTTCGAAATAAATTTGATGCAAAATCATTGGTTCTGTTACTATAAACATTTGTTCCATATATAATTCTAACACACTTTTTGGAGGCGTTTTCATACAAAAAATATTTCTATACACTACCTCATAGTATAACCAGGCGAAAAACGATGTTTTTGTCGAGCCATAAATGATTTTGATAAACTGTCTGAACAATATGTTCTGACAATGATATTTTCTATATTTCATCGCCAAAAAGCCGACATTTTGGGATATTTGCTTTAAGGATGGGATGGGATAGTATATAAAACAATCCACATAGTGGATTGTAGCCTTCTCATATGTTTTTTTGAATGACTGCTGCCTGATATTAGATCAATTGATATTCAATTTATACAAATTCTTAAAGACTTCTTGTTCTGAGTAGATACTGTGTCTAACTTGCCTATTCTCATGGTTTGATGTGTTGGGGTTGCAAACGTGTGCAAACTTTTCTACAATGTTTTTAAAGCCCTTATCTTGAAAATTATTTTTAATAGTTTCATTGAGCGTTTCTTCTTCTCAGTTAATTCATTTCAGTAGCAATCGACCTTATAAATATAGCATCTATCCGCTGGATTTAATCATTCTGGGGGCAAATTTATAGTCAATCGATGTTTAAGGGTTTAACTGTACACAAGTTAACATCTACTTTAAGTTAAAAGGTAGTTTTAACTTTTTCCATAAATAGACACTTTTTTACGTGGCGCTAATTAGTGTATACTAACGAACGTACCTCTAAGAACTCTAAGTCAAACTCACCTAAAAAGGGACTGTGCTGACAACCAAACAAACCCAAATTCATTGAACACTCTCAAACCCACCTAAAAGTGACAGTGAAAAATAATTCAGCTGTTTTGTGCCTTTGCATGTTGCCCGATTTGAAAATGACAGATGACATTACGTTAATTCTGCACTAAATATTTAAAGTGACGTTTCGGTTGCTTTGACTTTAATGCAGAGTGATAACGCTAAAGTACACTTTTTGACGACGTGTTAGTACGTGATACAACATTTTAAAAGTCTACTTTAAGCGACTATAAGTTTGCGCCTCTATGTTAAAGATTATTGTGGGGTCGATAAAGAAACAAGCGTGCAAAAAAAAATTTAAAATGTTGGCCCCATACACCAACTAGAGACAGGTGTGTTTTTTTTAACAATAACAATGATCAATTATAAACTGTCACAATGAATGTCAGTAAAAAGTATTTCCACTTATTTCGTGACAGTCGGTAACACCAATTCGAAATATTTATTCCCACACACCTTTGATAAGATATTCCGCTTTGGAGTGGTTATGAAATCATTTATCTTGCTTTCTTATTTGAAGTGTATTTGTTTTTCTTAATTTTATACAAATAAATTTTCTTATCTCGATATATCTTAACTAATTTATCTACACGTATAAATCACTTTACCTATAAAAAGGTTAAAAACTTATCACAAACGAGCGTTAACAATATTTTGCCAAGCGAACTTGCGTATAAATTCCAACAACAGTTAATGCCACAAATCCGGATGTAATACCAAATACCGCCCAGGGATCCTTGGTTATGATCATTGTTACCAGGATAATAAATCCACCCAGAAAGATCACACACAAATAGACCAACATAAGTACAGTGGTTTGATCAGTATACCATGGAGCAGCTATAGGATGATATTTCTTGATTGGCCCATCAAATTCATCTTCAGTAAGGATGGTTTCTTCATTATCCTTAAGTTTGTCTTCCGCTTTCGATGTCATAATAAAACAAAATAGGTTTCCGAGTATTGTATGTTTTTAACTGTAATGCGACTATTGAACTGAAATTGCGAGCAAACAAATACACAATGCGATCGATTTCTTTTATCTCGGTCATATTTACCATGATAAGCGTGAAATCAAGATATCAGCTATCAGTGTGGATTAAGTACTTGTAGACGATCTCTTGCTTGTCGATTATTTTTTTGTAATTGACAGTATATTGCTTAAAATTATAGATTAGCAAAATCTATTGAATGTCTTTGGCAACGAAATTAATCAAACGATTTGCGTAGCCTCTATGACAAACATTGTAATTATTAATAGAATTGACCAATCATATTTGAACGTGTTAAGAGGGAGAAAGCAGTACTAATAGACGAGCTGAAAATAATTTCCCTACATTCAAGCAGAAAGTGTTTTTGAAATTTTAAAGAAATACACAATTCTTATCTTTTTGATAAGAGAAAGCTAAGTAGACATTATCCATATTTGCATCTATATGAAAGTATACTACACCATTCAATCCCTTATTGGATGCTAATGCTTCCATGCTCTTTGGGTGTCTATTCAATTTCAAATAAACCTCCAGGTTGGGGTTCTACTACTTAATTACGCAAGCTTCGGAAAGTACCAATGCTTACTAAAGGCGTTCCTATTATGCACCTGGAACGTGAAAACATTAAAGCGAAGAAACAATATTTTGAAAGCCATAAGCTCCTACGAAGCATACATTACTGCCACCCAGGAAATATAATGAGATAAGCCTGGCAAAAGTAAGATGCCATACGGTGATATCTATAACAGTCCGTGAGCAGAAATAGCGACTATTCGAATGCGGATGTGTTTTATTCGCATTAAGATGAAATTCGCTAACCAAGCCTAGTAGAAACTCACGCTCCGACGGAGGAAAAGATGACATTGAAAAGTCCTTTTTCTACGAGCTCTTTTAGAAAATTTATGAGCGAAGTACTTATGAATTCGATAAACAAATCGTATTACCATAAATCAATTCAAGGAAGGAAGAGGGAATATATTAACGAATACAGCTTACATGATAAAACGTCTAGAATCGGACTTATTCTAGTCGACTTCAGAACGGGATGTCACTATAGCTAGCATACTATTTTCTCACCCTGATATCCATAAAGAGAAGGAGCAGTCTCCATATCAAGAAATGGTTAATCAAATCTATCATTTTGCAATTCATTTTAGTCGCAATTTAAAAAAGACATGGATCCAGTATTTTGGATGCCCAAGGGGCTTATATCAATTTGCTGCATCCAAACCTTGTTGAAGACCAATTAATGCAAAAATATAATCGCGGCCAAAACAAAGGGTCACAAGGAAAACCTGCGGGTGAAGAAGTTATGAAAGGAAAAAAACGCGCGATAGGAGATATAGAGATTTGCCACTCAATGAATTATGTTCGTAGGTTTAAATACAATTAAAGGGTGATCCATTTCGAGTTTCCCTACTTTTTTAAAGAAAAAAACACAGAAAATTCAAATTTAATGGAGAATGTTTATTATCATTTGAAAGAACATTCTTTGGCATTTATTTTTTAAAGATTAGGTCTATCAAATGTTGGCCGTTGCTACGTCGCAGATGGTCCATCCGTTGAGTCCAATTTTCGATCACTCGTTCGAGCATTTCGACTGGTAACTGGCGAATGACACGCGTGATGTTTTCCTCCAAGGCCTGAATCGAAGCGGGTTTGTCGGCATAAGCTTTTGACTTTACATATCCCCACAGGAAAAAGTCTAACCACGATCGTGGTGGTCAATCGACCGGCCCAAAACGTGAAATTATGTACTCACCGAAATGTTCTCTCAATAAGTCCATTGATTGATGCGATGTGTGGGAAGTGGCGCCGTCTTGCTGAAACCAAATGTCGCCGAGATCACGAGCTTCAATTTCAGGCATCAAATAGTCGGTTATCATGGCACGATTACGGTCGCCATTGACGGTTACGTTCGCACCGGCATAATTTTTAAAGAAATATGGACCGATGATTCCACCGGCCCACAAACCACACCAAACCGTTGTTTTTCTGGATGAAGTGGCAGTTCTTCAATCTCTTCAGGTTGCTCTTCGTCCCAAATGTGGCAATTTTGTTTGTTTACATACCCATTGAGCCAGAAATGGGCCTCATCGCTAAACAAAATTTGCCTCGAAAACGTCGGATCTTCTTGGAACTTTTCAAGAGCCCATAGAGCGAAGCGATGTCGCTTGGGAAGGTCGAGCGGCTTCAGTTGTTGTACAAGCTGTATTTTGTACGCTTTCAATTTAAGATCTTGACGTAAAATGCGCCAAGTCGTTCCATACGTCAGTCCGAGTTGCTGCGAACGGCGCCGAATCGACTCTCTACGGTCTTCGTGTACACTCTCAGCTACGGCCGCTATATTTTCTTCACAGCGTGTTGGACATTCCGAGACACATTCCTCACAGAACGTGAATTTTCATAATAAAGTTGAACAATTTGTAAACGTTGTTCACGCGTAAGTCTTTCCATTATGAAATGCCAAACAATACTAAACAAAAATAACATGACAGCATGACACGACTCACACGTGATCTGTCAAAAAAGGCTATTGAAAAAAGTATCTCTACCTGGATCACCCGTTATATACAAATTTTTGGCGCAACAGGCTCGTTAGTACCCAGGGTCGAGCTTGCTTACAACCTTTCATGTGTGCGTGTGTACTTCTTGCATGACTGGTAAGTTGAAGAACTATATTTTGTATTTGTAAAAGGGCAGTAAGGATGAATACAGGGCGATCGCAATTTTACCATTTCTCTCGAAAATCTTAGAGAAGATAATGAACTCTCAAATACGTGAGTATCTTTCAACAAATAATATGCTTTCCTCCGAAAAGTCTGGGTTTCTCCCTAAACACAGCTGCACAACAGCTTTACTAAAAGTTGTGGAGGATATAAGGCAGGCCGTTGATGAAAACAAAATTACATTTCTTACCCTGCTAGAATTTTCAAAAGCATTCGACTCTGTTAACCATGACATACTGTGTAGCAATTTTGTAGAACAGTTTAATTTTTCAATGTCAGCCGCGAACTTGATCTTATCCTACTTGAGTGGTAGATCACAAGCAATCGTCTGTAACAACAATACGTCATCTTTTCTTCCCTTAAATAGAGGCGTTCCACAGGGCTCTATCCTGGGATCACTCTTATTTTCCCTCTACATTAACGAGCTACCAAAATACGTGAAAAAATCGTCCTTACATTGGACGATGTCCAACTGTATAACAGCTGCAGTCTTGACCTGGTTGAAAATGGTGCGTGCGAAGTAAACGAAGATCTTCAATCAATTTTCTTTTAGGCAGAATCAAACGGACTTGGTCTAAGTCCCACCAAATCCAAATATCTTATAATATCTAGGACTAAAGTAGACACGTCATGCTTACCTCCAATTAAACTTAACGGGTAAGATATTGAGTATGTAGTTACTGCAATAAATCTAGGTGTAACATCCACAAACAACCTTACATGGGACTGTCACATACGTCTTGCTCTTGGTATGATGTAAGGGATCCTAAAAATATAACAGAATACAACACCTGTAGCAACAAGAAAAATAATAGCTAAAACTCTACTCGTCCCAATTATGCTCTTCGGTTGTGAGATCTTTGGTGACTGGAAATACGAGCGTATGCGTAAGCTTATTGTCGCTTACAACAGCATCGCACGATACATTTATGGACGTAGAAGATATGACCACATCTCCGCTTTCTCTAAGTCAATATAAAGCATAACTCTGGATAACCTCATACAATTTAGGACTGTTACTATGCTGCATAATGTTATAGAACCCCGTCAACTACATTATTTACTTAACCATGTCAATTTATCACGTCTCTTAAGAACCATAAAACTAATTCCGACACGCTGTACTAATTTAGTGTCCAAGCGACAATTTTTAATTCATGTTACTGAACTGTGGAATTCCTTACCTCTTACTGTTCGATTGATGAGTTGCACAATCCAATTTAGGAAAACGCTCTGGTATCAATTTTTTATTTTTTTAGTTTTTATTTTCGTATTATTTTCTTAAACAAATTTCTTTTAATTTCAATTCTAATTCTATTCTTCTTTACTGTACAGTTTCATATTAATCCTGAATTATTTGTACCATAATCATAAAATTTTAATTTTATTTTGAAATTGTTGTTGTATCTTAAAGTGTTAAGATGTTACAATGAAGAAATCTAAATCTAAATCTAAATTTGTATTTCCATTTCTTATACTACATGAAGCGTGTGTCACCATGTAAAGCATTGCCAATACAATGGTACCGATGCCATGGTATTTATACCACCAGTGTGTCAAAGTTATAAAACAATATCCCTATTCTGTCCTGTAAAACTCTACGGAACGGCTGTCAAGGCATTTCTTTATTTTGTCAAGTTTTTTTCTTTTATGGTACTGGGCTTTCGCCCTATACAATGTGAGATTTCGTGGGGTCACTGTCTATCTCCTGCCTATCGATGTGTGGCTACGAATCGAAGACTGCGAGCCGGAGTATTGATGTCCATTCGATCTACCACCTCAAATGTCCAATGGGCATTTTTATACCCTATCCCATAGGGGTATATTAGTTTTGATACATAGTTTGTAACATAGAGAAAGAATTGAGCTAGGTATATACCTCAAATTATATGGATCGACACAGAATCGCTAGCTGAGTCGATAAGGCCATGTCTGTCTGTAGGTAACCAGTTTTAGTGCCTTAAATTTTAAGCTAGGATAATGAAATTTGGTACATGTTATCTTTCTACGTGCGGTTCGAGCAAGTGTAAAAATTTTTGAAATCCGCTCACTGCCACGCCCCCCTTTTAGAAAAACCTAACTTTCGGCCAAACCGTTAGAGATTTTGAAAAAGTATCTGAAGAAGATGTCTACACAATCCTAATGCCTATACTTTGTCTATTCAAAGTTTTTTTTGCACGCCCATTTTTTGTGAGCGTTTTCCGTTAAAATGCATTTTTCGGTAAAATTTTAAACATTTCGAAAAAAATGTATGCAAAATAATTGCCATTGGTAATACAAACATTTCTTCTTTATTTCATTTTTACCCACGCCTACTTTTTGGAGGCGTTTTTCTACAAAAAACATTTTAATGCCCACCGCCATACTATATGCAGGAGAAAATCGTTGTTTTTGGTCGAAACATACAAAATTTTGATAACCTGTCTGAACAATATGTTGCGAAAATTTCAAATTTAATATACCTTTGCCATATTTATTTTTTATTTATTTCTTTGGATATATTGTTTGGATACACAGTAAATTGTAGCTTTCTCATATGTTTTTACTAGCGATATGCCACTGTACATTTCGTATAGCTCGTGGTTGAATATTCGTCTCCATAGCACGACAATGCAAATGGGACCAAAGATTTTTCTTTCAAAACGACTAAGGATTTCTTCAACCGCCTTTGATACGGTCCGTGTATCAGCACGCTGTAGACCAGGATTGGGATGATCAGGGTCTTATATAAGATCTCCTTAATGAGGGCTCTACTATTTAATTACCTCCTTAGCCCGAAGAAACATTTCCTAATTCTTCGTTTAATTTTTGAAGAGATGTTGTCAGAGTTAATAGCAGAGTCGAAGTAGTCAAAGACCCGTACTACCTCAAAGTAATGTTTGCAATTTGTTTGGCTATGACATCAAGTTGCATTGAGTCCAACAAATGATGTCAATAACGTCGCCATCTGCTAGAAGTTGAGCCGATTAATGGAAGATTGTGCATCTGGTGTTGGCTCGGGAATTTTGCACAATCATTTTTCAGAGTCAGATTTAATAAGTTCGTTGAATCCTTTTTTTAATATCGAGTTTCGGTGAGTTAGTTCGTTACCGATCCTGATGAAGCAGCGAGAATTCTACATCATCCTGAATAGACGAACCAGTTTGGGCGGTATATATAAATAAAAAAACATGGCTCTGTATAATTCGTCTATGTAAATGCTGTCGTATGTAGCTTTGAATATCCAAGACGATGGAAAATTGTCGTTGTTCCATAAGGCCAATGACTTCACCGAAATATTTGATAACTGACGCAAATTGTGTTGTATCAGGACAGCAGAATGACTGATATGAACATGATAATCAGATTTTTTCAAAAATTACCGAAAATCGTTGAACTTTATGTAATCCGACGTCACGGAAATGGCCTTTCATAGATCGGACTTTTAGCTTGAGTTTGCATTCGTTCAAGTGAAACAATCGGAGTACAAGTTGTAAACCATTTTTTGGGCAATAAAAGCTTGAAAGCCATAATTCTTTGACATTTTTCATGCCGCATTAACACTATACCTATGAACTTCCATTAATTTAGTTTGGGCAGTTTGTTCAGTATTCCTTCTTAAATAAATGTATAAGTGTATAAAAATAGAAAATATTACTTTAAGCCAAATGAACATTAATAAACCCGCTCATATATCATATTTTAATTGACTTTATATTTAATTCCAGATTGAGAAAACACTATATCGGGTTTTTCAACAAGGACGCTACAAAAGTTGAGCGACAGGGACAGCAAACGACGTCATATTTCTTGCCGCTCTTTTGACATTTCTCTTTAGTAAGGTTTGCCATTTCATGATGAAAAGATATACGATCCAACAACGAGTCGAAATTATTTAAATTTACAACCGAAATTCGGAGTCAGTGGCCTCAACGTTAAGAGGGCTACGTACAATTTATCTTTGTCATAATCGTCCTATCAGATCAACAATTGAGCGTCTAGTGGAAAAATTTGAATCCATAGGCACAGTACAAAATGTTCCCGTGCCAGTGAGACAAAGAAGTGCCCGTAGTGTCGAGAATATTGCTGCCGCTGAGGCTTCAGTTGAAGAAAGCCCAAATGTGTGCTTCACACGTCGTTAGGCATCTCTGTGACGTCGTTATGGCGAATTTTGCGAAAAGATCTTGGCCTACATTCCTACAAGATTAAACTGACGCATGAACTGTTGCCGCTTGACCACCAGAAGCGTCGTATGTACGTGAATTTGGCTTGAGCAACAACTTGAAAATGATTCGGATTTTCATCGAAAAATCATCTTCAGCGATGAGGCTCATTTCTGGCTGAATGGCTTCGTCAATAAACAAAATATGCGGTATTGGTCAGGCAGCAATCTACACGTACTCCATGAGTCATCATTGCATCCCGAAAAAATTACGGTTTGGTGTGGTTTATGAGCCGGCGGCGTCATTGGGCCGTACTTCTTCCGTGATGATCAATACCGGCACGTTACTGTGAATTTGAATCCCTACCGTTCAATGATAACCGAACATTTTTGGCCCCAATTGGATGATATGGACTTGGAGGACATGTGGTTCCATCAGGACGGCGCCACAAGCCACACAGCGAATGCCACAATCAATTAATTGAAAACCATGTTTAGAGAACGTGTTATCTCACGAAATGGTCCAGTCGCTTGGCCGCGTCGGTCGTACCTGTGGGGCTACGTCAAGTCTATGGTCTATGCCAACAAGCCAGCGACGATTGATGAACTTCGTATGAATATCGAACGTGAAATTGCAGCAGTATCGGCCGATTTATGCTTGAAAACCGTCGAAAATTGGGTTCAGCGTCTGAACTTCTGCCATCGTGCCCGTGGTGGCCATGCAAAAGAAATCGAGATCCATACATAATGGCATCGAACGTACTTTCACAGGAATAAAGAGTTTTATTAATATTCAAAACCGTTTTTGTTTTATTTAAAAAAAAAAACTTTTGTAGCGCTCTTATTGAAAAACCCTTTACCTCCTCATGTAATTTTCGGCATAAGGTATACGCGCTGTTTAATCTTTACCTCATTGCTCGAAAATATTTCTCCCTTTTGCATTTTGCCACTAAGCACACTTATCTCAGTATAATTTAAGATAGATATAGTAGGGGGTGCTTAAGCTAACTACTGATGATTCGTAAGCCATGTGGCACGTACCGCATATAAAGCATATAGAACATATCATTCGTTCTCCGTCTCAGCGGGATTATTTGAATATTTATGTGGTTTATGAGATTCATGACATTACTTAGCTGCTAGTGTACTACTCTGCAAGACACATAAATGTTCTATTCAACCGGAATCTCGAGTGAACAGGGTGGTGGGATGTTGTTGATTTATGTAGAAAAGTCTTTCAGTTGTTTTGGAAGGATGTTCGGCAATGTAACAAACAGTACACAATTTTAAAGGTAAAGCTTAACAAACCAAAGAAAAATAATTCTCTAAAAACATTAAAATAAAAATATTTTAATATTGTTTTTGTGTCAGATATTTTACTCCTTTAGCTTTTATATTTAAAAAAAAACATGATTCGGAAAATGGTTCTGAGGTGGTTTTTGGCGTGTGAATTGTACTAACTTCTTCGGACTTTATGTAAACTACACATCTTCACTATAGTTAGAGCGTTCGAAAAATAAATTAAAAGATGAAAATCGATTGTATACATACTTGCGTATATTTTTGACGAAAATAATGGGTTTTTATATTGGCCTGGGAGAAACTTCGAAAACCCCATAAATCATTCCGTATTTTAGTCATTATGTCCATCAAATCGCGAGAAAAATCTGGCAGCCGTACATGAAAAACATTGACCTTAAGATTTTTATTATTTTTTTTTAGATTCATGACAATTCATGAAAATCAATTTCTTGGTTTACTTGCATGAAATCCAATATCTGTGTTACTTTTTCAAAGATATGGTGCATCATATTTTATGTCGGTATTCGCATTTTGAATAACTTCAACAAATAAACCCGGTTTCCATATATGAGGATTTTTAACTTTACAAAGAGAAAGATATTGTTTTCGTTTAATTTCTTTAATAAACATTTACTTGAATTCGATTTTGAGACAACCTAGGACAGTGGCATTTCAGAAAAATTAAAATGGAGAGGCACCACTCGAGGAACGATGTTAGCAGGGTTTACCATAGTGTCAAACGTCAAAGCCAAGGATACAATGCTCGAACAGAATCCTGTCGAGATGAACATGGAAATATCGTAGCTGAGGATATGGAAGAACCACTTCTGCAGACTGTTAAAGGGCGATGACGAACAACATTCCGATGTTATGCAAAACGCGCCATTCAATATTGGTGACGACAATGAAAACTACTGCCCGACCTAAGTGAAGTCAAGATAGGAATACCTAACCTCAAGGTTAACAAGGCCACCAAAAATGACGGTCGAAATGACTTGATAAGTAACATTTACCAACTCATAAGCCAAATCTGGTCGGATGAAAGTATGCCTGAAAAATGGAACCTCAGCATCGCTTGCCCTATTCAAGAAAGGAAACCATTAGAACTGCGCCAACTACAGAGGCATAAGTCTCCACAATATCGCCTACAACATCCTATCTGCCGTAATATGTGAAACCTTTTACCAACAACCTTATGATGTTAGGCCAGGAAAGTCCACAACCGATAAAATTTTCACACTTTGGCAGATCCTGGAAAAAACCCAAAAAGTCTAAATCGATACCCACCACCTATTCATCGATTTCACAGCCGCCTACGATAGCATTAGGCGAACTATACAGGGCCATATCTAGAATTGTTCTACCGCCCAATCACGTGCATCTGTACAGTATAACGATGGAGAATTCACGCTGCTCCATCAGTGTCAGAACCGACCTCACCGACACATTCAATACCAAAAAAGGACTTAGGCAAGGCACACTGTCATGTGAACTCTTCAGTTTGATACTTGAGAGGATTTTGCAAAGCTCCCGAGCCAACACCAGAGGCACAATTTGTACTAACTTTCATATGCCGACGATATTGACATCATTGGTCGGACTCAAAGTGATGGCATAGCCACGTTTCCTAGTATAGAGAAGGAAGTGGAAAAATGGGTTAAGCTTTAAAAAAGGGTACGACTAAATAACTGCTATCATAGAGTACGCATCACATCTAAAAATTTTGTAGGCCTTTCAGACGCGGGCGGTAGGTGCGAAGGTTTAATTTCGTCGAACGTATGCATCAGTTATGCTGTTGCTCTATGCTGGTGTACCAATGTGAACACTAAGGTATCAATATCAGTACCCCACATTGAACATTTTCGTTGTATGAGATGCGCACTCTATGTAGTTCAATAATCTATGCTGCTATCGATAGGAAAGGACACACAACATAGACGAATTGGACAGAACGTCACCATTGACAGATTTAAATTTGAGGTACTACGGGACTTTGTGTACCTCTGTTCCGCCAGTAACTCTGAAAACAACATCTCATCAGAAATTTAACGAAGAATTACTCTTGCCAATCGCTGTTATTTCGAGCTTAGAAGGCATTTCAGTAGTAAAGAGTTCACTCGAACTACTAATGAGATCATATACAAGGCCCTGATCATCCCAGTCCTGCTGAACGGCGCTGAAGCATGGACCGTTTAAGCGGATGAAGAAATCCTTGGTCGATTTGAAAGCAAAATTCTTCTCAACCAACTTGGACCAGGCTAGTTGGAGAGGCATGTTGGTTGAGGCCCAGGTTCATTCCAGACTGTTGATCCACTTAAGTAAGTAAGTATGTACTTGCTTACTTAAGTGTTTTTACCTAGACAACCTGTTGTCCGAATATGTCAAGGCAGCTTGTCTAGGTTCGCCTGGGACAGCAAGCCGGATATTCATTCCGTGCCATTATGACCTGGCTGTTTATAGTGTTGCTGTTTTTCGCCGTGTTATCAACACTCGCGCTTATCGTTTAGCAAGTCAAATCCGGTTGGATGAGATGGTTATCACTTGTAGGTTAAAAATAAGCACTTGATGTGTAGTCAGAGTTACAACTACTGGGCATTGCCAAGTTAAAGCCAATCAGAGTCTACCCTCGTTCTACAACACCCAACCACCCAAGTAAGTATGTAAATGTGGCAATTTTGATGCGTTTTCGACCTGTTTTTCGAGCATCTCGGGCGGAAATTGAACTCATCAATGGCCTGGACTTACATTTTGCCTTTCAAATCACACCAAAAAAGTAGTTCGGATTTGCCAAATCTGAAGATCTCAATGCACAATGCAAGATTGCGTTATTCGATTTGCAGTGTGTCATGGCACACCATCTTGTTGATATCAGTAAACGTCCCGAACTTTTTCACACAATTGTGGAGATCAGACATAATGATGCAAGGTATCCAATCCCATCGGTTGTTTTGCCTTTTCTAACGAAAATTGGCCCATTGGCGTTGGCCAAAATAATAAGACTATGGTCATGCAATGTTGATTTATGTATTTCTTGCGGATTCTCCGCTACCCAAATGCGACAATTTTGCTTGTCAACACCAATGGAGACAGTGAAATAAAAAATCAAAATTTGCTTCCATATATCCAGGTTCAGTGTCAATAATTCGTATTATACGTAATTCCAGTGACGTGGATGGTTGGACACTGTATTCTTTGAATCAATTGCACTTTGTGTGGAAACAAATGCGATGTTTTGCTAAATGGACGCAATGTTGTTCCGCTGACGCCAAAATGCTGAGCGCGATAATAATATAAAATATATGTAGACTGTCGGCAGCAATTTTTTAATGCTTTAACCAGTTCATTGGAACGTTTTGAAAGTTGATGTATTGCATTTCAATCTACTGACTAGTTTCCAACAATAAATTCGACATCAAACGACGAATATTGTTGTCAGAAGGTATTTGTTGGCCACGATATTTCCGACAAAATCCACGACTGAATGACTACTTTCAATGCACGGCATCACTTTTAATGTAAGCCGATTCATGGTTAAAATTGAACAGAATTGACCTTTCAGAAAATGTCTAGTTAAGCCAATTGCTTGAGAGATAGCTCACCCATATGTGTAAACGAAATTTTAAATTGTTGGCCAATTGCGAAAAATCTCTATAATTCACATGAACGAATTTGTTAAAATTCTGATAAAAACGTTCAAAAAATCACATTTTCAAATATTTTATATCCTTTAAGTTTCAACATCAATATCCTAAACTAATGAAATTGTTTTTCGCCAATTAAAACAAACTTTGAAAATTGTCATATTCTGGAATTCTTGGAATTTTAACATACCCATTACCACGCAGTATAATAGAATTTTACGTACGACCAATTCGTGTACCCACCACTTCTTTATTAGTATTGTAATAAATGTCTTTCTAAGGCACCCTGTATGTATAGAAAAATGTAGCCAATTAAATTATGTTAGTTATTCCACATTTCCATTCGGGGTTATGGTAAACATTTTCTTCTGGCGTTTGTTTAAATATTCCAAAATGGCACCATTTTGTAATCCTTTAATCAAAATTGCTAGGTGAGCAGAAGTTAATCACTACACTTTGAGTGCGCATAATTATCAAGGTACACCGTTAGAAATTATCTTATATTCCATATTAAATAGCACTAGGGGTGATGCAAATACATTCATCTAACTATATACTATGTGTAGTGTGTCAATGAATAATGCGGCTAAGTAGAAGATGATGCCGTGTTCATTGTTCGTATATCCTTATTAATGTTAATATGGTGCTATTAACATGCATGGCAGACGATGGTTTCACTTTAAGATTGTTAATGGTTTGTCTGAAGAGCACTAGAACCTCTAGACTCTAGAGGCCACGGACCCCAATATGGTCCAACTTTTTTTGTGGGACCCCCATATTAGTATTAACAGAAAACATCATTCCTTGAAGTACGGTTTGGCTACTTATGTGTCATGAAAAGAGAGAATAAATGATATAAAAATAATTATTTAGAGATCTATAAAACATTGTAACGAGTGTTTTTTTTTAAATGTTCAGTTCTATATCTCTAAGAAAAACACCTGAGTTGGCAAAACTGTTTGAACTGGCGGCCATTTTGTCAGCTGTCAAGTGATTTATTTTTAGATTAGTTTGACATTTTAACATAAATAGACTAAGTCTTAAAATTGTGCAAAAATTTATTTTGAAAATGATGTTTCTGTTTGAAATACTTATCGGGCACAACCTCTATTTTACGGTCAACATAATCATCCATTAGATGATCCATCAGATGGTAAATTCGATTAATTATGGAACGTTTTCGCACCACTTTTACTCTAAATGATAAAACACATCCACAGAGACGTTTTACAGTGTGTATAGAAGAAGTCATTATTGCTGCAGAGCGTAGCGTAGAGGTAGACCCGAATCAGTCTGTCTCCTATCGTGCACAGGAATTGGATATGTGTCCCTGTCCATTCACATTGCGAAAGATTTTGCGGAAAGATCTTAATTTGCGTGCTTACAAAATCTAACTTTTGCAAGAATTGAAGCCACAAGATCACCTAGCAAGGCGTAGATTCGGTGAATGGGTCCAAAACAAGGTTGCCGTTCATTGCGAATTTTGATTAGCTATGAAGCTCACTTTTGGTTGAATGGATAAGTCAAAAACAAAACTGCCGTATTTGGAGTGATGATAATCCTCAAGTGAATTTCGAAACACAATAACTGACTGTTTGGTGTGCTTTATGGGTTGGTGGAATAAATGGTCAGTACTTCTTTAAAAACGATGATGGCTAAAACGTAACAATCAATGGTGATCGCTTTAGAGCCATGATAATTGTCATTTTCGTTCATCAATTAAACAAACATGATGTGCAGGAGGTATGGTTTCAACAAGAAACAAATTAGTTGAAGGAAACGTTCGGTGAACGCATAATTTCGCGTTTTGGTCCTGTGAATTGACCTCCAATATCATGTGTTTTAATAATATTTAAGTTTTGCCATCTGCAAAAGTAAGAGCATCTACCAATTTGGGTGATTCTTTTCGCCCGCCTTGTTTTCTGTACGAATTTACAACGATCATCATCAATAGTCGATAGAACACTTTTTTCCACCATTTTTCGGACTCCTTGTCCAATTCTTACAGTCCCGAGAGTTGGTCTGCCTGATCGACGCCGCCCAATATCTCTCTGTCAAAATACATGTTTTCCGTCCTTGAGCTTTTTATTGACCTGAACTTGGTTCGAACCATGGCAGTTGCTAAGAACTCCAACCTCTTTGATGTCATGCCGTTTTGTGAACATGAGTCCTGTATTACTAGCCTTGAAAACAGATTAATTTTTTTGTAATTTTTGGTTTATGCTAGGTAATTTTATGCGATTTGTTAGAATAGTTCCCAGCGCGGCATAGTTAAGGCTTTCAAGCAAATGTACACTAGAAAAAAAGCGATCAAAACAAAGTGTAACGTCTGTCTGGGTAATCGATTTTGGCAGAGAATTCACAACACGTTGCCCTTATGTGCCCTGCATGTCTCTTTCTTCACCTCCGCTGGAGATGTTGAAGTCGTTAGTGTACCCACTTAGAGCATCGCTTCGCAGCCACATTTTTATGCCACGTTTGGTTGCTTTGAGTGGCATTTATTGCTTGAGCGAAGAGCGGCCTTTGAACTTCGTCATTAACTCAGCAATACACTGGAAGGGGCTGTCTTGCCGAGCTTTTAAAAATCGGTCCTTCTGGCAGTTTATTGCATCATCGATATAGAAGGTTTTTCCTGGTCTCTCAAGCTTTTCGGGTGGTGCAAAATTTAACTTGTAGATAATATTTTGGAATCGATCACAGGCTATTGTCACTTTTATGGCTTCATTTGGAAGTGATCGATTTTTTGACCAATAATGCTTTATCACAGCATAATTGTATGACATTTTCAGCGTGCATGCATGACATGTATGACATTATGCGCATGCAACTAATTACAACTTTTATTTCTCCTGAAACTGTAGATTTCATATTGTTGACATTAACTTTTGTATTGCGCATAATTTGTTTTCGCTCATTTTTGCATTGAGCAACATGATCGAAAAAACTTTGAGGAAAGTTTTTCTGGAATACTTGCAGTGGGGTGTCGTTGCGAGGAAATTGAATATTTATGGAAGCGTATCGGTGATAACTTATTTTCATACGGCGCTCAAAAGCTTTTCTGGAGTAGACCATACTGTGTTAGCATAAGCCATACTGATATCAGGAAGATTTTCTATGTCATAGCTAGTTGTCGATGCAGTATCTTCTTCATCTTCCGATTTAGATTCATCTCCAGAAGGAGTATAAATGCTGTCTTTGCCACTGAAATCTACTTCGTCAACTAATGTATTGAAATAATTTGACATTTCACTTGGTAATTTGCTTCTTTATTTTAGGAACCGCAAATAATTTGTTTTTTTTTATTCAATAATACATAATATATGTACTGAAAAATCCAGTAGCAATTTCCGAATGGGAAATTTATGTCCCTAAATGGCCGAATTTGACATACGTGTCCCAGCGCACAAAAAAGGCAATAAAACCTAAAATACAGAAAGAATCTTAACTTACGATTACTACAATGTATACACAGGAACAAAAACTAACTTTATTTACACTTTTTATGCTTATAACACAAAAAAAAAACTTTTTTCTCACTTCTATTAAAACATCCGAACACCACAATCTTATAAACGTGAGTAAACGCTGGCACTAAATTTGAAAATAATCCGTTAGAAATTTTTAAAATCCGTCGTGTGACGGAGTTGACCCATTTTTGGATGCAAATTTTCAGTTTTAGGGCTATGAGTGGGACATATGTGATGGGAATATTCAATTCAATGATTAGCACAGCGGATTGTAGCCATCTCATTTTTTTTTTGTTTTTTCAACTGATATATAAATATGTTACCAAATTAATGAAAACATATTTTAAAAATATATTTTAATCCAGTCGACATAGCCTGTCGAAATGTGAACGCATTTGTCGAAAAGGATATTTCTTTACTTTGAAGACCATATCCCTAACATTATAAAACAATTTGCAATAACTACCCATGACCTAGGAACAATGTGATTTGCAATCATTAGAACATCCTTTGAAAATTATTGAATTGAAGTATCTATTAGTTTAAAATTTAATAGAATATGCTACAACAACATATATATAGATTAGATATATATATACATATATCTATACATACCAAAAGCTCTCATTCCTGTTACCCAATATCACTTAATGCAACTAACCTGAAAATATCCAAACAACAGAATTAGACTATATAATACGATTTAGGGATAATACCAAAATTCTCGGATTTCAATTAAGTAGACCACACTATCCATAATGAAACAGACAACTATTTAGGAAATCAATGCGATTCTATGAAGCTAATAGACTTAAAATAGGCATCATCGATTTCCCGGTGTAGTTTATAAATAGCAGAGATTGCAATTTAAAATGCGATTAGACTTAAATTGATTCATAAAATTTCTCATAGAGGTGTGCGATTATATATTAATATGGATTGCAATATTGCATAACTGAATATTATTTACTTAATTTATTTTAAGATTCGTTGAATTTTAATGCATTTTGATGCACGTAATAGTGTTAAAATGGAAGTTAGGAATTCTGACTAAATGGATACATAAACTCCGACACTCACCCTCCACCTGGTGACAACTAAGAGCATAGTACATTGAGCATAGATTGAGTTATAACCCTTATACCAAGGCACATCTTTATTTTCGAAGACTGCAGCGAAAGAATTCCCAAATAAAATCAACGTCGGCGTCCCAAGTTTCAATCCAATTAGGATGAACAATGTAAGCAACTTCTATATGATCCGACCAGCACATAGAAGTTGCTTACCTTGTTAGGAGCACCTTGATATTATTATGCTGCTCAAAATCTACGGAATGAGGTATTCAAAAAGAAACAAAATATGATTTTTATTATAGCGGCCACCCAAGACAGCTTATAGTTACTAGAATGGGGATTCTTTGCGACGAGCAGACTCAAGTCAAGAGTAATTGACTTTACACCTGTAAGTGATCTCCTGGCTATCATTCACATCAGAGCAACTTTTTCAAGAGCACACAAAAATGAATTTTATGACCAGAGCCCATCCAGAATACAATATGAACATCGTTTTTGGGGATCTCAATGCAATCTTTAGCAGGTTATTTGGAAAGTGCAAGTGTCGTGAAATAACGCCGAACATTTCTTGTGAAAAAAAGCCGAATTCAGAGAGAGGGGGTTCATACTTTGGACACGTGAGAGTGCGAGTTTGAGAGTATGCAAAGTTTGATAATCTGTGGGGAAGCATGCAGCCCACTGCCAATCCCCTGCTCGGGCTCACTGTAAGATTTATGGTTCGAATCGGCTATATATTACTTTAGCAGAGTGAAACAACACCAAATATGACGGCATTTTGTCTCTTACTTCAAGGGCACTGAAAGCGCAGCCCCCACGAATCGATAACAGATAATGGCTGACTTCCGAGTCACAGACTTTGTAGTAGCATGCAATGGCAAACTTCGACTTCCATCATTTTCTCATCACAGCCAAATTCAAATTGCATTAAATATTTTTCGAAGTGTTTTTTACTAAAAACGCCCCCGAAAAGTGGGCGTAGCACAAAACCTTTTGTGAACGAAATATAGAAATTAGGGTTATCTGGGCGGACTAAAAATATTTACACTTGTTCTGCTTCATCGGACAGAGAGTCTGTGTACAACATTTTAAAACTCTAGCTCAAAATTTAAGGACCAAAAATCGGTGACACACAGACGGATTCAGACAGACTGAGTCGATCCATAAACTTTGAGGTATACCTACCTAAATTATTTCACTACGTTACAAACTATGTATCAAAACTAATATACCAATATGGGAGAGGGTATAAACATATGGGAACGCTACAATCCGCTGTGCGGATCGTTTAGTACCCTATCCCATCCTTAAAATGAATATCCCCAAAATGTTGGCTTTGTGGCGATGAAATATAGAAAATGTCATTGTCATAACATTTTGTTCAGACAGTCTATCAAATTTATTTATGGTTCGACAAAAAACATCGTTTTTCGCCTGGTTATGCTAAAAAAAAATACACTTGTTCCGCTTCATCGGATAGAGAGTCTATATATCCAATTTCAAAACTCTAGCTGAAAATTTAAGACCCAAAAATCGGTGACACACAGACGGACTTTCCATAAACTTAATGTGAAAACTAATAAACCCCTATGGGATAGAGTATAAATAGAAAACACTATTTGATACAACCTTTTTGAGAAAAAGTATATAATCTGAAACGAAATGCTAAGTATCTGATAATAAAACTAATAGCTGAGTTAAGAACTTATCCTGAAAATTTTAATAATCTCACCAGAATGCGGATTGAAACTTTTCATTATTCGAAAATGCTCCTAGAAAACGTATCAACATTTTGTTTTGCAAAACACAATAGATCAGCTTTCGGCAACGATACATTTATTACTGTTTCGTTTTTATTTTCCGTTTAATATGGTGTGTGTTGCGCCATAATAAAGCAGGCAAATTTCGTCATCGATGTTAGTTCGAAACAGTTTTGTTGCATTCAGTGTATGTTGCTCGTACACAGTGGCATGTATTTTCGACAACCACCACCGAATCACATCAAAACGAAAACGTATGTTTTGGTTCGTTTTTTTTGGTGTGTGTTGTCTTAAAAGAAACAATGTGCTCTTGTTCCACGAAACAAAAAAACAAATTTTGCTTTATACGGTGTGTTTTCAGTCTTATATAGAAAAACATGTAAGAAGGCTACAATTTTCTGTGCAAATTATTGAATACCCTAAACCTTTCCAATTGTATCCTCAATCATTGGGAGGGCCAAAAACTCAATGGCGATAAAATATTAAAAATGACATTGCAACCCATCTTGCTAGAATGTTCTTCTTATTGTCGACAAAAAAGACGTTTTGGTATGGGTGGGTTTCACAATATTTTTTTTGCAAAACGCCCCAAAAAATAGGGCCTGGACGCACTGGAAGGCGGACAGACCTAGAGAAATAATTTTGATACTTAGTCCAGTTACAGCTACCATTGAACAACTTGATTGAAACACAAAAAATGATGGAATTAAAATGTTACCTCCATAGCTGGCTATAGGAATCCTTAGAAATGTCCTTTTCATTGTGGTGGAATGACAAACATTACTTCAGAAAATTAAATTTTGATCAATGAAAAAAGTAATTTTTGGCGAAAACTTTAATAAAAATTAAAATATTTTTGGATTGTCTTGTTTTAAAATTCTTAAGCTTTATTTTGACACCAACTCGATAATGACTTAGTTTAAAAAAATATCGCAAGAACTAAACGTACGAGCGGTACGAAATCTCCAAAAATATCTCAATTGGACAAAATACCTAAACAAAAGTAATTCAACTGGACATTGTAATCAATGAAGAATTTTGTAAAACTCAAAATCTTGCAATTCTCTGAATTGCTATTACGTTTAAAAGTTGTATTTATAAACAAAAAAATATGAATGCATGCACTTGTAGTTTGACGAATGTATTCGTTGACAATAGGCGAATCGCTCTTTTCTTAGCAAATTTTTATCTTTATTTTTAATTATTAATAAAATCCTTATCTTGTTTAAATTTTTATAACTTATTACTTTTTGATGTGAATTGAAGTTTAAAATGAATTAATAATAATATGTTTTATTTCGTGATAATTATTTTTACAAAGCCTGTGACCGCACGTTTTACAATTCAGAGATTTGACAAGTATTAATCTTACTTCTAAGATATTATCTTACATTTCAAAATGATTTACAAGCAATTACAAATTTAATTTAAAGGAAAAATACGAATAAACCTTTATTTGAGTAAAAAAAAAAAGAAGGAATATCTAATATACATAATTTAGAATTTTATGAATATTCAAGGAATGCTTTTTATATTAATAAATATAAGTTCATAAAATATAATCAGATAATAAAAATAAATTATATAATAAATAAATAAATAATAAACAAGCAAATAAATAAGTTAATAAATAAATACCAATGATACAAAAAAAAATAAATATAATAAATAAATAAATAATAAAAATAAATAAATAATAATCAAATAATAAATAATAACCAAATAAATAAATAAATAAACAAATAAAGAAACAAGTAATTAAATAAAAGAAATAATAAATTAATAAATAGATAAAAAATAAATATATAATACAAAAAATTAGTTAATAATGTGTTAGTAGACGAAAACATGGGTGAGTATAATAGTAATATTTGTTTAATAAATAACAATTTAACATAAGAACGAATAAGATAAATTAAAATAGAATAAATAGTATTACAAACCTTAGTAAACAAATGATAAAATAAACAAATAATAACAAATGATTACAAAAATAATAAATTATAAAGAAATGCAGACGAAATATAATATTCGACATTTTTGAATATATTTGAATATATTTTAAGTTAACCAGATAAATAAAGTTGGTTTATGAGGGGATTTTCAGCAATATCACATTTATTATTAAAATTGTTCGTGAGTTTCCGAATCCTTTCAGAAATCAATTCAACATCCGCTATTTTGTGCAGATCAAAAGTGGAATGATGCCAAGGAAGATTGAGCATCATTTTTAACACTTTATTTTGTGAAATTTGTAATTTTTTTATATGACATTTCGCAGCACTTCCTTATACTGGACAACCATATAATAAAATTGACTGAAAAATCACTTTATGTATTATTATTTTATTGTTATTTGAAAGTGAAGATTTTCTGTTTATGAACGGATAAAGCATCTTAATTGCTATACTCATTTTCTTAAGAGTATTATTAATATGTGGGCTAAAGGTTAGTTTCGTGTCAAGATGAACTCCTAGATATTTAACGGACTGTTCCCATGCAATGATGTTTCCGTTAAATTGAAGCTGACTACTGGGAAGATAGCAAACCTTTCTTTTTCGCGAGAAAAAAATAGCTCGCAACTTTCCAGTGTTCAACTTAATCTTCCATTTGTGATAATATTTTTCCAAAATTTCGATTGCATTTTTAAGATTATTCTCAATATTGAGAGCAAACTCATGCGACGAAAAAATGGCCGTGTCATCAGCAAAAATAGCTGAGTCACAAAACGGAAGAGTTGGAAAATCTGATGTATACAGGTTGTACAAGGATGGACCCCAGAACTGAACGTTGGGGGACACCAACGTCGAAACATAATAAATTAGAAACACCGCAATTAATATGAACTTGGAAACATCTACCTGCCAAGAACTCTGAACTATTTTACACAAATATAACGGGAAGCCAAATTGGATCATTTTATGCACTAATCCATTATGCCAAACAGAATCAAAAGCTTTGTCTATATCCATTAAAATCATTCCTATCGACTGACCCTGTGCCCGATTTTGTACAACATGGTTACAGATTCTTTTTATCTGATGAGATGTGCTGTGAAAGCGTCTAAAGCCAAATTGTTCATCAGGATAAATTTGTTCAGGATAAATTTGTTCAATTCCAATAAATTTTAAAATTTGTTCCTTTATAACCTTTTCATAAATTTTGCTTATGCTGCTGAGCAAACTTATAGGCCTGTAACTTGCAGACATTTCATTTTAAAGAACACTGCATATAATAACTTTGTGTATAACAATTCATTAACCTCATCTAAGTCAAAAGATAGATATTCAAGTAGTGAAAAACGCTTCGATTTAATCGATTACTTGAACGTATATCTGCTGAAGATTTTGGATGGGGGACTTAAGCCCTAGCCGAGCTTTCTCACAGCTATTCATGTGTGCGTGAGTTCTTATTACATGATCGCGATGGTGGGACCTCCTGTATTATGCCGACCCCGAACGGCGAATTTGAGATAAACTTTCTTGAAAATGGCGGTCTCCAGAACGGTCCAGAACGGTCAACCAAATTTTGGATGTCCGAACATTCGAGGAGCCAACATCGACTCGGACCACTACCTTGTTCCAGCAAAGGTTAGAATGCGGATATCCACCACTCCACAGCAATCCAGAAATACTGTGAAAAAAATTGATGTCGAAAGACTGCAATCGCAAGAGACAACCAAGACCTTCGCGCAACGCGTATCCGTTAACCTCTCGAGTAACACCATAGCATACCACCAGCATCGAATTTCGAAGATCAACCGATTAAATGTTCACACTTCGGCATATCCTGGAAAAAAACCAAAATGTCACTCGTACGTTTGGTAAACGACCTATTTTCATCCATGTCGTCGATTGTATGCCATGGGTTGAGACAAATGTTCAAGCGCTACTTAGGGTCGGAGACCGACCTCACCGACACATTCGATACCAAAAAAGGGATTTAGACAAAGCGATGCGCTATAATGTGACTTCTTCAATTCGATTCTTGAGAGGATTGTGCAAAACTCATGAGCCAACACCAGAGGCACAATTTTCCACAAATCGGTACAACTACTAGCATACGCCGACGATATTGACATCATTTCCCGGACCCAACGTGATGTCATAGCCACGTTTGCTAGTATGAGAAGGAAGCGGCAAAAATGGGTTCATCAGTAAATGATGGCAAGACGAAGATATGCTGTCAACATGAACGGACACACAACATCGAAGAATTGGACAGAACGTCACCATTGACAGATATAACTTTGAGGTAGTACGGGACTTTGTCTATCTCGGGCTCCGCTATTAACTCTGACAGCAACATCTCGTCAGAAATCAAAAGAAGAATTACTCTTCTCCAACCGCTGTTTCTTCGGGCTAAGAAGGCAATTCATCAGTAAAGCCCTCTCTCGAACTACTAAGGAGATCCTATATAATACCCTGATCATCCCAGTCCTGCTCTACGGCGCTGAAGCATGCACCGTCTCAAAAGCGGATGAAGAAATCCTTGGTGGAATTGAGAGGAAATTTCTTCGAAAAACCTTCAGTCCCGTTTGCGTTGCCGGGCTATGGAGATGAAGATTCAACAAGAACTTATTAATCATGAGGGCCATTTACTTATATTCCAACTGCAACCATTAAGATGTTACAGCTTTCCCCATATACGCCACGTTTACCAAATCGATAAGCACATTTGAGAGGACACGCTCAAAATCATATTTGCTGTTAATTAATCCTATCAAAGTTTAAGACCCTTGAATCTATGCAATAACCCCACACTCCATGGGTGTCAACACAATAGCATGATAAATTTCTAACCCGTATGTGTCAAGAAATAATGGACATTTGAAGAAGGCAAATCAATATTGTGTCCTTGATGTTAATTCTTTTCCACTTAAAGCTGTACATGTATCGGTTACTCAATCACAAACGATGTCGTTTCTCCTGTGACATCGACCGGAAATATTTCTTGGCTGTGGGGGTATATGCGTAGTGAGTGAGTGATTTCAGCTTTTAAGCATTAAATGTCCTTCCGGTGCTAATTAGGAGTAGGTAGAGTTTCTTGATTTGACTTTGACATGCTAAGTATAGGTATACGTCCACTCAATGTGATTACCAAAGACTTGCATTTGACTAATTTTCTTCTCCGTAATGTTAATAGCCATTTGAGGTTAGGTTCGAAATAACGTCCTCTTCGCAGTGAAAGCACAATATAAAATCACGTGCACACTAACTGTTGAGGGGTTTTCTTGAAAATCGCTGGGATATTAAAATTTGAATCACAGAAATTACGAAAACGACAGTTCTGCACTCTGTACTTCACCACAATTGCATTAGTTGCCGCACCTGAGGACCCTCAATTGTGGACCACAGTTTTCGATACGAAATTAAACAAACCCATCTGCGTTTTATTGTAACGGCGAGTCCAGCCATTGGCAAGTTTTCGAAAACAGTTTTCAATAGTTTACTCTTCGTAGTGTTTTTAGTTCGGATATTCTGACACACAGAATGCACAAATTGAAATTTGTTACAGAGAGTATATTGAGGGGCTAGCAGCTGTAAGTGGTGTAACTCTGGGTGAGTTTAACGCGGGTTTTACTATCTCCACCTCAATCTGAAACTATTTACGGAATTTAGCAATTTATATTGGCCATTTATCGTTTATGGCATTTGTTTGTGTGAGTGTGTGCGAACGCATGGCCGCGAATTTTATCTGTTCCGTGGAGTAGGTATGTTTGGAATCCCTACATGTTACACTATAAACTTAGATGACATTCCATGCGAATTATTGTGGTAAGACTGCACACTGTGCACAACCACCATCATGTTGTCAGCAATTTTTGGTAACCATTTTCATTAATTACGAACATGGTGTACGGTTTATATTGCATTCTTCGATGGGAGAATACGATGGGAGTTTTGGATAACATGGAGTGCTGTAAACGATGTAACTTTTACATGAGTGTTGGAGATAATTTGTAGGACAGGGATTAATTATACCAGAAATATGTTGAGGATCTTGAAATTTTTTCAAACATGTTGCTTTTGTCCAGTATGTAGCCATACTTGAGTATAGCATAAAGTCGACAAATCACCGAAGATTGAAAGTCGAATGAAAGAGAATTGTCGAAGGTGGAATTGAAAGTATTCAACTTTGTGACTTTATAAAAAGAGGGAAAACTATTTAAAGAAATTAACAAAATGGATTTAAATTGACCCAATATCGCGCCTGTCGCGAAAGATTGAAAAAATGTCGTCAGACAAAGTGGTTGCGTGCATTTCTATTTTTAGAAGATAAGCACAAAAGAATTGTTTACCCCAAAACTCTAAAAACTTATTTATTATTTATTTACTTAAGTGGTGCTACAGTCCGGAATGAACCTGGGCTTCAACTAACATGACTCCCCAATTAGCCCGGTCCTTAGCTAACTGCCTCCAGTTGCGCACTCCTGTTGGTTGAGGTCGTGTTTATATTTGTGGGCGCCACTTTAGACGAGGTCTTCCTCTACTGCGTCCGACGTATGGCTGCTAATCGAAGACTCTGCGAGCCGGAGTATTGGTGTTCATTCGTTCTTCATGTCCTAGCCATCCTAAGCCTTCAATGCGGAGTTTTTTTGACCAGGGCATGTTGCTGTACAGCTCGTATAGTTCATGGTTGAAGACTTCTGGACCAAAGACTTCTTCATCCGCTTTTGAGATGGTCCAAGCTTCAGCGCCGTAGAGTAGGACTAGGATGATCAGGGTCTTATATAGCATCTCCTTAGTAGTTCAAGTGAGGGTCTTACTAATAAATTGCCTTCTTAGCCCGAAGAAACAGCGGTTGGCCAGAGTAATTCTTCGTTTGATTTCTGACGAGATGTTGCTGTTAGAGTTATTAGCGAAGCCGAGATAGACAAAGTCCCGTACTACCTCAAAGTTATATCTGTCAATGGTGAAGTTCTGTCCAATTCTTCGATGTTGTGTGTCTTTTCGTGTTGCCAGCATATAATTCGTCTTACCCTCATTTACTGCTAAGCACATTTTGGCCGCTTCCTTCTCTATACTAGCAAACGTGGCTATGACATCACGTTGGGTCGGGCCAATGATGTCAATATCGTCGGCGTAGGCTAGTAGTTGTACCGGTTTTTTTTTTAAATTGTGCCTCTGGTGTTGTCACGGGAGTTTTGCACAATCCTCTCAAGAATCAAAAAAAGTCCCATGTGTCGTTGTGGTCGTTTCCAATCCTGATGGAGCAGCGAGAATTCTCCATCGTCATCCTACACAAACGGACGAGTTTGGGAGTAATACCAAAACTAGACATGGCTCTGTATAGTTTGTCTCTATAAATTCTGTCGTATACGGCTTTGAAATCAATGAATAGGTGGTGGGTATTGATTTGGACATCTTGGGTTTTTTCCATAATCTGCAAAAGTGTGAAAATTTGATCGGTTGTGGACTTTAATGGCCTAAAACCACACTGATAAAGGTCGATCACATATTACGGTAGATAGGATCTTCTGGGCGATGTTGAGGATACTTATGCCTATGTAGTTGGCGAAGTTAAGAGGGTCTCCTTTTTTATGGATCGATCAAACGATGCTGAGGTTCTATTCTTCAGGCTTATGAGTTATTGGATGTTTCTTACCAAGTCATCTCTGCCAGCTTTATAAAGGCCCTCATTTCCGGAAGCTTGAGTTTAGATATTGTATCCTCACTTCACTCAGGTCGGGTGGTTGGCAGTTTGCGCTGCCAGTATTGAATGGTTCGATCTGCCTGACAGCGGAATATTGTTCGTCATCGCCTTTTACCACTCTGTAAAAGCGGTTTTTCCATATCCTCAGCATCGACTGTGTCTCAACTACACTATTTTCTTTTTCATCTCGACAGGATTCTGTTCGAGCAATGTATCCCTCCCCGGCTTTGACGTTTTAAACTTTGCTACTGTAGCAATTCTCTATATCCTCGATCCTGCGCCGATGTTCTTCTCTTCGTCTTCACTTGCAGCTTATTCTTGTAGGCCTCGTTCATGGCTGCGAGCATCTGTCGGCATTCCTCATCAAACCAGCGGTTTCTTGGTGATGAGGCTAATCTAATGGTTTGTTGACATCGTTGCCATTTTTCTTAGACATTCGATGCTGGTGGTATGGTGTTAATCGAGAGGTTAAGGGAAACGCGTTTCGTGAAGGTCTTGGCGGTCTCTTGCGATTGCAGTCTTTTTTCACAGTATTTCTGGATTGTTGTGGCGTGGAAGATATCCGCATTTTTGCATTGGTTGCAACAAAGTAGTGGTCCGAGTTGATGTTAGCTTCTCGGAATGTTCGGACATCCAAATACTGGATGCGTGCCTCTTGTCTATCGCAATGTGATCAATTTGAATGGCCGTTCTTTGATCTGGATATCGAGGTTAGGAAACCGTGTGCTGGCTTTAGTGGCATTTCGTTCCGTAGCGAAGTCAAATAGCCGAAGTCCATTACCAAACTTGTTGTCGTGTAGGCTATATTTTCCGACAATACTGATAAATATATCTTCGCTTCCTAGATTTGCGTTAAAATCTCCCAGGTTGATTTTAACATCGTGCTTCGGTAGTCGCTTATAGGTTTTATCAGGGAGCTCGTGGAAGCAATATTTTTCCTCCGTCGGTGCGTGAGCGCACGTAGTGCTTATGTTGGCAAATTTGGCATTGATGAGGATTGTTACAATGCGTTCGCTTATGTCTTTGAAACATACGACTTCTACGACTTCTTACCAAATTCTGCAACTAATAACAAACCGCATCAAAATGGCAGGAATGTCTGCTTTGTAGCAGTTTAGGTCTTGCACCTTTCCTGTTTAATGTTCTCACATTTTTGGTGTAGATACGAATGTCGTTGTATGAGTTTTGTTAAGCTGGGTGTATAAAATCAGTCCTTTCCGATGCCATTGATTACATCGTAACAATGCTTTTTCTCATGGATGGGTAGTTAACCCAAAGCACAACCCCCAACCTGGAGCGCCAGTTCCATTTTATTACAAAAGACACGGGGCCTTCAGTATCCACTACGGGATTGAGCGCTGCCGTGCAAAGTGGTACGATAAATTGAGTACTAGCTCAGCTCATTCGCCAAGAGACCAAGTCTTGAACACTTTTCTATTCTCATGTCAAAAGTTTTGCCCAGTCCTGCCAATAACCGTACTGGTTTATATTTTAAGATGACCGATCCAGCCTAAATGTTAATTATCGCAGCGAAGACTTTAAGAAGATATTTTTCTTTACAAAATATGCATTCATCCCTAGACTTTTAATATTTTAACGACCCACAAGACATGCATTTTCAGGTCGTAGATATTCAGTTCAACTTACGACTCGAATAACACATTACCAAAAATATTTGCTTTGCTTTACATCAAGCAACAATGGAATAAGTTTTCAGAACTTTTGTTCAATCTTCAGCGAGGTTAAAAATCATAAGGGGCCCTTTTTCGGTGTTCCCCAAAGGGCGTAAAAAGTGAAAGTAGCCTCCCAATATCTGAAAAAACTTAAGGGTACGTTCTTAAAAAAATAAATCAAGTGTATCCGCACAAACTATAGCTCCGAACGACTTCCTTTTCGTTGTGCGTTTCATATTAATTTGCGTTAAAATAGGCACTTCCAACATTCCATTGCGAAAACTATTCATAGCCCTTCTACCTTATGATAACAATAAACACTACTTAGCCCTGGGTCACATTTATTACTACACGCACGCTTAATGTACAACCTACACCCATGCACATGTCAGGCTGACCTACAACTCGCATAACCTTCATAAGGGCAATCATTTAGTCGGTAAGTTTGGTTTGGCCTGTAATATACTACAATTGGTGTGACATAAAGTTTGCAATTTAACCCTCTGGCAAAAAACCGAAAAAAAAAGATTTACAATGACACCAATGAAATGTCACTTTCGGTCTATTCGTTATAAGTTTTATGGAAAATTTGTGACCTGCCGTCGACCCACAAAGAGAAATAAAAAATCGGTACAATTCAGACAGACCGGGCCTATCCCTAGGCCGAACCCAATGGAATGCAATTTATGTTGTTGATTAAATGTGGGCGAAGGTTATGTCCACCGGGACATCCTTTGGCAACGCGAATGATGAGCCAGCGCGATTTATAATGTTTAATATAAAGTTTATCCGTAACGTTGTATACCCCCCAGCTCACTCGAGCCGTCACTGGTAAATTTGAATTAATTTCAAAAGTAGCGTTTTTTGTCGGTTTCTGCGGGTACCCTATTTTAAAATAAATGCAATGCTCTTAGCTCTCTCGCTGTTTGAATTTATTTCGGCGTTTCCAATGCTATTCTTGTTTCAGATGAAATTCTGCGGTTGTAATTGAAATGGTGAATTGATGATGACATGATTTATGCACCGGGAGCAGCGGACTCGGCTCGTGTTCAGAATGCGTTTCACGGAGTGCAGTGTCCAAAATGGGCGGTTGCATTGAATTTTCTGGGTCGCACAGCCAGCTGCATGGTATAAATCAAATTTACATTCAAATTTATAACTTCAATTTTGAATGTAAATAAAGGACCGATTTATGTGCTCTGTTTATATCTCATTATGGGAGTAAGGAGTGATTTGTATTCGAAATCGTTTAATCTTTTTTGAACTTAAATTAAGTCGGAGATAAAAGTTTTATTAAATCGGGGCTGGTGGGAGTAGATTGTGTTATCAACTTTCGGAGCATGGACATGGACACGTAAGCACATTTATGGTAGATAGAGAAGAGAAGTAAATAGAGAAGATAAAAATTGTCAATACTTGCTAACTGCCATACATTGCACTTCCGTTCGGACTGAACTTCAATTAACAGCCTCTTCAATTATCACAATGCTTAGCTAACTTCCTTCAGCTGCGTACTTTATATTCATTAGGGTCGGCTTCTATGACAATCCAAGGTGAGATCTTACTCTACTGCATCTAAAGTCTGGCTGGGAATTGAAGAATCTGTGAGCAGAATTATCATAATCCATATCCTAGCCATCCTTAATATCCAACGCGGAGTTTTCCGATCGTAGAGTTCATGGTTTAGTCTTCGCCTCCATGAGTCATCCACACAAACGGTGTAGAAGAATTTCCGCTTAAAGATTTTGTTTGCTCAAAACAAGCCAGGATTTCTTTATACTTGGGCGCTGTAGGACATAACTGGGATGACCAAAATCATATAAAGAACCTCCTTTCTAGTTCGAGTGCAAAGTGAAGAGCGGTCCCAGAAAACACGGGGTTGGGAGGGGTCTTAGTCCGTATGCCCCGAAAACATGCGGAAAGAGCTGGACCCACAGGGATGGTCAACGCAAAAGGACCTCGTTATAAAGCATCTCTTCTCCCTCCAAGAGGAAAAGCAAAAAAAATGGTAGCTTTAGCACGTGCTCATAGTGTCTATGAAGATTTCCATTCACCCCCGGAAAAAAAATATCGGTATGGTGGATTGATGGAGATGCAATAAATAACAAAATGCAACTGGAATTATGAGAGAATAGCTAGCCAGATTTAAACATGTGCCACTCCTTCAAAACCTGAGATTTTTAAGATTACATAATCAGAAGCAATTACTTTATTGGGTAGTATAGATATATTTATAAAAAAACTTCAATAAATAGCCGAGTTGATGCCTTTCACCTTACTTACTTACTTAAGTGGCGCTACAGTCCGGAATGAACCTGGGCCTCAACCAACATGCCTCTCCAATTAGCCCGGTCCTTAGCTAACTGCCTCCAGTTGCGCACTCCAAGTTGGTTGAGGTCGGTTTCTACTTTTGCGCGCCACTCAAGGCGAGGTCTTCCTCTACTGCGTCCGACATCTGGCTGGGAATCGAAGACTCTGCGAGCCGGAGTATTTGTGTCCATTCGTTCTACATGTCCTAGCCATCTTAAACGTTCAATGCGGAGTTTTTTTACCAGGGGCATGTCGCTGTACAGCTCGAATATTTCTTGGTTGAATCTTCGTCTCCATAGCCCGTCAACGCGAACGGGAACGAAGATTTTTCGAAGAATTTTCCTCACAAATCGACCAAGGATCTCTTCATCCGCTTTGAGACTGTCCATGCTTCAGCGCCGTAAAGCAGGACTGGGATGATCAGGGTCTTATATAGGATCTCCTAAGTAGCTTTAGGTTTACTACTTGACTATTAAATTGCCTTCTTAGCCCGAAGAAACAGCGGTTGACAAGAGTAATTCTCTGTTTATTTTCTGAAGAGATTGGTTTGTCCAATTCGTCTTGCCCTCATTTACTGCAAAACCCATTTTTGCGCTTCCTTCTCTATACTAGCAAACGTGGCTATGACATCACGTTGGGTCCTACCAATGATGTCAATATCGTCGTTGTATGCTCGTAGTTGTACCGATTTTTGGAAAATGGTGCCTCTGGTGTTGGCTCGTGAGTTTTGCTCAATCCTCTCAAGAATCAAATTGAAAAAGTCACATGATAGCGCTTCGCCTTACCTAAATCCCTTTTTGGTATTAAATGTGTCGATGAGGCCGTTTCCGACCCTAATGGAGCAGCGAGAATTCTCCGTCGTCATCCTACACAAACGGGCGAGTTTGGGCGGTACATCAAAACTAGACATGGCTCTGTCTAGTTCGTCTCAATAGATGCAGTCAAATACGGCTTTGAAATCGATGAACAGGTGGTAGGTATCGATTTGGACATCTTGGGTTTTTTCCAGGATCTGAAGAAGTGTGAAAATTTGATCGGTTGTGGACTTTCCTGGCTTAAAACCACACTGATAAGGGCCGATCAGGTTGTTGGTAAACGGTTTCAGGCGTTCGCATATTACGGCAGATAGGAACTTGTAGGCGATTTTGAGGAGACTTATGCCTCTGAAGTTGGCGCAGTTAAGAAGGTCTCTTTTTTGTGGATCGGGCAAACGATGCTGAGGTTCCATTCTTCTGGCATACTTTCTTCCGACCAGATTTGGCTTATGAGTTGGTGTATGTTTCTTACCAAGTCATCTCCGCCGTCATTTCCGGCAGCCTTATTAAGCTTGAGTTTAGATATTGCTATCATCACTTCACTCAGGTCAGGTGGTTGGCAGTTTTAGCTGTCAGTATTAATTGGTTCGTTCTGCCTGACAGCGGAATGTTGTTCGTCATCACGTTTAACAGTCTACAGAAGTGGTTCTTCCATATCCTCAGCATCGACTGTGTCTCAAATACGATATTTCCTTGTTCATCTCGACAGGATTCTGTTTGAGCCTTGTATCCCTGGCTTTGACGTTTTACACTTTGGTAAAACTTGCGAACACCGTTCCTGGTACCTCTCTATATCCTCGATCGTGCGCTTTTCTTGCTGTTACTTCTTTTTTCTCAAAAGCCGGTGCTTTCCCTTCCTTAATGCTTATTATTGAGCTCAACGGCAACTTAGCCTTGAATGCCTCGTTCTTGGCTACAAGCATCTGACGGCATTCCTCATCAATCCAGGGGTTTCTTGCTGTTTGGCGCGAGAAACCTAGCATACCACTTTCGGCTGATCTAATGGCTTATTGGCATCGTTACCATTATTCTCCGCCATTCGATGCTGGTGGTATGGTGTAAATCGAGAGGTTTAGGGCTACGCGTCACGCGAAGGTCTTGGCGGTCTCTTGCGATTGCTGTCTTTCGACATCAAATTTTCTCACAGTATTTCTGGATTGTTGTGGTGTGTTGGATATCCGCATTCTTACCTTTGCTGCAACAAGGTAGTGGTCCGAGTCTATGTAAGCTTCTCGGAATGTTCGGACATCCAAAATACTGGATGCGTGCATCTTGTCTATCGCAATGTGATTAATTTGGTTAACCGTTCGTTGAATTGGAGACCGCCATGTCCCCCAATGGATATCAAGGTGAGGAAATCGTGTGCTGGCTATAGTGGCATTTCATTCCGTAGCGAATTTAATTAGGCTAAGTCTGTTACCAGACGTGTTGTTGTGTAGGCTCTGTTTTCCGACAATACTGCTAAATATGTCTTCTCTTCCTACCTTTGCGTTAAAATCTCCCAGCACGATTTTAACATCGTACTTCGGTAGTCGCTCATAGGTTTTGTCAAGGAGCTCATAGAACTAATCCTTAGCTTTATCGTCTTTTTCCTCCGTTTTGGCGTGAGCGCATATAAGGCAGATCTTGGCGAATGGTTGGTAGGTAGTGCATATATAACTGTCGTCTCATTCCGTAATTGTTAAAAATTTCAGGTATTTCGTGAAGTTATTGATCTCGCCTTTTGGTGTTTTGGTTGTGACGTATTTGTTGTTGAAACGGATTAGAATCAGAGTTGATGATTATAAGCAGTCGTCTTTAAAGACTCAATATCTTGTCGATATGGGTTTTAAACGCATTTCCCCATGCCAATATTCCATATCTCAGTCGGGACTCTGCAAGCGAATAGTAAACTTGCTTTTGTATATCAACAGTTGTGTATCTCTTGAGATACGACATCGCGAAACCCGCACTCTTCAGTCGCAATCGGTGTCACTGTATATATTCGTGCCATAGGGAGTGATCATCTATGATAATTCAGAGGTACTTTATGCTCTTAACTATTTGGATTGCACCTCCTTTTGTAGTTGTTGGACAGTCTTCGGTTTTGTGGTAGACGTTTATTATGTATGTTGGTTTATTTGGAGTTCGTCATCATTTTAGTCTTGTCTGGATTTATTACCAAGCTGTGATCATGGTACCATCTTGAAGCATTATCAAACTCCTCTTGCATTATTCCGATATTTTTTGGCTGTTTTTTATTTGGTCTTTTAATTTTTTTTACATCAAGTCGAGAAAATGATGTCATGTAAATGGCAGCCGCCACAGTTGATTGTCATTTGAGCCCTTTTCCAGCGATAGGTCCTCACATTCTTGACGGATATTGTCTTTAAGAGCTGCAAGAGTCTGAGGCTTGTTGACATAAACCCGGACTTCAAAAAGCCCCACAAAAAGAAGTCTAGAGCGGTCAAATAAGGCGATCTTGCTGGCCAGTGAAAATCGCCAAAACGGGAGATTAGGCGCCCGGGAAATGCATCCTTCAGCATATCGGTTGTGGCACGTGCAGTGTGTGCCGTTGCACCGTCCTGTTGGAACCACATGTTTTCCAATCCCAATTCATCAAGTTGCGGCAAAAAGAACTCGTTGATCATTGCTCTGTAGCGCTCACCATTCACAGTAACCGTTTGGCCCGCGACGTCTTCGAAGAAAAAATATCCGATGACTCCTCCAGCGAAAACCGCACACCATACAGTGACTTTGAGCGGGTGTAATGGCTCTTCGTGGGTTACACGCGGATTTTCAGTGCCCCAGAAGCGTAAATTTTGCTTATTTACGTACCCGCTAAGATGGAAATGGGCTTCATCACTCAAGATTATTTTTGATGAAAAATCATCTTCCTCTTGGTGGTGATTAAGGATGGCTTGAGCGTATGTTAGACGCGATTGGCGGTCAGCAGCTAACAGCTGATGAATCGTCTGGACTTTGTACGGAAACATCTTCAAATGTTGTACCAAAATTCGCTGTAAAGACCGTCGACTGATCTTCGGCTACAGCAGCAATATTCTCTACAGAACGGCTACTCCGGGGTCTGCCACGCCTGGCAGCATCTCGTGTTGTGCCAGTCTCTTCGAGGCGAGCGGCTAAACTTCGCAGTGTTTCACCAGTAGGCGTTGGACGGCTAGGAAATCTGCGACGAAATTCACGTTGTGCCAAAGTCACCGACCGATTATTGCTCAAATAAATAGTCACCAATATTCCGCGTTCTGGAGCAGTATAGCGTAACATTGTTTACTAACGTGTATTTCGCATGTGTTTACTACACAAATGTCAAAACAGAACTGACATTAGGGGGGCAATCGCAAAATTGATACCATTTTCTGATAGGAGAATTACTTTTGCGCCACCTTGTATATAAAATGAAAAGCATTGGGCCGAATTTTAATCCTTGACGTACACCATAATGGCTCTGTTTTCCGCTGCTTGTTAAGTAAAAGACTTTAACCTTTGAGACTTTAACTCCAATCCTGTATAGTACTTCTTGGAGTTTAGCGTGGTCAAGGTTGTCAAAGGCTTTACTAAAGTGTAGGAACATAATAAATATATGGTGGCTATTGTTTAACCCAGTAGTTACAAAATTTGAGAGTTAACCCAATAGTCTCCAGTGATTTTTCCCTTTCTTTGGTTTTTACCTTATATTTTGTATAAAATTGATAATTCGTCTCACAAAAATTTCCTCCATGCACTTTTCTACAACCGGTTAAATTGATATAGGCCTATAATTGAACTTCAAATCAATTGACCTTATATTGCCCGCATCTGAACTATGATTTATTTGTAACCACACAACACAAAATTCTTTAAACTTCTATTTCACAAGCAGCTTCTAAGTAAATAGACGGAACGAGATACAAATTTTGATGATTTGATGCCTTAATATTGCATCTATGTACAATTCTAGTGGCCTTGTTTGAGAATTCTTTGCCAAATTCATTAATTATTGTTTTTAGTTCATTATTAGTGGCAAATTTGTTAGCGATAACTTCATCAATTGACCTTTTTTTCTACCTAGAACTTCATTCAAGGCATTCCACGTTTTTCTAGGGTCGTTTTTGGCATTTAGAAATTGAGCCTTGTAATAGTTTGACTTCTAACTTTGAATGTTTTTGCTTACAAAGTTTCTAAAATGTAGGTTTGGCTTGATGTATTGTTCTTCCACCCTCTGCAAAATTCATCTCTAACTACATCAGACGTTATCCATGGCTTCTTTTTTGTTTTTTGTTAGTTGCTATATTTCTTGAAAGCGCAATCACGTTTCATCCGTCTTCAATGTGGATCTTCAACTGGGATTTACTTCAGCAACCAAGAAAATAAACCTCTACTTCAATCTGGCTAAGCAGTTATCTAGCCATCCGAAGTCATCGCGAATTAAAGCATTTTACTGAAATACGAAAATGCATTCTTTGTCCACAACAAACCACCGGATATTTTAGCCAGCACTTCTCCTCAATAGGCGTAACTCACTAACTCTTATGAGGATGATTAGTACTGCATTTAAATCAACCAACATCATCAATCAACCAACATCATCAAGGGATATTTCATCGTAGAGCTTTATCTATAGCCTGCAACGACTATACAGCCTGTCGTATCAGGCTATCTCTCACTGACGTGGCCAGAGGGATAGCCATAGGCAGACTTTCGGGATTTTGAAGGGTGGGGACGCCAACCTTTGCCAATAACATCCGGCATGTTTTGGAGTCGAGGCAAATTTATATTCCTGAGAAACATTCGAAACAAGACATAGGCTTTTGATCATTTCTTTTCAGCTTTTCTTAAATCTATCCTTTTCCTTTTAGATTCCTTTTAAGTCCATCCTTGGTCAACATGGAGTAACTTCCTTCTCTCTTTTTTTTACTTTTTTTGATTCTGACACGAACAAAAATGTTTGTTGAGCTGGGATGTTTGGTGAGAGGGCAAGAACTACCCCCGTCCGACGAGGTAAACTGAGCAATCGCAAGCGTGCCGTGCACTTCTCTCCAACATTAAGAATGCCTGAAACGACTTCCTTAAGATTGTTGTAGGATCTTACGGAAGGAGAAAAAACTTTAGAGCACTTTGTTTTATGTAGTTCTATAACAAATTAGGGGAACCAAAAAAAGTATGTTTTTCAACATGGATCTAATGGGTTTGAACAACTTCAGTATAGAAGACCAATAAACTAACGTAGCGAATTATGGAAATTATATGGAAATTATATGGTTTAATAAGTTCTTGTTATTGGTTCCAATCAACTAGTTCCAGCTTAAGCAAATTTTTCCTTCATTTTCACTGTTACTCAAGTAAAACCAATGTAATATGAATATTCGCAACACCGGCAGGGAATTCATTTAATTGTGCTGTTGCATCCTTCAACCATTTTATTGGAATCCAATTAGCAGTTTGCCCCAATGCTACCACACAGCCACCTGAATGCACGAATTTCCGTTCACATGTTCAATTGCCATTAATTTTTGATTCTGTCCCTAAAGCTGTTAATCCATCTCATTATAATGAAATGCAAACGTCCTTGCACATCAAGCAAGCGTGAAGCTCATTCCGTGCCACTGTGCACAAAACATTATTAACCGAGGTTTCGGCAACAGCTGTACTGAAAATGTGTGTGTCTAACCAACGCCCTCGCTTTTGTTTCCAATAGTCCTGGTGCTTGTGCTAGTACTAGCATTTGCCATCGTCCTCATTCTATGAGCCGTCACTTTATGATAGTTCGTTAAATTTTGGGCAAATTCCAAATAATTTTGCATTTGCGGTCCAAAAGTTAATTATGTTGTGGCCAGCAATGCGTGCACTTGATCTCGATTATGCCGCCTTGATGGTACTAATAATTGTTAACCGACTCATATTTTCGGGCCAAATTAGCAGCAGCATTATACGGCAGGACAAATGATTTTTAAAGGAATTTTAAACGCTGATTGGATTGAAAGAGGCAAATGAATTGTAGTAATGCAATTACAACGGTTTTTCATGTTCACTAGTTTGGCACATGAGATGCCAATATCAACCTATAGGGATTACATGCTGCATTGCATGATTTTTAATGAGACCCATATCACTTAGGTGAGGTTGGTGGGTAGAGTAGACACGTGCTGGTCGAGTTTCTTGAAGACTTATTACGGGTCTATATGAGGAGATATCTCCTCTCCTTGTATCATTATTATAGTAAGTGGCTAACTATTCCCATCATTTCATTGACATTGACATCATGGTACTTCGCATATGAATGCAACCAACTACAGACACATAACAGCACTGGCTGTTATGGCCTCGGCTGGGACAGAGCAGGACATTAATACAACAGAGAGAGACAGATAGACACATACAAAGAAAGTCATATAACATCAACCTACGTGGCACAGAGGAGTAGACATAGATTTATATTGTCCCATATAATCGCACAGGTGGCCTCAGTTAAGTTTGGCGATTTTTGTAGAAAAATAATTCTGCCGAAGCTGCGACTTGAACCCGCAGCGTTGTAACAAAAAAAAATTGAAATGAGGATTTCGCTTAGATTTATATATTTATATAAAGTCCTTTTTCTTAATTGACTGAGGCCTAAGCAGTGGTATAGAAAGTGGATCTTCACAAACTATTCAAAATGTAATCTTTTGCTAAAGTTATTCTCAATTTATTGCAAATGAGGAATGCGTAGTTGACTGCTAAGCCAAACGTTGCGGGTTCAAGCCCCAGATTCGGCAGCATCTGTTTTCTACGAAAATTGCCAGCTTATCGCAAACGCTTTTTTTTGCAATATCTTGGATGTTATGGCATTTTCTGCATTTGCAAAGAAGTTGATGGCCTACTGGAAACTGGCACGGATTAATCGGCATCTGAAGATAAAGCTGCTTTAATAATTATAGAGGATGAGACCACATGTGCGATAATATGAGACAATATTAATCTATGTCTCCTCCTCTGTGCCACGTAGGTGTATGTTATATTTTTTTTTTTTTTTTTTTTTTTTTTAAATTCATTTTTATTTTATTTTTCTTAAAAACTGACTTAAATGCTAGACAAAAATTCATGAAAAAACTAGCCTACTTATCAACTACTTAACTAACTTACTTGCTCTATGCGGGCGCCCTAAATTACTCGATAACTTAATTCTAATGCCTTTCGGCCTATTATCTAAGATATAAATATATAAGTAACAACATTTTTTTACCAAGAAAACTTTGAAAAACTTGGTTCCTTGTCTTTTTTTTTATTTTATTTAAACTTACATGCTAATTAAAACTACTTATCGACTAACTTAATTACTTAAAAATTCATTAAAACTACCTAAAATAACTTAAAAACTAGAACAGCCACAGCAAGCGTTTTTTTTTTTTTTTTTTTTTTGGCACCATGACTGCTTTGCACCTAAACCTAAGACTAAAACTATGTAAGTCGGCCATAAAATAACAATTTTAAGTCAACTATCTTTAATACTCATTCAACCACCACAACAGGTTCTCCTGTTGTGACCTACTCCGACGGTCCCAATCGGACACACTCCTGCTGAACCGCAGGCGCTCTCCTCCGCCCTGAGCGACGACGACTCGGTCGTATAGGAGCCGCCTATCCACAGTTCGTCGGAAGACGTGGTAGATTAGCGGAACCGCCGATCTATCCTGTATTAGCCCTCGACTATCCAAATATAGGAAAGCTTCGGGCGGAATAAAGCCACTTAAACGCGCACTCTCAAAATATTCATCATTGGGATAGAAGGCCCCAAAGATGAGACTATTGTTCGAAGCCATCGCTCTTGCCGCGTGAAACCGAATGAGTTTCACCAGAAAATTGTCTATTCGGTTTATGTTGGCCCCGTTGTATAGGACCTGGTTGGAATAGTATTTTGTGTAGTCAGATACTGGTGTTCTGTGAAGTCCAAGGCAGCTCCTCAGACACTGCCTCTCAAACACCCGTATCTTTTCCATTTGAGATGGGGCAACGTTGAACCACACCGGGCACCCATAGGCAATCATCGGCCTAATGAGGGCCATGTAGCAAATCACCTTCACCCTGCTGTCAAGACGACTGCTATAAAACAATCTTCTTGTCAGGGCAAATGCTCCCCTAGCTCTGGCCAGAGCAGCATCTACATGTCTTCCGAAATATAGATACTGATCTAACCAGATGCCAAGGTACTTTACTACACTTTTACTCGCCAGTGGCTGTCCGTTTGGTCCAACGATCACCAGCTTTCGCCAGTTCTTTCTCGTATCCCTAGAGGCCCTAGACAACGGTGTCCTAAACAGGATAGTTTCTGATTTCTGAAAGTTGATTTTCAACTTCCAGTCATCACAATATCTCTGGATCTTGTCGAAGTCCCGCTGCAAAAGAGTTCGAATGACTTCGACAGTGGAAGCTGTTCTGTACGCGATAAGATCGTCCGCATACGCAATTGCCTGAGTAAGACTACCTATCATATCACTGGTGTAAATGCTGAAGAGAATCGGCGAGTTTACCGCTCCCTGTTGCAGACCATTCTTAATGAAAAATTCTGTGGTAGAAGTTACATTGCCACTTTTGACAACAAACGTTCTGCCAGTCAGCATGTCATGAAGCATATATAGCAGTGGTTTACTTATGCCAAGTCTGGTCAGCTTTAGATAGAGGCCCTCTAACCATACGGTGTCAAAAGCCTCTTCTAAATCAACCAGACAAGCACCAGTGCACTGTTTTTTGGCTTTGTTCCATTGTATATCAGAGACGAGTTTGGAGGCGGCATGAATACAGTCATGTCCAGCCTTGAAACCAAACTGGTTCTCTGGTATAATATTATTGTCCTCAGACCACTTGAACAGTGCTCGATTGAGAATCTTTTCGAAAACCTTGCTGATACTCGGAAGGAGACTTATCGACCGGAAATTCGCCGGATTGGAGTTGTCCTTTCCCTTTTTCGGGAGAGGATGAACCACCGCCGTCTTCCAACGTACTGGATAATATGCATTATTCAGCGCGTTGTTGAACAGCGTGGCGTAAATGTCCACAGCTTCAGGTGGTAAGTGTCGCAGTACAATGTTGGATATACCATCGACTCCCGCTGACTTCTTTTTCTTTATGGAATCGAAGATGATCTGGAGTTCCACCTTCGAGATTAACAGGGGACTAGACCCACTTCGCTCGGCGACTATGGCGTTTGCCAAGTTTTCGTCATCAAACCGGGTGAAACCACGGTTCTCAGATCGCCATTGCGTTATGTCGTTTCGGAGATAGAAATGATGGTGCAGGGCATTGTTTTCCAGGACGCGGTTTGGGCGAATGCTATCATTCACCTTATACACTTCCTGAAAGACAGCCCCCACTGCCTCCACTTTCTGCTGAGGATCTTCAATAACATAGAAATCGTCGTCGAAGACGGCTTCCCCCGGATCAATTCCTGCTGTCAAAAGTATGTTTGTATTGTCAGTTGTTCGTTGGAGCTTAATACACGGAAGGTCGTTATGACCTTTCCTCCTAAAGATCTTATTAATTTGTGGAAACATACTCGGGTCGCTGGAATTTACGGCCCGAATTCTGTTATTCCAAAACAAATTAATGGACAACCGATAGTTCCTTGATCAATTGGTTGATGTTTTTGATCGACGCCTTCAGTGTTCTAATCTCCGGGACGCGTGGGTTTGTCAGTCGTCTGTACAAGAGTTTAAGTCTTGTCAGAAGTCCGCTTTTTTGTCTGTGTAGTGCGTCAATGGTCGCGTTTCTGTACGTAGATGTTATGTCATGTTCTTTGTATTTCGGTATCGTCCTGTTCATTGTTCGTTGAATCGCTTCGTCCATTTGTTGTAAGTATTCGTCGATTTCGTTGTTTGTTAGGTTTCTGTTGTTTGGGGGTGAAATGGCCCTCGAACGTAGTTCTCTTGATAAGGCGTTGGTGAAGCGAGGCCAGCGCATCTTACCGTAGTTGTAAGAATGCACAGGCACATACTCCTCCAGCGCCACAAGCTCGTTCGGAAGCTGTATTACGGCGGCGAGTCCGCAGTGATCACTGTCGTACTCAATCGTCCGTAAACAGTTTCGCGGGTGTTGACCTACTCTGTTAGTTACTGTCAGTCTTGTGTCTCGCAGTAAAAGATCCAGGAAAGCACCGCTTCTCGGAAACGATGGCCTATCTGTGGCGAGAATGTCGATCCTATATTCAACATTGTAGTGGACCATCCAATTGTAAAGATGGTTACCCCGAGGATTTTGTAATTGATTTCCCCAATCTTCGTGTTTGGCATTTAAATCTCCGGCCAAAAGATAAAAGTTCTCCACTGAGTTCAGTCTTAGAGATTCGAAAAGTTTTCCGAGCTCTGTTGTAAAAAGTGTAGGCTGAGGTGCTTCCGGTGCGTAGGACGCTATAACATACAGTCTCTTCCCATGTTGGAGAGGAATGCATATGACGCAGGCTTCCAGCAGCCGGAATCGGCGCACTTCACCACTATATATGACCTTATAACTAATGCCTTTTCGTATAAAGATAGCGACCCCGCCTCCTTGAGTGGAGTTGGGTCGGTCCCTTCTCACGATATTGTAATTACTATTAGTCAATTTATGCTTCTGGTTTAGCTTAGTTTCGCTAGCCATAAGCACATCGGGACTTTGGTCTGTAAGCAACTGGAAAAGATTAGCTCTACGTTCGATCCTAATTAGTGAATTTACATTCACAGCCAGGATCTTTAAGGGTCTCTCTGACAGCGCGCCCATTACGATCTAATTTGCGTTAAGCTCGGCAACAAGGAGTAGATATAGTCTACTCTTGACGCCTGCTCCCGTAACTGGTTTTGAAGACCGGTTAGCTGACCTTGAATGGCCCGCAACGCAGTCAACAAATCCGCATCCACTGCTGGAGCCTGAGGCACGGGGGCCTGTCTGGCTTCCTTAGGTGGATGCTGTACCGTTTTTCCCTTTCCTGACGCCATTTGGGCGTAGGAAATTTGGGGATTGACGGACATTGAGGGAGGGCGAACGGCTGGTTGATTCGACACAGCCGTTTGCTTCGCTTTTTTATTAATTTTAATTTGCTGAAACTTTGGACAGCCCCGATAGTTTGCGGGGTGCCCGCCGCCACCGCATAGTGCACATTTAAGTAGGGTCATGTCATCGACCCGCTCCTTTCCTAAACTACACTCTCCTATGTTGTGGTTCTCTCCACACTTAACACAGCGTGACCGCATTTCGCAGTTGGCTGAGGCGTGGCCGAACCTTTGGCAACGCATGCATTGAAGCATGCTGTCACCTCTTTTTAATTTTTCCCATCGTACAACCTGGAAGTTGAGGACTGAGATACTCTTCAACTTTTCCATCTTGCTTTGGGGCGATAGCTGTACTAGGAAGATCGGTAGTTTCCGATTCTCCCGTCTGGCCTTCACTGTGGTGAATGGCTTTACACCTACGACTTCGAGCTCGTCCGTCGCTACTTGGCGGAGCTCACTTAACAGCGCCTGCGGATCCGTTGAGGAATCTAGGCCCTTTAAGACAACCGTCTGGCACTTTTCTACTTTCGGAGTAAATGTGAAGAACTCCGTTGTGGTGTCTGCAAGCAGCTGCTTAATTATTTTATAATGCTCCACTGTTAGGCAGTGGATAGCATGCCTATCCTGACTTAATCTTTTAATTGTAAAATTGGAGCCTGTGGCCGACTTACATATTTCAATAGTCTCCTTGAGGTCCATTTTGTAGGTATTGATGGGTGGCACTTTTTCTTTTTTCGGCGGCTGTGGCTGCTGCTGCTGTTCCTGTTGTTGTTGCCGCTTCTTCTGCTGCTGCTGCTGTTGTTGTTGTTGTTGAGGCTGCTTCTTTTGCTGCTTATGCTGTTTTTGTTGCTGGTTTATTGCTTGCTGTTGCTGCTGGTGTTTTGGTGGCTGTTGTTGGTGGGTCTGCGGTTGCTGCTGTTGCATATTTTGTGGCTGTCGCAGTGTCTGTGGTTGCTGTTGTTGCATTTTTTGTTGCTTCTGTGGCTGTTGCTGGGCATTGGACTTTGCCTCAGATGTACTGTTTTTTTGTGTAAATACTTTTTGTGGTTGTTGTTGTATTTTTTGGTCGCGGCATTTTTGTTCGTTCTCGCGACGCTTCTGTTGTTTTTGTCTGAGGGCTCTAACCAGCGGTTCTAATTGGGATTTTATAATTTTAATTTGGTCCTCAAATGAACTTATTTGCTTGGTTATAAGCTACTCCTCCTCCTCCTCAATATCATCATCATCCGTTGACAGCACCGCAAACCTGTTGCTATCCTGTATGTTATATGTCTTTCCTCGTAGGTGTAGGTTATATGTCTTTCCTTCTATGTATCTATCTGTCTCTCTCTGTTGTATTAATGTCTGGATCTGTCCCATCCGATGGCCTCAGTCGCCAGTGCTGTTACGTGTCTGTAGTTCATTGCATTCATGTGCGAAATACTGTAATGTCCAATGTCCAATGTCCATTAATAAACCCATCGGCGTCGAAATAGATTTCTCGTTTTTTTTCGAAAGAGTTTGTGGCTTATGAGCGATGCCAATTAAGGTGCACCAACCCGACATAGGTTATTGGAACTTTTTCAATTAAATCTTAAAAATTAAAGTCTATATCGTAAAAAAAAACTTAACTTATGCAATGTACACCATCGAAAATAGCCAAGTACGGTTTAAACGTTTGGTGGGGTTGCGATTCTAAGACCAGATATCGTTGCAGAAAAATTTGAATTAAGGACCGAAAACATGACGAATGGTGTGAAGTAAATCATCACGGAATTGTTATGTAACAACTGGAAAGTCCGTACACAAACTTTCGCTAGTAATTTTTTTAACACATTAGGCAGAGTAAAGACCACACTTGATCTTGCATTTGTTGGTACCGTTTGGTCTAATAAAAGACGTATCCCTGAAAAAAATAAAAAGACATACTATTCCTTACTTGGATTTTAGAAATATTTGGTCTCAATATACAGCTACGTGCCGTAAAAGATCAAAGGTACATTATAAAGGGTGATCCATTTCGAGGTTCCCTACTTTTTTAAAGAAAAAAACACAGAAAATTCAAATTTAATGGAGAATGTTTATTATCATTTGAAAGAACATTCTTTGGCATTTATTTTTTGAAGATTATGTCTATCAAATGTTGGCCGTTGCTACGTCGCAGATGGTCCATCCGTTGAGTCCAATTTTCGATCACTCGTTCGAGCATTTCGACTGGTAACTGGCGAATGACACGCGTGATGTTTTCCTCCAAGCCCTGAATCAAAGCGGGTTTGTCGGCATAAGTTTTTGACTTTACATATCCCCACAGGAAAAAGTCTTACGGTGTGATATCACACGATCTTGGTGGCCAATCGACCGGCCCAAAACGTGAAATTATGTGCTCACCGAAATGTTCTCTAAATAAGTCCATTGATTGATGCGATGTGTGGGAAGTGACGCCGTCTTGCTGAAACCAAATGTCGCCGATATCACGAGCTTCAATATCAGGCATCAAATAGTCGGTTATCATGGCACGATAACGGTCGCCATTGACAGTTACGTTCGCACCGGCATAATTTTTAAAGAAATATGGACCGATGATTCCATCGGCCCACAAACCACACCAAACCGTTGTTTTTTCTGGATGAAGTGGCAGTTCTTCAATCTCTTCAGGTGGCTCTTCGTCCCAAATGCGGCAATTTTGTTTGTTTACATACCCATTGAGCCAGAAATGGGCCTCATCGCTAAACAAAATTTGCCTCGAAAACGTCGGATCTTCTTAGAACTTTTCCAGAGCCCATAGAGCGAAGCGATGTCGCTTGGGAAGGTCGAGCGGCTTCAGTTGTTGCACAAGCTGTGTTTTGTACTCTTTCAATTTAAGATCTTGACGTAAGATGCGCCTAGTCGTTCCGTACGTCAGTCCGAGTGGCTGCGAACGGCTCTCAGCTACGGCCGCTATATTTTCTTCACAGCGTGCTGGACGTGTTCTATTCGGTCGAATATTATCCAATGCTGTATCTCAAAATGGGTGATGGTGTTGCGAATAGTACGCTCAGTAGGCCGATTATGTTGACCATAAGTTGAGCGAAGTGCACGAAACACATTCCTCACAGAACGTGAATTTTTATAATAAAGTTGAACAATTTGTAAACGTTGTTCACGCGTAAGTCTTTCCATTATGAAATGCCAAACAATACTAAACAAAAATAACATGACAGCATGACACGACTCACAAGTGATCTGTCAAAAAAGTCTATTGAAAAAAGTATCTCTACTTGGATCACCCGTTACAGGGTGTCCGCCGGGAAGGTATACCACTTTTCTTTTTTTTTTTTTGATTAAATGAAAGAGAATGGATCTTATATTGATGATTATTTTATTAAATGTCGGCAATTATGTATGGAATAAAATATCGGCTAAATGTCCGCCTCTGTTAGTCTCACAAATGTGAGCCCTTTTGAGCACATTTTTCATTACAATCTCACACATTTCAAGCGGTATTTCATTAATTTCATCACGAATATTTAGTTTGAGTTGCTCAAGCGTTTCTGGTTTGATTGCATAAAACTCGCTTTTCAGATATCCCCAAAATAAGCCCGGAGCAGTCACATCAGGCGACTGTGGAGGCCAATCAACATCACGATTTCTTGAAATAAATTGTTGTGGAATCGTTGATACCACATGTTAATCAAGCCCAAAGCATGTAGTTGTAGCGTTAAAAAAGTTTTCAATCATATCAGGATATTGCTCCCCACTCACAGTTACCGTTACGCCGTTTTCATTTTCAAAGAAGTAAGGTCCAATGATTCCTCCTGAACAAATTTTACATCAGACTGTAAATTTTAATGGATGCAAAGGTGACTGATGAATAATTTAAGGGTTTTTTATTGGCCACAACCGAATATTCTGTTTATTCACAAATCCATTCATTCGATTTTTTCATGAAAATCGGAGTTGTCATGGGGTAGCTATAACATCCTATTGGCATATGTACGACAGCGTAAATGGTCTTGTGGATGAAGCTTTTGTGTCAACTGAATCTAAAATGGAAACAATTGCAAATCCTTGTGCAAAATTGTTGCCAAAGTTGTTCCTAGTACAGACCCTATTTCTTCGAAAGCATTCACTACACGATAGATAAAGCGTTTTGTTGGTACGTTGTTTTTCCCAAAAAATTCACGTAACTTTCTCATCGTCACAGTAATCGATGATTGATTTTGATAAACAAAAATGTTAACGATTAAAACACGTTGGTTTATCGAATATTTTTCCATAACAAATTTGTGTCTACTTTACGACTGCCAAATATGAACTGTTAAGACTTATGTTTAGCAAAAGGGCGGCAAAACAAAGTAGTGTACCCTCCCGGCAGATACCCTGTACAAAATATTCTGAAAGCGATGCAATGAATTGCGAAGCAATTCTGCTTTATAATGCAAATAACGCCGTCGTCGATTAGATGAATGAAATGGTTAATCATTTCTCAACAAAAGAACCAAATTGGACTTTTACTTTTTTTTGCAATATCTTGGATGTTATGGCATTTTCTGCATTTTCAAAGAAGTTGATGGCCTACTGGAAACCGGCACGGATTATTCGGCATCTGAAGATAAAGCTGCGTTAAAAATTATAGAGGATGAAATTTTAATCTTATGTATGCTGCTGAAATGCTTCGCATGCGCAGATGATATTGCTATCAATGTATGGCATCAATCCTTACAAGAAACAGATTATGCAAGCCGTAGTAGGGAATAGAAGCCACGACAATGGGCTTGTAATAAATGCGTCAAAAACAATACTGATGCACAAATCACTAAGCATCACGATTAATAATACACAACTTTAGTTGTACAAATCCATCCGATGACGATGTAATTGATGTCGTCGATACTTATAAATATCTGTGCATCACCATTGTTTGTCGATTTGCAATATTAGCTGACGATTGGCAAGCACACACTAACAAACCTGCTTCTGCAGGACCATCGCAAGAAGAAGTCAGTCGATATCGGCTTTACATCGGCGGTTCCCCACAATATGTAGCACACAAAAAAGGAACTCGTTTCGCTTGTTCACTATGTGGTCCCCCGTAAGCCCATCTATCAAACAATGCCAACCCTTATGAAGACACTCCAGCTAAACATTTATCACAGTAGGTCTTTCAGCGGCAACCTATTCTTCCACCCAGCTAAACAGCACGTCGATATTGCAGGAACCATAGATCTCAAAAGGGGTAATTTGCGACTTAAAATCCGAACCATTCACGTCACGTAAATATCACTCTTTACTCTTGCACAACATTCTTTTTCATGTACCAAATTCCTCAACAAGGGTATTACTATTGGCGCACGTAGGCCAATGCGAGTTAGGAGGCTTGAGCGTCAACAGCCCATAAAACCTAACTAAACCCACTTAAATTGTGCTACAGTCCAGGATCTCAACAACAAACACGCCTCTCCAATTTCCCAGGTACTTAGCTAACCACCTCCAGTTACATACTTTAAGTTGGTTGAGGTCGGTATCTACTTGTTAGCGCATCTTAAGGCTAAGTCTTCCTGTACTTTGTCCGACCTCTGGCTGGCAATTGAAGATTCTTCGATCCGAAGTATTGGTGTTTATTCGATCTTAGTGTATTACTTACTTACTTACTTAAGTGGCGCTACAGTCCGGAATGAACCTGGGCCTCAACCTACATGCCTCTCCAATTAGCCCGGTCCTTAGCTAACTGTCTCCAGTTCCGCACTCCAAGTTGGTTGAGGTCGGTTTCTACTTGTGCGCGCCACTCAAGGCGAGGTCTTCCTCTATTGCGTCCGACGTCTGGCTGGGAATCGAACACTCTGCGAGCCGGAGTATTGGTGTCCATTCGTTCTACATGCCCTAGTCATCTTAAACGTCCAATGCGGAGTTTTTTGACCAGGGGCATGTCGCTGTACAGCTCGTATAGTTCTTAGTTGAATCTTCGTCTGTTTGGCCCGCCAACGCAAACGGGACCGAAGATTTTTCGAAGAATTTTCCTCTCAAATCGACCAAGCATTTTTTCATCCGCTTTTGAGACGGTCCATGCTTCAGCGCCGTAGAGCAGGACAGGGATGATCAGGGTCTTATATAAGATCTCCTTAGTAGTTCGAGTCAGGGCTTTACTACTAAATTGCCATCTTAGCCCGAAGAAACAGCGGTTGGCAAGAGTAATTCTTCGTTTAATTTCTGACGAGATGCTGTTGTCAGTGTTAGTGTATTAGCCAACATAGTTTCAGAAAATGCTCATCATAGTAATTGAAAACTATCAGCTGAGGAGACAAAAATTAAAATTAAGGGAGACCGAACGCGAAGAGAGTTCGTTGAATGGAGTTAATAACAACAAGTGGATGCGGATTTTTTGAACAAAGTTTTATTCAACGATGAAGCTCCTTTTTATCTTGATGGCTTCGTTAATCGTCAAAAATGTCATAAATGGAATTTAGGAAACCCACAAGTAGTTGTTGAGATACAAGTTCATTCACAACGCGTGACTATATTTACTGAGGATTTTGGGCTAGAGGCATTCTTCTTCGAAAATGCAGCTGGTCAGGCAGTAATAATTAATGGTGTCCGTTGTTGTGATATGATAACTCAGTTTTTAGTGCCTAAATATCAAGGTATGGATGTGACCAACATGTGGCTTTAACATGACGGTGCCAACCACTGTATTGAACTGTGTTCCGATCTAGTTAGAAGTAAACTTCGTCTTGTAAGCCTAGTTAAAAAAAAAACGAAACACAATCAAATCCTTAACTTACCTGAAAAAATTGACACAACAATCTTAGGCAATGTTAAATTGTCCACGACTTTAAAACCATTCACGTCCAAAAGTAATAAATTATTACGTTTCCCATATGAAGATAAATTGAATCACTACCAGCACTTAAAAAAGGAAAATCCATGCAAATGTTCTGGCTTTGTGAATCTTACAAATTTAAACGTCGATTCTACAGCTTTTTGAACTGAGCAGATGGTTGGAGATTTGAAAATTATTTGCTGTGGATTTATGTTGACATCTTCTCCAAATAGTTAAAATTACATAGATTGACTGCATTGGTGTTCTTCAGATCCATAGAAATTATTGTAATTTCAACAACCAATGTAATTACCACAAAAAGTTGTTGTAGATCTTACAATTTCGCAATGTAGATTTTACAAGTTCATATCTGTACATTTAACAACCAAAATTGACAACGCGATGACAGTTTAACAACAAGAAATTGTGATCACTTTTACAATTATGTTGCTAAAATGAAAGCAAACGCTGGTAAACTTACGATTTATTTAAATATCAACACATTTGCTTTTAATTCAGATGCATTTTAAAATTTTAATAAAATAGTACGTAGATACTTGCCAGCAAAGCAGTGGTTGGTGGCCATTTATTCGTAGATACTTGCCAGCAAAGCAGTGGCTGGTGGCCATTTATTTATCTGATTTCAAGAATTGGAATAAAATCGGCTACTACACCAATTCTAGGATTCAAACTTAAGAAACATTTGTGTCTCAATTTCGTAGGAAAACTCTTAAAAAAGGAAAAGAAATCTCCCTACCATAAGGTGGGTTTTTTTCAAACATATTTTTCTCCATTTCGCAAAAAAAGGCAACAAACATCAAAAAACTTATTTCAAAGAGCAAAAGAAAATGCTAATGAAATGTTTCTTTCTCATCACCATAAACACCACCCCTCATCGCATAAAACCCATAATCCCCAGAACTCCAACAAAATTCAAATCCAACCATGATCGAACGCATTCCCCGCCCTATCTCCCTTAGTGCAAGATGAGAATTGAATATTCAGTTTCTACTCCCTACCCGTCTAAATGGTTCGCGAGTTGGAAAAAAATGGAAACATTCATTGTTTCCGGTGCGTGTATTCCGGCTTACTCCCTGATTAAAGTACACGCGGGTATACACCAACATTGACGTGATTTAATAAAAGGAATTTTCAAACAATGATTGGATCTCTGGGGACGATATGGAGATTTTTTGTTTTTATTTTGAAATCCAATACAACATTTTGTGTCCCGATAATACTTGCGAGCCCCTATTTATACCCCTCGGTAAAATCCGCGAAATCACGATAAAACGAAAAAAAACCAACCGGATGTCAATTAGTGAAATTTGTGTGAGATGGTTGTTTGCGATTCGCCATTGCCACACCTGCGGGAAATTATTGCAGACAAAAAATTTGGATATGCCGAGGAAAAATGTATCTACGAGTATATGCAGAAACCTGTACAGAAACAAAAAACAAACCATTCAAATCTATTCGATTGGAAATTTATGCCGAAAATCCGTTTGGTTTTCCATCTAAATTTATTATAAAACCATTACCCAGAGATATGGTTGTGTGGCCTTTTGAAATTCGTTTTTACAAATTGGATTTAAAAAAACAAATGCATAGTGCATTTTAACTTGAAAATTAAATGTTTTCGTTCTATGGGAATGGATTTTTTTAGAAAAACAATTCCCACCGATTTATAAAGGGGTTGGATTGACTGACATCGAAATAAATTTTTGACATTTTTTTATGGAAAATGCAAACAAAAGGTACAGAGTTGTATTGACTTGGTTTTAATTTTCCGAAAATACGTCTAACTATCATTAGAATATTTTATGATTTAAGTGAACACATTGAACCACTTGAAGATACAACAAACAAAAAGTAGGTGTGACCCTCAACGCATCCATGAAACGACCCTACCATCTGGAAGCAATGAAACCATAGGCTATCACCCGAAGTTCGAGTATTGGAATGTCTTAAAAAAACGAGTGTAACATGTTGGCCAAAATACCCAAAAATATTTATTTTGCTTAATAATGCTAAGAATGATATAAATAATGTCGAAATGAGTTTATACGATCGTTTATTCCATAAATAAAAGTAATCGGTGTCCATCTGAATAATAATGATTTTCCGTTATTGGCCAAAACTGAAAATTCCATTTAGAGATAAATGGGCCAAAATCAATTACGTATAACTCATAATAACTGTAATTGTAGTATGCAAATTAAATTTCATTCAATTTAGCCAAATATTTTGCGAGACATTGACAATTTTCTTTACGAAGCTTAGAAAATCGGTCAAGTCGCTTAGGCTGGAGAGAAGTGTACGGACCGACGACCGGAATTCCAAAAACTACTTTTTTGGGTTCCGCTATCATCGTAATGTTAGAATCAATCAAAATCTCGAGGTCGAAAATTTTCACGAAAACAATATCTTTCTCTTTGTAAGAGAAAGTGAAAAGTACAAGATGAGCCAAAAGAGATCACCCAATTGGAAGATGCTCTTATTTTTGCAAATGGTGGCCAATGTTAAATCTGTTTTCACATTTGTGGACTAGACAGATTTAGAACACAAGAAAACAAGCTATGGAGCGATACCCAAGAACGCGAAATTATGGAACTGGACGATTTTTCGACCAAAATCATTATGAGCGATCAGGCTTATTTCCACCTCAGCTAATACGTGAACAAGCAAAACTATGGCTTTGGGGCACCGAAAATCAATGAGTAATGCACGAGGAGCCATTACAACCGCTCAAAGTTACTACATGGTGCGCTGTTCACGCTGGAGGAGTCATCGGGTCATTGTTTTTTTTTTTTTTTGAGAACCTCACTGGTCAAATGACAACAGTGGACGGTGCGCGCTATAGGGCTATGATAACCGAGCCTTTTGCCGCAATTTAACGAATTAGGACTGGAGGACATGTGCTTCCAACAGGACGGAGCGACGTCACACACTGCGCCAGCCAAAACCGATATTCTGAAGGCCAAACAACATCGGATGACTTCTTTTGGCCCACCTTGTATATCTTTTCTTTTACTAAACTTTCAAACAGTTTCGGAATCGTTGACATCTTCGAAATTGCACGACTGTTTGTTACCACTTTCCACTACCGGACTTGTGATTATTCGTAACAAATGAATATTTCCAACAATTTAGGAAAATGCCTGTCGAAAGGGATAAATAACCTCTTCTTCATTACTTCTGCCGCAATCTAAATCATTTGAATAACGTCGGTTTCGACATTAGAAGATTTGTTTTGAAATCAATATTTTGCAGAAGTAGCTTAAAGGGGTACCATTTAAAGTCACCTTTTATTAAGGATCACTCAACCAAAAACCGTTCGTAATAAAAATTTTACTGTGATGTGACAGCAAAAATCCGACAAACTAAATATTCAGACACCCAGTTCTTTGCTTGTTCTTGAACATTACATTCTGATTCTGGGATAAATTTCTCCAGGTCTAAATAACTTGAAGTACATAAATTAGTTCGAAATCCCCTATTCCCAGACACGATCTCATTTACATCATTCCTCCCTCTGTAGAACAGTGCAACCTACAATTGGCTGCACCGAAATTTAATTTGAACCCACAACCCACAAAGGGATAGCCAATCGAGAAACCCACGAACAGGAACACTTGGTTTCACATGGCGTTTGGTGAACTCTAATTAAACTGATTCCTAGGGAATCCCCTCCCAACTTATATTACCAAACATCTTCATCAAACGCTGGTACACGCACACACATCGCCACCTTGACTTAATTGTGCGGAAAGTGATACCCCCACGGCTACCGCTGCTTCATATGCAATCACCATTGCCACACCGCATACTGTTATTGAAAGGAATTCAAGCCAATATCCTGAGCCAGCCTCCACATCGACCCAAGCCTAGCAGTGTGGTGCCAGTAGAAGTGCATCCGTTCCATATACTCGAAGTACATTCCGTGCAATATCATCATCGCGCCAATAATTGAATCGCTCACACATGGAAGTCGAATGAAGTAGAAATATCCCAAAGGGGGGAAGGATAATTCGTTTCCCATTATCGCACATATGAGCGTAGAGCTCGTGATGGGGAATACACCAGCAGGAGTCATCCTATGCGACACTTTTTTTTTCTTCTTCTTCTGCATAGTCGTGCTCGACGCTCATATATATGCAAATGCACCAACAAATCCAATGCTTAAAAATGCGAGAAACTTAAATGCCAACAGTACTAGGCTATGCCATGGGAACGCAATCGAATAACCCTGACTTTTGCGTTACGGGGTCCTGGTTGCACACTTGTAATCTTCGCAAAATGCGGTTTCGATAATTCCAATGAAATTAATGGTTTTTGGGGAGGTCGGACTAAAAATACCAAACCCCTGTAGCCACCCAGCACAGCAGCGGTTGGGTAATTATCGGCTGATGGCTGATGGTTGGACCGCTACTCTCTGAACGTTTTATCATATAGACCAGGCGAGACGTATCGACGCCACATAACAATGTGGTTATTTCGGTAATATTCCGTTATAATTTACATTAAGTGTAATTGTACGGAATGTCGAATGTAAAGATAATTGAAATATGGCTCTGCTCTGAAGTTTGTGTATTGTGCATCGTTTCGCCTGCAGGATGATAGATTGGTATGGAAATGGGAACAGGACTAATAAATAAAGTATTTTGGCAGGCGGATGGAAGTGGATGCAGCCGAAAATTATGACGCATTCAGGATTCAAGGATCCGCGAATAGATTATGATTTTAGGGTCAGTGAATAATTGAATTAATGTGCGTGTAGGTTCCTAACAATGAGTTTAGTAATGGTACTGAGTGTATTTAAAAAGTAGATACAGGCAGGACTATGGGAATATGTGTTCAACTATGATTGAGCTCACATTTCAATGCTGTGGAATTTTAAAAAGCTTTCTTCTCTGAAATGTTGAGGTTTTACTATTTTGTAGTTTTTGTTTGTTAAAACAGTCGTCAAAACAATTTTCACAGTTTCTTAAGCATACGAATGGAGTTGAGTTTATTGACCTCATCATTCAACTCAACGGATCAAACAAGTGTATCCCAACTTCTGGCTGAAGCAGATATGGGGCTCTGAGCATATGGTTGGATCTTGTAGAACGAGGATAGTCTCTGACTTTCTTTAACTTGGCAATTGCCAGTTTTTGTTACTCTGACTACACATCAATGGTGCTTATTTTTATCTCTTAGCTTATTTTTACCTACTGCTCTCATCCAACCGGATTTTAATTGCTAAACGATAAGAACAAGCGAACGCTTAAAACAGTCAGGTCAGAATGAGACCGAATAACAGGCCTTGTGTCGAAGGCGAACCTGCATCAGCTGCTTCTACATATTCGGAAAACATGGTATCTGACGATCTCAAGGGTTGGTCAGGCTCGTTGAACAGAAATTCTGGATGAACCGAAAGGCCAACAACAGCGCTCCATCCCGCAGTGGATACTGATGGCAACGTATATAGTGGATACTGATGGCAACGTGTCACGTATATAATAAATTGGAACTTACCCTCCCGGATGGGGGTTGTGCTTTTAGTTAACTACCCTCCAATGGAAAAAAATGTTTACGAAGCAACCAAAAGCCTCGAATGGGACTGATTTTATTGTTGAAGACCCTTCTAAACGAAAAAAGGACAATGACGTTCTTATCTGCACCTGGAATGTGAAACATTAAACAGAAGAGTTTCAGAAGAAACACTAGCGAAAGCCCTAAGGTGCTTCAAAGCAGACATTACTGCCATACAGGAAATACGATGGGATGGGCCGGGCCGTGTTATAGTGAGCAGAAACCGCGACTATTCGGATGCGGATTTGTGCCACGCTTAGGCAAGAAGTCTTCCGTTTCCAAGACAATAGTATCAAGGCCAACGGAGGAAAAAGATGATATAGCTAAGGAATGCTTCGACGAGCTCCTTGACAAAACCTATTAGCGACTACCGAAGTACGCTGTTAAAATCGTACTGGGAGATTTTAACGCAAAGGTAGGAAGATAAGACATCGTTAACTGTATTGTCGGAAATCATAGCCTACACGACAACACTTCTGGTAACGGACTTAGGCTAATTGACATCGCTACGGGAAGAAATGCCACAAGTAACATCCACCATTTCATAAGCCAAATGTGGATGAAAGTATGTCTGAAGAATGGAACCACAGCACCGTTTGCCCGACCCAAAGGCAACTACAAAGGCATAAATCTACTCAACATCGCCTACAAGTCCAAAAGTCGGTGCAACTGCTAGCATACTTCGACGATATTAACATCATTGGTAGGACTCAACGTGATGTCATAGACACGTTTGCTAGTAGAGAGAAGGAAGCGGCAAAATTGGTTTTATCAGTAAATGAGGGTAAGATTAAGTGCATGCTGTCAACACGTCAACAGATATAACTTTGAGGTCTTGGTACTTGGTCTACCTCTGCTCCGCAATTAACTCTGACAACAACATCTCGTCAGAAATGAAATGAAGAATTAGTCTTGCTAAATGACAACCGCTCAATATTAAAGCCCTCAATCGAACTACTAAGGAGATCATACACAAGACCATGATCATCCCAGTCCTGCTTTACGGTGCTGAAGCCGTATCAAAAGTGGACGAAGTAATTTTTAGCCGAAAATTCTTCGAAAAATCTTCGGTCCCGTTTGCGTTGACAGGCGAAGACGAAGATTCAACCAAGAACTATACGAGCTGTGCTACTCGATTAATTCCTCATTGGACGTTTAAGATTGCAAGGACATGTAGAACGAATAGAAACCAATACTCCAGCTCGCAGAGTCTTCGATTCCCAGCGGCTATGGAGACGAAGATTCAACCAAGAACTATACGAGCTGTACAGCGACATGCCCCTGGTCAAAAAAAAAACTCCGCATTGGACGTTTAAGATGGCTAAGAAATGTAGAACGAATGGAAACCAGTACTCCGGCTCGCAGAGTCTTCGATTCGCAGCCAGACGTCGGACGCAGTAGAGATAGACCTGGCCTTAAGTGGCGCGCACATGTAGAAACCGACCTCAACCAAATTGGAGTGCGCAACTGGAGGCAGTTAGCTAAGGACTGGGCTAATTGGAGAGGCATGTTGGTTAAGGCCCTGGTTCATTCCGGACTGTAGCGCCACTTTAGTAAGAAAGTAAGTATTTTACGATCTACAGACTATAAAAAAAAAACTATGGAAGCAAGAGAAAAATATTAAAATAATTTATAATAAAATTAAAAGTATAAAAAAATAAAATTTTGTTAATTTTAAATAAATATTAAGATTAAAAAAAGACCTCAAACGATGAGAAAAAAATCAGAGTAAAATTTATGAAAAAAAAAAAATAAACAATTACCCTAAGGGAAAAACGTGTGCTTTTAATAATGACATTCGTAAATTATTTTAAGCAAACGTAAAAAAAAACTCTATGAGCAATTAATGAAATTCTTTTAATCTTTTTTTTTAAATGCAATTCTTTTGATCGAAATTTCATTTCTTATCAAACGTAAAGCCCAAGCCTTTTGTATCCTCAACTCTATTTATTAAGTGTACACCTACGGAGTTACCCTGGAGTATAGGCCACCTAATGTGAAAAAAATCACGAAACCTTACATAACTAACAATTTCGTTTCGAAAAATCACTATCGAATTTATATTTACTGTATTAAATCTTATTCAAACACATTAAGTGCACTTTACGGTACTCTATAAGGGTACCTTACCGAAGCCTTACCAAAACTCACCAATAACGAAAATAAAAACAAAACATTAAATTGTTGTATGAATTTATTTTAAATATTCCTTTAGCCACCATATTTGTTTATTTAATTGTTTATATAATTAATTATTTACAACAATTTTATTGTGGACAGTGTTTATTCAAATGATATATAAAATTAAAAAAAAACTAGTAAGTTTCTTACTGGGATTCGAACTCAGGTATCTTTGCGCGTAAAGTCCACCACGCCTTCCACTAGGCTGTGCTCTGCAACATGTAAGGATATAACCAAATTGAAAAACTAAAAAAACGTGCTTTCATCTATATCCCAATCAATAAAATGTACATAAAAAATGCGAAATGTTTCAGATGTGATGTGCAATTGATGCGATACTTATTGGGTATTTGAATATTTTTGGAAGTTGCCACAAATGCGTATCGCACCCACCCCTTTTGTATGGTAGTTTTTCACAAAACATAATTAGTTTTGCACAACTGATATAAGCTTTTGGTCACATGGTCTTTACATAGTATGCTTCTATATTACTTTGGCGGAAGCTCTACCAAAACATCTTTTCAACTCTCCCATGTGCACACATCCCCGGAAACTTTTAAGAAGCCTTATACCATTTTATCTTCATCAAAGTATGTGCATTTACCTAAAAAGTGTTATTACATGCTGAACTTCTCCGCACAAGTACAAAAAGCACAATAGAAGAAAATAAAAGAAATAGAAGATAACATTTTAGTGGGGTAGTTTTTCCACTTAGTTTTCTTTTTATACTCTGATTAAATTTTGAAACACCAATACTCAAAACGGATTTTTTTATTTATTCTTTAATGACTTTTTCCACGACATGATGGGATTAACTTCGATAACATTTGGTTACAAAAAGCAAGAACGCGGCTTACACATCTAGGGTTATACCCAACTTACAAATTATTCCTCTATAAGGCAATAAAATTAAATTTGCACCAGCAATTATTTCTGTAGGCCTTATATAGTACTTGTGCGTGGAGGTTGAGCATTTTTGCAGTCGGTTGTTTGGGTAGAAGCTTGTTTCAGACATTATGCAGGAAAATTCACATGCATAATTGGAGTAAATATAGTATAACCTATGTAAGGTTGTTTTTAAGCTTCCGCAGATGTGTGTACATGTAACATACGTTAAGATGTTTCAGTAGAACTTCGCAGTTTTTTCGAAGCAAAGCATGTATATAGCTTACGAATGAAGGCTTAAAAACGCTAAGGTTAATAGATCGGGTAAAGGGTGAGAAGATCGGGAAAAGGTGCAAAGATCGGAAAAAAGGTGAAAAGATCGGGAACATACCGGAAAATTAGTCAACACGATTCAAGTACTTCGTTGTACTGTACCGACTATACTTTCATGTTCCAGAGTACAGCCTTTTGGATAGCGTGTTGGACTGTGCGAGAGAACGCGAGTTCGAATCCCAGTAAGATAAGAGCTTTTATAATTATTTGCATTGAATTAAACACTTTCATAATAACCAATTGGGTTTATAATTATAAATATGCTCGAAAGAATTGATACCTCCGCAACGAGGTTATCATCGGATCCAACTAGTTCTGTTAGAGATATTTCCCACCATGTTCAATTTATGTTGCTCACTATTAGCCTTTGTGGCTTCTGGGTAAATACCTACCCTAACATGCTACCTACCTATACCCTCATTTGCTTATGTTGATCACTGTATTCCATCAATACCCACCAAATGCAATAAAAGATGTATTCCCCTAGTTCAAATGAATTCATCCTATAAAATGCAAATTCCCAACTTACGCGCACATAATAATTTCGCTATGACAACAGCTATAAACATCTCTGACACTCCGGTCCAAAAACCATAAATATCTAGTTCAAGTACATTTTGTGTGAGAGTATGGAATAGAGGCGACAACGTCGGCGAATTTACGACACAACTCTATTTCTTCCTCACTCCGACTCTGGTAGTAATTTTCCACTGTGCATAACTACAGCTAGAGCTTTATGCGGAACCAAGACCTTCTGCCAACATGGGACAAAGCTTCACCACTAAAAACATAAATATTAATATTTCCACAAATTGATCTACGGCCCTGCTCGCATCGTTAAGCCAACTGAAGTTGATGCTCTAATAAAATGCGCCCCATTTATCAATACCACAATACTATTCTGGACGGGACGGGACGGTCCAACGGATGTGCATATACTGTGTCATCTGCATATGGAAACCTATTCGCACCCTCCCCACCATCGGGGTACATGCGGAAGCAAAACAAATACTACCACACCAAAAGTGAGACAGAATGCAATTAGGAAAACCACAAAAGCCGCCTAACTCCCAGCACAGTGAATATATTAATTCGGCCATACTGCGCCCCAGAATTTTACCACTGCATGTATATCCCATGAGCTAGACCAACTTCCGACTTGTAATAATTAATCCTTGTGACTCCAAGGAATGTGCGGTTTAGCTGCAAAAGCATCGCCGGCTTACCTATACAGGTTCGACAGGAGGGGGAGGATTGTATAGGACAAAGCAGCCGCAGCCAGTTCAAAGTTAATGAGCATTAATCAAAGTTTGTCAAAGTTACCGGGTGCGTCTTTGTCGCCGTCATCGTCGACGTCCTTGTCTTGATGATGGTGACGGTGACGACAGATAATCACGGCACATTATTATGCCATTGTGATGGATGTTATCACAATCACAAACATGTAATATTAATTAGGTTGGTGGGAATAGTTTAACGGGATTAAGTAACCGTAATAATTACAAAGCATTATCCTTTCTTGCTACAGAAAAAGGGCTTAGCAGCGTTGGCTTCGGTAAAAGTTTGTCCTTAGACTGGAGCTTGATTTTGGATTTAGGATTTCGTGTGCGGCAGAGTGGAACGGCCATTATCATACAATTTTCTTTGGAAAAAGTTTTGAATAATGTTTAACTGTAGTTTTGGAATTCCTTTTGCCTTCTTCATTTGTGTGTGTATGTGTGTGCGTGTGCTTCTCTGAGCGAAATGAAATATAATCGTACGACAACGTCATTAGAAGTTGACAATTTAGATACCATCAGCTGTAAAGGGACAACCCACAGTCGAACGACTCGGTGGAGGTCAATTTATATGTCTGAGAGGACGCGCGAAGGATGAAACTTTTCCTCGATATTAATCATAATGATATGAAAAAGAAGACAAATAAATTGTGCTGGATCAATTTGTAATTCGGTTATTCCTCTGAAAGTTTAACAAGAATGTGAGGTTTTTTTGGAATTGAATGTTCTCAGACATTCAGTAGTGAGAGGGATATCTTTCTGGGATGACAAGGAATATTTACTGAAATCTGGAATAGATACATTGAACTAGATTTTGCTTACCAGGCTGTATTATCTTGTGTTTGCCCACATTTATAGAATGAATTTGTGTCCATCGCTGCTGATATGCAACTACATAACGGGTGGTTAAATTTTAACATTGACATTCCGATGTTGAATTTCATTTGACATTTCTCAATTTCAGACTCAATTTGAACCATGGCAAGATACACAATCGAGCAACGCGTTAATTTGAATAAACCGGGTCTGAAGGAGATGTTTAAACACCAGTGCATGCACATCAGAAAATATTGCTGCTGTTCGCGATAGTCTGACTGAAGAGATGTCCACCTCAACTCGTCTTCGTGTTCAACAATTACACCTCTCACGCTCGTCGTTGATGAACATTATGCATAAAGACTTGCATTTACACGCTTACAATGTCTCAAGAACTAAAGCCTCTTGACCATTTCATGCGCCGTCAATGGTCACAATGGTGGCAAGAAATGGCAACAGTGGATGATCAATTTTCGAAGAAAATCATCTTCAGTGATGAGGCACATTTTCACCTCAATGAATTCGTCAATAAGCAGAATTGCCGCATTTTGGCGAACGATAATCCAATAGTGATTGTCGATAAACCAATGCACCCACAAAGAGTGGTCGGGTCGTATTTATTCCAAAATGAAACCGATCAGGCAGTTACTATGAATGGTGTTTGCTATTGTGAGATAATAACAAATTTTTACTGCCCGAATTGGAAGATATGGATGTGGACGATATGTGGTTTCAACAGGACGGTGCCACTTCCCACACAGCTAACGAAACAATGGCTCTTTTGCGCGACAAATTCAATGGCCGTGTTATCTCACGTGGTGGCGTTGTCAATTGGCCGCCAAGATCATGTGATTTGACACCGTTGGACTTCTTTCTTTGGGGTTATTTGAAAGGAATGGTGTACGCCGATAGGCCAGCAAAATTCAAGAGCTGAAGGATGAGATAATTTGGCACATTAACGGCATAGAATCTCAATTATGCCTCAGCGTCAACGAAAATTTGAGCCATCGAATGGAGGTGTGCCACCGAGGTCACGGCGGCCATTTGGCCTATATTTTGTTCCATACATAATTGAACCATACCATTATAACATAAATAGGCGTATAATTTGTGTTGGACACCATTAAGCAAAAAAAGCAAAACCAAATTTAAAAGATCATTAATGAGCAGAAGAAATCGAAATCGGTGCATCTATCTGAATAAATGACATCCACCACAAAGCCTGTCTAGGAGAGAGAACATTTTTGCTGATGACATGAATATTATAAATGCAAACAAGGTCGATCGAAGATCTTACGAAAATTAACAATTTCTCGTTAAAAAATGGGTTTAATTTTGAACCCTACAAAGTGTGAGCATATGACATTCTACTAATTTTCATTTGATTCTATCAGGATATATTCTCTGCCGTGTCGACAGCTTCAAAGATTTAGGAGTTTATTTTGATCCCAAAATTTCGTTAAACAAACACATTAACGTCGCTGTTTAGACACCCTAGTAGGACGTTCAATCAAATAGAATCGAAACAGTTCAACGTAAGTTCGTTCAATTTGCCTTGAGAGAACTCCAGTGGATGATCTGTATAACATGCCTTCGTATAAGAGTCGAATTAAACTTGTGGAACTATAACCAATGTCTCAGCATAGATTTAACAGTAAATTGTTTTTTCCACCAAATTTTATCCTTTTATCTGCTATTGGTATTGTTTCAAAATTCCAAAGCCAACAGCTCTCAATTCTCCCTGTTTTTATATATTGCAGTGGCCGCGGTGTAGTGGTAATGTGTTCGTCTGTTGAGTGGAAGGTTGCGCGTTCAATCCCAACCAAAATCCATTTCACTTTTATTTAAGAGAAATAAAAGGTCGGTGTAATACCTAAAAGTATGCACACCATCTTGAATTTCTTAAAATTTAACGAACACAAGAAAAAGTGACTCCCCGAAGCTAGTTCGGACACCACCCATGGAGTTTAAGTCTCCACTACATCCAAAATCTTTCCTATCCTCTCTTTCTTCCCCTTCTCTAACGCTCGTACTATGGTAACATATAAAAGGGTATTCATAACCCCTTGAGTACGTGTAAATTATAAAAAAAAAAAAATATATATATATTGCAGATGCAGAATGGGTTAGCAGTTGTAGAGTTCAGTGATTCTTTCGGAATCCATATTTCCAATCGCTTGTTAATCCATTTCCATCCAGGTAATCAAAGTGCTTCCTTACTTAAGTGGTGGTATAGTCCTAGCTAACTGCCTCCAAATTGGTTGAGGTCGGTTTCTACTTACGTGCGCCACCAAGGGCGAAGTCTTTCTCTACTGCGTCCGACTTCTGGCTGGGAATCGAAGACTCTGCAACCCAGATTATTGGTGTCCATTCGTTCTACATGTTCAAGCCATCTTAAAAGTCCAAGGTGGAGTTTGTTGACCAGGGGCATGTCGCTGTACAGCTCGTATAGATATTGGTTGAATTTTCGTCACCATAGAATTTTTCTGTCAAATCGAAAAACTGACACGGCTTGTGCTTCAGCGCAGTACTGCAGGTGCGGGATGATCAAGGTCTTATAAAGGATCTCCTAAGTAGTTTGAGTGAGGGTATTACTACCGAATTGCCTTCTTAGCCCGAAGAAACAACGGTTGGCAAGAGTAGTTCTTCGTTTAATTTCTGGCGAGATGTTGTTGTCAGAGTTGATAGCGGAGCCGAGATAGACAAAGTCCTGAATTACCTAAAGGTTATATCTGTCAAAGGTGAGGTTCTGTCAAATTCGACGATGTTGTGTGCCCTCATTTAGTGCCAAACCCATTTTTGGCGCTTCCATTTCCTTACTATCAAACATGGCTATTACATCACGTGGAGTCAACATCGTCCTCCAATGCTAGTAGTTCCACCGATTTTTGAAAGACTGTGCCTCTGGTGTTGGCTCAGGAGCTTTGCACAATCCAATGAAATATCAAAATAATGAAGTTACACTACAGCGCATCGCCTTGCCTAAATCCTTTTTTTGATATCGAATATGCCAGTAAGATCGTTTCCGACCCTGATGGAGCAGCTGGAGTTATCCATCGTCATCCTGCACAGATGGACGAATTTGGGCGGTATACCAAAAATATGTATGGCTCTGTATAGTTCGTCTCTATAAATGCTGTCGTATGCGGCTTTGAAATCGATTAATTGGTGGTAAGTGTCGATTTGGATTTCTTTGTTTTTTTCTAGGATCTGCCGAAGTGTTAAGATTTGATCAGTTCTTGACTTTCCTGTCCTTAAACCACGCACTGATACGGGCCGATAAGGATGTTGGTAAACAGTTTCAGGCGTTTAAATATTACGGCACATAGGATCATGTATACGATGTTGCCTCTACAGTTGGCGCAGTGTAGAGGGTCTTCGTCTTTGTGAATCGGGCAAACGATGCTGAGGTTCCATTCTTCAGTGCTTATGAATTGGTGAATGTTACTCGTTCCTTAGCGAACTCAATAAATCTAAGTCTGTTGGCAGACACGGTGTCATGGGGGCTGTGTTTTCCGACAATGCTGCCACAGATCTTCTCTCTTCCTATCTTTGCGTTAACATCTCCCAGCACGATTTTAACAACATACTTCGGTAGTTGCTCTTAGGTTTTTCAAAGAGCTCGTAGAAACAATCCTTAGCTGTATCATCTTCTTTCTCCGTCGCGGTTAGGGTGTGAGCACATATAAAGCTTATGTTGGCGAATTTGGCCTTGATGCGAATTGTGACAATGCGTTCCCTAATGTGTTGGAAACATAAGACTTCTTGCCTAAGTCTGGCACTTATAACAATTCCGCATCATTGTCGCTGTTTCTGCTCACTGTAACACGGTCCGTAGTAGATGTCACAGTTTTTCGTCCTCTTTTTCCCCCACCCATCCCATTGTATTTCATGGATGGCAGTAATGTCTGCTTTGAAGCAGTTTAGGGCTGCTACATATTGGGAGTGAGCGTTACATTTTTATATACTGGTTGGTGCTATCACCACCTTGACATTACATCTTTTTGTCAGCTCAGGGAAATGCTGTCTTAATGCATTTATACGTCTCCAACTAGGTGTTGGCATTGATATGTCGTTGAACTTGCTCACTTCATCGTGTTACTCTCTGATTTGCATTTTTGCCATACTAATAAAGTAAATCTATTATCGATAAGTCCCGCATTAGTAATGTTGCAACACTGTTGGAATAATATTTGTTTTACCCCGAAAGGATATAACTAGATTAAAAATTCAACTATTACAAAATGCAAATTAAAGTCCTTCTAAAAAAATCACAGAGTTTGATCAACTGAATATTGTATCATGTACCTATCCTTGTTTTTATATTTCAATTTCCAATGTTGGTAAAACTCAGCGCCAAATTTCCGCCAAAGTTAATTTGAGTAAAAGTCTCAACAAAAAAATAAAGCAAAGTGTGCATCACAGGACACCAAACAGACGTCCAAATAATAGACTATGCATACAATTTACAAAACAATGTAGACAAAAACGAAAGGACATCTAGAGCGTGAGCTTGTTTGTTTATAAATTCACTGTTTCTATTTTGCTTCAAAATAACAGACAACAGATGGTGCAATATGTTTCCTAACGTGTGTGCATGTGTGTAGTGTGTGGTTAGGACATTTTCATTTATGCATGTTGGTTTGCAATTTAGAGAAATTCCATTCCCCTGAGCGAGAGAGAGAGAGGAGACAAGTCCAGGGACCGGCGTGCTATATGCATCCTTCAGTTTATATTATCCAATTTGGCCTACACACTGGCTCTCTGAATTTCTCATACAAGTAAGCAATAAGCCGAGGTAGTATTTTTCAATTCCACTCCAAATTAAGTGGTTTCTATCCAGAGTCCGAATAGAAAAACTAACAAAATAAACATCCAAAATCCTAGGACTATATCGAGGATCTGTTCTTTTGGTTTATGATGTAATATGTATTCCTTTGCGAATTCCCAACAATCTGGTGCAACGCAAAATTCAACAAGAATATATTCTTTTTAGGCCAAAAAAAATTAATTTTATTTCAAATATTTATGTAATTACGTTGTTGGCTCTCTTTGCCACCTACCAGATCGATGTGGTTGGTAACCATGAGTGGTGTAATATATCTACGGATGCCATCGTGGTTAGAGAAACGCCATGAAACTTGACACAAGTTCAAATAACTTTTCCTTTCAGAATTCCTGTGTAAAAAGTCTTTTAAAACTTAGATTTCTAAATTGTTGTTGTGTTTTGGGAAACTTTCAACACTAACTAGGATTAATGGACAATTCCAACAAAACATCTATAAATGAGTTCATTGCATTCCATTAAATCTTGCAGCGTTCGTGTTTTCATTTTCAATCTCTCGGAACGACTTTCGTTTACTTGGGGGAACTTTACGTAAGCACGTCCAAATTGGGTGGTTAGAAAATTTCTATCGTGCTTATTATCACACTTTTCTAGTTGTACACATAAAGGTATAGCTCTGTCCTGATTATAAGTTCAAGTACTTGATGTAGTTTCTTGATGCAGACTTTTTTTCGGCAAGAGGGGAACTGCAATTTATAGAACGAAACACTTTCGAAGTGTATTTCGGGGATCTTATGTTGTGCTTTGTTTGTATCGTTGTTTTATGACCTGATAATGGTCATTAATTATGAAAAAAAAAACAATTTTTAAGATTTTGTTCCAGAAAAATAATCTCGGAAACTAAATGGATGAAGCAGCAGTTTGTACCCGAATAACAAGTTTCTTTTCTGTGCTTATTGCTTAGATAATATTAATAATATCTACCGACAAACAATTGGTGGTTAAATATTTTCTTTTCCTACTTAATGGATTTCTGATTAATGTTTTGCATGTCTTTTGTAACTTTTGGCAAATTGAGTAGCAGTGTCTTTAACAAATATTGTCGCAAAATTGTACAAGTTGTGAGATAACTTCTATAGGTAGTTCAAGAATTGAGGTAAGCCCATCGAAACATTTACCATCGTAAAACTACCCCGCATTTGTTTATATATATAAATATGTTGGTTCCCATGATAATAGGAAATTAACTACAAATGTCTATTACCGGGGTATACCGCATCAATGTACATAGAAATGTTAAGAAGTTATGCAGGAGATGTAAAACCGAACCCAAGTATTGCAACAAATATCCATCAAGTCTTCTCTTTCGAAACTAAGTCACAAAAAAATAAAACGAAAAAAAAAACGAGTAGTGCAAACACGATCAGATGCTATGTGTCGGGTTTTTCAACAGGGACGCTACAAAAGTTGAGCGACAAGGACAGCAAACGACGCCATATTTCTTGCCGCTCTTTTGACATTTCTCTTCAGTGAGGTTTGTATTTCATGATGGAAAGATATACGATCCAACAACCAGTCGAAATTATTAAAATTTACAACCGAAATTCGGAGTCAGTGGCCTCAACGTTAAGAGCACTACGTCCAATTTATGGTCGTCATAATCGTCCTAGCAGATCAACAATTGAGCGTCTAGTGGAAAAATTTGAATCCACAGGCACAGTACAAAATGTTCCCGTGCCAGTGACACAAAGAAGTGCCCGTAGTGTCGAGAATATTGCTGCCGCTGAGGCTTCAGTTGAAGAAAGCCCAAACGTGTCTCTCACACGTCTTTCTCAAGCGTTGGGCATCTCTGTGACGTCGTTGTGGCGAATTTTGCGAAAAGATCTTGGCCTACATCCTTACAAGATTAAATTGACGCAAGAACTGAAGCCGCTTGACCACCAGAAGCGTCGTATGTTCGTGAATTGGGCTGAGCAACAACTTGAAAATGATTCGGATTTTCATCGAAAAATCGTCTTCCGCGATAAGGCTCATTTCTGGCTGAATGGCTTCGTCAATAAACAAAATATGCGGTATTGGTCAGGCAGCAATCTACACGTACTCCATGAGTCATCATTGCATCCCGAAAAAATTACGGTTTGGTGTGGTTTATGAGCCGGCTGCGTCATTGGGCCGTACTTCTTCCGTGATGATCAATACCGGCACGTTACTGTGAATTTGAATCGAATCGCTACCGTTCAATGATAACCGAACATTTTTGGCCCCAATTGGATGATATGGACTTGGATGACATGTGGTTCCAACAGGACGGCGCCACAAGCCACACAGCGAATGCAACAATCAATTTATTGGAAACCAATTTTGGATAACGTGTTATCTCACGAAATGGTCCAGTCGCTTGGCCGCCTCGGTCGTACATGTGGAGCTACGTCAAGTCTATGGTCTATGCCAACAAGCCAGCGACGATTGATGAACGTCGTACGAATATCGAACGTGAAATTGCAACAGTATCGGCTGATTTAGGCTTGAAAACCGTCGAAAATTGGGTTCATCGTCTGGACTTCTGCAAGCGTGCCCGTGGTGGCCATGCAAAATAAATCGAGTTCCATACATAATGGCATCGAACGTACTTTCACAGGAATAAAGAATTTTATTGATATCCAAAACCGTTTTTGTTTTATTTAAAAAAACGTTTGTAGCGCTCTTATTGAAAAACCATTTACATGAACCGGATACTAAAACAACTTACCAACCCAATTAGTGCTAACTGTCTCCAGTTGGACACTTTGAGTTATTTAAGGTCGATTTATATATTGAAAGCGTGACTTAAAGCTACACCTTCCTCTAGTTAGTCTAACGGCTGGCTGTGAATCGAATACTTACCCCTATCGAGGTATCAGTTCGGAACAAAAATTTCTCCGATTTGTTCGATACCGGAGAATTTTATACCGAAGTAACAGTTCGGATTTGCATTTCGAGCAGATCTTACGAAGAAATTCATAGCACATGATCGTATGACGGCTTAATGCGTTAGGTCAACAATTTTTTACAGTTACGCGTTAAATTTCTTCGGAAACGCTCCGACGAAAAATTGTTACGAAAATTCTGAGTAAAATAAAACTAAAACTATGAGTAAAATAATAAATAAAAATATTTTGTGTATTACTACAAAATTGTGATCTAGAAAAAACAAAACGACTAGAACGCAACACTTACTTTTCACATTTAAAAATTACACAGCTGACAGATTATCAATAGTACGCGAATGTATGCTTCATTTATTTTTTTCCGCAGCGGAACTGACTTTCGTTTTGAAAATTCTTTGAACGGACACCTCGATAGGGCTTACTATTCGGTCGGGAGTATTGTTGTCGATTCGATGATCTACATAACCTAGCCATTGTAAACATACAATGCGAAGTTATTTGACTAGGCAAGATCGACTTTTATCCCTACCAACAATTGTTGCCTTGATATGGCGTTGTGCAAATTAGTCTTGTGAGAGGATCGTATTAATTTGAGAATAAATTCGTTCGACAAAAAACAACGCTTTTCTATTGCACATGCATTGAGGTCGGGTATACAAGTGGTTTTTAAAGGAATACTCAGCCAAAAAGCAGGCGTGGGATAAAATTATCTTACGACAAAATATGCATATTAACTTTGTAAATGTTTTCGCATCGAAAGTTTTTTCAAATTTCTTTGAAATTTTCTTCAGAAACATTTTCAATATTTCTTACAGTTTGACCAAAAATAAAGTTTTTCTTAAAAGTGGTCTCGGCAGTGGGCGGATTTTGAAAAATTTTAATTTTAGGCACGGGCAAGTATCCTAGAAACAAAATTTCATTATCCTAGCACAAAACTTAAGGACCCTAAATCGACATGGCTAAATGGACTCATCTAGCGATTCTGAGTCGATCCATATACTTTGAGTTATGTCTAGCTAAATTAATTTTCTATGTTACAAACTACATATATACCCCAATCGAATAGGGTATAAAATAAAATGTTTCGGAAGTACTAACTATCGAATTTCTGTGTAAAATGTGCGGTAACAAAACGAATGTTAAATAAAGTTGGGTATGGAAAGACCTAAACAAATAAAGGCCTAACATCAATCTTTTGGAATACCTATTTGGTTTAGAGATTAATTAAATGTTATAAACAAAATAAATACATTTGCAGTGTTTATTAAAAACTAATTAATTTTCAATTTCGATTCAAATTATGTCATAATTAGTAACCAGTAAAGCAAGATAAGGATTGTGTTACTGATTAAAAACAAAAGATAAAAATTCGCAAACAAAGCATATAGTTGCCTGTTGGTTTCAATAGGTACACATGTCAGACTAAAAGTGCATGGATTCATATTTTTGTGTGTATACATATCTAACTAAGTTTATATTGTTTTTTAATATTAAGTTAGCGTTTTTATTTTCAAAGAAAAATTAAAAAAAAAAACTTCTTTTAAATGAATGGAATAAAGCCCGACACGAGCGTACTCTCTATGTATATTTTATTGGGGTAATAAGCCCCGAAGATTAGTCTGTTGATGCTAGCCATCGACCTTGCAGCGTGCCTTCGAATCACCTTTGTATAGAACCTCGTTGCGATAATATTTTATGTACTCGGAGTCTGGCGTTCGGTGCAATCCTAAGCAAGATCAGAGACAATGCCTCACAAACAGCCGTTTATTTTTTTATGTATGCTGGAGCTACATTGAACCACACTGGACAACCGTAAGCGATGATCGGCCTTATGAGGTCAATATGATTCACCCTTGAATCAAGTTGACTGCTTTGAAACATTCTTCTTGTCAGAGCACAAGCCTTTCTAGCCCTAGCCAGACAAGCATCTACATTCTTGTTAAAATACAGAAACTTGTCAAGCCAGATGCCAAGGTACTTGAATTCACTTCTCACCGCCAACGGCTGTCCATGGCAATGATACCCATTTTTCCAGATTTTTCTGTTTTTTTTGGAAATTGATCCTCAATTTCCAATCATTTCAATATCGCTTAATGTGATCGAAGTTACGTTACAAAAGAATGTTGATGACCTCGTTTTTTGGACCTGATCTCTACGCTACTAGATCATCTGCGTACGCTATAGCGTGTCTGATAGAACCTACAATCGCATTTGTAAGGATAATAAACAATATCGGGGAGTTCACCGGCCCCTTGTTGTAAACCGGTTTTTCAAAGACTTTACTCGAAGTTACGTTGCCACATTTAATAACGAACTTCTTTCCCATAAGCATTTCATAAATCATATATAGCATGGGTTTCCGCTTGTAGAAAAGCAGACCGGACTGGTAATGCCTGGAAGGCCTTATCAAAGTCAACCAGACAGGCCCCTGTGCATTGTCCTTTGGATTTATTCCATTGGATGTCGGAGACTAGTTTCGACGCGGCATGAATAGTGTCATGCCTCGCTCGAATACCAAACTGATTTTCCGGAATAATTTTATTTTCCTCGACCTACTTAAGCAGAGCTCTATTGACTATTTTCTCAAATACCTTGCTTACATTCGGCAGAAGGCTTATTGACCGAAGATTTGCAGGGTTTGTTCTGTCCTTGTCCTTTTTGGGGATAGGATGTACCACCGCCGTTTTCCAGTGCACCGGATAATGTGCATTATTCAGTGCATTGTTAAACAGCGTGGTGAAAATATCGACCGCTTCCATCGGAAGGTGCCTCAATACGACGTTTGGGACCCCGTCCTCTCTTGCCGACTTTTTATTCTTCAGTGATACAAAGATGTCCAGGAGTTCATCTTTTTGCACGAACAGCATCAGGCTATTGGCGACTATGCCATTTGAAGGATTTTCGTCATTGAATACGGTAAAACCGTGATTCTCAGATCGCCAAGCTTGAAGTTCGGTACGTATATAAAAGTGATTCAGAAAGGCTCTCTCCTCAATATCGCGATTTGGGCGAACAGGATTGTTCGCCGTATACACGGTCTCGAAAACAGCGCCTATCGAATTCGTCTTCTCCCGAGAAACTTCGATCGTGAAAAAACCGTAGTTCGAGTCAACACTTCCTGGACTTATACCAACAGTCGTGAGTGTCTGTCTGTTCTCTGTCATTTGGGAAATTTAGACATATGGAATGTCGTTATGATCTTTTTGCCTGAAAACTTTATTTATTTGCGGGAATATATTCGGGCTACTGGCTTTTATAGCCAAGCAAGCAATCCTATCTGATGATATCTTCTATTTACTGCCCACTACGATGCAAGGTTTGAAAATTGACTTTGAAAATTTACTTGATTCCCTTGGACAACGTTTTAGCATCACAGGAAGTTTAATGCAAAATATACATTCTGGGAATATAGATGAATATCACATAAAGATAGAATACTTTAGGATGTAGAGAGAAAGTACAATACTTAATTTTACTAAACGGGAAAACCAACACACTCGCCTATTTAATCGTATGGTTCAGTGTTTTGTTGTTTTGTTTGATCATTAGAAATAAAAAAAACTAGACTAACAAATGGGAAGACCAAGGGGGAAGGCTTCAAAATCGATATAGAAAATAATATTCGACTGGATGTATTAATATTCCCATTTGAACTCGATGCCTTTCTTGACACGGATTGCAGCATGGAATAATACTCATCAACAAAGGAAAACAGTGAGATTCTATAATGTCAACTTTCCCCGGGATATAAAAGATTTCGCTAAGTTTGCAACAAACTCTGGAAGATAAAACATAGTTTATCGCTTGCGTAACTAGCTCCTTCAATTCACACATCTTGAGGAAACAATGAGGACGTGAAGTACAATCTACCCCAATTTACCTTCAATCCTGTTCCCTTCTTTTATGCATCCGTAGCCAAGATCATCGTGTTACCCAGCAAATAGCCAGTCGCAAACTACGGATACCAGGAGTACTCAGGTTTTAAACTAGCCTTCTCTGTGAAATTCGTTTCTCGTTGGAATAATATTAACAAAGCAAACAATGAAAACATAAATGATACAAAGAAAATTGAAAACTAAAAGAGAAGCTGCACGGAAGGGGACAAGCATTTGTTTAAGGAAGACAAGTTCCTCTTCAGCTTTAGTGTACTAATTGGTATTCTTCACGGACAAATCGGGATCTGAAGAAGAAGCTGCGTCGGGATTTATTGAGAAGGAACTTTTAAAGGATATTGGGCGCATTGGCCTAGTAGCTAGTGCGTTGGATGGACACCAAATCAACAGCGAGCGGCAAATCTCGAAAGTTTTGTGACTCTACAGTGTCAACCAAAGAGTGCAAACTCCTAGATAACGTGAGGTATAAAATTTCTACTCAAGCTACAGCGGACTCTACAACAAACTGCGTTGAATCCGAATGAATATCATCTGCTAACCCAAGCAGATGATGTTCATCATGTAAATGAAAGTGGCATTTAAGCCTACAGTGAACAGAATAACCTTACGAACTACGAGCCTTTCGTGTGGAATTGGCGCTTTAATTAAACTAAACACAGATGGAGACCCAGGGAGAAATCTTCTGCCTATATGCTTGCGTTAGTAGTGATCCCGGCAATGGATCTTGAGTCGAACCTGTCAACCGTCATTGACGTCTCGCCAAACACCAACGCAGACACATGCCTCAACTTGACTATAAGACTATACGACTATAAGAAAAACAAATTCTATCTTTATTCGCGATATTTAAAAAAACAACGCGCGCAACCCTTCGGCAAGACCTGCCATTCTAGTGGGTAACACTGATAATCCGCAGAAATTTTCTTCGACAACAGAAGGATCATCAGCTGGAGTAGCGTGAAGCACAGTAACCATTCATGTGTGCATGTGTACTTGTAGCACGATGGCGGGACCTCCTGTTTTATGCCGACTCCGAACGGAGAATTTGAGATAAGCTTTTCTTGACAGTTGATACTACTAGGATGATTTGTCAGATCGTCACGAGAGGTGGGCCAGTGGAAAATCATTTAGGTGTTGCTACGGCTAGAAATCGAACCCAGCGCGGTAGTTCATCGCACCAACCATCGCACCACTGAGCCCGTCATACATCCAAACCAATTTTCGATTTTTGGTGGGCTCGATAGAGCATATATTCAACAATTTGCAAAAAACAGGTTATTTCAAGTGTTGTGTTTTAATCTGAATGATTTTTCTAAAGCATATCGTATTATTAGGAAGCCCGATTGGCAATGTTTTAAATAGTTTGAAGGGGATCGATGATCAATTGCAAAAAGCAAAAAGGACCAATTGCTGAAGCTGTATTTAAAAATTTCAACGCCATCTTTTATGCAAATGAAGGACTCAAGACCCTCAGAAAAAATGACGTCGACGACGTGACATTTTTTGTTTTTTTTCTTAAACTCAAAGAACATTAGGGATTCACCCGAAACGCATCGGTCTTTGCAATGACAGTAACTGGATCCACAAGTAGCTTAAAATCCAAGACAGAAGGTCTCATTTTTGTGGATCGGGCAAACGATGCTGAGGTTCCCTCATTCAGACATACTTTCATCACATTAAAATTCGCTAGTCAGTTGGTGCATGTTCCTTACCAAATCACCCCACCTGTCGGAACTCTGTCGGAAGGCTGTCATTTCTAGTATCCTTGTTAAGCTAAAATCGGGTGGATGGTAATGTTTCCTTTCGTTGCCAATTTTATATGTTATTCCTGTCTTTGACGAGCGCAACATCAGTTGCGGCAGATATTATGACTTGTTGATATCGTCGCTATTGTTCTTCGAATTACTGCAAAGTTTTTGGCGGTCTTTTGCAGTTTTTCCACACTCAATTTTATTTATCTTATTTCGCATTTTCTGTGAAATATCGGGTATCCGCATTATTCCCTTGACTGAAAGAAGGTAGTGCTCCAAGTCAATTTTAGCTCTTCGAAATTTTTGGACATCTGAAATATTACCTTTTGTCTATAGCAGTGGGATAAAGTTGATTGGCCGTTTGTAGATGTAGGGATCAAAATGTCCTCTTTTGATTATAAAAGTACGTAAATCATATGCTGGATATCTACCTACCATTGCGTTAACATGCACTATTTTTACATAGTATATCGGCAGCAACTCATAGGTTTTGACCACCACCATTGTATCTATAATATAACAAAACTGGCTATATGACACATTTCTAGATAAAATAAACTTTTTCCATCCTCCCAGGATAATATCGTCGTGAAGACAAATCGAGTTTTAAAACTACACCCTCACTGTTCTTTGTTTTACAATTTGACCTCTAATTACCCACTGATTCCTTTCGAAAATAAAACTCTTAAATTATCAAGGATCCTCTTCAAAAAAAAATTGTCACTCTACAGAACCGCTGTTGCATGTTTTAAAGTACCAGGCAGCATTTCGCCCTCTTTATAAATTATTAGCCTTTGCAGCAAATTATCGTTCACAGTTTACGATCCTGTATAGATTTGGCGCTACATCAATTCCCATTCTAATGATTAACTCAAATACTTTTTGTTTAAGGTATCTCTGAAAAGGTTATCCAGAACCATAACAATCGACATACCTCTGGTCGCATCCTGCCGCTTAAGTTCTCTGTGCACTTTGCGTTCCACAAATAATTGTGTTGTTCTTTTTCTAGAGATTTTCGAAAGTTTTCCCAGTCCTGTTTTGTTGTTGCCTAGTTGAATGCTTACGTTGAATGTTTACGTTGCTCGTAAATTCTCCTACTGTCTAGAGAAACAATTATTCGGAGAAAGTTTCGTTTTTTTTAAACTTTTTATTCTTCATCTTGCACCATGTTGGGATGTCCTTCTTTGTAGGGTGGGAAGGTGTGAATCACATTAGTTCCGGCGGAAAAGAAATGACTGCAATAAAACAAACTAAAGAAACAACAACAACTTTCAAAATTAGGACACACCTGAGATAATTCTGTGCACAATGTGAATGCCAATTGCTCATGTCTGACCTTGAGAGTATATTTTTATGTTTGCACACGGATGTCGGTCTATTTTATTCTTTTCTCATGAAATGGTCAGACATTGTGTCATGTCTTAAGAGGAAGTGTATCCATTTCAGGTGATATCTCAGATTGAGCTATACCAGGCTTCAGTCAATGACATGATGATTTAATAAAGCCGCCCTTTGTATAAAAACCGACTGTGGCATACTGCAAGTTAATTAAGAACTGGGTAAGACCATCTAAGGAAAGATTGGGAGAGAGAAATAATTTTTGCAATGGATTTTAAAAAGTTAGCTCACTGTGGCCATCCACTTTCTTTCAATGAAACACAAGAAATTTTTATCTATGGAAGGGATACCAAACTCAGAAATTCAAAAAAAAATGTTTTCAACGCCCCCTGATTTCGAGAACCTTTACTGTCTATCCCAACTCAATTTTACTTTGCATAGAAAGCAAAGAGTATAGAACTACATAGAGTGCGCATCTCATACTTCGGAAATTTTCTATTTGGGGTACTTATATTGATACTCCAGTGACACCATTGCTACCCCAGTATGAAACAAGATCACAGCCGACACATACGATCGTTAAAATTTCCCTTTCGCACTCACCGCCCGCGTCTGAAACGGCTACACAATTTTTAGCTATGATGCGTAATGTGATGCGTTTGTCCGATCCACAAAAAAGGAAACCCCATAAACTGCGGCAACTACAGAGGCATAAGTCTCCTCAACAACGCCTACAAGATCCTATCTGCCGTAATATGTGAACGCATAAAACCGTTTACCAAAAACCTGATCAGCCCTTATCAGTGTGGTTTTAGGCCAGGAAAGTCCACAACCGATCAAATTCTCACACTTCGGCAGATCCTAATAAAAAAAACCAAGAAGTCCAAATCGATACGCACCACCTATTAATCGATTTCATAGCCGCATACTACAGCATTTATAGAGACGAAGTATACAGAGCCATGTCTAGTTTTGGTATACCGCCCAAACTCGTCCGTATGTGTAGGATGACGATGGAGAATTCTCGCTTCTACATCAGGATCGGAAACAACCTCACCGACACATTCGATACCGAAAAAGGATTTAGGCAAGGCTATGCGCTGTCATGTGATTTCTTCAATTTGATTGTTGAAAAGATTGTGCAAAACGCCCGAACCAACACCAGAGGCACAATTTCCCAAAAATCGGTACAACTACTAGCATACGCCGACGATATTGACATCATTGGTAGGACTCAAAGTGATGTTATGGCCATTTTTGCTAGTATAGAGAAGGAAGCGGCAAAAATGGGTTTAGCAGTAAATGATGGCAAGACGAAGTATATGCTGTCAACACGAAAGGACACAAACATCGACGAATTGGACAGAACGTTACCATTGAGAGATATAACTTTGAGGTAGTACGGGACTTTGTCTATCTCGGCTCCGGTATTAACTCTGACAACAACATCTCGTCAGAAATTAAACGAAGAATTACTCTTGCCAACCGCTGTTTCTTCGAAGGCAATTCAGTAGTAAAGCCCTCACCCAAACTACTAAGGAGATCCTATATAATAACCTGATCATCCCAGTCCTGCTCTACGGCGCTGAAGCATAGACCATCTCAAAAGCGGATGAAGAAATCCTTGGTCGATTTGAGAGGAAAATTCTTCGAAAAATCGTCGGTCCCTTTTGCGTTGAACGAAGATTCAACCAAGAACTATACGAGTACATCGACATGCCCCTGGTCAAAAAAAAAACTCCGCATTGGACGTTTCGGATGGCTAGGACATGTAGAACGAATGGACACCAAAACTCCGGCTCGCAGAGTCTTCGTTTCCCAGCCAGACGTTGGACGCAATAGATGAATACCTCGCATTAAGTGGCGCGCACAAGTTAAAACCGACCTCAACCAACTTGGAGTGCGCAACTGGAATCAGTTAGCTAAGGACCGGGCTAATTGGGGAGGCAGTTTGGTTGAGACCCAGGTTCATTCCGGACTCTATGTAGTTCTACACTCTTTGATACAAAGGTAAAGTAATTCCCAATCATTCGTTGTAATTGTACTCCATGTGCAATCTTACCTCACTGGATAGCGAAATCTCACGAAAACACGCCTAATATCTATATCGGAAAAGTACTTGAATACAATTTAATAACTAATGGAACACTATGTTAACCCTTAAAAAAACGGATCTGGTCCTATTCAGCTGGGCACACAATGTAAATGCATTGACCTCATGAATCGAATATGATGTTAGCATTCTTGCGACATCAATCGTGAGAGAAACGAGAAAGCCCAGGCGTTGAAGTTATTAATTAAGAATTGGCGTACGCAACCATACGTATCTTTCTGGCTCAACGTTGCTATTATTAGATGTTGGTATATAGAAATATGCTTCTGGGGGATAATCATCCCCCCGCAGCCGATGATTCTATCCTTTACTTATAACGCAATACCATGTATCGTCGGCAATGAAGACAATAATGATGAGAAGAATGAGAGCAGCGCTTTCCAACGAAGGAAGACTTAAACTGGGAGACTTTTTCTTTGACAACCTAGGTGACATCTCTTCTCCTACCTAGACAGAGATAAAAGAAAGAATTCCTCTTTCCAGGCGCGGTTTCTTCGCAATGTTTTCTTAGCAATTTAATAGTTAAGTCCTCATTATGACTACAAACAATAGATATGTGTCTTTGTAAATTCTGTAAATTAAGAACCAATTCAGTTTGTCTGTGACAGTAGCAACCTTCCCTAATCAGTTGATGAAATAAAGATGAAATAGAATATCTAAATGATCCACGATGCCTTGCTCCACTGGTTACTTAATACAAACCTACACCTCTCAATCATACTGCAATTACAATAAACTGGGTTGTTAAGTCCTTGATTGATAATCACTATTTACCATACCTTAGCAGAATAAACAATGCAATACAAGTCTTAACCTACATCTGTCTTTTGAATTCAGAAAATATATCATTGTAGATACGCACTCATATGCACGAGTGTCTATCTATCCAGATCCTTCTCCACATTCAAGTAAGTCGAATTGGTTCAATTGATTTTATTAATTTAGTTTACGATTGCATCCTGCAGAAATTGAAATCCTTTTGAATTAAATTTGAATCTTTTCAATAACTCCACCGTAAGTAGTTCCAAAGTGCATGTGCACTTGTGATATATCTTTCAGTACCCCACACACACATATACCTCATGGAAAATGAAGAAGTAAAACGAATCGAGGATGTTAGTTACAGTGTGTAAAGGATAAAAACACATCCTTCATATATATGCATGTCTACAATCTACCCAAAGACCATGATGATGAAAGCGGGCTGGGCACGGACGAATTATAAAATGCTAAGACCCATATGTGAAATTGCTTAGTGAATGGGTGGTGGGCCCCAATATGATATTGTATGGATTTTCCTTGTTTTCAGTAACGATATATGAGGATATGGCGCACGGCAACACAAACACAAACATTCTCGAAGATGAAATTCTTGTATGGCAGCCATTTGAACGGAAATCCAATAAAACGATGTACTTTGATCCTTTTAGTTTTTAACAGTATAATGGAAGTATCTCCTGTGAGAAGTAAAATTATCCCTTCATGCTATGAACAATGTTATTCGAGGACGATTATGATACCACAATGTTTCATCCATTAACAAAATTTTGATGGCTTATTAAAGTGTAGTTGGATTCACTTCCGGTCTGTAATGTGAAACAAATTGAATTTTCATCTTACAGTTATAGCCTTTGTTATTGCACTTCTTATAGGAAAAGATATTTCCAATAAGATAATAAATTGGTAAATGGATTTCTGATGTTTTAAAAAACCAACGTTTATACATAAAGATGTTTCTTTATCTGGATTAATAGTGACCTAGGAAGAAAGAATTTTGTAAATTTTATTTTTTAGATGCAACAAATCTATGAGATCACCAATTCAAAATTTTACAAGCTTTTGACAAATAAAACGCAATGCGTTTTTATCAACCCACAAACGTTTTCATCTAGCTGATGCTTACAAATTCTGGCTCAGCCTCCATGTAGAGCAGAATGTCTTAGACCTTGACCGTAGATTAGCTATCAAAAGCTTTATAAAGTTATGACGGAAGCATATTAGAACGAGGGAAGTGTGTTTTTTACAATGGTACTTCTTGATTCAAAGTCCATACTGAGAATAACGAAGAAATATTTCTGCTGACTTTTAAACTGCGATGACAAGCAGTCTCCCAATATCAGGCGGAACGAACCGTTCTGTATTGGAGAAACCGACTTCAACCAACTGCAAGTGAGCAACTGGAAGCAGTTAGGAACGGACCGTGCTAATTGGAGTGACATGTTGGTTGAGCTTCAGCTTAATTCTTGTAGCGCCACTTATGTACGTTCAAATCAAACTGAACTTAATTAACTTAAAGACCATGTCCATTTGCTCTACATGTCAAGCAATTCTAAAGAATGTCGCAAGTTTTCCCCCAACGTTCACCGACGTACTTCCCAGTTGTAATTGGAACTTCGAACGAAGATATCCCGAGGGTTGCAAAAATATTGGATACAAAAAGATCCGGGTTGGATGAAAAATCCCAAACAGAGCTCTGAAAACGACATTTAGATCTAGACCTGATATTGTCATGTAAGTAATACAGAGCTGTCTGAAGAAAGAAACATTCCCAGACCACTGCAAACTGCAATGATTGGTGCTTCTTCCCAAAAGAAAATTAACCTCCAGGCGTTCACTCGTCCTATCGGGCATTTGCTTTTTGGACACTATGCGCACATCGCAGGAAAGTTCATCCATAAAAGACTAATGGCAATAGCTGAAGAGAGGGGCGCTTTGTCAGACTATCAGTTTGGATTGAGAGAAACTCACTCCACAGAAGACGCCATTAAACTGGTTGATAATATAGAAGGAACAGCCATCGAGGGTAAATTTTCGCGATTTGGAACAAAGGAGTAGTGCTCAATTGTCAAGACATAGAAATGTCTTTCATTCCATAAACTCGTCCTGCTTCTCAAGCTCTTTAGTCAAAATTAATGTGCCGAGCTATGTTCTTAGGATACACTTTAGGTATTTGAAGAACAGAAGGCCAAGCTACAACAGCGACAAGAGCACAGAGCATTACAATCCTCTTCTGTGGAATATTATGTACGATCGTGTTTTGAGGCTGCCAATGCCATGAAGGATAATAGGCTTTGCGAATGATATCGGCTTCGTTACGGTGGCACGGCATATCTACTAGATCGAGAAGGAGTTTGCTGACTAATACCTAGCTGAACAGAAAACCGAAGCCATTTCAATAACTATCCGAAAAGTAGTAGAATAGACATGCAAGTACTATTGGGAAATTAATCAATTCGACCGAAACCCGTAATCCGTTAACTAGGTAAAATGATTGACAACAATCTTTACTTAAAGGCGCACCTAGACTTCCCAGACCTAGATTCCATACCACACAATTCTTAACAAACCATAGTGGACTAAGGAAGTACTTGAACAGATTCGGGCACGACACCTCGCCTACATGTCCACCATGTCCAAATAAAAAAAAAGACGCATGTAATGTATGATACTAGGTTTTAGGAAAATGTCAGAAGAAACAAAGTAAACCAAAGACAACAGAACGCCGAAGTGGAGAATACAGCCAAGGCGGCTAACCAGCGCCGCGTTTTAATACGCAGTTTTGAGCGCAGAGTGGTTTACGAGTATAAAGATGTGTTTTCGTACGTAGGCGCATTCGTGAGTTGATAAGTCAGATCGTGCATTCAAAATGTACGGGCTGGGCTATAAGCGCCACTGCATAGTAATTACTTACTTACTTACCTAAGTGGCGCTACAGTCCGGAATGAACCTGGGCCTTAACCAACATGCCTCTCCAATTAGCCCTGCCCTTAGCTAATTGCCTCCAGTTGCGCACTCCAAGTTGGTTGAATTCGGTTTCTACTTGTGCGCGCCACTTAAGGCGAGGTCTTCCTCTACTGCGTTCGACGTCTGGGAATCGAAGACTCTGCGAGCTGGAGTATTGGTGTTCATTCGTTCTACATGTCCTAGCCATCTTAAACGTCAAATTCGGAGTTCTTAGAGCAGGGGCATGTCGTCGTACAGCTCGTATAGTTCTTGGTTGTATCTTCGTCTCCATAGCCCTGTCTCCAGCGGTTGGTAAAAGTAATTCTTCCGAGAAAGACAAAGTCCCGTACTACCTCGAAGTTATATCTGTCAATGGTGACGTTCTGTACTATCATCGATGTTGTGTACCCTTTCGTATTGACAGCATATACTTTGTCTTGCTCTCATTTACTGCTAAACCCATTTTTGCCGCTTTCTTCTCTATACTAGCAAACGTGGCTGTGACATCCCGTTGGGTCGTCGTCAATATCGTCGGCGTATGCTAGTAGTTGTACCGATTTTTGGAAAATTATGGCTCTGGTGGTGGCTCGTGAGTTTTGAACAATCCTCTCAAGAATACAATTGAATAAGTCACATGCCGGCGCATCGCCTTGCCTAAATCCTTTTTTTGGTGTCGAATGTGTCGGTGAGGTAGTTTCCGACCCTGATGGAGCAGCGACAATTCTACATCCTCATCCTACACAAACGGAAGAGTTTGGGCGATATACCAAAACTAGACATGCATCTGTATAGTTCGTCTCTATAAATGCTGTCATATGCGGCTTTGAATTTGATGAATAGGAAGTGGGTATCAATTTGGACTTTTTTGGTTTTTTTCTAGGATCTGCCGAAGAGTGAAAATTTTATCGGTTGTGGACTTTCCTGGACTAAAACCACACTGATATGTTTTCCGACAATATTGCTAAAGATGTCTTTTCTTCCTACCTTTGCTTCAAAATCTCCCAGCACGATTTTAACATCGTACTTCGTTAATCGCTCATAGGTTCTGTCAAGGAGCTTTTAGAAGCAATCCTTAGCTGTGACATCTTTTTCCTCCGTTGGGGCGTGAGCGCATATAAGACTTATGTTGGCGAATTTGGCCTTGATGCGGATAGTTACAATGCTTTCGCTAGTGTCTTGGAAACATAAGACTTCTTGCCTAAGTCTGGTACTTATAACAAATCCGCAGCCAAAAAGTCTCATTTTCTGCTCACTATAACACGGTCCGTAGTATCGTATTTCCTGGATGACAGTAATGTCTGCTTTGTAGCAGTTTAGGTCTTCCGATTGTTTTCGCCTGCACCTCTCGTGTTTACTGTTCTCACATTCCAGGTGCAGATACGAACTTCGTTTACCTTTTTTCGTTTAGCCGGGTCAGTAATAAAATCAGTCCTTTCCGAGGCTATTGGTTGCTTCGTAACCGTTAGTTTTTTTCATGGTTGCGTAGTTTACCCAAAGCACAACCCCCAACCTGGAAGGCCATTTCCAATTTGTTAGATAACCCTAGGACACGGGGCCATCAGTATCCACTACGGGATTGAGCACTGCCGCTGGCTTTTCGCCTCTCCGCCACCATCTCTGTTCAAGCGGCCTGACTAACCCTTGAAATTCCCAGACAATCTGTTGTCCGAATATGTCGAAGCAGCTCGTCTAGGTTCGCCTGGGACAGCAGGCCGGGTATTCATTCGTTGCCATTCTGACCTGGCTGTTTATAGTGTTGCTGTCTTTCGTCGTGCTATCAACACTCGCGCTTATCGTTTAGCAAGTCAAATCCGGTTGGATGAGACCAGCACCCGATGGTTACCACTTGGAGGTTAGAAATAAGCACTTGATGTGTAGTCAGAGTAACACCCACTTGGCATTGCCAAGTTAAATCGACTCAGAGTCGATGTACTCGTTCTACAGTACCCAACTCTTACTTTTACAAAATAATTTATGTAAGAAGATTTATTTAATTCATTCAGACTACCTTGGATATGAAATTTAATAAAAATCGTTTGAGGCGTTTTGGAGAAAACAAAATGTGTTTTAAGTCTTAACCAAAAACAGTGTTAATTTTTTTGTAAAATTGTAAACATAATTCTCATTAGTATAATCAGATACGTCCAAAGATATTTTTTCTTGCACAAATCGTGGGATATTCCATACTACAAAAATAATCGGCACATACTGATTTAAGCTTAAGTATGAGGTTCTATCTGATCTACAAGTAGTTTTTAGCTTTTTTTATATTTTTTTGAATAAACTACATCAATTAAGGAATAACATTATCTATGCCATTTTATTCATTATTTGCTCATTGATTTTCGGCATTACGACCGTTTATAATATTGACATATCGTCCTGGGATAACAATATTGCCCACAATATTGCTTCCACATTTAATAAAAACAGATTAATGATACATCCATACCATGTATCCATTCATAGCAAGTCTCAGATCAAGTATGACCACCGTATGTCAACTTCAACTTCATTTTTATCGATGGGAATAACCAATATGTTTGGCCATAACAATCGCAATAGTAAACATCGAATATTGAAGTTGGAAACAAGCATCGATATCGTTAAAGAAATCGGATGAAATTTCTTTGAAGTACCTACGTATTCTCGGAATAAATACAACAATGCCAGCGAATATACCTACATTACTCCATCAACAAATATTAATATTTCCGGATGGAAGGAAATATTTATCTCGGATATTTATGTAAATAGTCCTTGAAGAAAATAAATATCAATATGTAGTGGGTGATTTCTTGTTCCATGAAGATAGTGTGTTTTAACCTTGCATTTTCAAATACCAAGTAAATAAATGGTCCTACCGGATCTTAACGAATCTCCCAAGATATTCAGATTATTTTTTGATAAAAATCTGTGAACAACTATTGGGTTTTTCAACAGGGACGCTACAAAAGTTGAGCGACAGGGACAGCAAACGACGACATATTTCTAGCTCCCTTTTTGACATTTCTCTTTCCATTTCATGATGGAAAGATATACGATCCAACAACGAGTCTAAATTATAAAAATTTACAACCGAAATTCGGAGTCAGTGGCATCAACGTTAAGAGCGCTACGTCCAATTTATCTTCGTCATAATCGTCTTAGCAGATCAACAATTGAGCGTCTAGTGGAAAAATTTGAACCCACAGGCACAGTACAAAATGTTCCCGTGCCAGTGAGACAAGGAAGTGCCCGTAGTGTCGAGAATATTGCTGCCGCTGAGGCTTCAGTTGAAGAAAGCCCAAACGTGTCTCTCACACGTCTTTCTCAATCGTTGGGTATCTCTGTGACGTCGTTGTGGCGAATTTTGCGAAAAGACCTTGGCCTACATCCTTACAAGATTAAATTGACGCAAGAACTGAAGCCGCTTGACTACCAGAAGCGTCGTATGTTCGTGAATTGGGCTGAGCAACAACTTGAAAATGATTCGGATTTTCACCGAAAAATCATCATCAGCGATGAGGCTCATTTCTGGCTGAATGGCTTCGTCAATAAACAAAATATGCGGTATTGGTCAGGCAGAAATCCACACGTACTCCATGAGTCATCATTGCATGCCGAAAAAATTACGGTTCGGTGTAGTTTATGGGCCGGCGGCGTCATTGGGCCGTACTTCTTCCGTGATGATCAAGACCGGGACGTTACTGTGAATGGGAATCGCTACCGTTCAATGATAACCGAATATTTTTGACCCCAATTGGATGAAATGGACTTGGAGGACATGTGGTTCCAACTGGACGGCGCCACAAGCCACACAGCGAATGGAACAATAAATTTATTTGAAACCAAGTTTGGAGAACATGTTAGAGAACGTTAGGCTATTTCCTATGGGGCTACGTCAAGCCTATGGTCTATGCCAACAAGCCAGCGACGATTTATGAACTTCGTACGAATATCGAACGTGAAATTGTAGCAGTATCGGCCGATTTATGCTTGAAAACCGTTGAAAATTGGGTTCAGCGTCTGCCTGTGGTGGCCATGCAAAAGAAATCGAGTTCCATACATAATGGAAACTTACATTCACAGGAATAAATAATTTCATTGATATCCAAAACCGTTTTTATTGAAAAACCCTTTACATTTTCTGGAAATAGGCAATTTGATAATAAATAGTTTTAGTACTAGTATCCACAATCTCTCATAAGTTTTATTTAACAAAAATATATAAAAGCTGGTTCTAAGAAAATTAAATTAGCATCTATAATACTAATTATAACTTTTCTGCTAGGATTTCATGATTTAAGAGAAACCTAATCCAGCCGGATTTGACTTGTTAAACGATCAGTGCGAGTATTGATACCAACACGAAAAACAGCAACACTATAAACAGCCAGGTCAGAATGGCACGGAATGAATACCCGGCCTGCTGTACCAGGCGAACCTAAACGAGCTGATTCGACAAGTTCGGAGAACAGGTTATCTAGAAATTTCAAGGGTAAGTCAGGCTCCTTGAACAGAGATGGTGGTGGATGAACCGAAAGGCCAACGGCAGCGCTAAATCCCATATTAGATACTGATGGCCCCGTGTCCTATATGTATCTAATAAATTGGAACTGGCACTCCATGTTGGGGGTTGTGCCTTGTGTGGTTAACTACCCACCCATGGAAAAAAATCAATGTTACGAAGCAATCAATAGCCTCGCAAAAGATTGATTTATTGTTAACGACCCTGCTAAATGATAAAAGGACAAGGACATTCATATCTGCACCTGGAATGTGAGAACATTATAACAGGAGAGGTGCGAGCGAATAATTAGAGTAAGCCCTAAATTGCTACAAAGCAGATATTACTGCCATCCAGGAAATACACTGTGACATCTATTACTGACTGTCTTTAATACATACAAAGAACTTCTAAGTTGTGGACAAAACAAATTTATTGCAACTTCTTCAAAGAAATAAACTCTTAGACAATCACAAACCGAGTTAAAAACCGCGAAAAAGCAGGAATTCTCACAGGAACATTACATGGAAAAATATATCGCATACTAAGTCGCAATATTAATACAAAAAGGGTGGTGGTTTTAGTGAGTAAAAATCTCACACTACTTCTGCACAAGCCGATATAGAGGTTTCCACCAGTCCTCAAGAAAACAACAAAAATCGAGTGTGAGTTCAAACGCTGTAGAAGAGAACCTATTTTCTGGTTAATTTGAGATGAGTACCCTATAAAGGTGGTAAACAGAGACAGAAAGTGAGAGGTCGATTGATCTCTTTTTGGTAACACTTTTTTTTATCAAAAGGAAGTTTCACTTAAAGAAGACAATCGCCACTATTCCCTTCTGCAAGAACTCTTTTGTGAAGATTTTATACAACTTACAGATCCAACCAAAGCTACACACTCCAACTTTCGGAAAGGCTTCCATATTTCAATACAACCTTCAAAGCCATCCTAGAGAAAAGAGATCATCCAATTGGAAGATGCTCTTATTTCTGCAAATGGCTGCCAGTGTCAAATCTGTTTTGATATTTATGGACTAGACAGATGTAGAATAGAAGCCAAGGAGCGATACACTCGCCAAGAACGCGGAATCATCGTGTCTATTTTTATGCGTTACAATTCCTCTGTAGTGTTGACGCATCGCGAATTCAGTTACCGATTCCCCGACACCGACTGCGCAAATACTGCGCTGTTTGGCCACCAACCTTGAAGAGTATGGAACCACACGAAACTTTGCCGAGAGTAGCCGGCCCCGGAGCACCCATTTTGCCGAGAATATCGCCGCTGTTGCCAAGGATGTCGACCAAATGCCGTGCCTCGCAATTAGCCATCAGCCGGTCGTACCTAAGGCAAATTTTGGTCAAAGACTTGCGCATATTCCCGTACAAAGTCCAGTCCGTGAATCAGCTGCTGTCTGTCGACCGCCAAACGCGTGTAACCTACACCCAAGCCATCATCAATCTCGAGGACGAAGTGGACGATTTTTCGACCGAAATCATAATGAGCGATGATGCTTATTTCCACCTCAGCAAGAACGTGAACAAGCAAAACTATGGCTTCTGGGATACCGAAAATCCACGAGTAATGCACGAGGAGTCATTACACCCGCTCAAAGTTACTGCATGGTGCGCTGTTCACGCTGGAGGAGTCATCGGGCCATTGGACGAATTAGGACTGGTTCCGATAGGAAGGAGTAACGGCACATACTGCGCGAGCCACAACCGATATCCTGAATAGCAATACAACATCGGATGACTTCTTTTGGCCCACATTGTACAACCGAATGACTGTATCATTCCATCCGAAAAACAACAGCCCACATACCAATTTTCATCTTCACCTCTCTCGTACAATCTGACATACCAGCTGCAAAATTCCGATAACAGATTTACTTTTCGTGCACCAACGTGCGTGTTGACTGCAATACAATACAAGTAAGAACATCCGTTCAATACACACGATGAAACAGCCACACCCACAACACTCCAGACCCAGAACCTTTGTATTTTTCGTTACACTTATTCGTTTCATAATTTCCAATTCACAACTCCCCAAAAGAAGTTTCCCTTCACAAATCGCTAAACGACACAATGGGTCTATGTTTCCAAACTCATATACCCCTATGAGATTGTTACATAAAAAAAACTTTATCAACAAAACCCCCGCACTAAGTGTACCTTATCTTCCAACCGCGACTGCTTTTCAAGCTTCCGCTACAGTCATGTCTGACAACTTATTGGTTGATGTACTCACTACCTGGCAAGCTTTAAAACCCACTTGAGTGTGCTTACAATCCACAGCACAGATGTTTGTCATGAATGGAGGCACTCGGATCGATGAAGCTTGCGCGTTGACGAAATAAAAATTACTAATACGCCGTAGAGTGAGCCAGAACTACATTTAGCAAAGCTCTCCCAATCATTGTTACTCTACTTTCCGGTAAAACAAGTAGTAGCCTCGTATTTTCGCATAACTTTTGCAGACAACAAATAAAAAAAAAGATATCCTTCTGCAAGTGCAGTGAATTTTGCAACAATAAAAAGTGATTCCTGTGTGCCCCCGAGTGGATATGTAATTTTAACAGAATTGGTAAATATCTCACGAAGTGATTTCCTCCAAAGCCCTATTCATTCAACCCCTTCCATTACTGGTGGGTACGGGTCAATTAGGAAAGTCAAAAAATCAGTTGAAACAATTCTGATTAAATAATTGACCGTCATTGCTCTAGCAAAATGTTTGTTATTCTCTTCCTCAACGTGTACGTTTGTGTGTAGTTAAATAATTAATTTAATTAAGCGTGTGGTTGTTGTACATTGCGCAAAAAAAATCTAAAAGCCGACACACGATGAATACTCTTGCAATCCAACCTCCGGTACCTACTAGTGTTGTTTTGGCTGTGTGTATGTAATTTCATTTTAAGGGTAGAGCTGAGGTGAATGTAGATCCGGGGTGATGTCGGCACCCGTTGAATGTTGATCAATCAAAATGATGGCATGGTTTCGAATTTGGTACTCGGAGTGCGTGGGGGATGCTTTTTTTGGACAAGTGTCTTACTTTTCGATGCAGTTTGGGATTTTGAATTTTTATTTGTTCTGCCGTAACTTTGAGGCTATCCGTACTCCGACTGACTCATCAAAAGCGAGGGTTTTTTGTATTCAATTAATATGAGAAGTTTTGGTTGATGGAACCGCTTTTAGACCACTCAAAGCACATGAACAATTAGATATTTATATGTAGATATACTGTTTATCAGGTGGTACGACGATTAAATAACACGTTTACCGATCTCTGCTTTGAGAATCTTAACACATCATGACACACCGATTAGATATCAGCATATGCTTGCTAAATAAATATGTCTTAACATTCCGATTTATTTTGTAATTTAAGAGGACATGACACAACAAATGCAAACACATTTAAACCGATTTGAGAATTTATATGACATTATGAATGTTTACATTATATGAATAGCTGATTAGATTTTAAAACCTGTATGACTGAAATGTCGCACGCCTGTTTTATTAACCGAGGCGACACTTTGATTAAAAGCTAATTTTAAGATCTTTCTTACTTTCTTATTTAAGATGCGTTGTAGTCACAATTGAAGCTGAGTCTCAACTTACTCCAATCACGTAATTCAACATGGTTGTGGTGGCTACAGTCCGGAAGCAATCTGGAACTCAACCAACATCCCTCTCTAATTAGCCCGTTACTAGCTATCTACTTCCATTTCTGTACTTGAAGTTGGTAGAGGGCGGTTTCAACTTCTATATGTCGCAAAATGATCTTTCTTTACCTCGTCCGACGTTTGTTTAAGCTGTGAAACAAAGTCTTCAGACATCTTCTTACTTCCATTTCGTCCTACGTTTGTTTAAGCTGAAAAACAAAGTCTTCGGAACCAGACATCTTTAAATATAATGTGGTGTTTCTTTTGTAGAGGTATATGTAGCTGTATGTCTCATAAAGTTCTTGGTTGAATCATCGTCTTCATGTCTTAGGCTTGTAAGCATGTCTTAGGCTTGTTTTTTTTTTCCTCACGGAGCACTACGCTCTCAGTATCGCTTGATATAACTAGTTTTCGTTGCGCGACTTAGATGGTCATCTACCGATTTATCAATCTGATAGACTACTTAAAAAAAGCATTTATGTATTTTGATTTAAGACCATTGAATATAAACAATTTTTAGAACTAACCCGACACAAACATAAATCAATTTGTTTGCTTACCAAATTAAACATGCATATGCGTCGTGTAATAGGCTTATTTTTGCCATAGTTGGTTTTATGAGAGTTCGACATTAACAAATTTCGGGTGAAACAATATGATAATTGAGAATATAGCGAACAAAAATGATACAAGATGCCTAACTCCTGAAACTTAAGGTTTACAAGTCTTTTTTTGTCACATATTTTATTATAACTATGCAATTCTTCAACCACACCTCGTGAAATTTTCGCAACTCTTTCTTATCTAAGTTCCTCCATTTAAGGCTATAGGTATACATCTCGGATATCCTTGCGAGATCGATTTTGCTATAGTGTAACCAATATGAAAAGAAAATTTTAATTGTTTGTCAAATATGACCCCGAGATCTACTTCCGTACGCCGAAGTCTAAGATCAACCATACCATAATCATTCAATATAAGTGCATTTGTAATGCAGACTGAAACCGGATACCAAGAAAGTTAAAACGTTGCAAAATTTAAAATTATTAATAACTTCACTTAAACCCAAAATAAAAAGCAATGGGCCCAAATGGCGACCTTGCGGGACACCGGATATTGCCTCGATTTCTACTTACGTACTTACTTAAGTGACACTACAGTCCAGAATGAACCTGAGCCTCAAAAAGCATGCCTCTCCAATTAGCCAGGTCCTTAGCTAACTATTTACCTCCAGTTGCGCACTCAACGTTGGTTGAGGACGGTTTCTGCTTGTGCGCGCCGCTTAAGGCCAAGTCTTCCTCTACAACGTCCGAGGTCTGGCTGGGAATCGAAAACTCTGCGAGCCGGAGTATTGGTGTAAATTCGTTCTTCATTTTTAACCAGCGGCATGTCACTGTACACCTCATATAGTTCTTTGTTGAATCTTCGTCTCCATAGCACGTCAACGCAAACGGAACCCAAGATTTTTCGAAGAATTTTCCTCTCGAATCGACCGAGGATTTCTTCATCCGCTTTTGAGACGGTCCATGCTTCAGCGCCGTAGAGCAGGACTGATGTGAACAGGGTCTTATATAGGATCTCCTTAGTAGTTCGAGCGAGGGCTAAACAGCGTTTAGCAAGAGTAAAATTTCGTCAAATTTCTGACGAGATTTTGTTGTCAGAGGTAACAGCGGAGCCCAAACCCATTTTTGCCGCTTCCTTCTCTGTAATAGCAAACGTGGCTATGACATCACGTTGAGTCCTACCAATGATGTCAATATCGTCGGCGTATGGTGGTAGTTGCACCGATTTTTGGAAAATTGTGGCTCTGGTGTTGGCTCTGGAGTTTTGCACAATCCTCTCAAGAATCAAATTGAAGAAGGGCGCATCGCTTTACATAAATCCTTTTTTGGTATCGAATTTTTCGGTGATGTCGTTTTCGACCCTAATGGAGCAGCGAGAATTCTCCATCGTCATCCTACACAAACGAACGAATTTGGGCGGCTTACCAAAACTAGACATGGCACCGTATAATTCGTCTCTATAAATGCTGTCGTATGATTCTTCAGGCATACTTTCTTCCGACCAGATTCAGCTTATGAGTTGGTGGATGTTACTTGCCAAGTTATCTCCGCCGGCTCAGCGGGAAGGTTTTCATTTCTGGAAGCTTATTAAGCTTGAATTTAGATATTGCTACCATGACATCATTCAGGTCGGGTGGTTGGCAGTTTTTACTGTTGTTGTCAATATTGAATGGTTCGTTCTGCCTGACAGCGGAGTGTTGTTCGTCACCGCAGTTTAACAGTTTGCAGAATATCCTCAGCATCGACTGTATCTCAACTACGATATTTCCTAGTTCATCTCGACAGGATTCTGTTCGAGCCTTGTATCCTTGACTTTGACGTTTTACACTTTGGTAAAGCTTGCGAGCATCGTTCCTGGGGTGGCATTTCTCTATATCCTCGATCGCGGGCTTTTCATGCTCTATTTTCTTCCTTCTGAAAGGCCAGTGTTCTTCCCTTCTTCTCTGCCTATAGAGCTCAACGGCAGCTCTCGTCTAAACCTGCAGCTTTAACCTTGTAGGCCTCGTTCTTGGCTGCGAGCATATGCCGGCATTCCTCATAAAACCAGGGGTTTCTTGTTGGATGGCGCGAGGAACCTAGCACATCAGTTGCGGCTGATCTAATGGTTTCTTGGCATCGTTGCCATTGTTCTTCGACATTTAATGCTGGTGGTATGGTGTTTATGGAGAAGTTAAGGGATACGCGTTGCGCGAAGGTACTGGCGATCTCTTGCGATTGCAGTCTTCGACATTAAATTTTTTTTACAGTATTTCTGGATTGATATGGCGTGTTGGATATCCGCATTCTAACCTTTGCTGTAACAAGAGCTAGTGGTCCGAGTCGATGTTAGCTCCTCGGAATGTTCGGACATCCAAAATACTGGATGCGTGCCTCTTGTCCATCGTAATGTGATCAATTTGGTTGACCGTTCATTGATCTGGAGACCATCGTGTATTTGCCTTGTCTTTTTTCTTCCTTCTTAAAAGCCGGAACTTTTGTTTTTTTGTTCTTCTCTTATAAAGCTGCGTAGCTGATTTCTCGTCTTATTATCCTTGCATTTATACAACAGCAATGACTATGTCAACTATAACTAGTCCGTGCTTGTTTTTGATTACGAGCCGTGAGAGCTTAAAGATACAGTATTCAGAGCAATAAGCCTTATCGCAGATCTTCTGGTTTAATTTCCCAACCTTGAAAATATCAAAAAGGTTTTCACTTACCGTTTTCTCGTAGTTAAACTCAACTTAGCCATTTAGATGCGGCATATAAAAGGATGCATTGGGGTTGCTCCTTCTTTTAACATTCCTCAGGTCATTGCTGATATTTGAAGCTAGGTGTTTCGGACATCTTATCTAGTTTCTGGTTTATGTTCCTTAATATTTTCAGTCACGCCGAGGTCTGGGAGGCATTTTTATTAATAACGTATGTTTTGTTCTCATGTGTGTGGCAGTTATATTAATTTCTTCATTTTATTCATTGAAAGTATGTTTTTTTTCATCTTAAATGTTGAGATATATTACAATAGGTTGGGATATAACCTGTTTATCTCGTCAGGGACTCCCTATTGGTCACTCTTGATCGGAGACTGCTTATTGATTGTCCGACATCTATAGCCTAAGCTACGCCTCAGCGGGCTATCGGCTTGACGATTATGAGTTCTCTTATAGCTATATTGCTTAGATTTTTTGTTTGCTTATGTGTCTGTCATTTTGAATTCGAAATGTTTAGTTAGGTTAACTTGAAGTAGAGCATAATTTACCACGTCACTCTTAAGTGCTTATGGACATTTTGTGACCGTAGGCCGAGTGTATTTGCTCGTATCTTTCCTTTTTTTCAAACGAGGTTATTCAGCATTTCCCAGCCATATACCACCAAAAACCCTTTAAAACAGGGTAGCATGTTTTTTTTTGTAATTTGACTTCCAAAAGTTACTTGAAGAATAGTGACAGGGAAAGTCAAGCTTGTCATTACACATCCCATTTTTCATATTTAAGATTAAAGTTTCTTGTGGTTTTGATTTAAGTATGACCCGCAAGAGATAAGACATTAAGATTCTTTCGTAGTTTGGGTAAAGCCTGTGTGGTCAGGTGGTCATTGACATCCAATTGATATTGGATTTAATCAGATTTACATGTTGTCTTAGATTGCAAATCTATGGTTAAGCTATTTTAAGCTGGAATGATGAAAATTGGTACAGAAACCCATACCTGCTTCCAGAAAGAGAAGTGCAAACATTTTTAAAATCCGCTCACTTCTATTTCGATAATAAAGGCTGTGTCTCTGATTCGAACTCAGAAAGTAACAACAACAACAGTTTTTTTTTCACTGCGCCACCTATTGCAAAATATTTCAATAGTTATAAGTTTCGTCAAAAGATGATTATAACCCCCAGACACTCTTTAGGCATTTTTGGTAAATGTTTAAAGAAATTTAAGGCAATACATTTTAACTTCATCACACAAGATGTTAAACGATTCCAATAGTTCAAAGTAAACCACTCAAAAATAGTCTTTTTAGTGTACAAATGTTGTCAGTACAAAAAAGAAACAGCTTGCCAATATCATACATACATCCTCGTCTAAAGTTACTTTTTTCCACTATTTACGCCTTTAAATTCAAAACCAAAACCAAAATAACCCTCAGCTAATTAAAATGCTCTGCATACTCTTATTTACACAGGCTATTACATTGACTTTCATTGCCCCAGCAACTTACTAAATATCCTATAAAAAACGCAATTCTCGATCTTTCCATCTTTTTTCTGTCGAAACAACGTTGACAAACAAGCATTAATCGCTTAAGTGCACAGATTTAAGTGTGCAAAGTGAATTCAATCAGATCTCATTGTGTTCAGAGGGGAAAATAAGAACCTACGTATTCATGTGCTTTGTGCCTCGGAACACGGCTCCCGTCATACACACTCTTGTGAAGCCTGCACAGTACACCCTGCACGTTATTTTTCGTCGTGAATAAATCTATTCGGGGAAGAAAAGCAGCGACAAGAAAAGCTTCACAAAATGCATACAATTGCTGCATACTTCCTGGGATGGTTTGTGGTATGCCCTATGAGGGTTAAAATAGATTTTAATTTAAGTTGGGACGCTTAGATACAGAGGTGTGAGTCTTTCACTACAGGAGGACTAATTGTATTCTTGTTTGGGATTAAATAAAACGTAGTGGGATTTTCACTGCCATATTGGACAAATTACAGATGTTTCGAAGTATATTCTTCAAATATATGCTTTAAAATCCATTCTTAACTAACGGTCAAGCTAAATATATAAATATATATATGTACCGGGTGGGCCAAAAGAAGTCGTCCGATGTTGTTTGGCCTTCAGACTATCGGTTGTGGCTCGCGCAGTGTGTGGCGTTGTCCTCTTGCCACATGTCCTCCAGTCCTAATTCGTCCAATTGCGGCAAAAAAAAACTCGGTTAACATGGCCCTATAGCGCGCACCGTCCACTGTTGTCGTTTGACCAGCGGCGTTCTCGAAAAAAAATGTCCCGATTACTCCTCCAGCGTGAACAGCGCACCATGCAGTAACTTTGAGCGGGTGCAATGGGTCCTCGTACATTATTCGTGGATTTTCCGTGCCCAAGAAGCGATAGTTTTGCATGTTCGTGTACCCCTGAGGTGGAGATGAGCCTCATCGCTTATTATGATTTTGATCGAAAAGTCTTCCACTTCGTCTCGAGATTGAGGATGGCTTGGGCGTAGGTTACACGCGTTTGGCGGTCGACAGACAGCAGCTGATGCACGGACTGGACTTTGAACGGGAACATGCGCAAGTCTTTGACCAAATGGGCCAAAAGAAGTCGTCCGATGTTGTTTGGCCTTCAGACTATCGGTTGTGGCTCGCGCAGTGTGTGGCGTTGTCCTCTTGCCACATGTCCTCCAGTCCTAATTCGTCCAATTGCGGCAAAAAAAAACTCGGTTAACATGGCCCTATAGCGCGCACCGTCCACTGTTGTCGTTTGACCAGCGGCGTTCTCGAAAAAAATGTCCCGATTACTCCTCCAGCGTGAACAGCGCACCATGCAGTAACTTTGAGCGGGTGCAATGGGTCCTCGTACATTATTCGTGGATTTTCCGTGCCCAAGAAGCGATAGTTTTGCATGTTCGTGTACCCCTGAGGTGGAGATGAGCCTCATCGCTTATTATGATTTTGATCGAAAAGTCTTCCACTTCGTCTCGAGATTGAGGATGGCTTGGGCGTAGGTTACACGCGTTTGGCGGTCGACAGACAGCAGCTGATGCACGGACTGGACTTTGAACGGGAACATGCGCAAGTCTTTGACCAAAATTCGCCCTAGGGAAGATCGGCTGATGGCTAATTGCGAGGCACGGCATCTGGTCGATGAATCCGGCGACAGCTCGACATCGTAGGCAACAGCGGCGATATTCTCTGCATAAGGGGCGCTCCGGGGCCGTCCACTCTTGGCAACGTCTCGTGTGGTCCCATACTCTCAAGGTTGGTGGCCAAACGACGCAGTGTTTGCGCAGTCGGTGTCAGACGAATTGTTAGGCAAAAAATAGACATGATTATTCCGCGTTGTTGGGGGGTGTATCGCTCCATGGCTTGTTCACTTGTAATCTACATATGTCTAGTCCACAATTGTCTGAACAGATTTGACATTGGCGGCCATTTGCAAAAATAGGAGCATCTTCCAGTAAGGTGATCTCTTTTGGCTTACCTTGTATACCTTGTTTATATATACATATATATATGTATATATATGGTCTGATCTAACAGGGCCTATGGCTATGTTCGAGTTGATTTTATTGCCGCTTGACTCTCTGTGATTATAGATTACTAATATCGTTGGCAGGTATCATATTCATTTTCAGTCAAGACCAGATTTCAATGATTATTGCGTTCCGACAATAGCATGCTACAATGATCAGAAAGGCGAAAGTGTCATATAAAATAAAATAAAATAAAATAAAATATAAAATTGGAATTATCGTTGTAAATTAAATGGAACCAACTTCCATAAGTTCGGTTTTTTTAAGAACATCTGGCAGGTATGGTAAACGGAATATTATTTTTTTATTTTACCCTATGAGCGATGATCCGTCGTCTTCATTTTTAGTTATGATCGTGATCCAGATACAGACCAATAATATTTAAAGATCATGTGGGTGAATTGAAAAACGTTTATGGTGAACGTCCGAAATCATTATTTCGAATATTGAAAACGTTTTCTCCAATGACATAACACACTTTAATCTAATGGCCCAATGTTTTAGATGATTCTTTAACATGTTTCGAAGATTCTTAAACATGTTTAAAAGATTCTCAAATATCGACTATGCCAAGCAGCTAGTTTATCAATAATTTTTTCAATCTTTGTGAAGTTTGGATGATGCCAACCATAAGTTTTGCAGTTAAATGTATATTTTTGTTATTGCTTGTTTTTCCTCAATCACAAGATTTATTTATTTAATTTTAATTTATTATTTTTCTGCAAATATTTGATTAGGAACAAGGGGTTATACATAAAATATGGATAACACCTTGAATATTTGACGGGCTTGGTTCCTACAACGATGCAAAGTGGAATCCCGCATATACGGTCCTATTGTCCTGACTCTTAACGCAGACAAATATTCCTTAAACATTTTTTTGAATCTATATTTTCCTCAAAACGTGAAAGTCAACATTTGAAATTCAAATGTTTGTGCACACAATGCTTTGCTGTACTTGGTTTATCATTTCGCCCGCTAAAGTGATGCTATTAAGCCACGATCATACCATGGGAGGCTTTTCTCGAAACAAATAGGCTTTCTAACTTTGCAACCACATAGCCTTAGGTTCATAAGCCTACGCATCAGAACAAGTCTTATTAATTTGGGGGGTTTCGTCGCACAAGCAATTGATTTTTGTTATAGTGGCCACCAGTAGCGTGGCCATCCTATAATCCAGTCACTGTCTGCTTGCCTATTGAAATGGCACCTCGTGACTATATTTTGATGATAAAAATTGCATTTGGAATCGGTGTTACAGTGTCTCAGTAACACCGATTCCAAATGCAATTTTTAGAGGTTTTTAGTGACAGCGAAATATTTTTTGATGTTTCTCAGACTTTTGCAATGGGTGAGGCAGTCAAAAAACTTTAGGTATTGTCACTTTTGGGACTTGAATCATTGACCCCACGTTTAATAGGCCAATACATTTGTAGGCCGCTTTAGTGACAGATAAGCTTTTTTTTTTGGGAATTTTATTGTTACACCTCTACTCGTTGTGTTTCTTTGATAGCTCGAAACATATGTATGTAGAGGCTTAAAGTGCTCTAAGAATCAACCAGCTCATCTGCTGGAAAATGAACTTAGGAGAACACGCTCAAATTCTAAATAGATATCTGGGCTCAATTGTAATCTCTAACTTAATGCAGACACGCCTTGACAAAAACCATTCTCCTGCATCTTTCCAAGTAGAGAGGAGTAGGGGAGGAACGAACAGGGCACCGAAAATATATCCATCTACACTGATGGTTCAAAAGCAAACGTAGGCGCTGGAGATGGAGTATGTTCAGAAACATAAAGGCTAAACATCACTCTTTGTCTGCCTAAGCACAGCAGTGTATTCCAGGCACGACTTGGTCGTACGGACATGCTCTTGACATGCTTTTGAATTTTTTTTTTTGATTCATACGAAACCGAAAAGTGGTTTCCGCCCTTCTCTTTACAAGTAGACCCATTTTCTTTTAACTTCGTATTGACATTTTTTTACCACAACTATAGGACTTTTTTTTTACTTTAACCCATTTTGTTAACGGTACCTCCCACATAACAGTTACACAGCTGCTCTAACGATTTTTATTAAACTCAACTTAACTTAAAATGAGAAGATAAAGGGTGTTTTTTTAGAGGCATAGAATTTTGAAATGAAATAAAACACAAGAAAATCGATTTCATGTCCTTTAATTTGGCTTTATTGGAAGGATAATTTTATGCCATTAATTTAAATAAATTTCGGGCATGTGGCTGATGCGGCTGGTTCGAAAAAAAGTCAAGAGGCCCACGAATGTTGGCTTCCAAGTCCCCTAACGTTTCTGGTTTGTTGGCGCAGACGAGCGACTTCACATATCACCAATGGTGTCAAATCACACGATCTTGGTGGCCAATTGACAGGTCAATTCCGCGAAATTATGCGCTCATCGAATATTTTCTTTAAGTAAATCGATTGTGACGTGCGCGCTGTGTGGCATGAAGCGCCATCTTATTGGAACCACATGTTATCCACATTCATGCCATACACTAGTCGGTTATCATGGCTCCATTAACGGTAACTGACTCTCCAGCATCATTTCGGAAAAAGTATGGCCCATAGACTCCACCAGTCCATAGAACACGCTCAACAGTCAGTTTTTGTGGATGGAATGGCGTCTCAAGGGTCTCATGTGGATTATTTCACTCCAAATGCGGTAATTTCGCTTGTTGACGTAGCCATTCAACCAAAAATGAGCCTCATCACTGGACAAAATTTTGCGTTGAAAATCAGCATCGAGATCAATATCGTTTTCGGAACATACACCAAAATCACGACGCATTGCATGGTCTCGTGGCTTTACTTCTTGCACGGGCTGGATCTTGTAAGGTTGTTAGCCGAGACCTTTGCGCTAAATCTTCCATATTGACGGACAAAGCTCCGTTGCACGGTGGCGAATCGATTCATTCGGATCCTCTTCAACACTTTGCTCTACAGCGGCAATGTTTTTTTTGGTTCATATACATATACGTTCGACGTCTCTGCGGTGTCACATGGAGAAAAAGTACTGCGAAAACGATCCATGGTTAACCGAATCAATTGCTCTGATGGATGATTATGTCGACCATAAAATGGACAGAGCTTGCGGTAAACTTCGCGAACTAAACCATTATTTTCGAAATAAATTTGCACGATTTGCAAGCGTTGTTCATTTTTCAACTTGTTCAAGATAAAATGGCAAACCAACTGAACATAAATGACAAAAGAGTTGCCCGATTTGATCACAAAATGTCGGTTTCATCTCAATTCAAAAAACCAACCTCTAAAAAAACACCCGTCAGTAAAAAGCTCCAAAGAACAATGCATACCTAGCTTTTTTCCAGAAAATCCGACTAACGAATTTTTGCATTTAGGACAAATGAAGCAAATTGTCAATTTTCTGCTAACTGTTTGGCAAAATTGAATGAAATTTAATATTTATGTTACTATTGCTGTTTGTAACAATTCCACATAATTTTGCCAAAAAAAATTTCTAACGGAATATTCAGTTTTGGCAAATAAAGAAAAATCATTATGATTCACATGGACACAAAATTTCCAAATACCGGATTAAAAGTTCTTACAAATAAAAATTTAATGATTAATTAACAAAATAAGTGTAAAGGGGTTTCTTATTTTTTTATCGATCTACAAAAAGCATTAACTTTTCCCATGCTCGGTATTTGATTTTGCACTTTAGATTTATGCTTTATATTTATTATTTTGTAAGATCTTAACACTTAAAGATTCACTGTATTGGAATTGATTTGACAACTTCAAAAAAATTACAAACTTATAAATGACAGTAAATATAATTCTAAATTAATATCAAGCTATCCAGCTAAAATATGAAAATTCAAAAAACAATGAAACAAAATAAATCTTGATCGCAATGAAAGAAAATATTTTTCATACGACCGAGTCGTGTGTACAACTTCCCCGTTTAGGCGAAGGAATATTTTTCGAATCAAAACATTCTTGAAATAAATTAAAAATTAATTAAAAACAACGGCAATACTTTAAATCAAGTAATTTTTATAAAGTATTTTATTTTATTGTTAAATTTTGTTCTACCAATAGTTTCTAAAAAACATGCTTTAAACGCAAAACTTCAAAACTAAAAAAAAATAAATAACGCGAATTTGAAAATTTTGAGATTACATGGTGAATTGGCTTCAAGTGTTTTTATTTTTTTATTCAAATATTGTTTTTTTTTTCCTTAACTTAAATATTTGTTTGTTCATTTGCCCCTTCCTCCTAAATAGATGACGGGTTTTCGCGTTGCATTGTAAAATTATTTTTTCGAAATATCCTTATATGTATTACGAAATACCACATAAACCCATCTTACCCTATTCCAATCACATAAGAAATTTAAAGATAGACTTGCTAATATGATAACAAGAAGTGCAATGGTTATGGGAAATATTCGACAAACCACAACATGACTGAATGGCTACCTACATAAAGTCAACGATGAATAAAAAACTAAAAAGAAAAGAATAAAAAAAAGAGAACGTCCAGCTAAGCTTGACTGGAGCTGGATAGTCTGTTATTGGGGACTCCAGTTCAAAGCGGGATTTCGTCAAGTCAAGTTTAACGTGGTCGCCCATCGGACTGTGTGCGAAACGCCGATTTCGTTTGTTTTGTTTGCTCTCAGAACGCATAAAACGCGCAGTGCTAGATGGATTAAAATAATTAATTAATCAATCAATGAAGCAATATTGTTGACAGATACCAATCCGATTGGTATCTCTGGGAAAACCGCAATTGTACGTGTCTTGAATGCTTAATTATGGTATAGCGATCACAGTTTAAGCACTTAATAGTTTCTCGAACATTATGATGTGATATTATTTGCAATTAAATGCAATTCTACTTGAAAGGAATTTCAGGGCAAAACAAAAGGTGCAGGATGTATCGGTGGATTTATTTTTAGAAAATGTTATGCAAGTGGATAGTTGCGCACATAAATAGTAGTGAATTGGATCTACAAAATATTGTGTTTGCCGTTTTTGGAAAATTTGATAAAATTAGTAATCGAATGGTTTTTATTTTTAAATATTTTGTTTTTGTTTGTTTTATGATAATTTGACGGAATTTTTTAAGCATTGTTAGTTTTATTTAGTGAGTCCATTCAATAGATAGAAACGGTCAGTATAATTATTTCAACTTCTGTTAATTACTGTTGTCGTTGGTAATTTTGTGATTACTTTACTGGACACTTTTGATATGTTATTCTACTACAGTAAAAAGAGGAAATTAAATTAGCCATGCCTTAACTCAGATATACTTTCGGAATCAAAGTCAAAAGCTTAATTAGAAACCTTATTTCTTCTTTGTTCATTGGTGGCCGGAATAAGCATGGGCATCAACCAAAATGACTCCCTATTTTGCCCGATCACTAGCTAATTGCCTACTTTTGGTTTCAAGGGAACAATTGGGAACATGCAAATGGCGAACATTTATAGTCGCTTAAAGCAGACTTTAAAGTTATTTTATGACGTACTAACACGTTTAGATAATTATAGCCGTCAAAAAGTGTACTTTAGCGTTCACTCTGCATGAAAGTTAAAGCAACCGAAACCTCATTTTAAATATTTAATGCAGAGTTCGCGTAATGTCATTTTTCATTTTCAAATCGGGCAACGGCAAAGTCACAAACTGCTGAAATATTTTTCATTGTCACTTTTTAGGTGAGTTTGACTTAGAGTTCTTAGAGGTACGTTCGTTAGTAGTTAGCGCCACGTTAAAAAGTGTCTATTGATGAAAATAAGTTAAAGTTAGCTTTAAATTTTTAAATAAATTATGTTAACTAGTGTGGAGTTAACCCCTTAAACATCTATTGACTATAAATATGCGTCAATGTCTTTCTCCACTGTATCTTATGTAAGTCTGGAAATCCAATCCGCTGTGAACCACAGTGTTGGTGTCCTTTTTCTTTATATGCCACAGCGAATTTAAACATTCTATGCGGTATTTTTCGACCGCGTCTGTGTCGCTGCATAGCTAGTAAAGTAGATCATTGACTTTTTGTCTCTATAGCTTGTCAACACAAACGGAAACGACGATTTTCCGGAAAATTTGTCGCTCTATTGATACTGTCTATGGCTTTGCGGCACAGAACAAAACAGGCATGTTTAAGGTTTTGGGATGTGCTAAGTTGTTCAAGTGAAGGATTAATTATTAATAATCGAAAATTGCGGTCTGTACTGTACAATTTGTCGATATTATGTGCCCTATTTTGTTAGTAAACTTGTTCTTAACCTCGTTTAGTTTTGAACACACTTGTGCCGCTTCCTTGGGTTTACCAGCAAACGTGACTGCTACATCATATTGAGTCCGACCAACGGTGCCAATGATGTATGCTTATACGTTTTGCACAATCCCTCACAAATGAATTTAAAGAAGTCACATTACAATGAGTTACATTCTCCAAATCCTCCTTTGTTATCGAATGTTTCACTGAGATCATTTCCGATCCTGAAGGAGATGCAAAATTTCTTTATCGTCATCCTGCACAAACGAACAAGTTTTGGCGTTATACCAAAACTATACTATACATAGATCTGTACAAATCGTCTCTATAAAAACAGCCCTGTACTGCTTAGAAACCGTGGTTATCGGTTTGGACTTCTTGGGACTTCACACTGATAAGGACCGATCATTTTTTTGTTAAATTGTTTTGAATGTTCACACTTTACTGTTTCAAAATAATGTTCACTATTTGTTGGAGATAGGATATTGTAGCGAATGTTGAGGATACGTATGAATCTGTAGTTGTCGCAGTTCAGATGGTCTTCTTTTTGTGGATCTGACAAACGGACTTAGCGTCGATTCTCTAGGCATTTCATACGACAAACATTGTGCTAATGGGTAGGTGTTGTTTTTTACCAGAGCATGACTACCGTAGTTGCCATCATCTCTATTAATCTTCGGTTTTATGGTACTATTCGAAATATTAAGGAATACGTGTTCCTTAAATGTCAAGGTAGTCTCTTGCGACTGCATTCTTTTAACATTCATTTTTTCACAGAATTTTGCATTTTTTGTGCCTTGTGGATATCCTCATTCTTACCTTGGCTGCAAGTAGGCAGACAACCGAGTTTATGTTAGTCCTCCTAAAGTTTGGACATCCAAAATACAGAATAAGTGTCTTTTTCTTATCGCAATATTTTCAATTTAATTTACCGTTTATGGATCTGAAAACCACCATTCAACTAACCATAAGGTGACAAGACGAGGCTACCCAAGTAGTGCGGTATCTACAGTGTCATTTAGCTCTGCAGTAAGGTCAATAAGCCTCAGTCCGTTACCAGAAATGGGGTCATGTAGGATGTGTTTTACGAAATTATTGCTAGGATGTCCACCCGCTAGCGTCTTATATGTTTTGTCCCGGAGCTCTTAAAAACCATATTTTGCAATTTTTCTCCCATTGAAGCGTGGTTTATATTGACGAAATAAGCAATAAAACGCACTTAGAATCTAATACAATCGTTGAGAATGTTGATACCAATACTCCGGCTCGCAGAGTCTTCGATTCCCAGCCAGACGTCGAAGGCAGTAGAGGAAGAGCTCGCCTTAAGTGGCTAGCACAAGTAGAAATGGACCTCAACATATTTGGAGTGTGCAACTGGAGGCAGAAAGCTAAGGACCGGGCTAAATGGAGAGGCATGTTGGTTGAGGTCCAGGTTCATTCCGGACTTTAGCGCCACTTAACGAACGAACGAACATTGAGAATGTTAAATTAAAAAAAAAAATTGTATTTTTTTTTAAATACTAATTTTTGAAGAAGATATCGATCAACTGAACGCCATAATTTTTTATTACCAATTGGGCTCCTTTTACAGGTTCTTCGGATATTATCTTTAAGTCTTTCGAATATTTTTGGCTTATTTTCATAGACCCGTGAATGGCTATCTTGTCGGCCAGTAAACTGTTGAGCGAGTTTTGTTTGATGTTTTTCAGTTCTTTATAGCTCACCAGTCAAAGTAACACACAGTAGCCACGCTTCCTCGAAAAAAAAGACCTGATGACATGTTCGTCGTAAATGGCGCTACAGGCAATAGCTGATGGTTATGAGTAGTCCGCGATATGAAGAACGTCTTTTGGCTTGTCGACTTGTTTTGCTACATCTTTTCAATTCACAAATACCAAAACAAAGCCGTCAGTTCCCGCCTTTAAGTTATTTCATTTTTCGAAAAGTTAATTCGTATTTTGTGATTTTTTTGTTAGTCATTCAAATGGCAATTTAATGGAGTTATATTCTTATCAATCGCTTTCGTTCTAATTGCTGTCGACTGTTCATAAGGCAAATAGCTACCTACTTGTCTAAAAACCTGAATGAATTATAATTCAATCTCCAATCATAGTTGGCATTCATAAGTTAAGACCTTCTACAGCTCACATAAACATACAGCTATTACCAATCAATCACAGAGCGCTTCTTCCTAATAACTGTTAGATGTGTCACGTGGCGTTTTTAGCACTTACGTTAAGCAAGACAACTCCACAGGCGTCAGAGTATATCAATACACTTAAATTACCCCAACAATAACAGTACTGCCTCCTGGCTTTATCATTGTATTACAAAACAAACCCCTTGTTTATATTCAGTGCACAACTCCCTCACAACAGTCATCTGCCAAAAGTAAGAATCATTTACCTATGTCAAGAAAACATACACACACAACCTGTCTCGAAACACCAGAACTGTTTCCTCCTTGTCAATTTAAGACGAAAATAAAAAAAAAATAAAAACTCATCACTGACACATACAAAGATCACATCAATCACTCACTCAATCACCAGTCCTATCAGTAGAACACGATCTCCATTTCAACAAGTATACCCCTTGGTCCACCCCAAACCCATCAGTGCCTATCAAGCTGACTAAGGACAACAATTAGATGCCGCTGCTCAAAGCTGACATATCTCCGCATACTTTCTAATTTGTATTCTAATCAATTAATTAGTATTCTGAGCGAGCTTCTTAGCCTCAGCCCCAGCCCCACATATCAAAAAGACTTACGCCAAGCCCCACCGACTCCGTTAAATTGGGAAAGGTGAATGGAGGGTGGGAGGCAACAAAATATCAAACGGCTAGTGATGCAATCGATGTGACAAGAGGAAATTCCAAGTGAAAAACCGGCTCCAAATGAAAAATCTATCTCAAGTCATGCGCTATGTGTACCGTGGGTACTTGTGTTGCATAAAACTCGAACCACATACGATTAACCGCATTACATTCTGCAATTAACTTACTTTCGTTTGAAAACAACGAAAAATACTAACAGATACTAAAACAGAAATAAAAAAAAAAACATTCTGCAACTTCTTGTATCTTTGTATCTCAAATGTATGCGGAAAAGTATCTCGCTGCGTGTGAATTCATCGACCCACTGGATAAGCAGTCCACACTATAAGCATACAATTTTATCGTGTTTTTTTTTCTCGGGCCTTACTCTCGAGACCAATTTGGTCAGATTGGTTACTTCACTTTTAGTTAGATAGTTGTATCTATTTATTTTCTTTTTTCATGTCGCTAAAATTTAAGTCATCGCGCATGGAGAGACAGAGACAGGCAAGAGAAATGCTTATCTTCAGTTCAGTATGATGATGATGATGGACCATAATGCGAAGATAAAGTCGATGGCTAGAGAGATTGTGCGGAAGAAAGCGAGAAGCAACCTCGTTATTCATTGATTATAGTAATAAAGCCATGGATTGTAAAGTAAGCTATCTGTATAGTCGCCCCCTGGTGTCTTCAAATTTAGCCGAGTTAATTGAATTTCCTGTAGGAACGTTGAGGAATCCGATACCAAACAAAAAGTTAATACTCGCGCGCACACACACATGATAGCTTTGCGACTTTATTTTGAAAAACGTGAACCATAGAGGGTATAGTGGAATATAATTCATAATTTGTTGTTGTTGGTTGTGTTTTTTTTTATGTTTATATATATTTTTATCACGAATTATGACTCCTATAGTTATTCGACCTTAAGAATTCTTATGATGACTCTCAATTTTAATTATGTGTACAGTCAGCATTTATTTATTTCGCAATGGGATTTCGTAATAACTAACATAAAGATCAAAAGTTGGTTAAAGACTGAACGACAGTAACATATAAAAGTATGTAGTTCCGGATTACTAGACAAATAGGTAGGACTGGTGGATCAACGAAGGGCATTGTTAAATTTGCAATATTGAATTTTTTTTTTTTAAATGAAGTCCAATGGATTCAAAAATTTGGTTCCTTTTGGTCGTTACTTTAGGAATGCATTCCTCTTTAGAACTAGATACTTACTTACTCTCAACTGTTGAAGGCATCTGCCAAAGATAAGCCAAACCATCCTCTTCGATCTAGGGCGAGTTGCTCTTATTCGTTTATTCCAAACGCCCAGAAATCACTTGATCCTTAAGCCAGACGTTCGATCTTCCTTGTCTGGACCAATACTGTTTTATCGCTCAATAAGACTGAGCCAATGCACGTCGTGGTTGTTCCTTCTCCTTATTTCACCTTTCTAGCATTCAGGATCATATATTATTCGATCATACACTTTTCGTTCTAAGTAAAGTAGGACAGGTAGAGCAAGTCATTTGAATTTTATAGTTGAGAGTGTAATGACATTTAATCTGTCAAACGAAAGTAGCATCGGCCTCATAGGGTTTAGTGGCTTCGGTGTTTACACAGGCCCCAGACACTACCTGCTCCAGCACAAGTTTGAATAAATCACATGATAGCGCATCTTCTTGTCGGAATCTGGTACATACTTGGAAAAGTTCATATGAGCTACTTCCAGACTGAATGTGTTTGGCGACAACCCAGTTTCAATTTTGATGAATTCCTGAATCCGGTCATCGCTCTATGGAGCTCAGAATCGATATAAAAGTCGTTGGGTGTAGATTTTTTTTTCCCGTGGGCTGGTGGACATCTCAAAAGACACGGTGGGCACGTGCCCAAAGTAGTGTGGGACTTAAACACACTAAAAATATCACTCTTTTTGTATTTGTATTGCAACTAAGTATGCGACTTATCTAGCAGCTTTTTTCATCACGCGTAATGAATGTTTGGCAGGTAACTTTACTGTGAGAGTTCCTGCTTTGTCCGAAAGTTTTAGCGCGGTTTGTTAATATCGGGCCGCATCTAAGGGCTTAGTTCTTTGAAGAAGCCGCACTAAATTTGTTTCGTCAAGAATTTGGAGGACCGTTATGTTAAAGTCTCCCAATAAACGTTTTTTATGTTTGCGTGCAAAATTTTTTCGTGTCACCTTTAACCGCGGGAATACCAAGATCACTGCGTAGATCTTCGTTCCTTATATACCACGGCGCATTGACAAATGATCTTAACATTGTGTTTTCAAAAGTTTGTACAGTATTTAGATTCGTTTCACTGGTACAACCCCATAGTTGTATACCATATGTCCAGACCGGCTTTAGCACTTGCTTGTATAATAGCAGCTCCTCTATTGTTGTGCCAACTGCTAGTATAGCTGTATCGTAAGCAAACGTGGCAGCTATTGTATCGTTTGTTTGTGGGATATCACGCGTAAATAGGAGGTACAAGAGTGGTCCAAGGGCGCTTCCTTGGGGTACTCCTGCCAATATTTCTTTGAACTCCGAATATTCGTTTTCAAGTTTCACACAGATGTGTCTATGCTCAAGACACGACACGAAGATTTTATATAATTTTTCAGGCAGAACTTGTCTTTGTCAAAAGCTTGCGACACGTCATGAAATACGGCTGAGCAAATTTTCTTTTCTTCAAAAGCTTTCTCAGTTACATCAGTAATTCGATGAACTTGGTCCACAGACGAATGTTTACTTCTAAACCCAAATTGATGGTCAGGTAAAAGGCGTTTCTGATCAATAACGGGGTGTAAGCGACCGAGTAATATCCTTTCAAAAAATTTTGAAATTATGGGATAGGTCTGTAAGATAATATTTCATTCGGTGATTTTCCTGATTTGAGAACCATAGTTGAACTTCGTTTGTCATTTCCAGGATTTTCTTTATTTGATTAATTCTGATTATTTGGCTCACGGTCGTTCATTACATTGGATATGATCTTGTAGGTGACATTTTATGGAATTTGATCGCTATTTAGAGCAAGACTCCAAGCTAACATTCCAGTCATTGGGCATACTGGTCGATAGTTTGATGAATGCACAGTTCCTCAACGTCATATGCTCATTATCCGGTCCTTGTGCGGGATGTAATAATTTCCTTCATTTACCAAGATGGATGGAAGCATCAGAGTTCCTGACTGCACGAATCAATTAAAGATTATGTACTTACAAAAAATGGGATCACAGTTCAAGATAGAACATAACCTGAGGTTTGTTTGTAAAATAATTTGGTAATATTGATGAATTGATAAGATGTTTGTCTCTACTCATCACATTCAGTTCAAAGTGGATCCATTGTGACACCATTTGATGGCCAACGTGTGTGGGTTCTATAGTTGTTGATGTCTATCTTTTTTCTTCTTTACACATCCACATGATTTTGAAAAACTATATAGATTAGAGAGATGAATTTCTAAAGATCCGTAAAGCATTAACGAAGTAATTTTTAAATACAAATTGGCACCGATACGACTCAGAGTCTAGCATTTTTTCAAAACAATTGTGTATTCTTTTTTCAGTATGAAGACAGCTGCATCTGCATGTCGAAATCGAATAGATGCGTTGGTCACTATGTATATTTCCTCGAAAGCATCGTGGGTCTTGCTACTAAATATCTTTGGGGTTCTTGCACTATAGTTGCTTTTTATGTGTATTTCGTTATGTTTTGTCTATCGAAAGCCAACCCTGGTATCGAAAAGAGCAGGCACAGCTAGCTGATTCTAATATAGCTAGTTCCTCTACTTTTTCGTTCCTATTAAGTAATAGTGTTCTGGCATTTAGATTATTTTGATTTTTTCTGATTGCAAGCCAGCGTCCAAGAAAACGAAATCTTACTGAATTTGGTGACACGAATAATAATTGAAGAATGAAATAGCGTGCATTGTAAAAATTGTTGTATTGTAAAGGGTGTTTTTTTAGAGGTATTGGACTTTGAATTGAAACAAAACACAAGAAAATCTTTTTCATGTCCGTCAATTGGAAGAATAGTTTTATGCCATTAATGTTTAAATATGATTTCGGGCATGTGGTTCGAATAAAGTCAAGTATAGAGGTCCAATTTTCAACCACTTTTTCGAAAAATTAGGGTCGTATGTCGGTAATAAGCTACGAACGTTCCAAGTCCCCTAATGTTTCTGGTTTGTTCGCGTAGACGAACGACTTCACATATCCCCAAAGAAGATCACACGATCTTGGTGGCCAATTGACAGGTCCATTCCGCGAAATTATGCGCTCATCGAATTTTTCTTTCAATAAATCGATTGTGACGTGTGCTGTGGGGCATGTAGCGCCGCCATGTTGGAACAACATCTCATCCACATTCATGCCATCCAATTCGGGAACAAAATAGTCGGTTATCATGGCTTTATAACATTCTCCATTAATGGTAACTGACTCTCCAGCATCATTTCGGAAGAAGTATGGCCCTCTGACTCCAACAGTTGATAGACAAAGCTCCAATTGCTGTGCACGGTGGCGAATCGATTCATACGGGTCCTCTTCAACACTTTGCTCTACAGCGGCAATTTTTTCTTAGGTTTGCACTCTTCGACGTCTCTGCGGATGCGTATCATGGAGTAAACGTAGTGCGAAAACGATCCATGGTTAACCGAATCAATTGCTCTGATGGACGATTATGTCGACCATAAAATGGACAGAGCTTGCAGCAAACTTCGCGAACTGAACCATTATTTTCGAAATAAATTTGCACGATTTGCAAGCGTTGTTCATTTGTCACAATGAAATGGCAAACCAAACTGAACATAAGTGACATTAGAGTTACTCGAATTGACTATAAAATATTAGTTTTATCTCAACCTCTGAAATTGCCAAAAACTATTTGTTCGCATAGGTTCCATTCCCCATCCTCGAGAGAAAATATGTGAAAAATGTGAAGAGAAAATATCGTCTCCAATGAGGTATTTACAGTAAATGTTGAGGGATTCATATTTTCAGTTCTTAAAGTTCGCAACAATCGCTTAAAATGACTTTAATCTCTGTGAGGTTTAGTTATCAGGACTAAAAATTCGGTTCTACATTCAATTATTGTACGTAAATTTACATTTTTCCCACAAATAATGGGACTTTCAGTTAAACGCTTATTCCGATAAGCAAATTTTAGAAGCTTCTCATGATAAATTTACACTCTTGGACGTTTGCCAAACTTTTGTAAGAGGTATTGACTTACTTTAATGACGCTACAATCAGGGATTAACCTCGGCCTCAAGCAATTACTACTGCATCCAACGTGAGCCGGAGTATTGTTGTATATTCGGTCTACATGCCCTAGCCACCTTAGACGTCCAATGCGAAGTATTTCGACCACATTTCAATACGGCCCATGCATTAGCCCCGTAGAGAAGGACTAGGTTGATCAGAATATTATATAGGATCTCCTTAGTAGTTCGAATGAAGGCTTTGATACGAAATTGCCTTCTTAACCAAAAGAAACGTTGGGTATAATTATTATTCATTTTATTTCTGACGAGATGCTTTTGTCAGAATTATTAGCGGAGCCGAGGTAGATAAAGTCCTTTACTATCATAAATTTTAATCTTTCTTTGATGAGGTTTTGTCCAATTCTTCAATGTTGGTTATGTGGGCTTTCATTTTAAAAAGATGTACTTGGTCTTAAATTGTATTACTAACGCATTTTTGTTTACGGAATTTGAACCAGGGACCCCGCTCTTAATAGTCCATTAACCACTATTAACCACTAGGCCACTGCACCCACTCAAACGAAATGACACATCTTTTATATGAATATATTCTATGGGTACACTCGTGGCCTTAAAAATTAGCGTACAAACCTTCTCAAAGATACAAATTCCCTACCAGTATAGCAACTTTCTCTCGCTTATGCATCATGAAAAAAAAACACACTGAAATCAAAATGCGCACATTGTCTGTGGTCTCCTACTTCCTCCCCTCAAATCAACCCCCATTCAGTGAGATTCTCCCCTAATGATTGACTTAACTTCTCCGCAATCAATTTCATTCTTTTTTCTCTTATTTTTTTCATTTTCATTTCACTCTTAATCCGGCAACCGTTTGCGTTGTGCGCATTGCGAAATAACTACTACAGAGCACAACAACCGCCAGCAATCAGTGGAATTACCTCCTCGGCCAAAAAAGGAGCCCCAACCCCTACCCCATTCGACAACAACAACGGCAACTGTGAACACATTTGTCTGCGAGTAGCTCAATCTTCTATTCAGATGCCCAGCAATTGCCATTTGGATACAATCGTCTTCATCATCAACAAGTGCAAGTGGAATAATGTAAACGGATGAGTACGTGTATTTCGAAAATGATAACTCGCAAATAGATACACAGACCAATTAAGAGATGTAAAAAAAAAGTTTCCACAGTGTGACTGTAAAGCGAACCAAATTTTTCAAAAAAAAAAACACAATAGTGTCAATTAAAAAAAGCAACAAACAAAAGTGTCAAAAACAAAAAAACGGTGAAAAATATTCTCATTCTCTGCATCGACGAGTGTACTATACATCGAATGAAAATGATAAAATCTACGGAACGTAGTAGAGTCCTTGTGATAGCCATTTCGGTATTGTTTGTGGTAGTTAACGGAAGTGAGATCGCGAGTGACATCAAACCTGTCCATCAGAATGAACACAACTTCAAGAACCAAAAGTTAATCGAAAGTAAAATCATTCCCGAGGTCAGCATTGTGCTGAAGGATAAGGATAATGCACGCGACGATAAGTGGGAACAGACCAGACGATTCATGGAGGACGGTCTACCCGTCCTGGACGTTTACGGATACAAGCCGAAAAAAGGTGAGTTGCATATAAATCGCAAGTCAATTTACTGTTTTATCATAGAGCAAAACTAACAAAAACGGATGGTGTTTTGATATCTTTTGCTACGGCTTAGTTTGCAAGTCAAGCTTAATCTCATTGGATGCCAAGGCCGAAAAATTTAATAAACTATGCCCGGCACGTGACTAGATTATTCTATTGAAGATGTGTAGTGGATTATTTATCCACTTAGCTACATTATTTCTATTTTTGTTGGCAGTCTTTTGAACTGTGCACTTGGCAGGAGGACAGGGGGAGCTTTTTTTATTGCGATTTTATTTGTTGCCATAAAATTGTGTTCTCGATTAAGGCTATTTTCGTTTTATCAAACCGGATTTCATCTTGTAGGATTTCTTTCGCATGCGAAGTAGATGGTTAATATTTAATTCATCGTTTGTACCTTCATAGATGAGTTGATTTTATTTTATTTTATTGGAATACGTGTTCTAACGCAGTATAACAGTTGTTATTGAATAACTTAAATAGAGATGTTTCAGAGTATCCTGTTAAATCAGAACATACGTACCTTGTTGGTAGGTTAAAGCCAACAAAGCCAATGCATGTGTTGCAGGATATGATGGATAGGATAGCAATGTTTTGTCAACAATTTAATTTTTTTTTTCTTAATGAACTCTCGCCCAAGGAGAGTTTATTCCTCTTCGATTCTTAATATCTAACTTAAGCGCCATATCATCAATGATCGCTTGATCCTTAAACTAACGCTTTAGTCCTTCTTGTCATCTCAAACCTTTGCGTTAAAAGACACATTTCGGTTTAAGAGACACATCAGGATTAAGGGACACACTTAACTGAAAGATTCATTTTGGATTATGTTCAACAGCACGCGGTTATTACTTTTCATCCGTTTAAAATTTGAGGTCCCACCAACATGCTAGATCCATCAAAAAAAAAAAGGGTTGAAGATTTTCCGACGAATATTTTACGTAAGAAGTTCTTCGTTCATTTTATAATTTTGTACAGCTGGACGACGATGATCAAGTTCTTATATTAATAAACCACATTAGTTCGAGTACTGAATTGCATTTTAAACCCGAAAAAGAAGTGCTTGGCGAGATTTACACCTTTTTTTGCAGGTGGCCATGGCTCAGAGGAATGCGTAGTTGACTGCTAAGCCAAGCGCTGCGGGTTCAAGCCCCAGCGTCGGCAGCATTTGTTTTCTACGAAAATTGCCAGCTTACCTGACGCCACCTGTGCGATAATATGAGACAATATAAATCGATGTCTCCTCCTCTGTGCCACGTAGGTTTATGTTGTATGTCTTTCCTTCTATGTATCTATCCGTCTCTCTCTGTTGTATAAATGTCTTGATCTGTCCCAGCCGATGGCCTCAGTCGCCAGTGCTGTTATGTGTCTGTAGTTCGTTGCATTCATGTGCGAAGTACTGTGATGTCAATGTCAATGTCACACCTTTTTTTATTCCTGCTGGCTCAATAGCGGAGCCAAGATAGGCAAATTTTCATCCCACCTCAAAGTTGTAGCCGTCAAAAACAGAATCCAAACTTCAAATTATCAACGATAGATTTTTAAGACACAGATTACATAAAATACTATCAAAGGACTATGTATTTTCTATGGCGTATGAGTACTATTTCATGTCCAATAATATACTCTGGCGTATGAGTACTATTTTCGACAAAATGTAGCTTAGTGATTATTTGTAAGAAAGAAATATTTTCCCAAAGCAAACGAGATCCGATAGGAATGACTACGACCCATTGCGGTCTAACCGCATCCATCCTAATTACTACATTTAAGTAGCGCTATAGCCCAAAATGAACCTGGGATTCAACCAAAGTGCTCCTTCAAATGTTTACTGAATCAGAAGTCGGGTTGCGAATCGAATAATCTTCAAGCTTCAGTATTTGTGTCCATTCGCTCAACGATTCCTAGCCATCTTGAGTTTTTTGTACAGGTCTATGTCGATACTTCGACAAGCCCGTCTCCATAGCCCATCAATGCTTTGAAAATCTTCCTCTGTCTCAAAATGGCTACGGATTCTTTTATCCGTTTTTGATTCTGCCCATGCTTGGGGTCATAGAGCACGACTGGAAATGATAAGGGTGTACGCTGCATCAATAAGAGACACACAACATCAATGAATAGGCAAAACGTCACAATCAGTAAGCGACTTGTCTACCTCGGCTCCGCTATAAACCTTGAAAACGACATCTCGTCAGAAAGCAAACAATGCGTTGGGGCTGGGCTAATTGAAGAGGCAGTCTGGTAGACGCAAAGGGCTTTAAAAGTAATTCAAAGAAATGTGATTTCATATTTGTCTTGTCAAGACCTTAAATCGGGTAAAATTCAGACCGATATATAATCGTAGATCGTAAATCGTAAATCCATGAATACATTCAAAATGTCACTCATGGAAACTGCTTCGATGTCAAGTTCTGCCTTACAACCTGTAAGCTGAATGTCATTATAGTCAAACATATCAGTTATGTGGAATATAAATGAACGATTAATGTCATTTAAATCAAAGTATTTTCATAGTCAGTCGCACCTATTTAACAAAAAGTTTAACAGACAGTTTTTGATGGTAGCGAAGTGCACAGATTTGAGGAGTAATAGTTTCACCTGCAAGATTAAATACCAACTGTGTAAAGTCAGCACTTCTGTCATTAGCTTACAAATGGTATTCCGTTTCATTGACACTTGGTTTTTTTTTATCGTCTTAATAGAATTGATTATTGTGGACTCCTGTTCTTAGTAATAATTTCTTATAAGCTTCTGCAAATAAATCGGTTTTCCTATTAGATTTAGCGCCTACTCAGCACGAAGTCAAATTTAATGCTGCTTGAAAAGTCATGTGAGACCTTGATCTACAAAAGCAATGTCCTTATATCCTGTTGTAAAATGCAATCTTAATTGATTGTTTCTTTTGCCATTTTGTATTTGGGCACCATTTAATGTAGGTATGCAAATATTGAATGACTTAAAATAAAACAGCCGAATTCATTTGGATTAGTTTTTGAGTACAACATCAATTAAGCTTCCGCCTCTATTCGCCCTTTTTCTGTTTTTTCTATCACTTTTTCTAGGATCTGGGACGATATAGCGATGATTTTGGCGCAATGACCACTTTGAGCTTATCAATGGTCTGAGGCTTGCTGCCGTTTTTTTTGCTTTTATATAAAACTTCAAATAAAGTCTGTAGGGGTCAAATCTGGAGATTTCGGTGCCCAAATAAATATCTTTGTTTTTGCACAGAACACCGCCATCTTTGTTCTGTTAAAACCAGTAATCATCCAGACCTTTTCACACATTTTTGGACAGACAGAATGAGCCAACCAACATGCAGCGATATGGCAATCAATATCGCTGTTTCGTCTGTTTCTTCCCTGAAGAATAATGACCTTTTGAAGAACAATGCCTTTTCGATCAGGCAATGGTGCTTCATGGATCTCGAGTGTGTCTTTTGTAATGCGGTAATTTTGATTATTTACGGGGAAAAATCAGGTTCTGTGCCAACATTTGGGATGGCTGTCTTTCAGCAATATTCTTAGATATCAGATTCAATTTTCTTTATTCAATTCACCACGAGGAGGTTGCACTAAAGCCAAAATGCTGAGCGCTGTGACGATGTGACTCATTTAGGTTCTCGACAATACTCTTTCTTATATTTTCAACCAGTTCATTAGAACGTCTCTCAAATTAAAAACGAAATGTCGAGGTCCAGATGATTACTATGGACGCCCAACCAATTTGGAGCCCAAACGACGAATAGTGTTGCAAGACGGTGTTTGTTAGACACGATATTTTTGACAAAATGTAGGTTTTGTTAACAAAATTTTGGTGACTTGTATAATGTACAGTACTGATTCGGGGCGATGTTTCGGCGTAAAGTATTTCATGGTTAAAAGTTTCAAAAACATGTCAACTAAAGTCATAGGTTAATAAATGTCAAAGGTTTTTAATGTTTACATAAAGATAAAAAAAAATATGGCGCACCATGTATACGGCTGTCCAAATACATGTTTATTTCTAAAAAGAAAACATACTAGTACAATTGAAAAAAAAAGGTTTAAATACCTGGCTCATACAGGGCCCCAAACACAGCTTCTATATTAATTTGTTTATATGTACAAAGTTTTGTTACTGCCACAATGAATGGTACAAATAGGGTTTAACCGCCACTGCAAGCATGACAGTTTTATCCCCCTGGATGCTTGTCAGAACTTCGCAAAAGGTGGAGCAATGAAAAAAAAAGGAATTGTCACTCTTTAGATCTGAACCAGGGACCCCGCGCTAGGTAGTCCAACACACTAACCACTATAAAATAATATTGAATTGTTCGAAGCAATCTGAGCACAGATGACCTTTTACATGAAAATATATCTCCAAACCCCAAGGAGTAACGTCTACCCACCTTAACTCGATGAAACCCAACGCAACTCTCTTGAATGAAAGCATAATCAGAAGCCACAATCATTCGCCGTTTATGCTCAATTATGTTTTTTCTGTTTCCTACTCGGCCGACCGACGACGTCTACGTATTCTTGTCCATATTCACATTAGCAATTCCCAGCGCGTAACGTCTACGGGAATGAGTTTTATTAATAAACAAAATGACACACTCTCATGCCATGCCGCCGCGTCAGTCGGCACTGCTCGTCTACATACACGTCGAACTTCCCAGCACACCCTTTGACGGCATACTTAATTAATTTAAGTTCCAGAATTTCAATGAGCCAATACACGTGTGTCACATTTTTTTGTCATAGTATATGATACACGCATTGGAATTACTTTTACTGGGCTTACTAATAAGCAATCCTTTTCCATTTGCAGAAATCCCATTCACATTAATTATTCCGAAAATCGATGTCCGAACTATCGACAAACCAAGACTGAAGGAATTCATGTTGGAGCACATTGTGCCTGGCAAGGCGTTCGACACGTTCACCGACGAAGAGCACTACGGCAACGGGAATGGCCACAAAATTACATTCCGCAAGCTGGAGAAGTCCCACACCAACCAGTGGCTGCTGAACGGCTTCCAAATAGTGCACAAGCAACGACTGAGCGATAATTTAATTGCCATCTCGATTGACGGCTACCTGGGCGACAGGAAGTCCCCATACTCGAAGAGAAACATCCAGGAAACGAATAGGTAGATAGTTATTCCCTGAGACCAGGTGTGTATGTTGAAATATAAAATTTGTCTTGCGTGTTTCTCTGTAGTCGGTATAACGAACCACAACGATTAGAAATGCGAAATGCCACCACGAAGAACGAACCAGTGCCGAAGGAATCGAAATCGAGTCCTCTCATGTCATTCCTGATAAGTATGAAAACCGGAACAAAAGTTTTCCAACATTTCCTCAGCAAAAGCAATCTCACCCATATAATGGACGACGGCCCGTATACGATACTCATTCCGGCTGATAATGCCTTTCAGCGGTGGCACCCCATCGATTGGGGATTCTATCCATTCAGTGTGCACGAGTTCACCGAGAGTGTCCTGCGAAATCACTTTCTACCCACACAAAAGCCAATACGAATGGCAGATGTAAAAAATGCAGATCGCATGACAATGCGAACAATGGGTGGCGAAAATGTTGTATTTCGTGGTTATCGTAAGTGCCTGGGTTGGGGGAGTAAGGTCTAGAGGACAAGTGAGTGATAATAACTATTTTCTTATGTTACAGCATCACCATCTGTAAACAACGTGTCGATAATGGCCGATTATACGCTCTCCAATGGTAACCAAGTCTTTATCATATCCGAGGTGCTCTTCGTCTCAGAGGCGGTAGTATCTAAATTGCACCAGGTAAGCTCAGAGGTTAAGTAATTTCTAATGTATGGAGGGAAGTCATTGTTCATTTGTTTGCAGATGCACAAGGATAAGGAAACACCGCCGCTTTTGGCATTCCCATGGTTTGGCGCGCAATTCCTTTCGCATTCGTTCCTCGCACTGGAAAGGGATCCACGATTTACACAGATTACGAGGTAAGTGTAAGAGGGAGATAGTGATGGACTATACATAGAAGGGTTGACATGAAAGAGGGAATATACCTATATGTATGAATTTTGATAAATTTTTGATAATTTCAGACAATTACTTTAGAAGGTCAATATTCAATAGGAACCTTATGATAGATAAAATAAAACAAAGGGCCGGTTAAGTGTTTCCAACGTTTTTTGAAAATAACCAAGATTTTCAATAAAATGTTTGTTTCCCCTTCTAGGTTGTATATGTCTAGATACAATTTGTAGACCACTATAGCATTAGGCAAATCTTTATAGCGACGAGCTCGCTGTATCACTACGCCATTTAACGTTTATTGCTGATAATTTGTGTCTGTAATGCATGGACTTACTTAAGGAGTGCTAGAGTCCGGAATGAACCTAGCCCAAAAGCAACATGCATCAGGTCCCTAGCCTTCTGATGGTATATAGATGAAAAGTGAGGTAGAGCCCTTAGTACCTACATATAGGTTGCACTGATTTATTGAAGATTGTGCCTCTGGTGTTGGCTCAGGAGTTTTGTACAATCCCCTCAAGAATTCTGTTAAAGAAGTCACAATGTATAAAGACCTCAAGAATTCTGTTAAAGAAGTCACATGACAATGGTTCGACTTTTTTTGTATCGAATTCTTCGGTGAGGTCAATGCTGACATCGATACCGAATAGTCCACCGTCAGCCTTCATCGACGGACGAGCTTGAACGGTATACCAAAACTAGACATGAATCTGTTTAGTTGGTCTCTATAAACGCTGACGTATGCAGCTTTGAAATAGTTAAATAGGCGAAAGGTATCGATTTGGACTTCTTGGTTTTTATCTAGGAGCTGCCGATGATATTATTAGTTACATTATTAAGAACTGAAAAGGTTATTGGATGTTGGAGACCGTTTTCACGCCTTTACATACTACGTCAGACAGAACCTTGTAGAACCTTAATGAGGAAATGTATGCCTCCGTAGTTGGCGCAGTTGAAAGGGTCCCCTTTATCACTAATGATAGCCCCCGACTTGAAAGCCATTATTTACCTCAGCGTTGTAAGGCTTGTGTTTAGATATTGCTCTCCCTTATTTATTAAGAGCGGATGACTGGTGTTTTTCGCTATTGTCACCAATATGAAATGATCGATTTTGCCTGACAGCGGGAAATTCTTTGTAATCTCCGTTTAACAGTCTGCAGAAGTCGTTTTTTTCATATTCCCAGCATAGACTGTTGACCAGCTACGATCTTTAATTGTTCCTGCTGATAGAATTCTGTTCGCGCCTTGTATCTTTGGGTTATATGTTTTACACATTCAAAGTCAAACCCTTCTATGCAATCAATCGGGCGCTTTTTGTGATTTTTTTCTTCATTTATAAAAGCCGGTGTTCTTCCATCCATCTATGGTTAAAACAGTTCAATAGCTTATTTGGCTGTTATCGCCTTAAGCTGCTGCTTTGGTGGCATTTTTCTTCAAAGAATAGGTTTCTTGATAGTGGAAGGGAGAAATACAGCTGTTAGAGCATTTTGACGACATCTCTTTTGCTCTTTGACTTAAGAGCTTGGTGCTCTGCGTATTCCCCAAAGTTTTAAGCGATCTCTAAAGATGGCAGCCCTTCGACATTAAAGTTTTTTATAGTATTCCGCCATTTTTGTGGCGTATGAAATATAACAACGATATATGGTGGTCCTGGCCGATGTAAGACTCTTGGAATATGTGGAGATCTAAAATACTGAATGCGTGCCTTTGGTATATTGCAATGTGGTTAATTTACATTATGGTTCGGAGACCGTAATGTCCCTTGCATTATGGCTGTAAATCTTCTTTCCACAGAAAATTCAATCAGCCTTAATCAGTTCTCAGATGCGGTGTGTGCTTTGCGGCAATACTGTTAAAAAACCAGGCTTCCTATTTCAGTATTAAAATCCCAGTATGGGCCCTTAGTGATGACATCTTTATCCTCTGCGTGACTCTATATATGGCTTAGGTTTGTAAATTTGGGATTGATGTGGATTGTAATAATGTTTTGAAGCATATGTCTCATTCCTTAATAAATTACTTATTTAGAATGGCTGATTCTGATAGTGAGCAGACTGAGCATGGATCGTAATAAATGTCACAGTTTTTTGTCCTTCTTTTGTCCGGTCTATTCCATCGTATTGTTCGACTTTTCAGATACCAAGCATGGTTGTCAAAATAAAATCATTCCTTTTTGGTTGCTTCGTAACAATCTTTTTCCTACCTGATTGAGTAGTTAACCCAAAGGGCCAAGACAAATGACATGTTCCATAAACATATTTTTTCTTATAATAATTTCATTGTCAAACTCACTAACAAAACATTTCATTATAGATACCTTAACAATGCTGAAATTGCGCCACACGTCTCAGGAGCAAACTACACTTTCTTCGTTCCCGATGATGAAGCATTTGAACGACTTGGATTTGATCTCCTAACCGATGATGTTTTGGTAAGTGTTTGTAGCTTGGAATCCCATCAAAAATTAAGCATAACAATTTTTCTAGGCCTCAACTCGTGGAGTAAAAATGCTGCTGAATCACTTCATACGCGGACGGCTCTACGATCGTGATTTAAAGGACGGCGAAGTCTTCGAAACAATTGGCGGTGGATCTATAAAGATCACCCGCAGACCAGGAAGCAATGTGACCGTAAACAATGCCAAAATCACCGAAAGCGAAGTATTCGTCTACAACCTGGGTACAATGTTCTATTTGAGTGATGTCCTATACTCCGATATTCTTCGAGAATATGTGTCGACTAAGTCGCACTCTGGCGTCAATAACAACTTCGAAGCATCCGGACATGGAGTGAATTTCCGAACATCATCTCTGGCACCACCCAGTGATGTTGAAATTGTGCCCAATGAATTCTTCACCGAGCAGAGTGGAACCGGTGACTTTCCGGTTCACGATGAGGAAATTGAAGATGAGGTTATTACACCGAAGGCATTACCCGTCCGGTTTAATTTCGAACCGCCAAAATAAGCTCATCGAAGTACTAAACATGTAACGGAGAGTCAACATTCCAATTGTTCCCTATATATGCGCTCTACACCACATTCCCATTGCCCCCTCAATACATACAAAACGAACCTCTACTCATGATACATTCCACATCCGCCCCTCCCCAACAACAAATATATGTGATTAAGGATATTTTATAATTTACAAGATTTAATTTATACGAAGGAAACAAAAACAAAAGTAAGATTAACTGATTCGAAACAGCGAGAAAAAGAATATTTTGTAGGCTAAGGATATGCGTTAAAATAACGCTTTAAATGTCGTATATTATTTTCTCAAGAAAATAACACACACATACACACAAAAACAAAACAAATTAGTAACATATCTAACGAAAAAAAAAACTTTTTTCACAAAATTCACAAGTCAATTGCACGTCTAATAAATGTTTTCTTTTAAAGAATACACGATGTGAACCTAATGGCTAAAGGATTTAACCGCACACCAGCCATTTACAGAAAAGAAAAAAAAAATACGCAGATAAAACTGCATATTAATATAATTATTGTTAGTAACTTTTATAAAAAAAAAGATAAAATGTGGCGTTTTTATTTTTTTAAGTTTATGGATTTTAACATTTAGAAGAGTAGATTATATATTTTTTAATTGATAATTATTAACAATTTAAATATATATGTGTATTTAAAAAAAAAACAAATATATTCCATTTATGTAATATTTTGTTGAGTATGTAAAGAAATGAAATGAAGAAACAGGAAAAAATATTATTAATATATGTATAAACATTTTGCAAATAAAATAAATAAAATTAAATAAACTAGCTGGTAGTAGTTTATTTAAAAAAAAATATATGAGAAGGCTACAATCCACTGTGTGGACGTTTTGTACTTTATCCCATCCCGTCAGCCTTCATTGACGGATGATCTCGAACGGTATACCAAAACTAGACATGGCTCTGTTTAGTTCGTCTCTATAAACACTGACGTATGCAGCTTTGAAATAGTTAAATAGGCGAAAGGTATCGATTTGGACTTCTTGGTTTTTATCTAGGATCTGCCGATAATATTATTAGTTGGTGAACCACATTATTAAGAACTGAAAAGGTTGTTGGAGACCGTTTTCAGGCCTTTATATACTACGTCAGACAGAACCTTGTAGAACCTTGATTAGGAAATGTATGCCTCCGTAGTTGGCGCAGTTGAAAGGGTCCCCTTAATCACGAATGATAGCCCCCGACTTGAAAGCCATTATTTTCCTCAGCGTTGTAAGGCTTGTGCTTAGATATTGCTATCCCTTATTTATTAAGAGCGGATGACTGGTGTTTTTCGCTATTGTCACCAATATGAATTGATGGATTTTGCCTGACAGCGGGAGATTCTTTGTCATCTCCGTTTAACAGTCTGCAGAAGTCGTTTTTTTTTCATATTACCAGCATAGATTGTAGACCAGCTACGATCTTAAATTGTTCCTGCTGATAGAATTCTGTTCGCACATATGAGAAGGCTACAATCCACTGTGTGGATCGTTTTGTACGCTTTCCCATCCCATCCTTAAGACAAATATCCCAAAAATGTCGGATTTATGGCGATGAAATATAGAAAATGTCATTGTCATAACATATTATTCAGACTGTTTATCAAAATCATTTATGGTTCGACAAAGAACACCGTTTTTCGCCTAGTTATGCTATGAGGTGTGTATAGGAATGGTTTTTGTATGAAAACGCCTCCAGAAAGTTGGCGTGGCTTAAATTGATATATGGAATAAATTTTTATATTAACAGAACCAATGATTTTGCATCACCATTTTTTTCGAAATGTTAAAGTATCTCTAACGGTTTGGCCTAAGACTATCTTTTTTTTTGAAAAGGGAGCGTGGGAATGTGCGGATTTCAAAATTTTGTACACTTGTTCTGCTGGGAGCAACAACAAGCACGTGTACCAAATGTCATCATTCTAGCTCAAACGTACGAACGAACGGACGGACATGGCTAAATCGATTCAGCTATCGATTCTGAGTCGATCCATATGCATACCTCAACGCAATTATTACTCTATGTTACAAACTATGTATCAAAACTAATATACCCCTATGGGATAGGGTATAAAAGTGTGGGAAGATTTAGGTGTCCCAACATTGTGAATTGGCACAGCAGGCCGGTTAGTACCCAGGGTCTGGCTTTTTCCCACAACCATTCATGTGTTCCTGTACGATTGCGGGACCTCCTATTTTATAGTGAATCTGATATTGCTAGCATGATTTCTCAGTGTAGTGACACATCAGCGAGTAGTGATCTGTCACTACTCTAGCAAACACACACCGAAGACATGAACAACTGCAGGTAGTCAGTAGCCAGTGCCCCAGTTAGTTAACTATCTGCTACTTACACGAAAGACGAAACAAAAACGAACCCCACATTACAATTCACAACTCAGGTTGGTTTTTTGTAGTAATGAACATCAACCCGCGTTGACATTCGTCTTTCGTGTGTATACCTTAACCGAGTTGATAAATTCGGTTTGCATTTTTCGATTCGGGCTATTGCTGCTATGAACAGGATTGAAGGCAACCGGTTGACACTTGTTGGATATTGTGTTTGTCGACGTTTTTCCTTTAAATATGACTCATGATGGCGTTGGCAGTTGAAAATGTTTAGTTTTTCAGTTCAGTTGTTTGCCGGACCCAAGAAAATCATCTATAGTGTGGGAAGTTTTCCAAAAAAACAAATGAAGGAAGAGTTACTTGCAATAAATGTGTTTCATTTTATAAATTTTCGGGAAAACAAGTATCTTGGTGACACATACTAATGAAACCCCCACGTAACCCCAACTCGGGTTACAACTCGGGTTACAACTCGGCTTACTAAGGGTCAACATCGCGTTAACTGGAGTTGAGAAAACTTCGGTTTGGCACATCACTAATCTTCTTTTCCAATTATGTATTTCAAAAGTTTTTGAAAGGATATTACTCGATCGCTTACATCCCATTATTGAGCAGAAACGCCATTTAGCTGACCATCAATTTAGGTTTACTTCTAAACCCTTCATTCGACTGTAGACCAAGTTAATCGAATTACTGATGTAATTGAGAAAGCTTTCGAAGAAAAGAAAACTTGCTCAGCCGTATTTCTTGACGTGTCGCAAACTTTTGACAGGGTTTGGCATAGAGGCCTTCAATACAAATTAAGACAAGTTCTGCCTGAAAAGTTATATAAAATCCTCGTGTCGTATCTTGAGCAAAGACTTTTCCGTGTGAAACTTGGACGCGGATATTCAGAGTTCAAAGAAATATTGGCAGGAGTACCCCAAGGAAGCGTCATTGGACCACTCTTGTACCTCCTATTTACGCGTTATATCCCACAAGCAAACGATACATTAGTTGCCGCTAAGAGATCTGGTTATTCCCGCGGTTAAAGATGAAACGAACAATTTAGCACGCAAACATAAAAAACGTTTATTTGGACACGTTAACACAACGTCCTCCAAATTATTGGCGAAACAAATTTATTGCGGCGCCTTCAAAAAACTAAGCCCTTAGCTTTGGCCCAATAATAACAAACTGCGCTATAAATTGCGGAAAAAGCAGGAACTCTCACAGTAAGGTTACCTGCCAAACATTCATTACTCGTGATAAGAAAACTGCTAGATAAGACGCATACTTAGTTGCAATACAAATACAAGTGGTGGCTTAAGTGGGTTAAAGTCTCACACTACTTTGGGCACGTGCCCTCTCGTGTCTTTTGAGATTTCCACCAGGCCACGGAATAAAACCTCTTCACGAGAGGAGGGCCATTGAAAAATAATTTAGGAGTTGCCACGGCTATAAATCGTCGCACTTACCATCTTGTCACAGAGCTTATAAAGCCACTAATTACTATCACTGCTATCATTGAGAGGGGAGTCTGTTTTTTTTAAGAACACCAGTACTTTTATTCAACAATCCTATTTGCATAGGCGTTTGGATATACCCAACGAAATTGCGAGAGCGGTATGTGCTACCAAGGATTATAAAGTCATACAGATGACGCATTGAGAAGAAAAACAGAAACTTTTGCTCACTAGCTTTGCATACGGCTGTGCCAGTACGACCCGACATAAAACAATTTTTTTCTACGCAGTGCGCCATCTGTATGACTTTATAATTGTTGGTACTACGGATAGGATTAAAAGTCTATTGGAACCGCTAAGAGGTTCCTCCAGGTTGGATTTATATGACATATTATGCATGTCTGCTATTTTTTTATGTTCCTCTTGTAAAAATATTTGTTTTTGCGATCAATAGTTGATGGATTTAAAAAATTTAAAATGTTATAAAATAGACAATTTTATTCTTTGTTTTCTCTTATATTTGTTTAGTCAGAAAATGAAATGTTTTTTTTTTTAATGCTGCAAATATAAGAGAACTGCCAGACATGATAAAAAATGATCACTCATTCAATAGCTCAAGTATTTAAGCCAATAAAGTAGGATAAGTTAAATTTTAATGATATAAGCATATATTGATCCTAGTTCATGTATATAAGAAATTGAAGATGTTTAAAATTAAGAGCATTTTAGCTAATTTTTTCGATAAGGAGTATCATGTTTAATTTTTTTAAATGTTTGATAACTCAAATTCGTGTAATTAAAAAAAAAAAAACTGAAGTGCGTGTACTCGGTTGGAAAGTCTCTCAAATTGAGAATACATTTAAAGAACATCTGGTGCTTTACTCATTTGGAATTTTTAAGTTTTTTTTTATAAACTTTTCTAATGTGAAACGAACCAATAACGCTCTAGGAGTGCAAAAAAAAAACAGTTTTTTGGTGCAACAGGCTCGTTATTACTCAGGGCCAAATAAAAAATCGTTTAGGTGTTGCTACGGCTGGGAATCGAAACCAAATCGTCTGTTCAGGGCAGGTCATCGCAAGAGCGCCCTAAAATATTATATCTGTAACAAGGAGACTGATCTCTTACGAGCGTTCGCTGTGCCAGCGGTTGCAGCGTTGCAGCTCTATAAGACGGATTCCACATTTTTAAATAGAGTCCAGAGTGTATATTTCGGGGCCGAACTCCAAACATGAGAACAGTATTTAAAGCCTGGTCGTTTTTGGGTTTTATAGAGAAATAGAAGCTGGGCTTGTGTAAAATATTAGCTCTGAAAAGGTAGCTTAAAGCAGCTGATTTGGCCATTATAGTTACATCTGACATAATTGTGATCAACACCAGATGCATAGATCTTTTTGCAATTGTAACGAGTTCTTATGAATTGGCGCAACAGGCCCGTTAGTACCCAGGGTCTAGCTTTTTCCTACAACCATTCATTTGTTTCTGAATCTGATACTGCTAGCATGATTTCTCAAAGCAATGATACATCAGTGATCAGTGATGTGTCACAACTCTAGTAAACACACACTTAAGATATGAACAATGACAGGTATGTAGTCAGAAGCCAATGGCCCAGTCCGTCAACTATCTGTCACCTACACGAATGATGAAACAAAATTTGAATTAGGTTTTCCTTTCTCTATTCTCTAGATCACATTTATTTGCATCTTTGCTAGTGTGCAGCTATATCGATAAAAGGTGTTTCATTTGATTAATCAATATTAGAGTACTATCATTCTATTGGTTTGGTTTTCTTTGTTTCGCTGGTTGATAGAAGCAGATATTTTCTCTTCAGTTGACTTTCATTAGACTAACAATCTCGTATGATTCAACCTTTTCTATGAAATCTTTTTATACATATTTGGCTTACAGACAGCAGTTTAGCCAGCAGTAAACCTGAAAGCCAGTATTCTTGACCTAAGCATAACATAATATACCGATCATTTCCATACCCATTTATGTCTCGAGTGTAACTTGCAGATTACCATTCCCAGTTGTCTTGAATGGGTGACATACAGATACAGATGAAAATACGACTCACATTTACGCAAATGGGCCTACTGTCGGACTCAGGTAGAGACCTCTTCTCCGAGTTTCTTTACTATAACATATCCATTTCTTAAGAACTTTTGGGTTTTGCATAAGTAAATGAATTCCGAATAACAATGCCTTGTCCAGCTTGAAGTGTAACGTGATATTCGCTAAGGATATCTGTGCTAGTGGTAGGGATATATCCAAAGAGATGATTGTCGCTCGACATGGAAAAAAAGCAAACGACCATCTTTTTGCTACTTGCTTACACATATACCCTTTATTTTAAAATAAAAATTGTTATATTGAAATATTTAATAAAGAGCACAATTTAGTATTTCCTTAAAAAAAAAACTCGCGTCACTATTCATATATTGAGTGATGTATTGAGTCGTCTGATTTATAATAAAAATGCTTTGAGCTGCTGTCAGAACTATCATGGGAACTATCGTGAGAACTGTCTTTCGAACTGTCTTTCGAACTGTCATCAGAACTATCATGGGAACTGTCTTTAGAGCTAGAACTATCCTTTGAACTTTCATCAGAACTGTCATGCGAACCGTAATCGACGCGATAAGCAGTTGTCCAAACAAAGCTCTGTAATTCCAAATAAGGATTAGGATGTAAAAAATTGTTTAAAAATTAATCTCACCGTAACAAAGATTATACTTATGACGGCTAAAAGACGAAATGATATTCTCTCCATTTTGAAGTGGGTTCTGAACTGGTTCATTTTGAAACCTACAATGGCAATTTATATGCAGACATGTTGTGAAAAGAGCAGTGAGAAATTGATGTAACTAGTCCATCGATTATAAAATGCCTATAACAGTTAATTATTATTAATTTCTATAGACGCATGCAATAGATGGTAAAGTTATGGGGCGGACATAATTTAGCACACTTTTGTTAAAATATGAACATGCAACCCTATCATCGTTAATCATCGTTGATGACCCAAATTAGACTTAATTTATGCTAAATATGTTCTTTTAATTACTATGCATAACCAGAACAGTCATCAAGCACTTGTCAAATTGGAAACATCAAATGCACAGTTGAAAATGTTAAAAATAGTTCATTCTGGCAAAAGATTTTTTTTTCTTCAGGGTAGTACATGACGATGACCACAATTATCACTTACTCTTTCATAAGTCCTACCACACCAAAGCATTATCCCTTACCGTTACCATCTTTCAAGTTTGTCAAAAACATTTTTGTTTTCTTACGTTTTGAAATGTAGTCAGGATTAGTCAGGCTCCTTGAACGGGTAAGGTGGTGACCGGAAACACAAATTCAGAGAGGCAGACGTCGGCTTTTATTATTTTTCGTCGTAACCAAATTCAAAGGTCGACGAGATTAGATCACGGTCGAATAATACTGCAAAAAAAACTTCACCCTAGTCCCCTAGAATCTCAGTTCTTTAACCGCGTTCAGCGGAACCTTATAGATCTGCAGAGTTTTTATAGATCTGCAGAGTTCTTCTTCAAGAAAAACATGTAAGTACTTATGAAAATAATAAAATAATATTGATTGAGATTGTACGCTGCCCCAGATAGGCCAATTATAAAAAAATTATAAATCAAACATTTAAACCTTGAAAAAAATGTCTTCAATAATAAATTATTTTTGAAATGTGTTGTTATTCATTTTTGATAGCGTTAAGAGTTGGGGTTCCGAAATATATTTGGGCCTTGTTAAGGGTTTAACTTTAGACTTAATAAGTTTGAGAACATCTGTTTTAGCTAACCAGCAATAACCAAACCCGGCGTTGAGGGAAGTTTATTAGGCTCAAAGCTGGGAAGAGAACAAATTCTAGGGTATGCAAAAAGGAGAACAACAAGCCTTCCTGCTTAGGAAAATCGAACAGTTTCGCGAAAACAAAAACATCCCCCAATTCAAAGCAGGAATGCAGGCTCTCTGAAAAAGCAATGAGAACTAAGTCACAGACCAGGCAGGGAATTGTATATATATTTACAGAGCATTTCCAGTAGCTACTAAATGGACATTACTGAGAATGTTTACCTCCAGTTTACGAATTGGTAATAGTATCCCCAGTACCTAAAAAAGGTTTCAGCACAACTGTCATTAAGCTAAAGAACAATAAAGCAAAAGGTTCTGAAGGTTCTGATGGAAAGCTTTAAAGCTGTTTCCACAACAGTCCTGATGCACCGAACTATCAACTAACTCTGTATGCTTAATATTGCATTAAATATTTTATTCGAAGTATGTTCTGTGTAAACGTGTCGCCTAACAATAGAGGGCTGGGTGTCAGCGTTCATATTAGAAGAAAGGAGATGAGCTGTCATGCGATTTCTTGAATATTATGAGAGGAACTATCTTAAATAATTTTTTCCAGCTCTTGGGGTATGCAGACCATATTGACATAAATGCTCCCATCGTACAGTTGTACATATATAGAAAAATTAACAACATTTGATGAGGCAAACTCGCAAACTAAGACAAGAACATGTATATGCTAACAGAATCAATGGTACTGTCGAACACGACATTAGCAAAATGTCACTTTTTATAGCAACGCTCTGAGTTAGTTTAAAATTGTATCTACCTCGTAATCAACATCAAACCCACGTGAAGATAAGACGAAGACACTCCCTTAGAATCCGATGTGTCTTTGGTTTGGCGAAAGAAATGGGATCAAAACTCTCAATCTAATACTTACTTACTTAAGTGGCGCTACAGTGCATCAACCAACATGCATCGCCAATTAGCCCGCGCCTCCAGTTGCGCACTGAGGTAATTGCTGGACTATAAGCTGGAAAGCAGAGCATGTATTTGGCTCTTTCGAACGAAAAATTACTCGTTGAAAATTTGATCCTCTATGCGGGAGCGACAAATGGAAGCTTTATAACCAGTTCAAATATATTAATCTAGAGCAAAAGGTAAAAATACTTCAAATATGTCGGCTCCGCAATATTGAACTCAGCAACAAGATAGTATTTCAATCACAGCACCCACGTTGTAAATGACAGAAAGTCTGAGTTTCCAGTTTTCTTACTAAGCAAGCGCAGCTGTATCAATAAAATAACCGGCTGTACCTACTATTCTATCGGAAAGATTCTCATTATATAACAAAAATCTCCGCTTTGAAAGGATTCGTATTCTACTTACAGATTTTTCCGTAAACACAAAGTTTTTCTATATTGCATATGCAATGGGGTAGAGTATACAAATGGTTTTCGTAAGAAAACATCTCCAACAAGTAGGCTATGTGGTATGTAGACGAAATGCATCTTACATTAAGTAATTGCATCAAAACTTTTTTTTAAAGTTTACTAAACTTTAGCCGAAAATCGTTTTTTTAAATAACACGCCCACAAGAAGTAGGCTAAATATCTTACACAAAGCTCTCAACCAGAAAAACGAATGGACAAAATCCTTACGAATTGCACTTAGCGAGAGTAAATCGATTCATGTAGATTTTTCGTATAAACGGACTAACCATGCTTGTTTTCTAAATATGGCTCGAGTCCCATTTGCAAATGAAGCGAAATATCTGGGAATGACACTTGATGCAACATTAAAATGCAAATCGCACTTAAAAAAGAAATGCGAAGAACTTAAAAATAAATACAGAGAACTGACATATGGTATACAACTATGGGGACTATGGGGTTATACCAGTGAAACGAATCGAAATATTTTATAAATTTATGAAAACAAAATCTTAAGATGAAACGAAACTTTTTGCACGAAAACATAAAAAATACAAGCAAGTGCTAAAGCCGGTTTGGGCATATGGTATACAGCTATGGGGTTGTACCAGTCAAACGAATTTAAACATTCTACAAACTTTTGAAAACAAAATGTTAAGATCATTCGTCAATGTGCGATGGTATATGAAGAATGAAGATCTACGCAAGGATCTGGGTATTCCTGCGGTTAAAGATGAAACGAAATTTTTTGCACGCAAACTTGGGACACGTTAACACAACGGTCATCCAAATTCTTGACGAAACAAATTTATTGCGGCTTTTTCAAAGAACTAAGCCTTTAGATTTGGCCGCGCTATAAATTTCGGATAAAGCAGGAATTCTCAAAGGATAGTTACCTACCAAACATTGACATATACTCGTAATTAAAAATTGCTATATAAGTCGCATACTCAGTTGCAAATCTCACAATACTGTGAGCACGTGCTCCATAGTGTCTATGAAGATTTCCGCCAACTCACGGAAAAAAAGTATATAACTTGCTTATCCTCTTTTTTAAAATTTCTTATGATTTGATTAGAAAGGACGTTTATTAAAAAAGGGGGTGGATATTTACACTTGTTCTGCTTCATAGGTCAATGCGATACCTGAAAAAACTGGAAACAAATGGCCATCATTGGAATTTGACGGCATGGACAACTGTTGGCGATGAGAAGTGTAGTTTATCATGCCATCGAGCATGACCAGTTTTTATATTATTTTTAACGCATTGCTTACTACTAAAAAATATGCTTTTAGTGTATTATTAGCCAAGTTACGTTTTTTTTACACATGATTTGAGATTTAAGTATTAAATATTTAAAATTAATCCGTGCGTAAAAATACTGCAATTATAGTAGGTAACTTGTGGCCTCGCTTTTTGACTGTAAAATTACAAGACTTTTTTTTAGAGTCTAGGACCAAAAGGAGATTGTTTTGAAGCAGCCAAGTTTATTTAAAGTGAATTTCATTTGCTACATGATGATCCAAAGGTGCTTTGCAAGGGTAATGTCTAGCGGCAACAAACTGATTTTCGGGGCATACCACCCTAAATACAAATGCCAGGAGAGCACGCTTACATCTTCCAATATTCCGCCAGAGGCATTCGTTCAAGAAAGGTTTCGTGCCACCATCTCCGCCATTTCCAACATCTGTTATCAGATCGATATAAAACTGATGCTGAGAAGCAGCATACTGAATTCTGGTGGCTGATTTAAAAAGAAAAACTGATTCTGCGCTCCCTAAGGGCTTTGCGGACCTATAGTCCACTCCTTATAGTTTTAAGCATATTAATTTTAGTTAGATGGTTTGGAGGCTGGTCCAGCATATAGGCGGTGTTGCATGGTGTCTGGACGGGCACCCAAAGACGCAATTTAACTGGCGACCACTTAGGACATGTGGCAATGAGTGCTTGCAACCCCTATTTTCTTAAAGTCAGTTTTAACTAGCTTAGGTATAGATTATAAGAAGGTTTACGTTTTTATATAAAGAATAGAACACTGTCATTATATAATAATAAACAGTTGTAAGTCGAAAGATAATTACAACCTAGAGATAACTTTAGTGTGCCCGCAAAAGGCCATTGAGTTTAATTAAGAAAAACTGTTCAGACTTAAGCATTTTTGTCTTGTATTAAGTTTATATTTAAAGTGATGATACAAATGAATTTAAATTCAATACTCCCATGTAACGACGTCGTCATACTATCATCGATTTACGCGATGAAAGCAAAGGGTTACAGACTTCGGCTGCAGTTATAGTTATCATTTATGGCCGGCATTTGAAATTTTCTTTTTATAAGAAGCTATTGAGATCGAATTTTAATTCCATGATGTTTTTTCCCAATATAATTGTTCAATGATTGCTATGCTACGTATAACTGCAGTCATAGGGTCCAGTTATTACTACCATTAAAAAGCCTCATTTCAAAATGTCTTTTACTTCTTGTGCCTTTTTTATAAGTTCAATCAATGGATAGTTGGAGTCAAAACAAAGCATATGAATTTTGAAACAAAATTATCCAAAATATTTGAATTTTTAATTAAAGTTTTCTCAGAAAATCACTTTTTGTTTTTCAATTATCAAGATTTATTTTTGTGAAGTGATGTTTGTCATTCCACCGAAATAAAAATGGAATTTTCCAATGATTCCTATTACATGCTATGGAGGTTAAATTTCAATTCCATCATGTGTTGTGTTCCAATGAAATTGTTCAGTAACAGCCACAACCAGCCACAAGTGGACCCTTAAAACGAACAAAAAAAACTTATAAGAAGTGACACCCATTTTTATACCAAATTATAACAAATCCTATTGTGAATCATGCTGCTATTCTTAATGGTTTTCCAATTAACTATGTAATAGCATATACACAAACCAACACCATCTAGCGCTTCGTACGCTACAAAGAAAAACGAAATTCTGCTGTCAAATGTCAAATACGAATATAAACAACAAAAGCGTCATTCAACAAAGTGAGTTTGCATTTTGCGAAATTTGTTCAATATCTACGCATAAATCATCGAAAAATAATGCCGCACGGACATTCACACAACCATGGCGATGATTGTGGTCACGAAGCCACCGACATCGATCATGCTTTTGAAAAGGGCATCGAATATAGCTTGTACCAAAAGATCGACCTAATGAATCTGGAATGTTTGAACGAGGAGAGCGATGGAAGTGGCAAAAAAGTCTTCAAGCCGTACGAACAGCGCTTAGATATAACCGATGTACGTTTAATCCCAGATATATACTTTGATTGGTTGTTCAAATTGAAATCTTTCACAGTTTGTCACAAGCGATGCTGATGAGGAGTTGCTCTTCAATATTCCATTTACAGGTAATATCAAGCTAAAAGGCATCATCATCATTGGAGCTCCCGACGATTCGCATCCCAAGAAAGTTCGACTGTAAGTATATGAAATACACTCGACAAACTCTGATAACGTTGTTTTCTTTTTTAAGATTTAAGAACCGCGAGAAGATGACTTTCAGCGATGCAGAAATAAAAGCTGATCAGGAATTCGAATTGAGTCGAGATCCGCGTGGAGAAATCGAGTACTCACCAAAGTATGTTATGAGCATGTACGCAATTTGATAGGGTTTTGATGTGAGCCTATTTTCAGAGTTGTGACATTCTCATCGGTTCATCATTTGACGTTGCATTTCCCATCAAACTTTGGAGCTGATAATACTACAATTTACTACATCGGTAAGTTCACCTTTCTATACTAAAAACCAAGTTCTGTGGGATGGCTTGAATGTTATTTCTGTCTGAAGATGTCAGTTAAAGTTTATTATTACTTTAGGAAGCTGGCATAATCTAGCAAGTCGGCATAATTAAAACCAAAGATTATAAAGTCATACAGATGACGCATTGAGAACAAAAAACAGAAATTTTTGCTCACCAGCTTCGTGGTGCAGGCGGGCGGTGTGAACGTGCATACATGAGAAACGAGATCCAAACATATGACGGGCTGTGCCAGTACGAACCGCCATGAAACAATTCTTCTTGTATGCAGTCATCTGTATGACTTTATAATCTTTGTTAAAACCTATTTTTCAGTCTAAATCTAAGGTGAAATGCCTATAACTCAGCCTTTCAGATTTTCCAATTGTGCATAAGATAGTAAAATGCAGCAGTACACATCTCCCTTCTTTGCCCTTCTAATAGTTACTTGTTTACTTAATTTACTTAAGAGACGCTGTGGATCCGTAGTATCAGCTGATATATCCAAACTCCAAGTTGGTTGAATGCATTTTGTACACATGCTTCCCAAATTATATCTAGCTGTTCATTGAGTACATCGACTTTCTACCTGGGAATTTAGAACTCTACTAGACAAAACATTCATCTTCAATCCCTCTTCATGAGTTTTTTTTTTAACTAGGTCTACGTCCTTTGAATCTTATCAAATGTGCATCAACGCAAACAGGAGCGAGGATCTTTTGATTTATGACTAGATGTCGTTGTCAGTGCTATTACTTCAAGGTTGTCAATGGCGATGTTCTGTCCAAATTTTCGATAACTTACAGTCATTTTCTGTTGAAACTATTTCTGCAGCTTCGTTCTCTATACTAGAAAACGTGACTAAGATGTCTTGTTGAGTCCGACAAATGATGTCAACATCGTCGGCCTATGCCAATAGTTGCACATATTTACTGAAGATAGTGCCTCTGGTGTTGGGTCGCGATGATGGTAAGGAAGCCACATGACAGTGCGTCGCCTTGCATGAATCATTTTCGAATATTTCGGTGAGATCGTTCGAAATTTCTCCATCTACATCATGTTCAGGTGAACGAATTTGGGTGGTATTGCAAAACTACACATGGCCCTGTATTGTATTAACGGATTTGAAATCCATGAATAGGCGGTGGGTATCGATTTGGATCTTCCGAAGTATAACTGTCTGATCTATAGTTATCTTTTATGGGCTAAAACCACACCCCTAAGTGGCCGATTAGGATGTTGCAGAGTCAGAGGAGGGGCCCCTACTGGGCGCGTGGATAGAGGGCAGCCGCAGTAAAGTGAAGTTTCGTTCATTCGTTACTAAGCGATCTGCGACGAATAAGGCCATAGCAGTTTACTGTAAATGGTAGGTCCGCATTCATCTGGCTATTAAAACTTTCGGAGTCTCACCATGGAATACAGTATGGTACCACGGGAATCTGGAACCCCTAAGACGTGTCTTAGGCTTATTTTGAGGTAGGCCCAATTGTGTGAGTATCGTGGTGGCTGAGGTTTATCTAAAATGCTGGACGGTATGTGTATTCTAGGGATAGATGAGGAAAACTTTAAAATACAAAGATTTGCAGATAGACCCCATTCCTGAGTCCTGAGGATGGAGTTCACACATGATTTTTCAAAATGCACCGATGCAACGTGTCTAGCGTTGGGGTGTTAACCGAATCTTTTCTAATGGTTCTGATATGTGTATAGGCTTACCGTAAAATTAGAACTGTAATGGCTAGGTGTTCACGTTAAGCATACTCTTATTATCTGTATAATGCAAACAATGGCTACGTTCGCTTTTCAGGCATATTTTCATCCTACAAAATGTTCCTAATGACTACCCCTCTTTATATAGTTTTGATGGTCTCTAAAGTATTAGTTCTTCCCTTATCTCAGCACCGATTGTGACTGAGCTTAGATTCGCCCTTTTTCAGAACGACAGAATTCGGTCGGTTTGACACTTTAAAATTTTCGAAATGGCACCTCTCTAGTCTATTTATTTGTTTGCTCTCTTTTCTTCTTCTCTGTTTTTTTGTCTTAAGTGGTGTTTTTCCTTTGCATATAAATTTCAACGGCACCTCTCATAGGCACTCTCGTCTTTGTCTGTAACGTTGCTTTATATATTTTATTTTCGATTTCTTGTTGAACAGCTTGAGAAATGTTGGCAATATCGCCATGAGTCTTTGATCCAACAAGGTATGTGCTTTCTACTCTGACTGAAGTTCTGCAGTGAAGTCAATAGATCCATCAAGAAGTCATGACATTAAGGTTCTGTTCTTCTAAAACTCTTCTGAAGATGTGCTTTGGAGCATGATTTTAACGTCGCATTTCTTCAGATGATCATGCGATTTTTTGAGAAGTTTATTCATACGGATCGAAAGTTGCATATAAATCTTATGCAGGCAAATCGACGCCAATTTTGCGACATTTTCAAAAATTAGTTTCTTTTGTAATTTCAGGTTTACGTGGTGAATTCACTGAAGCCCATTTCCACGGAGTAACTATTTGCACATATGAATCCCGTCCGAATGCCTCGGATCATAAGAATGAATTATTTGACACGGTCAACAAAGAAGTTCAGTAATCAACGATGTCTCTTAGAATGAGTCTGTAAATTACAAAGCATTAATAAAACATAAACTCTTTAATTTCGTTGATGCATTAACCGCATGATTTGTGGGATATCACATAATCCGGGGTAGGGTTTCGTTCTAGAACGTGGGTTTCCCATAAGAAGGTAAGGATATTCAGATTACAAACATAAACGCAACAGAAGTGTTCGCATCACAATTGGCTGCGGTCGTTAAGGACACAACAGGGAAAAACATCGAAATCTATCCGATCTAAATGGCGCGAAGAAAGCTATATTTAAACTTCAGCTTGAGACTTCATGCCGCGATTCACAAAGCCGAGGTAGAGGATTTTGTAAGTAACATAGCTAATGAGTTTAGCAATACTTTGTCGAAAAGAAAGTAGGCCTGAAGAATGCAACCTTACCTTCGTTTGCCCGATTCAAAAATAAATTGACCCTTTAAACTGCGCCAAAATACAAAAACTACGATATAAATGATACTTATCCCCAACATTGCTTTCTAGATCTGCCATTATATGAAAACGATTGAAATCATTTAACAACAATATGGCTTTAGGTCGGTAAAGTCAACAACTGATCATTTTTCTACCCCTATGGGAGGGGTATATTAGTTTTGATACATAGTTTGTAACATATTGAAATAATTTAGCTGAATATACCTCAAAGTATATGGATCGACTGAGAATCGCTAGCTGACTAAGCCATGTCTGTCTGTCCGTCCGTCCGTCTGTAGGTAACCGGTTTTTGGGCCTTAAATTTTGAGATAGGATAATAAAATTTGGTACATGTGGTCCTTGGACGTGCTGTTCGAACAAGTGTTAAAAGTTTTGAAAACCGCCCACTGACCCGCCCCCTTTTTTGAAAAACCTTACTTTAGGCCAAACCGTTAAAATTTTTGAAAAAGTATCTGAAAAACATATCTTGACAATCCTAATGTCTATACAAAGTTTTTTGCCATGCCTACTTTTTGGGAGAGTTTTCAGTAAAAAACGTTTTTCGGTAAAATTTAAAACATTACGAAAAAAAATTGATGCAAAAGAATTGGCTTTAGTAATACAAGAATTTCTTCCATATATTGTTTTTACCCACGCCCACTTTTTGGTTTTTTTTTTTTTCTATACAAAAACCATTTGTATACCCTACGCCGTACCATATGCAGGGGAAAAACATTGTTTTTGGTCGAACCATAGAAGATTTTGATAAACTGTCTGAACAATATGTTGCAGCAATTTCAATTTTAATATTTCTTTGCCATTAAACCCACATTAAGTGGTTTTAGTTTTAAGGATGGGATGGGCCTCAGAAAAATGGGTACCCTCTGAACTGCGCCAACTACAGAGTCATAAGTTTCCTTGACATCGCTTACAAGATCCTATCAAGCGTACAACCAACAAGCTGATCGGCCCTTAGCAGTGTGGTTTAAAGCCTGGAAAGTCCATAACTGATTAAATCGTCATACATCGGCAGATCCTGGAAAAAATCCCAAGAAGTCCAAATCGATACCTTCCATATATTCATCCATTTGAATGTCGCATATGACAGCATTTTAGAGATAAGCTTCAAAGAAATCTATTTGTACCATCAGAGTGGGAAACGACCTCATGGACACATTCGATACCAAAAAGGGATTTCGGCAAGGTGATGCGCTCTCAAGTGACTTCTTCAATTTAATTCTTGATAGGATTTTGCAAAACTCCCGAGACAACACCAGATGCATAGTTTTCAAAACATCGGTGCAACTACTAGCATACGCCGACGATATTGACATCATTGGTAGGACCCAACGTGATGTCATAGCTACGTTTAATAGGATATAGAAGGAAGCGGAATAAAAGGGTCTTAGCAGTAAATTAGGGTAAGCCTAAGTATAAGCTATAAAGGAACAAGGAGACGCAACATCGACGAATTGGACAGAACGTCACCATTGACAGATATAACATTGGGGTAAATACACGCCGAAATGTGTATGCTTGGCAGAATTATATTAAAATAGCGCCCATTAAGTACAACATGGTTGGGTGTTGTAGAACGAGGGTACACTCTGTTTGGCTTTAACTTGGCAATGCCCAGTGTTGTAACTCTGACTACACATCAAGTGCTTATTTTTTACCTCCCAGTGGTAACCATCGGGTACTGGTCTCATCCAACCGGATTTGACTTGCTATACGATAAGCGCTAGTGTTGATAACACGACGAAAAACAGCAACACTATAAACAGCCAGGTCAGTCACAACATGGTTGGGTGTTGTAGAACGAGGGTAGACTCTGTTTGGCTTTAACTCGGCAATGCCCAGTGTTGTAACTCTGACTACACATCAAGTGCTTATTTTTTACCTCCAAGTGGTAACCATCGGGTACTGGTCTCATCCAACCAGATTTGACTTGCTATACGATAAGCGCTAGTGTTGATAACACGACGATGATAGCACGGAATGAATACCCGGCCTGCTGTCCCCGGCGAACCTAGACAAGCTGCTTCGACATATTCGGACAACAGGTTGTCTAGGAATTTCAAGGGTTAGTCAGGCCCCTTGAACAGAGCTGGTGGCGAATGAACCGAAAGGCCAACGGCAGCGCTCAATCCCGTAGTGGGTACTGATGGCCCCGTGTCCTAGGGGTATCTAATAAAATGGAACTGGCCCTCCAACCATGACAAAAACTAACGGTTACGAGGCAACCAATAGCCTCGGAAAGGACTGATTTTATTGTTGACGACACGGCTAAACGAAAAAAGGACAACGACGTTCGTATCTGCACCTGGAATGTGAGAACATTAAACAGGAGAGGTGCAAGCGAACAACTAGCGGAAGCCCTAAACTGCAACAAAGCAGTTTAGCAAAAATTCTATCTGCCGTAATACGTGAACGCCTGAAACCGTTTACCAACAACCTGATCGGCCCTTATCAGTGTGGTTTTAGGCCAGGAAAGTCCACAACCGGTTGAATCTTCACACTTCGGCAGATCCTGGAAAAAACCCAAGAAGTCCAAATCGATACCCACCACCTATTTATCGATTTCAAAGCCGCATACGACAGCATTTACAGTGACGAACTATACAGAGCCATGTCTAGTTTTGGTATACCGCCCAAACTCGTCCGTTTGTGTAGGATGACGATGGAGAATTCTCGCCGCTTCATCCGGGTCGGAAATGACCTCACTGACACATTCGATACCAAAAATGGGTTTAGGCAATGCGATGCGCTGTCATGTGACTTCTTCAATCTTATTCTTGAGAGGATTGTGCAAAACTCACGAGCCAACACCAGAGGCACAATTTTTCAAAAAATCTGTACAACTACTAGCATACGCCGACGATATTGACATCATTGGTAGGACCCAACGTGATGTCATAGCCTCGTTAGCTAGTATAGAGAAGGAAGCGGCAAAAATGTACCTTTTGTCCAGGATCTGTAATTTTCGGTTCTGACAGTTTTTACTGAGTAAGGCTGTTGTATTTTGAGTTCATCTTTATTAATTTGATTTATTTGGGCGTTAATTTTGTTTAATTAGCTGTCAACAAATATGTTTTGTTGGGAAATGAGGTATATCTGGGCTGGATATCATGACATGCTTACATCACATTATTCGTTTGACGCTTTCCCACTGAAGGATGAAAAAAACGGAAGCAAGTGTCTCTGTTCCAACAAGATAATTACATATTTCCTCATTCATCCGATTGAGACGCGTATTACATGTTTTTTTAGTTCACTGTGTAGATAGTCTTAAAGCGTAAACATGTGGTTTAGTGAAAGGAATTAGAGTAAATTTCGTGACAATATGAAAACATACAACCAGTGAAGTATGTTTAATAAAACCGGAAGATTTAAATATATAAAATTCCTATAAGAAGGTGCCCTTGCATATAATTAAAACATGGCCAAATGAAAAATCTTATCTGAACGTGGAAATGACTGATTTAAGTTTAATTTTGACAATCAAAGTCATAGAAAACTCTTTTAACCAAGAAAAGCGTTAGATTAATAAAAATGTTGAGTGACAATTTTAATAAAAATTCTACAGAATATTAAATGTGCTCATGAGATCACTAAAGACTATTGTAAAAGGTTCTAGTTCTAGTTATGTTCGCATTAACTTCATTTATATCTGAATCGCCATTTTGTTAGGGGTGTGGCATCATTATCTACTTAGAATATGATAAGCTTAGTTGTTTATTGGACTCAATAATCGTATTTTTGAATTAAAAATGTGTTTTTTCGGCTAGAAATTTAAATTTTAAGTTGTTATTTTTAAATGTCACAACTCACCGAGCACAGATACTACCGGGAAAAAAGGAGATTGAAAAATGTTTCTGTATGTTCCGGAAGAACAGGAAGAACCATTTTCAACCGTGTGACCTTATGGACGAAATATTATACTTTGCAGATATTCGGCATATGATTACCCGGAAAAATAATGAATGTAACTAGAACTGTTCTCGACTTAGTAAAGTCTGATTTAAATCTGCTTAAAAATATCGAGCAGAAATCTTAAAGTATATGCTTGCACTTAATAGGATCTAATTTAAAGCAAACGTTCGTTTGCCACACCCCGTATGTGTTTCGATCGCCAGGGATACAAGGTCTGAGCAGAGTCCTATCGAGATGAGCAAGGAAAAATAGTAGTTGAGTTATAGTCAATGTTAAAAATATTGAAGAATCACTTTTACAGTCTTGTATTTAGAAGGGGATGAAGAATCATCTCCCGCTGCCAGGCGACCATTTTAGATAGGCGATTACAGATAAAACTACCATACCACCCGCTCGACCTGACTAAAATACGGATAGCGATATCTAAACTTAGGCTAAGAAAGGCCTCACTTTTTAAATCCGTTGGAGATGAATTTGTAAGTACCATAATACTTATACCATCTCATTGACAATACACATCTTATATCTGAACTGTATTTCGTTTACAAAACCAACGAGATCCTATCACACGTAATATGAAAACGTCGAAAATTTTGACCACAAAAGTCCACAACTGATTAAATCATTACATTTCGGAAGACTTTGAAAAAAAAAAAAGGAATCCCAAATCGATACCCCCTTCCTTATCATCGATTTCAAAGTCGCGTAGAACCGCATTTACATAAGCAAATTATACAGTGCCAAGTCTAGGTTTGGCATACCGTCGTCACACGTCTATCTGGGTCCATCAGGGTCGGCAATGACCGTACCAAGAAAGGATTTATCCAAAATGACGCATTGTCGTGCGATTTTCTTAACATAATTCTTTAATGAATTGTGTCTCGAGCTAACACCAGGGGCACAAGCTTCCATAAAGCTATGCACTTGCTATCATACGTCGCAACGATATTTATAATATTGGAAGATGTGATGTTGTTTCGCGCACTGGTTGTTGTACTGTCCATGCTGGCCATTATCGAACTAAGTAGGTCTGATTGGGTCGGGCCACTACCACTACTATTGTTGTTGCTCCTAATTGACACATTTCCTTGCGAGGACACCATTTGAGATGGTTGCGTTCTGTTGGAGACCTTTGTCCGGCTCTCGGCTAAGGCTGCGACTGAATTTCCCAACTAGAAACTGTTGGCTGTCGCCGGTAGGGGAGGTGGTGGTGTGAATATGTGGGTGGATGAGTCTGGTGAGGGTGGCAATGGAGGTGGCGAAGCTTTCAGTGGTGGAAGCGGAGGCAACTGAGGCGCCGATATTGTATTGATTATAATCTCCTCGGAGAAAATCACTTCATCTTCATGATCGACGACTAGTTGGGGCTGTGGACCAACTAATATGTTACACGTATTGGCGTCGACAACCACATATTGTAGTTCGCAGTCCACGACGGAAGTATTTTCTCGTCGGAGATAATTTTTACTTGGATTTTAATTTTGGGTTGTTTTTGATTCAAGCTATTGAGTAATGCATCTTTATGAGCAAACGCTGACGGAGTGGGCAGTGATCGCGGTTCTGGGATTTTCGGGGAAGTTCTTTTGGGTCCAATAACATGAACGCTCGGTTGGGAATCAGAAGATATCATCGGTGTTAGTTTTTTAAGGCTACCGAACTGTTGCGATTTTTTCTGCACTGGTCCAGTTATATTTAGCAACGGTAGTGGATGGTATAGTCGCAGAGGAATTGAGAACTCGTCCCGATCCCGATCGCCATCTCGATGTCGATGTACTGCAGCTTTAAGAGTGACCAGATGAGGTATTCCCTTTGCTTTTAGAACTGCTTCTTAAAATAACCTTACTATCGTCTAGACTATTACCCTTATTACAACTTCATTTTGACGTCGAACTTTTATGCTTGTGTGAAGAAGACGTTCCAGACGATTTGTGGATTTTGTGAGGAAAGAGGATTAGTTTCCTCATATCAATCTTAGCCTCTTCTTTGGAAATCTTCTTTTTAACCGAAGCTGTTGGTGACATACCATCAGTTTCCTTCTCCTCTGGTCCACTTTCGCTGGATCTTCGTTTGTCAAAGTCAATCAATTTCTTGTCGGTTTTTTTTTCACTTTACCATAATGGGAGCGTTTGCGCGGTGTTGATCTTTTCTCCTCGATCAGTGAAACCGGGTTTGGTAGAAGGGTTTGCTTTTCCTTGTAGTGTGGTGGTTCAGCAAAGACGGGATTAATCTATTAACCTATTGCCCGGGTTAATATTGTCATAACCGAAGATGCCAGGCTATGCTGATTACAGCAGTCACCGTACGAAATTGATGAATAATATTTCTGGGTAGGAAATATATGTCGTTATCACATAGCTGTATTCGGGAATACCGAAAGTTATTATAGAGAAGATAGCAAAAATGAATTTAGCAGTAAGAGGACATGACCAAATATATTCTGTCAACAGGAAAGTAGACACAACATCAATGAATTGGATCGACAGATAAATCTTTCAGGTGGTAAGAGAATTATTCTAACTCTGCTACCCTTTTAACTGTGACAATGACATCTTGACATCTTGTATGTGCTTCTGCAATGAAATACTCTTTGTTTGGTCTAAGAAGTAAGAGTAATAAACTCTTTAATCAAATTGCTAAGGGGATTATATGTAATGCCCTGATCATCCCGGTCGAGCTCTACGGCTACAAAACATGGACAAGAACCTTATCAAAAGCTCATGCTGAAATATCTACTTTGTCATTCTAATCGAAAATTTCTTCGCAAAATCTCTCGTTTATTTTGGACCTCGTAAACAAAAAAAACTCAAAATTGGATGTTTAAGATGGCTGGGACATGTAGCACAAATCGTCATAAAACTCCGACTTGCAGATTCTTAGATTTCCATCCAGACTTCGAACGCAGTAGAGGAAGACCTCAATTTAAGTGGCGCACACAAGTGGAACCAACCTCAACCACCTAAGTGCTCAAATGGATTCAGTTGCCTAGGGTCCAGACTAATTTGAGGGGATCGGATATTGTGGGTGCAGTAGTCTTGAAGTTAGTGGTTTGTGCATTGGACTACTATGTGCTGTGTCCCTGCTTCAAATCCCGAAAGTATCAACAACTATAACTGGCAAAAATATAACTTTACTAATTAATGAGGTAGGTTTGAGGCCTTGTATGACCCTTTAATGCTAGATATTTTATTCCAAAGAACAAAAATTGCACTTTTGTTAGTAAAAAACTGCACTTTTTTTTATTAGAAACACAGTCCAAATCCTACGATAACTCAAAAGGAACAATAAGTAACTACATATTTAAATAATATCAATGAAATTCAAATATATCTCTTAGATAGATATTTCCTTGGTAGGTATAATGACAATTAATTTGTTGCACATCAAGCAGAAAGTCATAGAAGTCACTCATGCCTTTATACCTCCAATTTCACATCAAGGTTAATCTTTCATAACACAGTACCATCTCTCTTTCAGTAGGCACCCTGCCTTATCTATTACACCGCTGAACAAGCAACGATTTCATTGCTCCGCCAGCAAACTCCTATCCCTTAGAATATACCACAATACAAACTCAATACACTTGCAAAATAATCACAGGTTGCATCCACAAAATAAAAAAATAAAAAATGTTACGTAGATGGTGGTAGCTAATAGAGTTCTGCACTCTGCAACAAAAACAAAACTATCTTCTTGTGGTTTTTCCTTACAGCCGTGTGCAAACAACAAGCACTGGGTCGTTACGCTTCAAAAACCTTTCCTCCAATACAACTCTATTCACTTTTCCTCTTTACTGTTGTATAGATGGTATTTTAACAGAAACGTTATGGTGATTAAATACCATCACTCTATGGATTTTGAGTAGTTTTTCATACGAGGAGGGGCGCTCGAGATTTTGAGACGTCTTCATCCACCTGTGAAATCACAGAGACATCGTCTTGGAAAATATCTATATGTTCAACACTATTCAGTAACTTTCTTACACGGTCTTAAGCCCAAAGCCTGCTCAGTCTTTTGCGTAAGTTCAGCTGGTGAGGATGTTTACATGCATAGCATAGTGTTTTGATTGTCTGTGTTGGTTGTGTTTTGTAATTGAATACTCGCATATACCTATGTGCTAATATTTTGCTCTTGGTGCTGTGAAATCGAAAGTGAAGTAGCCTTCATTTAAATAAAACAAAAAGTAAAATCAAGATTTATTTAAATTACGAAATTTTATATTTAAAAATGCATGCGTATAAGTTGTGAAACGTACATATTTAACGATATTAAAAGTTCATTTTTTATTGTGTCACAGTGATTGTGCTAATCTGCTCCGACTAATTTATTGCTCAAGTAACTGGAAAATAAGCCTCATTAAACTTCTGGATACGTCGCACTTCAAGGATGAACCGAGCAACATTTGAATAAAAGCAAAGAACCCATAAAAATCTGCTTTAAAAATATCTTTTAAAATTGTACTCTTATAAAGTGAACATTATATAAACATGGATATGGACTTTTGAGTTTTTGTGATATTTGCAGACCAACTCTCAACATTTATGCAACATTTTCGTAGTGCAGATCGTTGAGTCGGCCTTTTTCAGTGAAAAAAACACAATCACGAAGAATACCCATAGAGCTTCTTTAGTCTGCTATTGTAGGATATTATTTTTACTGATTCTTAATGATTTTTTACGCTAAAATTGGTAAAAGAGCGATCTAATGCTCAAGTCATTAGTTCATCAAAAGCCACACGAAACGAATGATTTTACTGTAATTAACTTAAACGCGTTCCCATACTTTTCAGTAAATTGTCCCTTTCTGGAAGAATCTACACCCACTCCAATTAATTCGAAGCACATACTAATTTGTACTGAAAATGTATGGAAACATAGCTTATATCCATCAATAAGAGTCAGGTAACTAAGGTTTAATTAGGTTTAATCAGGTTTAATTAGACATGTGCATTATGTCATTTGTTCCTTAAAAGCCAAATGAACAGATAGACTAATTGTAGTCTTTCGTTAAATTGACTATCCAAAAAATAACTAGAGTTGTTTTATAGAATTTTGTCAGTTTTATATTTCTTCTTACGAAAGTTCTTGTCAAACGGGAATGTTCGGGAACTTTCGTAAGAAGAAATATAAAACTGACAAATATTACGGATGTCTAAATCGGTCTTCATTTGTGTGCCATTAGTGAGCGTGTCATCGCCAGGAGACATCACAGAAACGAAGCGTTCATTCGCGTATCGTTTTTTGACATAAAGCATTCTCAGAACATAAACGTTTTCACAGTTATTCGCATGAGTACACCAAAGAGATATAATATAACGTGTGATTTTTTAACAGTTTAGTTTTTCAGGTTGGCAGCACTCTCTAGTAATGGCGTCCAAATGTCATCTGTCAAAGTGAAAAGCTTTCAATATACTCTGCCATTAAATCATGGAAAGACTTACAAACGAGCAACGATTGCAAATTATTGAAATTTCTTATGAAAATGTGTGCTCTGTGAAAAATGTACACCGTTAGTTGCGACCAGCGTTGAGGTTCATTTCTGGCTCAACGGATACGTAAACAAGCAAAACTGTCGCATCTGGAGTGATGAACAGCCACATGCCATACTAGCATTACCGATGCATCACGAAAAAATGACAGTTTGGTGTGGCTTATGGGCTGGTGGCATCATCGGTACATTTTTCTTCAAAGACGGCGGTGGAAGAAATGTTACCGCCAACGGCGAACGATATCGAGCCATGATACGCGACTTTTTTTTTCCCCAGCTGGCTGAGTTGAACTTGGTTGACATGTGGTTTCATGAAGACTGTGCCACATGTCTCACAAGTCACAGCTCGTGAAACAATGGAAATGTTGAAGGATGAATTTGGTGAGCAGTTTATCTATCGAAATGGCCACCAAGATCGTGCGATTTAACGCCTCTTGATTATTTCTTTTGGGGTTATGTAAAGTCGTTAGGCTATGTGCACAAGAATAAGGTTGAAGCCTTACAGAATAACATAGCACGCGTAATTCGTGAGCTGAAACGCGCTCTTTTGCAAAATAAGCAAGTTTCATTAAAAAGAAACAATCCAGAAGAGGTGCTTATGACTTTTAAAACAAGTCTTAAAAAAATATTTAATCAAAACTTTTGCAGAAAATAACTCTTATTTTCAATGAGCATGATTAATTTTTCTGGATAATTATGTTCAAAAATTCATAAACTTTGTTTTGACATCAACTCGTCAAATTATTGTTTTTAATGATAGCTATAACCGGACCCTTAGACTTTTGTACCATAAACCGTAACCTCAAGTATGGTTTCATAGCTTTCAGTTTACATCTGAAATCTAAGGTAAGGTGACGTGGAATGCAAAATCTTTGGTAAGGTAAATATCAAACTATGCTAATCCTTTTTTTGCGATTTCATTGTTTGGCATATAGCGCCGTCTTGCTGGAACCAAATCTCATCCACATTCATGCCATCCAATTCGGAACAAAATAGTCGGTTATCATGGCTCTATACCGGTCTCCATTAACGGTAACTGACTCTACAGCATCATATCGGAAGAAAAATGGCCCAATGACTCCACCAGCTCAAAGAGCATACCAAACATTCAGTTTTTGTTAATGTAATGGCGTTTCAAGGGTCTTATGTGAATTTTCTTCAACCAACAATGAGCCTCATCACTGAATAAAATTTTGCGATGAAAATCAGCATAGAGATCAATCTCATTTTCGGCCCATACATAAAAATCACGACGCATTGCATGGTCTCGCGGCTTTAATTCTTGCACAAGTTGGATCTTGTAAGGCTGTAAGCCAAGATCTTTCCGCAAAATCTTCCATAAAGTTGATGGACAAAGTTCCAATTGATGTGCAAGGTGGCGAATCGATTCATTCGGATTTTCTTCAACACTCTACAGCGTCAATTGTTTCTTTGGTGCACACTGTTCGACTTCTCTGCGGATGCGTATTATCACATAGAGTAAACGTAGTGCGAAAACGATCCATGGTTAACCGAATTAATTGCTCTGATGGACGGTTATGTCGACCATTAAATGGACGGAGCTTGCGGTAAACTTCGCGAACTGCAAGCGATTTGCAAGCGTTGTTCATTTGTCAACCTGTTTATGATGAAATGGCATATGAAACTGAACATAAATGACATTAGAGTTGCCCGCTTTGAACACGAAATGTCAGTTTTATCTCTATTCGAAAAACCAAACTCTAAATCAAACACCCGTTATAAACAACTCCTCAAATAACGTCTCACTTTCTTCATGTCTCATGGAACCCACTCCGATGATGCTTTGAAATGTTTGATTTAACTGTACCCATAATATATGCATTTTATTTCAATTAACATTATGTATCGGTATTTAAATACATGCATGCTAATTACGAAAAGTTATGAGACACTTTTAACGAAAGGGCTTATCAGTTCCCTTCTGCACTAGGTACGAACTTGGGCCCAAGAAATTTCTAACAGCAACTGTTAAGCGCAAAAAAATAGGAATTTCTGGATGAATTAGACTCGCCAGGACCTAGTGTGAGCTTTTCCTCACAAGCATTCATATGGTACGTGCGTACGCCAAATCCGAACGGAAAAATTAAATTTGTGGCATAAACATTCAACACAGGTTCTCGAACCTAGCTTCTCCGTTCCAGTTTTATTTTTGCCAATAAAGAATGGGACTCCTGTTTAACACCGATTCAGAACAGCATATATGAAAAGTTAAAGTGGTTGCCAGCGGTACGACAGATATTTAGGGATCCTGAGAATTTCGCCTATCTACTCATTTAAACCATTCTTAGCAACGAAGAAGGCTTATAACATCAGTGTTGGATAAATTACCAAATAAAGTTTTGTATTGCATCAGGGACTAAGGTCAGGCAGGCGCAAGGCCCTGCTAGGCTTCAGCTATTATCTGACGATCCAACACGTAAATATTTTCTTTCTATTTTGAAGCTCCTCTGTAAGAAGTACCAAATATCTATTAAATAGTTTAGCATTTTATTCCGTGAAATTTATAAAATTATTTACCAAACATCAGTAAATCTGGACTTCATTTTTAACCGAGGTTCTACCATTGCCTAAAGTCATCAGGCATTATTTGATGTTATGGTATCAATATTAATAAGGACGTGGACAACAATTTTGACCATGCTCCTGGTCAAAAAACTCCGCATTGGACGTTTAAGAAGGCTAGGATATGTAGAACGAATGGACACCAATACCCCGGCTCACTTAGTCTTCTATTCCCAGCCAGATGTCGGACGCAGTAGAGGAAGACCTCGCCAAAAGTGGCGTCGAAACCGACCTCAACCAACTTGGAGTGCGCAACTGGAGGCAGTTAGCTAAGGACCGGGGTAATTGGAGAGGCATGTTGGTTGAGGCCCAGGTACATTCCGGACTGTAGAAAGAAGAATGGACGACCATAGAATCTCATAGAACTCAGAAAAAGATGTTAACTCGTCTTCTTATTATATTCTATTCTATTCGAAACTGCGACAAATCTTACGTCACAACATCGGGTCTTTCTTGTTTACCAAAGCCAAAGTCACCGGATTACATTGGCATCTTTTTAAATCGAATGGTTCAGAAACGAGAACATGTTTTCTCGCTCCTAAATCATTACAATCAGTATCTAGCATTAGTAAACAGTTCCTGCCGGGTTAGTGCCTTTATGAAGCGTTCTATAATGCTTGGACTATAGATATATTTCTCTACTCATATATACATGCTGCTGTTATTTTATGACGTTCACTTGCGGGGCAAAGTTACTACGCATTATTGGTCTCTCAATTTAAGGCATTTGTTACGGTAAAGGTACCACCCAACTTCTAGGTACCGATCATGGAGACCTTAGTGCAATCGCATGTCCCTAAGTTACATCGAAGCAGCCGTATAAACTAAATGCCCAGTTATAACAAAACACCACTTGTCTGGGCGTAACTAACGTCGTAATTAATATATACTTATGTACATACCTAATGTTGGGAAAAACAACGCTTAACGGTGATTATATTTTGTACAAAAAAGTGAAGTGTTTCCACCAAATTACTAAAATTAGTGGTTACGTTTGGAAAATTGATTAAAAATAATGCCAAGACTATGTAGTGTCATGTTGGGTGACGATAACAACACTAGCGTTTATTGTGGATCTAATAAGTATACCTACAGTATACGAATACATGTAGATATCCAATTCTGGCATGGAGAATTGCGAGTTCCTCAACCGTGCAATTATAAAATTATGCAGGTCTACAGGCAACGACTTGCAATCACACAGCGAAAATTGTGAAAAAATAGGCTTTATTACCTCAAGGCATTAGCTCAAATATTCGGACCTATAGTTAATCCGTTCAGGTACTCATGTGCAAAATAAATTCAAATAAACTTTGATGTGAAACATCACAAAACCGTACCGCAAGAAAAAAAATTAGTTTCGTTCATTTCTTCTCAATTTTCTGCACGCAGAATTTCGGCTGGTGAGAAAATGAAAACTGCCAAAATTTGACAGTTCATAAGTTTGACAGAAACAAATAAAATAATTCTTCGTTTTACTCCAAATATAGGTACCTACCTGAAAATGTTTATATTTTGTAGATTTATTGTAATAGTAATTTGAGTTCCTAAAAATAATCTTCAAATTTGTCGCCTCTCTTTGCGAGAGCGTATGCGTAGATAAAAACTTTTTTTTGAAATAAGAAAATTGTCTCTTGATAAAGGAAATCTGATATTTTGAATTTTTCCTTATCTACACAAAAGTACCCGGTCTGTTCCAGTTCATTGCTTAAATTAAACAATAAAACTAGGTATAGTTTTACTGAACATAAGAAATAGAAAAATATATATAAGTCTAACATAAAAACACCATTTAAAATTCGGTAAAACATATCGGAACGACTGTTAGTTACACAGTGCAAAAGTATTTATGCAGCCTTTATTCACTTACTTAAGTGGCGCTACAGTCCGGAATGAACATAGCCCTCAACAAACATGCCTCTCCAATTAGCCCGTTCGTTAATTAACTGCCTCCAGTTGCGCACTGCAAGTTAATTGAGGTCGGTTCCTACTTGTGCGCGCCACTTAAGGCGAGGTCTTCCTGTGAAGGCTTTACAACTGAATTGCATTCATAGCCCGAAGAGACACCGTTTGGCAAGAGCATCCATTTGCGGTATCGAATGTGTCGTTGATCCCTGATGGAGAATTCTCCATCGTCATCCTACACAAACGGAAGAGTTTGGGCGGTATACCAAAAAAAGAGGTGGTGGTTATCGATTTGGACATCTTGGGTTTTTTCCGGAAGTTTGAAAATTTTATCGGTTGTGGACTTTCCTGGTCTAAAACCAAACTGATAAGGGCCGATCAGGTTGTTGGGTCGGCTTTTTTTTTGTGGATCGGCCAAACGACGCTGAGGTTCCATTCTTCAGGAATACTTTCTTCCGAACAGATTTGCCTTATGAGTTGGTGGATGTTTCGTACCAAGTCATCTCCGCCGGCTTTATAAAGCTTGGCGGGAGTGCCGTCATTTTTGGCAGCCTTATTAAGCTTGAGTTTAGATATTGCTATCCCCCCTTCACTCAGGCCGTTTGGTTGGCAGTTTTCGCTGTCGACGTTCTGAGTGACCGCGGAATGTTATTCGTCATCGCCGTTTAACAGTCTGCAGACGTGGTTGTTCCATATCCTCAGCATAGACTGTGTCTCAACTACGATATTTCCTTGTTCATCTCGACAGGATTCTGTTCGAGCCTTGTATCCTTGGCTTTGACGTTTTACACTTTTATAAAACTTGCGAACATCTTTCCTGGAGTGGCACCTCTCTATATCCTCGATCGCGCGCTTTTCTTCCTCTTTTTTCTTCTTTCTAAAAACCTGGTGTTCTTCCCTTCTTCTCTGCCTATAGAGCTCAACGGCAGCTTTCGTCTTCACCTGCAGCTTAGCCTTGTAGGCCTCGTTCTTGGCTGCGAGCATCTGTCGGCATTCCTCATCAAACCAGGGGTTTCTTGCTGGTGGGCGCGAGAAACCTAGCACATCAGTTGCGGCTGATCTAATGGCTTGTTGGCATCGTTGCCATAGTTCTTCGACATTCGATGTTGGTGGTATGGTGTTAATCGAGAGGGTTAGGGATACGCGTTGCGCGAAGGTCTTGGCGGTCTCTTGCGATTGCAGTCTTTCGACATTAAATTTTTTTACAGTATTTCTGGATTGTTGTGGCGTAGTGGATATCCGCATTATAATCTTGGCTGCAACAAGGTAGTGGTCCGAGTTGATGTTAGCTCCTCGGAATGCTCGGACATCCAAAATACTGGATGCGTGGCGCTTGTCTATCGCTATGTGATCAATTTGATTGACCGTTCGTTGATCTGGAGACCGCCATGTCCCCTTATGGATATCGAGGTGAGGAAACTGTGTGCTGGCTATAGTGGCATTTCGTTCCATAGCGAAGTCAATTAGCCTAAGTCCGTTACCAGACGTGGTGACGTGTAGGCTATGTTTTCCGACAATACTGCTAAAGATGTCTTCTCTTCCTACCTTTGCGTTAAAGTCTCCCAGCACGATTTTGTCAAGGAGATCATAGAAGCAATCCTAAGCTATATCATCTTTTTCAGTGATTGCATATAAGGCGTATGACTTAATTAATCCTAATATTACGTTTATGGAGAAGCCATTTAGTTACATCTTAACAAAAAAAAAACATTAACTTGTCGTCTATTGTCTACTTACTATTGACAAAATATATAAATGCCTTGAAATAAGTTCAAGCCGAAAAGCCTCTTGACATGATTTTATGTTTTGGCCAATAACGAATAATTACTGCCGCATTATACAACTTCCCTGATTTCCTTAAAGTTCGGTATGAAGAGTTCATGTTATCATAATTTAAAGTCAAGGGGGAGGTACCCACTAGTGCATCTATCACTTGTTTTCTTCTCCAATCAGGCTAAATACTAAATTTTTCAGTAGATCTCGTCTGTCTATACCATTTTTTTGTATGTTCCATTCTTGGCTGCTACTATTCGTCAGCATTTTTTGTCAAATCACTTATTTCTTGGTTAAAGTCGGCGAAAATCCATCATATCAGTTAGGGCCGTATACCAGACGTCTTAAATAACAAGTATTGCTTTTTACTTGTTGTCAGACCAACCAATGTTCAAAAATACCTTGATTGGTCTGACAACAGATCTGTGAGGCAAGGCATTGAGAGCAGGAGTGGCGTAAGCCTCATTTCCTCAATTTGGAGTTTATTTCACCATCATGGCGAATGAAAATAGTTTATTCGATGCAGAAGTGACAATAATTGTGTTATACTTTTCGCTTTTCAGTTATTTTTCAAAGAGAAAAATCGAAATCATACGGATTATTTTTTTGTAAACTCGTTAACCACGAATATTTCAATTGTTGCAGTTTGGGGTTTTGCCACTACTGCTCTCAGTGCCTCTTATATGGGTTCTCTTTTTAAGTAAACAGAACCTCTGAAACATTTTCGATTTGTTTAATTAATTTTTCCCAGGATTTTGGAACTACTAACCGCGAGGTCCCTTGTTGAAATCCCAAAAATGACCTTACCTATGTTTTTTGACAGCTTTACTCCTTGCAAAGTCGGACAAACATCCAAGAGTAACACTGCCATGATAGTCTTTTGAAATTTGATGTTCAGACTTAGCGTAAAATAGTAGGTACTCTTCATTGTGGATATACTAAATAGTTCTTGTGTTCGTTATATTCGCAAAAGTTGGTGTATACTTTTAAACTAGTAACTACCAAACTCTGTATTCTCATTTCTTCGAATTATCAATGGCTTCATAGATTTTGGATGGATTGAACGCCCAACCTAACAATTAACATGCGAACACAACCTACCACAATTTCACATTTTTTTCAATTGCTGCTGCCATACAAAGATTCTAAGATTCTTACTGGATGAACCCCTTGAAGTAGAGGGGGTGCAGAAAATATTGACAAACTTTGTAAAGTAGTTGAGAAATTTTATCACTAGTCTCAGAATATCTATATATAATTGTATCAATCTGCATTTACAGAAACTATGCTTCCGCTGCGCTGCGGCATTAAATAACTATGAGAAAACTTAGCGGTACCAAACATTTTCTTCATAAATCAACCTTATTGAGTCTCTTCGGTTTCTTGTTATGTGCAATGCTTCCACATGTCCACACAGAAAGCTGTCCAGCACCTGAGGAAATCGTTCCATGTCGTTGTTCTATACACGATAAAGAGCTTCACATATGGTAAGATATAACAAAAGCATGCGACAATAATCGCTGTGGTAAACCTGGGTCCTTTCTTTTCCAGGTGTTCGCACAGCAGCCTGCCACAAATCCTAAGCAGCATCAAGTCAATCGAAAAATTCATAAAATCGCCAATTGACGAACTAGTCTTAGAGAACAATCAGCTCCCAGCATTACCAGGCAGATTTTTTGGATCCCTCCAAATAGTTCGTTTGATGTTGCGACATAATAGTCTGGAGCGTGTCTCAAGCGGATGGCTTAACGAGCTCGAAAATAGTTTGGTTGAAGTGTTCATCGTCGAACCACGATTACGCAGCATACCCTTGGAAAGTCTGAACGGTTTGATAAATCTCATAGCCATTACTATACAGAGCAATGAACTTAAGCATCTGCCCAACTTCTCGGGTCTACTCAGTCTAATGTACCTCAATGTTCAGAGCAAGGTGCTTACTGAGCTGCAGCCACATATGTTTCGGCATTTACCAAAGCTACAAGACATCCACATAAATGGCGGGCCAAGCTTGAACCGAATACAACCAGGTCTTTTCAAAGAACTGATGTCAATTAAGAGTATAGACTTGGCAAAGAACGGAATCAATTGGATGCATCTGCGAGGTCTCTACCGACTCCCTAACTTAATCAACTTAAAATTGTCCCACAACGAACTAAGCGATGTCGCAATGGTAGGTAGACTGCTCAAAGGCCTTGAAAGTTTGAAAAACCTACGACTGGATCATAATATGGTGAGTGTGCTCGCAGAGAACTCGTTCGTTGATCTTCCCAGCCTGAGTGAGTTGTACCTGAATGGTAATCGGATTACTGAAATTAAATATGGCGCGTTTTATCGGACTCCCAACTTAAAAAGAGTGTACCTTCACAATAATCACATCAAGCGAATCCACCCGGAATCGTTTTTGCAAATGTCTGGAACGGGCATAGAGAGCCTATACATCTACCACAACGAGATCGAGCATGTCGATGAGCTGAGATCTCTGCTAGACTCCCTACCTACGCTAAAGTTCCTAGACATAAGCAATAATTATATAAGAAGCATTCCATTTGGGGTCTTGAGAGGCCATGGCACTTTGGAACAGTTGTACATAAATAACAATCATATACGTAGTATAGGCAGGGATGCATTTATGGCAATGCCAGCTTTGAGAGAGTTACGTTTAAGGAACAACAGCCTGGTGGACAAACAACCTAGACCATTTTGGAACTTACCGGGACTAATGGGGCTCGATTTGTCACAAAATCTAATAACAACCATCGATTCAAGCCTCCTCTCGGGGTTACCTTCTTTAAGAAGGCTAGATTTAAGCGAGAATCGTCTAACTAAAATACACCCGGACGCCTTTCAAAACAATCCAATGCTAGAAACGCTCAATATATCCTCCAACGGCCTGTCACTAATCCATCCAGATACTTTCCGCAATCTCAATCGGCTATTTGAAGTCGATGCGAGCATAAATCGTATCACTGAGTTCATACCGGGACTGCCGATTATTGTGGAACGTATATCCATTCGAAACAATCTAATTACCAGCCTACATCCTTCGGTGGGCAAATTACCAAATTTGCGAATGTTGGACTTAAGTCTGAACAAAATTGAAAACATACCCAGACGCACGTTTCAAATGACCAACGAATTACGGGTCCTCAGCCTGGCAGACAACAAGTTGCGAAACCTCGAAAGGGATACCTTTTTGGGGGGAGAACGTATCGAACTGTTAAATTTACAAAACAACGATCTAACCGAAATCGATGAGCAAACATTTTCTCTGATGCATAACTTGAGAAATCTGAATCTGAATGGCAACAAACTGGAAACCATCACCGACAACATTTTCGCCAACAACACCCACTTGGAACAGCTTAATTTAGCCCTCAATAGCTTGCGCAATATCACCCAGCGTTCCTTTGAGCATCAAGCTGCTCTCGAATATTTGGATATGTCGGGTAACCGTCTGAATGACATGTCACTTTCATTGGCAAATATAAGGAACCTTCGCGACATAGACTTGAGTTACAATAACATAGGTCGGTTGAGACTCGAAGTGCTATCGGCATGGAAAAATGTCGAAGAGATTCGTCTATCGAATAATTTAATAACAGAGCTCATGAGCGGCACCTTCGAAGATCTGCCAAAGCTTCAATATCTTGACTTGTCAAGTAACGAAATAGCCCACATACAAACGTCTGCTGCCAAGAATCTACCTGAACTTCAAGAGCTAGTTTTGGCAGATAATAAGCTGGTTGATATGAAACATCGGGTGTTTGAGAACTTGCCTAATCTACTGGCCTTACACTTTCAACATAACCTCTTGAGGTTTATATCACCAGATAGTTTCTTTAGTACACCATCAATAGTGTTTATGAATTTGTCGAATAATAATTTCTACACAATGGATAACGTTGGACTGCACAATATGAAGAATCTTGAGGTGCTAGATTTGTCGTTTAATGCGATACGGACCGTTTCAACACTGCCGCTACGTGGTCTTAGCTGGCTTGTCGAACTTAAAATGGACAATAATCAAATATGTAAAATACAGGTATGTTTGAGGTCAAACTTCCGCTAAAATCGACCTACTTAAGTCGGAAAACTCTATTGGGTCCTCTGATTTTTTGGACTTCTTAATGTCAGAATATACTTTTTAATTGGCACACCTATTTTTAGGGATACCCTTTTGAAATAATGCCTCGACTACGAGTGCTTTCCCTGCGCAACAATCATTTGAGAACTCTTCATGAGAAAACGTTCCAAAGTATTCGTGGCAACATAGCCATTTTGGATTTAGATGGTACTTTTTTTTTTTAAAAACCTAGTTTAAGATTCAGTTTGTCATAGCTATGTTTGTATTTTCCTTTATCTTTTAGAAAATCCAATGATTTGTTCCTGCACTGTACAGTGGTTAGGTGCATGGCTCGAAGAAACAAACTTCCCCCATCCTGGGCCAACTTGTCAAGATGGCCAATTGCTGCGGCAGTTACGAAGCGACAAACTTAACTGTACCGACGATCGAAGATCCACGAACTTTCTACCGCTTTACAACGAACATGGAGATGTATTTGCAGGAGAAGGACGAAATGAATTCAAAGACGATTGCGATTCCATGGTGGTAGAGGTCGACAACTTAACAAGGCCACTCCTAACGGACAGTGATTACTTTTACGATCAGTTTGTCGATTATCCGTCATTTAATAATACAATTGCCGTCAACAGTAACAGTTCATCGATGAACGTCAATCTTAATAATATTGCTCCAGCCCTAAGCCACAATAATCCACATGTTCACGGCAACATCGACTTAACCAAAACTCTACTCAACACCAGTGTGCTGAATAAATTTCCTTTGGTGCCGCAATCACAGTCACCGTTTACATTCTTTGGTTATCCGATTCCACCACTTGGTATCGGAGGACTCTTAGGAACGAATTCCCGAAGAGACCGGGTCTACAAAAAAATGACACCCACTAGAGGTAAGGTACGAATGCTACATCAACCCAGCAGCAATGAATTGGAAAAGTACTTGGCACAAAAAACTCAGTACCATGGGATAACATCTCGCAGTCGTCATTTCTCAGAATCCGGATCCGACGAAGCAGCTAGCATCGAAGATTCAAAACTATTCAAAACCTCATTGACGGAACCAAATGTGCAACAGGGTGGTTTCAAACCTATCTTACCCGAACAACTTGGCGGATTCATTCCCATGACATCCTCAAAAAGGCAACCGAATAGAAATGTACATTCTTCTGAGGAATTTGTTAGGCCTATGGTGACCAGTAGCACCACAACCGAAGAACCACTCCCGGTTAATGAACCAACAACGTTTAGTGCACCACCATCACGTACGTATTACGTTACGGAAAATGACATTGCTGCAGTCACAACTGAAGCTTATGATATAGTTACTGAGAGAATATCCTTCACGCCAAAGACTCCGTTATCCATTGAGGATGACGAGGAAACTCTATCTGCGGAAACAACCACAACAAAAACAATTCTCTTAATTCCACCAGAAGATGAAATTACACACTCCAGATACAAAGGACCATTCGTCACTGATATTCCGTTCGTCTCTAGTACAGAAGTGAGTGAATCGAGTTCGGTCGAGGAGCAAATGCCACGCATTTCCAGTGGAAGATCAACTATTACCAAAGTGCTTACGCCGAAAACTCTGCAGCAGTATCTACCACCAGCTGAGGAGTATTTCAGCGCAACGGATTCAAATATCGAGTATGGAACCGACAGTCCTGTCACAGCATCATACAAAAGCGTAAACACCGTCAAGAAGGACGGCATGGATTGGTATTACAAAACCTACAAAAATCGCAATCGATTGGAACGTCATGAGAGACTCGAAAATAATTTTCAGAGCACAGGCTGTAGTGTTCATATGAAGTTGTCATGGTTAAATATTGCCTTAACGTGTTATTTGTTTTATTTAAATTAATTTTAATTGAGTATAATAAAGATATAGAATATTTAATCTTTATTTGTTTTGACTGTTCATAACTACTATCGTTATGACATTCGAAGTTTATTCGAACTCGAATGTTAGGTGATTCACCAGTTCAACTGTTAGAAAGATTCATGCTAATTACAAAGAATATATTCATAAAGATTTAGAAAAGTAGTGACTTACTATAAATTTAATTTGTATACAGTTTTTGCTAAATTATTTCTCGTATATATATTTTTGAACTGGCCTACAGCTTAACCAACTGGTAAAGAAAATGTATGTTCTTCTTTGAACTTGATGGTTAGTACAAATTGTTTTTTATAAAGCATTACACCACACATAATAAATACAAAAAAAACGTCTTTTACTTCGGGATTATTTAGTCAGCATGGAAGGATTAAACGCGGCGCGTCACGCTCGTGATGGCAGGGCTAAAATCGTCGGACGGGGGTAGTTCTTGCCTCCTCTTCAAACATCCTACCTCAACAAACATTTTGTCTCCAGCCAGGAATTAAATAAAAAAAAAAGAAGGAAGCTACTCTATATCGACATCAGACGGAAAATAAAGACTCTAAAAAGGAAAATTTAGTTAGGTCCCAGTTATATCTATCATTGAAAATCCTCATTGGAAACTTTTTTTACTTCTTGCGGCTTTTTTATAAATTCAATCATTGGCGTGTTGGTGCCAAATAAAGCTTATGAATTTTAGAACATGGTTATCTAAAAATATCTAAATTTTCAATTATAGTTTTGGCCAAAAATCAGTTCTTATTTTTCACTGATCAACATTTATTTCTATGAAGTTATGATTGCCATTCCACCGAACTGAAACGGAATTTTCCAATAATTCCTATAAGAAGCATCATGCGTTGTGTTCCAATGAAGTTGTTCAATGAAAGCTATAACTGGGCCCTTAGAAAAAAAAAACGAAGTAGATCGAATTTGTAATACGTAAAAACAGTCTGATATAGAGGCCGTTGGGATCAGAAAGTGGAAAGCAAATGATGACGTGGATGGAATTGAAGGATGGGACAGAACGGGAATGGAATGACAGCTGTCAAATGCGGAAACACGGCATACTTGCAATGTCCTCTTTCGCTCGCCGGATGTGAGGGCTCTTGTCATTGCACTCGACAATACCTGCAACAATACATAAAACGTGCCAAAACCAAAACAAACACAAAAGCAGAGATAAAGGAAGTAACTTCCCTTATCTCTGCACAAAAGCTTTGGCTTACCTCCTTGCACACGGACGGACGGTCACCACACCAAGGGCGCTGATGTTGAATTTCAGCGGGCCAATTTCTTGCAAATTCTTCTTTATCTACAGATCCATCGTTGCAAACGATGTTATTACAAAAATGTTATAAATGTTTAGAAATCAAAGTGGTCGTCTGATTTTAGCAACCATCACAACAATCGCTGGCATAAATTTACTCTAGCACAAACTCACTTTTTTGGCTTAAACGATTCGTCTTCGCGTGCTGATTATTTATCCGATTTTAAAAAACGTCGCTCACATTTAGTTTACAAGCTATGATTAAAATAAAATTGCACTTTTTTTGGTCATAATCCCATACAGCATTGCCATGTTAACAAGCAAAACTGTTGACTAAGGCGCCTGCCTGACGGCTTTATATACCCTGACCAGAGCAACGAAGTTGAGTGAGCGTAGAAAGAGATTTAAGATCCTTTGATTTTTATTTTAACATTTTGGGAAATATGTAGTATTTTATTTGTTTATCTGGTAATGCTGCAGTGGAATGCTCTTCTTCTAATTTACCATTCAGCTATGGTGTAAATTGATTTGATTTCTATAGGGATTTTTCGAATTTTGTTTGTTTAATAACTTTTAAACTAATTCAGAGCGACAATTTTTAAAAAAAAATTGCTAAATTATCAGCATAAAATAATGCGTGGAATAAAAAAAGTGCTAAAGTAGATTTGTTCCCAAACGCTGGTAACTCTGCACACTGCTGAGCTGTGGAACAGTAAGATTTTCTTATTCATTTTTATTTGGAACAAATCCTGAAAATGATGGGACAAAGAAAGACACAAAACTAAAAACACCTTTATACATGCACTATTCAACAATTTTTTTAATTTTTTTTATTGGTTTATAACTTTTAAGATAATTGTGAGCGACAATTTAAAATATTTGTTAAATTTTTAGCATAATTTAATAGATTAAAAAAAAATGAAAAAGGAATTGTCAGCTAAAGTAAAATTGTTCCAATCGTTTTTTATTTAGTATTATTTCTGTTGTGAAAAATAAAATAATCAAAATGAAGCAACCTGTCTGACTTGAAACTTCACTTCACAGCTACACGAACCGCCACTAACTTCACAGACACGTAATTACAACAATACAAAACAAAAACATTCTAAAATTGTGTTCAATTGGTAATAAAAACCTATCATAGCCAATGATTTTGCTTGAAAATTTATACCGAAAAAGGTTTTTTTTTCTGAAAATGCACCAAAAAGTGGGCTTGGCAAAAAACTTTGTACAGACGAGTTATAGATAATAGGTTTGTCTAGATATGTCGTTCAGACACGTCTAACGGTTTGTCCAAAAATCCGCAGTGGGCGGACTTCATAAATGTTTACACTTGTTCTGCTAGGAGCAACAAACGTAAAACGTGACTGATAAATGTTGGTTTGGTATGATCGAATTTGGTATTCGAGTATCGAGTATCGAATTTTGGTATTCTGTCATGAGTGATCGAGCATATTTTCATTCGGTAGGGTTTGTGGTGTCGAGAAGATGCATTTTGGTAAAAAAAAGTAAAAAAAATAAATTTTGTTTCTCCATTATAAACAAGAATGCACTCACTCAGAACCTTTAATAAAAACTGTAACAAGTTTATGTTATGACATATGTTTTAAGAATATTGAAATTTAATTTGTAAAGACAGATTATTGCCATACGTTTTCGTTCAATGGCCTCACGATGTCGATCTTCTCATTTGGAATATGAAAATACAACTATAATACTCCATTTAAATGTTATGTTTAAAATGTTTAAAATACACCCATTTATTTTCATAACATTCACAGAAAAACAATACCTTCAGTTGAAATTTGTCAGCCATAAAACACCAATATAGCAGAATTGTGCTAGTACGATTGGTACAACTTTCAATATGCATTCGATACGTGATAATCGCAATGACGTTACTCGATCATTCGATAAGGTATGAATTTCACTCACTCGTTAACTCAGCTATAGATTCTGAGTCGATCCATACACTTTAAGGTATGGCTGAATTCCTAAATGCAAAAAAATGCGCATTGTGAATGCGCATTGCATTTGTTTTGAAATTATACGATGCTTTCTCACTTTGTTGCGTATGTAGTTGCTTTCTGTCTGCTGACATTTTGGAACGGCGTGTGATATGTAATATGATCAGCTGTGTGTTTTGTCAAGAAAATTATTTTCAAGTTTTATAGAAAAATAGCTGAACATTTACAAAATATGTAATACAATTGAAACAGAAGCATTTAAGACATAAATGTTTGCCTCTATCCTCAATTATTGCCTCTAAAAGAAATCTACCCATATGCAAGAATTTTATTAAAGTTATTAACTCGTACCCTAAACATGTAAATTCCGGGTCCACTTTCTTAATTTCGATGTAAAAATTTCTCCTAATCGTCTTTATTTTTTACCGCACAAATTCTGATTCAAACTTTACACTTGTTGTTGTCAGCTTGTTGTTGTTTGGTTATTGCACCACTTGTTTCTGAAGAATTAAAAAAATAAGAACATTGCAATAAATATTTAACAAAATACTTAGGTAGTCGGGGAATCAGTCATGTTTTGTACACACGAAAACTACATCAAACAAAATAAAAATTTGAAAATGTCATTTGCATCGTGCTAATTCACGATGCGCTGTTTGCATTTGCTTGCGCAACAAAATCTTTTCACAATGCATTTCGGAACGCGACGCAATGTAGCGATGCTTGTATTTGCATTAAGGAATATTTGCCGATGCACAATGCAGTCAGTATTACATTTAGGAATTCAGCCTATGTCGTATGACTAGCTTAATTCACCCTTATTCTACATGGCGTTTTTATTAAACGACAGATAGCGTTTTTTGAAATCGGTATTACAGCTGGCAAGTCTGAAGGCGTTTTATGTCGTTTAACGCTACGTGGCGTTTAAGTAGTGTGGAACGTAAGTTCTTAAAACGTCATTGCAGTTATTCGCATTCTAACAGTCGTTTTAGTTGGATAAAACGACAGGTAAAACGCCAATAATTGTCGAATAGAAATTTGCAAACGACTAGGTGTCGAATTTTTGTTAAAATGTGATTTTCGATTAATTTGTGTATTATTTTAAGGATTTTATTAATTGTTATTTGTTCAAGGGTGAAAATAACAACCCCAGAACAAATGAAACGTTTGGTTGAATTAATTGAACAAAATGTTTCGCTGGCAACAAATTTCAAAAGAGGTATTCCCCAGACCGATGATATCAAAAAACGGGTGGGAGTCGGTAGCTGTGACACTAAATTATTTAGGACCACCCGTAAAAACTCAAAAAGAGTGGCAGAAGGTTAGCATGTAAAATCAAAATTGAAGTGTAATACTAAATGTATATTCACAGGTCTTAGATTAGATTCGATTTTGACCTGATTCTTCTTCTGATGTTTTTCATTTCTCTTTTTGCAATTTCATCTTCTTTTTCGTCTTCACTTTCCCATGATATAAACATTGCAATGCTATTCATTGTTTTTGTAACATTATTTTGTATTTTGAATAGGTAAAATAAATGTTCATTTGAAATTTCAAATTGCAAAACATAAACGCCTATCTGTCATTTTTGTATCAGGTGTTGCTGTGGAACTCATGTGAAAAGCAAGAAAAATGAGAGAGGAGGCGTTCAAAGAATAGAATACCGACACTTAAACGACACTAAAATGAATCGACTAAAAAAACGCCATTTGTCGTTTAATAAAAACGCCATCTGGAATAAGGGTGATTATTTCTCTGTGTTACAAACTATGTATTAAAACTAATATACCCCTATGGGATACGGATAGTGTATAAAGATCTTATTTCTGATCAAAATCCAGATTTACCAATGAAAATCTTCATAATACGGGGTATGGGATGGGAAATAACAACTTCTAATACTATTTTAGCACTGCGGCAACGCTTACGCGGTGCAGCATTTGAAAATGACGTTTCATCATTCACAGTTCACGGCACGTTGCTGGTGCTTCCTTCAAAATTGTTTGGGATACCCAAAACTTTATTTTAATTTATTGGACTATTAACTTATTCGTAACAAAATTACTTGAAGGCAACAAATTTGATCACATATAAATATTATCCATGAAAGCACTATTCCATGCGAATTGGCGTACGACAAACTGGACATCTGATTGTTTGAAAATAATCTCGATTTCTATTCATTTCAGCCAAGCACTCGTCGTGAAGCCTATGTCCACAGTTGATGATGATTGTGTTTGGCCCATCCATGTTTTCAAGGCATATTGGACATATTGGATCGCTAAATACATAAAATTATTAATTTATTTCAATTTTTAAAATATTCAAATATATGTTCATATGTTTTTCGTACCGGAAGGTCGAAAAATTATCGTTCATAGCATTTGGATTATTGGTTATATATCTTCTCCGCTCGAAAAACATATATGCCAACGTAGTAATTAATGTTAGCCCGATGCTAATGCCAACAGCAATACCTTGGTAGCCCATATTCTTGTAGTCATTAAACAATTTGCGTTGCAATAAATTAATCCCCAATACAGGTCAACTCTTTTCTAACTTAAATTTAAATAATACTCATACCACAATTGCACGTCCAATCAAAGCGAAATGCGAAACCGATATGTATCTCTACTCTAATGCGTGTGAATGACAGTTGTGACATGTTGATTTTTTTTGTTATTTCGTTGGTTTTTGTTGTTTACTATTTCTTGTTTTGGCAAAGTGAAATTCAGAGCAAAATGAAATGTATGATGTCTAACAGTGCTGCCAGACCTTTATATTTAATTGTTTACTTCCTCAGAATATTAATATGAAAGTATTGCGATGGCGCGAAAAATCGAAGTTGAGATTTTCTTATGATTTTAGAAAAATTCGAGTCCCAAAAAGTAGTTTTATAAAAATGTATGTCTGCCGTCTGGAGTCTGTTATTGATACTTGTTGAACCCAAAGTTCTCTGTCCATTTGACTTAAATTTCGGGTATGTGTGTTAGTTCAGTTGATAGGTCTAGAGAGGGGTTTAAGGGAGTTCTTCGTACACTTTTTTCTCTATAACGACTCTAATGATTTTGTGAAAAGTGGATAAATAAGTTTCCATAAGTATCCAGAATAAGGCGCCCTATTTTTTTCGGTTTTTGCCAAAAACGCACTTACTCCATGTACCAATTGCGTTAAAATTTTAGCCAGTGGATAATTTTTGACATTAGTGTGGTGAATTGAGACTTCAAAATTTTAACCTGGTTGCCAACTCGCTAAAATTTATATAGTGGCCTATTTTTGATATTTGGTATACATACTGAGGATTGAGGGAGATGGATAGCACAATCCTGGATTAATCATCATTACCAGTATTCAAATGTGACAGAAAATAGCAAATCATTCAGATTATGTACAGAATGTCCGTCGGAAAGGTGTACTACTTTGTTTTGCCGCCATTTTGGTAAACATTAGTCTTGAAAGTTCATATTTGGCAGTCGTGAAATAGACACGTGGCAAATTTACAATGGAAAAATTGTCGATAAACCAACGTGTTTTAATCTTTAAGACATTTTATCAAAATCAATCATCGATTACTGTGACGATGGGAAAGTTACGTGGACGTTTTGGGAGCAACAACATGCCAACAAGACTTACTATTTATCGTGTAGTGAATGATTTCGAAGAGAGAGGGTCTGTAGGTGATAGGCCCAAACATGGACCACAACGTACTGCAAGATCGGCTGAAAACATTACTGCTGCTCAAGGAAGTGTTCAAAACAATTCATCAACCTCAAATCGACGCCGTACTCAGGAGCTTGGTGTACAAAAAACGACTTTGGCCACAATTTTGCATAAGAATTCGCATTTGTTTCCATTTAAGATTCAGTTGACACAAGAGCTTCTTTCACAAGACCATTTACGCCACCGTACATATGCCAATAGTATGTTACAGCTAGTCCATGACAACCCCGATTTTCATGAAAAAATCATAATGAGTGACGAGGCACATTTTCATTTGAATGGATATGTGAATAAACAGATAAGTCGGTTCTGGGCAATGGAAAACCCTCAAATTATTCATCAGTCACCTCTACATCCGTTAAAAGTTACATTCTGGTGTGTAATTTGGTCGGGAGGAATCATTGGAACTTACTTCTTTGAAAATGAAAACGGATTAACGGTAACTGTGAATGGGGAGCGATATCGTGATATGATTGAACAAATTTTAACGCCACCACTGCATGCTTTGGACTTGATTAACATGTGGAGTCAACAATATGGTGCCACATCGCTTACAGCCTGGATTACAATGGATTTAATGCGAGACCTCTTTCCACAACATGTTATTTCAAGAAGTGGTGATGTTGATTGGCCTTCAAGGTCGCCTGATTTGACTACTTCGGACTTCTTTTTGTGGGGTTATATGAAAAGCAAGGTTTATGCAAACAAACCAGAAATACTTGAGCAACTCAAACAAAATATTCGCGATGAAATTAATGAAATACCGCGTGAAATGTGTGAGAATGTAATGAAAAATATGCTCAAAAGGGCTCGCATTTGTGAGACTAACACAGGCGGACATTAACCTGATATAGTATTCCATACATAATTGCCGACCTTAAATAAAACATTAATCAATATAAGACCCATTCTCTTTCATTCCTTGCAGACACTTTTTATTAAATAAAAGGCAAAGAGCATTTATTTAAAAAAAAAACTAAAACTGGGTTTTTGAAAATGTTACCATCCATTGTTAAAAATGTTATGATTATTCAAAATATGCTTGAACAAAGTAGGATGTGTATCTTTAATCGTGAACACAAATCATACAACAATATTTTGTTACTGATATAATAATTAATTAATTATAAGAATTAATTAATTATAAAGAAAGGAATTTGTTTATTTCTTTTGGCATATTAGTGAAAATAGTATAAAAATAAAATCCTATTTAATGCAATTGTCTCAGCAAAAAGCCATTTTTTTAAACGATTTTCGTTAACATTTTAAGGAAATTTAAAAAAAAATTAATGCACAAACAATAATAAAGTCAATGTAAACATTTCGTTCTTAAAAACGCTTACATTTTATTGATGAAATGGGATAGGGTATTAAACGATCCGCACATCGGACTGTTTTTTATGTTTTTATACGTAATAATTCAATTATATTGTTGTGTGGTACTCTTGGCTTTTGCAGTGGATTTAGAAATTTCAGACAACTTGCAGAACTGCAACCAACGGTTGTCATTTTTTTTGTATTATGTGCAAGCGTCAAATTGTAAACTTTGTGTTATATGCCTAGTTTCTGCAAGGGAACTCGCTGCAGGTGTGTTTCAGACTTAACGGTACATTCGATGCATATTTTTTTAAATGTTTGTTTTATTAAAAACGGTTTTTAGATTTTGGTAAAATTTCGCACTTTAGATCGTGTAGATGTGTATTAGAATGCTGCATACCCAGTTTTGTTTTTTTCTAAAACGGGGTACAACGGCAAATCAGGAATTTAATGTTTTCTCAAAAATTTAACTTCGAATTTAAAACAAATTTTGTGAATTGCTTAGCGTGGTTCTTTTAAAAAATAAGGTATGTCTCACGGAGTGCACGGAACAAGATTATTTGGAGCTAGGTCACTGATTATATATATTAGGACTACGTTAACAATTTAAAAACAAAAAATAAACACTAAAATTGTGATTGCTTTAGGTGAAGATTTTTAAAAGACCGTATTTTTTCGAAAATGCCTTAAATGAATTTTCTAGTGTGGTTAAGTTTAATAAATCTACTTACTTAAATTCTTTCCTAAGAAAATTACGCTATGGATTGGTGGATGCAGGTTGTTATATATTAGAAAAAAAAAAAATCACACAAAATAACTGAAGCATCGTAACTTCTATAAAATAACACTTCCAGTTTTTCACTTTAAATTACCAACACCAGAGGCACAATTTTCCAGCAAAATTTTCCAAAAATGGGTTTAGCAGTAAATGAGGGCAAGACGAAGTATATGCTGTCAACGCTAAAGGACACACAACGTCGAAGAATTGGACAGAACGTCACCATTGACAGATATAACTTTGAGGTAGTACGGGACTTTAACTATCTCGGCTCCGCTATTTACTCTGACAACAGCATCTCGTCAGAAATTAAACCAAGAATTACTTTTGCCAACCGCCGTTTCCTCGGGCTAAGAAGGCAATTTAGTAGTAAAGCCTTCACTCGAACTACTAAGGATATCCTATATAAGACCCTGATCATTCCAATCCTGCTCTACGGCGCTGAAGCATGGACCGTCCCTAAAGCGGATGAAGAAATCCTTGGTCGATTTGAGAGGGAAATTCTTCGGTCCCGTTTGCATTGACGGGCTATGGAGACGAAGATTCAATTAAGAACTATACGAACTGTAATGCGACACGCCCCTGGTCAAAAAACTCAGCATTGGACGTTTAAGATGGCTAGGACATGTAGAACGAATGGACACCAATACTCCGGTTCACAGTCTTAGATTCCCAGCCAGACGTCGGACGCAGTAGGAGAAGATGTGTGAAAAGATTTGAGCACATCATCAAGAAAAGAAAACTAAATTCAACAAACAATACATTTCTATACGCTTTTATTTTATTTGTATGTTAACGCAATTATCTTTTTAATATTCAAATATTATTATGTAATATTATATTATTTTTGTTTAAATAATTACATTATTAGGTTCTTGGTTCATATCTCTTTTTTCGATAACAATGATTTATTTTGATCTCTCTACTTAAAACATTAACTTGTTACTATATACAAATATTATTTGATTTTCTTCTATATTTCACATTCATAATATTCAATATTAATAGTTTATTACAAAATAAAAATTTTAATAATAATAATAAAAAAAAAATATAACACAAACATATAAATACTGATAAAGACCTCCGCGATACACACTCATTCTCTGTAAAATATTATATAAAAAAATATTAAACTTAAAATCAAATAAAATAATTAAATGAAGTTTAACAATTTTATATAAAAAAAATGAATAACAAAGTAATTTGTTTATATATATATATATATTATTTTATGTAGCTATATGTATATATCGTTGATTTATATATATTTATTCATGGAGGTTTATTTTGTTGTGCTATTTTTTTTTTTGTTTTTTAGTAGATATTTCTGTTTTTTTCATGTCTCAGAGTAACATTATACAAACTAATGGTTAACCTAAATAAGACTTGTTTTCTTTTTTTTAGTTGTTATACAAACAATTCACATTAACAAATATATAGAATTAAAAAATAAAACACTTTAACAGTAATTTTGGTTTAATAGATTTTTTTTTGCTTTGTTTAGTTGATTTCTTTTTTTTGAAACTACACACAAATTAGTACCAATCTTGGGCAACAGATGTCATCGTCTTTAGAGAGAGAGAGAGAGAGAAAGAAAAAGACAAAGGCATCGTTTAAAACACTTCTATCATCTTCATTATATTGAGGTTAAAAATTACACAAACTCGCTGAACATCTGCTTTAATTAGCCGATGGTAATACTTAACATAGATTTTACATTGCTTGCTTGTGTCAAACAAACAAAGAATGTACATGGGTACATAAACGTCTATAGAAAAAAAAGACAACAATTTAAAATTATTTTATTACTTCATGAAGAATCATGGTGATCTTCATGGTTCTTAAAGTCCAAAAAATTAGACAAAACAAAGTAAACAACAAAAAAGAAAAAAGAGTTGAAATGAAATGATATACCATTTGCTTATTGATCGACAAGTACAGGCATAGAGGAATAATTTTATTTTTAATTTAACAACACATTTGTATATAATTTTCCATTTGTCTCGCTTCCCTACGCATGTAATATTTTCATTTTGATAACAACAAAAAAAATTATAAAAACAAACAAAAATTCATTAACAAAATAATATTAAATAAACAGCGAAAAATAATAATAATTAATTACAAATTAAAGATAAGAAAAAAAAATATAATCAGTCCATTGTTTGTTTGTTTTTTTTACTCGATTTTGTTTTTAAATTTTCATGTTTATAAGCATGATACAACATTTAAATTTCATTAACATTTTATGTAGCAAAAAAATGGAAACAAATATAACATTACATATACATAGTATTCTATTCTGTTTACATTTAATAATTTAATGGTGTATATGCTTCTTGTTGTATATATATCTATATATGTGACAATTTCCTTTTTCCATAATTAGATTATGAAAATATTTGTTTTTTCCCCAAATAAAAACAACAACGAAAAAAAAATGCTGGGGTATTGTTTTTTTTTTAAATTCCCTCTTTTTTGTCTTTCATGGGGGAGGGGATTCGACAGATTGTCGAATTTGATTCTTTTGTTTGGGTTCGCAGAGGATTGCCATTTTGATTTGCTCTTTTGCATTGCTCTTGGCAACACATCACAATCGCGCACTTAAGCACCAACAAAGCCGTAAACTTCTAGAACACGAATTTCAAAATCGCCGGAGGGACATAGTGGTGGATTGTTGAAGGTCTTGCAACTGTCCGTTTTGCCGAAGCGAATATTTTCATCCATCCAAATAGCTTGACCTTCACTGTAAATAGACAAATTAATAATGTTAGATAATTCTATCATAATCCTTTTTTTTAAATAATTCAACCGGTTTGTAATTAAAATTAAACAGGCCACTTGGCAAAGGTGATTGTATAATAACCGGAACTGGAGGAGAAAGTGCAGACTTTTATTAATTCGATGAACATTGCATACAAGGTCTCGTGTCCAGTTAGGCAAAGCAAAAAAACACTTCCCCCGGGTTGGAATGAAGATCTCTCAAATCTCAGACAGATGACCTGCCACAAACATAACTTCTGGCAGCCTTATAAGGACGGTTTAAGTCTGCATAAGAAAGCCTTTCTTATGGCTTTCTTATGCATCTGGATGTATAATTGCTATTCTATTGAAACCCTAAAGGACTCCGCAAGGCTAAGCTAAATTTTGTCTAAAGAACACTCCAACCCTTCTTTTCTGAGAAGGTCAGATGGTGAGTGGACAGAATCCTCCGCCGAGACCCTGGAACTCTTGATAAACACACACTTTCCCGGATGCAGTGTTACTAGTACGGAAACCATCTCGGCAAGTACAAACAGTTATATTATTTCAATAATATCCGAGGAAAAGATTTCTTGGGCAATTAACAGCTTCTCTCCTTTTAAGTCTCCGTGACGTGACGGCATAGACACGAAACCGCGAAGGATTTCAGAACATTCAGTCGAATCTCCTTTGTACTAAAAATCTTGGAGCGAGTTTTAGAAGAATCTTCGCTATCCAAATCACAGCGAGCCTACCTCAAGGGCAGATCCACGAAAACCGCTCTCCACGAGGTAGCGCGGACAATCGAAAAATCCTTGCACTCTAAGGAATAAAATCCTCCTTCTTAGATATAGAGGTAGCTTTCAACAACGTCCTCACTGGAGCTATTCTTGAATCTCTGATCGAGCTCGGAACAAGAATTATCCAACACTTGGAAACACTTGGAAATAGCCACTTAACCAAATTTGCCTGAAAACCAACGCCACAGGGCGGCCTCTGTGTAAGCACGAGCAAAAAGGAATTGGTGCTATTCACGACGAAAATCAAAATACCGACTTCACCCTCCCCCGTCTTAATGTCCAACCACTCACACTATCTTCCAGCGATAGGCATTTGGTTACCATGCTTGACGCAAAACCTAACTGGAAACACAACATCGAACATAGAGTAAGGAAGGCGTGTGTTGCCTTCTATGCTTGCATCAAAAACTTTGGAAAGAAGTGGGGACTTCAAGTAAACATGACCTTGTGGATCCTTACAGCAGTGGTACGTACATTTCTCAAATACTGCTCACATTGAGTAAAGGCTACAACCTCCAAAACTAAAAAGGCTGCAAATAACAGCCAGTATAGACACCACGCGCGCACTGAGATCGGCGCCAACGGATGCCCTTACTGTGCTATGGCATCTCTTGTCTTTCGACTTACACATTAAAGATACCGCACTATGCAGCGCAGTAAGACTCACGGATTCTGGATGATGGACTGCAAGGCCGCAGAAACATCCTGAACTCGTTACTAAATGACATGGTCACGTTTTCAACTGACCGCATCATATCCACACTAAGCTTCAAGGAAGGCTTCCACTTAGGTTTACCTACAAGAGCTCAGTGGAAATGGAACATGGTAGTAAGAGATTTCGTCTGCACCGATGGATCAAAGATGAACTGTGGTGTGCGGTCCTTCTGGCTTTCCCACGCAACTGGGAAAAGCAAAATATTGCTATTCTCTCATAAAGGCCATCAACTCGGCTACCATATCCTCCAAACTGGTACAGATATTATTCGTTTTCCAAATCTCACAGGCTGGATCTAAAGAGACCTCCTGTATCACATCCACAATAATCATCATAATAAAGGTCACATGAGTTGTGGTAACAAAAAGGCACAAAAGTGCTACTTGGGTTCATGCCGAACCGCCACTTCTACCTCTTTACCTGCCTATAACAAATTGATGAGTGTCTTCAATTAACCTTGTTTAACCTTCCAATTCCAACCACCGGAAACCAAAAACATATATATTTGTTGTTCTCAGGCCCAAACATGGGACTGGCCCTTCAGATTGGGGGTTGTGATTTGGTTAACTACTCACTCTCGAGAAAACCCAGTTAAGTAGTACCCAAATGCCTCGGGAGAAATGATTTTATTGTTGACGACTAGATAATCCGAAAAAACGCCAATGAGGTTCGTGTCTGCATCTGGACTTTTAAATATTTACTTACTTACTGAAGTGGAATGAACCTTAGCATCAACCAAAATGCCTCTCCAATTAACCCTTATATCCACAAGGCGACAAACGGTCAATCCAATTGACAACAATGCGTAAGGCAAGAAGCAGGAAGAAAACGTGCCTTTCATTATTTTGGATGTCCGAACATTCTGAGAAGTGACTCGGCTCATTTCCGTATTGCATGCATGAAAATGAACACGAATAACCAACACGCCTTTTTTCTTTAATCTATCGATTAATACCCATCTAATTTCAAAGAACAATGCGATGGTATCCTGAATTTTATCTTATCCACCAGCAAGGTTTGACGAAATCTTATCTTAAAATGCGACCTTTAAGGCAAAGCTGAAGGTGAAGACAAGAGCTGCCATTGAGCTTTATAAATAAAAACAGCAAAAGCGTGTGATTGCAAATGCAGGTGCCACTTCAAGAATGATGTTCGAAAGTTATTGGTAAAACTACAACGCCAGTGACTGAATACTGTTGAGACCAACGAGAGAAAATCGTAGTAATGTCCATGCTGGGAATATTAAAGAAACACTTCATTAGGCACAAACAATTAAATAATGGCGACGATAGCGAAAATTAAAAGCCACCCAACCTAATTGAAGTGAGAGTAGAAAAATCTGAAAGTTAAGCCGGCTGCTTAAGGTATGCAACATTATCCAACATATTAGAAAAATGTGGTACCCAAATATCGTTTCAATGATCCAAAAAAGAGGAGACCCTCTGAACTGGTTCAACGACTTAGGCATACGCTTCAAAATGCCTACCAAAAATCGGTGTGATTTAAAAAAAGAAAAGTCCACGACTAATAAAATCTTCACACTTACGTAGATCGCGAAAAAATGCAAGCAGTCGAAATCGATTCAAAGCCGCAAACAACAGCAATTATAAAAACGACCTTTAATGAACCATATCTAGTTTAAATGGAGAATGTCTAGTTTTAAAATTCAAACAGGGACCTCACAGAAACATTCGATACCAAAAAATACAAGATTAAGCCAAGGTGACACGTTTGTGACTTTAACTTAGTTCTTCGATTATTCAAAAACCTCGATCTACCATATAGCACCAGAGGCACAATCTTCCAAAAAACTATGGAACTACTAGCCGATGATATTAACATCATTGGCAGGATTCAACGAGATGTCACAGAAGATCTTTAGCATAGAGAAGGAAGCAACAAAATGAGTTTAAAATTAGATGAAATTATGACCAAGTCAACAAGAAAGGCCACACAACCTCGACAAATTAGACAGAACGACAAAATTGACCGATCGATTTTGATGTAATCTACCTCGCCTTCGATATAAACTCTGCCAACATCTTGTCAGAAATCAAACTCTTGGCAAGTGTTTTTTGTTTAGACTTTTGAGAAAAATCCCAGCTTAAGCAACACCTAAAATGTTCAGAGTCGGCATAAAACAGGAGGTCCCGCCACCGTGCAAGAAGTAAACACGCACACATTAATGGTTGTGAGAAAGCTAGGCCCTAGGTACTAACAAGCCTGTTGCACCTAAAATTTGTATTTGCAAGAAGAACCCGTCAAATAGTATCTGTAAATCTTCTTTAGTACTTACCCTCCACCGATTGTGATCATTTTAGCATCAGCCGCCATAAACAGTTCCGACGAATGGCCTAATCCCTTATCACCTTCAATACCGACCCACGGATATTTTGCTCTCTCCGGATATAGTGAGAAAAGGAAGGTTTCACCAGTGCCAAAGTAGGCCTGTCTTTGACCTTTGTCATCTTTGACATTGCGCTCAAACCATCGCGATGAGCAATAAGCGCCAAAAACCTAAAAACAAAAATATATTTCTTTAAAAGTTCCAATTCAAAACAGACTTAGGGCCACACAAGAAAGGACAAGACTCACCTCATTATTGCACGTTTTAATCATCATTAGAGTCGGTTCGTGTTGCTCCACCCGCACATAGAACGTTGTCAACGAACAACCATGCTCTTCGGTTGTATATAGCAGTACGGGTTGGTACATTGTTATTCTAACTGGCAGCCATGACCAGAGTGTAAAGAGCTGCGCACAAATTTAAATCTCATATTAGTCACAGATGTTTTAATTTTAATTTTTTTTAAACAAATTATATAAATATTCCTTTTTAGCAAAATACAACATTTAATAAAAAATTATTTATAAATCATGGGGAAAGTAAATTCAAGGATAAAAATATAAATCAAACTAATTAACGACATTGAAGCAGAACAAACGGTTGAAGAAAATCTAAAAAAAATATTAACTCACGACAAACTGCTTATATTACAAAAAATGACATAAATTAAGGACAAGCTCAAATTAACAAAACGAGGGGCACATGGGACTAAAAAGGTGGAACGAATATCGTGTACTGAAGGACGAATATCCTGGTGCTCGGTAAATACTTGAATATTGTTTTGTGTATGTGTGTGCTTACCAATAACAATTACGTTATATGCTTGTATAGAAATATGTTGTTTTTAAGTGAGAAATAAAATTTAAGAAAAATTAAATAAAATTCATTTTAAGGGAATAATGATTCCTACCTATAAAAAGGAATAATGTTTTCATATAGTAACGACAAACTAAGAAGCTATAATTTATTTATCTTTTGAAGGGCGAATTATTTGAGGACTTTTATGAGTCCTACTAAAAAATTGAAAAGGTGATGAGGGTCATTATTCAAAATCCAGAAGTAATAGAGCTGTCAAGTGGTGTCATTTGTGGTTTAGAGCAGTAGCCTTTGCTGTGGTTCAACGAATCAGTTAACTTTATCTATATACAATATACATATACACATTTTTAAAGAGTTAAGTTTTTCAGGTTGGCAGCACTGGTTAGTAATGTCATCCAAACATCATCTGTCAAAATGAAAAGTTTTCAGTATACTCTGAGATTTAATTATTAAAAGACTTACAGATAAGCAAACGATTGCAAATTAAAAAAATTTTAAAAAGTAAAAAACGTGCACCGTTTGTTACAATATTATAGCGACCAGCGATGATGCTCATTTCTGGCTCAACGGATACATTAATAAGCAAAACTGTCGCATCTGGAGTGATGAACAGCCACATGCGATACAAGAATTATCGATGCATCCCGAAAAAAACGACAGTTTAGTGTGGTTTATGGGGTGGTGGCGACATCGGTCCATTTTTCTTCAAAGAGGACTTTTTTTTTGCCCCAGTTGGCTCATTAAGACGGTGGGTGCCACATGCCGCAAGGCTCGTTAAACAATGGAAATGTTGAAATATGAATTTAGTGAGCAGCTTATCTCTCGAAATGGCCATGTGAGTTGGCCGCCAAGCTCATGCGATTTAACGCCTCTTGATTATTTCTTATGGGGTTATGTAAAGTCTATGTGGACAAGCCGAACACGATTGAAGTCTTACAGGATAACATAACACGCGTAATTCGTGGAATACAGGCCGAATGCTCGAAAAAGTGAACCCAAATTGGACATTTCGAATGGACCATTTGAAACGGAGCCGCGGACAACATTTACATGAAGTTGTCGATTGTAATAAATTTTTTGAATATTTGAGTGTTTTATTCGATTTAAAAATAACTACGCTTAAAATGTCACCCTTTTTAAAAAAAATTTTATTAAAATTATATTCGTTTGTCGACGATTCACGCCTTAACGCATTTCTCGATGTTAATCAAACTTGCACACATCATTGTATTGGTCCTATATATGGTTTTTGTGAAGTTTAGTTGAAATCGGAAAACGTTCATGTGTGTTGTGCGTGCTTAAAAAACGCATGAATTTCAGTATGTTTATGTACAACCAAAGATTATAAAATCATACAGATGACTTACTGCATACAAGAAAAATTGTTCTATGGCGGGTCGTACTGGCACAGCCCGCCATATATTTGGATCTCGTTTCTCATGAGTGCACTTGCACACAGCCCGCCTGCACCATAAAGTTGGTGAGTAAAAGTTTTTTGTTCTCAATTCGTCATCTGTGTGACATTATAATCGTTTTTTCACGTAAAAAAGCCTTTTCGGTACAATTTTAAGTAAATTCACTTTCGATGAAAATATTTTGATATACAGTGAACATTGCGTATATAGATCATTTTAACCGACGCCCATTTTTTTGGACCGTTTTTACTAAAAAAAAAGCGGCCGGTATTATGCTGGCCGTTTTCGCTGGAAAAGGTAGATTCTTTTTGGATGCACCAGGTGGAACTGGCAAAACATATTTTATTGCTCGGCGAAATACGATCAAATAATGGCCACGCATTGGCCGTTGCAACATCTGGTATTGCAGTAACTTTATTGGATGGAGCCAGAGCAGCCCGTTCAGAGCTGCCTCTGAATACTCGACGTAATCCAGATGAAGTGTATGACATAAATAAAAAACTATTGTCGAGGGCCAGAATGCTGAATGCAGAATTATCATCTGGGATTAATGCTATATGGCACAAAAACATTCCCTTGAGACGTTGAAAAGAATACTCAATGATATAAAAAAAACACGACAAACAAATTCAGCGGTAATCGGGTGATTTTAGACAAACAACAGTTGCCGACACTCCATTGTGAACAATTTTGTAAAAGTTCAGCTAAAAATAAACACTCCACGGTACAAAAGCTAAAAATAAACATGCGCGTCAAAAATGTAAAAATTGACCAAATTGTTAGATATCGGCGATGGAAAAGTCGCTATCTATAAAAATACTGGTTGCGTACCTACCGATTTCTTCACAAATTTTGATACACAAAATGCTTTCATTGACCGATAATTCCCGATGTACGTAAACAGAAAGGCAGAAAAAGCCATTTTTGAAGAATAAAATGTGGATGTCGACGATTTGAGCTTCAAGATACAGCGGTCATTGCCAGGCGAATTGGTAGTATACAAATCGGTCGTTTCAGTTTGCGACGGCAACGAAGCTGTAAGTTATCCAATAGAGTTTTTGAACTCACTGGAAATGACAGGCATGCCACGATACCTTCACGAAATTTAAAAATTGGATCCCCCGTCATTTTACTTCGGAATTTGAACCCATCATGGGTTCATGTGCAATGGCACGCGATTGGTCGTTAAAAAATGAATGAAAAACATTATCGAAGCCACCATTTTGAATGGTGAATTCCGAGGCGAACATTTTCTGCTGACAAGCTTTACAATGATTCCCACAGACGTGCCAATTTAAATGCATCAAATTTACTTTTCTATTGACAAGGACAAACGATGCACGTTTGCGGCTTAAATTTAGGCACACCATGTTTTTAGCAAGGACAATTATACGTGATATTTTTTCGCGTGGACAAAACATCAATATTATTGCTATTGATTTTCTTTATTTTATTTTTTACTTATATTACTTTTTTCACTCTAAATTTACTTTTTAGAGAGGTCAGTGACGTTAATGAAATAGATATTTTGGTGTTTTTTTTTTGTGTCTTAATCGACAGTCATTGTCTACAGTGCACAATTCCTCTTTTTATCACATAGTCCCATCGAAACATATCCGTTGATCTTCATCAAAAACGTTGTTTTTGCCCAAAAGCTGAAGAATTTGGAAATTGTCTGAATAACATATTTTGTTACATAAAGTTTTTTGACACGGCCACTCTTTGCAAGACGTTCGGTCAAATTTTAAAGAATTTCGGAAAAAAAAACTTTCGATACAAAAAATTGGTGATATTAGTATGAGCATTTCATCCCATTTTGTGGGGCCGTTTTCTTAAAAAAATCGATTTTTATACCTTAGCTTATGCAATAGAAAAAACTTTGTTTTCTGACAAAGATTTTGATAAACTACTAGACAACTACATTTCATATTCTTCCAGCACAGATGAACAAGAGTTAAAATAAGCTTTACTTGGCAACTGATACAATGATTTGTCAGATCGTAACACGTTATATCATATATATTTTGGAACCTTATGCGTGTGAGTTAATCACACTAACGACCATGAATTTTTCCAAGATCTGTCAAAGTAAAATCTCCCCCGGATTTATACAGCTCAGCAGAAAGGCTATTATTCCCGGCAGCTTTGTGAAGCATAAGTATTGCTAACCTCAATTAACCTAATTTTCGGCTCTTTTATTAAATGGTTCGTTCTGCCTGACAGCGGGAGATAGTTCTCCATTGCGGTTTAGTGGCGCGATGGTTAGGGCGACGAACAGCCGAGTAGAAGGGTTCGATTTCCAGCCGTAGCAACACCTTAATAATTTTTCACGGGCCCTCCTTTCGTGATGATCTGATCAATTATCCGAGTAGTATCAATTGGTAAGAAAATTCGTCGTTTGGAGTCGACATAAAACAGGAGGTCCTGCCATAGTGCAAGAAGTACACACGCACACATTAATGGTTGTGAGAAAGCTCGGCCCTGGGTACTAACGAGCCTGTTGCGCCAAAAATTTGTATTTGTATTTGTTTGGTTTAACAGTATTACGATTTTTCCTTGTCCATCTCGACAGGGTTTGTTTAAGACTTGCAAAGGGTGATGATTTGATCAGCTGTGGACAAACAACCCAAATAAGGGCCGATCAACCGCTTGGTGATCGGTTTAGGAGTTTTATATAACATCAGACACGACCTTGAATGTGTTGTTAAAGAAACTGATGCCTTTTTAATGCTGTTCAGTGGGCCTCTATTTTCGTGGATCAGGCAAACGAAGTCCAGTTTTTTGTTAAACTTTCATCCAACCATATTTTGTTGATGAGTTGGTCTATGCTTCCAACTGAGAGATTTTCCGCGGGTTTATATAGGTACGGTACACATATTTAAATGAAGGCTGTTATTACTGGCAGACGAATAGTAGACATTGTTGTCGCCAACTGATTCGTTCTTCCTGTCCAAACGGTAATCGCCGCTAATCAGTTTGCTGAAATGGTCATTTCATCTTTTCAGTAGGCTTTGGCTATGACAACACATGGACAGTCCTCACAAGCTGTGCCCGTTCTTATAGCTTGTTAACAACGTTGCAACTAGCATTTGGATGGGATCCGTATTATTTCCTTTTTATTCCAATTTTTCTTATGAAAAGGTTATAAAATTCAAAACAAATCCAATTCGAAAAAAATAATAAGAAAAATAGTATTTACATAGAAAATTGTAAAATCAAGTCGTAAAGCCAATTGAGCGCCTCAACAAAGGCAAAATTAAAATAATTTTGAAAAATGCCATAAACGTAACGTAAACAAATTCCATGTAACAAAATTATGATCAGAGTACTTCTGTGCGTGTACTGTGTGTTTTTAATTTAACAAGATCAAAAATTATCTAGCCAACATCTACTACAATAAATGAACATTCTGAAGGGTCACAAGAGCAGAACTTAAAAAAAAAAACAAGAATAGACGTAAGAGATACTTTTTAGGAAGAAGAATATCAAATAATGAAATTCTGGTGCGATCACGAAAAATATCGATAAAAAAAAAACAATCTCAACAATACACTTACATCTTCACCACTGGCTATTCGACTTTTTAACGATTGAACAGGATACACGCCCATGGCGAGCACCCTAAGACCAGGAGATTGTTCGCCCTTTATTTTTGTGCACATATTGAATTATATATTTCGAGTTATCAGAGGAATGGGTGGTGGGTTGTGTGTAGTGGGTATACAAACAAAATTAAAAGAAAACATTGATTTGATGCAAATGCAAATGCATTAAATACATTTAAAAAAGAGGGTGTGGTTGACAAAGTTGATGGTTTTTTATCGAATTCATATTCAATGATAACATTTTTCACACATGGCAAACACGTAACGTAAACATTTTCATATATAAAATATAATTGTTTGCATTTTTTTATTTATAATTAGTGTTAACGCAGTCAACATTTATTTATAAATATACACGAGCAATCAGTAGCAGCAGTATTTTTTTTTGTTTAGCAGTAGTAGTAGTAGAAGTAGTAACAGAATGCAGCAAGATGAGAAAAAAAGAAAAAAATAAAACAAAACATATTTCTTTACTTTCATTATCCAAATAAAATAATTCAGTCTCGTTTATGATAATCTATGACAGTTGGTTTTTTTATTAAACAAAAAAATCAACTGCCAATATAATTAAAATATTTTACTACCTTAAAATATTCAGTAAACAAAAATAAATTCACCAAATCGCCAATAAAAACTCAAAGCCCTTAATTTTTTTTGCATAACAATTTTTTTTATAATTGCAGCCTTTAATGTATGTATATTTTATTTTTGTTTGTATAGTAACGAATAAACATATTGTGGCTTGCATGAGACATTCTCATAAAACAATCATTTCCAGATGAAACAATTAAAAAGAAGAAAAAACGAAAACCAGTAAAATAAAAACACGTAACAAAAAATATTTTCAAATTTAATAAAAAAAAAATTAAAAATATAAAACAATAATCAAACGGTAAAGAAAAACCAATAATCATAAAAGAAAAACAAAACAGCAAACTAACAGAAGAACTATTAAGAAAACAATTTAGTAATTATTAAGCCCCATACCAAATTGCGACAGGTCTCGGAATGCACCCTCTGGAATGTTATGGACACATTTTTCAAAAAAATGCAAATGTATGTATGTTCTTAAAATTAGTGAGAATCTCTTACAACTAAAATAGTCTTTTAGTATTTAAAGTAGGCAGACATGACTAATTGTTTTGTAAAAAAAAATGTTTGGAAGAGGGTTCGATAACTTTTAGGTCAAACTGTTGGAAGAATTTATGTTTCAGATGACTTTTTGACAAACAAATTAGAGTGGGTACGATAATGTTGAATGCGGATTTGTGTAGGTGTTGTATTTCGGCAGGAATGTTGCGAAAAAGTTTCACAGAAAGTTTATAAGAAAGATCAAAATTTACAGTCTAGTTCAACAAAATTACATCAGTTGGTAATTTATTTAAATGTTATACCAACTAAATTAAGGGATGAATTACTAAGCGAGAGAAATTGCAGCTGCTATCCTCCACTCCGTAAGCATTTTCGCTGTGGGGTTATTTTTCCAACTCTTGTAATTATATTTTGAGTTTTGAAAATATTGAACTTGTTTATACAGAAGGCCATTTTGTAAGACGTTAATGAAGATCTGGATCTGAGAGCAACAAAAGAATTATGCCTTTCAATTGATCGAAATTTCAACACAATAGGATTCTTAATTATTTTTTCTCATTGCTGATCATGGGAGAAGAAAATAACGCTTCCATTAAATTCAAAAACAGTTAAATAACTTGATGCACAAATTTTAGTCAGTTGATTTCTGAAAAAGTCTTTTCGTTTATTTCCAATGACAAATCGACAAGTGAAAACTGAGCTTTCGATAGCAATGGAATAATATTTGGAGGAAATTAACGACAGCGCAGACATTTTCAGTCAGGTCGATCTATTTGATATACTACATGGCTGATCGCAACATTTTGTGATCATTGTCTTAAAATAACAGAAAAATTTATGGAAAAGGGCTTATTGGTAGGAATTGACTAATTGAAGCCAATATACATTTTTCACACCTATGGAAATAAAAATACGTCAAATAAATGAAAAGTCAAAGCATAGTGCTGAATCCACGAGTATTTTCGTCGTAACAAGTTGAGCGTAAGAAATTTTGTTCAAAGAGGACGTTTAAATGAAGAAGATCATTCCGATCAGCTTAAATTGATTCGGATCGCGTTTGCAAATAACATACAAGTGCAGAAATCAAACACGCTACAACAATGTAAAAACACTGATCTGCCAGTCAAAAAGGGCCATATGCAGCCTTTCCTCAGGATATTATCCTCCATTTATTGGGAATCCGCCTAAACGAAGAAGACAATTTCGAGCTTCAATGAATAACGTAACTATTAAGTTGAGATAAGTTTTTCTTTCGAATTACCACATCAGTTATCGAGTTATACGGGACTAATAGATGTTGACTTGGTATGATTGCCAGATTGCAAACAAAATTCGATTGCCGAGTATCGAATTTTGGTATTCTGTCATCAGTGATCGAACATATTTTCATAAGATAGGGTTTGTGTTGTCGAGTCGATGCATTTTTGTGAGAAAAAATTTAAGATATTTTCATTTTGTTATTTAAAGTTTTTTCATTATAAACAAGAACGCACTTAACCCTTTTAACAAAACGGTAATAAGTTTAGGTTGTGAAATATGTTTCAAGAAAATTAAAATTTTATTTGTTAAGATAAATGATTGCTTAACATTTTTGTTCATTGGACTCATAATGTTCATCTTCTGACTTGGAAGATGAAAATGCAACTAATAATCCATTTAAAAGTTAAGAATTACAAACAACATTTACATTTGACATTTTTCAGACATCAAAACATCAATGTAGCAGAATTGTGCAAGTACGATTTGTACAATTTTAAATGTGCCTTCGATACGTGACCATTTGTATGTGATAACCCCAATGTAGTTACTCGATCATTCGATAACTTATGCATTTCACTTACTCGTTAACTGATGTGGTAATTGGACCCCTGGTTTCGCTACGACTAAAAGTCGAACCCTAGACATTCTGCGCGCCAGTTCATCGCGCCACTGAGCCAGACCCAACGCCAAATAGTTTGTTTTTAATGGTGCACATAAAATACCATAGCTCATAAAAGTGCCCTTCTGCCAAGGATAACTAAGTTTATAAGGCTTAGGTATATCAATGTACATGTTATATGCCGTGAAGGAACAAGTAGTACCACTAATGTGTACCCTTTAGCGGTTCTACAAAGGCTTAGATCAGCAACTGTGAGCCCAATAAAACGTGGTTGTATCTTTTGACGATCAAGAAAGTATATACTCAAAGTAATACAACTAAACCTATCGACTTCGCGGAAGCGAAATTTGCGTCGTGTGTAAATTTAACTTTAGATCTGCATGAGCAAAATAATTCTTTGATAAATGGTTTTAAACCTGAGTAGTTTCATTGAAAAAGGTGTTATCGGTATTATCGGAACTTATCAGGTCTGGCTGAAATAGATTTAGGAACACCAGACAACAGGAGTATCTTAATATCATGCAGTTACTTCTTAGACCAAAACGCTTCATAATTCGATGTTTTTTCTAGTCGGTAAAGCTTTTGCAAATGCCGGCTACTTTCAGATTTGTTTTCCTATTTGTGTAGTCAACAGATGTTGAATATACGTCGACAAGAAATGACACGTTACTTCTTCTCAAGATCGGGGAACACTCGTGACTACTTTATTTACGGAATAATTCTTCCGTAAAATTGGCGCAAAGTGAGTTTTGGGGCAGATTTTCAGGCTGATTTAAGCCAACAGATCAAACACCTAACCAGTTGGTCTTGATAACACTTGAACAACACGTGGCAGAAAAGGCACCGGAAGTCGAATCTCGCTTCAATAGCTGAAGATGTCTTGAAGCTAACATCGAGTAGACGACGTGCCACGCAATTAGCTATTACACGTTTTTCTTAGCCGTATATTTTCATGAAGCTTGAATCGCAACGACTCTAAGCTAATAAATGGATGAATAAATGCCCTAAAGCGAAGAACTTAGTTTGAATCGAACCGCTTAATCGAAACCAATCTACGACTTAAAAGTTATCGAACCACCTCTATCATGGTGAAAACCCTATTAGGTAATAAAAAAAAATCGTTTGCAATACAGTTGAACTATCCCTACCCCTACACAGACTACCTACCTTACCTATTCAAAGTTTTACTTAAATCATTTTTTTTATTATTTAAACTAATAAATCAGAAAAAAAGGAAAATGGAATAAGTCTAGAAAAAAAAACATCTTACCTCTCGTATGGTCAATGTGTGTGACATCATTTGAATGTTGACTTGCGATTGACTCGTTGGTAAATTATCACTGGAACGCGATCGAACTAATTGCTTTGAACCGCTTAGAACTGATCTACTTTTTAGTAACATTTCAGTCTTAATAAATATCCTAGATATATATGTGGAACTGCGAAAAAAAACCCAGACACAAGTGTTTACTTTCATATGCAAATGATGGGGGTCGAGCTGTTGACTTACCTTAGCCCCCTAATACTAAACGCCGATTGTAATAGTTTTGCCGGTGTAACTGGTAACTTTTTGCAGAATTTTATCAGCGCATTACCAATGTCATTCTTGATGTTATCCGGACTCCATTCATTGTTTGACGTGCATTCCTTGTGGAATAAATTGAGTATGACCAGAGCGATACGATAGAACACCTTAATGCCCTCGTGAAAGTAGCAATCCATGACACGAACTAAATGCTGAAATGGTAAACCAGCCAATATCCACCAGCACCAGTCCATGAAGACGCGTTCCAATTTCTGTCCTGGACACATTCGTTGCAAATACGAGACGGAGGTTTTCTAAAAAAAAAAATAAAAAAAACAATTTCAAGTTAACATCTCTGGAAGGTGGTAAAACCAACTTACTGTGTGCTTTTTGGCAATTTGCATCACTGTCTTCCAAGTGACTTCGTGTAGTAGTTTTGTCTGATTGATGAACACCTTCTCTTTGCATGCTACTAAGCTGGCAAGACAGTGATAGGCTTCTTCCTCTGAAATTAAAAAAAGATAAACAAGAGTCAGTCATGGTGTAAGTCAATGTACGAATCATCAAGGCAGATGGCCAATTGTTAATATTTTTTTTAGGAACAATCGGATTGCAGCTTTATGCGCAGACTGACTGGGTACTTTTTTTTCTAAATTATATTTTTAGAACGTTTTGTGAATCTTATTTGTTTGCTATTATCGGCGCGGTTATTTATGTACTCTTGAGATAATCAGAAATTAACAATTTAGCCACTAATCGTGATTAAAAATTGATTGAACAAATTAACTCGAGGAGTTGCATTAAAGTTAAAATTGTGATATTCTTATCTGCATTTTGTGCTTGCGATTAAAGGGGAGATTAAGCACTAATGAGAGTTGTTATTTGCTGTTGGTTAATTTATTACTAACGAACGTGCATGCTCTGAAAAGGCCCAGATAAAAGTTTTTTTTTCAAAATGATGGTGACAGGGTGCTGTGCAATACGTTATTGCTACTGATATATATTAATTTGGAGTCATTTTGTTTGAATATGTTTTACTCCGACTTAAGTAGGTATTAGGCTTTTTGAAATGGAACTACTTAAAACATGTAGTACATGATAATCCTCTTCTTTTTGGCAAAAATAATAACTTTGCTCAAACTATCAAATTTTCAAGCAGGTTGGAATAAACCCAACATTAGGAGTTCATGTAGAGAGGGTAACATCCAATTGCCGAAATCTTTGTTTTTGGTTTAATGCATGTTTTTCAGAATTTTTGTTTTCATGAATTTTATGGTGATTTGCACGGACGCTTAGACTGTGAATGCACAGTTATTATCAAAAAGGAAGGGACAATGTGACAACTTTTATGCTCTAGATAGTTTTCCATTATGCTGATTATGCCGAGAAGTACTGTCTAGACACAGTCTTCTTCATATAAAGGGTGGTTAAATTTTAAGGGCCGATTCTGATTTTGAATAAAACACAAATTATTTTGGAAATTATTGTAATTTCTTTTTATTACGATAATATTGGTGTGGTTCAATTATGTGTCAAACAAAATATTAGCCAAATGGCCGCCGCGACCTTGGCGGCACACCTCCATCCGATGGTCTAAATTTTCGATGACTCAGCGTCATAATTGAGGTTCTATGCCGTTAATGGGCCGAATTATCTCGTCCTTTAGCTCTTGAATTGTTGCTGGCTTATCGATGTACACATTTTCTTTCAAATAACCCCAAAGAAAGAAGTCCAACGGTGTAAAATCACATGAACTTGGCGGTCAGTTGACATTGCCATCACGTGAGATAACACGGCCATTGCATTTGTTGTTTCGTTGGTTGTATGGCAAGTGGCACCATCCTGTTGAAACCACATATCGACCAAATCCATATCTTGCAATTCGAGCCATAAAAAGTTCGTTATCATCTCACGATAGCGAACACCATTCACAGTAACTGCCTGACCGGCCTCATTTTGGAAAAAATACGACCCAATGACGCCGCCAGCCCATAAACCGCACCAAACAATCACTCTTTGTGGGTGCATTGGTTTTTCGACAATCACTCTTGGATTATCATTCGCCCAAATGCGGCAATTCTGCTTATTGACGAATCCACTGAGGTGAAAATGTGCCTCATCACTGAAGATGATTTTCTTCGAAAATTGATCGTCCACTGTTGCAAATTATTGCCACCATTCTGACCATTCACGACGCTTGAAATGGTCAAGAGGCTTTAGTTCTTGAGCCAAATGTAAATTGTAATTGCAAGTCTTTATGGATAATGTTCATCAACGACGGTCGTGAGAGGTGCAACTAAGGAGCACGACGAGGAACAGCAGCAATGTTTCCTGCAGTACGAGCTGTACGAGCTGCACTGGTGTTTTCACATCTCCTACAGACCGGGTTTGCTCAAATTTTTTAACGATTTATCCGAGTGTACGCACATTTGAACTATTAACTTGACCGAAAAAATCACGAGGTGCATGATATGCATTTTGATTTGAACGGCCATTTTCATAATAAGCCTGAATAACTTTAACGCGTTGCTCGATTGTGTATCTTTCCATAGTTCAAAATAAAATACATAGTCTGAAATTGAGAAACGCCAAATGAAATGCAAAAAAAAAAAGTTTAGGTGTGGTTCACATTCAACATCGGCCCTTAAAATGTAACCACCCGTTAGAGCAGCTGTGTCGAGAAATGTGTCTTTATTCGCTATGGTTAGGCTTCAAGCGGCTTTTTAAATGGTTTGAAAAAAATAGGGTCACGGTTATAGATCTGTATGGTAAAAAAGCAAATACTTTCATGAATTTGGCACATTATTCCATGTAAAGCTGCGGCGTAACAGAGTTTGCTTTACACGGATTGAAGAATTTTGTAGCCTTTAATTAGTTCAAGGAAAAGAAGTATTATGACTTATAACGACTTTAGCTCAACAATTTTTGTTTTGTTATCACACCCCTTCGATGTAGATAAGTCATAGCATATACTCCATACTTTCTATCGATTAGTTCTGTCTAGGGTACGGTTGTATATATTAAAAAACAACCTACGTATTCTCATTTTAATAAGTTTAGGTAACCCATTGACAGTGCCTGCCTACAACACCTACTAATTGCGATCTAATAGACGACCATAGCAAGTTAGTAATTTATGTGAGAACTAACTAATAGACACGGAATTATTTTTAACAGTTCTAAAGATTGCATATTGTCAACCTCCGTATGGGAGTTGATTGGTAATCAGGACATCAAACCGCTCCAATTCAGTTCTTCTTAGTAACACGCGCCCCTCGACTGAACCAAAAATACGAAAAAAAAATTCAATTACGTCAATTGTTTGTCATTTAGCAGCGAATACACATGAAATACAATTTCGCTACCCCACCATGGGGTGGCTCGCTAATCGTATGAATCCGATATAATACAATTTGGCAGGGTGTGCGGGATAACGTGAAACCTAGAACCGAACTACTGCCATCACAATCACGATCTCGTCGTCGAATGATTACACATAATGGCATGACAGCTGATGAGATATGTCAATGAAGTTATCCAAGCGAAATTCCATTTATTCCTTATAGAGGTCTGCCTTTGATCAAAGTCTCAAAACGTCTATATAGTATATAACGAGTGTAGTTAACCACAGATAAGATGCAATGCACGTAGCAGTATCATAGACGTAATTTTAGTACACTCGTAGTTGTTTCCCATTGACGTATGTACCGACTACAATGTGCCCGGTGGATTTGATTGGGGGTATTGCGCATTTAATTTAGCATTACAGTCATAAAATGGGACCATCCTCAGCGATATATTATTTGTTTGGAATACATTTAATTTATTTCTTAAGCTCTAATTCAAATTAGGCGAACGCATATAGGAAAATCGACAGATCCACGTGTTACCACAACGGATCTTTATGGTCTAAGTGTTAACGCGCATCACGTGCAGCCACTGTAATGGTCCAAACCATCAACTTGGGGTTTTAGTTTTCAAAGACAACGGAAACTCAACTGTTAACACATGATGGTAGTAGCACATCAGGGGCATGGGGCATGCATCAGGCTTAAGCTCAATGGATTCAAAATAAATTCCTAAACTATTTAGAACAATGTTCAGCAATGTTTCAAAATGTATGCTTAGGAATATAATGAAACTATGAGCTGTTTGCAATTTCGTACAGTTAAAACAGGGTGCGTTTTATGTTTCAGTTCGAATTTATTCGGTTTCCATGTTTCATAGTTGTCGTTTACAATTTATTATGGAGCATCTAACGCAGCAACAACGAATTGAAATTATTAAAATATTTTATTTCAATAATTGACTTACTTGGTGTTAATAATGTGCGGAACAAGTTAACTTTGGGGCGTTGCTTTACCTAAGCAACGCCTTCCCGATCATTAATTGTAGCGTTTTCCAGGCGGAAATCATGGCAAGAAGCCTTGTCCTTGGTGAAAACGATTGTAATATCCACGAAGTAAACATCTTCTGTGATAGCCAAGTGGCAATCAAATCTATGGAATTCATCTCATTGGACAGACTTCTCAAGCCCTCTCGCTGACTCCATACAATCCCATAATTCCGAAAAACAATACGCCAGAATCCGTTCTCTTCATCAGGCAGATCGAATCAAGTAATTCATCACTAATGTCAAAAATAATAAAAAAAAAAAAGAAGACAGGAACACGACATCCTTTAAATCCCGTTGGTACTTTTTGATGACATTTTGGCATAATAAAGGCTTAATTTATTAAAACCACATGCCTCGAGACATTTTTCTTGCATTTGAGCACAGAAGAAAATTTTTATCATCCCACGCCAACAAATACCGTTGACGTCGATAGGATAACCTGCCGAAGACGAATCAATCCGCCAGGCCAAAATGGCTCGTGTCGTCGTGATAGATACATAAGACGTTAATAAATCACGACACAATCAATATATGAAAATTACAATTCATTTACAGAATAATTTACAATTAAGATACTTTCTGTGAGCTTTCAACTGGATTTAGGTGTTGTGTAAACTGAAAACGCTCCACAATTCCGGTTGTAGAGCGTTTTCAGTTTACACAACATAACAATTTATATAATTTAATTGCAACTCTTTTTTAAATTTCAACTTTCTCTTATAAAGAGAAAGAAATTTAACCCAAAAAACGGGCGTTGCTAAAAAAAATTATTATCAATGATTTTACCACATCTAGGTATAATATAAATGGTTTGACAAAAATGTTCTGAAACTAGGAGTTCGTGTTCATCATCGTAGCTTCAAATTTAAGGCCCAAAAACTGTTGTCATAGAGGCGGACGAACAAACATGGCTAGATCGACACAGCTTTAGATTCTAATTCGATCCATTAACTTTAAAAAAAAAAAACGTTAACACTAAAAAAAAAAGAACAATTGTTTGGTAAATATGAATGTTGTTCGAAATAAATATTTCGACAACGGCGTTCACTTTAATTCATCTAAAGACAGTTTTGCCTATTTGTTTGTAGGTGCAGTTGGTTGATGAGGTAGACAATTTTGTCAATCGCACTCAGTTAATGTAAAAACACTGTTATCACGCATTGGCGCACCACGTGTGTGGTTATTTCCTTCTCTTTTGTCGTTTAGGCTCACCTAGCATCTTTGTCGTTACAAATCAAGATATTGTAACAAAACGAAAATTATTGCAACAATCCCTCTAAAAGGTCTTAGATGATTGATTTCTTAACATCTATATGGACCGATAAGTGGCAGAATAGTATCTTGTGATAAGTTAGCATTTATGGAAATTCAGTCAGTATCCTTGTGATGCTTAGTAATCGCAAGAGCAGCTCATTATTTGATACTGACGAAAAGTCTTGAAGGAAGTGATTTTGTAATTCATTAACATTAAGACTAAAATCGCCCATTTACAATTAATGTAACACATATCCTTAAGAATATGTTCGTACTTACTGAACACTTAGATTCTTATGATGAAATATTTTGAAGGGGTAACTAATCATTAATATTAATTTATTTTCGCGCGGATTATAATAGGTTTAGCGATTTTGATGTCGATGGGTTCTTATACTAACTAACTACACGAAACAAAAACAATTTTTTTGGTTAACATCTCGAAAATACGTGTCGTCGTCTTAAATGTTGTGTAAAATTTACTTTTCAAAGCAGTACGCTTATATGATTAGATTAACCCAAGCCGTATTTAAATATCATTATCCAGATACTGCGGATACTCACCGACCTACCATTTCTGTCTGTTCTCGTTTACATTCATTTGCATTTATTACAATGTATAAAAAAAAAAAAACGGCTGTCATATATCGCTTTTTTATACAATTATAAGTATTTGCCATAAATTTAAGCTTCATTTAGCAAATCTAATCATTACCACCCACACAGTAAAATATCTAACATCAAGTGCATCGTAATATGATGCAATTAAATGTTTGAATGTATAATTCGTGTAACATTGTAATATGGTAATCGTGTTTTCAACCCGAGTGTTCTTACTTGATTAATTCATCTTACAGTACGATTTCACCAAACCGGAAATTTACCCTCATCGACTCCCTAGTTTGAACCGTATTGTAACGCAAAATCTGCGGTCATTAATTAAGGTACTGGTGAAGTCAAGTGCATCGCGATGAACAGTCATGTTGGTTTGAGGATTGATCTCTGTTCAGAATTTTGTATAACATTTGGAGGCTACAGTCAGCTGCACGAATTATCAAATATACAGGGTGTCCGCCGGGAAAGTATACTACTTGGTTTATAATTTTTGATTAAATGAACGAGAATGGATCTTGTATTGATAAATGTTTTATTTAATGTCGGCAATTATGTATAAAATACAATATCAGGCAAATGTCCGCCTCTGTTAGTCTCACAAATGCGAGCCCTTTTGAGCACATTTTTCATTACAATCTCACACATTTCACGCGGTATTTCATTAATTTCATCGCGAATATTTCGTTTGAGTTGCTCAAGTATTTCGGGTTTGTTTGCATAAACCTTGGTTTTTATATATCCCCACAAAAATCAGGCGACCTTGAAGGCCAATCAACATCACCACTTCTTGAAATAACTTGTTGTGGAAAGAGGTCTCGCATTAAATCCATTGTAATCCAGGCTGTATGCGATGTGGCAACAAATTGTTGATACCACATGTTAATCAAGTCCAAAGCATGCAGTTTTGGCGTTAAAATTTGTTCAATCAAATCAAGATATCGCTCCCCATTCACAGTTTCCGATACGCCGTTTTCATTTTCAAAGAAATAAGGTCCAATGATTCCTCCTGACCAAATCGCACACCAGACTGTAACTTTTAATGGATGCGAAGGTGACTGATGAATAATTTGAGGGTTTTCCATTGGCCAGAACCGACTTTTCTGTTTATTCACATATCCATTCAAATAAAAATGTGCCTTGACACTCATTATGATTTTTTCATGAAAATCGGGGTTGTCACGGGCTAGCTGCAACATCCTATTGGCGTAAATGGTCTTGTGGAAGAAGCTCTTTTGTCAACTGAATCTTAAATGGAAACAAATGCAAATCCTTGTGCAAAATTGTGGCCAAAGTTGTTCTTTGAAGACCAAGCTCCTGAGCACGGCCTCTAATTGAGGTTGATGGATTGTTTTGAACACTTCCTTGAGCAGCAGTAATGTTTTCAGCCGATCTTGCCGTACGTTGTGGTTCATGCTTGGGCTTATCATTTCTTCGAAATCATTCACTACACGATAAATAGTGCGTTTTGTTGGCACGTTGTTTCTCCCAAAAATTTTACGTAACTTTCTCATTGTCACAGTATTCGATGATTGATTGTGATAAAATGCTTTAACGATTAAAAAACGTTGGTTTATCGAATATTTTTCCATAATAAATTTGCAACGTGTCTACTTCACGACTACCAAATATGAACTGTCAAGACTATTGTTTACCAAAATGGCGGCAAAACAAAGTAGTATACCTTCCCGGCGGACACCCTGTACTATTCCATCGCATTTTTAAACATGAAAGGAATTCGAGAACAATTAGCCCTATCGAAATTTCCATATGGAAGCAATTTTTTTTCGAAATCGGAGTTATTTCTACCGAGGTTTCCGTACCGATTAGCATTTCAAACAGATCTTCGGACAAAATATATTGTATATGATCGCGTAGCAGCATATTTGAATTTTATTTTCTCATGAAGTTGTCCCACGTGGAATTGTTACGGAATCCCTCGAACGCGATTGTAAGCTTCATTCCTTTTTGCTCTGCAACGGATACCTCGAAAGCAAACTGAGTTCCTATTGGAACTGACTTTAGATTCAAAGAATTGTTTGAACGGAAACCTCGATAGGGCTGAGTCTCTTGATTATTGTGAATAAAACAGATTATTGTGAATATAATGTCTTCGAACATCCTTTGCTGTAAAAATTCTTGAGCCAAATCAGGGGGACAATCTTTTATAAATCGGATTAAACGAGAACTCAAAAGCTAAGTTTGCTACCTAGATCGTCACGGAAAGATCGTCACCATTGATATATACAATTTTGAAGTAAAAGACTTTATCTACTCCGATGTAAGCATTGACAACGACATCTCGCCAGATATAGAACGAATAACAATTCTTGCCAACCAGTGGCTAAGAAGTCATTTTAGTAATAAAGCCTTCACATGTACTACTAACTTAATGATAAGACCCTGATCATCGCAGTTCTGCTCTACGACGCCATATCAGGGACCATGATCGTTTCGAGTGAAATAACAGATATTTTAAAAAATATCTATTTAGACGTGTACATTTTCTCGGTTCTGTTGGAACCTTATTCTTTATATAGCCAGGTAAGCTTTGCTCAGTCAGCAGGAAATCGTCTAACATCTCCCCTTAACGCTCTGAATTCACTGTTACTGCATGTACCCATTAATTTTCAAAGAGTTAAAGGCCGATAATTCGAAGCACTTATTTCGCAGCCCATACGGTCACTTTAAATGAAAAAAAAAAGGTTTTTGATGTTTACTTACTTCAGAAGTGTCAGTTCTGGTTATTCATTTATCCATTAAGATAAAAATGAGCTTTATCCGAAAATAAGATGTTGGTAAACGTTGAAAACCGCTCAATTGCATGATTTCGAGTTCAAGTCCCTGACTTGTATAGCGGGGCTTTCATTTTAGGGGCTTTTGAATTTTATAGAGTGAAGCTTTTCTCATGCAAAATACGGTGTCTCTTTGTAAGAACACTTGCAGGAAGACTAAATAACACTTTTTATGTCTTCTATCACACTGTTTTTTTTATGGTTTTTCGAAATATTCAACCTTTTTGATTCATTTTCGAATGAGAGTTACGCTTGGTGCATCCTTTATGGGGTGAAAATCTCGAATATAGCTGAATCGTCTACACGCAAAAGTCTTCCCACTCCCAAGAAACGCTTCACAGCGAATGAATTCCCTTGAACGAGTTGATGCCAATCGGTATCCTGATTGGCATCAACCCGCGGAACAAGAGGGATATGTTGCGGGATAGTTTAATTGCGGAACTACTCCGTAAGTCATTGAGTACTCTGTACAATGCTTAGTTTAGCTAGACACATGTAACAACACTATCCAGGCCATTTTTCCTTGACCTAAGTAAACTCAGCGTAGAAATATTTTGATTTAATATATTTCTATTAAAATTAAACAAGTATTACAATTACTCCATTAGTGATAACATTCGATTTGCTAATTTAAAAAAAAATAATTACCCAAGTCTACAAGAAAATAATAAAATTCAAAATGAAATGCTAAGTAATAATATCAACTCAAGTCCTAATCCCAGCGCTCAACACTGCCGTTATAATCCACAATGTCAACTGTTCATTTACAATTAAATGTGTAAATAAATTGCAAGTATAGGTGTACCACAACTACTGATAACGAATTGACATGTGTACGCAGATACTTAACATACTGATAGTACCGATAATAGAGGTCAATTGAAGTTCCAATTGTTAGTCTGTGCGACTACAAAATAATGACAATCGGTCGCAGACGACAACAACAACACCAACGACAACGACAACGACATAATGATTGTTTTCATTTTGCGGGAACAATCAATTTGTCCACACAATAGTTGTAGTCCATACAGACAGATGCATTGTGCACCGCCTCGTATTATTACCGTGCGAGATATGAAAAATGATTATGGACAATTTGATAATATTACGGTAATTGATTCTTATTCGCCTGCTATAAAACTCTGAGCAGGTAATGTACGACATTATTTACCGAGCTTCAAGCAGTTCACGTACAGAGAGCGAAATAGTCGCATTAAGGCTGCACGCAACTGGACAAAACCGAATAGATTTGGACCAAATGAGAGCGGCGGACTGCAAATGAGTTTGTTTGATAACAAATCGTGATTTCACTCACAACCAAACAAAGGAGCGGAATCTTTTTCACATGGCAAATTATCACAGAAAAACATTTGTTATTCTGTATTTATTTTTTTAATTAGTTTACTTATAAGTAAATCACGATTTAATATTAAACCGAAGACGGGATAGCGTGTGGTATTGATGGTTTTAAGTGAGCTACAGTTCAGTGCTGGGGTTGAGACAGAATCTTATCGTTTAATTGTTGCAGAATGTTTTTTTTTTTGTAATTACCTTAAGTCAGTCTCGCAATCAATTTGGATGTTTGAACTTATTTACATGATTAAAATAAAGCTTTTAGGTCAGTCGAATCTATATGTTCAATGAACTGGAGCATTGTTACAGTATCAGTAGAAAGACACGTCTAATAGATTAGTAATACTTTTTTTTTAAATACAGAACCTTTATATAGCCCATCTAGAAACTGCCCAAGCGCAATGGCATTCATTATTGTATGAAGCAGGCATTTTCTGTGCCCTGAAATAATGCGGAGCAAAATTAGTCCGAATTTCAAAACTAATTTACCCTCATTGGCATACATATTTTCCAAATTGCTTAAGTTTTGGTACAGTTAAATTTAACTTAGCAAGGTTCACATTCATTCCCGACTTCAACCAACCTGGAGTGCGTTAATAGACAGGCAATTTGGGATCTAGGTTCACGACGAAACAGTGTTTTGGGTTGTACTGCAGAACGGAAAAGTCTCTTAAATCGAACTATTTAACGGATTTTAATGAAAACTGGCACACATGTTAAGATTAGGTTATACATATTTGGTAAAAATTTCGTTAAAAATAATTCTTGATTTTTTGCGGGTTTTAATGCCGTACTGAAATAAAATTTTTTGTTTAATAAAAGCTGAACTTACTTTTTTGTGTTTCGACCAAAAAACCACGTATTTCTATTGCAAATGCCTTGGGGCAGGGTTTACAAATGGTTTTTGTCGGTGTGCGTGAAAATGACCTATGAACGAAATGGTTATATTACCATCTTTCTTTACATCAAAAGTTTTTTGAATTTCTGTAAAATTTATACAAAAACCATTTATTATTTACAGCCCCTCAAAAAAGTTGGCGGCAAAAAACTTTATGTGGACGAAATAAAGATATTGTTCTACAGACACTTTGTCTAAATTCCCTACCGTTTGGTTAAAAAAAATGTTTTTCTTAAAAGTTGGCTTCGTAGTATGGGGATTCCATAAATTTGTATACTTATTCTGCTTTGTCGGGCAGAGAGTACATACATACAAAAAGTGTATGTATAATTATTTTTTTGTTTTGTTAAATTGTAATTTCATCTCTTATTGATTTTGTTAGTGATGCCAAACTTGTTAAATTCTATGTTCTGTTATGTACCACTAACAAATGCACTAGATGATGAGCATGTGGATTTAAATTATATGCTGTGGCACATCTCTGCTCGTTGATGCTGCTTGTATTAAGCTCGACACAGATCTGATAGTGTAATAAACATACACAAAAACAAGTGTTTCTAAAATTATATAACACACTTGCGTTCAATTAAAAAATAAATAACATAAAAACTTAAGTAGAAGCTATTGTACATATACATAAAGCATTTTGGCTGCATTTTCCCGAATTAAACTGCTATATGATTCTTATTTGGGAATATTTAGGCTTAGGAAAGAGTAATCCAAGATTTTTAATGATTTCTTATTCATGAATCAAAACTTATGTGCCTTCCTTCTGAATTTTCTTCTTCTGATCGTCTCTAGTTTAGAGGGTCTCACTGTTAGTTCTTCATGATTTTAATGGCAATTTGTAGGCAACATGGACTGTGGTTAGGTTAGGGTGCAGTGACTGCATGCGATGCACGCGTACACTTAAAACACAAAGGTCTTTTGTGGTACCACGTGGATCTTTCGACTTTCCCATGTTCCCATGATACATAGTTAGCTCTGACCATTCAGAGCTAAACATATATCGTAGGAGGTTTCTGGCATTGATATTAGCCAGCTCACAAAGATAATTGAAGAAGTAGTCTCCCAGATGAAGCCTACTTTTAACTGAGAGAGCTGAACAAGAGCATAGAAGGTGTTAGGTGAGTAATATTTTCATTGCCCAAGAGGCCTAGAGTTTTTGCGTATAGGCCTATGGGACAGTGTCCTGTGGGAAAGTGTCGAATATCAGGGGTAGTGCCCTGTCTGGCAAGCTCATCTGCCATGCAATGTCGGCATTCGTGGACTGATTTCGAATTGAACAAGATGGCTTCCAGGGATTTTATTACCGCTTGGCTGTCGCTGAAGATATTAATATACTTCGTGGATATAACATTCCTTTTCAGTCAGGACAAGGCTTCTTTGATTGCCATGATTTCCGTCTGTAAAACGCTACAATGATTATTAAGGCAAGGAATATGCTTAGGTTAAGTATGTCGGAGAAAACACCTCAACCCACTCCAGGTTCTGTTTAAGACCCATCCGTATACATGTTAACCGAGTTATTGGTTCCAACACAATAAACTCCATAAATTTTATACGATTGTGAAGGTTTATCGAAATGAAAATTGAAAAATAAAACGTTTTTGAACTTCTGATATCACGGTTTCAATTTGTTCAGAAGTTGTGCTGGGTTATTCCCTTTCGAAATGTGGACGAAGATTTATACATATAGTTTAAGATAAAAGTCATAAAAACTCTGTTTATTTTTAACAAAGCTCTATCATCTAATATCATAACAAAATAATTTTTCATTATTTTTTTCAAAGAAAAATTGTAAGTTGAAAATTTTGCAGGCAGAAATAAATCGTTTCGTAAAAATTGGAATTTCTGAGACCTGGCTCAAAGTATTAATTATATTTTATTTTTTTAACAACAGTTTTTTTTTTTAAATAATAATGGGTTATACCAGTTCGTTTTGACAATTATTAAAGCAGAAACTTTTTGATATATACCACCATCAAGAAGGAAGTGTTTTGAAACCCGGTTCGGTGAGGCAAATTTGAACGTTACTCCGAAATATGCAAGAAAGAATTGATTTTTTCCGTGCTGTAACCAGCATGCATAACACGCAGCTTTGCGTAGCTGATTTTAAAACTCAAAAAGTCTTCATCATAACCATTTTTTTGGTACCTATGTTTGAGGTTGCAAAGAATGGTTATTTATTGATTTAGTTTTTTCTTAAAATTTTAGATCGTCAAGAATAGACCATAAAATGATATATAAATATAGAGAATTTAATTTATGGAAGTTCGAAAAAAGAGAACTAAAATTTTGAAATATGATAATTTTTGTCAACTTTGAGGGTTGTATATAGGGACATATAACATACACACATTAAAAATTACTTCAAATTCATACACCAGAGTAAGGGTATTTAGACATAATACTAAATAGTCTACATATGACTTTCTAAAAAGGCAATTTTTTAAGCCGAGGCACAACATTTATTCTTTTAACAAAAAAAACCAAAATATCTTGATCATTAAAGTCTCATTGAAGAATTATCAAAATTGCCGTTTGTAATTATGGAATTGATTTGAAAATTATCAAAATCTTTATATTATTTCGGTGAACGAAATTATTTATGGAAACATGATTTCTTATTCAGAAGCCTTCTGAACACTAACATTACAAATGTCTGTAAAATTAATAATTAACAAAATGACGGATGTTATATTTCTGCCACTCCACAAAAAATAAACGAAACCCTTAGAGAACCGGTTAAGCTGGTCGAGGTCAACTATTACATTTGAGCCTAAAAAAATAAAACAGTCATATGTTCACAATAAAATCTAAAAATTCTGTCATCTAACGCAAATGCTACATGAGTGGCAAACCCAATTGATTCCATGATAACTTAATTATCACCACCAATTAACAGCTCTATTTCGAGAATACGAGAATCCATGAATAAACCTCTAACAGACGTGGATCCATCAATTTTATTTGTTCACCATGTCAAGGGAAATTCAGCGATGCCACGCATCCCCTTGTGTATCTGTTTGTTTATTTTATTTATAATTTTCTTTGCCATAACTATTTGCTGTTGCAATTGTTAACAAATCTTTTGTATAATTTATCAATTACCATACTATAATAGGACTACGTACAATCTTTTGTCACGGGACACACGTGATTACCAAAAAAAAAAAAATAAAATAAAGACGGCACAGAACAATCAGCGCTTTATATACACAATTATTCACATTCAAGTTTAACAACTTTTTATTGATTCCAAAAATAGCAACACAAACAAATACGATAAAACAAAATACCCGCTACATTAAAAAAATAATAAAACAAAAATCTCGTCACGCTTTTTTTATAACATAATTCCGCAAACATTGGCGTTGGAATAAATTCCCACAAATGCAATGATAACAAGATGGTAAGGTAGCTTAAGTAAATATTTATAAGCTCGGGTATAAACGTAAGACTACATTCTTACTAGAGCCCATTTCGAAATTCGCCATAATAGTGTTCCCACTTATATGTATTTTATTCAACATTTTCGAATCCACTTTGACAGTTGACTCAACATTATTTTGTTTTTTGTTTATTGTTTTGAAGGATTGACTGTCTTAAGATTTTACCCGATATTCTTTTGACAGAAGAGTTTTGCTCTGTTAGCTGTTATTTTTCTGAATTTATAGACTTTTTCAGGTGCTTATTTGGAAGCGTAAATTTAAATAAACTTTTACTAGAGCGTTGGAGTACAATGAATGTTTGGAAAAAATAACAAAGAGAATATTAAGTTAAATTGATATTTCTCTAAGCTGTAAGAGTACTTACGGTACGCATAAAAAACCGAAACATACAAGCTGATGAAAGCCGCTACCAAAAAAACATTTAATAACTTTTTTTCTATTCAATGAATTTGGTTAATTTGTTCTTTGTTTTGCAGATTGCTTTTTAGATTTAACAAAATTGGATAACTGGGACGCTGAAACAAGAATTCGGATTGTCCGCCGCTATCACGCTCTGGAATCCGTAGTTTCGGTTCAAAGAGAGTATAGGCGCACTTTGGCGGCAATCCTCCGAGCAGATGGACCATAATAAACTTGTTAACAATTTTGCCGACAATGGGAAAGTCGAAAGAAGACATTTTCATTGAAAAACTTCAATTTGGATGGAGGAAGCAATCGCTGCTGCCATAAAAAACAATCCAAAAGTTTCGACAAGAAGATTATCTGCTCAAATGGGTATAATGGGTCTTCATAGAACTAAACCCTTAGATTTGACAAACCGCGCTATAAATTGCGAAAAATCAGGAACTCTCAAAGGAAAGTTACCTGCCAAACAATCATTATTCGTGATCAAAAAAATTCTAGATAAGTCGCATACTTCGGGATTAAACTCGAGTTAACTTGAGAAAGTAGTTTATTAACCAATTTAAATCCGGAGCTAGCTTTGAGTTAACCCAGCAACTTTGGTGGGTTTAACACTGGGATTAAGTGAAAAATAAGTATTTTTAATTTAATTCAATTTAAATGATTTAATTTTTGGAAACTTAATACGTCTACGATATATTTAGATTCAAAGACTCAAAGACTCGATATTGTTTTAAATATTAGTGTAAGTGTTTTAAGATGAAAGAGACTTGTAATATACCGATAAAAGAATTTTTTTATTTGTGGAAAAGGAAACTGTTGCGTTCTTTACATGTTGATAACTTTTTGATAGCAAAATCGTGCTACCAAAGTAAGTCACCACACACGGAGTCAAATTTAATCATAGACTGAAAAACTGCTTCATGAGTTTACTATCTAGATTAAATTTATTCCTTGGTAAGTTAAATTTGGGATAACTCAAAAATAATGTTTTTTATTGCACTGCATGTGTGCACTAACTATCAACCGATTTATTAAATTTGTTTTGATTATATTTTGGTGAAAAAAATAAACATGTGAGTTGAGTACAATCATATCATTTAATACCCAATTAAAAGTAAAAAAAAACTCTAAATGTTCAACTAACGAACACTGCAATATTGTCCAAATATATTGTTTTGTTTTATTTTCTTCTAAAAGTGGGCGTGTGGCGGATGGGCTTTAAATTTGTTTACATAGTTTTTATGAGTAGAAGTGTATAAAAATCAGGGGTGGTTTAAACTTACTTGTAGGTGAAAATATCTTTTTTTTACGAAAATACTTATAAAAATTGAGCACGTCTCAAAAATATTGATAATGACATCATCTATATATCTAGCTTAGAAACTTTTTTTTTTAAATTAGGGCCTGATTTTTCTTAAAAAAGTACAAGTGCTGATATAAGAAAATGCAACTTCCGAGTTGTTGCTTAAAATAAATAAAAAAAACTAATTACACTAATAATGCCGCCTTACGATTCGAATAAACTGGAGGCAGCGTAAAATTCAAGAACTCATCCTATAAATAACGTGGTTCTCCACAGTGAACTAGATAATTTTTATTTGGCATTTTTTATGAGTTCTTCTAAGCTTTTATTCAAAGATATTTTTTTAAATTTGAAATACTTATGAATTGAAAATCATTAGTAATTTTAATAATATATAGCGTATTAATTGTTTACGTAAGTGCCGCTACAGTCCGTAATGAACCTCAACCTTAACTAACACGCTCCTCTTAAAAGCCCGGTCTTTAGTGTCTCTTCCCACTCATGTTTGATATTAATTCCCTTAGAGTGAATGTCATTTGACATTTTCATAAGGACCGTATTGTAGTGGCTTGATAAAATTGGTCAACAAATTTATTCATGCAGCATCGTAAGTTAAAACATTTGAAAAGTCATAAGTTTATGACAAAAGTTTCATTAACCACCTTTACTTGTGCAAGCAGTTTGTGGGACTATGTATACAATCTCTATTAAAAGGCTTTTTACGCTGAACCAAAAACTAAGTTTTCGTTTAAACATCCGAAAATTAAAAATGTCGCATACATTTCGAGTGTCAGAAAACTTGTAGGTCTCAAAAGCCGGTTGCAGGCTTAATTTTGTTAAAAGTTGTTGAAGCGAAAACATCTTTTGATATATTCTACACGTTCCACATAACGCCTGACATAAACAGCCCAATTGTGTATAATCCCGACGATTTTTCTTCACGGATTTTACTTTTTCGAGATTTAAAAAAGCTGTTCAATTCGAATCATGGTGGAGGAATATCGCAAGTTTCGAAATCAGCTGTTTGAAGAACTAAGTGTAACTGTGCGATTTTCTGTCAAGAGATTAATAAACATTTTTCAAAAATGAATTCAAAAATAATTTCCAGAGTGGAAATGTTGCAGTTAGATTATGGGACATTGTGGATGTCAGTTTTATTTTTCAGATTTTTGGAAGCTTTCTGACGTTGTTGACAGTTTTTGACTTAAATATTTATAATAAATTATATTTTAGTGTGTAGTTCAATTAAGAACTATGGGTTTAGTTCCCAAAAAAGAAAATTGCCCCTGCAGGGTTATTTCTTTTTCGAAATGAAAATAAACCCCGAAACCGAAAAACATTAAAACCCGCGGCTGTTTTTGTTATTTAAAATTAGTATTAAACCCAAAATGTTGGGAAAAAATTAACATGAATACAAAACAAATTGGCTACAGCCAAACGCATTAAAAATCTTACAGTTAGCCCAAGGAGGGGGGCTACAGGAGGGGAAACATTCCCCTCTCCGTATTGAAACTTTGCATACATCCAATTTCGCACCTTTCCCAAATCGAACAGCTAGCCCAAGCAGCGGGATAACATACTTTGGATACACCCGAGTGCGAGTTTGGGTGTATGTCAAGTTTAAATATGAGTGGGGGGCGATGCTGCCCCGTAACATCCCCCTTGCTTGGGCTCTTTTTTGGATTTGAGTTGCGTGTTCTTCGAATAAAAAACTTTTTTTCTAATTTTGAAGAAAGATTTTATATTAATATTTTTTTCCTTTACAGGAATTTAGAAGTAGACCTAGTGCAATTGTACACTTTAATTATTAAATTTTTATTAAAAGCTTGGAGGATTATACTTCACTTGCAACCACATTTCCCACAAATTAGGATAATTGAATCTCGTTATAAAATTTTAACTCAAAACTTTTTTTATTATTACTTACCAGACATAAAATGCAATAAAATTGAAGTAATTGGATACAATACTGGACTGAAAGTGATATCGGGACAATCATATCCTAAAACATTAACGATACGGTCTGCCACTGCACGCCCAGTTCGTGTGAGATGGTATGGCAAACAGTGGGCGGAATCGACAAAGGCTGGTAACATAATCGGCTTCTCGGAGAGTTCTGTTGTACCAAAGACCTGAAATGGAGTAAAAGATAAACATGTAAAACCTTGATTAACAAACTGTTAAATTTTATCTGTGTAGGGCGACATAAAACAACAAATTAATTACGGGCGTACACAAGGAAACATCGCAGACGATAGCTGACAGTGATTTCAAGGAAAAATAGAAGGGATTTTCAGACAGCAGTTACTTAAAAAGTTATGTTAAGGAATCAAACACAGAGATTTAAAGCCTACCGATGATTCTATTTATATAAATGAGAAAAGATGGTGAGTCCACGGATGGTTCGCACGAACTTCCTTGCATATTTAGCGTTTAGTCATTAGTCGTGTTTGTTATCAAATTTTAAATTATATTGTTTTTACTAAAAGTTGACAGCATTTTATTTACTGTATTATTTAAATTAAAGCTATTTATTCATAATTTTCTGCTGAAAGGTGAGTAATGATTTTTGCAAACATAAAGACCGACAGATTAAATTATCTGATCCAACTTTTGGACAATGTTAAGACTGATTTAAATTTCGAGTTTTTTTTTTTTTATAAAAACATAAGTAATTTAAAAGAGAATATAGAAATCGTAAAAAAAACTATGGACTGCTTAAAAATTGATTAATACATTTTCACATTGCTTAAAATCAATAAAAATTGATAAATCGGTGTACGAATATCCATTTCTTTTTCAAAAAATGTTATTTTTGGGTCGAACTATTTCTGGCATTTCTGTTTTGATTGTTTTACCTTTTCGTGTTGTCGCTTTTGGTCGAAAATTGTATTTATCGCGAACTATCTCTCCTTCACAATTAAATATCAATTCTCAATTTGGATCTGACATTTGGAAACATCTGCTTGTAGTCTTCACATTTTAAGCAAATGAAAGTTAATAAAGCATCGCCATTGGTGGACGAAATAAATAAAAATTAGCCTCATAGTCTTAAGCACTTTTATTTTTGGGTGCGAAGTTAACCGCATTAATTAGGTATTCTGGGATAGGTCGTCGTTTCGTGATTTCAAATCTGATGGTCTTGCAATGATAGTCTTGTAATTTCAACACAACGTAACAGTTTTTATTGACCTATTATTATATATGTGCATTGTACAGGGTGCATTTTGTGTTCCAGGTCGATGTTTTTTTTTTAGTTTGAAATGAAAATCAATGAAATGCATTATGATGTTGGTCAACACATTTTTAACACATTTTGCATAGCAATTTCGCAGAATTCTGGTTTAATTTCAAAAATTTATAAAGAGAAATCGGGAGGTCAGTTGATTTCATCTATTTTTTGTTTTAATTTGGCCGGGAAAAAATTCTACTAAAATTTCCATCGTAGCACGAGATGTGACTGATGTGGTATAGTCTTGGTTCAACAGTCGACGGTTCCAGAACACATTTTGATCCAATTCGGGCACAAGAAAGTTTTTTCAACATGTCCCTATGGCATAATGAAAGAAAAGTCTCCTAATGACGCACTATACAGTTACTTTATGAGGAAGAGGGGTCTTTGGTGCAGCACTCGATGGTCTGCAATGCCACAATAGCGGCTATTAAACCAGCCAAGTCAAAAATCCGCTTTATCGCCATAACTATTTTTTTTTGAACATAAGAGACAAATTTTAAATAAAAGCTAAAATGTTTTAATTTAATTTCTTTTATTTCAAAACATTGTTGCTGCATTAGATGCTCCATTATACATAAAATGAAATCCACTGACTGCGAAATGCGAACTCACAAAATTCGTTCACATAAAAATGGCAACCAAATAAAATAGACCTCACACATTTAAATCGCACCCTGTATTTTTCTTTGTAATCGTCATTTGTTTATTACACAACAATTGATTTATTTATTTGTTTTCATATTAACTTTTTTATTTATGAAAATATTTATAAATTTATATTCTTATTACTTATACGAAAAAGTATATAAAATTCAAGACCTGCCTTTTTGTACCACCCTACAAATTTATTAATCTTTATCCCCAAATCATTGTTCTTTTTTCAAATGTGTACAAGTTAATGTTTAATTATGCACCAGCAAAATCTTTATGACAAATTAAAACGTTGGTTAAGGTGTAGTGGCAGAGAGAGAAATATGCTTATACGATCCACACAATGATTTTTAATTTGTTTGTATTTATAAGTCGACCATATTGTGGTTATAAATTAATTGCTTTCTCTTTGTTATTATCTGGATTTTATATTTTAGTATAGCACCTCTAAGTAAATGATTACTGACTGATTAATGATTTATTACACAAATGTAGAACGGAACATTTTTTTTCAAACGGCCGATAAGACGTGTTGATTTTAATCCCAAAGCATGCATTATTGTTTGCCTTTTTCCTTAAACCCATTTTGAATTGGAAATATGTAGATATTTCTATCAAGATTTATGAGCTTCATAACGCCATACAATTAACAAAATTTCGGAATGCAATATTTGAAGTCTAAATTTGTGGAACAATAAAACAATCAGCATTCGACAGAATTTGCTGAAATTCAACGACTTTTACATTCACTCTGAGCTGAATTTCAGAATCTGCGTTAATTGCTTTTAAATTTATTAACTGGATCATTTTTGACGTAACTATTCTGTAACTATTGAGTGACCACCGGCGATAAGCCTTTAGATTAGGGAGTTGGAAGCAAGTTACCATATCACTGCGGCCACAGTTGGTCCTATTTAATTTATTCTCCAATTAGAGCTCACTCATGATACCGGACTTTGTGATGAATTCTAGTAAATTTTTGAGTGGGCTGTCAGATATGTCTTCTGCCTCAAGGTAGTGTTGACATAGATGGCGTTGACGTAATTTGATTTGGCAGTTATAGTGACACAGGGTGTGTTCTGCTGATTCTTCCTCGTTGCATAGTCTGCAAGGGTTGTCTTGAGTTATTATAATAGTCATAAGGTGTTTTTTGACTTGACAATGGCATAAACATTTTGGCTTGTCCGTTACATTCAGTATTATTCTAGTAATGATTGGCCTTTCCAAGGAGATGAGCTATCAGTTGCTCGACAAAGTAACAACCACATTGCGACAAATAAACCAATTCCATATAGACAACACAATCAATGCAGAAAAGAAATTAACGTGCATCTCCAAAGTTGCTACTACATCGCAACCCACTCAAAAAACGCATACTACTGAACTGTCTATAGGAACGCAATGTTCAATGTTCGATGAGCACGTTCCCAAAGTAGTGTGAGACTTTAACCCATTAAAACCACCACCCTTTTTGTATTTGCAACTAGGCATGCGACTTAACTAGCATTTTTTTTATCACGAGTAATGAATCGGAACAAATCTGAGGGCTTAGTCAAGAATTTGGAGGACCGTTGTATTAACGTGTCCCAATAAATGTTTTTTTATGAAATTTTTCGTTTCATCTTTAACCGCGGGAATACCCAGATCTCTGCAGCTTGTTATCAAGGTTAAGTGTCATCAAAGATATTTCGCTTCATTTGCAAAAGGGACTCGAGCCGTACTTAGAAATACAGGCAAATTGTTTTTCCGCTTATACGAAAAATCTACATGAATCGATTAAGTACAACCCACCATTCATGAACCTCTTTAAGAGCGTTTTGTAATTTCATATTTGTTTCCTCTATTGTTGTGCGAACTGGTATAGCTGTATCGTCAGCAAACGTGGCAACTAATTCATCGTTTGTTTGTGAGATATCACATGTAAATAGGAGGAACAAAAGTGGTCCAAGGACGCTTCCTTGGGGTACTCCTGCCAATATTTCTTTGAACTCTGAATATTCGTTTCCAAGTTTCACACGGAAGAGTCTTTGCTCAAGATATGAGACAAGGATTTTATATAATTTTTCAGGCAGCACTTGTCTTAATTTGTATTGGAGGCCTGTATGCCAGACCTTGTCGACAAATATAGCTGAGCAAATTTTCTTTTCTTCGAAAGCTTTCTCAATTACATCAGTAATTGGATGAACTTGGTCCACAGTCGAATGTTTACTTCTAAACCCAAATTGATGGTCAGGTAATAGGCGTTTATGATCAATAATGGGATGTAAGCGGGTAATATATTTCAAGAACTTTTTAAATTATTGGAAGAAGTGAAATAGGTCTGTAAGATTTTATTTCTTTGATTTTTCTGGTTTGAGAACCATAATCACTTCCGCGACTTTCTACTGTCTTGGTATGTATTCTAATCTAATTGCTGCATTTACAATGTGTAGGAGTTTAGTTGATGCTTAATTCGAGGCAACATTTAAAAAAAGTTGTGATTAATGTTGAAACTATTAGCGCCAGACTCAACGCCAACAATAAGGAATAGCGGCTAAAGTAGCAGCCAGTATTTCAAACATACTACTACAAGTACTAACTAGAGACACCCCATTACCAGGACTAGAAACGCCACCTGAAGAAGAATCGGGGCCACGCATATAAGCCACTCGCCAACGACTTTCAACCGAGGCAAACGAATGAGATAGTTAAAGGACATCTTCAGGCGAAGTCTACTCTATTTTTTAAGAAATAGTTCTAGGGCCCAAATTGTTCATGGTAAATGAAAACCCCAAACTTGCAGTAACCTAAACTACTTTCAGTGTGAAAACCCTACCGAACTATTTATGAGAACGAACTCGATGGTGAAAGTTATTATCCCTGCAATATTAAAAGCGGGAAATCTTAGGCAGATTCCTGAAGTTCTTTCCAATAAAATGTTCTGTTACGCAAAACACAAACAGGACAGTTACAAGGCAGAGAAAATGGTTAGTAAGTCAGTAAACCGAATAAGAAATTTCATTGGAAGACTAACAGGATTTCAAAAACATTGCATACGAATACTTTTAGACCACAACGATTTTGTCCAAAATCAAAAGAGACCATACATACGACTGATATAGTAGATGGTAGAACAAAGAAAATTCGGACATATCCTACATTTTCCAAAAAAAAAAAAATTAGAGTCATGTAACTATTCTGTCAAATACCAAAATTTTACAGGCTTATTCACAACCTACAAGCTATTAAATAAAATCAAAAAAAAAATGTTCAACGTCCTCATACCAGATGAACAAAAAGGGTGAAACATGGAAGTGGATACTATGGTTACAGGTAAAGCAGAAAACGAAATTTTATCAAGCATGACTTTTATTGACCTAAAGAAGGCGTTTGATTTAATGCAACATGGGAACTTCACAAAAGTACTACAGATAAACAAAAGCACAAGCAAAACAATATACATCATGGGGATTTTCTAAGATGATGAACTGAGTTTATTGTGGCATTTTCTAGTGCCCAGCCCAATAATCAGAATTCTAAGTAAAATTAAATCTGGATTTGTAGTAAGAACTTGTTGATACTCTTAATCTCAACTCCAACAAATGGGAAAAATTGAAAAAATTGTTAAAGGACAAGCGACGCCCAGTAAAGAAGGATTACAAAGTCGATGAGAACCACATTGTAGAAGACGTTCAACTGGGATATTCTTATAGGTAAAGGTTTATGCAACTAAACTAAGAGGAACCGCTTTGTGCAGTTTGATGCCCTATGCATGCTGTCATCAAATCCCATCTGGATGGTGGAAGACCCATTCAAATCAGAACAATCCGCTACTTATATTCGCATTCGTGATATTAAAATAAATGAAAAAAAATCATAAATCTCATATTTGTTATAACAAAGTTACTATTTTAATCAGAGTTGTACTTCCTCTGAAAATAAGCGAAAGTAAATAATAAATACGGTCCACCTATATAACTCCGGTACTACATTTTAAACACTAGATCAGTCCTGTTGAGGGCTGTTGGTTCTACCGCAGCTGTGCTAGAAAACACCAACTATAAATGAAAATACGTACGCAACGAAAATATTAAAAGTTTCCGTCTTGTTCATAGAAAAGTTCATAGAACCTAGACACTGCCCCCTACTTGCTATATACAAAGCTCTGAATTGATTGAAAATTCAATCACTCAGATTTCCAAGAGCCTAGTTAACAAACTGCCTAAGCTTTGGAGCTTGTGACCATCTTACATGTACTTGTCACATGAAGGTAATCATCTACCAATATAAACATGTATGCGTCCATTTATCATAAGGAAACGACTAAGCTTTGATTGATTTGCAGATTCGTGTGAAACATGCGGGTTTTAATGCAATGGACTGTACCTACTTTTTCGACACTTATACATAAAAACAATTTCCAAATCAATCAATCCAAGTCAAATCGGAAATTCTTGTAGAGGAATTTTTATCAAATTTACTGATAGCCAACTGGTATATGGGTGGTGGATGGATGTGTGGGACTCATATCACTTGCATTCCGGTTTGAATTAGTAAAAATGGCTTAGTTGCTTCTATAAACCAAACTATGCATAATTTTTTGTGATACGTGTTATAGGGTTATTTCTAAATAAAATGCATGTAACAATTGTGTAGAGCGAACTTTAATCACACGATGAGCTGAGCAGAGCAAATATGAAAGATCACCTGAACCAAAGAGATTCCGTGAACATACTTTATTCAGAAGCAAAACAATTGGGTACAAGTTATTGGAAGCCCTTGTTCACCTGAGATCAGGCGAGTAATCAACAACATACTCCACCCGATATTCTTTGACTTGATATTCGTAACCCGTGGCCATGTTATGGTGTGTGAACCTGATGATTTAGTTGTTCGCTGTTAAAAGCTCCTCACATAGCCCGGCCTGTTAGGACAGAATTGCGACGAAAATTTCCCAATAAGCTGATACCCAGAAACTCCAGCTTCCATTGCCCCCCCAGGTCGCCCGTTCATACTGCATCTGACTTTTTCTTGTGGGGGTTATTGCAAACAGAAAGTTTTCAAAGCAAAACCAACAAATTTGAATGAACTGAAGCAATCCATTCGAGAAACAATTGCGGCTATTCCTGTCTCAACTCTCCAAGCAGTAATGAACAACTTTTTGGTAAGATGCCGCACATACATCAACGAGCGGGAAGGCATGTAAATTCCATTATTTTTTAAACTGATTAAGCTGTATTTAATTAAATTGAATGAGCTGAAAAAAAAGTTATTTGAGTTTCTTAATGTAGCAATGTTCATCAGTCACTATGTACGTATATCACTTTGAAAAAAGACAGAAACTAAAATGGAAATTAAGAAAAAAGGAAAATTCTGGCTTAAGTTCCAAAAACTAAGTAGTTGTAGAGCAAGCACTTCTGTCGACAGTTTTTTTTTTTTTGTTAGTAAACATTTGGTGAATTCAATGAATTTAAAATCTTTCTCCGAAGTCAGCTCCAGTTACTTCGTTCGTTACTCCACTAAGAGCGCTGGAAGGCGACTATGTTAAAGATTTCCTTGGCTTCTATAGATTTATTCGTTTTTTTTTCTGATAGTTTTTCTTTGAATAGTATTCCTTTTTGTTAAATGAAAAAAAAATTCAAAACTTCAAAGGCAAAACGTTTTGAAATTCAAGAGAGTCAACGATATATTTCCAATATTTGTTTGCTCGTATAAAAACTGAATTTCAATGGAATTTCTCTGGTTTATTGCCAAGCAAAACCCTGAATATTTTCGAAAGCTGACGAAAACATTTGCGATGACTTTACATTTACTTTGCGTCAAAGTCTTGGGTCTTGTTATAACACATAAATTGTTAGCTACCACTGTAGCATGAGCGATCTTTAAGTATTCTAATTTAATAACTACATCTAGGAGACAATAAAGAAGTTTTTTTTTGTCCACCCTACAGATACCACCTTACAAAGTGGAGATCTGATAAAGATGGGCTTTTGGAATGTTACTTAATTTTGCCGAAACAAAAGGAGGAAAACGAAATGACTAATTCCGAAGTCCAAAAGCATGTTTAATATACCGATTTCCTACGGCGTGACAAATGAAGATATTATGAGGAACATTTAAGAAAAATATTTTCGGTGAATGCTTGGTATTGCATGAAAGGAATGCGAATGATGGAAATGAAAAATTTTGATTTTTATACACGTATTGTAGTACATATTCGCTTAGCCATATCGATTGAATAACCAAAAATATTTCCTTCAAAAGGACCAACGAATACCAGCCTAGATATTCGAGATAATAAACATGCCATTTAAGGATACGTATATCGATATAGCCCTTCAACTGCATTTAGAAAAGCAGCTCGCTCTCCATATTTCTCGATTTTGTCGAGCTACCCTTCTATATCCAGTTAAATCCATCTGTCGATCACTTTATACCAAAACAGGATGTTTGGTCTCATTTTAGGCTCTAAAAAGCTTTCAGAACAGGCATTTTAAAATCAAATCTCTTTGCAGTAGTTCCTGCAGTACAAATCGACAAATCCTCTATATCCAGTTAAATACCTCTGTCGATCTATTTATACCGAAACAGGATGTTTGGTCTCATTCGAGGCTCTAAAAAGCTTTCAGAATAGGCATTTTAAAATCAAATCTCTTTGTCTCCCTGCAGACAAATCGACAATCATAGACAAAATAGATAGATTGCTCCTTTGCAGATTAACATTTATGTAGTATGTAGTATTTTTGTTTCGTCTTACCTGATGCACCATTTCCCAATAGAACCCGTCCAGCATATTTTGCTTCGTCTGATGCTGGGCACATAACGCTGGCCATAGCTGAGAACGTATCGGCGAATTGATTGGCCATGAGTTCTCTCGAAGTATACTTTTAACTTCACGTTTTTTCCCCTGCAATATGAGCGGTTGTATTTCAGCAAAACACTTCAGCAACGGTTCCTTTCCTGCAATGAGTCAACAACGGAAATAACAAATAAGTTTCTTGATCTAAAAATATGTGAGTCTAAATAAACGGGAAAAATAATTAACAACAAGATACATGTTTATACGACTAAAAATATACAAACAGAGAACAAAATATTAATCCATGGGTACATAGTTCATATCTCGATATTTTGTAAATGTAATCTGTGAAGCAACAATGCATTCCACTTGACATGGTTTGTTCTCCTCTTTTATCCGTTGGTATTAAGCCCCCTCATGAACGGTATTCACGTGGGAATGTAATGACTATTCGATACTCACATTTGAAAGGCAAATGAGTGACTAATAATTATAAACAATATTGTTACAAGGAAAGAGCTCTAAAACTTGGATAATAAATAACGCAAAAGAAAATCCCGATGTATACGGTCCCGTTTCATCGATGAATGATTAATTGCTGAGCAATTACGTTGACATTTTGTGATCGATTATTAATGACATAAATCATTGTACGTAGATAAGAGTCTTATCGTGCTGATAAAATTAAATCTGAAAAGGGAATGTTTTGGTGGCCATATATTTTTTTATCGAAATGATATTGGGAACATATTTTTTTTTAATATTAGTGATGGGAGTTAATGACAAAATTCATATATGACGATGAGTCAATTTCAAAGTTTGTTCAGATTTCGGTACAATGTCCTCATTTAAAATAAAATTAATTGCATATAGTTACATGAAAAAAAAAAATATTAATAAACAATATAAAAAAAAACAGTGCAGAATATTCAGCGTTCAAATTAAAAACTTGTAAAGCAATGAATATGAGTGGTGGGTCAAACTGTGTCCTTTACTCTTTAGCAACTGCTAAGGTTTCTCAAAAAATTGTGCCAGACGACACTGAAATCGTAGTCCATCTCTAGAAAATGCAGGCATGGTGATGAGTCTGGTGGTTAACGACTCGAAATCAAAACTAATCTACATTCGCAGCCCAATGTGCCTAGTAACCACACTCACAAAGTATCTAAAAAATCTTTAGATGCGCCAATTTACAAAACTGCGAGAACTGAGGTTGTAACATCTTACAGGTATCTAGTTATCATCACAGTCTGTAGGAGCCGCACTTACTTGCTAAGAAACTCTCTTTTTGCGCAGGCATGTCTGGGGGACTGAATAGGGACTTTCGAATTTTGACAGTTGATAGAGGCCATATTGTTGAAGCTACATCTGTGAAATTGGCTGGCGTTTATTCAAAAAAAATTTCCCAAATATCCATTGATTGACATAGCGGTTAATGACACATAAATTTGATAAAATTGTTTTATTAAAATGTGTGTTCTGTTCGGGTATTGTTTTGCTTTGCTTTGACCATTTTAAGGTCGCCATAATCGTCCTACCGCGGGGACTAGATAAATTTGAGTCTACTGGTTAAAAAAAAAAAACATAAATACGTACGTTGACGAGACTCAAAATCTGCCGAAAATATCACCGCTGTCCGTAAGAGTGTGCAGGACAATCCGAAGCAGTCGATTTCGCATCGCTCACAAGAACTCCACGTTACGCAGACCACAACTTGGGAAATTTAGCGAATTTAACGACAAAAGAAAAATACGTACGTCGACGAAACGCAAGATCTGCCGAAAATATCGCCACTGTCCGTTAGAGTATGCAGGAGAATCCGAGGCAGTCGATTTCGCGTCGCTAACAAGAACTCAACCTTTCGCAGACCACAACTTGGGGGATTTAGCTTCGTGACTGCACCCTTACAAAATTGAACTGACCCGAAGTTAAGCGACCATAGACAAAAACTTGTGTACGCTGAATGGGAATTGTAGTAGTTGGAAACTGACCCTAATTTTCATCGAAAAATCATCTTCAGCGATGAGGCCCATTTCTGTAACTTCTGGTAAGTGGATGATATGGACACTAACGACAAGTGGTTTCAACTGTATGGCCCTACGTGCCACAAGCCACATCGAAAATTCTTCATATGCGATTCGACGGAATACTCATCTTAGGTGGAGGTGATGTGAACTAGCCACTGAGAACGTGCGATTGAACCCGGTAGACTTTTTTCTGGGGGATTTTCTGAAGTCTGTGGTTTGCGGCCCTCAAAGCCAACATAGCCAATGCCATCGGTCAAATTCAGCCTGATTTATGTGCCAGAATCATGAAAAATTGGAAATTTCGGATACGAACCACCCAGAGAAGCCGCGGCGGGCATTTGAACGATCTTATATTCCATACAGAATGGAATGGATAAGCGTTTCAAACTAATTAAAAATGTCGATGATATACCACACTGTTTGTTTTATTTAAACAGGTTGATGAATGGGGTTCTAGCGTGGTGAAAGGCAGCGCAACCCATATCAAGATGTTTCAAAGAATACAAAACAGGTCAGTCAAGCTCATCTCTGAAAATAGTAGGATAGTTTAAATCCTTACAGTCAAGCAAATCATTAAGATGAGTGCAGCGTTAAAATATTACGACGACCAAAACCTGCGGACACTAATAAGTCATCGGTTTTGAACGTGCAGTAGAGAAGAAGGTCTATATCATCTACCACAAACCATCCATGAATATGGCAGAAGACAGCTATTGTAAACTCTACCGAGAATTAAATCTACCGTTAAATAATTCAAAATGCAATTTTTAGTGTAAGCAAATTAAAATGATTAAATTGGTATTGGTACATTAATATTTAATGACAGCGCCTTTTGAATTTCATAATATCTACATGTAAATACTACGCAACAATTGATTTGGATGATTAAAACAATTTTTAAAATTTTAAACAACCTCCTGCAGTCAGGCTTCGCATTTTATAAACATTTCTCTAAAATAAATAAATTTAAATTTAAAGACGATTGATATTTTTTCTCAAGCCTTTACGCTAAGGCTAGGTTAATTTATCCTGGGTTTACTTTAGCCAATCGTTATTCGAGCTTTATGCCAATTGTAAAACATCATTGGTTAGCTTTTACCAAAAGAAAACAATTAGTCATACAAATGTTGCTTAATGTCATAAGGTAAAATATCCCATGCGCCAAAAGATTGAAATGATTGATTGCTTAATATTTCTAATGGAACAAGGCAAAACCCAAAACCTTAACCTATCCTTTCTTATAATTATTATCCACCTTAAAGAGATTCAAGATAAAGAATTCATTGTAGTTTACCTATTAAGTCCCACCTTATCAGGCTTTATAAGTACCTTCAAATTAGTTTATGACGAGAACGTGAGCTTCAATGAGGCACAATTATCTATTTAGGTACGCTTGAATCCCTCGGTACATACTGTAAAACCTTATCACACAAATCCAAGCTATAATCCAAATTACTTACTATCTGATTTAATTAAATCAAATACGCTCCGGCTTGTACTAGAACCAAAAGGCATCTGTGTGATTGTCACAAGTTACATTTTAATTTGTTTATTAACTGATAACCAGTTCCATCGATTATATTAGCTATAAACATTTTAATTGCTGTTATTTAAACATTCCTTTAATGGGTGTTTTGGAATAACTCAATAAATGAACTCATGTGGTATCATCTGTATGTCTTAAAATATTTTGTTAATAACAATCAGGTGACAAATATATTTACGAATCAGTGTGAAATAAAAGTGCAAATTGATTTGTTTATGCTGTAGATAGTGCCTACTTTCGTATTTAAATGATTGTAAGTATATGCAACAAGTTAAATTTATAGTTGACATTGGTTTGAGTTGATTCGACCATTTTCGTAAGAAGGAAAAACTTTAAGACAGTCATATGCCAATAGCTACAAACCGCTGTGCAAATCATTTAAAGCCATATCTTATAACGGGTGACTTTTTAAGAGTTAAGTTTTTCAGTTTGGCAGCAATGGTTAGTAATGGTGTCCAATTGTCATCTGTCAAAGTGAAAAGTTTTCAGTATACTCTGCCATTTAATCATGACAAAACTTACAAACGAGCAACGATTGCAAATTATTGAAATTTATTATCAAAATTCGTGCTCTGTGAAAAATGTGCACCGTATGTTACGATCATATTATGGTCGTCATAATCGACCTGGTGAATCGAAATTCGTGCTGTTATCATCAAATTTCTTTGTTGGACATTAAACCATCGACTCGCATGCGTACAGTGCGTACCGAAGAGAATGTGTCAGTCGTAGCGTCCAATGTTAATGAAGATAGCGAAATTTCAATTCGTCGCCACATGGAAAATTTTACGTGTCGATTTGGGGTTTTAAGCCTATAAAATTCAACTTGTGCAAGAATTGAAGCCGAATAACCTACTATAATGTCCAATTTTTGGTGAATGGGCCTTAGAACAGCTCTATGAAAATCCGCTGTTTTATCGAAAAATTGTGTTCAACGATGAGCCTTATTTCTGGCTCAACGGAAACAATAAGCAAACCTGTCGCATCGAAAAAACGACAGTTTGTTGTGGTTTATGTCCAAGATGGTATGACTTGAGCTGCAAAGAAGCTATCAGTTTGAGGGAGACAAACTTTCGGTTATATAAAACCAATCCAACAGAGGAAAACCGAACAAAATTGAAACAAGCCAGAAATGACTGTTATTCCCATTTAAAACGTGTCAAATTCCTATACGACCAAAAGTTGAGGCAAACAATTTTACAATGACCCAGAGGTAGTTAAAACTTTTGGTCATTTGTCAAAAATATAAAAAGTTCGGCCTCATCAAAAGTTTCGACGCTCGACAACATATGTGAATTCCGACCTTGACAGCGTCATCAAATGGGGTAAACCTAACAGAGTTGAATTCAATGCTTCCAAAACACAATGCTGTCTTCTGTCGTTAAAGCGAAACCAAAAACTAGAGCCATTATCCATGAAAGGCACTTACGCCGAAGAAACCGGAAAACTTTCCGTGCTAGGTATGTGTGTTAGTAACGGCTTACGTTGGAACGACGACATATTCCAAGTCCCTAAAAACGCAGCGAAATGTCTAGGTTTCCCTAATCGATGTAAAAAATACTTCACGTCTTCTGATCTGGCCACAATGTATAGAGCGTTTATACCCCCTAAACTTGAGTTAAAAGCCCAAATCTGGTCGGGTGCACCAAAAACAACATTGCACCTCCTAGATAGGATTCAAACGCGTGCGAAAAAACTTATAGGAGACATTAGAATATCGAACTCTTTAGTTTCGCTTGAACACCGTCGAAATATCTCTTGCCTTACATTGTTTTGTCGCTATTTAAACAATTAGTGCTCAAAAGAAATAGCCAGCTGCAATCCTCCCATTCAACAATTTAGCCGCAATACTCGTTAATCTATGAATGCAAATCAGTTTACCCTCAAGCCTATCTTCGGACGAACGCTGAAATATAGAGATTCGTACATAAACCGAACAACCCGAATGTGGAATGCTCTACCAAACTCTGTTTTTCCTTTCCATTGTAACTTACAGGCATTTAAAACTAATGTGCGTCGGTATCTCCGTTCTTCTTATGCCGAATTTCCTTAACGCCCGCACTGTGCTAAAACATATAAAGGGTATTCATAACCCCTTGAGTGCGCGCAAATTATAAAAAAAGGTCGTGCGATTTAACGCCTCTTGTTTATTTCTTGTGGGATTATGTAAAGTCTTTAGTCTATGCGGACAAGCCGAACACGATTGAAGCCCTACAGGATAACATAACACGCGTAATTCGTGGAATTCGAAGAATTCATTTACATGAAGTTGTCTTTAGAACGTAAATGAAAAAAGCCTATTTATGGATTACAAATTTTGAATATTTGATGCAAATTTGAGCGTTTTTTTTTTCATTTAAAAAAAAAACTACGCTTAAAAAACCACCCGTTATCATCCCCAAAATAAACAATCCGTATAGTATGTATTTGGTATACAACTTTTTTTCGAATTTCTAAAAACCTTAACTAAAAGAAATCCCCGTATCCAGAAAAAGTAGGTGTAGCTTAAACTCCTTATATCCAGTAAATATAACTTAAGGCATTGTCTAAAAACTTGTTTAGTCAATATTTAAAAATTCCGCCAAGTTTTGCAAAAAATCGACATTTTCATTAAAGTGGACACAGCAGTGAGCGGATTTTAAAAGCCTTTACATATGTTCTGCTTCGTTAAATTTATATACCAAATTTTAGGACCGAAAAATCGTTGACACAGACAGACATTGCTAAATCGACTCAGCTGTCAATTCGGAATCAAACCATATACAGGGTGTCCGCCGGAAAGGTATAATACTTTGTTTTGCCGCCATTTTGGTAAACATTAGTCTTGATAGTTCATATTTGGCAGTCGTGAAGTAGACATGTGGCAAATTTTTTATGGAAAAATATTCGATAAGCCAATGTGTTTTAATCGTTAAAACATTTTATAAAAATCAATCATCGATTACTGTGATGAGAAAGTTACGTGAAATTTTTGGGAGAAACAACGTGTCAACAAAACGCACTATTTATCGTGTAGTGCATGATTTCGAAAAAAGAGGGTCTTTAGGTGACAGGCCCAAGCATGGCCCACAACGTACTGCAATATCGGCTGAAAACATTACTGCTGCTCAAGGAAGTGTTCAAAACAATCCATCAACCTCAATTCGACACCGTGCTCAGAAGCTTGGTCTTCAAAGAACAACTTTGGCCGCAATTTTGCACAAGGATTTGCATTTGATTCCATATTCATGTTACAGCTAGCCCATGAAAACCCCGATTTTCAAGAAAAAATCATAAATGGATATGTGAATAAACAGAATAGTCGGTTCTGGGCAATGGAAAACCCTGAAATTATTCAAAAGTCACCTTTGCATCCATCAAAAGTTACAGTCTGCTATGCAATTTCGTCAAAAGGAATCATTGGACCTTACTTCTTTGAAAATTAAAACGGCGTAACGGTAACTGTGAATAAGGAGCGATATCGTGATTTGATTGAAAACTTTTTAAAGCCACAACTGCATGCTTTGGGCTTGATTAACATGTGGTATCAACAAGACGGTGAAACATCGCATATAGGCAGGATTACAATGGAATTACTGCGAGACCTCTTTCCACAACAAGTAATTTCAAGAAATGGTGATGTTGATTGGCCCCCACGGTCGCCTGATTTGACTGCGCCGGACTTCTTTTTGTGGGAATATTGGAAATTCAAAGGTGAAAACGTTTTATTTCCTCATATCCCGATGATACAGGCTTTTGCAATGAATATCAGTAAAGCACAGGGACAATCTTTGCAAGTGCGTGGTTTGAATTTTGAAAATAATTGTTTCTCACATTGACAATGTAGCCTGTTCTTTGAAAGGAAATCTCCTATTTTTTTGTGTTCGCGTATGAAGGCGTATGTTCGCCTTCATTGTAATGAATTTACTTGAATGAAAAAAAGAAAGAAATGTTTTCTAATAAAGGAAACTCCTAGCGAAGCGGGCGGGGTAACGCTTGTGTTGCATATTTTGCAAAGCTGACGACATTTACTATTAAGGAAATCAACAATTCAGCAATGATTGATTAAAAACATAGTACTAACCAATATCTTTGCAGTTACGAAGTCAATACGCACAAAAATATTAATCCAGTGAGGTAAAGTGTTTGCGAAAACTATCAAAACTATCATTTTGGCCGAAGAAGATACAGGAAAACGCAAAGTGACGTATGATTCGCCATTACAGTATTAGTATAGTGATTGTTTGGTTCTCCAAATGGGTAATGTCGGCAACATCATTCAACCAAGTTTCTATGAACTTATAAAATGTCAATATAGACCGCTGATCACTATTGTAACATGTTGGGCCTCAACAAACACAACTCTCCAAATTATTCAGTATTTAGCTGGCTGCCTTTAGATGGAAGCTTCAAGTTGGTCAAAGTCGGTTTCTTGCTTGCCCCGGAATTGTTTTAGCCAAAAGATCTATTAACAAGGAAAATAGGCATATCAAACATGTCAGCAGTAAACTCCAAACTTGATGATCTGAGAATCAAGGTGTTCGTTAAAGAAAATCACTTATAAGTGGGACTTTTCTGACAGCTAATCAAGCTAGGTATCGTTGTCGAAAATGGCAATATTGCTTCGAAAAAAAGGTACCCAACAGAATATAAGTAATCTTATAGGTTCCCTCAGATACGATCTATCATCATACAAACATGATCCAGTGACGTATAGCTCAGGTTAGACAATCGATGTCATTTAGATGATCTTGTTTACATGATCGGTTTTACATGATCTTGTGCGGTTATTGGAAACCGAAAATCAATTTCCTAAGAAGGCTAATTCTGATCAGAATGCAACTATCTTCTTAATCCCCGCTGATTTATACTTATTGCATACAAACGTACTCTTACACTTTTTAATATTCTGTCAGTGTCAAAACGTATGCCGATCTTAACATTTTTTTACTGTTCTAAAAAATTCACGAAAGAGCAATGTTTGGAAATTAATAGATATTGCTACCGATTTATAAGTCGGTGGTCGCAACATGAAGAGTAATTAATGCAATTTTCGATTCATATAACAGTTTCACCACCCAGTGTTGTCAATATATTTAATATTGAATGCTTCTGCCTATTAGACCACTCAAAGTTCGGGAAAATTCGCAGCCGTAATGGCTTCAGTTCATTTAATCGATCCCAACAATAAAATAAAACTAACACAAGAATTGAAGTTGTGTGGCTCTTCAAATGTTTTAAGAAAATTCTGAATTTCATCGAACAATCACCTGAAGTGATGAAGTTAATTTTTGGACTAATAGTTTTGTCAAAAAGTAAGAGATTCGTTCTTGGACAGCAACAACTACTGTTGTGCTTCAAGAGACTTTATCGAATGCATTAAAAGTGACCGTTTGGTAGGGATTCAATAGGCTCGTTTCACCTACTAACGGATCCTCCGAAATCTTCCAAAGTCGAACACTTTTCATCACTTTGCAAAACTGAGGTTTTTAGCTTAGACTTATTTTTTGTTTGCTTAAAGAGTACAGCTGGTTATTTTGTATGTACCATGTATAAGCTGCGAAGAGAACCGTTTATTTGCCATAAAAAGCTCCCCTCTGCTGCGAATGTTGTTCTACTGAATAAAAAATTTCAGCTGAGGCAGCGATGGAAAATCTCTGAGGGAACCGTAAGCGTGTTCTAGCTTTATGATGGAGGTTTGATTAGACCGTGTTTGTTCGTCAATAAAAATGATGGTGGTCATATAACCGAGATCAAATTTATTAAATCAAAAAAAAATTAAATATTGCAGAAGAGTATACATTAGTCCCCTGCATGGCTATATAACTAGCATTCGAAAATGTCCTTCTAAAAATCGGATGATATTAACTATCCCTGATAAACATTTGGTGGCTGCCGGCTCATACTCTGTTCAATAAAATCATAAAAAAGAAAGAAAAAAGAATCGACGAGATAGTTTTGTATTTAAATTTAAGACAATCGCTTTAGCCGGAGGACCTTTTTCAAAAGATCAATATTTGTGAAATAAATTCATACGAACTTGCTACAGATGACAGAATGTAAGTGCAAAAAAAAACATTCAATTGCAAATAATTAATCCAAATTGCTATTTAACTGTACGATAGACTGAATGTCATAATGGAAAAAAAAATTCGATTAAAAAAAGAACACATTAAGACGACGATTTAAATAATTGTCTGCTTTGGGAAAGGTCACAAATCCATTTGACTCCGGCCAACTGCTGAAGGTTTAACTCACAAAAAAAATGGTATCAACAAGTTTCATCAGAGAAATTGAGATCACTAAACACGAAATAAATTCATTCATCGAGTTTTTAAAATTATAAATTATTGCAAAGTTTTGAAAACAACTAAGTGACGTTGTATTTAGATAAGCAAGGTCATGAGATTGTGGGAAAGTGTTTCTAAAATGTCCATTTTCAATCTCTTAGATAGCTCATCTATGCGATATATAAAAGTGATCACCCCACAATCTTTAAATATTTAATAAACTCACATTCGCATACGTTTCCTGCCCGCTCTCACCCTTACCCCCGCCCATAAAGTGAACTTCAGAAAATTGACGATATCAATAATAAAGAAACAATAAATATCACATGTTCTCCCGGGGGTGAAGACCAGTGTCACGATTTATTTAAAGACATGACGCAAACTGGTACTGAAAGGATCCACAATATCTAAAACAAGTATTCTACCCCCCTCCGGTTGCTGTCTTTCCATTTGACTTACTCGACTCTGATACTGGCAAAGATACTCTCGATGAAAAATGCTTTAAATAGACTTAACTGAAATCGACCTCATATCCCGAGATATTAGCAAACAAATTAAGGTGAGAGATTGATAATATAAATCAAACATTTCCATCTCAGACAAGCCCCCGCATTGTCTCATATGTCAAGGAGTTATTTAGGTATCAAGTGCACGGCCCTACCCATACTCCAAAGGAATGGACAAATGCGAAAATTGCCTCAATTAGATACAGTGGGCGCCAATAAGTGTCACCCTAATTGAAGTAATGTATTGGTTGGGGAGGGGAAGAGAATCGAGCTGCTCATCTTCAGCGCGACTCCCCGTCGATGGTATCTAATTACCAAGTGCTTTTGGTCGTCTACTTGTCCTCGTGTACGAGGCTTTAGAACATCAATTGGCTTGCGCTTGATTGTCATCCATTAAGTCTGCGATGGTTCAATACAGTGTTCTATAGACTGTCGTGGGGCCATACACCCCTTTGCGGTAGTATTAAATTGTCGCAGATAAAGGTTTTATTTTTTTATTGATTAGCCACCGGTTGAGCACCATTTAAATTGTGAAAAAAAGATGAACTGCAGGCAATATAAATAGAATGGGTTTACATTACCACCTTATCGGTAGATCCTAATCGAAGCGATTTAAAAGTACAAACAAATATTTATTTACAAAATGGAATTAACGATACACATATATCTTTAAGATAAATACGGGGGTAGATACTTATATCAGCTGATATTGTTACAATTGCAGCACATATACTTCTGATTATTTATCTGCCGTATAACCGCAATACTCTAGTGATGTCTTTTGTAATTAACGTCTGTCGGTGTTAGGCTTCACGTATAAATATGAAAATTCAATAGGCATGCTCAGTGAAAACAGCTTCTTAATTCTTACTGAACTGAACGTAAGTCAATATTTGATGAGAGCAATGATATTGCGCGTTGTTCAGCCATGAATAGTAGGGTCGATAGTATTTGTTTGCACATCGTTTGCACAATGCTCTAGAGTACATCTTGTTGTGGAAAAACCCTATCAGTTGTGCGCATTTTTGATTGCAAAACAACTCTTCAAAAATGCCGGCTTGGAATGCATTCTTCGGATGTGAAAAAATGGAAGCTCTTCGGATATCATTGATTTTTTGTTTTCATCGAGCAAGAGACCATCAAAAGTTGACAGAGGAGTACACAAAACAACTCATGTGCGAGAGAACCAGGTCGAAATGTAAAACATTCACATTCACAATTTTTGTGCTGCTTTTTTTTTGAGAAAATATAAGTCAAATGGTAGGGATTACATATCTGATGCATATCAACATCCACTCTTAGCCCCCTCGTGTGTAACTTGTATCTTAGATAAAAGGTGTGAACCCTTGTGTAAAGTCTTGGCGGTAGCAGATAACGGCAGCGGATGAATTCCCAAGATAATTCAACGTTTGCGTCAACAGTAGCATGGACTTAGTGAACAATCTACATAAGCTGCTCCGGCATTACAAAAATATCAAAATAGAAGAATGTCAGAGCGAAAAATTCGCAAGTGCTTTAAATGTGCATAGATCACCATTGTGGGATATCAGTCAGAGTAAAAAAGGGTCGGTAGTTACTGCTAAAAGTATACAACATCTTGAAAGTTCTGCAAATTTAACGAATACACGAATCAGTGACTCCCCGAATATAATTAGGACACCACCCATGCAGTAAGGTCTCCACTACATACTATAACTCTCTATCTTTCGCTTATCTAACGCTCGTTCATTTTCATATTAATTGAAATAAGAAGAACACACAATCGTACGATGTCGGCGCGAGGGAATATTGGCCCTTTACTTTTTCGAGATGGGAACGTGCCGTACAGCTACAGTGATTCAATGCGTTTTGTTGATGTTATACGACCTCTTGGTGTCTGATTTGCAAAGCCTGACTGGCTATATAACCAACAAACATGGCAGGACCATTGGCCTCCATACAGTCTTAATGGAACCCCTATGGAGTTTAATTCTATAGGAGTTATCTTTAATCTTAAGTTTAATCCAGCAAAACTGACTTTATATAACGAAATTATTCTTTTTGAGTAACGAAAGCACCATCATGGAGTCTACCTACCGACCCTTTTTAGGTAAAAGTGTGCAGCGAACACGAAGGTTTACATTCGGACGATATTATTTCTACGTTACAAATTCCCAATTTTTGTACTTTAATAATCAAAAAATTATTATGATTAAATAGGAAGCAACGTGCCCAGAATTAAAAAGGATGGAACGCAACTTTGTCTCAAGCAAACGTACCTGGAACCTGTCAAGTTTTTGAAGAGGGGCGCATCAATTGTGTGATAGTTGGGTATTGTGGAACGAGGGTAGACTCTGATTGGCTTTAACTTGGCAATGCCCAGTGTTGTAACTCTGACTACACATCTAGTGCTTATTTTTACCTCCAAGTGGTAACCATCGGGTACTGGTCTCATCCAACCGGATTTGACTTGCTAAACGATAAGCGCGAGTGTTGATAACACGACGAAAAACAGCAACACTATAAACAGCCAGGTCAGAATGGCACGGAATGAATACCCGGCCTGCTGTCCCAGGCGAACCTAGACAAGCTGCTTCGACATATTCGGACAACAGGTTGTCTAGGAATTTCAAGGGTTAGTCGAGCCCCTTGAACATAGCTGGTGGCGGATGAACCGAAAGGCCAACGGCAGCGCTCAATCGGAAAGGACTGATTGTATTGTTTACGACACGGCTAAACGAAAAAAGGATAACGACGTTCGTATCTGCACCTGGAATGTAAGACAAGCGAACAACTAGCGGAAGCCCTAAACTGCTACAAAGCAGATATAACTGCCATCCTGGAAATACGATGGGATGGGCCGGGCAAAAAGAGGATGAAAAACTGTGGCATCTACTACGGACCGTGTTATAGTGAGCATAAACAGCGACTATTCGGATGCGGATTTGTTATAAGTGCCAGATTTAGGCAAGAAGTCTTATGTTTCCAAGACATTAGCGAACGCATTGTAACGATCCGCATCAAGGCCAAATTCGCCAACATAAGCCTTATATGCGCTCACTTCCCAACGGAGGAAAAAGATGAAAAAGCAAAGAATTGCATCTATGAGCTCCTTGACAAAACCTATGAGCGACTATCGAAGTACGATGTTAAAATCGTGCTGGGAGATTTTAACGCAAAGGTAGGAAGAAAAGACATCTTTAGCAGTTTTGTCGGAAACCAGCAAAGAACGAGGCCTACAAGGCTAAGCTGAAGGTGAAGACGAGAGCTGCCGTTGAGATCTATAGGCAGAGAAGAAGGAAAGAACACCGGCTTTTCAGAAAGAAGAAAAAGGAGCAGGAAAAGCGCGCGATCGAGGATATAGAAAGGTGCCGATGTTCGCAAGTTTTACCAAAGTGTCTTCTCGAGATGAACAAGGAAATATCGTAGTTGAGACACAGTCGATGCTGAGGAAGAACCACTTCTGCAGACTGTTAAACGGCGATGACGAACAACATTCCGCTGTCAGGCAGAACGAACCATTCAATATTGGCAACGACAGCGAAAGCTGCCAACCACCCGACCTTAGTGAAGTGAGGATAGCAATATCTAAACTGAAGCTTAATAAGGCTGCCGGAAATGACGGCCTTCCCGCCGCGCTTTATAAAGCCGGCGGAGATGACTTCGTAAGTAACATCCACCAATTCATAAGCCGAATCTGGTCGGCAGAAAGTATGCCTGAAGAATGGAACCTCAGCATCGTTTGCCCGATCCACAAAAATGGAGACCCTCTAAACTGCGCCAACTACAGAGGCATAAGTCTCCTCAACATCGCATACAAAATTCTATCTGCCGTAATATGTGAACGCCTGAAACCGTTTACCAACAACCTGATCGGCCCTAATTAGTGTGGTTTTAGGCCACGGAAGTCCACAACCGATCAAATCTTTACACTTCGGCAGATCCTGGAATAAACCCAAGAAGTCCAAATCGATACCCACCACCTATTCATCGATTTCAAAGCCGCATACGACAGCATTTATAGAGACGACCTATACAGAGCCAAACTCGTCCGTTTGTGTAGGATGCCGATGGAGAATTCTCGCTGCTCCATCAGGGTCGGAAACGACCTCACTGACACATTCGATACCAAAAAAGGATTTAGGCAAGGCGATGCGCTGCCATGTGATTTCTTCAATCTGATTCTTGAGAGGATTGTGCAAAACTCACGAGGCAACACCAGAGGCACAATTTTATAAAAATCTGTACAACTACTAGCATACGCCGACGGTATTGACATCATTGGTAGGACCCAACGTGATGTCATAGCCACGTTTGCTAGGCTTAACAGTAAATGAGGCAAAGAAATTAAACGAAGAATTACTCTTGCCAACCGCTGTTTCTTCGGGCTAAGAAGGCAATTCAGTAGTATTGAATAAATTCAACTCACTTAGTGGAGCTTGCTTCAGTTCACAACGAGTAAAGTTAGTCAACTCCACGCCGCGCCGGTTACAGGAATTCAGCATCTTTTAGTCCACGTTGTGGTGCGAATTTTGTGTAAAGATCTTAGCATACAGCCTGACAAGATAAAATTAACTCATGAAGTATAGCACTAAAAGGTCTCCGGCTGGGATTTTGTTTTTAAATCATCTGAGCGAAGAAGATAATTTTTGGCTTATCTGCTGGTCAAAAAGGAAAATTTGCATTATTGGACAACAACTAACCCAGATGAGCTTCTGGAGACTCCATTGCATCCACGAAAAGTAACTGTATGGTGTGTGTAGATAACTATCGTGTCATGTTGGAAGACTTTTATTGGATGGTATTTGATGGACGTGACATAAGTGATATGTGTTTTTAACAGGATAATGCCAAATAGCCAAAAATGTTAGAGTAACTCTGGAAGATTATCGAACCCGAAATTGTCAAAATTAAGGCAGACATGTATGGAAGAGTGATGGAAATTGGCTCTAAAGAACATATGAGCGAGTTCGAATTTCATACTTAAATTTAACATGCGCTTTTCACCAGGAGTAAATTTAATATCGATATCTAAATCATTCTTTGTTTCCTTTAAACACAAAAGTGTCATGTCCTTATTGTAAAATTCTGTAAAAAAAAACCATACATCATAGAAAAGTGGTATAAAATGGACGTATAAGATGCAACTTGTAAAAAGACAACACAATCCATAATCTATGTCTTTTGAAATGAACCTTTTTATAAAACAATCATCACTTTACATATGCACTAGTGATATTTATCTTTAAGATGTTATGGATGCAAATTAATTTTACGTAACCAGGCTATTTTTTCTCCCCATTAAGCTCAATATTCTTTCACAAACAAGCTAACTGCAGTGAACCTGATCTGAGTAAATCCAACCAGACAGATAGCAGCAATCATATAATTATAGACAAAGATCTATATGCATGTGCAAAGTGCATACTTAGTACGAAAAAGTACACATCCATTAGTTTCACATGCAATAAATGACTCGTAATTATAGTAACCTGACTGAGATTTTCTATGGTCGTCAATCAAAGCGACTAAATAGACAATAGATTCTCAGCCTTTGGGTCAAACTCATTAACGAAGGTTCACACCATTGATTGGCGCATAAAAAAGAAATCATCCAATTAAAGTTTCGTACGCATACTGTTCAAAGCTAGTTTATACAACTTTTCCGAATTCTTTAACAAAAATAGAACATAAACATTTGGAGTGATACGAAACCATAAGCCTCCAAACAGCGACCTGAAGTTGCCCATATAAATAGACTTTGTTCGATAAGTGTTTTCAAATGAATCAAAAATCAAAACACCTGATTTGATTGCCATTCAAATAACCTTTAGATACAAAAAATATAAAAAAAAATTTCAAACATGAACCCTGAATATTTACCTGAACTCCAGCATTGACATTTCGTTGTTAAATCATTTGAACTGGCGGTTATATACGATGGTAGTTCAAAAAATTTCTCGCATTCTGGATTCACATAGATGCTGCTGCGACGACTAAAATTATCCAAATCTGCACGAAGCGTGAGAATCTTTCCCACCATTTTTTTATAGATAAAATTTTTCGATAAACGTATTTTTTTTCTAATTAAACTTCACCCCTTTTTTTTCGTCTCACACTTTCAACCACAACGTTTATTGTGTCAAAATGTGTGCAGAAAAACACTCCATTTAGCGGTGCAAAGTAACACCGCACCGCATCACACACAACTCACTTTCAATTATCACCTATTTAATTCTTCATCAATAATTCAATTATAGTTCACACTGCGAAGAAGGCACCGAACGAAAAATAAATGATTTAATAAAATAAAATAATTAAACACAAAAAAAAAAAAACTTGTTTCGCGACCACAAAAAAACTAAAAAACGAATAAGGATTTTTTTTTAAATTTATTTATTTATAAAACAGCACTAAACGTTGTCATTTATTACACTCTGCGCATTCCCTGCTGGTGTGAGATACATTTTTGTTTTAAACTTTTTTTTAAGGGGTGATACCGTGTAGGGAGGTTCCTCAGTGATCGGTGAGAACAAGACTACAAGCAATCGCACCGAGATAAACCTAACAAGGCCCCAAGTAAACATTGAAAAAGGAAAAAAAAAATCTCAAAAGCGAATCCGACAAATGTTCTGATTATTTAACTCACCGCTCGAGAAGTCGATCGCAAGAAAAGCTCCACCCAATGAGCTTTTTTGTTTGTCCAACCAGCTGATCAGAGACACACACTACGCAATACTACATCTAACGGATGCAGAAAAACCGAGCTACGACATCAGACATCGGGCTTGGGTAAATACAATAAATTGCACTAGCAGGTGTGTTTCTGTAGAGTTAGGGGTGTGACATGAAGCACGTTTCTAGATTGCGAAGCATTTGCATTCGGTTTTTGTACACTTGTTTGTGTATATCTAAAAATAGAAATACGCCACCGCCGCCGCCGCCGCAACAATTGCAGATCAACAATACGACGTGTGTAAATTTTATGTATCTATGTACGGCAAACACATAAATACATAAATCATTTTATTTTTCTGTTTGCTTAGTCCGAAACAAAACAAACTAAATGAGAACCAAAGTTAGCAGAATGGAAATAATAAATCCCGCAGAAAAAAAAACAAAGCACATACCTAATTGAAACGAGATTCATTCACATCTGGCCTGTTTAACATGATTATCGCAGATAGTTTTATCGGTTTAGTTTTTTTTTTGGCAGAACAGTGCTTGAGCAAAATATGCAATAACTCTTATCAGAAAGATACGTGTGTACATTACGTATCTTTTAGATAAGAGGTATGTGTGAGTGCCGAGTGTCCTGTCTGCTTGGTAATGCTAAGTGTGAATGACTGACTGGGTGCAATATTTGAACTTCAAGGCGAAACTGTAAAGCGATAGATTGCATTTGTTATACGAGGACATTTTCTGTTTTGATATAATTATTTGAATAGATGAATGTTTGTTACGATACGATACGTATACGATACAATGTGAATGTTGTGTGATACATTTTTGTAAAATTTGTAGTTCAAGCTTCCAACACGACGGTTCCAAACAAACAACAAAAAATAACTTTTTTTTGCGCAACAGGCTCTTTAGTACCCATGGCCGAGCTTTCACACAACCATCATGTGTGCGTGTGTACTTCTTGCACGTTGCACGATGGCGGGATCTTGAGTTTTATGCCGATTCTGAACGGCGAATTTGAGATAAGCTTTTCTTGACAATTGATACATCTCGGGTGATTTTTCAGATCAGATCAGAAAAAACATTTACTTGTTTCTATGGCTGGGGATCGAACCCAGACCTTCTGCGCGGCAGTTCGTCGCACTAACCATCGCGCAACTGGGCCTTTTCAGTGATAGAATATAATTTTTTTTTAAATTTCTTAGACAGCATAATGTGGACATTCATCTATAGATATGGGTACCACTAATCTTCTGCAGTGAAGAGTTAATATAATCTGAGTATTTCTGTTTCAATTCTTCAGTCTTTTGACATTCGGTCTTTTGCGAAGCTTTATCGAGACTTTTTTTGGATGACCAGCCACATTTTTTATCAGTCCCAGAATAGTTCTTGAAACTGATTGCAGAATCTAACCGAGTTCAAAAAATACTGGGTGCCCAACTAACAATTTTTCTTTTATAAGGTATAAGTTTCCAATTTTAGGAAGCAAATTCTTCTGTTGATCTTGTTTTGTACTTGTGTGAAGAAGTTCAGCTTGTTAAATAGGTCATTCAAAGGTAAATACACAGACCCTATAGAAGATTAAATGGTATAAATATGTAAGGCTTACAACAAGTTTTCGGGGATGTGTGTACATGTGACAGTTGAAAAGATGTTTTGGTACAGCTTCCGCCGAAGTAATATTGAAACATAATATGTATAGATTTTGTTTAGGGCTTACATCAGCTGTTACTAAGGGGTGATTTTTTAAGCGTAGTTTTTTCAAACATCTAAAAAACACTCAAATGAAATATTCAAAGTGTTCATTGTAATCGATAAATATCCTTTTGCCATTTACGTTTTAAAGACAACTTCACGTAAATGTTCTCCGCGGCTCCGTTTCAAATGGTCCATTCGGAAGGTACAATTTCGCGTCACTTTTTCGAGAATTTCGGCCTGTATTCCATTAATAACGCACGTTATGTTATCCTGTAAGGTTTCAATTGTGTTCGGCTTGTCCACAAAGACTTTAAATAAACCCACAAGAAATTATCAAGAGGCGTTAAATCGCATGATTTTGGCGGCCACTTTGAGAGATAAGCTGCTCACCAAATTCATCCTATAACATTTCCATTGTTTCACGAGCTGAATGGCACCGTTTTAACGAAACCACATGTCAACCAAGTTCAACACAGCCAACTGGTTCAAAAAAAAGAGTCGCGTATCATGGCCCGATATCGTTCGCCGTTGACGGAAAGAAAAGAAAAACGGACCGATTATGCCACCAGCCCATAAACCACACCAAACTGTCGCTTTTCGGAATACATTGGTATTTCTTGTATGGCGTGTGGCTGTTCATCACTCAAGATGCGACAGTTTTACCTTTTTACGTACCCGTTGAGCCAGAAATGGGCCTCATCGCTGAACACAATTTTTCGATAAAACAGCGAATTTTCATTTTTCACAGAGCACGAATTTTCATTATAAATTTCAATAATTTGCAATCGTTGGTCGTGTGTAAATCTTTCCACGATTAAATGGCAGAGTATACTTTTCACTTTGACAGATGACGTTTGGATGCCATTACTAACCAGTGCTGCCAACCTTAAAAACTTAACTCCTAAAAAATCACCCGATATTTTTTTTTTTTTTTGTTTGAACTACCACGCAAAATACCTGTGTTCGATTCCCAGTTGTTGCAACACTTACATGTTGTTTTCTATTTATAAAAAATTGGGACATCCGTTTCTTAGTAGTATCGCATTAAATGCACATAGCAAATCAAATATTTCCCGTTTTGGGTTTAAATTTTATTGATTGCTATAACTGATGCCTATGATTTGTAATTATAAAAATGAATGTGTAGTGCACAAATGATTGCATCTGACAGCTCGTTTCTTCGTCTTTTATTCAATGATTTCACAAAAAATGTTTTAAAATGGTTGTTATTAACACTACACTACAGAACAGCCTAGTGGATGGGGATTGTAACTTTATACAATTAATAATGCTGGAGGGAAAATAGTTTCGATAGCGCTTTATCGAAGTGTAATTGTTAGTCGGGTGGTCAATATGCACCCAGTATTTTCAAGATTATCACGTGTTTCGACAGATACCCAAACGTTTTTCACAATTCTTTTTTTCAATTTCTGCCAAGTATTCATGCATTTGGCCACTGTGTGCGACGGTAGAAGACCGCAGTTATAGAACGCACCGTTAAAATCACAAGTCAGAAAATATATCGGAAACCCCAAGTTTGATATAAACAGAAGTTTTATATATCTTCGCAGAACACCTTTCGAATGTTAAGCAGGGTTAACAGAAATGTACAAGGAGGCTTAATCAGAAATAAACACCATATTACGGATGTTGCAAATGAACTGAAAGAAAAATAAGTATGTTCGGTTTTCCAGATGTTGCAATACGTAGGGCTATCTTTCTGAAAGGAACCAGAAAAAATGCAAGATTGGATTAAAAAAAAACCTCCGTTTCTAATTGTATTTATAAAAATAATTGGCCTCCCGCCACTCGCTGATTGTGTGTCTCACCATGTGCTTAAAATGCAAAATGGCAGTAATTGCATGTAACTACATAAACTTTTTTTTAAAAAACTATATCGTCGGAAATCTCCAGCATTAAACTGCTAGCAGAAATGCCAATTTACTAGATCTCCCAAGGAAATACAAAAATTATTATTAGAAAACACAGGCTTACAAACAGTGACTGCTCTTTATAATGTCAAGACAAAGCAGTTTAAGACACCTTAACGTAAAGCAATATTTTAAAATTTCCTTTGGACATAAAATGGCAAGAATCAAACCACCAACATTTTTCGGGTATCAAATAACATCACTGTATAGGTTGTAATTGCCACTCCCCGGTCATAACCATCATAGAACCCACGCAACTAAACTTAATCTAAGGGACGATGATCTGCAGAGGTTTTACTGACGAAGAGACATACAAGTACACTTCACATTCTCTGTTACTATCAGAGTCTCTGCCACTTGAGGAACAGAGCACTTGGAAGCTACTTTTTCCAAGGGTATCACAATGTGACCCAAGTGTTTAAGTGTCGCAGGAAGGCGAACAATATACACCATTGACTACACAATTAAACCTAATCTATTGCAATAATCAAACAGCAATTTAACAGCTAAAGTGTGAAGATATCATCAAAAATTATATCTGCCATTACAAAAAGTATAAGGTCATCCCGACATACAGTAACGAAAAGTGTCACTGACATTGCTTCAAATTTAAGAGGTCAACCTCGCTCAGTTGCATTATATTTTGAAACGTTTTCAATTGAAATCGATGAGAGTACTGATTTAACAGATACATACAGTCCAGTTAACAGTTTTTATTCGACGATGTGACGGGAATAGGAATATAACTGAAGAGCTATTAGATATAATTCTAATGCATGGTACAAAAACAGGTGAAGATACTTTCTATGCAATTATGATTGCTATTAAAAAAGATGGTCTTGACTTGGTTTCTTTGGCAATTTATGTGGATCATTCTATAAAGGGAGCTACACGGTGTCATTGGTAGACTAAAAGCATATGTGTAACGAGAGATCTGGCAACACTTATATAGTGTCTTAGCGTATGCTGTCAAAGCACAAGTTGACAATTAAGCTGTCAAGGAAAATATGAGCCGCCAGATTCAGGAGGAACGAATTGTTTTGTATTGGAGAGTCGAATTAGATAAGAAGTATATTTAAGTTTGTATACCAAAAGAATTATTGTGATTAGTGATATGTAACACTATATATTCTATAGGTATATTCTATTCTATAGGTATTTTTCAACCAATGCATATGAAATCATCATCAAGGTGTTTTATTTGGTTGAGGAAAATACGAAGCTCTTCTCGCAACAATATGTTAAAACTCAAAATAACAAATCTGTTCAACACTTCCATTGTATTATTCACCAGCAAATATGAGAAACAGCTGAACATGTTGGAAGACTAATTCGAAAAGAGGTTTTTCGGATTTTTAAAGTACGGAGTCGCATATATAACTCAAATATTTTTTGCTCTCCGTTGTCGGTTGACAAATATTGATGAAAATTTGCAAATGGAGTTTATAGAAGCACGATGCGATATCTTATTGATACAATAAGAAAATTAGTATTCCTGAATTGTATGAGTACTTACCTGCAGACCGTTTTTGATATTTTGTAATACGCATATTATACATGAGTGGTAGCACAATTATTTATGAACAACTTTTTTTTTTAAAGTAAGTTCAATAAAACTGCGCAGCAAACCAGACTCACTGAAGAACATTTAGCATTGATATTAAAAATCACATCAAGCCAAAATTTAGCACCAGTCTATGATGAATTGAAAAATGACAATCAGTGCATTACATCAAGCAAAATGTTATTTATATTCTTTTGCTTGATATTATTTATTCATTTTTATAAAAAAAATTTGTTTGTTTTTTTTACAAATTATTTACATTCAATTTTAAGTCAAAATTTGAATTTTTAATTAAAAAAAATATACGCAAAAGGATTTCGACTATAACTATCGAAGAATTTTGCACGCACACTGAAATGAGTTTGACATGCCTGCATTAGATGGACCATGAGCCCACAATAAATTGTTGGTCCGAATGTTAGCGACATAAATTGGAGTTGGATTTGTCATTACTTTGTGTTTTAAATATAAATACCTATTTTTTTAGGAGAACCCTAAGCAGTGGATTCCTCGCCGTCATAGGAACTCGGCCGTTCGCAGACTTCAACTTGGCGAATTATACTTTGGGACCCAGGAACTAAAATTAAATTCTGGTTGCTAACTGGGCTTTGCAGCTTTTGAAAGCGAATCATAAAAATGTTAAGCAACGGTGTGCATTTTTAAGTGTTTTGCTATGTTATCGAAAAAAAATTGCAGTTTATGAGACGATGTGTGGCGATGCATCCTCAAGCAGTTACTGTTGGATGCGGATTTTTCGCCAGCTGAGTCATTACAAAATAAAAAAAATATATACAAATTTTGGCGCAACAGGCTCTTTAGCTTACTCACAATAATTCAAGTGTGCGTGTGTACTTCTGGCACGATGCTTCATTAAGTCTCATTTTTTCGAAAACAATATGTGGCCATCTCACAACAGTGTACGCTTCAATGAAAATTCGGACCAAATTGTACTTTTTAAGGATAGTCCAACATGATTCTGCGTTAAGCCGGTCTGTCGGTCTGTAAAACCAACTGGAGGCTAAATTGCCAGACGGTTTTTTTTTCGACAGCTTGTTTCATTCCATTTCAACACAAGGAAAACCTTTTCTAACAACTCCACTTTTTTGTTTTCTCCTATTTTTCACCTCCCTGAACAACTGACACCTGATAACAAATACAATTACTGGCTGTTAGTTTCCTGTTAAGAATTGCAAACCTACTAATATGTTAAAAGTCGATTTCTAACCCTTCAATAATAGTACGCGTACGCCTTCCGGAATCTGCGAAAACAAACCAAAATTCCCCCAATACTTAAAACATAATATTACCTCAAAATTTTGCAATTTCACATTTCAAGGGAAAGTGACGAATTAAATATCCCTACTTCATTAAAACAATTACACTCATCTACACTTTCATGCATGACTATACACGAATCCAACAAAATTGTATGACTGCATGAGTCTGAAAAAAAAATTCTAATGAATCTACGACCGGTTCGGCAAATGTAAACAAACAACAATATTGTGCAATTGTGCACCCCGACAATAAGATAAACGATTACCACTGCAAAACATGATGCATTCCATTTGCTCTGACATCCTGTTGTGCGCGCAAACAACAACAACCCACACCAAACTGACAATAGATCGCAATGGATTCTACATTTCGGCTAATTGGGGTGTCTGTTATTGTCAAACTGACGAAAAGAAAACCCACCAAAATGTGAGCAAAAAACGTCTTTTCTATTTGTGGATTTAAAACGCACCGTAACGGTGTTTTTTCAACTTAAGTTTAGGATTTAGATACAATTGTCACTGTCAGTAGGTGTTTGTGTTTTGTATGGTGTGCAGAAAGATAATATTCATCGACCAATTGGATCCGCGCCAAGGTACAGCACAATTTGATTGACGTTTCTCTCGCCCGAAAAGCGTGTTGAAACCAAAAAAATGACAGAAACGCTTAAAATAATCAACTCGCTTGCGATTCAAAAAAGGATACGTATACGCCATACGGTCGATAAGATACAATTGTATCAACAAACATTGGCACAGCACGTGATGACGGAATTTGACCAAAAACTGATTCTATCGATTGTGGCTTCTACCATGGATGGCGCTGACACGATTTAATTGCCGATCCGTTTAGAAACTGTCACGATGTAACTGAACGATAGTTGTTTGTTGCATAGTTCAAGTATCTGACTAAAGAGCGATTTATATATTTTTAGACCGAATCGACGACACAAAGTACGCTCGCAAGAGTTAAACGATCTGCTGTGGTTGGGTCTTGTTTTCGTATTTATTTTAGTAATGATGCAGATGACGGCAGTGGGTGGTAGGTGAGAATAGTGCGTCATGATCGAGGAATGCACTTCGATAGCTTAATATAGATGCGGAACTACGTTAATTGGAATTTATACCAATTGATGCAATTGTGGCAAACAAATTGTTGCCTGCTCTTGGTTGAATGTTTTTAGTAGAAATTGTGAGTTTTTTTTTTCAATAGATACTGTGTCGTGTTTGATTTTAGGGGGAATTTTATGTTCACGTCAGTTTCTTCGGAAAATTTCTTTGTTTACTTGAAAATTACCCATCGAAACGTGTGCCAATTTGTGAGGTTTTTACTTGAGCTCGTTAAGGACTTAAGGACTGGATTGAGATACTAGGAAAACTGATGAATATTAATTGTTACTTAAATTTGGCGAATTTGAATTGCATTGTTGAAAGCTTTGGGGACGGGTTATACATTTTCTTATGCTTATAACCTCATGGATTTTTATTTAAGTATGGAATACTTGCAGATACGGGATCAAAATATTACTTTAGGTTCTTCTTGTCATAAAAGGTGACTAAGGAACCAACTCTGAACGTGACAGTCTCAACATTTAGCTTGGCATAGTGGAACAAACATGATGAGATATAAATCACTTAAAGCAACATTCTCGTAATAGGCATGCTATTCTTGCAAATTTTCGAAAATGGCCATATTCCATATATATACATATTTGTATCAGCTCATTTACTTAATATTACCAATTTAGTTAAAGTAGTTTCTGTTTAAAAAAAATTAAAAAAAAAACCCTCTGCAGGTTTGAAGAACCTATGTGGTTAAGACTCCTAAGTCCATTAACAGACCAAATTTTATAAACGACGGGCCGTTATTGTGTTTTAACTTGTCTTTTTTGACACAGGGCCATAAAATGAATGCCATACTTCCATATACTTCGTCTTCTGGGAAAGTTAAAACATAGTTTGACAAAGATAGTCCCATAAGAGTTCAAGTTAGATCAATGTAGATCCGTTGCAAAGTACGTGATTAACTTAGTAATGAGAACATGACCTAAGTTCTCTGAAACACCTGGAGGTTTTAATAAAACTTAAGTGACGCTGTAAGAATGAACGTGGGCCTCATTCTATATGCCTGTCATGAAATTTTAGAGTTAATTTGTCGACATTTTGAAAATTTCTTCTGGCTGAAACAGTGACGTTAGAAACAAAATAAGACTAATTTCTCTTAACTTATTGAGGGTGGCCGCGTTGTAGTGGTAATGTGTTCGTCTGTTGAGTGGAAGGTTGCGCGTTCAATCCCAACCAAAATCCATTTCACTTTTATTTAAAAGAAATAAAAGGTCGGTGTCATACCTAAAAGTATGCCCACCGATCTTGAATTTCTTCAAATTTAACGAACACAAGAAAAGGTGATTCCCCGAAGCTAGTTCGGACACCACCCATGGAGTTTAAGTCTCCACTACATCCAAAATCTTTCCTATCCTCTCTTTCTTCCCCTTCTCCAACGTTCGTACTATGGTAACATATAAAGGGTATTCATAACCCCTTGAGTACGTGTAAATTATAAAAAAAAATCTATTCTATTTGAGTTTGACGACTTCTTAGTTTGGCCGATCAAGCCAGATCAAGATCAAGAGTAATCACGCTGATGGTTTTGGTACGATTACTAGTCATACCAACTCCATAATGATTTCGCGATGACCTGAAAAAAATTTCAATTAGTATCAACTGTCAAGAAAAGTAATGTAGGAAGGCTACAATCCAGTGCGGATGGTTGCGCACCCTATCCCATCACATCATTTAAATGATCCCCATTAATTGGGCGTGACTAAAAACTGAAACATCTTGTTCATAAAGTATCTAAATATTTAATTGTTTGATAAAAAAAAAACGTTTTTCTATGACATATGCTATGAGGTACAGTATATAAATCGTCCTTATAAGAAAACGCCCCCAAAAGTGTGCATGTATAAAAATGATATAAGGACGAAATGGTCACATTATTTTTATTGCAGTTTTTGCATCGATAATTTTTTTTTCAAATTTTCTTAACATTTTCATACTAAAAAGAATTTTTTTCATAGAAAACGCACCCAAAAAGTAGGCGTGGCAAAAAACTGTGTATTGACGAAATTTAGATATGTATTCAGATTGTGTAAATATCTTGGCTAGAAACTTTTTCAAAATTCTTCGCCTTAAAATAACGTTTTTGGTAAAAGTGTGCGTGGCAGTGGGCGGATCTCGAAAATGTTTACATTGGCTCTGTAGGCACGGACAAGGATCATATATACCAAATTTCAATATCCTAGCTCAAAATTTAAAGCCTAAAAATCAGTAAACTACAGACTGACGGATGGACGGAGAGATGGACGGAGAGACAGACGGACAGACAGACATGGCCTGTTCGACTCACCTAGCGAATCTGAGTCGATCTATATACTTTGATATTTATCTAGCTATAATCTATGTATCAAAACTAATATACCCCTAGGAGTATACAAAATAAAACCAACTCAAGCATTCGGAATCGGCATAAAAGTGGAAATCCCACTATTGTGCAAAAACCACACAAGCACGCGTCAATGGTTATGAGATTAAGGTTGGATAGTATAGTACCATTTTTTGCCAAATGAAGTGTTACATGTTTACAATGCATTTGGTGACTTTTTTCAACTTTCATTGAAATTCACTTTCCAATCAAGGTTTTTGCCTGGACCTAAACGCAAATATTTTGAAGCTTCAGATGGCACCATTTTTCTCTATGGTGAGTTCTTTTGACTAATCAATTCGTTGCAGATCCCTTTCTCCTAAATCATAAGTTTTATCCTCACAAACCTTTGATTTACTTTGTTTTTACTTTGAACGTAGAATAAATACAACGAAAAATGCATATTGCATACGGTTCAGTATTTAGTTTAATTGTTTATTAATATTTATTTTAATTTTTATTAATAAAATGATTTTATTAATGATCTACACATCTATTGAATGAATCCTATCTTGCATAAAGAGCATTTGCCCGATCCACAAGAAAGGACAATCTGAATAAAAAAAATTGTTCACCATTACTTTTTCCTTTGCGGTATTGCACAGGGTGCACCATCTGTTATGTAAGTTTGTAGGTAAACTTTAAATAATTTTAACATTTCTAAATTTGGTACAATTTTACCATGAATCGCTTTCCACCGAAACTTAACCCCAAAATAGTGACGCTGTTTAATAAAAATTGTCGTTCCGTTTTGTTAACTCAACGTCGAAAATATCGTGTTCAATTGATAGGAAGTTTAAGAAAAAAAGAACATTTTCCTCAGCAACGTAAATTATCACACTAATTAACAAAATATATATTTCAAGATAAATAAACAAATATAAATTTAGAATTCATTTTATTCTTTAATTGTGAGTTCTTATGTGGACTATATTATTAAATTTTATTAATATTTTTACAAAAAAAAAACCTTCATATATTAAATATTTTTATAAACAAAACAATTTATTTAACGTTTGTAAAATGTGCTATGTATTAATTTTTTTTGTTTTATTTTCTTTGTTGATCACGAAATTGGCAAATTGTCTAAGAATTTTATTTTTAGACTGAATGGGTTTTGCATTTGCTTGTACACTTATAAACAAAATAAAGATTTTGTAGGTGATGCATGAGTTTTTCCTCTTTCTTTGACTTGAATGTAAATAAACAAAACTACTGAACTTATTCGTTGTTCACGTTAATCAATTTAAGAAAAAAAATTGTAAAATCACGTGTGGATACAATTTTTAACACGGTTTTAGTTCATTTTGAAAATGGTAGTAGCAGTTTTTTTTTACGAGAATTTAAAAATATATTTTAACGTCATAAGAATGTATGGCAATCGTGTAGAATTTTTTATTAGTTTCAACATCAATTTACTTAACTCTTTTCCATAAATATTTGTTTATGCAAGTATCTGCAAGGCAGTTTTTAAATTCATTTTTTACGTTTCAGACCACCAAAGAAAGGATTATCTTTGTCTCTGCGGTCAAGGCCATCGGGCTTTTTTAAAACAACCAGGTGTACAAGCTTGAAAGTCTTTTAATGAACAACAAACTAAAGCTATCTCATCATTCAAAAAATGCTTTAAACTGTCACGTGTTATCAAATCCAGTGCAGGTCGACTGACCTCATCTGATAACTCAAGCAAATATTTTTGAAAAAAGAAAAAATGCCTTGAATGTGTTGTCATTTCATTCAAAGATTAAGAAAGATTGGCTTAGCGGATTATTGGAAAGACATATTTAAACTATTGACTCAATAGTCCACTAATAAAAATAAGAGGAAATTCTAGAAAATACTTTTAATTAAATGTTAAACTAAATATATGTATGTATCTTGAAAAGGGTACGGCATCGGAGTATATGATGGACTGCGGAGTATAAGAAGCTCACGATTGAAAAAATCTCTGTCAGTATATTACCAGTGTCAAAATTCTTACTAGATCTAAAAACAATACGACCAATAAGTTCTTATATGTTCTCTTAGTATTTTAGCGGTAAAAAAATAAAACTATCAACACAGTATTACAAAATAGGTGAACCGCAGGGAATTACAAATGGATCGAGGTCGAACATTTTTACGAAAGCAATACCTTTCTCTTTGTAAGAGAATGTTTAAAAAATCAGCGGAGGAAAATTCAAAAGTGGAGCACGTCAATTTCCTTCACCTATAGCGGCACAAGTTTTAACTCCAATCCTGAATAAAGCAACAACCATTAACAAAATAAAAATCCAAAATAAAATCCACAAAACAGAAGACCATCAAACTGCGCCAACTACAGAGGCATAAGTCTCCTCAACATCGCCTACAAGATCCTATCTGCCGTAATATGTGCACGCTTGAAACCGTTTACCAACAACCTGTGATTTGGTGTGGTTTTAGGCCAGGAAAGACCACAACCGATCAAATTTTCACAATTCGGCAGATCATGTGATTTCTTCAATTTGATTCTTCAAAGGATTGTGCAAAACTCAGGGGCCAACACCAGAGGCACAATTTTCCAAAAATCGGTACAACTACTAGCATATGCCGATGATATTGACATCATTGGTCGGACCATGTGATGTCATAGCCACGTTTGCTAGTATAGAGAAGGAAGCGGCAAAAATGGGTTTAGCAGTAAATGAGGTCGAGACGAATTATATGCTGTCCACACGAAAGGACACACAACAACGACGAATTGGACAGAACGTCACCATTGACAGATATAACTTTGAGGTAGAATGGGACTTTATCTATCTCGTTTCCACTATTAACACATCTCGTCAGAAATTAAACGAAGGATTACTCTTGCCAAACAGTGTTTATTCGGGCTAAGAAGGCAATTCAGTAGTTAAGCCCTCACTCGAACTACTAAGGAGATCTTATATAAGACCCTGATCATCCCAGTCCTGCTCTACGGCGCTGAAGCATGGACCGTCTCAAAAGCGGATGAAGAAATCCTTGGTGGATTTGAGAGGAAAATTCTTCGAAAAATCTTCAGTCGCGTTTGCGTTGACGGGCTATAGAGACGAAGATTCAACCAAGAACTATACGAGCTGTACAGCGACATGCCCCTGGTCAAAAAACTCCGCATTGGACGTTTAAGATGGCTAGGACATGTAGAACGAATAGACACCAATACTCCGGCTCGCAGAGTCTTCGATTCGCAGCCAGACGTCGGACGCAGTAGAGGAAGACCTCGCCTTAAGTGGCGCCACAAGTAGAAACCGAGCTCAACTAACTTGGAGAGCGCAACTGGAGGCAGTTAGCTAAGGACCGGGCTAATTGGAGAGGTATGTTGGTTCTGACCCATGTTCATTCCGGATTATATCGCCACTCAAGTAAGTAAGTACTCAACTTAACAGATGGGGCACCTGCTACAGAAAAAAACTTGACGAAATCTAAAGAAATAGTTTTGAAAACTTCAGTTTTCGGCTTAGGTCATGAGTGTTAACTCAATTTTAATTGTGGTTTAAAAACGACGATTTCAGCCTTTGTCTCATTCATCAATCGCTACAACCTGTCAAACACCGAAAGCGAGGACATCCGCACCCATTATATTCAACTATCGTTATGTGGGAAAATTCCGATTTTGTTGTCGACCCACACTCTCACCTACCATAGTATCTGTGGACAATTGTGTATGAGGGTGCCACCTCCATACAAAACCAATAAAGTGCTGAAGTGTTTATTAATTGATATCATCCGCCCACTATCGTTCCGATATATATCTCATCCTCGATAAACAACACGCTATTCTCGTGTATTCAATTGTTGTTTGGACGTAAGCGAACTACTGTCACAAAAACTCGATTGTACACAATTTATGTCAAAATGGGCTTTACAGTTCTATTGCGCACAACAAAATATTGCTTTCCCTTTCATACGACTCCTTGGCGTACGTCAAGCTTACTTCTTTGCTCTTTCTTGCTGTCAGCTCATAAAAAAAATTACGAATGCAAATATTTGACAGCTAAATGCAAATTAAAAATGTAATTTAAATGCGTTTTTTTTTTTTTAATTTTTTGTTTGTTTGTTTTGCGCTGTTGTTCCTGCCTTTGAGCCGCAGAACTAGTCTCGAGCTTTGAGTAATTTGCATTTTTTTTCTCACCCGCTTTGTACTCGTATTCAACGTCAACATAAAGAGGGCAGAAGCGAACGCAGTTTTGGTACTCGAATATTGCGATCCAAAGGGTGAAGCTTTACTAGAGATGGAGGGTACGGGAAGGGGTTGAAGGTGGATATTTTGAATAGTTGTTTTATTTTTTTTATTCTGTGTTTTCGTCGTCGTTGTTGTGTTTCTTTATGTTTGTTTTATTGTCTAAATTCCGCTCCTATGACGTGTTTTTTTTCTTCTCTTTGAATAAATTGAACAGGATGGTTATGGCTTGGCTACGTTTTATTGACTTTTTTTTTTTTGCAAGAGCTTCTAAGCGTAAAAAAAAGGCGGAGACTTGTATTCATTTGACGCTTGAGCTTGAGTTCAACGATGGGGTACATTCGCTTTGCATTCGACAATTGCGTTTGCATACTCTGGTGGGGTATTCAGATTCGTTTTCGTATCTACTTAATTAGTCTGGTAAACTTGATATTTTAAATATTCGATATAGAAGCATTTATAGAGCGATTTCTGGTCGCACTGCTGCACGTGTTATGTGTTTTTGTATTTATACTGGTTTTGAACTTGAGGTTAGTTAAATATAAAAAAAACAAGAGAACCAATGAACATGCTCGCGATTTAAGATTATCGAGCAATTACTTATAAATAGAAAGTGACGACGTGTTGTTTTTTTAAGTGTTTTACAAGTGTCACACTTCTGACTACAGGAAATAACTGATTTTATAAAAAATTAAACACGGGAAATTTGTGGTTGAAAAATAGCAAAAAAGAGTGTTTATCGCATCACTATCATAAGTCACTCGTACTTTGTTCTTTCGATCAAAATTCAGCGGAAATTGCTAAAGAGGTACAGCACAGAGAGGAGTACACCCTTCTTGGGTTCCTGTTCTAAATCAAGTTTTAAAACAGTGTAGTTAAATAATTTCGGTCGGTGACGAAGTGTTCGAAAACTAGCTACGCCACATAATTTCTAGCAATACAAATTCGGCCTAAGAGTGAATTCCTTAAAGACCGAACTTCTTCACAAAGAAAGCAAAGAAGCATACCACAGTTCAAACTAAGGGTATACTTCTGAAAAAAGCTATGCTAGTAAGCTCAATTCAAATCTGAATACATACCAAAATCAAGGGATATGAAATCAGCAAACGCCTTGTATGCATTTGACAAACAAATATCACCTAATATGACCTAACCGTTAAATAACTCTATGAAAATAAACGGAAATAGTTTAACCAATACATATGGTAGTAAAGTCTAGTGACAAGCCACGAACAGAGCAACCAATTTAAGAAAAACAAAAATTAAATATTTAGCATTCCCAAAGGTAGCTGCTCCCTTTATTTGTATATGCAAAGTTATATTTTTCACACAATGAAGAGAACCTCATGTTTAAGGCCGACTTCAAGCGGCGAATTCGAGAATTGAGAATATTCTTAGAGAAACTGGTAATCAATCAATCAGGCATTGCAAAGCTGAAGTGCTCCCAACGGTGCCGTAAAATAACCCCCACGGAAATAAATCCCATGGGGCTTAATTCCTACCAAAAAGAAAATAGCCCCCGAGTGGCTTATTTCTTTTTGGAAATGGAAATAAGTTCCGCAGCTGTTAATGCATTTTGCTTGTGGGGTTTACTTCCTTTTCATGCATACAAACTCGCACACATACCAAATCCAACAGTAAGCCTAAGCAGGGGGCAGAATGCTCCCCCCCTCACATTCAAACTTTGCACATACAAAACATGAATTAAGTTCAAATAGCAATAACACCTGCGGGGGTAAATATTTTTTCTTGATGGGGCTTGTTTTCATTTTGAAAAACCCCGTGGGGGATATTTCCTTTTATTTGGGGCTTATTTCCGTGGGGGTTATTTCACTGCACCGCACGCAACCGCTTAGCTGTCCGCTCGAGTTCAATAATAGAAATACAACGCGATGATACTACCATACTTAAAATTAAATTCATACTAGTTCTCCGCTGTCCCAATGGCCTCAAAATGTTGGCTCGAAGTGTAATGTCAAACGCAGTTGGATTCCTGGTCATACCTGTTCATTCCTGGCAACGAGGATATGAAAATAGTTCTGCAAAAGATCGTGATCAGGCACGGTCCATCCACCGCCTTGCAATGGATTATAGCAATCCCAACTGAAGCTCAAAATTCTATTTCTAAATCTATTTAAAGTGCGCGATAATGATAAATTACGTATGTCAAAGGAAGTATACGTAGGTGCTTATTCTTCTATTTTGCTTTTAAACATTTGTCATGCACCATAAAGATCGCTTGTAAGTTCCAGAATCCTTGATTCGTAAAGCCGAAACTGCTGTAGTGCTCGTCTACATTTGGAACCTTGAAAATAGATGGGATAATCATCCTGGTAGCAACAGACGAGAGCGGGGCGATTATGTCATCTTCCTTTCTCCCCATGGGAGGAGAAGAATTCTCTTAATTGAGACGTTCTCGGACAAGAGGCCGTTCGGAGTCGCCATCGTTGGAAAACTCGAACCTGGGTAGTAACGAGCCTGTTGCGAAAAAAATGTTTATTTGTATTTAGGTCATTAATCGATCTCAATTGCTGGTCAGGTCTCTTGAACAATGATGGTGAAGATGAATGATGTGATGGTGAGAAAAGTTAGGTTTAGCAGTAAACGAGGGAGGACACACAACACCGATGAATCGGACAGAATGCCGCCATCGATGGCTTCGACTATGAGGGACTTTGGCTACCTCGGCTAAACTTTTAGCTCTGGCAACAACAACACGTCAGAAATCAAACAAAGAATTATTCTTGCCAACTTTCTTAAGGCTGAGAAGACAATTTTATTATATGACCCTGATCATCCCAGTCCCCTGAAGCTTGAACCTTATCAAAGAAATCCTTCGGTCCAGTCTGCGTTGATGGGGTATGGAAACAGAGATTTAACCACGATCTTCACAAGATGTACAGCGACATAGACCAGGTTATCAAACTGCATTGGGCGACGAAGATGGGGAATGGATCCCATAATCCAACCCATAGATTCTTCGAATCCAAGTCAGACAGTCCAACAAAATACGACGTCAACAAAACAATACCAAAATTCATCTTCATGTGCTAGTCTGCCAAAGCCCGGTTGGCCGACCACGGTTGGCCTATGATGAATACTAGGTCTAGGTTCACTTTAATTCAAATATTAAAAAAGATTGCAGAGCGATGACAGAAATCGGAATTAGGACCGTTAAAGTTGATCCACCCAATGCTAAATACTTAAGGTTTGGTTTGGGATAAGCTCATCTGATCTTTTCACAGCATGTCTTGGATTGTGATTAGGGGATATAATATAGTGACTCAGTGGAGCAATGGTAAGTGCAATAAAGTGTCGCGCAGAAGATCTGGCTTCGATTTCCAGCATAGCAGCACCAAAATATCTTTCGCTGTTAAAAGAGTCTCTAAGGTAGTCGTTCAATGCAAACATTAAACTGTATGGATATACTAAATTAAATATCTGGCAATAATGGTCAAACCTAGGTTCTCTATTTCAGTTATATTTGTTTTCTGCCAAAAATAATGGGAGTTCCTCTTTAACGCCGATTCCGACGGAATATTTTGAAGGCACGACAGTTTTATATTCTTATCTATCTATCCAGCGATCAGCAGTAGGAGTAGGCAACTTTTAATGGAGTGAGCGGAGATTTACCGGGAAGGAGAAAATACTTATTGGAGAAAGAAATATCAGTATCTTGTATAATTTTAATTCTATATTTACAGGTACAGAAATAAAAAAAGAGAACCCTGGCGCATATAACATTTACATGTCTAGTTGGCCTAGACCTTCCCTAACCCAATACAGGTCAGTCTCTTAAGTCAGCTGCTCCAATTCAACAGTCAAAAAATATCTTTGATCAGATTTATTCCTCGTATATTACATTTTATTGACTTGTCTGAATGTAGATAGAAAATGCAAATTTTGTATTATTTATAATTCAAATCAGCGAATTTAGCAAACAAACAAATTCTTCTACCAATTCAAGCGATTGAATGCTATCTGGCAAATCACGAGATTGCCAACCTGTTAAGAGACTCGGACCTCCAAAATATTATGTAGTCTATGAAGGAAATGCAAAATTGGTAGACTTCTTGGACCTACGTATGATGTTTATTCATTGTTGGATTAAGCATTTAAAAATAAGGATTCCAGAGAGAATTGGCTACGATCGAGAAGAGAAAATAGATATTAACGCCGTAAAATGTCATTACAAAGTAAGTGCTGAACTATAATAGTCGGAAGTAATAGGAACCTAATGCCTTCGGTACTGTCAGCTGCTCTAGTTAATTTGCTAAAGTCAAATGTCAACTTTTTGAACAAAACAGATTATGTTAGCAAGCTATGGTCTATGGTCTTCAATACAAATTGCATGGTTCGCACAGTAAGTGGTTTCGTACGACCAGATCATCTTTTATATGACCCTTAGACGTCGCAGTTCAAATCAAGATATAAGATGATGTAAAAAACTAGTGACGGGTTTAATCTTAAAGTTGTTTTTAAAACAAAAAAGTATTTCTTGTCAAAAAACGGCCCAGTTCAAATAAAGATATAAGATGCTGAAAAAACCTGAGACGGGCTTAGTCTTAAAGTTGTTTTAAGAAAAAAAAAAAACAATAAGGAACATAAAATAAAAATAAGGAACACAACACACTGTCGAAAAATAAAATTTAATTAACTAAAAATGACACTCTTCACCGGCAAGGATACAAAATCATGTAAGTGATACCTGTTTGAAGAATAAAATCATTCCAACCAAAATTAGTAAGCTAATTAAAAAAAAAATAGTAAAAAAAGTAAAAAAAAAAAAACAAATCCTTGAAGGATTTTTGGAACAGTTTTTGAATAGTCAACTTCAATACCAATTATTCAAGACAAAATGAGGCACGTAAAACGCGAACTTCATCCGACAAAACTTGATTTTAAAGATCAAAGTATCAATGATATTTCTGAAATCAACCACCATGCTATCGATCACGTAGATGCGCTAATTTTTTTATTTAATTAAGAAAATATCCATTTCCCCACCCATCTCCTTCGGAAACACACAAAATAAAATTAAAAAAAATATCCAGCATCGAATGCAGCACAGTGTAATAATCTTCTTAACGAGAAAGAAAACAAAATTAAATTAATCACCATCGACTTAAATACCACTTGCACTCGATCGAGATAGAGGGAGAGTATCTATCAGATGTATAGAAAATAATTAAAATTGCTAATTTAACATCGACTACAAAACCATTGCGATTTTATCACTTATCATTGAAACGGATCGCGAACATTATATCTCACACACCACCGCGCGCCCGAACCAATCAAAATCGACAGATACAGTAACTCAAGAATAGTTGGTAGCCTACAATATTTGTAAAAAGTATCTCGTGTCGAATGCACTACTTCTTGGACGCACTAAAGATGATCATTACAAGAATCTCACGAGATCAATAAATTTTTACAACTGTAAAAGGTCGACGGTGTTATTCCTTATATACTGAGAGAGTGAGGCGATCCTCAGTGACGGCCGTTTAAATCGATACTGATTCGGATTCGGATTTGCTTCAATTTGTTGAAGAAAAAACAAACATTGCATATGTTGACACAGTGTTGACAGATAATATTCTCAGTGGCAGTAAGCTTTGCGCTGTTCTCACAGTGGGTTGTTGTGCGCGTGCTCTCGCTAATATGATGTGTCTTATCAGTCAGAGACTGATAGAAGTGTTTATGTTAGATGGCTTCCCCACCTGGGGCTTGTGCGCTCACAACCCAGTTGGCTCGGGAGTTTATCAATAGCTACCTGACCTGACCGAATTTCGAAAAAGTGGCAAAAGCGCGATAGAAGCAGCGGCCGGCCATCGACTTTTCACCAGATACGTATTTTTTCTGTAGGAAGAAAATACAAAAAGCGTTGACATTAGTCGGAAGTCTAGGGAGAGTATCTCAATTTTCAAATGAACAAGACAAATAGATTGAGAGAGGGATTGAGAGAGATTGGTGAGTTCTGGTGGGTTGAGCTAGCTCTACACTTTTTGTGGTATGCGCTTTGGGTGAGCTTATTACAATTACAAAATGTGCCCCCAGTAGAGGTGGCAAATAGTGACCATTTTTCAAAAATGTATGAAGAGAGTTCCCATTTTTTCTCAAGGGAAATCTTATGTAATGTCCGCATTGGTAATGTAATTGTTGCATACATGTATATGCAGCTCTGACTTCATGAAAGAATTCCGATTTAGAGTAAAATTTTCTAGGCAGGCAACTTGTGGTTGCATATGGTTGCAAAGAAAAAATATGGGTAGTATGCTGCGCATGTAAATTTTGTTCCAAAAAACCGCATAGTTCTATGTAACCACATGGGAATAAGTTTTATAGACTGTTATATATTTTTTGTCATATGTGGCAACAATTCATGGCATATAAGACAGGTGTATATAACACATCGAAAGTAGGAAATGCCGTAAGGGAATAAGTATGCAGCTTTTTTGATAAACGACATGAATTCATGGATCTTTTTATTGACAAAATCGTACCAACGACAAATATTCTTTTCGTCGAGGTCCAGATCAAGACTTATTAAACGTTCACATACCGACATATAAGTAGGTATGTGAATGTTGAATAAGTCTTAAAAACAATCAAGTGACCGCCTCTTTTGAGAAAAGCAAAATATACTTTTTTTGGTACGTTAACCATTACATTTTCGAGGGGGGTATACTGATGAAATCAGCAGCACGAATGTTTGCCCCTGCTGGCGTAAACTTTGCTTTTTAAATAACCCCATAAAATAAGTCCAGAAGGGTCAAATCTCGAGATTTTGTTTATTTGAAGTGTGGTGCACCGTCTTTTTGACACCAGTAAGCATGCAGACCTTTTGCACACATGTTAGGGCAGACATAATGAGACAACATCCACCGACATCGATTCCAATCGACCATTTCGCAATTTCTGAAGAAAAATGGCTCAATGCTGTTTTGGAACAGTTGGTCAAATACTAACTTTTTGGTCACGCAATGTTGTTCCATAGATTGTGTCGATTCCTAAATGCAGCAAATTTGCTTAATAACGATGCCAGAGAGTGTGATATGGGCGTCATCAGTCACCAAAATTTGATTTAAAAAATCAGGTCCAGTTTCTTAGATTCGAGTGACTGATGTACCAAGTGGCGTGGACGATCTGTCGACAATATTCTTTGAGCCAATTGCACTTTGTAGGGAAAAAACTGCAAATGATCCTTCAAAATACATCACAAGGTGGTTCCACTGACGCCAGAATTCTGGTAACACATCTCTTAATGCATGAAGCAGTTCATAAGCACGTCTAGGGCGTTGATGAACTTCATACCATCTTTCACTGTCCCGTGATCCACAAAATTCCAAAACAAACGACATATAGTGTTGTAAGATGGTGATTTTTAGCCACGAATATCCACGAATATATGCACTTTGAGTTTCCTCTTTCAATATACAGTGTCACTTATTCGATGTGAATGCAGGGTGAATGTCATGGTTTAAATTTTCTAAATTGATGTTTCATCCATCCAACTTTCAGTCACCGATTGTTTAGCTAGGACGATGAACTCTCTATTGAAGGAAGAAGAACACACAAAATTTAAATGGAATTGTAAAAAAGTTCCCGAATAAGATATTTAGATAATAGAGATGTCCACATTTTGTCTTTACATAATTGTCAGCCACACACTTCTTTACGTGTTTGTCTTAAAATACAATATTTTAAAAAGAGAAGTTTGAAAAAAACAAAAAAAACATATGAGAAGGAAACAATCCACTGTGTTTTATATCATATCCCATCCCACCCTAAAATTAATATTTTTAAAATGTGGGCTTTATGGCAAAGAAATATTAAAATTGACATTGTCGCAACATATTGTTCAGACAGTTTATCAAAATCTTGTATGGTTCGACCAAAAACATTGGTTTTTTATGGAAGAAATGTTTATATTACCATAAGCAATAATTTTTCATCAACGTTTTTTTCAAAATGTTTAAAATTTTTACCGAAAAACGTGTTTTACTGAAAACGCCCTCAAAAAGTGGGCGTGGCAAAAAAAACTCATATGGACAAAATATAGACATTAGGATTGACTACATATGTTGTTTAAACACTTTTAAAAATTCCATACCGTTTGGCCAAAAATAACATTTTTCTAAAAAAAAAATGGGCGTGGCAGAGGGCGGATTTTGAAAATTTGTACACTTGTTCGAACAACACGGACAAGGATCGCATATACCGAATTTCATTTTCTTAGCTCAAAATTTAAAGTCTTAAAACAGGTAACCTATAGACAGATGGACGGACCGACAGACATGGTTTAATTAATTCAGCTAGCGATTCTGAGTAGATCCTACATATTTGGATCTACTCAGAATCGCTAGCTTAATGGTATATCTATCTTAATCACTTCTGTATATCAAAACTAATACACCCCTATGGGATATGGTATGAAATCGTTTTAATTCTAAATTTAGAAAATGCATTAAGCCATAACCGTTGGAGTGATGCTTGTGGATTTAAAAAAAAAACTTAAAAAGTCATGTTTTACTGCGATTGAGGCATACTAATGTGGTTAAGGGCCATTTAGAATATTCGTTGCATATGAAATAAATTAAACATGTAAACAGCATGCAACCATGGTGGCTGGTTTTAAAGTCATGCTTCACATATAGGGTCTTGGTCATAGAAATGTAATACATACATGTTAATCGAATTATTCCTTCATTTCGCATACAATCGTACCTTATGATTGAAACAAATGATGATTTTGCTAGGAACCTATATTGTATTGGCTATGACACCAAAATGTCGGGATCATATTAAGATCCAATTTCCGTTTCTTCTATGTTATTCCAAAAAAATTGTCGCCTTTGTTTTAATTTAAAATTAAAAATTCTCTAAAGGTATTTCCCCTAAAAACAGTTTATGCCATACAAACTTGCAACTACAACCATTCAAGTGGTCATGTTTATGATTTCACAATTTTATCACATATTGACTCAACTCCATCTTTATTGGGCTTACCCCCACATGGATATGGTGACCTTCATCGTATACTTCTCAATATCTACTTAAAAAAAACCAGTGAATTTGAAGTTATCAACTTTATCAGTCATTTACAGCCCTTTTCAATTTGTGTCGACGTTTGTAAGACCATATAATATTTTTTCTCATATATATTTACTTCAGTCTTTGTTTTATTAAGATATCAGATGCTTTTAATTGATTTAATTATAATTAATTATTAGACAATATATATGTTGAATATTGCACATGCTAAGTCAATACATAAACCTTTCGACCTTTAGGCACTCTAAAAATAATAACGAAAATGTATTCTCGCAATAGCGTTTTATTTTAATCCTTCCTGTTAATAATCACTTTTTGACTTAAAGTACAAGTATACTAATAAAACCTGGAGTCACGATAGTTTATATGTGGTGCAAATCATTGTTTGCCAAAAATCTTTTGCTTGTCATTCTATCTAACAAATCAATCAATAGAATCCGATTTGTGATTCGTTCAGTACCCTATACCACAACATAATTAAAATAAATGCCCCCAAAAAGTTGGGAGTGGCTGAAATCTGATGAAATCTGAAATCTGGGAATGAAATATAGAAAATAACATTGACATTAGATATTCAGAATGTCTATATCTCATTCAGACACTTTTTCAAAATTCCTTACGGTTTGACTAAAAACAATAATGTCGTGGCAGTAGGTGTTTTTTTTTTTTAGTTTTTTTACACTTGTTCTGCTTTGTCCAACAGAGAGTCTATATAACGGGTGATCCAAGTAGAGATACTTTTTTCAATTGCCTTTTTTGACAGATCACGTGTGAGTCGTGTCATGCTGTCATGTTATGTTTGTTTAGTATTGTTTGGTATTTCATAATGGAAAGACTTACGCGTGAACAACGTTTACAAATTGTTCAACTTTATTATGAAAATTCACGTTCTGTGAGGAATGTGTTTCGTGCACTTCGCTCAATTTATGGTCAACATAATCGGCCTACTGAGCGTACTATTAGCAACACCATCACCCATTTTGAGACCCAGCATTCATTATTGGATAATATTCGACCGAATAGACCACGTCCAGCACGCTGTGAAGAAAATATAGCGGCCGTAGCTGAGAGTGTACACGAAGACCGTAGAGAGTCGATTCGGCGCCGTTCGCAGCAACTCGGACTGACGTATGGAACACACAGCACATAATTTCACGTTTTGGGAAGGTCGATTGGCCACCAAGATCGTGTGATATCACACCGTTAGACTTTTTCCTGTGCCAAAGAATGTTCTTTCAAATGATAATAAACATTTTCCATTAAATTTGAATTTTCTGTGTTTTTTTCTTTAAAAAAGTAGGGAATCTCGAAATGGATCACCCTTTACCAAATTAAATCATTCAGACTGAAAATGTAAGGCCCAAAAATCTGTGACACACAGACGGAAGGACGGACTCAGCTAGCGAATCCAAGTCGATTCATATAAAGGTGATAAGCCGAGGTATTTTTTTCAAAAAGTTTTTTTTTAACGAATGTCGCGTAAGTTGCGTCAAGTTGCCACCTGTTTTAAACTCTCTCTTACAAAGAGAAATGTATTGTTTTCGTGAAAATGTTCGAGCTCGAGATTTTGATTGATTCTTACTTTACATGATAGCGGAACTAAATAAAGTGGTTTTGGAATTCCTTCCGTCCGTCAGTCCGTCTGTCCGTAATGGTCTCGCCAGCCTAAACTGCTTGACCGATTTTCTTCAAACTTCGTATCCAGGGTTTTTTTTGGTCATAATTCTAGGCCTTTTTTTTACTTTAAGCCATTTTATTAACTGTACCTGCAATATACAAAAATATACACAACCTCGATTTTCTTTAACGATTTTGATTTATTTTTGTATAATATACCCAGTTTTTTTTTTTTTTTTTTGAGAAAATCTATACAACGGATTTTTGCATTTAGGCCATATAGGCCACAGTGTGCAAGAATTCCACAGATTTAGTTTTGGCTCAACTACCCCTAAACGGATTTTTCAGTTTTGTCCAATAACGGAAAATCATAATTATTCACATAGACACTGATTTACCGATTTGGAATTTGATCTAACGCCCAACTCTGAAAGAGAAAGTTGCGTACGGCCCGGTCATGCACCTATATAGACATTGATATACCGATTTGGAATTTGATCTAACGCCCAACTCGCTATGAAAAAGAAAGTTGCGTACGGCCCAGTTGTGAATTCACCATTCGTTTATTCAGTATTCATTGGCATTGCATCTTGAATAAACTTACGACCTTCCGTTGCACCATCGTTTCAGTGAATGGGCTCTCAAGAGACCTGCTGAAAATCTACTGTTTTCGACATTTGTTCAGTGATAAGGACCATTCCTGGGTAAATGGATACGTCAAAAGCTAAATTGCCGTACATGCCGAAGAACAACCGTGTGGTGTGGTTTACGGGCCGGTGAAATCATCGGTCGGTATCTCTTAAAAAATGAAGGCGACGCTAGCATTACTGTAAATGGGGCTTTTTATCCCGCATGATAGCGGACTACTTTTTGCCGAAAATTGAAGCCCGAGATCTCGACAACATTAACAATTGATTTCATGCTTCGGACCAGTGATGGACAGCAAGCTCAATATTTGAAAGGAATCATAAAATTGAATGTCAAGAATGGTTCTTTGGATTAATAATAAAGATTTCACGATATATTTAATTTGTTGTGTTATTTCGCATTAAAAAAAACCTCTTGACTGATCATCCTTTACTCTAAGGTACCATCAATCGATATAGTTATAGTTTTTTTTAGGTAGAAAAGACAGTTTGTTGCCTATCTGTACTTTCTACATATGTACATAAGAAGAACTGTCACTTTGCACGGGAATTCAACGCAAGCTTTCCACTTGCATACCAATATGTTCAAAAACTATAAAGAGTACGCATCACAGCTAAACAAATTTTAGCCGATTCAGACGCGTGCTTTAAGTGCGATGGGGAATTTTCGTAGATCGTAGGCGTCGGCAAGGCTGTTGTTTGATGCTGGGGTAGCAATGTGAACACTGGGGTATCAATATCAGCTCCCCACATAGAAAATATTCGTTGTATGAGATGCGCACTCTATTGAGTTCTATACTCTTTGATACCAGTCTTTCAAACTAACCTCGGAACATCTTATTAGGCCGCGTGTTATGTTGCATCCATTTTTGTCATTTCTGCAGGGGTAAACAAAAAGTTGGCTTTTTACTGTCAATTAAAAATACTTGCATTACATGTTCCTTGCTTTTTGTTTAACAATCTGAACTAAGTTCTGTTTTTCCACCACAAGTAAACACTAGAAATGAGAAATAATACATGAGTTGGCTTTCCATCGATATCAATCCTCTGTAGGTGCAACAAACCAATGTCAATAATAATTCACTGGCTTAACTTTTGACGCAATTGGCACACGGCATTAATTAAAAATTGTATTTCTGTACTAAATTTGCTTATTCCTAGACTACCTGTTCCATAGAATAGGACTTTCTTATTAAACTTGGTGATAGGCGTCATAAATATATAAATATTATAGACTTTCTAATTGCATATAAATACGTTCACCTATTTTAGCCGGGGCTACATAAAGTCGATATGTTTTCTTAAAATAGACGTTATCATACATGGATTTGTTTAACCTGAAAACCTTTTGGCGTACTCCCTTTTACTGAGGTACTGGTATGGAGTCCAACAAAATACTGATGCTTATATAATTTTTTGATTCGTAGTTTTAAGGCCTGTCCCTATTTATTGTCTTTTTCACTAATGCGGTATTATATTCCTTTGAATATAATAATAGCAATATTAAGAGTATTTGATTTTGCTCTCCATTACCACGCATCGGCGTTAACACGTCGACGTATGCAGCTTAAAACTACGGAAAAAGTAAAATCAACTGCGTGACGTAACGTAATTATCGTGTAATACAAAATTTGCAAAGAACTTTATGTGATGGTCAATTAACAATCTCCGTAACTCCAATGTTAAGTAAGAGCAATAAGTCTTGAATAGTCATAGACATAAATAGAAAAATATTTTGACCTCGTCAAAAGTCAAATCTATGATTATTTATTCCAATTTCTACGAGGTAAGAAGTCGTTTCCACCTATCTCAATTCCGTTTTATCTTCTTCCACTTTCGAACAATCATGTTCGACCTTCCACCGAACTCGTCTATCCCGACCCTAAAAATGTTATAACATTCCTATCAACCAATTGTCCTTCCGGACATTTTATTTTCGGATGTATCTCCATTGTTTGTTCTGATTAATTCAATCGTTTTTGTTTTTTCGGAACGTCGTCACTCCTCAATGACTATGTTGGGGCTCAAGCTAAACCGATGGGCAATTTATGGAGATGGTTTTTGTTCGATCATTGGCAATAGTTACACATTTAAAAGAACGATGAGAGATAAAGATTTCTTCAATAAGTACGGATCGATTTTTATAGTCCATGGCTGCCATGTTATTTTATTAAATATTTTGCGAAAAAAAATTTGTTTTTAATCGTAAACATGTTTGCAATAGTGGACTTTACGAACCAATTACAAAATCTTAACAACTGTTAAATTCCTTTTTACCGAAACAGACTTATGTGATAACATGAAACAATTTAAATTATTAATATTGGATATAAATAATTTTTAACAGCTAAATGTTGAGAGTTTATAGTTAAATGTTATTAATACTGTTTTTGTTTTGTTAATTTGGATGTTACGGCATATGAAAATATTAGCCTCAGAAGATAAATAAATTAAGAGAAATTCAAAGATATGCATTTTGGGTATCACCATCATCAAATAATAAACAAAAATATTCCCTATCTTTTGTAAAGAAGACATTAATAGGAAGGGAATAATCTTCTTCTTTTTTTTCGCTCACCAGCCAAGCGGTAATCTTCTCTTTTTCCGGAAATAAATCAATGCCAATATGTCACATTCTTATCGCCACCACTGTCATTCAGTGCACTTCATTAATTCACAACAATAAAAGAAGAAGAAAATAATAATTAAATTATTTCGTATGCAAAACACATTGTTCGATGTCAACAAAATATTCCGTTTTGGGCGGTTTTAATCAATTGAATAGGAAAAACAAAACAAACCCAAATTGTAAGCTTAGACAGAACCACACATATCTGTCGGTTGATAATAATGCAATTACCATAAGCGGAAGCATATAATTAGTACAAACCAATAATTACGATATTATATCATCGCGAATAAATCGTGCACATAACGTCTGCATATTCATTGCAGCAAATGATTCATTTGATTGGTTTAGAAATGAAAATGCAAATCGGCTGTTATATGTACAAATTGGTTGTACCTACTCGTACAACGCAGATACACTCACAAATAGAGTGTACTTTTGGTTTTAATTAGCCTTCAAAAGAGCTTACACTGCACAAACAAACAAACACTTGAGGGGGAGACAAATTCGGTCAAATCTCGCCACCCTCCACCCCGCATTTGTGATGTTTCTTATCAGCGTAACGTCGGTGTAAGCCAAAACAACCGACAAACCCCTCCATCGTGTTGAAGTGTGTTTTTGTAGCGATTGTTTTGGTTTTAGTAAAAAAAAAAGTCAGGGGGCTCTTTGGCGAAGCTTAAGTTCTCAGGAATACCATCAGGCACAAGCAAATTGAATTAACGTCAAACTTTGTAATACCAAATAATGCTCTTAAAGTGTTTCTCGGGTATTTGGCACAATCATACAATGGAGCTTTTAGTACTTAACCGACCCATGCTGCAGCTGATATAGTTGATCTTATCTTCAATATATCACGTGTAGATACTGTATCTAGAATAATCTAAAAAATGTTTTTGTAGTTTATGTGCATTTGAGAATTTGTTTTGAAAAAAGCTGCACCCACCGAATGTATAGTAGACTGAAAGCTTGCAAATATTTGAGCATTTTGTTCAATATTAACGGCATACTTCTAAGCGTAGCGGGAAATGGTGCCCAAATGTGGGCTAACCGCAAGCGTACAGCGACATCTGTGATAAAATTAAGCGAACTGGAATACTTTATTTTCTTTGCATATTTTTATATCTATAACTTTAATTTTAGGGTCCATTCACACGTAAGATAATAACTTATTATTAAACAAAAAAAAAAGGATTATTGACATTTATTTGTTTAATGTTCCATGCATGTTTATTTGTGTATGCACTACGATGGTTCGTTCTGGAGTTTAAATGAAGCATGTAACTAAAGTCTAGAGGCGTTCTCATATGATCTAGGTGACCAATTCAACAATCGAAAGCTTGAAATTGGCTAAATTCCTAAATGCAAAAAAAAAATGCGCTTACTTTACTTTACTTTACTTTGAAATATACTTTCTCACTCTGTTACGTATGTAGTAGTTGCTTTCTGTCTGCTGACATTTTGCAACGTCGTGTAATACATAATATGATCAGCTGTGTGGTTTGTCATCATTTGGAAAATGATGTCAAGAAAATTAGTTTCAACTCTTACATACAATTGAAACAGAAACAATTAAAACGTAAATGTTTGGCTCTATCCTCAATTATTGCCTATAAAAGGAATGTACCCATATGCAAGAAACGCAAACGACTTATTTAAGTCCTAGCCATCTTAGACGTCCAATGCGGAGTTTTTTGACCAGCCCGTCAACGCAAGACCGAAGATTTTTCGAAGAATTTTTCTCTCAAACGCAAATGACATCAAACAAACTTCAAATATAAAAATGACATTTGCATCGTGCTAATTCACGATGCGCTGTTTGCATTTGCTTGTGCAATAAAGTCTGTTCACAATGCATTTCGGAACGTGACGCAGTGTAACGATGCCTGTGTTTGCATTAAGGAATGTTTGCTGATGCACAATGAAGTCAGTACTGCGTTTAGGAATGCAGCCATTGACCGTTGCCGAATCATTCCCGCAATAAAAACATGGTTACGCGAAATAAGTTGGAAGTAGCGCTATCATAATAGAACCAGTCGGATGAAGATGAACATCAGGAGTTAAGAAATTTTGAGTACAGAGAAGATACGGTGAGGTCAAAAGTAGATTAGATTATGTTGTCCTAATCGAACATGGATCCCATTATAAAGTCGATGCGCGAAAATGGTCGAGTGCGTAGGAAAGTTGTGCGAAGATGTGGAATGTTTGTTCATGAAAATCGAGTGGAATGGATGTGTTTGATAGAAAGTTGGGAAAATAATTTTTATATAAAATAATATTTGGTGGACCAATTTCAAAAATACTGAAATGACTGAAATACTGATATGAATATGTTTTTTATTTTATTTGGTATACAAATTGCATATGAAATAAAACACTTGAATCAAATTTTAATGGTTCAGTGAAATAACCCCCATGGCATAACTCCCAACAAAAAGAAAATAGCCACCGAGGGTCTTATTTCTTTTTGGAAATTAAAATAAGTCCTGCGGCTGTAGACGCCTTTTGCTTGTGGGGTTTATTTCCTTTTCATACATCCAAACTCGTACTGATCCCAAATCCAGCAGTAAACCCAAGCAGGGGGGCTGTAGGTGGCAGAATGTTAATGTCTATGCTATGGGATTTATTTATTGGGGGCTGTATATCAGCCATAAGACGGAGAATGTTGACTTCCAAATCGTCCAACGTCTCTGGTTTATCGACATAGACTAGTAACTTCACATAAACCAAACAAAACTTATCTTAAGGTGTGATATCGCAGGATCGTGGAAGTCATTTCGCAGGTTCATTATGCGCTCAACAAATGTTAAAAAAAAAAATTTCGGCGCAACAGACTCGTTAGTACCCAGGGCCTAGCTTTCTCACAACCATAGTTCATCGAACTAGCCATCGAGCGCCGTGTAGCATGATGCACCATCGTATTGAAACCATAGCTCGGTAACGTCAATGACATTCAACTTAGGAAATCCTATTTCTATAGCACCCTCCATTGATGGTAACATTCTGGTTTTATCTTATGTTGTTCATATCGTTGTTAGATGGACTGTGTGCTCATGAGCTCCAACTGCGTCTATTGTAGGCCTTTTAAAAAATAAAAATAAAGGCGCTCCAGTGACAAATTCCAAATTTTCCCCTCGCGAAACTAAGCATCAATTTTTTTTAATTTTTCAAATTGACGGAACTTTGACTTATTAAACAACAAGAAACTCCTAGGCTGTTCTTCTGTTCTGGGCAAAAGTAATGTCAAGTCACAAATTGAGTTGGCTGTTATTTTGTTGGAAATGAAAATATGGCCTCTGTTTTCACAGAAAACTTATTTGAAATTGTAAGATTGATAATTATATTTAGTAAAAAAAAAAGAAAATATTTCGGTCAAAGATTTGATGGCTTTTTGAATTGTTGCTCGCCAAAACATCGGGCACCACATTGAAGATAACTTCTTCAATGTTGGCTTCTAAGACTTGGAACACGAAGTAAGTTACCAGGTCAGTTGCAATTTTACGGGTGTGGACCCACGTTTAGATGCATTTTTCGGAAAGTTGTAGTCGCAGAGAAGCCAAGTTCTCGCAATTGACAGCAAAATTGTACTAAATCGGGGTTTTCCGTACACTATCAGTAAGATCAGTCATGTTTTGAGCAGACCTTTCATTTTTTTAATTCCGCATTTATTAAAACCATCATCCGAATTCGACAACCAAAATATTGAACCTTCCTGTTAAAGTAAGACAACTAATCGCTCGAAGTACCGATAATATCGAAGCACTATGTGATTCAGCATATCACCTTTATGAATCTCATTGTCCAAATTGTGGCATAAGGATCATTGCCTACGCCCATACCGAGTCATATGAATTCAGAAAATGAAGCCTATTGATCTTCTACGGTGGGGGTCTGCATTAGTTTAAAGAAATTCTGCATTTCATCAAAAACCGTCTTCAACGACGAGGCCTATTTTTTGGTTACTTGCTTTGCCATTGACATTAAATGGCTACCTTGCTCATATAACTTACAGCCGTTGGGTTTATTTTTTTATGGGCTACTTTAAGTCGTTGAATTATTCCCACGAGGCAACAATTAAGAGGGGATCAGGAATAAAATTCGCTCTAAAGAATCGATCGCTGCAAACGTGATGCAGGTGGTTTTATGATCGAGATGGAATTATCCTGTACCTGTAATAAATACCAGCCTACTATATCAATTATTCTGAAGGTCTCAGTGGCGCAATGGCGCAGAAGGTAAGGGTTGATTCCCAGCCGTAACAGCTTCTTCTCTCCATCTTCTGATGGTCTTATTTTTGGTTTTCCTTTTTGGTAAATTCGTAAGGGTCCGTTTTAGGAGTCGCAAAGCGACATGAAAAAAATAAAGCATATGAGATTGTATGATGGCGTAGGTAAGCGAATAATTATTTTATAAAACCCGAAATTAACGTGGACGCATTAATTTCAGGCAAGATATATAAATGTTGTCACAACGTAGGAAGCTTTTGTGTATCTGAAACTTATGCTGTTGTCATGTTTGGAGTTCGGCTCCGAAAAGTACACCAACTTACTGGACTCTATCGAAAGACGTGCAATCCGCTTTGTGGACCATTCTTCCTTCACTTCAAATCTGCAACAGCGAAGACATATAGGAGATTCGTAATGTCGAGGTATAGCACCTCGACATTACGAAATAACGGGTGATCACAAGGTATCTATTTTTTTCATCAAAAGCGGTTTATTGACAGATGGCGCATGAGTCGTTTCAAGTTGACAAGTGTTTTTTTGTAAATTGTTGATTGACATAAATGGGCTCTCGAGAGACTTGCTGAAGATCCACTGTTTTCGACCAACATTTTGGAAGCCATAAGGCCAATTCCTAGCTCAATGGATACTTCAATACGCATAATTGCTGTACATGGACCGAAGAACAACCGAAAGAGGTTCCAGAGTTGCAGTTACATCCACTCAAAACAACCGTGTGGTGTGGAATCATCATCGTTCCATATTTCTTCAAAAATGAGGTTGGCACCAACGTTAATGAGCGATAATGAGCCACACTTACAGGCAATTTTGCCTGAAATTGAAGCCCGAGATCTCGACAACCTTTGATTCCAACAAGACGGCGCTACTTGTCACACAGTCCGTGAAACAATGGACATATTGAGATATCGGAACATGTGGTCATGTTGGTCAAACCATTTAGGCAATGTGTTTGCTTATATTTTGCTAAAAATATGTGGCAGATGATATTCGTTTAGTGAAGTATTCAAAATATTCGATTTTTTTTTTCAAAACCATTACATGAGATGTACATTTTACTTTGGTGCTAGAAGGACGTGAAAGACGTGTAGAACAAAACAATTTTGAAGGAAACCTTCAAAGTGGTTAACCCACAGGACCAGTCGTTATTAAATAATTCAAAGAAAATAACAAAAGGACAGACAAAAATTTCAAAACCCACCTTTTTGGAGTTCTCTCATTATATATAAGATTTTTTTTTAAATCTCCAGTACACAATGTACATGCGGATTTCTGATCTTTTTTTCCTAATACGAACTCCACTGATAATAATAATAATAACTGTTTATTTACAAACAGCTGCATAACATAATTATTTTCAAAAATACGAGGTGACACTTCCACATTATAGCTGCAACAGAATTTATCCCCATCATCTCAAGAATGTGCGATAATGTCTATCCCCTGAGTAAATATTTAACTCGACATTTTGGAAACAAAAATTAGTACCAACAAAAATTAGAATAATAATAAATACCGACACTGCAGCACATAGATAAGGAAAGCTTCTCCTACAAACACATGCACACGATATCTCATCCAATAGGTGATTTATTTCTCGATGATAAGCAGTGGAAACCCCAATAAGCCTTCACACTACACGGTACTTAAATGTTCACGCATAAAGCTCTTTTTTTGTTGCTGGAGTTCTCGGATTTTATGAACAGATCATGTGTTTGTCTTTTTGACATTCTCCTAATTTTTCTGGTAAACAGAAGACAGCTGGAAGCAAACATTAAGTTGTAAAGTATTTTTAATTTCTCATTAATCTGAGATACTTTCGACACTTCTGCGAGTGTTGGTGCGTTTGTTATTAGGTTGGTTCTCAAATTGGTACACCCACTTCGTGGCTATTTCAAACGCAGATTTGGCGTACCAATGTCTCCGATATTGTGTGCAATATTTGGCGAGATTCTTCTAATCTGGCATCATGTGTTCATTCCCGATTACGATAATTAAAGAAATAAATATAAACACAAAAAATAAAATTAAATATTTTAAATAAAAATAATAATCAGAAGGAAAACAAAACAAACATTTAAAAATACTCACTCGGTGGCACGAGAATGGAGATATAAAGTTTACCTATAAAGAGAGACAATTGAAATTAATGCAAAATACCTAAAATTTTATTAACAATAAATATATATGTAAATATGTGATAATGTAGGACAAAATGTCTATCACAAGTGGAGGACTTTATGCACTGCATGAATAAACCAACACCCTTTCTTTCAATAAATACAGGCAATCGGAGGAAGGATGATTATCCTTTGGTGACAAAGGTATAATATCGACAAGGACTACCAATTTAACCTTTTTTAGCATCACGTCGCCATTTGGGCTGAATAGCATCATGATCCTGCTTTCAAAATTTGACCTTTTTGCGCCTTGATACCTCTTTAGAAATATTTTATAAAATTGAATTTCCATTACATCGTCGTCAATGGAGGGGATTCATCAATTTGACATCATATGGGTGATGCTGTGGAAGAGCTTCTTTTGAATATCGAAATTGACTCATGTGGTTCGATGAATAATAAATTACCATAAAGGAGCACAATATGCTCATCTGTGGTGGTGTGAGAAGACGTATTTGGAAAGGAGTTTTTGATTTGGAATGATTATATAGTCAACTCTTGAGTTTTGGAAAGACTTGCTAAATAAGACACAGATTAACTGCTAATATCGCTGCAATTATTTATTCCAAGGGCTTTAATTCATTGATCCCGACAAGTCAATGATCTTAACTATATGTACACACAGCAAAAGGGTCTTCCGTTATCTACGACCCTGGGTATGATGCTTCCAAATGTTCAGTTCAACATCTTTGAGTCATTCGAATGGGACCATGGGTATGCTGCATCCAAATATTACTCAATATAACGGCTCTGAATTACCTGATTGCTTCATCGTTTAACCAAAATGTTGGTCTTCCTCGTCTTGGATTAAAAGCCATCTTCAGCAAAGTGATCTGCCTTATAGGAGTGGGTATTCTATACAACAGCTCTGGATTACCCGATTGCTTCATCGTTTAACCAAAATGTTGGTCTTTCTTGTCATGGATTAAAAGCCATCTTCAGTAAATTGATTGGCCCTATCAGTGTGGTTTTATGTAAGTAAATCAAAACCCATCAAATCGTTACACTTTAGCAAATTGTCAAAGAACCAGAAGAACCACAAATCGATACCCAGCTCCATATATGCCACGAATTCGAAGTCGCAAATTTCGTGTAGAGTCACCCATCGGACGTATCCTCAGGAAAAATCTTCCATAGAGCGATAGGTGGGAAATAAAATACATACCACTCTAGGAACAAAATTAATCTCCCCAAACGAAGTTGCAAGAGTTGCCTAGATGAAATGAAAAACCAGCATGAGGTGCTCTTACAAACAGTCGAAAAACAGGTCATATAGGCCCTTTGAATAGAGATGATGGAGGATGAACCGGAAGGCCAAGCGCAGCGCTCAATCCTATAGTGGTTAATGGCCACGTCCTAGTAGTAATTTAATAAATGAAAACTGACCATCCGGGTTGGGGGTTTTACTTTGAGCTAACTACTCAATCACAGAAAAAATTATTGTTATTAAGCAACCAATAGCCTCGATAAGGACTGATTACACTGCTGATGATCATGCTTAACGAAAAATGGACAACGACGTTCGTTTCTGCAGAGCTTAGAACGATTATCAGAAAAGTTGCAACCAACTAGCAGAGGCCATAAGATGCTTTGAAGCTTTGAACTCTCAAAGGAAAGCTACCTGCCAAACTTTTACTTGTGATAGTAAAATTGCTAAATAAGTCGCATACTTAGTTGTAATATAAAATATAAAAATGTAAGTACGCGCTCATAGGGTCTATGAAGCCCAGGGTGAAAAAATAATAGCCAGCACACGGTTAACTACCATTGATATTTTTAAAGGTATCCAGATCAACGAACAAATCAAACGGTCATCAGTAATATGTGAACGCTTGAAACTGTTTACCAACAACCTGATCGGCCCTTATAATTGTGGTTTCAGGTAAGTCCACAACCGATCAAATTTTCCCACTTTGACAGATCCTGGACAAATCCCAAGAAGTCCAAATCGATACCCACCAACTATTCATCGATTTCAAAGCTGCATACGACAGCATTTTCAGAGACGAAATATACAGAGCCATGTCTAGTTTTGGTATACCGCTTAAGCTCGTCCGTTTGTGTAGGATGACGATGGAGAATTCTCGCTGCTCCATCAGGATCGGAAACGTCCTCACCGACATATTCGATACCAAAAAAGGATTTAGGCAAGGCGATGCGCTGTCATGTGACTTCGTCAATTTGATTCTTGAGAGAATTGTGCAAAACTCTCAAGCTAACACCAGAGTTCCAAAAATCGGTGCAACTGCTAGCATACGCCAACGATATTGACATCAGTGGTAGGACACAAAGTGATGTAATAGCCTAACTTGCTAGTATAGAGAAGGAAGCGACAAAAATGGGCTTAGCAGTAAATGAGGGCAAGACAAAGTATATGCTGTTAACACGTAAGGAAACACAACATCGACGAATTGGACAGAACGTCACCATTGGCAGATATAACTTTGAGGTAATACGGGACTCTGTCTATCTCGGCTCCGCTTTTAACTCTGACAACAACATCTCGTCAGAAATTAAAGATTTACTCTTGCCAACCGCAATTTCTTTAGACTAAGAAGGAAATTTAGTAATGAAGCCATCACTAGAACAACTAAGGAGACCCTATATAAGACCCTGATCATCCCAGTCCTGCTCTACAGCGCTGAAGCATGGATCGTCTCAAAAGCTGATGAAGAAATCCTTGAAATCGATTTGAGAGGAAAATTCTTCAAAAAATCTTCGGTCCCGTTAGCGTTGATGGGCTATGGGGACGAAGCTTCAAGAAAGAACTATACGAGCTGTACAGCGACATTACCCTGGTAAAAAAAACTCCGCATTGGACGTTTAAGATGGCTAGGACATGTAAAACGAATGAACACCAAAACTCCAGCTCGCAGAGTCTTCGATTCCCAGACAGACGTCGAAAGCAGTAGAAGGAAACCTCGTTTAAGGTGGAGCGCACAAGTAGAGACCGACCTCAACCAACTTGGAGTGCGCAACTAGAGGCAGTTAGCTAAGGACCGGGCTAATTGGAGAGGAATGTTGGTTGAGGCCACAGTTCATTCCAGAGTGTAACGCCACTTAATTCAATTCAAATTCAGAATTTGGCCTTGTCACTTTCACAAAGCGACATTATATTTGCTTGGCCTTATGTCACGGCACCTGTGAAAATGTAATCTTTTGCAGAGCGCGTATTCCTTAACCAAATTACGATCGTAGTTGAGCAACGGTCGATGCTGAGAATATAGAAGAATCACCTCCGATGGCAAGACCAAGTATATGTTGTCAACAAGAAAGAACACACAACATCGAAAAGTTTTGCAGAATGTCAACATCAACGGATACAACTTTTAGGCAGTAAGGGAATTTGTATAGCCCAGCTCCGCAATTAACTCTGACAATGAGATCTCTTCAAAACTCAAAGAAAAGATTACTCTTGCCAACCGCTATTTTTTTCGGCTAAGAATGCAATTTAGAGCATGGACCGATAAAATTCTTCTATTCACAGCCAGATGGTTGGACCAGTAGATGAACCCCTTACCTGAGGTGCAGAAACATCTAACCGAAATCCTGACCAGACTGACAATACATGCCATGATATCACAACAGATAGTCTGGAGATTTCAATCCGTTTCAATTCAAGTCGGCATAGGTTACCGTGGACTTAAGCCAATAAAACGTTACCTAAAACAATTATCTGTGCATGTAAAGACAATAACTTTACATCCGTCACACTATTTAATTTTTTTAAACAAAATATTATTAATTTCCCGGAATAACTAACTCAGTATGTGCCAAGGAAATATTTTTTTCTAACTAATTTCGATGTTTACCCAATGATTGTAAATAATCAGAATTTTCAAAAACGTACTTTAAAAAAATTTCCTTAAAACCAAACAAACAAAACCCTAACATATTATTTTATGCACATACACCATATATACACACGTCAAACTACTGATTGACGAAAATAATAAACCAACACTGTGGCCTTTTCTATAATGCATCAGAAGAAACTGTTTATCTCTGATAATAATAATAATAATTCATTTCTCACATTTGCTTTCACACAAAAACTGTTTACACATGAATTCATATTCTCTCGAGTTTGTACGAATAGCGGATATCGTATCTATGCGATGTGGAATATTTTTAAAGACAAACACACCACCATGCATTGAAATTACAAAAATCTTGACAATGTGCCTGGTGGTTCACTTGACAGTACATTCGAAAAGTTTAATGTTTTCATTTTATAACATAAACATTTGATGTACTTAACTTTATTTTGTTTGAATAGTTTAATCATTTTAAAATACGTCATAAACGTTTGAACTTTGCTTCTCATAACATTTGGTTCTTACGAACTTTGTGCAAAGTGTCATAAAAAAGCGAAATAGATAAACTAAACTGAAGATCAAACTATTAAAAAACAAAATGGAAAATAGTTTAACATTAAAAATGTCTTGCATGGATTGAAATAAAAAAAATAAAAAAAACTGACATATTAAGGCCGCGAGGCAATTGCGCGAACGTTCAATATAGTGGAAATTTTCTTTAAATTAACGTGGTGAATATAGACAAACAAATGTTAACCTACACAGAAGCTCTCTTAAGTGAATCCAGTGGCTATTTTTTTATGTTCGGAATATCAAGTAATGATTGCGAGAGAGAAGGAAAGAAAGGATTATTCCTCACTGAAAATGCACCAAGGGTAGTTTTTTTATCACACATTTTTTTTGTGATACATAATAACTTAAACAAAGTAGGATGTAACGGGTGTTTTTTACGGGTATAGAGCTTTAAGTTGGCAACACTATTTGAAATGGCGGTCATTTTTTCAGCTGTCTAATTTTTTTAGTTTGTTTTGTCATTTCAACATGAATAGACTGACGTCTGAAAACTTATCGTGCAAATTGTTATACCAAGAGGTACTCACAAGGTGTAAAATATAATAAAATTGAGGATTGTTTCGAAAATGTTATTATGACATTTGTTTAGGTAGTTGTATTTAACAAAGACGGTAACATGAACATCATTATTATGAAAAAATATATGTACGAACGTCGGACAATTATAAATAATTATGGGTGTTTTTTTTTACAATCTCTCTGAAATCTATTCAGGCCGTGAGCCAATTGCGTTAAAATTTTAGCCAGTGGATACTTTTTGACATTAGTGTGGTGAATGGAGACTTCAAAATGTTAGCCTGGTCAACAACTCGCTTAACATTTGGTATACAAACTGAGGAGTGAGAGAGATGGAAAGCACACTCGTTTCAAATGTGGCGGGAAAAAAACACATTATTCGGATTATAAAATAAAAGGCAAAGAACGTTTAGAAAATAAAGTCAAATCTGTTTTTTTTTATTGAAAATGGATGGTTACAAAAATTTTATGATTTCATTCGTTTCGCTTGTTTTTTTATGCTAAATATATTTAACTTGAAAAAAGTAGGATTTAACGGGTGTTTTTTTTTTTTTTGTTTAGAGATATAGAACTTAAAGTTGGCAAGACAATTTTAACTGGCGGCCATTTTATTAGCTGTCAAGTTATTTATTTTAAGTTTGGTTTGGCATTTCAATATGAATTGACTGACCTCTGAACAACGCTTCCAAATTTTGCAAATTTATTTTGAATATCATGGTTCTGTTCGAAATACGTATCGTACTCTACGTCCACTTTAGGGTCAAAATAATCGTCCGTTTGAGCAATTAATTCGATTAAGAATGGAACGTTTTCGCACCACGTTTACTCTAAATGATAAATGATATCCACAGAGACGCCCAACAGTGCGTACAGAAGAAGTCAATGCTGCTGTAGAGCGTAGCATAGAGGAAGACCCGAATCAGTCTATCCGCCATCGTGCACAGCAAGTGGGTATTTGTCCATGTCCATCCAAATTATAAAAGATTTTGTGGAAAGATCTTGGTTTGCGTGCTTATAATCCAACTCGTGCAAAAATTGAAGAAACAGGATCACCTAGCAAGGCGTAGATTCGGTGAATGTGCACAAAACAAGATTTCCGTTGATTCCAATCTTCATAAGCGAATTTTTGAAGCTCAATTTTGGTTTAATGGATACGTTAATAAACAAAACTGCCGTGTTTGGAGTGGTGATAATCCTCAAGTGTAGACACATTCGATACCATTTCATGTGACTTCTTCAATTTGATTCTTGACGTCAGACGCTGTAGAGGAAGACCTCGCCTTAAGTGGCGCGCTCAAGTAGAAACCGACCACATCCAACTTGGAGTGCAGCTGGAGGCAGTTAGCTAAGGATCTAAATAAATCCCAGGTTCAAACCGGACTGTAGCGCCACTTTAGTAAGTAAGTAAGTATGTTTAGACACCTTTACATCTACAAAAAATTACTGTTTGGTGTGCTTAATGAGTTTGTGGAATAATTGGTCCGTACTTCTTTAAAAACGATGCTGGCCAGAACGTTACAGTCAATGATGACCGCTATAGAGCCATGATTAAAGACTTTTTCGTTCATCAATTGAAAAACTTTGATGTGCAGGAGCTGTGGTTTCAACAAGACGGTGCAACATGTCACACAGCTCGTGCCACAATTGATTTGTTAAAGGAAACGTTCAGTGAGCGCATAATTTTCGGGATGAATTGGCCTCCAAAGTCGTGCGATTTAACGCCGCTTGAAGTCGGTAGTCTACGCTGATAAGCCCGAAACGATTGACCACTTGGAGGATAACATTCGCCGCGTTATTGCCAATATGCAGCTACAAATTTTGGAAAAAGTTTTGATGATTTGACCCACAGATTAGACTACATCCGTGCAAAGATTATGAAGCCATAGAGATGACACATTGAAAACAAAAAACAGAAACTTTTGCTCACTTTTGCTGGCGGGCACGAGCAGACATGAGAAACGAGATCCAAATATATGGCGGACTGTGCCAGTACGACCCGCCATAGAACAATTTTTCTTGTATGCAGTGCGTCATCTGTAGGACTTCATAATCTTTGGTCCGAGCCAACCGTAAAGGTCATATGCCAGAAATCATATTTGAATTATAATACATATAACAATAAATAATTAAGGGTTTTTCGATGATCTCTCTGAAATTCAGTGTTTTTTTAATACAAGAAAATATAATGAGAGGAATATAGTTTCAATTCGTTTGGGAAATTATTGCAAATATTATTAAAATTAAATTCCATTTAATCCAATTGACACAGAAAAAAATCTTTTTTTTATCTGTAGAAATGTAGAAACCTGTAGAAATGTCAAAAATTAGACGGTGGATAAAATTTAGCACGCATTTGAATTGGCACACGGCCTCAGTATTTTTTTTATTGCAAAAAAAAAATACAAAGGAAGAAATTTCGTTGCAATTCTTTTGGTATATTATTAAAAATTACGTTAAAATAATATCGTATTTAATCCAATTGACAAAGCGAAGGGCCAAACTTTTTGTTTACACCCACATTATTATCTACAACAAGCATACGATATAAGGATAATCACATATTATTGTAACAAACTTATTTTTTTATTGAGCATTTAATTTACATGGGTTTAAAGTGTATCAACGACTTTTGCCGTTTATCTAATAAATCATATTTTGTTTGGTATTACCAAGATATATGATAAACTTAAAACTTTAGGCATGATTTTTAACGGTATACATAAATAAAATAGTAGTCACTGGTCTTTCTAGCAAACACAAGACTGATATTTGTAAGTAGACGATATACCCTCACATCCATAACGGAAGTGTTTGCATAAAAAGTTTTTCGAATTTCTTAAAAATTTTGCCAAAAAAAGTTTTTTTTTATTTAAAACGCCCCCAAAAAGTATTCGTGGCTCGTGGCAAACAAATTTATGTGAACGCTTTATAGATATTCAGAATGCCTAAATATCTTGCTCAGAAAGTTTTTTTTTTCAAAATGATCAACCGTTTTACCAAAAAACGTTTTTATAAAAAGTGAGCATGATAGTGGGCGGATTTTGAAAATGTTTAAGCTTCTTCTGTAGCCTCGGGAAAGGATCCTATAAACCAATTTTTAATATCCTAACTCAAAGTTAAAGGCCTAAAAATCGGTGACACACAGACTGATGGACGGACATTGCTCAATTGATTCAGCCAAAAAAATTATTTCTCTATGTTACAAACTATGTACCAAAACTAATATACCCTAAACTAATATATAAAAAACATAACAACCGTAATTCTTTGAAAATCTGTGGATATCTTGAAATATAGCTTGTGTTGCAAGGAGGCTACACGAAGTGCTATTCATTTTTGTGCAAGTAGGATCGCAGACCTAAAAAATGGCCCATGAGGACTTTTTGTTAAAAAAAAACTTTCTCAGATGATGAGAACCTTTAAGGCTCAAGAAGTGCCTTAATATGATGCTTGAATATGATTATAGATTCTACTCTTGAATTTTTGTAGATGTCTTTTGGTGGAAACACATCTTTTAGAAGTTCGTCCCTGTTTGCTTATTCTGCAATGAAAAGAAATTTGGTACACCGTTGATTGTATCGTTATTAGATGGATGTGACTAACCGCATGTTTTGTGGGTCGTTGAAATGCTAATAGTTTCTCTAAACTTCTGCGAAAATCTGTCAATAAAGATATAGATCTGTCACCAGTCTTCGCTGATCTAAAGGTAGCAAATTTAAAATAAGGGAAGACTATTTAGAAATATTTAACGGGTGTTTTTTTTTAAGAGGTTGGTTTTTCGAATAGAGATAAAACTGACATTTTGTAGTCGAATCGGGCAACTCTAATGTCATTTATGTTCATTTCATCATGAACAGGTTGGCAAATGAACAACGCTTGCAAATCGGGCAGATTTACTTCGAAAATAATGGTTCAGTTCACGAAGTTTACGCATGTTCGACATAATCGTCCATCAGAGCAATTAATTCGGTTAATCATGGATCGTTTTCGCACTACGTTTACTCTATGTGATTATATGCATCCGCAGAGACGTCGAACAGTGCGCACCTAAGAAACAATTGCCGCTGTAGAGCAAACTGTTGAAGAGGATCCTAATGAATCGATTCGCCACCGTGCACAGCAATTGGAGCTTTCTCCATTAACATTGTGCATAATTTCGCGGAATGGATCTGTCAGCTGGCCACCAAAATCGTGTGATTTGACACCATTGGATTATTTTCTTTGGGGATATGTGTAGTCGCTCCTCTACGCCAACAAACCAGAAACATTACGGGACTTCAAAGCCAACATTCGTAGCGTTATTACCAACATACGGCCCCAAATGCTCGAAAAATAGGTTGATAATTAGACCTCTAGACTTGGCTTATTTCGAACCATCCGAGGCGGCAACATGCCCGAAATTATATTTAAACATACATTTATGGCGCAACAAGCTAGTTAGTACCCTAGTTAGCTAGTTAGTTCTCACAACAAATCATGTGTGCGTGTGTAATTCTTGCACGATGGTGGGACCTCCTGTTTTATGCCGACTCCGAACGGCGAATTTGAGATAAGCTTTTCTTGACAATTGGTACTACTGGGATGATTTGTCAGATCAGCACGATCATCAGTTCATCGCACTAACCATCGCGCCGTCTTTATGGCATACATTAATGGCATAAAAGTATCCTTCCAATAAAGTCAAATAGATGGGCATCAAAAGAATTTTCTTGTGTTTTATTTCAATTCGAAGTTCTAAGCCTCAAAAGTAAAACAAAACCTTTTATACGTAATTTATAAGGAAAATTGTACGCCATTTGATAGAGTATAGTAATTGAATGTTCGGAGCCAAACCCTTAAACATGAGAACAGTATTTAATCTTCGGCATTATAAAGAAAAAGAAGCTGGGCTTGTGTGATATATCTCTTAGAACGAATAAGGTAACTTAGTTTAGATACTGCTGATTTGACAATAGATGTTACATGTAGTTACATCTATAGCAATTGTTAACCCTAGCAGATGCATGGATTATCCGATTTAACGACTGTTATCTCCATTTCGGTGATAAAGCTCAAAAAAAAATTTCAACAACTTTCTGGACAGCAAAATCTGAACAATTCGTATGTGCTATTTCGTCTAATTGTGAAATGTGGGTTATTTGCGCGCCCTTCTGAAAGCACTTCAATTCAGGCAATTTGGACCCAGTTCCAGTTTCATGGTTCTTTACGTTCAGAGAAACCACAAGTATGAGAAAAAAAAAACAAAATTAAGTCGCTAGGTTCGTTAAATCATATAAGAACATTGCGACAGTGAGATCTGCAATCTTGCAATACATACCACGTGCTGCAAGCAAAGATGCGAATGTCCTTGGACTTTCCGATCGTTCAGTGTGACAAATTCTTCACACTGTTTTTTTTTTTTTTAGTGATGAAGACCACTTTCACTTGAATGGATGCGTCAACAAGTAGAACATGTGGTTTTGGGTTGACACCAATCCCCGACAAACGCATCTAGGAAATTCGCATTTAACTTATATCATAGTGTAGCGTGCAATTTGCTCAGCTGGGTATGTTGGTTCCTGATTGTTTTTAAGAAAAAAATGTACAGTGAAAGCGAATTAAGACCGGTAGGTAAACATTCCAAAAGGACGGATCAATGCCTTAGATTTTCATCCATCATCGATAGATGTATAAAGAGAACACGTCCTGAAACTCCTCATCTCAGTAAGAAGTGTTTTGAAGGAACCAATACACTTTCCCGTTTCGGACCTTTGTGGTTTTTGACGTGAAAATGTCTAAACGTTACTTCTACATTCAATAATACACATTTGTGTCAGTCTGGTTATGACATAATCCCATATAAAATATTTAATTGGATGAACAATGGCAAGCTTTAGAACTTCACTTCATGGCTTAAAACCAATTGCAATATCGTATTTAGTTTTATGGCAAAATTGTGTTCAGCGACCAGGATATTTTTTTTCAATAAATATGTCAAAGTGAAAGGTGTATAAACGTTTTTATAATTTTTTACGTGAGAAAAATCCTCAAGTCAGATTCTTGATAACATTTTGTCTATATATCTTGTGTGGTGACATTTTTTGAAGCCCACTGTACTTTGCATTCGCAGCACTATTGCAATATCTTCACAGCTTCTATATTTAGATACAATAACAAAAAGATTTTATCAGTGGCAAGCGTGTGCCGCTTGTAAATCGCTGAATGTCGCCACTTGAATTATTTTATAAACTTTGCTTGACTTCTAAAAGGAATGCACGAGAGGAGGAGCAAGCAATTAACGAGGCAAGAGAAATACAAAACGGAATCATCCCGATGGTTATAAATATTTAAATTTGTTGGTTGATATTGAATGCTTTACATATAAATAAACAAATTGTGTGGGGAATTATGCTGGGCTTCTGTGTTAAAAACAAACAGGAAACTGTTTTTAGGAGAGCAAATTTGAAGCTTTAAGTGATGGCCTGAAATTAGAAAATCAGCATAGTCATAGAACAAATCGATAGCCGGCGGGACATTCTTCGAATTTAAAATTACCTTAAATTTGTGGGCATGACGACAATACGTTCCTTTCTTTGCTTACCTGCGAATTAACAAGAAAATGCGTCTGGCTTCTAGCCAACGAGGCTTTACTAAAACCAGTCAAATAGGTAATGTATTACGAATGTTCTTAGTCTTACCGATGAGATTTCTGAATTAAAGTTGGGCCACTTAAACAAAGGGTTCCATCCGTACGTTTTTTTTTATCTACAAACCCCATGGTTGGCTGTTGTAGAACGACGGTGAACATTGAAATTGAACTTTGAAATACCCAGTCTTGTAAGTTTGACTACACATCAATTGTGTTTATTTTACTTCCCAGTGGAAAACATTCTTTTTTTGTGACTCTTAACTTTGTAATACAAAGCTGAATGAATCAATGAATGAATTTCTTGAAAAAGCCCGATTGCTGTAGTCAGGTATAGTGCTCAATCCATGAAAAAATCGAATGTTACGGAAACACCAAAAGTCTTGAAAATAAATGATTTTACTGTTGACGGGAATGCTAAACGAAAAAGATACAACAAAATTCGTATCTGCATCTGCAATCTGCAATTTAAAACATAAAACGTGCAGACGAGCAACTAGCGGAAGCCCGAAGCTGCAGACATTACCTCCATCCAGGATATACGATATTGTAAGCCCAAAAGAGGGAGGATGAAAAACTGTGATATTTACAAAAGCCCGTGTTATATTGTAAGTAGAATCAACGCCAGACTATGGAAACAAGGAAGACAACGCATTGTTAGAATCCGGTTCAATAACAAATTTAACCAAATAAGCATATACGCACACTCACTGGCGGAGATAAAAAAAAATCATCACTAACGACTATTATCACAATTAATCAACCCTCAAAGCTAATCTGCTTTAGCGAGGTATCCGTCGGAGCGGACAACTTTCCGCAACGCATACTTCGTCGGAGGTCAAAATTCCATTCGAGGTATGTGTCCACGGAACAAAAATCTTTTAACTGCAATTCGTAAATAAATTGCGCGAAGAATTTGCGCCAGAGGACATCAGAAGAAAAATTGCATTTAATTGTCAAAAATTGCAACTGAACGCACTTGAACGCGATTCGCAGGGATGCGTTACAAAGTGTCGGAGAAGTATTCCGAAAAGCTTTTCGATAGAATACCTCAAAGCAAACATCCTCCGAATCGTACAAAATTGGAGAATTTTCCGCTCCGACGGATACCTCGCTAGGGCTAAATATCGACTACGACTTGCAGCATTAATTAAGCTCAAGTTTAGACATTGCTTTCCTCACTTCAGTTAATCCAATGGCTGTTATTTTCCGCTGTCGTTTTAATTGACCCGTACTGCCTTACATCGGGATATTAATTTTTTATCGCCTTTTAACGGTCTACAGAAGTGGTTCTTTCTATTCTCAGCATCGACCAACTGAGATTTTCACTTTTCATCTCAACCGAGTTGAAACATTTCATCTCTGGCTTTACGTTTTTCACTTAAATAAAACTTACTAACCATTTTTTTTTGTCTAAGAAAAAATATTAAAGACACTCACCAATTCAGTTCTACTTAACGGCGCTGAACAATGGTATAAGCGGTTTCCTTGGTAATTTCGGCATAAAAATCCTACAAAAAATCTCCGGTTACGTTTGCGATGAGGGACTATGAAGACGATGAGTAACCACGAAATTGACGAGCTGTACACGTAAACATAGGCTTGGTCAACACAAACTAAGTTTAAAATAAACAACAATGCTACTCCGTAAGAGACTTCGATTCTCAGCTAGATGGATGACAACCTTCACAAGTAGAAACTGACGTCAACAAACTTAAAGTGCTGAATCGGAGGCAGTTAGCAAAAGATTGGTATAATTTGGGGAGGGCAAGTTCGTTGAGACCCAGCTTCACCCCGGAATGTCGCTTAAAGTAGGTAACAATGTTAAATTACAAATTTTATCACAATCAAGTCTCCATTTTATTCAGTAATAACCTTCGGTGTTGCCTTACTTTTTTCCATCCTATTATTCTTTACTCCACTCTAATGTCTATTTCCTTTTTTTTTTATACGCGTTATTTTTTTGATACAAAGTTGTTTTCTCTGTATTTTCTTACACAACCACCTGAACACAGTTCGACACCGACTTTGACGCACTAAAGGACATCATTACACACCCGCATAGTGTTATTTAAGCAACTCTGAGTAGAGAACATGACCAGACCATTATCGTTTCGGTCTATTACTCTTCAATTGTGTGTATATCCTTCACAAAATATAAGGCGCCGCATGTTGAAATATTTATTCCACGGATGTGGTTAATGAAGTCATAAAAAAAGAGAACAAACACAATCTTCTATAAAATGAACATCAGAACACCCGAGTGCCATTAAATCCATATGACGCGACAACTCAAAAGGAAAATGTTCCCCAATGTGGGATACAAAAAAGAAAAAAAAAATACCTTTCAAAATTCATATTATAACAGTAAAATTTATATCACCGTGTATCCCACGCCTAAAGTAAGCCCGCCAAACAACACACCAACCACAGCCGCCCGATGAAAGGCGCCTCTTACATGATTGATTGAATAACCTCAAAGATGTTCCGTGCCAATTTGAAAAAAAAGCGTTTTCTTCGAAAATTTTCCATTTCCATTCGCGAGCGCAATTTTTTTTATCGCCTTACCCGGCATATTTCATCTTTGCCTAGCCCGAAAATATTTCCGACGGGACAAGAGAGCTGCCGCGAGGGACGAACCGAAAATATAAAATTAGACTCAATCATAAAGTTAATTCAATTTAACTGTGAGTGTGTGTGTGTGTTTTCATGGAATCCATCCACTTAGCCATATAATCCAATTTGATGAGATACTGTTCCCCCTGTAGGGGGAGGGGCAAACATTTTAATGTGACAAGAAAATCATGTCATGCATGCAAAGTCGAAGGCGCCAAACTGTCAAACTGTCGAAATGCCAAATTGGGACGGAACGACTAGTAATTACTACTTTCCATCGAGTATTGCCGCACTCATGCTGTTCATTTACTGCGTGCGATATAAATGACAACGATAATTGTTAATTTGTCAATTAATCTGTTCAATAGTTTGATGGCCTAACCGTCGCGTCGTGCATAATCTTAGGGCATCTACAAATTCGTAGAATTGGTTTAAGTCTAAGCTGGAGACGACCGACGCGATTATCCAATTGGCATGCCACTTAAGCTGTTGCCGCTATCAATGTGACCATGACAGGGCCTTTTTGGAGGGTATTTATGTCGTGCGACTCATAAAATGGCGCAGTGATTTGGTGGGATATATAGATACCTCCAGTGGATTGTGACGGCTTTATATGGGCATGACCTGCATTGGAGTTAATTTCTCTCGATTGCAGATCAATTCAAATGTCAATGTGTGCGGTCTTGGACCGACTCGTTGAAATATTATGTGGATTAATGGTATTAGCACAGCTGGCGTTTAATGGCCAATTAGATGTGGGCATATCTTGATCGTAAACCACCGATGGATGTAGTTTAAGCGAAATACTGACAGCGGAGTAATGTGCTCTAGATTAAGTGCAAACTTGAGCACGGGTGGTGATAATGGAGAAATTAGTGATAGCTTATTACAAAGACGTTTTCCAGCTGTGACTATTTAGGACAAGCAACTTTGATGTTGGCAAAAACTACAACAACAGGAAATTGAAGATGCACCTATTTTTTACTGAATTTTATTATGCCTCTACCACAATGTTACCTGTCACATCATTGTGGTATGAATTCTTCAGTTAGAGGCTGGAAGAGATACCCACAATTGGGAGGTATATGTTGCGGAACAACTAAATGATTAATCCGCTTCGATACATTTTCGAAATGTTAATCGAAACGGTGATCTCGTTATTTCGTCCGAACGAATTCCTCTGCAGGGCTGAATACGTGATAGGAATCTGAACTGGAACCATAATATCAAAATCAGAGTAGGCTTTGCAAACACCCACAGCAGGTGCGTGTAAAATAATTTAGCAGACATCTTATCTATACTCGAAGCTGCGATATTGACTGGGGTACTAGACATATCAAAAGACCATATATCCATCTCAAGAGGTTATAAAAGTTCTGTTGTTAAATATGTTGTTGGATGCTGCCGTGCATAGTTATGGGAAATATGCAATCAGTATGAGGTCGAAGTAATCTAGGTGCCAGGACAAAATGAGAAACAAAAAAGCAGCCAAACTAGCTACACACAGGTAAATCTCCGCAACACTAGTAAACTCACTTAAGACCCCTGACCGGAAATAAAAAAAAATCAATCAACCTTATAGGCTTAAATATGGCATCAATTTCAATAGCAGGAAGAGCGACAACAGATCACAACCGGTCGAGAAGCACTCTAGTTTACTGAAATTGTGCAGCATGCATCACTTATGCAGGAAATGTAGCGACCCTGAAGTGGAATATTCTACCCAACTGCTGTGTCAGTGAGTTCCCTGAAATAAGCAACAGCCAAAAACGTTTCTTTGCAGTCACTACTATAAAGATCTACAGGGTGCGGCAAACACTTACTAGGTCCAGATCATGCTGGTAACAATGGATGTCCAAATTATGTGGTTTCCAACTTGAAAACAGCGATATACAGTGATGGATCATAAATGGAAATTAGATCCGCAAAAGACTCTTGTAGTGAATTCGGGCTAGGTTCACACACGGAGCATCACACCGTAACCCCACTTAAGTATTATATTCTCTTTTCACCATTCAGTCTTTTCAAGAACGGGTATCGCTAAGGAGTCATGCAGCTCTACGTGAGTTGGACGCCTCATCCTCAACCTAGATGCAACATAAAACCTAACTTAACCTATCCAAGGTGTTCTCAAAAAAAAAAATTAGCCCGGATGACAACTCTGGAGCAAATGGCGCATCATACACTGACTTTGAATCAACGGCCCTTAATGACACCATGGATTCTCAGTGCTAACGAAGTTTATATGAAGGAGAACGTGAGTGTAGTTATGTGACGAATGGAGGGCTGACTTTTACTAAAATGAGCTGCAGCGACGAACGTGTAATGGCCAATTACATGGGACGTCGCCTAGTCAATATCGAAAGTGTCTCCATGTTATTCAGATATCACAGCGATATTCTCAGCCAAACGGAGGACACGGGGTATTCTTCTGTCATGTGGTGTTGTAGTATATTAAATGCGATCGTATTGTGAATGTATGTAAATTAGGGTAAGGAGACTCATGAAGGAGAACCTAGACCTCAAAGAATCGTGATGGTCATCATTTTTACTATAAGACAATTGTCGAACCATACCCCTGCGGGTAGAGGATTAAGTTAAAATTGATTGTTTGGGGTCAATCAATTTTTACTTAATCTTCTAGAAGAGTCAAAGCAGCATGAACGATACGAAAACGAAGTTATCGAACCATCTTTTCTGCCATCACAAATCTCCGTTTATAGTATTTTCTATCCGCTGGATACGATCAGTGGGAATTTACTTCACAAGGCGGAAGTATCAGCCCAACGACGGTTTTAGTCGAAAAGAAGCAGCTAAAGTGTGTATACAAGGTTCTTGGTGAATTTATGGAACAACTATTTTCACATGTATACGAGGCTCTGTGTTGATCGATCAGTCGTTCCCTTTTTGTAAATATAAAATTAAGTTTTATTAAAAAAACAAACTAAACATAGAACTTGAGATCAGTAGGTGGAAAATATAGGCGGAAATATGTCATCACTGTCTGCCGTGATCCATCAGATGAGCATGCCAAAGTCCACCGTAACTCTGACCACAACACGGAGTACTTGAAAAAACAAACCTATTACCTATATAAACACAAGGCTGTCCAATCTTCTAAGGTTAAACATAAGCTTCCTGAAGCATACCATACCAGAGGGAAGAAGAAATCCTAGACAGACCTCATTGTCAATTAAGTGGTACCTCGAACGAATTGGTGCACAGCGTGGAGTACAACGCTAAGCTTTATTCGACCAATAAACCATGTTATCAACACCAGAAGACGTGCCCAAGGTATGCTTCGATTGCCAAGAAATTGTAATGTTTATGGTAGACGACAACTTCAATACAGCGTTCCAGCATCAATCAACGAATTACCTCGAGAACTAGTGAGCATAGAGAATTACAAGACCAGAAAAAAAACATTAAACATTTCTTATTAAACTCAAGTCATTAACTTATCCATAAAGTTTTTGTATGTACTATCTTAGTTTTTTTTTTAAATATCAACATCTTTCACTCTCAAGCTTACTTATATAATTTAAACCTAAAGAAACACAACCTTCTGCAGACAAGCCACAAGGCTTCGCAGAAACGTATACAAAATTGTTAAGTCTATATAAATACACAAATAAATATAAAAAAAAAAAAGTTATGTAAGGATTAGTATTATTCTGCCATTTTATGTAGTTTGACAAACTCCCTTCTTTTCAATTCTTCCACTCATCAGGAAAGCTATAAGCCTACTCTGATAATGGATGCGAAAATTCAGCAAATTTTCGGTTCGGATGACTAGTTCAATGGGATGACCAACAAGCTATGCAACATGAATTTAGATTAGGTTGGGTTAGAGTGGCTGGCAGCGAATTGCCAGCACACTCAAACCATATTTTGGTCCATTCTGATGCCACATGGATCTTTTGCTTTCTCTTCGTTACCTGTAGGAAAACCCATCTCTGCTATTAATGAAGCGGTGGAGACTTCTCACTTCCGTGTTTGACGAGCCGTAATAATTATGAAAGCAGTAAGCTCCAAGATGAAGCTTCATTTTGTCTGATATAGGACTGGGCAATTACAGAGAAGATGAAGTATTGTTTCTTCTTACTCTTAATCTATGCAGCTCCTGAAGAAGTCATTTGAATGAAGGCATAGTCTTTTTGCGTGCCTACCTATTAGACAGTGTCCAGTGACGACACCTATGGTGATGCTAATATATTGTCTAGCTAGCAAGATCAGTCCCTTGGATCTTTTTAAATCCAATTTGGCTAGATTTGTTTGAACCTAACAGCCAATGCAAGCTTTTCGGTCTTCATTTTATGATCACAAGCAAAGAATAGACGTTCTCTTTTCAGCGAACAATGGAACAACGCAGGAGCAGCAGAGGCATTAGGCAGAAGGTTAAAGAAACATCTCTATAGCAAGGACACGTCAGATTTGATGGCCAAGAGAAGGCTATCTACTTCCTCTACTGATGGAGCAACGAAGGGCAAGTCGAATTTTTCATGAGGACGGCCAGATATTAATATCCTCGCCACAACACAGACAAATACAATAGAGACATCAATTTGTTTGTTTAATGTGTTTGGACCATAAAAAGGCCAATCTCAAAAGTTCGCAAAACCAATTTGATTTCCTAACAAATCAACTTATACCTTGGCTGGTTAAATATAGTTAAATAGAAGAAATGTAGAAGTACCAGAGGCGGACCACCATAGATGCAGAACAGTGGAAGGGGTTATGACTCCTCCTATCCAGAATATTGCCTTGTCGATAAAAAAGAACCATTGACGATAAAAATAAAGTCAACCCCTCCAAAGAGCTTTTACAGTAACATCTAACACGATAAATTGCTTTCCTGGTTATTATTAAGTACAATTGTTCATGTTCTAGGAAGTACCCAAAAAAAGTAAACATTTTAAAACCCTCTGCTTTAAAAAAATTTATAACGACTATTCAAACAAAGGGTAGATACATATTGCAAAACTATCTGTTCGAAGACCTTTTGTTAACAACATCGACCCACAATTAAAACGTAAGCTGCCAGCCCAATAACTTAATGATAGTTCAGTTCAATCGTAACAGCACCCCATCAAATTGTAAATATTTAATAGGAAGAAATCGCAGGCCCAAGGCCCCTGTCAAAGCTCAATACAAACTTCCAGCAGATATGCTATCAACAATTTGCGATACGATTCGATGAACAGTGTAGATATTTACTTTTGGAAAAAAATGTTCTAACCAACTACAGACGAAAGACCAACATTGCGTCGTCAATGGTATCGCTTGGTGGAGATTCATAAGCCGGTTACAGATATTTGATGCAAGCTATTATCTTCCTGAAAAAAAAAAACAAAGAAAACACTCGAAAGCTATGTAATATACAACAAATGGAATTATTTTGATTTCCTTATGTAACGTTTATTGAATTTAATATCTCAAACTTGCTGATAAGACGTGGGAACGAAAAAAGAAACCTTACGATCGAGATAAGCCCTGTATCAATGATAACCCAGTTTGGGTGGGCTTTTTGTCTACATACGTTTGCGTACGATTTTAAATTTCATTGCTTGATAAATTTTGGCGGTCTTTTACAATTTTCATTATTAGGTTAAATCTTTAATCCATTCTCTGGGTATGTGCAAATATTTACTTTTTTGCCAAACAAACAGTTACGCCACTGAAGCCTAATTACTCGATTAAAGCCAATATTGCTCCTAAGCGTCTAAGACAGTTTTACTGTTTATACAATTTTTCAAAAACCTTTTCTTTTTTTTGGAAAAGGAAGTGTTATTTGTGAGTAAATAAATGAGCATCATGCCCACAACCGATTACCATATACAAACTGAAACATTATCAATATTTAATCACACTCGATAAAATAAATAAAAATAGATTTCTGGTCGCAAATACTCAGATTTACATACGTACAAGCAACTTGAACAAATGTTTAAATGTTCATAACAACAAACCGTCCTCAACTTTGGTTATGTTACAAACGGTTTGCACTGATAAGGGAATGATAAAATAGACAGAACTAGGAATCGGTTAGCGGCCTCTTAGTTTGGAGTACCATTTAATTACTACAACTGTGATAAAGATGTCACAAGTAAATTCTACAAAAAAAAAATGTTTGTCTGTTTGCACTATAAGCGTACTTAGCTAGGATGACGAATAGGCGATTCAGGAATTGGACATATTTATAGCCTACATGAGGGGAATTAATAATTGGATTGATTTATTGTAACGAATTTGTGGTGTAGCTTAAAGATACTTCCGTTCCTGATACATAAAAGTTTTACTATTACCTGGGACAAATGGCGATAACGTCATTTAATTTCATTGGAAGCCACGTTATCGTATCCTCGCTTTAAGTTGAAAAAAGTAAGACCAGACTTGGCACAGCATCCACGATCCAAAAAGAATGGGACGCTCTGAACTCTTACTACAGAAGAATAAGTCTCACTTACCAGCAGCCAAAAAATGAGGATCATTCGGCAACGCTAAAGGCAAAGACATAAGCAGCAGCTACCACTGAGCTTCATTAGCAAATGGGGCTTTACTCAAAAAAATATAAAGGAGAGCGCGCGAAGGAATAATGGTAAAACTTTAAAGCCGCTGTTACAAGGCGCGAAAATAATCCTTGTGAGATGAACAAGGAGAAATCGTAGTTATTTGATAATGGCGAAGTGAGGACATTATTAAAGATTAAACTTAACAATGCCGGAAATAACTGCCTTTCTGCTAAAATAAAGAAAAACCTGGCTAAACTCATTAGCAAAATTTGTTGTGATAAAAGTGTACCAAAAAAGAGGAACCTCCCCTTTAAAGGACAGCCTCTGAACAACGCCAGCTACATTCACAGAATTCTCATAAGTCTCCTCAACATTGCCTGCATTGCCTGCCGTATCTTGTGAATGCCTCAAACCGTTGACCAACATACTGGTCGACCTCTTTCAGTTTAGTTTTAGGTCAGCAATGTCCACGATTGTTTCAATCTTTACACTTCGACAGATCGTGGACCATACTTACTTTCTTACTTATTTAGATAGTGGACCAAAGAAGTCCAAATCGATACCCATAACCTATGGTAGCACGCCATAAATCATCCTTCTGCGGAGGATGACGATGTAGAACACTCTGATCGGAAACGGCTGTCAATACTAAAAAAGGAATTATGCCAGGTGCTGCATTGTCATGAGGTTTCTTCGAAATTAATGACCAAAATTGACCAACAACCTGGTTGACCTTATCAGTGTGGTTTAAAGCCACCAAAGTCCACGATTGCTTAAATCTTCGGAAAATCCACAGAATTAGTCAAAATCGATATCATCACCCATGGTATCCCGCCCAAAATCCTGTGCAAGATAACGATGGAGAATTCTCTGTTCAGAAACGACCGCGCAAAACATTTAATACCAAATAATGGAATTACGCTAGGTCCAGAGCCAAAACTGGCCATGGCAACAATCTTCCATAAATCTGTACAATAACAGCTATATTGTCGGCGTAAGCTGTACATGGAACTGAACGTCACTATCGAAAGCTACAACTTTGAGATAGTAAGGAAGTGTGTGTACCTCGGTATCGATATTAACTCTGATAGCGACATCTCGTTAAAAATCAACACATTAGATGAAGACCTCGGCTTTAGTGATGTTCTCAAGCAGATACCAATATCAGCCAACTTGAAGTGAGCAGTATGCAGCTGTAATTGGAGTAAAGTTTTATAATTGGAACAACATCATCAACTGTCCAAAAGAGTTTTTTGACCAGGGGCATGTCGCTGTACAGCTGGTATAGTTTTTGGTTGAATCTTCGTCTCTATAGCCCGCCAACGCAAATTTGACCGAAGATTTTTAGAAGAAGTTTCCTCTCGAATTGACCAAGGACTTCTTTATCCGCTTTTGAGACGGTCCATGTTTCAGCGCCGTAGAGCAGGACTGGGTCTTATATAGGATATCCTTAGTAGTTCGAGTGTAAGCTTTACTACTGAATTGCCTTCTTAGCCCGAAGAAACAGCGGTTGGCAAGAGTAATTCTTCGTTTAATTTCTGACGAGACGTTGTTGTCAGAGTTATTAGCGGAGCCGAGATAGACAAAGTTCCGTACTACCTGAATGTTATATCTGTCAATGGTGACGTTCAGTCCAATTCGTCGATATTGTGTGTCCTTTCGTGTTGATAGTATATACAGTGTTGTCCTCATTTACTGCTGAACCAATTTTTGCCCCTTCCTTCTCTATATTAGCAAACGTGGTTATGACATCACGTTGAGTCCTACCAATGATGTAAATATCGTCAGCGGAGTTGCATTGATTTTTTGAAAATTGTGCCTCTAGTGTTGGCTCGGGAGTTTTGCACAATCTCATAAGAATCATATCGAAGAAGTCACTTGACAGTGCATCGCCTTGCCTAAATCCTATTTTGGTATCGAATGTGAATTCTCTATCGTCATCCTACGCAAAAGGACGAGTTTGTTCATCTCTATAAATTCTGCCGTATGCGGCTTTAAATTCGATGAATAGGTGGTAGGTATCGATTTGGATATCTTGGGTTTTTCCAGGATCTGCCGAAGTGTGAAAATTTGATCGGTTGTAGTCTTTCCTGGCCTATATCACACTGATATGGACCGATCAGGTTGTTGGTAAACGGTTTCAGGCGTTCACATATTACCTAAGATACGCTTTTGTAGGCGATGTTTAGGAGACTTATGCCTTTGAAGTTGGCGCAGTTTAGAGGATCTCAATCATCCTATACAGGGTGGCTGATAAATCGTGCTACCATAAATATGCTTAACAATTTTTGTCTGAATAGTTTCACAAATCACAATTGTTTTTTTTTTACAGATCGTTATATAAGTTCAATAAAAATGGAAAATTGGTATGAAGACACCCGCATTTTGGTTGAGCACTGAAGTCCGTACTTTGTGTTCAAAGAGAATTTCGGGGCACGCCAAACGTGCTTACTTAATACCCTTCTTAGCCCAAAAAGCCAGCGGTTGGTAAAATCATTCTCCATTTATTTTCTAATAAAATCAAGGCAAAATCCTTTAGTGGTCGATTGTGACAAGCTATTAATTTTTTCTATGCGCTTGGTCTTTTTTATTTATTTGACAGCATATACTTGGTCTTCGATTTACTGCTACACCTTTATACTAATTTCGCCCAATATTCCGACCACTGACGTCAATATAGTCGGCATATTCTAGTATTATTCATAGATTTATGAAAACATTGTCCTGTAAAAAACAATTTAAGAAAAGCTGTGGTTTATATATTCCAACTCCAAAAATACTTTAGTTTGCGGCTCATCGTCAAGTTACCCAAAATGAAAAAAAAAAGTTAAATTAGAGTAAAAATGTTTTGCCTTGACATTTTCATTCTTTTTCGATATTGGACATGATGCCGAAATACCCCAAAAAAGTTATTTTGACTGATTACTGAACTACATTCTACATTGCAGTGCCGCCCTAAGCACTTGCAAGTACGTTAGAAGTCGAGCTATCAAACCTCTAATTCCGAGAGAATTTATAAAGTGGCGTCCGGAAAGAACCTGGGCCTTAACCAAAAAGACTCTCTAGTTAGAAAGGTACACCTCCTAGTAGATCGACCATAAAGGATTGGTTAACCGAGCGTTTGACAATCTCCTAAAGGCCATATCAGCAAAATCCTTCATTTCCGACGACGAAAAAAATTGCTGCTGCCATACAGGATACTTGACGCATTTCCACAAGCAGATAGACATTGTGGACAACAAATATTTTAGTTTGATTCCCTACAAGGCTTGGATTACTAGCAAATTGAACACTATTGACCTTCCGATCCACTTCGAATTTCACCAGCAGCTTCAAATGGTAGACGAGGACAAAACCATGCTGAACCATGCAATGTTAACAAACAAAATTGTGGAATTTTCGGAGTGAGTCGAACCAACAAATGCTTCATGGTACTGAACTTCATCCAGTTTCAGTCACAATGTGGTGTGCAGTAGGTTCGACAGGGACAGCAAACGACGCCATATTTCTTGCCGCTCTTTTGAAATTTCTCTTCAGTAAGGTTTGCCATTTCATGATGGAAAGATATACGATCCAACAACGAGTCGAAATTATTAAAATTAACAACCGAAATTCGGAGTCAGTGGCTCCACGTTAAGAGCGCTACGTCCAATTTATGGTCGTCATAATCGTCCTAGCAGATCAACAATTGAGCGTCTAGTGGAAAAATTTGAATCCACAGGCACAGTACCCGTATTGTCGCGAATATTGCTGCCGCTGAGGCTTCAGTTGAAGAAAGCCCAAATGTGTCTCTCACACGTCGTTCTCAAGCATTGGGCATCTCTGTGACGTCCTTGTGGCGAATTTTGCGAAAAGATCTTGGCCTACTGACGCAAGAACTGAAGCCGCTTGACCACCAGAAGCGTTGTATGTTCGTGAATTGGGCTGAGCAACAACTTGAAAATGAGTCGGATTTTCATCGAAAAATCATCTTCAGCGATGAGGCTCATTTCTGGCTGAATGGCTTCGTCAATAAACAAAATATGCGGTATTGGTCAGGCAGCAATCCACACGTACTCCATGAGTCATCATTGCATCCCGAAAAAAATACGGTTTGGTGTGGTTTATCGGCCGGCGGCTTTATTGGGCCGTACTTCTTCCGTGATGATCAAGACCGGCACGTTACTGTGAATGGGAATCGCTACCGTTCAATGATAACCGAATATTTTTGGCCCCAATTGGATGATATGGACTTGGAGGACACGTGGTTCCAACAGGACGGCGCCACAAGCCACACAGCGAATGCCACAATCAATTTATTGGAAACCAAGTTTGGAAAACGTGTTATCTCACGAAATGGTCCAGTCGCTTGGCCGCCTCGGTCGTGCGATTTGACGCCGTTAGACTATTTCCTGTGGGGCTACGTGAAGTCTATGGTCTATGCCAACAAGCCAGCGACGAACTTCGTACTAATATCGAACTTAAAATTGCAGCAGTATCGGCCGAAAATTGGGTTCAGCGTCTGGACTTCTGCAAGCGTGCCCGTGGTGACGATTCGAACTTTTAAATTCGTAAGCGCGCAAGAGCTTTAAATGTGCATGAATCATTATTACACATTTTTATTATTATTCACATATTTTGCACAAAGACCTAAGGCTGCACTCAAATAAAATTTAATTTGCGCAAGAATTAAAGCTAAAAGATGCTATTCAGAGGCTTGATTTCGTAAAACAGGCAAGTAACTGCTATCCAACGTTTTCCGACAACTTATTTTCGGTATGAACTGTTGCTACTTGGGTGCAACGAATCCGAAACGCAAGGATGCTATTTAGAGGCTTGATTTCGTAAAACAGGCAATTAACTGCTATCCAACGTTTTCCGACAACTTATTTTCGGTATGCAGCTCATTTTCATCTTAATACGTGAATAAGCTGAACTGTTGCTACTGGAGTGCAACGAATCCGAAACGCAAGGACCAAAAATCGCTACATTAGCTTTAAGTGGTAGGATGGGATGCGATTTTTCGAATATGAAAAAGCAAGTGCAGTAACAGTGAATGACAACTTTTTGTTGTCTGAATTGCAAAACCTACCAGGTTATAACCAAGAACAATGTTCCAGTCCAGCAGGTCAGACTAAAGTCTTACACAGGAAGACTATTCCCAGGCAAATAATCTCCAGGAAAGGTAACATACATTTCCTTTAATGCAATACTGCATTATCAACCCCTATAGACTTTTTCCTATTATTTTATCTCAAATCTAAAGTGTATGCCAATAAACCGACTTCCCGTGGCGCATTTGAAAGAAAATATTCGTCACTAAATGGCAGCCAACACCGACACGAGTCATTTTACTGATCGACTAAATTACTAATAAACATTTATTTCAGTACATGACTTACTTTTATTTTAACCGACCCACTAAATAAATATAAACATTTTTTTGAGACACCTGTTATATTTAGCAATGGAAGTCTAATAAAAATCCGTTCAATATTTTTTCTACAAAAAAAGTACATTTACGAATTAATACTTTATTTGGAAAAGAATCAACGTGGACATTTTGTTGCCCAGTTGCAATTGTTTTACGCAAGGTTTTTTGTTCCAAATCGCATTTACAAACATTTATATGTTTTTTACAATCACAGTAATACATACATGGTATTACAATTTTCACGGACACATAGAGGCCATACCACCAAAGTCGACTTAGTATGATATGTAAACAAAGAGTGTTCAAATTTATTGTAGAATTTTTTTTATATACAGATGTATCTAATAGCATATTGTGTACCTAACCGCATTACTTTTTACAAAACGCGTCTAACAAATATAATTGCGAAACTAATTGTTTCAGCATATCAATTCTCAACTCAATAACGCCCACTTGTTTTAGAATTCCCCCGAGAGATACACTCGTATCTTGACTCGAGTCCTACTCGCAGAATGGTGAACGAAGAGGATGTAATCTATCGATGTCGATATGAGTGTGGGGTTGTATGGATGTGTTTTATGAGCAATACAATTCATTTGGTAAACATATGAATAATGTGTTAATGATTTGTTTAGCTTAACAGGGGAGAAAATATAAAATATATTGTTTTTTTGTTTTTTGTTTTTGTTTGTTCTATTGCTGCCGTTGAGTATGAATTACGGGGGGGGAACGCGCACGAGTTGAAAATAAATTACTACACTCGTTGGAGTGTTGATATTTGGAAATTCGCTCACTCTTCGGAAGTACGTAGGTAATGTATTTAAATTTTTTTTCGCGCTGAATTAAATGGATTTATGGAGCCGTTAGATTTGATTTGTTATGTTTGTAGAATTTTGTTTTAGTACTTTTTAGCGTGTTTAGTTATGTGTATTGGATTTAATGTTTTTGTTTTAGATACTTAAGTCAGGGAGTGACTAAGGTGTCATTATGAACTTATAAAATGATTTTCGTTATAACGATTGTAGACGGAAAGGAACACACCTTGCAATTTTTATATTGAGCTAATAGAGCTTAGTAGAATTGAAAAAAAAAAACGAAACATGACATATATTGATCAGAGCATCTACTCTGAATTTTGTTCCGAAAGTGAGATATTCCGGAAACAACTAATTGTACTCTTTCCTAGAAGCCGAATAAAATTTACTACTTTCGAATGTGAGTACCTGAAATCGAAATAGTCGTTTACATTTCTGTAACAACTGCCATTCTAAAACTATGATGGGTTAAACCGGGCAAAAGGAGAATACAAAAATGCGAGAGTAAAATGGTACTTGTATTACAGAGTGTCCGCAGGAAAGGTATACTGTTTTGTTTTGCCGCCATTTTGGTAAATATTCGTCTTGACTGTTCATATTTGGCAGTCGTGAAGTAAATACGTGGCATATTTATAACAAAAAATATTCGATAAACCAACGTGTTTTAAATGTTAAAACATTTTATCAAAATCAATCACCGATTACTGTGACGATGAGAAAGTTACGTGACATTTTTGAGAGAAACAACGTGCCAATAAGACGCACTATTTCACGTGTAGTGAATGATTTTGAAGAAAGAGGGTCTGTAGATGAAAGGTTCAAGCATGGACCACAACTTACTGAAAGATCGGCTGAAAACATTACTGCTGCTCAAGGAAGTGCTCTAAACAATCCATCAACATCAATTCGACGCCGTGCTGAGGAGCTTGGTCTTCGAAGAACAACTTTGGCCACAATTTTGCACAAGGATTTGCATTTGTTTCCATTTAAGATTCAGTTGACACACGACCATTTCCGCCGCCATACATATGCCTATAGGATGTTGCAGCTAGCCGATGACAACCCCGATTTTCATGAAAAAATCATAATGAGTGACGAGGCACATTTTCATTTGCAATAATATGTGTTCTGGGCAATGTAAAACCCTCAAATTATTCATCAGTCACCTTCGCAACCATTATAAGTTACAGTCTGGTGTGCAATTTGGTCAGGAAGAATCATTGGACCTTACTTCTTTTCAAATGAAAAAGGCGTAACGGTAACTGTGAATGGAGAGCGATATCAAGATATGATTGAAAACTTTTTAACGCCACAACTGCATGCTTTGAGCTTGATTAACACGTAGTATCAACAAGACGGTGCCACAACGCATACAGCCAGGATTACAATGGAATTACTGCGAGACCTCTTTCCACAAGTTATTTCAAGAAATGTTTATGTTGATTGGTCGCCTGATTTGACTGCTCCGGGCTTCTTTTTGTGGGGATATCTGAAAAGCAAGGTTTTTGCAAACAAACCAGAAATGCTTGAGCAACTCAAACAAAATATTCGTGATGAAATTAATGAAATACCGCGTGAAATGTGTGAGAATGTAATGAAAAATGTGCTCAAAAGGGCTCGCATTTGTGAGACTAACAGAGACGGGCATATACCTGATATTGTATTCCATACATAATTACCGACATTAAATAAAACATTTATCAATATAAGATCCATTCTCTTTCATTTACTCAAAAATTATAAACAAACAAAGGAGTATACCTTCACGGCGGACACCCTGTAGTTGGCAAAATCACCGATTACTCGAATGCCATAAACTTAGGCAAGAAGTCTTACGAATCTTACCTATTTATGGACTTCAAAACCGCATACGACTGCATTTATAGGGACAAACTGAACAGAGTTATGTTAAGTGTTGAATTTCCGCCCAAATTCGTCCGTTTCTGCATGATTAGGCAAGTTAACGTATTGTCGTGTGACTTCTTTAACTTCGTTCTTGGGATGATTGTGATAAACAGGGAATGGATTTTGTTGACCTTGCGTTTTTTCTACTTTTTTTTTGCTTTTTAGCTTTTTCTGCCTTTTTGGTCACGTTTATCAGTTCAGGCCCAGCTGACATACATCCAAACCAATTTAGATTTTAAGTAGACCCGAAAGAGCATACATTCAAAAGTTGGCAAAAAAAAAACAGGTGATTTCAAGGGTTGTGTTTTAATTTGAATTATTTTCCGAATGGATATCGTAATATTAGGAAGCCCGATTCGAGATCAAAAAAAAAAAATGTTGTAAATGGCGCGACTTGACGTTTTTTAACAGGCTACACTCGTCTCTGGCCACGTGCAGAGGGCATTCAGAAATGTTTATGGATGTAAAGTGTCATTGTAATGCTTAATTCCCCTTTTTTATAGTTCACTTTAGCCTTTTTTTTAATTTTTACGTAAAAAAAATCAGTTTCCTGGTGATAAACAATCGAAGGCACAATCTTCTATAAATTTGTGCACATACCGATTGTGCAAAGGACGAAATCATTGGTCGGACTCAATCAGATGTCACAGAAACAAGCCAGTATATAACAATCAACGAAAATCAGGGTAAGACCAGGTAAACGTTGTTGACACGTAACACACATAAATGACGAGTTACGCAGAACGTCACAGTCGGCAGATACAACTTTGAGGCAGTAAGTGACCACGGAAGAATTACTCTTGCCAGCCGCTGTCTGTTTAGGCTAAGATGGCAATGCTTCTACTTAGGACTATATAAGACCCTGGCCATCCTGCTTTACGGCGCCAAAACATGGACTGTATTAAAAGCAGATGAAAAATCTTTGATCGTTTGTAGATTGTCTCCTGTATTACCGTCCAGCCCTACTAAAACCCCGCTTATTCTGCATGGCAGCCGGTTCTTCGACAGTTTTTCAACAGATCCAAGTGATTATATTAGTCGCATGTTCAACCGTGCACAATTTCAAAATGTAAAGGTCAAAATATATACACCGTACAAATACAGCCCTAAGAAGGTCCAAATGATTGCTTGATCTGACACTAATAGTTCCAGTCCTTCATTGAAAGGTAAGCTGGATAGCAGAACAAAAGGCCAGCTGAAAAAAAAGATTGCGAGAAACCCAAATATCGAAAAAGATGCAGCTGCAATCTTTATCCTTGAGCTCATCCAGAAGCATGATTTCCGAAATGGAAAAAGCATCGACTGTATTGGGTTATCCACATTCTCAAGCCAAGAGCATCTTTGAATCCCAGGTTCGAGGCGACAAGAAAGAACGAAAGCAATGATCAAGCGATCGAGGATGCCGAGGCGTTTGGTCACAATGATTGGTAGCAGCATGACGTTGGGCGCCAATTTGCTGCGAAAATCCCTGTGAGCGATCGGTCAAACATAGGTCACTCACCCGAAGATTCGCAGCTTCTCGTAAGTGGACTACAAGAGCCCCGCTGACTAAGCGTGCGGGATGCGAAACTCTAACGAAGTCTTTGGACGCCACTTAATTTTCGGAAAAAACTACGAAACCTGAAAATAAACCGAATGAAAATTAAAAGGGACCAAAACCGATGCAGTTAAATGAAATAAAAGAAAATGTTTTCCCTTCGTTATAGAATGGGGTCGGTGCGCCCAATTTAATTTTCATTTGGACGATTTTTAATATTGATACTAAGTGTATCAGAAAAAAAAATGGAGGAGCACGAAGATGGCCCCCGAACGAAATTACCTAAAAACATTTGAGAAAAAGGCTCGCATATCTTGTCTTTTCTCGGGAATTTTTACCGGCCACGAAACAGCCAACGAATAATTTTTCACTTTTTCGCATTACTCGATTATCAACTATTAAAACTCTACTTATTTTTTTTTTCTTTTCCATTTTCCTCCGCTCTTCTGTTCCTGCTGCTTGTTATCCTCGTCATAGCTCCCTTCTCGATATCCTTTTCCTCCTTTTTATATCCTTTTTCTTTCTCAAGAAGGATTTTTCTTCCAAAAAAAAAAATTTAAAGCAAAGACTATTTCAATTTTTTTTCCAAATCTCACCGATTCAAAACGCATGTCTAAGCGTTGCGCTAGATATCCAAGAAGGGAGCTAGGACGGAGAAAACGGTGGAAGGCTGCCTTGTCTTAGACAGAGGCCCTAAACGGACCGAAAGCCTATTTATAGTCTGGGGTCACATTAATTAAGGACTGACTTAACATAACATATTTTTAGTGTGGAGTTTCTCCAATAGGACCAGTCCTTTAGTGGCGGATAGAAAAATTCTCGGCAGATGTGAGTGTTAGGTGGGAAATAGGATTTCCCAAGATAAAGTCAATGATGACATCTACAGTCCCAATTAGGATGGACATATTCTAACATATTCTCAAGTGTAAGTAGGGTCAACAGAGATGTTGGCAAAAAAAAGCCAAATGCTAAGGGCAGCGCTCAATCCCGCAGTATGTACTTATGTCGCGGTGTAATAGGGTTAACAAATAAATTGGAGCTGGCACTCCAGGTTCGGTTTTGTGCTTTCTGTTAACTACACACTCCCTTATAAAAAAAAATTGTTACCAAATAACAAGAGCCTCGGAATGGACTGGTGTTCAGCGATATCGAGGTATCCGTTGAAAGAATTTCCGAAAAGAATCAGTTCGAATCGGAACTCAGTTTACCACCGAAGTATCCGTTGCGGAACAAAATAAATGAAGCATTCGCGTACATTTCGCAATCTGTCAGCTGTGCAATTTTATAAATGTGAAAAGTAAGTTAAAAAAAAATATTTGAACATATTTTTCTTGTTGCGTTCTTGTCGTTTTTTTCTACAGCATGATTTTGTAGTAATACACAAAATAATTTGATTTAATATTTTACTAACAATTTTGAGGTGGTTTCCATTTTCGTAAGAATTCCGCAACAATTTTATGTCGGAGAACTTCCAAAGAAATTCAACGCGTAGCTGTCAAAAATTATTGACTTAACGCATTTAGTCGTTGCGCGATCATGTGCGATGCATTTCGTCGGAAGATCCAGTCAAAATGCAAATCCAAACGGATACCTCGGTACAAAATTCTCCGATATCGAACAAATCGCAGAAATTTAGTTCCGAACGGATACCTCGACCTCGACAGGGGTGATTATTGTTGACCACTACGCTAAACGAACAAAGGACAACGCGTTCATATCTGCAACTGGGATGTAAAAACATTGAACAGGAGAAGTGCAGCCAAACAACTACCATAGTAATATGCGTTTGCAGCGATCTACACTTAATCCGTGGAAAATACCATCGGTGGCAGTAAATTCGATCTGAATTTCTCTCGCGTGCCAATTCGAAGCACTTAAATATTTTTGTTTAAAAGTAATCAAAACGATTATGGTATTCTTGACCACACCAAGAGATACAAGGGTACAGAAATATTCATTATTTTTAATTTTAACAAAATATAGGGAACATTTAAATCCACACCCACACAGCATGCTCTCAATTTTATCCTGGAGCCTTTAATGAATTATCTCTACCAATTCCGCACAGTAGTCGAGTACACATACAATTCTCAATCCAAAATAATATTTAAACATTTTGTATTTATGACTAAATATCGCAACAACGGCATAAGTACGAAAAACAAATCTGCCAAAGATAAAAGCATTACCCCACATCCACCGTAAAATTGATTACTTTGTACAAGGCAGTGAATTCAAATATTTTCCAATGGAATAAAAAATCTTGTCATTTTTTAAATTGTAAAAATCTTCTTTGCCTCGGATTTAAAAAAAAAAAACCGATTAACCCAAAAATGCGTTGCGTCCGCCGTTAATTCAGCTGAATAAATGTAGATAGCGAACGCTTTTAATTACTCAAATTCAAGTGGACTCTCACTCAAGTACACTAAGGTCGTTAATATTTTTCGAAATGTGCGTTGTTTCGATTTTCTAAAAAAAGAAAAACTTATTTATTAACCATTTTGTGTGGAAATATTTTTAAATTAAGAAAATGAAACTTAATAAAAAAAACGGGGATAAATAAAATTGCGCGTGTCACAAACAGACAGCCGCTAAAGAATACTACACAGTACCTACCTGAAAATGATCTTTGGTGTGTTAAAACATTTTGTAAATTTATGACATTTCTAATCGAATGAAACGTGTGTCATTTTAAATGTATGAACATTTCACAACTATGCGCGGTACGACAAAATAGTAATAGAACTGACAACTGACTCATTGCGTACTAGCTAAGATGGGGTTTACCTATCCCGCCAAACAATGTGTCATGCAGTGCAACAAGTTTTGTCTCTGTCAATGTTATTATCATTATGTCAGGTGTTGGATTGTCAGTGAGTCAGTGGAAACTTTAAGCGCGTTCTTCTGTTATTTTGAATTTATTTTTAAAATTCAGTTGAGGTAAAAATATATATTTTTTTTCTCAGTTTTCCATTTGACAAGAATGTGTTGAATGTATTTTTGGAAAATTTTGTTTGAAAAAAAAAGTAATAAATTAGTGGACGACAGTAATTTGGTAAATAAAATAATTTTTTGTGTCTTGACATTTATAAAAGGAGAAAATATTGCGTAGAAAAATGGAAAAAAAAGTTGGCATCGATAAAAACTTTTTTTTTCTTTTTGTGAAGATTTAACGCGTGTGTCAGATGGATGACGTTTAGCTTAATAATAATAATCGTTGGTGAAGAAGTGCTTTAACGATTTATAGCGAGTTATAGGGTAAGGGGATTAATGTAAGGGCATCATTGTTAACTGGTTAGGGGTTCAACGTGAGCAAATCAAATTCTATTCGACAAATTCGAGCACGTTACCGTTTCGTGTTTACGATTTCGGTTTTCTGATAGCCACCTGTCAAAAATGTCACACGTTTACATCTTGAGGGACAATTGACTACTGAAGGATCGCCTTTTTTTGCGGAAAAACTGAGGAGCTGAAAAAGTGTAGAATTTTTAATTTAAGATAATTTAGTGAACAGAAAATCGGTATGATTACAATGTCTGTCTTGGTGGGAAACCGCATAATTCTTTTTAAAATGTCAAATCAAGCAGATCACTGACAAATGTTTTTTAAAATGGTTCAGTACACAGATTACCGGACATCTTAATATGTTCTAAAGGTTAGTTATTGATACTGGAGCACAAACTATTCGGTCGACTTGTTTTCTGCTGGTGGTCCACAGAGGTGTTTTTATATTTGAACTCCGAGTACTTAAATTAACAGTTCCTCTCAAATAACGTTTTTTTTTTAAAGATAATTATCTCGATAACGATAAAAACGAGTGGTGGGTTCGCGACTGGATCGTACGCAACTTTCTCTTTGACAGCGATTTGGGCGTTAGAACAAATCCCAAGCATTAGAGAATTTGACGATATTCATAATTTGGCCAAAATACACAATTTCGATTATTGATGCTAAAAATGATATAAATAATATCGAAATGTGATCCAACGAACGTTTATTCCGGAATTTGAAGGAATCAGTGTCTATGTGAATAATTATGATTTTTCATTATTGGCCAAAACTAAAAATTCCATTTAGGGAAATTTTTGGCCAAAACTAATTATGTGGAATTGTTGCAAGCAGTAATAGAAGTATATAAACTGAATTTGATTCAATTTGATCAAACGTTTTGCTAGAAATTGACAATTTTCATTAAATGGCCTGAAGGCTAAAAATCGGCAAAAACTGGGTATGCAGTTTTGTTGAAACTATCTAATATACCGTTTTTGATAAAATTGAGGTTATGTATAAATATATAACTATGGACTATGACCAAAAGAAGGTTGGATAAGAAGTTTTTAGAAAATTGGTCAATCCGTTTAGGCTGTAGAGACCATTACAACCAGATGGACCGACGGATGGAATTCCGAAAACTACTTTTTGGGTTCCGCTGTCATTGAATTTTAGAATGAATCAAAATCTCGAGGTCGAAATTTTAACGAAAACAATACATTTCTCTTTGTAAGAGAAAGTTAAAAATTAAGTAGGCTTCTACAGGTATCTAGACTAGAGTAGTTCTGGTGAGACCTGGTTATGACAACTTACATAAGCAGGTTTCACCAAAAGTACACCTAATAATACTTTTGAAAATGACTGATTTATGAAGAAGGATTTAAATAAAAACAAGAATGTAGTGTACAATGTTTATTCTGAATATAACTGTATGATCAGAATTTTCAAAAACTGTTAAACTACATTTACCTGCAAGTATTTTTAAAATGTCAATTTTCTCGAAACGGATTTAAATTTGCTTTGAATTTATAACCGAAGCAACTCACCGCGCTGTGGACAAGTAGAAGGCATCATTCTTTTGGTTCGCAAAGATCCACGAAAGAAAACACGTGCAAAGGGTTTGTTTACAATGAAAGAAGGCTCAAGAAAGGACGTAAAACCAACCGTTGAAATCAAATATGTTTCAAATGAACTAAAAATTAGGTAAACCCATTTTGGTAAAACGTTTTGTATTCTTGTCATAACATATATTTCAGTAATTAATTATTGAAAATATATCCATTGGAGTCATTAATAGTGAAAATATTTTTTAAGTGTGCTTTGTTGAATTTGGACTTCGTGGTACAAGCTTTTCCATTCATGTAGGTTTTCAACGTGGTATTTAAAAAACGTATAAACAACAATGGAGTTCATTTTTAAATAATTATAATAGTAATTCATCATCAACACAATGCATTTTTTTGACAGTTGGAATCCCTTTTTTAGGTGGGAACACGATTTTTAAATGTTGAATTTAGTTAATGAAATGACGAGTTTCGGTTCGCTATAAACGTACTATTAGATGGTGTGTGCATGTAAGAATGCTGAATATGTGCTCAGATTTTCTCTAAAAATTATTATAAGGCTAATTAATAATTTTAATGATTTATTGACAATAGAACAGACAATTTTAAACAAATTGAACTGCTAAGTGGGGTCCTTAGAAACTTGGCTATCCTCTTGGGAAACTTTTCCCAAATAAAAAATAGGAGAAAGCTACAATCCGCTGAACTATGGAGTTAAATAATGTATGCAGAAACGAAACAAAAGTGGATTCTTTTAATTACAAAATAGGAAGTAAAGTTTTAACCAAACGGTAGCCTAATTCCCATAGAGTGAGGATCTGTTTATTTTTTATATTGCAACCAACTTTGTCATATGACTAGTTCAAACGTCTGCGGAAACGAGAAAGCATTTTTTGAATCATGACACCATTTTAATTTCAATTAATTTTTTTTTTCGTAAAATTTAAATTAAAATTTATGTTAAATTCTAACATGAATAATTCAGTTGCAGGTGTTTCCTAATATGATCATTGAATTAAATTTCAAAAAAATAGTTTTTTAATGTTTTATGATTTAATACTAATAATTTAATCAAAAAATTGACAGTCAAACTTTTTTTTTCTTAATCATTTATTTTAGTACTCCGTGAAATTCCGTTGAGTTTTTTTTAGGTAGAATGACGCAGTGAACAATTATGAACAAACCGAAAACTGAGTTTTTGCAAAAATACCTGAAAACTTAATCGAAAACCGGAGTTTTCCCATACATTTGCAGTTAAACACTTCGCAGACGTCATCTCATTGGAACGAACACACCTTTTCATACGTTCTACATGTGTTCCACGCGTCCCACAAAACAGCTGATAAACTCGCTGTCAAAACAAATGTATTTTTTTTTTTTTTTTTTATTTTTAATGGAAATTGCAAACAAAAATATTAAATATTTTTATATATTTGAAGAATCATCCGGTTTAAAAGTTTTTACCAACAAAAAAAAAGTTTATATGATGTAATGAAAATGTGTTCTGAATTCGGATTTAGAGCTAAATTGGAATTCTTAGAAAAATATGTGCGCAAAAACCTTGTTCATAAAACTTTTACAGCGCTGAATAAAGGCTACATATTCTAAACGCGTCTGTTGGTTGAAAAGATGTTTCAATTTTCATCAGGGTTACCAAATATTTTAAACGATTTTTCAAACAAAGTGGTCGTTTTGAGTTTTACAACTATAAATATTATCCTTTGGTAACTCTGCCGAGCTGTGCAATGGATAATTGTCATATATTTTCCTTTTTTTTGTAATTTATTCCTAGCTTTTCATAACTTTTATGGGTGGGGAACCCTAAATGAAGGCTGAATAAATATTTATGCTCTGCATAACTACACAACCTTTCACATGTGTTTTAGCGAATTCTAATAAATACGAGGGGAAGAGTATAAATCCAAAGTGAAATTATAAAATCCGTATTTTTATTTATTAGTTGGATTATTTTATAGATTTAATTTTAACTTCCTTTAAATAAATGGCAACTTTGAATACAGGAAGATATTGTCAAAAAAAAATTCAGTTGCAAGAAACATTCAAAAACAAATTTAATTTATAGGCTGAAAGTTATAAAATCGGTATTTCCCAGTTTCGTAAACACGCTTTCGATACAGCAAAATGTATGTAGATTTTTATTCCTGACACCAACAATACATAGAGCAGCCGTAAGTGAAAAATCAATTTTAAAAATCGGACAGCTTTCCAAAGAAGCAGCAGAAGCTCGAAACAAGACTCTACCGCCTTACTTATTTAAGGAAACATTCCAGGGAAAAAATAATATTAAATATTTTCTTAATCACTTATTACTAATATCTGACCCACTTGTAACAAGCCTAAGGCCTCATCCCATTTGTAAAAATCTTTTTTTTTCGAAAGAAGCAATCGAAATACTTACAATCAATGAATTTTAAGAAATGAACCAATGAATCAAAGAAAAAGATAATAATCACTCGGAAGAAGGGAGCAAGGAGAGTATATCTCAGAGTAATGATGTTTGAACAAAAATCATAAAATTGTCAAATAAATTTTCAATCAAAAAGCACGAAGTGAAAAGTTTTAAGTAAGACTCACAAACAAGCAACAATTGCAAATTATTGAAATTTATTATCAAAATTCGTGCTCTGTGAAAAACGTGCAAATCCGCTGTTTTATCGAAAAATTGTGTTGAGCCAGAAATGATGTGGCTCATTTCTGGCTCAACGGATACGTAAATAAGCAAAACTGTCGCATCTGGAGCGATGAACAGCCACATGCCTTACAAGAATTAACGATGCATCCCGAAAAACGAAAGTTTGGTTTGGTTATGGGCTGGTGGCATCATCAGTCCATTTTTCTTCAAAGAAGACCGTGGAAGGAATATTACCGTCAACGGCGAACGATAGCCATGATACGCGACTTTTTTTTTGCCACAGTTGGCTGAGTTGAACTTGGTTGACATGTGGTTTCATCAAGACGGTGCCAAATGCCACACAGCTTGTGAAACAATGGAAATGCTGAAGGATGAATTTGGTGAGCAGCTTATCTCTCGAAATGGCCCTGTGAGTTGGCCGCCAAGACCATGCGATTTACCGCCTCTTGATTATTTCTTGTGGGGTTATGTAAAGTCGTAAGTCTATGTGGACAAGTCGAATAAGATTGAAGCTTAACAAGACAGCATAAAACGCGTAATTCGTAGAATACTGACCGAAAAGCTCGAAAAAGTGACGCAAAATTGTACCTTCCGAATGGACCAATTGAAACAGAGCTGCGGACAACATTTACATTTGAAGTTTTCTTTAAAACGTAAATGGCAAAGGCCTATTTATCGATTACAATGAAAAATTTGAATATTTGATGCAAATTTGAGTGTTTCATTCGATTTTTAAATAAAACTACGCTTAAAAAACCACCCGTTACAAATTTTTGGCGCAACATGCTCGTTAGTACCTAGGGCCGAGCTTTTTTACAACCATTCATGTGTGCGTGTGTAGTTCATGAACGATGGCGGCACCTCCTGTTTTATGTCGACTCCGAACGGCGAACTTGAGATAAGCGTTTCTTGACAATTGATACTACTCGGATGATTTGTCAGATCATCACGAAAGGAGAGCCAGTAAAAAAAAAAGGAATAAAACTCAGATCTTCTACGCGGCAGTTCATCGCACTAAGACAACAGGTGTTGAGAGAATTACCGGCGTTGTGCTATAGATTTACAATGCTCCAATGCATTACCTCACCTGCCATGATAAGTTAATATTTAGCCTACCTAGACGATAAAGGTGTTTTCTTTTTTTGTGGGTCAAATGAGTTTACTGACAGCAAACTGTTACTAAACGGAATAAAATTCCAACACACGCACACATTAGTCTTTATTAATCCAAGACACCATATCTCCACCAAGTATGTTGCTCAGCCGCGTCGATCACTTGATCGATGAATACAAACAAATTCGCCTCCGAGTAATAACTCAACCATAAACCATAACTAGCGTGTTTGGTAAATTAGTTTATCTTATCGCTGTTATAAAAACAAATAGACTTTGCATAATGCGACAAACCGAAAGCCTGCAATTTAAAATCAAATAACTTTCTAACGCCCGTCAAGTGATAACACACATTTATCAGATACACAACAAATCACCCAATATAGGGAGAGATTAATTCGTCGTAAATGTATTCGGACAGCACCACACGGCTGATATGAGGCGAATTTAGTTTTTTTTTTCATAAATATATGTATCAACGCGCTTACCTGATTGCTTCGAATTGGACTGATAGTCAAGATTTTTAATTTCCGATGTATCGACATGGGGGGCAAAACCCTCGTAGAGATCACTCTCCTCCTCGATTCCGCTCAGTTTGTCGGCATGCACCGATGCATCCCGATTGTATGGCATGTTTGAATCAATTTTATTGCCGTTCTCTTCTTCACGCGTTCTAATAAATAATAATCTTTGGTTTGAGTTGTTTTTCTTATTTTTTTTCCTTCTAAATTCCTACGTTGAGTTGTAAACTTCAATCTTAAGCGGATAATTTCGATTTATCTCCTTTTGTTTTTTTTTTATCGGTTGGATGTTTGTTTGTTTTAATTTCGTATTTATTTAGTGACTAGATGTAAATTGCAATATCTCCGATAGTTTGTTTTATTAAAAATATTTTTTTGTTTTTATTTGCGAATTGTATTTCGTATTTACACGTGTATATTATTTATGGAGATAGAAATACTCCAATGCGATGGTGTCGTGCTGAATTCATCATTGATTTTCGTACAAATATTTGTCTTATGTGAGATCTTCGAATAACATTGTTCAGTGTTGAGCTGTTTCTTTGATCCTGAAATGAAAATGGAAAAATAAACAAAACAAAATGTGTTATTGTATCTTTTAAGTGTAAAATTGAGAATGTCTACGAAATTGTACATGAACATTTACAATGAGCCGACATTTTGTTTATGCTTTATGATTCATTTGCGTTCGACCTTTTAACAATGAGTCATTTGTCGGGTCGTTGAAAATTTTATGAGATGGATGTCCTTCATTCTTTATAGAACAGCTGTTAATAAATAATTTTTTTTTTGTGAAAAATATTCAAGAAATAAATCTTGTTGTTTTCTATAAACTTCACTCACTGTCATCTTATCAAAAACGTTTTTTTTTTATACAACTGAATAGGAGTGTGAAATGAATACAATGAGGAGGTTGTCTATTAAAAAATAGACTCTGCTTATCGAGGGCTTTTCATTGACACCCATTTAGATGAACTTCAAATATTTTGCAATATAGAAAAATAATTTTGATGGACTAGATTTAGAAATTTCTGTCTGTTCGGGCGTCTGTTTGTGGCTCACCGATTTTTCGTTTTAAATGTTGAGCTAGGATGATGAAATTTGGCATATTGAATTTTTGTTCGATTAAATAGAACAAGTGGAAAGTGTCGTTTTTTATCAAACCGTTGTCTTAAATGCATCCATAAAGGTACATATATTCTCATGTATCTAGTATAAATGTTAACATTTTTTTAAATCCGCCACCACACCCACTTTCCATGACATTCATAGTCAAACCGATAGAAAGTAAAAAAAAAGCCAAACAAGATATTAAGACAATATTAAGATTTTTAGTAGAGGTAAAAAAAATTCTCAGACAATGTTATACATACGCTGAATTTTTTGAACAGTGCATGATTTTTGGATGGAGGAGCAAACAATTCGAAAGTTAAATTGAAGCCTTCATATATACTGTTTTTATACCCTACCCCATAGGGGTATATTAGCTTTGATATATAGTTTGTAACATAGAAAAACAGTTAAGCTAGATATAAAGGATGGTTAAATTTTAAGGGCCGATGTTGACTTTGAATTAAACACAAATAATTTAAGAAATTGTTGTCATTTCTTTTTATTGTAATAATATCGGTATGGTTCAATTATGTATGGAACAAAATATTGGCCAAATGGGCGCCGCGACCTCGGCGGCACATCTGCATCCGATGGTCCAAATGGCTGAGGCATAATTGAGGTTCTATGCCGTAAATGTGCCAAATTATCTCATCCTTTAGCTCTTGAATCGTTGCTGGCTTACACCTTTTCTTTCAAATAACCCCGAAGAAAGAAGTCCAACTACGTCAAATCACATGATATTGGCGGCCTATTGACATCGCCACCCTCTTGAGATAACACGGCCATTGAATTTGTCGCGCAAGTGGTGCCGTCCTGTTGAAACCGCATATCGTCCACATCCATATCTTCAATTCAGGCCATAAAAAGCACGTTATTATTTCACCATAGCAAACACCATTCACAGTCACTGCCTGACCGGCCTTATTTTGCAAAAAATACGGCCCGATAAAGCCACCAGCCAATAAACCGCACCAAACAGTCACTCTTTGTGGGTGCATTGGTTTTTCGATAAACACTCTTGGATTACCATTCGCCCAAATGTGGCAATTCTGCTAATTGACGAATCCACTGAGGTGAAAATGTGCCTCATCACTGACGATAATTTTCTTGGAAAATTGATCATCCACTGTTGCCTTTCTTGCCACCATTCAGACCATTGACGACACTTGAAATGGTCAAGAGGCTTTAGTTCTTGAGTCACTTGCACCTTGTAAGCGTGAAAGTCTTTATGTTCATCAATGACGAGCGTGAGAGGCGCAATTGTTGGGCACGACGACGAGTTGAGGTGGACGGCTCTTCAGCCACACTATTTTCTGCAGTACGAGCTGTACGAGCATGCACTGATGTTGGACGCTGCCACACAGAGCTAAATGCTCTATGTAACCAGAATAAAGTCCAATAAAGTGCCAGGACATAAAAACATCCCACTTGTAAACACGCCAAAGACCTATGTCCGGAAATAAGCGCAAGCCAAACGAGCTTATAGCTCTGAACAGAGCTTCCATTTCCATAGCGGTAAGAGTGATAACAGGTCACAACTTGACTATCAAGTCAAGTTTCTTCGCGGGATTTCTTCTCTTTCCTTCATCTGCCTCGATGTTCTTCGTGGTAGCCTATGGTGGATTCGGCTCCTCCTTATTTATAGGGCGATTATGTATTGCATCACCTGAGTAGAGGTTGTTCGTTGTAGACTCGGGCTATATTTTTTTTTTGTTTTTTTTTTTAATTTGTGCGCATTCAAGGGGTTATAAATACCCCTTTATATGTTTTAGCACAGTGCGGGCGCTAAGAAAATTCGGGATAAGAAGAAAGGAGATACCGATGCACATTTGTTTTAAATTTCTGTAAGTTATAATGGAAAGGAACAACAGAGTTTGGCATAGCATTCCACATTCGTGTTGTTCGGTTTATGTACGAATCTCTATATTTCAGCTTAAGGCTTGAGGGTAAACTGGTTTGCATTCATAGCGTTTGAATTGTTGAATGGGAGTAATGCAGCTGGCTATTTCATTTGAGCATTGGTTGTTAAAATAGAGATAAAACAATGTAAGGCAGGAGATATTTCGACGGTGTTCAAGCGAAACTAAAGTTTTCGATATTCTAATGTCTCCTATAAGTTTTTTCTCACGCGTTTGAATCCTATCTAGAGGGTGCAATGTTGTTTTTGGTGCACCCGACCAGATGTGGGCGTTAAACTCAAGTTTAGGGCGTACAAACGCTTTATATATTGTTGCCAGATCAGAAGGGGTGAAGTATTTTTTACATCGATTAGGAAAACCTAGACATTTCGCTGCGATTTTAGCGACTTGGAATATGTGGTCGTTCCAACGTAAGTCCTTACTTACACACATTCCTAGTATGGAAAGTTTTTCGGTTTCTTCGACGTAAGTGCCATTCATGGATAATGGCTCTAGATTTTTGTTTCGCTTTAACGACAGAAGACAACATTGTGTTTTGGAAGCATTGAATTCTACTCTGTTAGATTTACCCCATTTGATGATGCTGTCATGGTCGGAATTCAATGATCTTAACAAATGTTGTCGTTTAGATTCCAAGTTCAAAGGTAAGGGACGTGGACCTGAAAACGAATATGAGAAGCTGAGAGTACTGTCATCAGCGAAGGAATGAATTGGATTAGAAGTTGCAGACAGGAGACCATTGATGAAAATGAGAAAGAGAGTCGGAAACAAAACTGAGCCTTGAGGGACACCAGCATTTCAAAGGTGAGTTGCAGACTTGAATCCGTACAAAACAACTTGAAGTAAACGTTTCGAAAGTCAATTGCGCACATTTTCGACAAAAGTGCTTGATACCAAACCCTGTCAAATGCCTTTGAAATATCAAGTGCAACAATCTGACTTTCTCCACCATGGTGGATTGATTGGTTCCACTTTTCGGTGAGATATGTCATCAAATCACCAGTGGGCCTGTTGCTGCGAAAACCATACTGCCGGTTATAAAGAAGTTTTCGTGTTTCGAGATATTTCATAAGCTGGCGATTTATCAGCGTTTTCATGACCTTGGAAAGAGGGGACGTAAGTGCGATTGGTCGGTAGTTGGAGCGAGAAGAAGATTTGCCTTTTTTTCGAGATATTTCATAAGCTGACGATTTATCAGCGTTTTCATGACCTTGGAAAGAAGGGACGTAAGTGCAATTGGTCGGTAGTTTTTTTGGTACAGGCTGGACAAATGCAGTTTTCCATCTCCTCGGAAAGAGACCTGATGAGTAGGATAGAAACCACATACGCGGTGGTTTTCCTATATCGTAGAAGAACACCTCTTCAGAATAGTGGGGGAAATACCATCTGGACCAGCGGACTTGTGAATGTCAAGATCAAATAAAACTCTTGCAACTGTACGAGTACGAAAGTGAACTTGTCCCATAGAATGATTTATGTTCTCAAGTACAGGAGGAGACTGGGCACAATCTGGCAATGTAGAACTGGCTGCGAAATGCGCAGCAAGCAGATTGGCTTTGTCTAAAGAGCTGACAGCTGGAATGTCATTGTGCATGATCGTCGGCACTGGTGATGATGCCGAATTTGACCAAAAGTTTTTCCTACTTCTGGGAAATTGTAGAATTTTTTGCCTCAACTTTTGGTCGTATAGGAATTTGACACGTTTTAAATGGGAATTACAGTAATTTCTGGCATGTTTGAATTTGATAGCTTCTTTGCAGCTCAAGTCATAACACCCTTTTGCAAGCGCACGCATGCAAAAAAAAACATACGGCACTTGCATTGGTGAGGCAAAGGCAAATAGCAGACGGGGTGAGAGGGTCGAGATGGATAACCACGCAACGCACTGCATTTGCTTTTATTGTTGTTTTTTTAATTATTTGTATTTGATTTTTTTTTCGTTTGCACTTCACAGCAATTCACTAATGTGATTGTTTTTTTTTTCAGTCGAAACTTTCGCGCACCGGGAGGGTTTTTGGTGGATGGGTTGAGTGCTATTAACGAGCGTGTAGCCGCGACTTGTGTTATTAGCTACGGTTGACTTAGGTAACCAAAGTGAAGTGTCTTTTTCAGTACCATAGCTGCTCCCTGTTGAGCTCTGAATTTGGCTGCACCGAAAACATGGTCAGGGTCGGAAGTTGGCCCTTTGGATGTACATCCACAATGTTAGATGCTTGCTTTCCATTTACATCTGTGGATCACCAGATTGCTTTATTGATTATGCAGCTGATAAGTTGCCTTATTAATAGGATTGACAAGTGAAAAAATTACGTAACAATCACAGCAAGCACAAGTTCAAACCCAAAAATTTCGCTTTCCTACGACGCATTTGTATGATTTGAATGCGGAATTTTTTTATTGTCAAATTTTTCTTTTGGGATATATAAATATCCCTTCACCCTCAAAAGCCAAACACACATAACTCATGACATCCAAACTGACTTGTACACAAATCCAATTTATTATGCCGAATTAATTGAAACAAAACCAACACAAACACATACGCCAAATCAAAAAAAGAAAAAATAATTAGCTACAGTTTTTCCATAACAAAAATAACTGCAAAGCAAAAATAAATAAAAATATTTTATCTCACGTGACATCGAGCGCCCCAGCAAGGTTATGCTGCAAAGCTATAGCAAATAAAATCCTCGTTTGCAGTCACGGTGTACAAACCTGCACACACACTCACCAACAATCTAAGAAGCTAATTAAGAGAGCACGACACAAGAGTCAAATGCAATTAATGTCAAAAAACGTTATAAAATCTAAGAAAAAAAAAAAAGCAAACAATTTCTATATCTGTATGTATAGGTAGGTTCACATAATTTATCATTATGCGCATAGAGAGTGGGCTGGGCGGTATGGGCTTTGTGTGGTGTATCTATCGTACATCAAACACGTATCTGTGTATCATCAAAAGATTTGTTTTATTTTCCTTTTATTATTTTACTGGGGAAAATCAAGAGCTTCAATTTGGGCTTATATAGAACTCTGGCTAACATAACCTCCTATTGGGTTATGAGGAAATATAGTTGTTCGCTGCGTCGTCGTCAAAGTGGTCATAAACTTCAGATTCAGTGTTCCTAGTCATGGTGGTGGCGGCATCAATTTTTGGCGGCAGCAGTCTTTATTCGTTCTAATAAACATTCGAGACGAGATATTTGTAGTTGATTCTGGGAGTTCCAGGAAAAATACCCAATAACAGTGCGAATGTGGCAGGATGTTGGAGATGGATATTTTTGCTTGGTTTTTATGTATTGCAATTTGTATGGATAGATGTTGGAATCTGGGGTGGGTTTGTCATCTGTCGATGGCATTTATGGGCCTATATTTTGGCAGTCTTATACATTTATCGAGAAGTCCGACTACCGAAATGATGGTCTTACCAGCCCCCTCATTTAATAAGGTGGAATGTCCTTAATCGTTATAAATGAACAAAAAGGAAAACTTTACTGGCATTGTAAATGCTTTATGGACATTTTGCGAATTTTATTTAGTCTTTTAGAAAACAAAACAGAATCGCATTAGCTATTAATTCATCTGCATCCTTTTAACAGTCTCAGTAGACAATGTTATCTTTAGATTCTTGCGAAACAAAGTTTTAATTTTTTTTCTAACCTCGCTGATAATCATGCTTATTTTAGTGGTCACCATCTCATCCAACCAGATTTGACTTGGTTAACGTGGAGGAGCGCATATTGACTACAGAAATAATAGTAGCTACACGAGGTTGTGGGTGCACGACTGAGTCGAACGTACTTGCTCCTTGCGTACTCAATTATGATGTAAACATTGTAAAAATTCGTAATACTAAATTTGAAAAAAAAAAAACGTGAAGGCTTTAATGCGCTAAAAAAATTGTGATTTTTCGATACTGGTTAGAATTGAAAATACCGTTAAGAGGCTTTAAGGCTAAAAATAATTATATAGCATTGCTACATATATCAGTAGTATCATTGATATTAAATTTCATTCGACTTAAATATTTGGGAAAAACTGGATAAGCAGAGTATATTTTCAAATCTCAACATTAATAATCTTGTTATGGGTAATAAAAATCGTTATAGCCGCGGTTTTAATAACTTTCGATTTTATCAAAACCGTTATAAGTATGGCAGATAGTAGTTTTGGCCTTATAACGCCAATTAAAAAAAATCTGAGTCTTACCCCAAGAAGTTTGTATATCAAAATTAAAGTAAATTCGCCCAACCTTCTAGTCTCCAGAATTGCCGAATCCACTTTTTCGGGATTCTCCATAATCTTGATGTTAGGTTTGATTAAAAGCTCGAGCCCGATTTTTTTTTACGAATATTAGGAGCAAGTAAAAAAAAACTATCTGGCATGTCTGGCACGGAATATCCGGCTTGCTGTCAACAGGTCAAAAAATGGGACAGGCTCTCAGGTTGGACGTTTTGTTTTGTGCTAAATACTTGGAAAACCATTTTTACAGAAGGTACAAGAGCCTCGAAAAGGAATTACTTTATTGTCGACGACCATGAACATGTTATGTTGGAATTTCAACAGAGTTGTACGCGAACTAGGAATACCCTCAGGTGCTGCAAAGCAGATATCATTGCCATTCAAGAAATACGATGGGATGAGCCTGGTAAAAGGTGGATGAAAAACTATGACATCTATTTACGACCATGTTATAGTGAGCAGAAACCGCGACTATTCGGATTCCGATTTATTATAAGAAAACCGACAGGGTTTGTCTAGTAACATTTTTGATGTAGAACATTCCAAAGAGCTAATGTCGTAAGATTATCCACCTACGGCACAACCAATGGGAAATAACGTGAACAAATTTAATGTCGACCGACTTCAATCGCAAGAGAATGCCAAGTCCTTTGCTTCTTAAGCTCTCGATTAACCAGCCCTAGCGAAATATCCGTCGGAGCGGAAATTTCTCCGGTTTTATACGATTTGGAGGATCTTAGCTTCGAGTTATGGTTCCGAAAAGCTGTCCGGAATATTTCTCCGACATTTTGTAAAGCATCCTGGCGAATTGGGTTGAAGTGCGATATTTGACGGCTTAGTGCAATTTTTTCCGATTTCATCCGACACAAATTTTTCGCAGAATTTATTTATGAATTGTAGCGAAGTGAGTTTTTCTCCCATGACATATACTTCGAATGAAATTTGAACCTCCGACGAAGTATGCGTTGCGTAAAATTGTTCGCTCCGACGTATACATCGCTAGGGCAGAACGCCATACCATCATCTAAGGTTGAAGACCTACGGCGACGATGTTAACAACCCGTAAGATCGGTTTCGATTGATGTGCCATCCATCTACCAGCAAGAAACGCCTGCTTTGACGAAGAACGCCGACGGATACTCTCAGACCAAAACCAAGCTTGCGACACAAAGCTGCAGCAGATGAGGAGGACCTCGCCTCAAGTGCCACACATAAGATGAAAATAATCTCAACTTGAAGTGTGCAACTGGAGGCAGTAATCTATTGACCTGGCTATTTGGAGGGAGATGTTGGTTGAGCCCCAGTTCATTCCAGACTGTAGCTCTATTTGAGGAAGTATGTACGTACGTACATGGTGTGCCATCTTTTATGACGGTATGGAAACATTGAATTATTTTTACATTTATCAACCGACTGACTTGAGTAGACATGTTTTTGAAGAGCCAATTTAATTAAACAATGAATCGCTTCGCACCGAAACAACGCGCCGAAATAGTGACGCTGTACATTGAAAATAGTCGTTCAGTTGTGTTAACTCAACGTGCATATCGTCGAAAATATCGCGGGCAATAAGCACCATATGACAACACTATTCGTCGTTTAGTGTCGAGTATTTTTGAGGACGGGACAGTAAGAGATTGTCGAAATGTCATTCATCAAGACGATCTATAATGAACTGGTAGAAGCGGTAAAAGAGAGCATTGCCGAGAACCCACATATGTCTCATCGTCACCGCGATCAGCGTTTTGGCGACAGTGGAACTACCTTGAAAGATGGTTTGCAGTCGTTTCCCAATAAATCTGTCATAGCGAGGTATCGGTCGGAGCGGACAATTTTTTGCAATGCATACTTTGTCGGAGGTTCAAATTCTATTCGAGGTATGCATCATCGGAAAAAAATCACCTGAACGCATTTCAACACAATAAGCAGGGATTCGTTAAAAAAAACCTAGCAGAAACATTCCGAACAGCTTTTCGTAAGAATAGCTCGAAGCGAAAATCCTCCGTATCCTACAAAAATGAAGAATTGCGACACATACCTCGCTAGGGCCGAATATTGTCGACGGTTACTCGAATGGTTGACACTGAACCAGGTTTTTTGAAGTAAATTTGTACACCATTGCATGACCAAAAAGTTATTGTTTGCGTCGGCGTTTGCGCCAAAACCTTCAGTAAGCCAGTTTTCTTCAAAGAACTCGAAAATTCTAATTGGAAACGATATCGGTGGGTCGATGTTATATCGTTATATCTGCCAACGACTGTCTGAAAAAGATCTGCGCGGTTACTGGTTTTAACAAGACGGTGCTCCTATCATAATACAAATCGAACAATAGTTTCAGCAACGAAAACTCCCTGGACGTGTGCTGTCTCATATGCATTCACTGGCCACTCAGATCTCCCGGTTTGACGAATTCAGAGTTATTTTTGCGTGGTTATTTGAAAAACAAATTGTACGCCAGCAAGGGTCAGAGACGATTGACAAGCTTAAGAGAAGCATTAATGCCGAAAGCACAGCCCGAGATTCTCGAAAAAGTGTCGGAAAACGAACCCAAAAGGGTCTATTTTGCTTTGATCATTAGAAATGCCTACTTGATTGATTGTAAAGGACCAAATTAAATAAAAAAATTTCCTATTGGAAATCGGTTGATTTTTTTAAAAACTATTCAATAAAAAATTGTGCACCCAATTTATATTGTTAGTAGAGTTTGTGTTTGCTAGTCAGAGAGAGAGAGAACTCAGGGAACCTTATTTTGTAGACTTCCCTGAGACTACTTTTGTACTATGATACATGATACAAACATAGAGGTGGTCAGCTATATAAAACAAAAAATGTTATGCAATAGGAATTGGTCTCTTCCCTATTGATGTAAGCGCCTAGCTGGTGTGAAGTATATAAACACATAATCAAACCAGCTAGCTTTCAACCTGTTACACGCAAAGTTGATATTGCCAGTTAGGATGATATTACAGTATAATCATACCCACAGCTACTGTTATTTAATCAAATTATCATAATGAGTGTCCATTATGACAACACCTCCCATTATAATTGCTAAGTACATTCGAGAAAACTTCACCTCACACAAGTGTGGAGCATTTGAGGCTAATTTAACGATCACAAGCACACACAGTTTTTCACGTCATGTAGCATAGCACCTGAGTCGTCCATAAAGCTAAACCATTAAATAATTTATGATCTTAGAAATGTTATTTTGGTAAGCGCTGTCATTCAGGTCATTGCACCAATCACCTCTGTATTCTCATATGACGTTGCTTTTGCAAAAAAAAAAAAAAATGGAAACAAAATAAATAAATAAATTAAAAGTCGCTCGCGCAAAGCAACACGAACGAACAATCGAAAGTGGTCACCTGTAAAGACCCGGCCTGGCCAGTAATCTTAATTATTCTCTTCGTGCCTTATTCGAACTAATGATTGGAGTTACTGCCTTAACAGTACGTGACCTGGCACGATAATGTATTATGGTTCATATTTCACGTGAGTTGTTCCCTCCCTAAGTATTTGAGAGTAAATTTTCACGGAGAAATAGGAGCGTGAAAATTGATGATTATTTCGTTCCAAACGTCATTTTACAAAGCAAAAAAATATTTATGTCAGATAAGGATGATTGGGAGGGTTTTTATGCAAGTAATGGCCAAAATACATCAACGCTTTGTCGCGTTGCGTTGACTGACGCACCCAGTTCAATTATATGAAATCAATGTTATCCATCGTAATGTAGCTTTGCATTTGCCTTTGTGTTTCAACCTTAAGTAAAAAACGTAAAAAATAAAAAAATTGTCAAAATATTTCTTGTCGTTTTCTAAATTATTTTTTGAGCGAGTTGTGGAGTACGATATTTTAACCATTTCTCCCATTTTAGCTGAGGTTAGTAAAGGGCGATTATTTAAGAGTTATTTTTTCAGGTTGACACACTGGTAAGTAAGGAGTCCAAAAGTCATCTGTCAAAGTGAAAAATTGTCAGTATACTCTGCCATTTAATCATGGAAAGACTTACGATTGCAAATTATTGAAATGTATTATCAAATTTTATGCTCTGTGAAAAGTATTCACCGTATGTTACGACCATATTATGGTCGCCACATTCGACTTAATTTATGGTTCAACGGATACGTAAATAAGCAGAACTGTCGCATCTGGAATCAATAACAGCGGCATGCCTTGCAAGAATTAACGATGCATCCCGAAAAACGAGCGTTTGGTGTGGTTTATGGGCTGGTGGCATCGGTCCATTTTGATACGCGACTTTTTTTTGCCCCAGTTGGCTGAGTTGAACTTGGTTGACATGTGGTTTCATTAAGACGGTGCCAAATGCCACACAGCTCGTGAAACAATGGAAATGTTGAGGGATGAATTTGTCGTAAAGTCGTTATTCTATGTGAAAAAGCCGAACACGATTCAAGCCTTACAAGATAGCATAACACGCGTAATTCGTATAATACAGACCGAAATGCTCGAAAAAGTGACGCAAAATTGTACCTTCCGAATGGACCAATTGAATACGGAGCCGCGGACAACATTTACATGAATTCGTCTTTAAAACGTAAATGGCAAAGGGTTATTTATCGATTAAAATAAAAAAAATTAATATTTGATGCGAATTTGAATTTTATTGGATTTTAAAAAAAACTACGCTTAAAAATCACCCTTTAGAAGTTGAAACCTCATAGCAAGTGAAAATTTCAAAGCGTGCGCAAACCAGTTGGGCGTAACGTTGGCAAAGCGAAAATTCAAAGCGTGATTGTGTTTAAGCCTTAATGAATTTTTTTTTAAAATATTCTTCGACATTTATGGCTTCGTTTTTTATGATTAAAAAAGTAGATTTTTGATGTTCGAAAATGTTAAAGAAACGTTATATTCCAGTACTTATAAAAGTTATCCTACAGTTCAGGTAAAATTTAAATTTGCTGACATTCGTGCGGAATAGTTTGACAGCTGACAGTATAAAGTTATTAAAAACGAACACTGCACAGTATCAAACACAGCGTTTTCATTATTGAACACAACTTCAAATATAAAGGAAATCTGCAACAGTTCAAGCAAAATCATTCTAAGCGGTGAAGGTCTTTTCAACCTTAGTAGCTTTGTTAGGGTCCAGTTATAGCTACCATTGCAAAACATCATTGGAACACAATCATGAACTAACGATCATACAAAACATTAATGACCGATTGGAAGATACGAAGAATTGAACACACATCATGTGTTTTATTTGAATTGAATGACAAATAAGCTCTTGATCGTTGAAAAACAAAATTTGATTGTCTGCGAAAACTTTAATTACAAGGTTTTATATTTTTTTTTTGTATAAATTTCTGTTGAAATTCAAAAAGCTTTATTTTAAGACCAACCAATGATTCATTTAAAAAAAAATCCGCAAAAAGAAAAACAAGATTTCAAATCATGATTTTCAAAGATAGCTATAACTGCACACTTAATCGTCTATATTGCCGCACTTCTGGTTCATATTTCACATGTGATCGGCGTGAACCAAATGCATCCACTAAGTGTCAGTAGATATTTAAACATAACCTCACCCCACAAAAAAGTAGAAATAGTTGTGCACTTTATTTTTTTTTTAATTTCAAAGTGCATAGGCAGCTTCGAAAAGGACTAATTTGATTGGTGACGACCCTGTTGAACCAAAAAAGGACAAAGACGTTAGTATCTGCACCTAGAATGTGGGAACCACTACGGGAGCCTCAAACTGCTACAATGCAGGCATTACTGCCGTCTAGGAAATACGATGGGATAGGCCGGGCAAAAAGAGGATAGAGAACTTTGCCATCAACTACGAAGTGTGTTAAAGATAGCAGAAAAAGCGGATTTGTTATAAGTGCCAGACTTAGGCAAGAAGTCTCATGTTTCCAAGACATAGGCGAACGCATTGCAACAATCCGCATCAATATATAGAAACAGAAAAAGATTATACAGCTAAGGATTGCTTCTACGAGCTCATTGACAAAACCTATGAGCTAATACCGAAGTATACCTATAGGTATCCAGTATTATGGATGGCCGAAGGGCTAACATCGATTAACACCATACCACCAGCATCGGATTTCGAAGAACCACGGCAGCGATGCCATAAAAGCCACTACATCAGCCGCAACTGATGTGCAAGGTTTCTCGTGCCCACCAGTAAGAAACCCATGGTTTTATGAGGAATGTCGCAGCCAATAACGAGGCCTACAAGGCTAAGCTGCAGGTGAAGAAAAGAGCTGCCAATGAGCTCCATAGGAAGAGAAAAAGGGAAGAACATCGGCTTTTCAAAAATAAGAAATCATCGATTACCAAAGCCGCATCGACAGCATTTATAGAGACGAACTTAACAGAGCTAAATCTAGTTTTGGTATACCGCCCAAACTCGTCCGTTTGTGTAGGATGACGATGGAGAAATCTCGCTGCTCCATCAGGGTCGGAAACGACCTCAACACCGACACATTCAAAACCAAAAAAAGAATTAAGGCAAGGCGATGCATTTTCATGTGACTTCTCTAATTTGATTCTTTTGAAGATTATGCAAAACTCCTGAGCCGACACCAGAGGCACAATCTTTCAAAAATCGACATTTTTCCGTGGGCTGGTGGAAATCTTCATAGACACGATGCGCACGTGCCCAAAGTAGTGTGAGATTTTTACTCAATAAAACCACCCCTCTTTTTCAAAAATCGGTGCAACTACTATCATATGCTTAAGATATTGACATCATTGGTAGGACTCAACGTGATGTAATAGCCACGTTTGCTAGTAGAGAAATAGAAGCGGACGGAATTGGTACAGCACAGTAAGTGAGGACGCACAACATCGACGAATTGGAGAGAACGTCATCATTGACAAATATAACTTTAAGGTAGTGCGGACTTTGTCTACCTCGGCTCCGCTATTAACTCTGACAACAACATCTCATCAGAATTTAAACGAAGAAATACTCTTACCAACAGCTGTTTCTGCGGGCTACAAAAAAAAATTGGTAGTAAAAACCTCACTCGAACTGTTAGGGAGATCCTATATAAAACCCTGATCATCCCAGTCCTGCTCTATGGTGCTGAATCATGGACCGTGTCAAAAGTGGATGAAGGAATCCTTGGTCGATTTGAGTGCAGAATCCATTGAAAACCTTCGGTCCAGTTTGCCTTGACCGTCTATGGAGAAGATTTAACCAAGAACTATACAAGCTATACAGCGACATGCCCCTGGTGAAAAAAAAACTCCGCATTGGACGTTTAAGATGGCTAGGACGAGTAGAACGAGTGGACACCAATACTCCGGCTCGCAGTCTTCGATTTCCAGCCAGACGTCGGTGGCGCTTACAAGTAGAAACCGACCTCAACCAACTTAGAGTGCGGAACTAAGGACGCTAATTGATGAGGCATGTTGGTTGAGGCCCAGATTCATTCCTGAATGCAGCTCCACTTAAGTAAGTAAGTATAGGCAAGTTGAGAAATAGGTTGATAACATTACTTAAGACAAAGTCTTTGTTTTGCGATTACAATCTGGATGGGAATCCTCGTTGTTAACCCTAATGTAGCGATGTTGATTCTCCATCGTCATCCCCGCTTTGACATTTTACACTTTGGTAAAACTAACGAACATCATACCTGGAGTGACACCTCTCTATGTCTTTGAGCAGTGGCTTTGCCCTTTTTTCTTCTTTCTGAAAACCGATGCATTTCTTCTTCTCTTCTTCTATGCACAATTTCAGCTGTCGTCCTTACCTGCAACTCTGTCCTGTAGACCTCATTTTTGGACGCGCCCATTTGTTGCCATTCTTCATAAAAATCAGAGGTTTCTTGCTGGTGATGATGCGCCTTGTGTAAAAGTCTGGGTAATCTCTTGAGATTGCAGTCTTTCGACACTACATTTCTAGTTTTTTTTTTTTTGTAGTGTGGTTTGAGTCGATGTTGGCCAAAATACTTGATGTCTGCCTTTTGCCAATCACAATTTTGATTGATAATTTGTTCACCTAGGGACCACCTGTTTATTTATGGATATCGAGTTGAGGAAATCGTGTGCTGGCTATAGTCATTTCGTTCAGCGGCGACGTCAACTAGCCTAAGTTTGTTGCCAGACTTGGTTTCGTGTAGGCTATGTTTTCACACAATACATCTTGAGATTTCTACTTCCACTTCCTTGGTGGCAAAATCTTTCGACGCTACTTTAACATCGTACTTTGGTACTCGCTCAAAAGTTTTGTCCAGGAGCTACTAAAAACAATAATTAGAAAAGTTATCTTTTTGCCCAGTCGATCTTGTGGTGACAAATTTGGTCTTGTAGTCATTGAAGCATAAGAACTTTTTTCTAACTCTATCGCCTATAACAAAAACGCATCCCAAAAGTCACTAATTCCTCCCAAAGTATTTCCTGGAACGCAGTTATGTATTTTTCTTAGCATTAGGGCTTCAGCTAGTTGTTGGGTAGTTATCGTCGAACTTGTGTGATTGTTCCATATTATTAGTTTCTTATGCTAGGCTGTCAGCATTGTCTGCCATTGTCCTTTCGACTCATCCGCCATCACCTATATTTAAGCGAGCTGACAAAGCCTTTCCTATGTGGCCTGTTGTCTTAATAGGTCAGGGGAGATCATGTAGGTTTTTCACTTCGTTCATGACTTCGGTTGATTCCGCGCCTTCTGAGGAGTCTTTTCGATTGGAGACCATACTCCAATATATATCAGTCCGCTAGTGGTATTTAAATTGCCGCCTTCCCTAAATCTCTAAAGATCGTCCCTCTATCCGCCGAAAATTCCGCGTGCGACAGAAGATTAACACCTCCAAACGGACATCTTACGTTATAGTGCACGATTAGATTATTAATAAATTTTGTCCATTAAAAGCATGTCTTAGATAACATCCATAATAATGACGACGACAGTATATTTCCAGATTTATAATAAATATCATAAACAATCCCGTTTAACTGGAAATCCAATTCAAATTGTTTCACAAAAAGCATTTAGTTTGTTAATGAATTTATTAAATGCGATAAAACTGCTCATCCGTTTTATGGAGAAAAACCAGCAATTTACTTTATTGACACATGATCGAAATGTGTAAACCAAAACTCCATTATGTCATAAACATCGATAAACAATCCAACGCATGATACAACACCTGAAGTGTAAACTGCACTCAAAGAGCTGTCAATTCGCACATACACTCCCTGATCTAGATACAAAGTTCTCGATGTGTTTAATCTCGATCAATGTGACGTTTTGTTTTGATATGCACAATAATCCATCAGAAAGCGAAAGACACGAGAACGGCACGAGAATACCACATACAAAAAATTATTGTTTATCAATCGTGTAATAACAATCCGTATTCGATATATTTCTGTTGTTTATAGCCAAAATTATGTATTGAGAGTGGGACGGGACAGGACAGAAATCACGAGTTAATGAAAACCAGTTTGACAGGCTGACGCTCTGACAGTGACAGCAGCTTGGCACATTATAGTAAAAGTCATCATGATATATTTACTTGCATACAGCACAGCATTATGAGTTGCAGTCGCCGTCAGTGTCGCAAAAATGATATCATATGCGAGGAGTAGATTTAATTTATTTTCATTTTTCTTTTAGGAATTTAATAAAGATTCGTTTTCTTTTCAGGTTTTTATTTTAATGCTAAATTTACGCGATGAAGCTGAACGATTGGTCGCTAACAAATTGAGAATACGACTTTATGCGACCGCAAGATATTTAAAAATAAAATTGCGACTATGCATGTTTTTTTGATTTATTTCTTTCAAAATCAAAAGAAAGATGCAAGCATATGCAGAGATGATGACAGGCTGTTGGATTCGATTTAGGGAAATATGCGCGAAAAATGTTTTCCTGGTCAATGGAGGACAGGACATCAATGTTACATATGTTGGCTTTTATTAGATTTTTGCCAAGATTGAGAAAAAAATGTTGATGGTACCGAGAGGCACTTACTACTGCCGGAATACATCTACGTGAATGATAAAGAGTACTATGCAACTGCAAGGTAATTTCATTTTTTTTTTTTTGAAAATCACACTTTTTTCGAATCACTCAAATTCAACTATGTACTGGTTTATAAAAGGTTTTAGAATAAAGATAGGCCTTTGTTGTCAGTCTGTGGCGTCCATGTTGTTTTGGAGATGTCAAATATTTTGTTTTTTATTCAGTTACTGATGCTAATGACAAGTTACACGTCAGCTAGTATAGCTGACGATACAGCACAATAATAGAGGAAACAAATACGAAATTACAAAACGCTCTTAACGGGGTTCATTAATGGAGAAAATCCTGGCGGATTGCACTTAACGGGAGCAAATCGATTCATGTAGATTTTTCGTATAAACCGACAAACAATTAGCGAGTATTTCTCAATACGGTTCGAGTCCCTTTTGCGTCAATTATACTGCATCCAAAATTATGTTCATAAAAGCGTTTTTAAAAAAACATGTTTTTTTCGGGTTAAATTTTAGAGTTTTTTAAACGTTTCTAGACGTCCGAAACGTTTAAAGAACTCTGACTTGCGAATCGAATTTATACTGCATCCAAAATTATTTTCATAAAAGCTTTTGGACATATGGTATTGGTATACAACTATGGGGTTGTAACAGTGAAACGAATCTAAACATTTTACAAACTTTTGAAAACAAAATGTTAAGATCATTCGTCAATGCGCCGTGGTATATAAGGAATGAAGATCTACGCAGAAATCTGGGTATTATCGTGGTTAAAGATGAAACTAAAGATTTTGCACACAAACATAAAAAACGTTTATTGGAACACGTTAACACAACGGCCCTCCAAATTCTTGACGAAACAAATTCATTGCAGCGTCTTCAAAGAACTAAGCCCTCTGTTTTGGGCCGATAATAACAAACCGCGCTATAAATTGCGGAAAAAGCAGGTATTCCACGAGCCCACGAAAAAAAAAACATACGATTGAGCAGCACTTCCAAATGCGAGTTTGTGTTCAGGAGGTGAAGCAATGCATCCACAAAAAGTTACTGATTGTTGCAGATTTTGGGTCAGGGCGTCATTAGTCCGTGCTTCTTCGAAAACAGCATAGGTAGGTAAAGGCATTAAGGCGAACGTAAAGGAATATACCCCCATTATAACCAATTTATTTTGGCACAAATTGAACGATGTGGATGTAACCCCACAATGGACATTTTGCATTAACGAATCAAGGGTGAGTTTTTCTTGCGACCTCTTTCTGACCAACACGAGAGGCACAATCGGTGCAAATTATAGCATACACTGAATATAACGACACCATTGGTCGGATGCAATCTGATTTCATAGTTACGTTTGCTAGGTATGGAGAAGGAGGCGGTTAAACTGGGTTTATCTGTAAACTAAACATAATCAACCATCAGTGTTGACAGCATATATCGGGTGTCCCACAATTCACTCAAAACTTTAATTTTGTGGAATTTAGTAGTAATAGCTGACAGTTCGGGGTAAGTTAATGTAGTGCTCCATTTACTAACCCCGAACTGGCAGAGAAACGGATTTTTATTGTTGAGCAATATTTAAAAATAATGGACAATTCGAAAGATGGTTGGGTGTTGCAGAACGAGGGTAGACTCTGATTGGCTTTAACTTGGCAATGCCCAGTGTTGTAACTCTGACTACACATCAAGTGCTTATTTTTACCTCCAAGTGGTAACCATCGGGTACTGGTCTCTTCCAACCGGATTTGACTTGCAAACGATAAGCGCGAGTGTTAATAAGACGACGAAAAACAGCAACACTATAAACAGCCAGGTCAGAATGGCACGGAATAAATACCCGGCCTGTTGTCCCAGGCGAACCTAGACAAGCTGCCCGTAGTGGATACTGATGGCCCCATGTTGGGGGTTGTGCTTTGGGTTAACTACCCAATCATGGAAAAATCTAACGGTTACGAAGCAACCAAAAGCCTGAGAAAGGACTGATTTTATTGTTCGTCAACACGGCTAAACGAAAAATAGACAACGACGTTCGTATCTGCACCTGGAATGTGACAACACAAAACAGGAGAAGAATGGAACCTCAGCATCGTTTGTCCGATCCACAAAAAATTAAACCCTCTAAACTGCGCCAACTACAGAGGCATAAGTCTCCTCAACATCGCATACAAAATTCTATCTGCCGTAATATATGAACGCTTGAAACCGTTTACCAACAACCTGATCGGCCCTTACCAGTGTGGTTTTAGGCCAGGAAAGTCCACAACCGATCAAATCTTCACACTTCGGCAGTTCCTGGAAAAAACCCAAGAAGTCCAAATCGATACCCACCACCTATTCATCGATTTCAAAGCCGCGTTTGCTAGTATAGAGAAGGAAGCGGCGAAAATGGGCTTAGCAGTAAATGAGGGCAAGACGAAGTATATGCTGTCAACACGAAAGGACACACAACATCGACGAATTGGACAGAACGTCATCATCGACAGATATAACTTTGAGGTAGTATGGGACTTTATCTATCTCGTTTCCACTAATAACACATCTCGTCAGAAATTAAACGAAGGATTACTCTTGCCAACCGCTGTTTCTTTGGGCTAAGAAGGCAATTCAATAGTAAAGCAATCACTCGAACTACTAAGGAGATCTTATATAAGACCCTGATCATCCCAGTCCTGCTCTAGGGCGCTGAAGCATGGACCGTCTCAAAAGCGGATGAAGAAATCCTTGGTCGTTTGCGTTGACGGGCTATGGAGACGAAGATTCAACCAAGAACTATACGAGCTGTACAGCGACATGCCCCTGGTCAAAAAACTCCGCATTGGACGTTTAAGATGGCTAGGACATGTAGAACGAAAGGACACCAATACTCCGGCTCGCAGAGTCTTCGATTCCCAGCCAGACGTCGGACGCAGTAGAGGAAGACCTCGCCTTAAATGGCGCGCACAAGTAGAAGCCGACCTCAACCAACTTGGAGTGCGCAACTGGAGGCAGTTAGCTAAGGACCGGCCTAATTAGAGAGGCATGTTGGTTGAGGCCCAGGTTCATTCCGGACTGTAGCGCCACTTAAGTAAGTAAGTAAGGACAATTCGAAAATGCACCTGGTCATGCAGTTACAATACATGGTACTCGTTATTGTGACATGATAATTCAGTTTTAAGTGCCTAATTACACAAGATATGGATGTGACCAACATATGTATCCGGAAAACGGTGACACATGGCATACAGGCTGAGAAATGCCATTGGACTTTTTTCTTTAGCATTTTTGGAACTCAAAGGTCTATGCAAATAAGACCTAGACAACCAACGCCTTGAAAGAGGAAATTGGGCAGCAAACTGAAATTGCCAGCAAAGCCATGGCGGCTTTTCGATGCATAACTAACCCCAATCTATAAACTCCATGAATAAATATAAAATGTAAGCTTTCTAAATAAAAATACATTTTCTATCCAAAATACATTTTGTTTGAATTATGGGACACCCTTTTCTCCTACTAACAGCTTGACGGAAGTCAAAGGAATAATTACTCTCGACCACCGCTGTTTTGTTCGGGCTAAGTATGCAATCTATTAATAAAGCCTTTACTCGAACTACTAAGGCGTTCCTTTATAAAACTTTGATTCTCATAGTCCTGCTCCACAGCACGGAAGCATGGACCGTATCAAAATATGATGAAGACATCCTTGTTCGTTTTGAGGGCAACATTTTTGGATTGTGTTGACAGGCTTTGGGGATAAGGATTCAACCAAGAAATTGAAAAGCTGTATAGCTACATTGACCAAGTAAAAAGAAAAGACTTCACATTGGACCTTTAAGATGGAAAGGATATGGAGAGTGAATGGATATCAATTACCACACTTACCATCTTTGAATTCTACGCAGTCCTTGGACTCAGTAAATGAACATGTGCGATGCCTAAAGTGGCGTGCATAAGCAAAAACCGACCTCACCAATTGAAAGTGCGCAACTACATTGCCAGGTGCGTTACCGAGTACTTGCAGGAAACAGAAAGCGACAAGGTAGATTAGCCTGTGATGTCCCTTGAACACGTTTGGGACCTGCTCAAGAGAAAGAAGGGCATTAATGAGACCTGTCCTTCAGGAGAAACTCGGTGGCCTGAAATCTGCTCTGAAAGAGGTTTTTTTTATAGTTAGTAGATAAGACGCAGCCAAATAATATGTTCAATATAAAGTTTCGTTAATATTCACTAGTCTGTCGAATTCAGCACAAAACCATCTATCTATTGCGCTGCTGTCATTCAATTCGTTGTCCGTGACAAGATTGTTGCAACTTATCTAAAATACTATTAAAGCTTAACAACCATTCCACCCTAGCATAAAATTCACCACATTGAAATTAGAAGCGCAGTACACTCAAAATTATAAACGTTGCACAAACAATGCGCCATAAAACACGATTTCATTATGCGGTCAACGTTCTCCCCATTCTCACACAACGGTGATCTCATAACGATAGGAATATATTTCAGCTAGAGATACACTATCTAAGCGCAGCATAGAGTTTCCATGTGTGTAATACTTTCGCATACCCTCCAAACTAGAGACCGTATTATGAAATCGGTGCGGTTGGTCGCCCCGGCAACGACGATTATAGAAATATGACTTGTGTACTATGTGCACTTCATTCGAGTGCACTCAGCCTTGGAACGCAATGGTTCCGCGCTACTTTCAGCACAAACGCGTATTCACGTATCATGGTAAATTACCCACAAAGTATCTGTGTAATACGGTAACGTGTGTAAACCACGTGTAAATCTCCCATCGGTCAGTTTGGTGTAATGAGTTCGACTGAATGTGCAGCTAATTGATTTTGGATACGTGATATGTTCAATTCAAGTTGACTGCAGACACATCTAGATGTTTGATACTTACAGATTAAGTTGTTTAATTCGTTGTCTGGTTGTAGGTCTGGAATGGTAGAAAAAAAAGATACAAATTAGCAAGTGGATTAAGTAAATAAATTTTAAAATATGCGTAGAAACTACTTAAGATACTTGTAGGTAACACAATTCGTGGAGAATTTCACCATAAGGTGTTAACTGCGGTTCGCTTTTTATAAAACATAAAAGCCGTGACGCACAGCTTATAAATATAACACTGAGTCGATCAATTCTGCTTACACCTTATCGCTGAATAGTTAAAATCATATAAAAAAAATCGAGTAAACGGTGCAGAATTAGACTCGAGTGCCTGGTGTATTTTTAGCAACTGCCAAGATACACAAACTCGTACTGTTAATCATTTTAGTCGCAGCAGAGTTAAATCATTTATTGAGCTTGATAGGATAAGGTATTTGACAGCTAGTAGCAGATTTACAACGAAATTGATCGTTTAGAAAAAACCGGCGCACTTCATTATATGGGCACAAGCCGACCTGACTATTTATGCTTGTGGAATGATTTCCACGTGAACGTACTGGGATGTCCTAATTTACCAGCATGATTTAAAAAAAAAAATCCTCTCATTCAGCTTTCATATGCAGCGCTCTGCCAGTCAATCATGGAACTGTTTTATTGTGTAGATGGATATATGCGTGCTCAGTGAATTCTTCGACCAGATCTGAACCCAATGCTCTAGAAGTAAAGTATTTTGACTGCACACAGATGGTGAATCATTTTCTGAATTCGCTTTTAAAATTTCAAATGGCCCTCTACGAAGAAAGACTGCATATCATACCTATATATAGACAAAGCTAGTTTACTGTATGATTGTATGGGTTATGATCGCATCAATAATAGGATGCACTCGGCGAAGATCCTCAAGTTACGCAACTAATTGAACACTTGACAACCAAAGCAACATTATGAACGCCTTTTTAAGGATCTCCAAACGTAATTCACAAAATGTCTCAAAAGAATTTTTATGTTAAGCGGGTTGATTTTTCTTGTACCAAATGAATTTTATAGTTGTACAGCCTAGTGATGATCTATTAACATTTAAAGTACTTGCACTGTTACGAATTGAAAGATTCGGATCGTCATGACTGACATGAAGAGTGTTATGCATGTTTTTTTCAGTGTGATACCGATTTCTACGCGCTACAGTATGTCAGCTGATATGTGGGATTTGTTGAACATAAGTTAAGTTTTTCTGACATGGCCCGGAGACTCACGGACATTTGGTTGAATGGAAAAAGTACTTAGTGATAATTTTACCGATGTAGATCGCTATCTACAACACAAAAAGAATTGGTCGACTTAATCTCTAAACTGATTTTAAGGAATTTATTAGAAAACGTGACCCCTAGGAAAGTTTAAAAAATGGTTAGCCTCGAAAAATAAGACGCAACCTAAACAATTTGGAACATGGCTCGATTCCAACCAACAAAAAGCATATTTTCAAAGGTAATAGGAAAAAAATTAACACCGAGATTGTCGATTACCGAGATGGGAATATTTCCGAAAGAAACGCTGAACAGCAAATCTGCTGAGTTATATAACCCAACTCTGGATATCAAATACAAATTTTTGGCGCAACAGGCTTCTTAGTACGCAGGGCCGAGCTTTTTCACAACCATTCATGTGTGCGTGTGTACATCTTGCACGATGGCGGGACCTCCTGCTTTATGCCGACTCCAAACGGCGAATTTTTGAGATAAGCTTTTCTTGACAGTTGATACTACTCGAATGATTTGTCAGACCATCACGAGAGGATGGCCAGTGAAAAATCATCTTGATGTTGCCTTATGCGCGGCAGTTCATCGCATTAACCTGAGCCCGTCATCGGACATTGGAGATGGAAAATCATGGAGAAACGAGAGCTGTTGCCTTGGATATTTGGATCGAGTTTGGCACAGCATGGATGGAAATCTTTCATAAAGACATATCTTTGCAAGTAGTTACTGGATGGCATTTCCTCTGATAGATTTTCTATAAACACTGGGGTACCTCAAGGATCGATTCTCTCACCCACTCTATTTCTGCTACACATTATTGATATTTTGAGGTCAACTTAGTTTTGCAGATGATTGTCGCTATTAGTAGCAATAGAAATGCAAACAAATCTGCTCTATAAACGAAGACCTACAAACGATTTTACAATGGCGGAAAGGAAAACATACCTAGTTCAATTCAACTCAAGTATACAACATTTATAAGAAAGTCCACAGTTCCGCAAATAGCAAAAGGGAATACTGTCCTTAAATTAGAAGAATCTATGCACCTGCTAGTGTCTACAGCGTCCAAACTAAGCTAACTTTCCAGAGCCTACCTTTTCAGAGATATTTTACACCAGCCTTGCTTCTACTTCTCTATAAAGCTCAAGTTCCACCAGGTCATGAATTCTGTTCTGATGTTTGGAGTTCTGCCTCGAAACCAACACTTAACTTAATGGACTCTATCCGAAGACTTGCAATCCGCATTATAGACGATTCCCACATCGAATCTGCAACCTTTGGCACAGCGAAGACTCGTAGAATATCTGCCTCTTTATTACAGCAGGCAACTTTAAAAGCCAAGAGCTCAAAACTTACAAAAGCGTGTTGAGGAAGGGAAAAAGAGCATCTTGGCGTACCTCGGACGCTTCTGGACTCCGTAAAATTCTCTCCACCAATCTACCTGTATCTTAAACCAGATGGTCAATGGACAACCTCCAACATGGAAACCATTGACCTACTTCTGGACAGCAACTATCCTGGTAGCTCTTCTAACCTCATGGATACTCAACCAGAGTTGTTTGGTACATCCTTTACACATATCAATGTTGTCATCAACATAGAAAAACTTCTTTGGGCCATCAAAAGCTGCAAACCTTTCAAATCCCCTGGACCAGATGGTATCATACATGCGGAAATCCAATACAACCTTTATATCCTGCTACCTTGGCTACTAACCATCGTGACCAGGTGTCTACGGTTAGTACACATCCCTAAGACATGGAAGGAAATAGAAGTTGTATTCATCCCCGAAGCAGGAAAGAGCTGTCACATACATCCGAAGGATCTCCGTCCGTTCGGTCTATCTTACTTCCTTCTTTAAACTTTGGAAAGATTAATTGATCTACACCTCAGTATAGAACCGACTGCAACTCATCAACTCCCAACATGAGTTTTGCAAGGGGAAGTCGGTTGAAACAGTGCTTTACTCACTCGTACTTATCATTTGGGTTTTTGATGATAAGTACGAGTGAGTAAAGCGCTGTAAAGTAAAGGAGTATACTATGGTTGCCTTTCTTGATATAGAAGGAGCTTTTAACGATGACAAGACAGAAGCGTTTACTAATACATTTTCGGATTTAAATTTTGTTGACTCCCTGGGATCAGCTACTCATAGGCAGAATTATTAACACAAATCTTGGCATCTGTCTCCTGTTCTCAGAAACTAGTGGTCAACAAGATACTAGTAAATTCAGACATAGAAGAATGCAAAGTGATTGTCTACGCGGATTACGTTGCAATAGCTCTCTCGGAAATACTTTCATACCCTAAGATATCTATTACAAAATGGTATCTCTGTACTCTGTAAATGGGCTGCCAGATGTGGACTCAACGCGAACCCTCAAAAACCGAATTGGCGCTTTTCAGCAGGAAATACAAAGTGCCGCACATTGATCCTTCCAAACTTAATGGTTTTAGCCTCAAATTCGTAAAACAAAATTGGAAAGCCAACATACAGGAACGCGTTAAGAAAGCCACCGCAGCTCATACTCTTGAAATGGTATCTCTGTACTCTGTAAATGGGCTGCCAGATGTGGACTCAACGCGAACCCTCAAAAACCGAATTGGCGCTTTTCAGCAGGAAATACAAAGTCCCGCATATTGATCCTTCCAAACTTAATGGTTTTAGCCTCAAATTCGTAAAATAAAATTGGAAAGCCAACATACAGGAACGCGTTAAGAAAGCCACCGCAGCTCATACTCTTGAAATGGTATCTCTGTACTCTGTAAATGGGCTGCCAGATGTGGACTCAACGCGAACCCTCAAAAACCGAATTGGCGCTTTTCAGCAGGAAATACAAAATCCCGCACATTAATCCTTCCAAACTTAATGGTTTTTGCCTCAAATTCGTAAAATAAAATTGGAAAGCCAACATACAGGAACGCGTTAAGAAAGCCACCGCAGCTCATACTCTTGTAAAAAGGCAATCTGATATAAGTGAGGTATGCAACACATATATCTTTCTGGCTTTACTTGTCTATAATTAAACCCATACTTCTGTATGCTGTCTTAGTCTGTAGTTTGCGGTTAAAGGCTGTTTCTAAAGCCGTCCAACCGCAAACTACTAGGTAAAGTTCAAAGATTAGCTTGCAGAACATTTTACCATCCACCTCTTTTGGTTGCCACATAGACAAACCAGGGATTTGCAAGGCAGATGAACTTTAAAGACAGGGCACTACTTGACCGCCAGTAAATATGTTAGGTATGCCCTCGCTATACTATGTAAATTACAGATCAAACTGGATGCGATCAAGAAAGCAAACAGCACATGGACAAACGGCTAAACTTGCAAACATCTGGCCAAACTTAAAGCAGAATTGCTCCATCTGCCTGACAATGCTGAACCGATCAAACCATTCTATGCTCTTGTCCAGCTCTCTCAGAAGAAAGGAAGCTTCATCTGGGAGACTACTACTTCGATAATATAGGTCAGCTACATAGTTCGCTCTGAATGATTCAATTAGGCAAACGAATAGAGGAAAGTCGATCAATCCACGAGGCACTACAACGGATCTTTATGGTCTAAGTGTGCATGTGCATCGCGTGCAGCCAATACAACCTTATCTTACCAAACCTAAAATAACCTAACCTAACCTATCACAGCAGATGTTCGCAATCCCTAGACTCATTGCATTTGAACAACCGACAAGCCAAGCAGATTCACGGAAACAGTAGTGCATCAACAACGGACAGCTACAGTCCGGAATGAACGAGGGCCTCAACCAACAGGCCTCTCCGCTTAGCCCGGTCCTTAGCTAACTGCCCCAGTCGCGCACTCCAAGTTGGTTGAGGTCGTTTTCAACCTGTGCGCGCCACTGAAGGCGGGGCCTTCCCCTGCTGCGTCCGACGTCTGGCTGGGAATTGAAGACTCTGCGAGCCGGAATATTGGTGTCCATTTGTTCTACATATTCTAGCCATCTTATTGAGGAGTTTTTTGACCAGGTTCGCTGTAAAGCTCGAATATTTCTTGGTTGAATCAAACCAAACAGGACCGAACATTTTTTCGAAGAATGATGTCAATATCGTCGGCGTATGCTAGTAGTTGCACCGATTTTTGGAAAACTGTGCCTCAGGTGTTGGCTCGGGAGTTTTGCACAATCCTCTCAAGAATCAAATATAAGCAGCGTATCGACTTGCCTAAATCCTTTTTTGGTATCGAATGCGTCGGTGAGGTCGTTTCCGACCCTGATGGAGCAGCGAGAATTCTCCTAGAACAAGAGAGGAACTAGAGATGGCTCTGTATAGTTTATCTCTATAAATACTGTCGTATGCGGCTTTGAAATCGATGAATAGGTGGTGGGTATCGATTTGGACTTCTTGGGTTTTTTCCAGGATCTGCCGAAGTTTGAAAAATTCCATCGGTTGTGGACTTTCCTGACCTAAAACCACAGCCAATCAGGTGGTTGGTAAACGGTTTCACATATTACGGTAAATAGGATCTTGTAGGCGATGTTGGGGAGAGACTTATGTCTCTGTAGTTGGCGCTATTTAGAGGGTATCCTTTTTGTGGATCGGGCAAACGGTGCTGAGGTTCCATCCTTCAGGCAGACTTTCTTCCGACTAGATTTGGCTTATGAGTTGGTAGATATTACTTAGCAAGCCATCTCCGCCGGCTTTATACAGTACGGTGTGAAGGCCGTCATTTTCAGAAGCCTTATAAGCTTGAATTTAGATATCGCTATCATCACTTCCTCAGCATCGATTGTGTCTCAACTACGATATTTGCTTGTTCATCCGGACAGCATTCTGTTCGAGCCTTGTAGCCTTGGCTTTAACGTTGTACACTTTGGTAAAACTAGCGAACATCGTTCCTGGAGTGGCACCCCTCTATATTTTCGATTAGGCCTCGTTCTTGGCTGCGAGCATCTGTCGGCATTCCTCATCGAACGAAGGGTTTCTTGCTAGTGAGCGTAAGAAACCTAGAACATCAGTTGCGGTTGATCTAATGGCTTGTTGGCATCGTTGCCATTGTTCTTCGACACTCGATGCCGGTAGTATGGTGTTAACCGAGAGATTAAGGGATACGTGTTGCGCGAATGTCTTGGTCTCTTGTGACATTAAATTTATTCACAGTATTTCTAGATTGTTGTGGCGTGGTGGATATCCGCGTTCTTACTTTGACTCCAACAAGGTGGTGGTCCGAGTCGATGTTAGCTCCTCGGAATGTTTGTACATCCAAAATACTGAATGAGTGCCTCTTGTCTATCGCAATGTTATCAATTTGGTTGACCGTTCGTTGATCTGGAGACCGCCATGTTTGCTTAGGGATATCGAGGTGAGAAAACCGTGTGCTGCCTATAGTAGAATTTCGTTCCATAGCGAAGTCAATTAGGCTTAGTCCGTTACCAGACGTGTTGTCGTATATGCTATGTTTTCGGACAATACTGCTCAAGATGTCTTCTCTTCCTACCTTTGCGTTAAAATCTCTCAGCACGATTTTAACATCGTACTTCGGTAGTCGCTCATAGGTTTTGTCAATGAGCTCATAGAAGCAATCCTTAGCTATATCACCTTTTATGTTGGCTTATGTTGGCGAATGCGGCCTTGATGCGGATTGTTACAATGCGTTCGCTGATGCCTTGGAAACATAAGACTTCTTGCTTAAGTCTGCCACTTATAACAAATCCGCATCCGAATTGTCGCTGTTTCTGCCCGGCCCATCCCATCGTATTTCCTGGATGGCAGTAATGTTTGCTTTGTAGCAGTTTAGGGCTTCCGCTAGTTGTTCGCTTACACCTCTCCTGTTAATGTTCTCACATTCCAGGTGCAGATACGAACGTCATTGGAAATTCTCTGATCTGTCAAAATTCATTTCAAAACGGCTAAAGAACCTCAAAACGCGGTCGATCTTGCTTAAATTAAACGAACTTTATACAACTTTGCTTTTATGTAAAAACCGATTATAAATACCGATTTTGCATGTAAGTAAGGCTTAGAGGTGTTTTTAAGTTGAACAATCTCTAAAATCTCTTCGTAAATACGGCTGGTATGTATAAGTATATAAAAACAATATTGCAGGCAACCACGTAGGTTCATGATTTAAGGCGGACGCAAGTTTAACATACCATAACTGAGAAATTTCAATATATACCGCAGCAATCACATCTCATTATCTACATTAGTGTTTCTAACAGATGTACCAGCCTTTGCACATCTTACTTGCACACTACGTATTCATCAGCTCAATTAATGAATGATAAAAATAGCCTTCCTTAGCTCACTCCATTTCAAGACAATTAAACCCCCTTGCTCCGTAACATTTTCCTTGGCTGTTTAAACTTTTTATAAAAAAAAAAAATTGCACTCATTAACTGGTGGTATATGCAAAACAACGGAACCGAAATTAATTAAATATAAATCATCATTTTGCAACTTTAACGCGCCACTGACACGTCGTAAAGACAACCGCGCTAGCTTTCGGAGCTCGGTCGTTTTTAATTTTTATCGTGCCATCGTCTCAGATCCCGGGCGTAAATTAGCTCTTCGAATTTGTTAAGCTCTACGCCGGCATAAATACTTCTGCCAACGAGTCGCTGGAATTTGTAATTAAGAGGTTTATTGCAGCACCCAAAAAAAAACACAGTCTTTTACAATCCTCATCTCTTGCGCTGATAAATCTCCTTTGAGGTGATAAAATTCACAAAATTTCCCTTCCCTGTAGACATTTATCACGTGCGAAACTAATAGTATCTCATTCAAGACCGAAGCACTCTTCCAAGGGGAGGACATTAAATGAGTTTATGGTCACGTACCAAGAGGTCGTTTCATTATGAAATGGAATGAGCTGAACGCATTCGGTTCGGCGGAGATTACAATTTAGGCGCGTCTACATTGCGGCTATTAATATAACAAAAACATGATAATAATGTAAATAAATATTGTTAAATATTTTCGGGGTCCATTATCGTCTCGATAACCCCCGGTCATTTAATATTTAGCGGCAATCAATTTGTGCTAAGTGAACGTACTTACGGCTACGGGTATGTGGGCAGATGAATAGTTTATTTAAGTGGAGTGGCCTGGGATATTTTTATTTTTGTTCGCATAATATTCGTTTTGAAAATGAAATGGAGTTTAAGTGAAAATACACGAATGTCTCTGGTAGATGGTTCAATGTTTTTGTGTTTAATCAGTCGGGTCGAACTGCAGTGACCCAGTTTACTTGAGCCTTAAGTTATACAACTTGGTTAGCATTCTCGCTGGATGAACTCCAATTTTCTCTCGATTCTTTATGAGTTTACAGGCTAAGTAGATCCCATATTGCCTATCACATATCAATCCATTTCTTTACAACAATTTCCATGTTAATTGTAAAGGGAAAGGACATTTGAATGTATGGATATTAAGGCAATCGGTCTGCAGTTTTTAGACATGCATGTTCTTCCTTTCGAGGATGGGTTAACCTGTGGATCATATGACAAAGAAAATAATCTACAAGTACCGGTGCAAGAACATTTCAAAGTACAGCAGGTGCAACGAGGCCTACAACGCTAAGCTGCAGGCGAAGAAGAGAGCTGCCATTGAGCTCTATAGGCTGTGAAGAGGGGAAGAACACCAGCTTTTCAAAAAGAAGAACGATCGAGGATATAGAGAGGTGCCATTCCAGGAAAAATATTCACAAGTTTAAAACGTCAACGCATGTATACAAGTTTTGAACAGAATCCTGTCGAGATGAACAAGTAAATATCGTAGTTGAGACACAATCGATGCTGAGGATATGTAAGAACAACTTCTGCAGACTGCTAAAGGGTGATGAAGAACAACAACACTGTCAGGCAGAACGAAATATCATTATTGGCAACGACCCGACCTGAGTGAAGTAAGAATAGCAATATCTAAACTCAAGCTTAAGACGGCTGCCGCAAATGGCGGGCTTTCCTGACTGACTTCTTAAGTAACATCCATCAACTCATAAGCCATTCTGGTCGGATGAAAGTATTTCTGAAGAATGGAGCCTCAGCGGCGTTTGCCCGATCCACAAAAAGGGGGACCCTCTTAACTGTGCCATCTACAGAGGCATAAGTCTCTTCAACATTGCCTACAAGATCATATCAGCCGTAATATTTGAACGCCTAAAACCGTTTACCAACAACCTGATTGGCCATAATCAGTGTAGTCATAGGCCATGAAAGTCAAAGAAGTCCAATTCGATACCCACCACCAATTCATCGATTTCAAAGCCGCATACGACGGCATTTATAGATAAGAACTATACAGAGCCATGTTTAGTTTTTGTGTACCGCCCAAACTCGTCCGTCCATGTTCTCGCTGCTCCATTAGGGTCGGAAACGACCTCACCGACACATTCGATACCAAAAAATTATTAAGAATAGGCGATGCGCTCTCATGTGAATTCTTCAATTTGATTCTTGAGAGGATTGTGCAAAACTCCCGAGCCAACACCAGACGCACAATTTTTCAAAAATCGGTAAAACTACTTGCATACGCCGACGATATTGGCATCATTGGTAGGACTCAACGTGATGTCATAGCAACGTTTGCTAGTATAGAGATATAGGCGGCAAAAATAGGTGTAGCAGAAAATGAGGCCAAGACGAAGTATATGCTTTCAACACGAATGGACGAATTGGACAGAACGTCAAAATTGACAGATATAACTTTTAGGTAGTACGGGAGTTTGTCTATCTCAGCTCCGCTACTAATTCTGACAACAACATCTCGTCAAAAATTAAACGAAGAACTACTCTTCCCAACCGCAGTTTCTTCGAGTTAAGAAGGACATTCAGTAGTAAAGCCCTTACTCGAACTACTAAGGATAACCTATATAAGACCCGGATCATCCCAGCCCTGCTCTATGGCGCTGAAGTATGGACCGTATCAAAAATGGATCAATAAATCCTTGGTCGATTCGAGAGGAAAATTCTACGAAAAGTCTTCGGTCCCGTTTGCATTGACCGGCTATGGAGACACAGATTCAACCAAGAACTATACAAGCTTTACATGTCCCTTCTCAAAAAACTCCGCATTGTACGTTTAAGATGGCTAGGACATGTAGAACGAATGGACACAAATACTCCGCAGTAGGGGAAGACCTCGCCTTAAATGGTGCGCATAGGTAGAAACCGACCTCAACCAACTTCGAGTGCTCAACTGAAGTCAGTTAACTAAGAACCGTCTGATTGGAGTCATGAAGGTTGATACCCAGGTACATTCCGGACTGTAGCTCCACTAAACACAGAAATTAAAAAACTAGGTGTACACTTGTGTTTCACACAGATAGTAGTTCCGAATTCGTAGGAGATTAAATCCCAATAAATCCCCAATAAATATACAATACCTGTTAACAATTTGTTGAAAGTTATTGAAAAGGATATCCCCATGCTGTTTGAAGGATGTTTGTAGTCTTCTTTTGTATGTATCTGAAATATAATTGAATTCTCGAAATTATAAGGAACCTGAGCTGTTTTTTTCCCTGAAAAAAACTCGCTTGTAAAATTCAATTGGGATCCGTTCATTTCCTGGTATCGTATCGTAGAAGGAACATTGAGTGTTTCACTAAGTACATTAATATAATAAAGCTCCGACTTATGATTTCGAACGTGCTTAAAATATCCACAGATGCGACATGTCTTTTGAAAGTTTCCCATAAAAGAAGATAACACTATCTCCGAACGATTACAAATTGGATAAAATAAAAACTCCACAGTAGTTCAATGACATGGGAAGTAGTAGCAATTTTTTTTTTAATTTTTCTTCCTAAACACATTCCTTTTTCACAAACTACTGTCATCCGGATCTTGACTTTTCTCTTTCAAGATAAATACATGTGTTCCACTGAAAACCGGCTTCTTAGCTCCTAACCTCCCATCATATCGTCGACACCTCCGGTCTGTGTCATTTTTGTTGTTTGGCTTCTCGAATTGAAGTGGAAACGTGCAGCCAAACAGGTGATTTTGTCTGCCAACAGTTATTTATGTTATTTCCTGTTGAATAGCAAGTTTTGCAATATAATACCGCAGCAGTAGTAGTAGCACCTATCACTACGAATCTTTGCCGATTAATATTTCCTTCGAATTAGATTTCCAAAGTACAAAGCCAAAACAGTTTGTGCTGATGCTGTTTGTGTGTTTTTCTGACAAAATGAAAAAAAAAACAATTTTTATTTCTCTTCTCTCCTCTGGTTGCACTCAAGCTCAATGTCTAATGGTTAGTCAGTCTAGCCTTAGATGATTCACCGAAGTGCTGAACCGGCAAATTTATCGATGAGTATGCTACGGATTGGATTAAGATACATACAGTTGTCAAATCACATTTGGGAAAACACGTGTGGGGAAGGCACAATAGAAAAAATAAAAATAACGAGGGAAAGGTAATAAGGGAATACCAGCAGCCATTTAAATATTAATTCAAAAGTGGCATGATGAGAATGATTATTCAATGATGTCGGTGTTTTACCAACACAATGGATAAATTGTGGCTGAAGGAAGGCTGTGGTGGTTTGAAGGAAACTTTTTGAATCAAAATGTTCCGCATACGCCACAGTTTATTTATTTTATGAAGAAAATTACGCATACGCCACCGATGAGGTCTTTAATTTAAAAAAAAATAATACCCATCCCATAGTTGATATTTAGGATAGGAAAACATTCATAATGGCCTTAGACTAGTATAACAAAATATCTTGCAATTCCTAGAATTACAACCGTTCAGAAACGATTTGGCGCATTTAAATCTTAATGTACTTACTGAATGACACAATAAGCTTACCTTCCCCATTCGCTGTGCAAATTACCATAACAATATGTTGTAAACCTATGGAATTCAAAACTTTATTTAGTATCAATGTTTTTTTTTTTAAATCACAACACAAATGCACTCACGATTTTATAAATCATGATCTGGGACAGTAATCGTAAAATTAAACTGCAGCGTTTTAATCGCATGTTAAACTAGTTGAATATCTTTCTTCAGCTTGAAATGGGTATTTTGAGTCTTAAAATTTTCTCTTTGTGGATTTTTCTGGTACAACTTTTGCCAACAGTGTCCAAACAGATTTATTATTGTTAGTGTCTTCCATGTTTGCCACTTACGGGTGATTTTTTAAGAGTTAAGTTTTTCAGGTTGGCAGCACTGGTAAGTAATGTCATCCAAACGTCATCTGTCAAAGTGAAAAGTTTTAAGTATACTCTGCCGTTTAATCATGGAAAGACTTACAAACGAGCAACGATTGCAAATTATTGAAATTTATTATCAAAGTTCTTGCTCTGTCAAAAATATGCACCGTTTGTTACGACCATATTATGGTCGTCATAATTGACCTGGTGAATCAACAATTCGTTCTGTTATCACCAAATTTCGCACCAAATTTACCTTTTTGGACATTGAACTATCGCATGTGTACAGTGCGTACCGAAGAGAATGTTGCAGTCGTAGGGTCCAATGTTAATGAAGATCGTGAAATGTCAATTCGCCGCCGTTCTCAGCGCATGTGTTAGTCGACCTCATGGAAAATGTTACGTGTCGATTTGGGCTTGATAGCCTATAAAATTCAACTTGGGCAAAACGTCTAATTTTTAGTGAATGGGCCTTAGAACAGCTCATGAAAATCCGCTGTTTTATAGAAAAATTGTGTTCATCGATGAGGCTTGTTTCTGGCTCAACGGATACGTAAATAAGCGAAAATATCCAGCTGGAGTGATGAACAGCCACATGCCATACAAGAATTACCGATGCACCCCGAAAAAACGACAGTTGGGTGTAGTTTATGGGCTGGTGACATCATCATCATCAATGGCGAGCCATGATACGCGATTTTTTTTGCCCCTGTTGGCTGAGTTGAACTTGATCATCCCAAGATCATGCGATTTAACGCCTCTTGATTATTTCTTGTTGGGTTATGTAAAGTCGTTAGGCTATGTGGACAAGCTGAAAACGATTGAAGCCTTACAGGATAACATACCACTCGTAATTCGAGGTATATAAGCCGAAATGCTCGAAAAAGTGACGCGACCATTTCAAACGGAGCCGCGGACAACATTTACTTGAAGTTGTTTTTCAAACGTAAATAGCAAAGGCCTATTTATCGATTACAATAAAAATTTTGAATATTTTATGCAAAATTGAGTGTTTAACTCGATTTAAAAAAAAAACATGCTTAAAAAATCACCCGTAACCTCGTTCTTGTCGTAGTTCGGGCATGTTTGGAAAATGTAATTTGCTTCCGAACTAAATGTTGAATCACGTTTCCTGTAGTGTTAGACGGCGCAACTGATTCAATTTCGTTGGAATCCCGAGTTCAGTCATCGAACAAATAGAACTCCAGGCGATGGGAGCTACCATACGAGTTCTTAAATTTGTTGAAGTGATTATGGGTCTCGACTTGAAATTCGTTGGAGATAGACTTCAAACGTAAGCACAGTACGCTGTATAGGATCTTATAACGGACATTTAGCAGGAATATGCCTTGGTTGGATATGGGATTTGCTTTTTGATGAATTAGACAAATAGACCTTGCAATAATCCGAGATGATTTGCAGTCTTTGTTGATGGTTTGGTGCATTTAAAAATTAAAAGAGTACGCCTGGCAATGCATCCGACTAGACAGCCTTGTGCTGATTTAAATGTTTGAAATTTGAGGAGCTCATAAGCAATATTATGGATCGAGTGTCTACTTATACTACATTAAGGTTATTCATCGCCTCTGATGGAATATTCTTAACAACTTAAATCTTGGCCTAAGACTGCTGCATCAATTGAAGCCAACGGATCATCGTTTGCTAATTGGACTAACAAAAGAACGTTTTTTTTGGATTCCCAGCCGTAGCAACACCTAAAAATCATTTTTCACTGGTCCTCTTATCGTGATGGTCTGACAAATCATCCGAGTAGTATCAATTGTCACGAAAAGCATATCACAACATAGCAGTTCGGAGTCGGCATAAAAATGGAGGTCTCACCATCGTGCGAGGTGCACACAGTGTGGCTGAGTGTACTGGTTGCGAAACGCTAGTCCCTGGGTACTAATGTGAATTTTATTTTATATCCTAAGTTCACTTAGGTCGGGTGGTTGGTAGTATTCGCTGTCGTTGCAAGTATTGAATGATTCATTCAACCTAAGAGCGGGATATTGTTCGTCATCGCCCTGCAGAAGTGGTTCCTTCTTATCCTCAACATTGGCTGTGTCTCAACTACGATATAGTACTTTGTTCATCTCGACAGGGTTCTGTTTTAGCCTTGTATCCTTGCCTTTGACGTTTTACACTTTGGTAAGACATGCGAACATAATTTCTGGAATGCCATCTCTCTAAATCCTCGATCGCGCGCTGTTCTTGCTCTTTTTTTCTCTCTGAAAACCCGGTGTTCCTTCCTTCTTCTCTGCCTATAGAGATCAATGGCAGCTCTCGTCTTCACCTGCAGCTTAGCCTTATAAGCCTCGTTCTTGGCTGCGAGCATCTGTTGGGATTCCTCATCAAACCAAGGATTTCTTGCTAGTGAGCGTAAGAAACCTAGCACATCAGCGGCTGATCTAATGGCTTGTTGGCATCGTTGCCACTGCTCTTCGACATTCGATACGCGTTGCGCGAAGGCCTTGACAGTCTCTTGCGATTGCAGTTTTTCGACAGTAAATTTCTTCACAGTATTTCTGGTTTGTTGTGGCGTGGTGGATATCCGCATTCTTACCTTGGCTGCAACACGGTAGTTTCGAATCGATGCGAACCGCTTGGAATGTTCGGACATCCAAAATACTGGATGCGTGCCTTTTGTCTATAACAATGTAATCAATTTGGTTTACCATTCGTTGATCTGGAGACATATCCCCTTATGGATATGGAGGTGAAGAAACCGTGTGCTGGTTTTAGCGGCATTTCGTTACGTAGCGAAAACAATTAGCCTAAATCCGTTTCCAGACGTTTTGTCATGTAGGCAGTGTTTTCAACCAATACTGTTTAAGATGTCTTCTCTTACTACCTTTGCGTTAGAATCTGCCGGCATGATTTTATCATCCTTTTTCGGTTGTTGCTCATAAGTTTTGTCAATCTGCTCACTGAAACAGTCTTTCGCTATATCATCTTTCCTACTTCGCTATATCATCTTTCCTACTTCCTGAGCGCATATAAGGCTTCTAACGAATTTGGCCTTAAAGCGGATTGTTACAATGCGTGTGCTACTGCCTTGGAAACATAACTTCTTGTCTAAGTCGTATACCTTAAAGTAGTTGAGTCGAATTATCCATCTTTATTTGTCCGCCAATTTATCGGCCTTAAATTTTGAGCTAGATCGATGTAATTTGGTACACGTATTCATTTTTGCTCCCAGCAGAACAAGTGTACACATTTTTTCTTCAAACCCACTATTCAAAAAAAAGTTGTTTTTGGTCAAACGATAAAAAAAATTGTAAAAGTGTCTAAAGAAAATATTTATACAATCTGAATATTTCACTTTTTGGGGGAGTTTTTGGTGAAATTTTCAAGAATTTCGAACAAACTGTTTATGCAAATACTTTTGCAATTGTAATATGAAGATTTCGTCTTCACATAATTTTAGTCCACGCCCACTTTTTGATAGGTTTTTCTTTTAAAATTAATTTAAAGCATATGTCGTCCGAACATTTTGAGCTAGGATTGGTAAAAATAAGTAAACGTTTTAACCGCAACCAATTTTAAGGGATCCTTATTTTACCCATAGGATCGGATTGTAGGCTTTTGATGTTGTTTTTTTGGGAACACTTCCCCATTAATTTGAAACAATTTGAATCATTAATTGCGTGTACAGATACGGTTAGGCTGTACTACTTAGTAAACGCCAGTTGTTCGGTGTAGCAAAAAGAAAATAGACTCGTTGAATTTCAACGAGCGACACACTTTCAACTCAGAGACACACTCTCCATTTAACAACGACACAAACAGCGCAATACCAAAATTTTGTTACAGAACAATCTACAACAATTCTGGGCAGAAAACACCTGCAAGCATCATCTCAGGGTGCACCAGAGAAAAGTTTAAAAAAAAATATAACACCTTGGGTTTCCGGTGGCAATCCGCAGATAAAGTACAAAGGTAGATTTGTTAACATGTTCTGTCAAAGAGTTATGCAACAAGAATCACACCTACAGAGGAACTCGAAACCATCCTCAACCTGTTACCATTAGAAGTGCTCTGCGAATCTCTCAGCTTAACAACTGAAAATCGATTTGAAAGGAAAACACTGAAATTCTAAGCACATACTTTCTCACCTACATATTCTCTGACTGTAAACATCTGCAAGCAACATCTCAGGTCGCCCCTTGAAAATTTGATATAAAAAAAAATTAGTCCCGAAACTCATATTACGGAAGATACCGTCATTAGAATGACTGGACTTAAAAGCCTAGTCCATAAAAACGGCAAGCACGAAGTTTAACGTAAATCAGTGCAGCGTGAGTTATATGAGAGAAGAAAGTTCAGACATCGTTAGCACCAAATTTTTCTGTGGTTTGAATTTGCATATTCCTGATTAATTATAGCGGCTGTTTTTTTTAGTGGTTGGTTTTTCGAAAAGAGATTTGAAATTTTGTGGTCAAATCATTTATGTTCAGTTTGGTCTGCCATTTCATCATGAATAAGTTGACAATTGAACAACGCTTGCAAATCGTGCAAATTTATTTTGAAAACAATGATTCAGTTCGCTAAGTTTACCGTAAGCTCCGTCCATTTTATGGTGATATAATCGTCCATCAGAGCAATTAATTCGATTAACCATGGATCGTTTTCGCACTACGTTTACTATATGGGATAATACGCATCCGCAGAGACGTCGAACAGTGCGCACCGAAGAAACAATTGCCGCTGTAGAGCAAAGTGTTAAAGAGGACCCGCATGAATCGACTCGCCACCGTGCACAGAAATTGGAGTTTTGTTTATCAACTTTATGGAAGATTTTGCGCAAAGATCTTGGCTTACGACCTTACAAGATCCAGCTTGTGCAAGAATTTAAGCCGCGAGACCATGCAATGCGTCGTGATTATGGTGTATGGGCCGAAAATGAGATTGATCTCGATGCTGATTTTCATCGCAAAATTTTTTTCAGTGGTGAGGCTCATTTTTGGTTGAATGTCTACGTCAACAAGCAATATTGCTGGATTTGGAGTGAAGAGAATCCACATGAGACCCTTGAGACGCCATTACATCCACAAAAACTGAGTGTTTGGTGTACTCTATGGGCTGGTGTAGTCATTGGGACATACTTCTTCCAAAATGATGCTGGAGAGTCAGTGACCAGTTTAGAGCCATGACAACCGACTATTTTATTCCCAAATTGGATGACATGAATGTGGATGAGATGTGGTTCCAACAAGACGGCGCTACATACCACACAGCGCACGTCACAATCGATTTTTTGAAGGAAACATTCGATGAGCGCATAATTTCGCGGAATGACCAATCAATTTTCCACCAAGATCGTGAGATTTGACACCATTGGATTATTTTCTTTGGGAATATGTGAAGTCACTCATCTACGCCAACAAACCAGAAACTTATGTGGACTTGGATGCCAACATTCACCTTATTGCCAACATACGGCCCCAAATGCTCGAAAAAGGGGTTGAAACTTGGACCTCTAGACTTGGCTTTTCTCGAACCAGCCGCGGCGGCCACATGCCCGAAATCATATTTAATCATTAATGGCATTAAATGCATAAAATTATCCTTCCAATAAAGCCAAATTTATGGACAATTTGATTTTTTTTATTTCAAGCTCTATACCTCTAAAAAAAACAACCGATACGTATAATTTTTTTTGTTATGACGAAATGTATTATTTATGCGCCAACTATTCCTCAACTCAATTACAAATGCGTCGCACAGGTACATTTAGTTGTATTTGCAACTTAGTGAGGTACGCCTTTTTTTTCTATTCTGGTGATACATCACGCGAATAATATTGTAAATGTCAACATTCACTGGTTGTTCACATTTAACTCACACAATTTATTGAGTGAACAGATAAAAGCCTAACAAAAAGCCTTAAAAGAGCTGTCCATGTTACCTACACCCAAACTGAGTGTAATATCGAAGAAATATAATAGAAATCCATTCAACGTTCTAAAAGGAACATTTTCGAGTGTGAATTCCTGAGCTCATAATAAATATGACGCATTCAAACAACCTAGGACACAAATTACAATACAATTACCACTTATCACGCCACATCAGCGCAAAGTCCATGTCTTATTCTCGGGTCCTTAATTAGCTATTGGAAAATGTACATACACCAAGAGGACAATGAAAATCTCTACTGCCACTTGAAGTAGTCTGCTTAAGACAAAATCCAGCTGCGAAACTGGGCAGTCTCCCGCAATGCGGGTGGACATTTTCACTTACCAACTTAGTCCAATCTTTAATGATGTGTCCCACTGACAACCAAACGTATATACCCATTGACGACTAGTGACAAAGTCAATGGCCCTAGAGTAATTACACCTCCTCTTGACGTCAACGCAGGAGACATAACCACCGACGCCATGGGCAGGCCCTCAATTTTGTATTCAGGACGAAAGGGTGGATTTGTTCTTTGTTCTCGATTCAGAGAAACTGTTGTTATATGAACAAAAAAATGAGGGTGTCCTGCGTCGTCCTACATTTGCATGAAAGGTTGGATCGATATTTTCTCCCAGAACACGCCTTCGTTCGTGGTCGTAGGTATATATGGTGCGCACATCCAAGTAGAATGCGGAGATTTTTTTTTTCATGTATAAGGGCACTCAGCAAGGACATTTAAGGTGTTGTTTGAGTGATCATTTTATCTTTAGTTTGGCTTTTTTTAATAGAACGACTTTTTGGCGATGGGGGAAGTTATTTTTGGGATAACTGCGGAGTAATCTAAAAAACGGTGTATGTTGCAAGTGCAAATTAAGCAACTTTGGGCTCAACAACATTTTTGGTGGGGGTCGTGACCCTTTTGAGTGGTATTCATATTAAAGGGTGAGAAGAGGTAGCTACAAATTGAAGGCTTGTGTAGGACAGACGGCAGAGTACTTTTTTTTAATGGTAATTTGAATCCTTAACGCGAAGTTTAATCTAGGTAAACGTTTGTTGGTACAATAAAAGCCTTGAAGCATATTGATTATTACCGTACATCAGTCGTCCCAAAAGGAAGCTGCAAAGTGTAATTTTACGGGATGTACTTAAAGTGCTTATGTTTTCAGAAAAAAAATGTTTTGAAGAGAACTAGTAGTCAGATCCTAGCAAACAAAATAGAGGTATTAAGTTAGGTAATAACAATAATAAGGGCTGCAATGACTGTTAGACCAACCAGACTTGATTCATTTTGATTCAACGTGGTCCAGAAGGTTTCTTACTTACTTACTTAAGTGGCGCTACAGTCCGGAATCAATCTGGGCCTCAACCAACCTCTTCAATTAGCCCGGTCCTTAGCTAACTGCCTTTAGTTGCGCACTCCAAGTTTGTTGAGGTCGTTTTCTTCTTCTGCGCGCCACTTAAAGCGAGGTCTTTCTCTACTGCGTCCGACGTCTGGAAGGGAATCGAAGCCTCTGCGAGCCGAAGAATTGGTGTCCATTCGTTCTACATGTCCTAGCCATCTTAAACGTCCAATGCGAAGTTTTTTGACCAAAGGCATGTCGCTGTACAGCTCGTATAGTTTTTGTTTGAATCTTCGTCTCCATATTCCGTCAACGTAAACGGGACCAACGATTTTTCGAAGAATTTTTCTCTCGAACCGACGAAGGATTTTCTCATCCGCTTTTGGGACGGTCCATGCTTCAGATAGGATCTCCTTAGTAGTGCGAGTGAGGGCTTAACTACTGAATTGCCCAATAAAACAGCGGTTGGCAAGAATAATTCTTCGTTTAATTTATGACGAGGTCTTGTTGTAAAAATTAACAACGGAGACGAGATAGACAAAGTCCCTTACTACCTCAAAGTTATATCTGTCAATTGTGACGTTCTGTCCGATTCGTCGATGTACTTACTCTTGCCCTCATTTACAGCTAAACCAATTTTTGGCGCTTCCCTTTCTATGAAAACGTGGCTAAGACATCACGTTGAGTCCTACCAATAATGTCAATATCGTCGGCGCTTGCTAGTGGTTGCACCGGTTTTTTGAAAATTGTACCTCTGATGTTTGCTCGGGAGTTTATATCTAGAGTGTTTTTAAGGTTTTGTAACAGAACCAAGATATATTCCATATATTTTTTTCGGCTATAGCATGTGGCTAAAATTTGTTGGACTCCTCTCCGCATCCTTTCTGCTAAAAGGGTAAAGCTGAATATTTTAGATGAGATGTATGATGGAAAGAATTCATTATTATTCTAAGACATTGTTGTTTGACAGAAAAAGATTCCGTCTGTTAGGAATGTTGTTCTACTTATTCAAAAAACCTTAACTAAGACAGCGGAGGAAAATCTCCATATTATCCATAAATGAATAACGCCTATACAACAGAAGAGTGACGCACAAACACTCATATGTAATTTTTTCAAACAATCTTGTGTAATTTCCAAAAGCTTAGCAAATAAAACAAACCCCTACAAATTGTAATTCAAATCGACTGCATGCCAAGTAATTACTCAATTGTTAAACATTTCCGACAAAGAAGCATCCGGACACTTGAAAAATTCGTGTCATCATTGTCGCCTCACATTTCAAATGTGCAACAACACGCATAATGTTCAAAACAAAAACTCTAAGCACAATTTACTCGAAGCAAAAAAATCTGCCAACTACAACAAATTGTTTAAATGTTTCGGGAGAACTGTCAGTTTACTTACAGACCTGACACGAACAACAGACTTTGTCCAGCGCAGCAAATCTTTTCCAAAACGCAGAAATTTACCGCCACCGCGCGCCGCCGCACCGCTCCGGTTGTTGGCAAGGCAAATTATCAATTTGTCCACTTGCGATGTAAATGTAGTCGCCAGTGACTATAATATGTCGGGTACGAGTAGCTCTACAAGATCTACAAGTTGAGCAAAAAGATTTGATAAAATGTTTGCACTCTCGACAACGCCAGCCGCCATCCGGCCCGAGATTACTCAATTAGTTCGCACTTCGCCTTGGAGGCGCTTTGTGAACAGTTATGGTGGATCCATAAGTGACCGGGTCACATCACGACGAAGAGGCTCTAGCAAGATGATTTGTTTTGCTCGCTCTTCATGTGAGAAAAGGCGAAGGCGGACAGTTTGACACTTCGGAGAGGATTTCATTAAATGGAATTAAAACGATGACAACAACAGCGACGACATCGACAACAAAGGCCACTATGAATGATGATAAACCCTGCTCGCCTGATTTGTATCTGCATTCGTGTGCAAGTATCTGCGTTTCGAGCCGTAACTATTATTAATAAAATTGTTTTTTGTTCTGGTCAAGGTTACTGTGTGGAATGATATGATACAGATGCGAGAATACAACTGTGATATTGTTCGCCTACTGACAGCCTGACGAAGTGACGGAGGTCATTAATTCACTTTTGAACAGACGAAGAGCTGTAAGTGGATCTGAAGATTTATGTGCGAGGGTGAGATTCATTTTTATTAACGCTGATAGGGATTTCTTCGGTGGACTGGATGACAAAAGAGGGATTTCCTTGTTTGGGTTAATTTGGTGGACATGGATGTAATAAAATTCCAACAGAGAATCTGTTTTGCGCAGATCCATAAAATTCAATCCGATTTATATAATCCCCGGGTTGTGTATTGTCGTGAACGGCCTTATTGCTTCAAAGTGGGTAATGGAATAGGATTTAATATGAGCATTGTATATCATGAACAAGGATGTAAGCTTTAAATGCTTTAAAAAAACACCGATGGGACATTTGCCGCCGTTTGTAAAATCTATGCCACTTCTCGGTAGGAATATATTTACATTATGGAGCACCTGTATTTACGTAGATTGCAGCATGATAGTGCTCCAGAAATAAGGCAATACTGATTCTACATTAGGGTAAAGCATTGTACTTCTCAAGCTTAAAAAATGGTTTCTCCAGATTTGGGATCCTGCATATATCCAGTTTGATGAGACCACGACTATTAAAAGTCTTTCACCCTTTGAGCGGTTAAGTTGAGCTTCTAGATTAAAGGTCGTCAGCTAAAAGTCCGTTAACCAATGTAAAAGTAGACAAAAGTTTCTACTTGTGCGCGCCACTGGCGGGGTCTTCCACTACTGTGTCCGACGTCTGGCTGGGAATCGAAGACTCTGCGAGCCGGAGTATTGGTGTCCATTCGTTCTACATGTCCTAGCCATCTTAAACGCCCAATGCGGAGTCGTTGACCAGGGGCATATTGGTATCGAATATGTCGGTGAGGACGTTTCCGACCCTGATGGAGCAGCGAGAATTCTCCATCATCATCCTACACAAGCGGAAGAGTTTGGGCGTTATGCCAAAACTAGACATAGCTCTGTGTAGTTTGTCTCTATAACTGCTGTCGTATGCGGGTTCAAAATCGATGAATAGGTGGTATGTATCGAAGTGTAAAATTTGATCTGTTGTAGACTGACCTGGCCTAAAACCTCACTGATAAGGGCAGAACAGGTTGTTGGTAAACGGTTTCAGGCGTTCACATATTACGGCAGATAGGATTTTGAAGGCAGTAGACAAAGTTCCTGAGGTAAAATTTCACGGTCTAACGAATTTCGTTGGAACCTTTCATCAATGCTGTAGGGAGTATGTAACTCATAACCACCAAGAACTATAGTTTTCAATTGATGACAGTATTCCCTCTTGTGATTCTTCACTTTGGACTTTAAAATTTCAATCCAATCAATTGTGTAAAATGTGGCAATTCCCAGTCTCTGATTGTGATGAGGATGCCTTTCCTCTTCTAGTCACGATTGCCCCAAAGTCTATGTGGTTACATTGGCATTTAAGTAAAGTGCGTTTCTTCCTATAGATTTATTTTCTCAGTAATGTACACAAGTAACATGAACCCTTGAATATTGTTATTTTCTTTGGTTTTTTGTCACTTAGACCTCGAATGCTCAACTCCTGTAGGTGATAACATTCCCAGGGATATACAGATCATAGCAGTGGAAACTACAAGGTGTCCGCCGAGAAGGTATACTACTTTGTTTGTTTATAAGTTTTGATTAAATGCAAGAGAATTGATCTTATATTGATAAATGTTTTGCTTAATGTCGACAATTATGTATGGAATACAATATCAGATAAATGTCCGCCTCTGTTAGTCTCACAAATGCCAGCCCTTTTGAGCACATTTTTCATTACATTCTCACACATTTCACGCGGTATTTCATTAATTTCATCACGAATATTTTGTTTGAGTTGCTCAAGAGTTTCTGGTTTGTTTGCATAAACCTTGCTTTTCAGATATCTCCACAAAAATATGTCCGGAGCAGTCAAATCAGGCGACCGTGGAGGCCAATCAACATCACCATTTCTTGAAATAGCTTGTGGAAAGAGGTCTCGCAGTAATTCCATTGTAATCCTGGCTGTATGCGATGTGGCACCATTTTGTTGATACAACATGTTAATCAAGCTCAAAGCATGCAGTTGTGGCGTTAAAAAGTTTTCAATCATATTACGATATCGCTCACCATTCACAGTTACCGTTACACCGTTTTCATTTTCATAGAAGTAAGGTCCAATGATTCCTCCTGACCAAATTGCACACCAGACTGTAACTTTTAATGGATGCAAAGGTGCCTGATGAATAATTTGAGGGTTTTCCATTGCCCAGAACCGACTATTCTGTTATTCACATATCCATTCAAATGAAAATGTGCATCGTCACTCATTATGATTTTTTCATGAAAATCGGAATTGTCATGGGCTAGCTGTAACATCCTAATGGCATATGTACGGCGGCGCAAATGGTCTTGTGGAAGAAGCTCTGGTGTCAACTGAATCTTAAATGGAAACAAATGCAAATCCTTGTGCAAAATTGTGGCCAAAGTTGTTCTTTGAAGACCAAGCTCCTGAGCACGGTGTCGAATTGAGTTTGATGGGTTGTTTTGATCACTACCTCGAGCAGCAGTAATGTTTTCAGCAGATCTTGCAGTACGTTGTGACCCATGCTTTGGCCTACAGACCCTCTTTCTTCAAAATCATTCACTACACGTGAAATAATGCGTTTCGTTGGCACGTTGTTTCTCCCAAAAAATTCACGTAACTTTCTCATCGTGACAGTAATCGATGATTGATGTTGATAAAATGATTTAACGATTAAAACACGTTGGTTTATCGAATATTTTTCCATAATGAATTTACCACGTGTCTACTTCACGACAACCAAATATGAACTGTTAAGACTAATGTTTACCAAAATGGCGGCAAAACAAAGTAGTATACCTGCCCGCGGACACCCTGTATTATAAATATAGATATAGACGATAAATATAGAGGTTACATGTTGTTGCAATGATCATCTATTTCAATTGTGATAACTGGTAGATGGATGGAATTTTCGGATTCCTATCAAGAAAAAGCTAGGCCCTGGATACTTTTTGGCAACTACGTCACATGTAGGGCCTCAAACCAGGTTTCTCCATTAATTTGTGTGTTCGAAGTAATATTTTTTGACATAAAGATTGGGACTCAAGTTTAAATCCGATTCGAAATGGAAAATTTAGAAGCTTCTCATGACAGCTGTAAACTGTTGGACAAGAAGTAAGGCAGGCCACTAGGCCATTGGGCCCTAATTAGACAATTTTTAAAAATGACACTTACTCGTATCACTATAAGAAAATCCTATTTAAGACCCTGGCGATCGCAGTTCAACTTAACTGCGCTGAAACATGGACAGAGGTTAAAGTTGTTCTGAAAAGGGCTGTTATGGGCTATGAAGAAACCTCCTTATTAGTCGATGACAAGGATATGTAAGGCCCATACCTCAGTTCGCAAACAAACTCATAGAACATACCGTCCCGTGACGTCAGTACATTCATTTTATATTTCTTTTCTCCGCAGATATATGTAACACTATTTCGGCGTCATTTCCTTTATGAACTGAATAAAAAATTAAAATTTTCCAAAAAAAAAACCGAAAAGTATTTTAAACCATCTCGAACACGCTCTTGGAATCATTAAAAAACGTTTAACAGCCTATGAAAAATGTTTTCTAGTCAAAATGATTAAGTGTGTACAGGTCTTTAAATGTAATTAATTATTCCGATGTCATTTTGTTGGTTTTGATTTTTTAGAATTGTTTAAATTAAAAATAAAATGGCTTAATATTTATTAATTTGTTTATGTTGTTTTGGTAAATTTTGTTTTTTTTTTTTATCTCATTAACGCAATTTGAAAAGTGATGCATTGCGAAATGTTTGCCAATAATAAACGTCAGACAAAAAAAAAGTACGGTTATGTTATTATTTATGAGAATTTAGATAGAAAATTAAAAAATTTAAGAACAATCAGAAAAATTCTCTAATAAAAATAATTCTTTTTCCGATGTTTTTTTTTAAATGTCTTAAAACATTTTTAATAAATATTATTGAATTGACTAGCTTAACCATGTTTTGCTTGCTTAACAACTACACTAAATGTGTGGTATTTTAATATTTAAATGTCTATTACAGCAACTTCGAGGAAAAAAATATAAAAAAAACATCAAACACATTTTTTCTCAAGTGGTTTTCAATTATGAAACTTGTTTAGCAATTCCAGAACAAGTTCACAGTGATAGCAAATAGCGAACTTGTATCTATAGTATCGTCACAACGATAACAACTTATCACAATCGGAGATTTTTATTTCACATTTTTCACGATGATAAGGCAATAAAAAAAAACATTGCATGGGTAGAGAAAGTGAGTTTTTTTCCACAGAACAATTTTGTTTTCAAAGGGATTTGAGGGACTGCCATTAAAAAGGATTCAGTGAATCTAAATTGCTACCCAAGGTAATGTGAAGCCTTTTTGCAATACAATGATACGTGAAAGTATGGCTTCCAGCGACAGCAGAGCAATCAAAGATCGAGGTTCACTAAGGCAAAGATTGAGAAATTCCCAAGAATTTCAGTCAGGAAGAATTTTGTAAATGTCGCACATAAGGCGATCAAATTGTAAGCAAGATTTTATGAATATCGAAGACTGCGAGCCGAAAGGCATGCGGCATTGATTATAACGGGTGTTTTATTTTTAGAGGTTAACTTTTCAAATAGAGATAAAACTGAGATTTTGTGGTCAAATTGGGCAACTCTAATGTCATTTATGTTCAGTTTGGTTTGCCATTTCATCATGAACAAGTTGACAAATGAACAACGCTTGCAAATCGTACAAATTTATTTTGAAAACAATGATTCAGTTCGCTAAGTTTACCGTAAGCTCCGCCCATTTTATGGTCGACATAATCGTCCATCAGAGCAATTAATTCACCGTGCACAGAAATTGGAGCTTTGTTCATCAACTTTATGGAAGTTTTTGCGCAAAGATCTTGGCTTACGACCTTACAAGATCCAGCTTGTGCAAGAAGTAGAGCCGCTAGACCATGCAATGCGTCATGATTTTGTTGTGTGGGCCGAACATGAGATTGATATCGATGCTAATTTTCATCGCAAAATTTTGTTCAGTGATGAAGCTAATTTTTAGTTGAATGGTTACGTCGAAATTTGCCACATTTGGAGTGAAGAGAATCCACATGAGACCCTTGAGACGCCATTACATCCACAAAAGACTGACTGTTTGGTGAGCTCTATAGGCTGGTGGTCTCATTGGGCTATACTTTTCCGAAAGGATGCTGGAGAGTCAGTTAACGTTAATGGAGACCGATGTAGAGCTATGATAACCGACTATTTTAATCCCGAATGTGGATGAGATGTGGTTCCAACGAGACAGCGCTACATGCCACACAACGCACATCACAATCGATTTATTGAAGGAAACATTCGATGAGCGCATAATTCGCGGAATGGACCTGTCAATTGGCCACCAAGATCGTGTGATTTGACATCATTGGATTATTTTCTTTGGGGATATGTGAAGGGGACTAGGAAGCCAACATTCGTGGCGTTATTGCCGGCATATAGCCCTAAATGCTCGAAAAAGTGGTTGAAAATTGAACCTCAAGACTTGGCTTTATTCGAACAAGCTGCGGCGGCCACATGCCCGAAATCAGATTTAAACATTAATGGCATAAACTTATCGTTCCAATAAAGCCAAATTTATGGACATTTAAACAATTTTCTTGTATTTTATTTCAATTCGAAGTTCTATAGTTCTCCAAAAACAAACACCCTTTAGCTGTCATCAAAGACTACGAATATTAGGATGCGGGTTCGTTGTTTCGATCTTACTCAGGACTAGAGTAAATATGTATTATTAAATATTCTTAAATATCGGGACCATAGAGGGAATTACATCTAGCTTCTCCATTCATTTGCATGTGCGAAGTATTTTTAGTTTTTGGAACAAATAATGGGCCCTTACTTTTAATGCTTATTCCGAATGGCAAGTTTTAGAATATAAATAACTACCAGTTAATGTACCCTAAAAGCAATTTACTTAAAGCCGGTAAGTAATACCCTGGCTATGATACGGATCATAGATATATTTTGAAACATCAGCTTAATATGAGCACAATATTTTACGACCTTCTGAACCAAACATGTTGAAAATACGTTTTCAAAAGACCAAGAAGAAAACATCTTTGAAGAGTTTGTTGGAAAACACTGCGCGAAAGAATCAACAGAAAATAGCTTTTGACTAATAGCAGCACTAAGTTTCCACGACTTTGAATCCACAAAACAGCCTGGCGATTTCAATATATCCGTATATGAACCAAATTGACCATGTGTTTATAGAGTTAGATAAAGTCGCTTTACTACCTTAAAGTTATATATGCCATTGGTAAAGTTCTGCCCAATTCGTAAATGTTGTGTGTCGTTTCTTGTTGACGGCTTATACTTGGTCTTACACTTTTCTACTTTATTTTGCCGATTCGTTCTTTGCATTAGCAGACGTATGTGTGACATCCCATTGAGGACCCGACCATTTATGTCAACATCGTCGGCGTTTGCCAGTAGTTGCACAGATTTATGGAAGATTCTAGTATTGAGAATTCATTTAAAGAAGTCTAATGAGGATGCATTTAAACCACTTTTTGGCATCAAATGTTTTGGTGTGGTCGAAAATTCTATATCGCCATCCTGCACAGACAGACCAAAACTGGACATAACTCTGCATAGGTTGGCTCTAAAGATCCGGTCGAATGTCTCTTTGATATCGATGAATATGTGATGGGTATCAGTTTGTACTTTTTGAGTTTTTTTCCAGGATCTGCTGAAGAGTTAGGGGTTATTTATTTCCCACTTGCGCCATACTGGTAAGGGCCGTTCTGATTCTTGACGAACGATTTTAGGCCTTCACGTATTAAGGCAGGCCCATTTTGAAGAGACCTATGCCTCTAACGTTTTCGCAGTTTAGAGGGCCTCCTCCGCCAAACCATGCCAGAGTTACATACATTCTTCAGGCATACTTTCTTCACAACAAATTTCGCTAATGAGTTGGCGTATGTTACTTAATTTGGGACAGGTGGATGGTAGTTTTGGTAACGATTGCAAATTATTGAAATTTATTATAAAAATTCGTACTCTGTGAAAAATGTGCACCGTTTGTTGCGACCATATTATGGCGACCAGTGATGGCTCACCGGATACGTAAATAAGCGAAACTGTTGAACAGCCATATGTCATACAAGAGTTACCGATGCATCCCGAAAAAACGACAGTTTGGTGGTGTTTATGGGCTAGTGGCATCATCGGTCCATTTTTCTTCAAAGACGACCGTAGAAGAAACGTTACCGTCAACGGCAAACGATATCGGGCCATGAAACGCGAATTTTTTGTTGCCCCAGTTGGCTGAGTTGAACTTGGTTGACATGTGGTTTTATCAAGCCGGTGCCACACAGCTCGTGCAACAATGGGAATGTTGAGGGATGAATTTGGTGAGCAGCTTATCTCTCGAAATGGCCCTGCGAGGTGGCCGCCAATATCATGGGATTTAACGCCTCTTGATTATTTCTTGAGGGGTTATGTAAAGTCGTTAGTCTATGTGGACAAGCTGAACACAATTGAAGCCTTACAGGATAACATACCACGCGTAATTCGTGGAATACAGGCGGAAATGCTAGAAAAAGTGACATAAAATTGGACCTTCCGGATGGACAATTTTTACATAAAGTTATCTTTAAAACGTAAGTCCTTTTTATCGATTACAACAAAAATTTTGAATATTTGAGTTTAAGAGTTTTATTCGATTTAAAAAAAAACTACGCTTACACCCGATAACAATAAAATGAAAACCACATGGTAGTGAGTAAGTTAGGTGTAACAACGATTCTAACTTTTAAGGGCGACAGCCCCTGGCAATTTCTGTTGGGAAATTTGTTGCCACTTAGTTCGAGAGCACTCAACAAAAAAAGTTTTCACAACGTTCCCTCAATGATGTGCATTAATCAATAGAATACCTAATCTCGGTCAGCATTATTCCTAGAGTTAAAGCGACCTTATTACTGTCGATTTGTATTGATCATAAGTACCAAATTCTAGGTATATAGCCAAACTTCGAAACTACAAATAAAGTATATACATCTGACAAGACACCGTAGCAAATTTATAAGGGTGTGCTGAATCACTTACTTGGCTAAAAGACAGCTCACTTTAAAAATTCACCTACCAACTCCGATTCCTAGCATTAATTAAAACCCGAACCACTGGAAAAAAAGAACATACTAAAATCAATCAGCCAGTCTCAAATGAATCCCACCCGAAATGACTAATAGACCAACAATGGCTGAGGCTCTTCGAAAACCCCCTTCCCAGAGTTATACTATGATACCATCATTCCACCACAATGACGCAATAATTTTCTAAAATCGATATCTTTTCCCCATCCCGTGACTAGGCTAATCCCAACATCATTAGAAGGGCGGCATACGGCAACCCTCTTGTGTCATTTCAATGCTGTTGCACATCTGCAAACTCTGTCACAGTCACAGATTCACCAGATAAGAGCAGGAAAGATGCACTGGAAGGTAGATGGGTCAACCTTCTTCTTCTCTTCTCTATTTTGCAACGCAAGTAAAGACAGCAAACCAACACCATTAACATGTTTGGTAATGTTAATGTCAATGCAATGGAACATGGAAGTCTATTGGAACAGAAAACTACATCCAATTAGAAAACAAAACAGTAAAAACAACAACGACGAAAAAAAAAATTGCGAGAATTTGCTGAATCTCCAAGAAACCTGTCAGAACCTCATGCATTCATCTCTTTCACTCGCATTGGATTAGATTTTGTTTTATGCTTTCGTTAGCCTTTACCCATTGACAGCTGTGAATGCATGCAATATACACATAGCTAGGCATTGAAATATAATTTAGGGCGCTGCACACACATAGCTGCACACACACGGGCCAACCGAAATAAACAAAAAGAAGAGAAAAAAATGCAAATAAGAATAAGGAAATCCGATAAGACTTACATTTTATTCAATTAACCGGTGATAATCGACGGTAATATCTTCAACTTATTCCAATCGCGTTAGATGATCAATTGCACAGAGTTTCACACGCGAGAAAATGAAAAAAAAAATATTTTTTCTTGTCGATATATTTGCAAAGGAATTTTTTTTTCTTCTTTTGAACACACGTATTTCTGTTAGGGAAATTTAATTTACAGCACAGTGGTAGATATTCACAAACTTTTCATTTATAGGCATGGACAGGGGATGAGAAATCGATTTTTTTCTGCTTTTTAGGCCTGAACACACTTTAAAACAGTAGTTCTTCAAAAAAAAAAAAATTGAAATAACTCCTTTCTCTGTGGATTTCGTAATGAAATCGACTGGTGTACGAATAAATTTGGAAAATTCACAAACTCACTTATTTTTTGCAGTAAAACGAACTGGGTATCTTTTTTTTTTCTTCAAGAAACTACTTTCGATGGAGTCGTTCTCTTTTTCACTTCGAATTTCGCACTTTTCTCGGTACCGACTAAAATTTACCTTGCGGATACTGTGACGGCGCGCATTCCAATAATCTAAGTTCTCTGTTCTCAGTTCTGTTGGGGTTATATTTTTTGTGTGGATGCGGGAATTGGACGTATATAGCGCAAGAGATGTTTATGGGGAAGTGTGTGAGTGAACAGATGGAAGGAATTATAGGGGACATTTTTGTTGTTTTATGTTCATTCCAGTGAGGGTGCCTTGGAAAGGGAAATAATTTTTGACATTTATTAGTAGGTTTTTTCGTGGAGAGTTGTGCGAGGTGGAGACTTGCGGCATTTTAAGTGTTGCTGTGGTAGTGTCTTTAGTGTTTTGGTAGTTATTTATTTTGTAGATTATTACAACTCGTTCTCACTGAACAAAAAAGCTCATTTCGGCGTTAATTTTGCAATACGATTTGCAATGCGATTAAATTTTCCATAAAAAAAAACAAATTTCCGCAATATAATACCATTACATTTGTGGTAAATGTGGTTTCAAATATGAAAAAATAAGATGTCAAACAACCAACAAGCCCTTATCATTGGAATGGAACAGCTAAAATGTAAAATTTAAAATTAATATGACAGAAAAATGAGGAGCTATTGTAAATATGTAAACATTGGAAACTTTCTCCCAACAAATGTCATTTTTTTCTCGAGTATTTGCGGCATTTATTTTGTTCAGAACCTCCTCGGAGTATTCCATTATTATGTAAGGGTCGACAATATATGAAAACCGGAACCGATTTACCAACGAATCTTTTAGTTGGCATTATTTGTCATATAATTAGCTCTATTTTTTAGCAACACGAGAATCACTGTTTTTGAGTTGACCACATATTAAGTTATTTAAATACATTTTAAAGCATTTGGAATTATTGAATTTCCGTTTTACGTTAACGTTTTTTACGTTTTACTTTTTTGTTTGTTGACAATAAAAATGTCATTTATAAACTGTCACAGAAAATTCGGAAATATAGCAAATTGTGAAACGCAATTCGAAAACTTAGTGAAAACACTTATTGGTGAATTTGGAAATATGCTCATGTCAGCTTCAGTGAGAACGTAGTATAACAGTACGTTTTCATTGAGTTGAAATTTGTTATTTCAGACCAAATATGAACGATGCATGGTTGTGTCAAAAGACGTAAAGAATTTACAAGGCTTGTAAAAATTATATAAAATTCTAGTACTTTCGGTGTTTTATTTTGTTGTTATTTGTAAGTGAACACCGAAAGAGAAGAATGTCGAGCCCCGTAATAAAAAAAGAGATGCTAGTATCGGGATTCTGCATATTTTAAAAGCACTGTGTAAATTAGGGGTTTATTTTCATTTGCAGATACTTGATCAACATTTAATTGAAGAAAAAATACAACTGTGGACACAAATACTTCAAAGGCTAAACGGGAGGAGATTCTCTGTTACGTGTATGTGTGTTTTTTTGTATTTATAGGAACGAAAGCTAAATACTCTGATTGATATATTCCTGTCACTATTGGCGTTTTCCATTGGTAAACCCGGATCTTGATATGAAATTTGATCTTTTTTGCTACCAATGGAACACGGTTTCAGATTGACCTTATTTTGTCTTTGTATTGTTGTAATTCCGTATCAGTGACAGAGAAAAAGAAAGTAAACTTTACTTTCATTATCTCTGCTGTCGGCGTAGCTGTGAACTTTCAAGTCACACAGCCTTTTTGTTTTTGATTTAACTTATATTTCACATCGAACTGCTACAGTTTTTATAGTTAATAAAAGTTTTCCACAAACGAAATAGTATTATATAAAAACGAAAACCACTCTAGCCAAACTGACAGCTATAATTAGTATTAGTGTTTGTGCAAGGCCGAAAAATCCAGATCTGCAAAATTGATCTGAATTGATCTGAGATGAAAAAAAAATAATTTTTTGCCCAATGAAACACAACAACTGTCTAAATTGGTCTTTTGATAGATCTTGAGCAAAAACATGATTGAATGGAAACGCCATATGTAATTAATGTATTTTGGAATCGGAATGACGTTTCAGCGGAGGAGTCAAAAGAATTTTGGAGCAAGCAAGGTACATATCATCGAGCAAACGCCGAGTGGACCTTCTACTTTTGGGTTTTAATATGAAAATGTTGCTTATGCCCTTCAATTCTGAGGGAATTGTTTCCCTTGTCAGCAATCAGGCCTATCAAGAACAAATTTTCACGGGAAACTTTTCTGATTCAGCAATCTGATTTGCATTCAGCAATCAATTTACATTGCTGAGTGGGAATAACTTCTTGGGAAAAATAATTCCCGATAACCATTACTAGTAGACAAAAACACAAAATAGATGTACAAATAATTCTGAATAGAAAAATTGTCGTAAATAAATCTTCAAACGGCTCTTGGCAACCTATATGTGAAAATCGATTATAGAAATCGATTTTGCGCCTAAGTAAGGCTTTCTTCAAAATGGGTGTTTAAACTATTTTGCTTTTGGTCTGTGTACGATTAGCGGACTGGCAGTGAATTGACTGGACATACCGGGACATTGGCTATATTTTAGTTTTACCAAGTTAGCTTTGCCGATGCACATAAGATGGAAAATGACTGACGAAGCAAGTTGATAAATAAATGTTCCCGGGAAACTGTTCCCGTTCTGATTTACATTGCTGAAAAGGGAAATTTTATTCGCGATGGGCCTGATGGGCACTCATATGTAAGTGAAACAACTATTTTTTCTTTGAACTAGTATTCCTTCAATATCGATAGTCCACACTTTCGATAGTTTGCAAAATGCCTTCGAAAAAACACGATTGAAAAAAATATGCGATATGCAAATCTTATCGAAACAAAAAACCTCCTTAAGCCTTGTTTTACACTTCACCCAATATTTTATTGCACATTCATTCTTCCCAATAGCTGGCTTTTCTAAATACTTGCTTATGTCCCCGATTGTGTTACTCACTTGTGTAGGTGTATTTGGATGCCTATCAAGTTCATTTAAAAATGACAATAAGTCGTTGGAGTTTTGATCCTGAATATGTCTTAATGTTGATGGCTCTAGCTCTTAAAGTGGTGGTATTTTTTTGAGTGATGTTCAGGCCTATAGCGAATAAATTTTCAAGGGAGTTTTCCTTTTGTCAGGAATGTAAATCACACTGCTAAATGGGAACAGTTTCCCGGGAAAATTTATTCGTGATAGGCCTGGTTAAGTTAGTTTTGAGGCATAAGCTTTTTCCAACCACTGTGAAGGTCTTTTGATTCTTGGATCAAGTATTGTTGCCAGTACTGCTAAACTGTATGGTTTTAGCCTTATAGTGACATGTTTAGAATAGGTTACCACGGGTGCCAGCGTTGCGCCTACAAACTCAGACCAGAAAGGTCCGTTCTGGTACCAAGTGGTCTGTCGACTTTCCCTATATTGGTTTGCCTAATTGAACCATTCAGAATCAGAGCTGCCTGTATTTCATAGAAATTTTCCGACAGTTATATAAGCAAGCTGACAGCTCATGTAGATTATCATATAAGTAGTTTCCTAGATGAAGTTTTCTTTTGTTGGAGAGAGCTGAACAAAAGCAGAGAAGGTGAGAACTACTTTCTTTCTCTTCTTCATCCAAGCAGCTTCTACAGAAATCATTGGTAAAGAGTTTAAATATTTTTGTGTTTAGGCCTATAGGGAAGTTTTGGTGCGCAGATTTGGTCTGTTCAACATTATCGAGCAGATGGAGCGCTTCTGATTATATTTTGCCCAGATATGATAGGGGCATACCTATCATATCCACTGGCGGTAGAATATCAAGGGAAGTGCCCCGTTTGGCTAGCTTATCTTGCACCTTGCAGTTCCCTGGTATATATCTGTGTTCCAGCACCCAAAAGAGTTGAGTGGTAAAATGCTCTGCCATCTCATTAAGAGATAGTCGGCATTCGTGGGCAAAGCTTCTTTAATTGACATAATTTCCGCATTGAAAATGCTGCAATGATCAAGAAGGCGAAAAGATATGCTTAGGTTAAGCATCTCGGAGAAAACACACTCCACCCACTCCTGATTCTGTTTTAGACCCATTAGTATAGATGTGAATCGAATTATTGTCTCCGATCTTATCCGACTCTCATTCCAGGCGAATGGATGGTAGTCCTGGAGTTATGCTCAAAACTAAGTTGGGTAGTGGTGTGGTCGGTGTTTTCTGTAAAGGTGATTCAGTATCTTTGTGTGCTCTCCCTGATTGGGTGTACATTGTGACGAGGCTCTCAGCCTCACAGTTGCACAATCTGCGGTCTGTTTGTCTTAGATGTCTAGGGGGTTGTTCTTAAAGATCTACTAAAGCTGATTTCTTTTAAATTTTACTGGTAGGTTGCGTTTGGAGACTGGTTCTTAAGCTGTCCACCAAACTAAGACATACAGGAGTACCGGTCTAATGATGAACCCGTAAAGCCAGAGAGAGATATGTGGTTGCATACACCCTTTCCTTTCTATTGCCTATTTATATGTATATAAGGCAGCGTTAGTGTTCTTAAAGCGAAATTGGATATTGGCTTTCTAGGGCTGTTTCTTGTCAAAGACAAGACCCCCGTACTTGGCTGGTTCTACGAACTTGAGGCTAACGGCATTGAGTTTTGGAGGATAAGTGAACGGGACTTTGTATTTTCTGCTAAATAGTACCAATTCGGTTTTTTTAGCGTTCGCGGCGAGGCTGCATCTGGCGGAGAGCACAGAGAATAAATTTTGTAATGGCTCTTCAAGGGAATAAAGGTATTTTTCCGATTCAGCTATTGCCACATCATTTTCGTAGGCAATCACCACGCTACTTACTTCGCTTTTTACAATACTAGTACGGAGGTGTATATCAATAAATTTTTTCTAAGTTCCTGTTTTGAGGATGAATAACGTCTTCTATTTCCGTCCATGCCTTTGCAATGTGCAGTAACCGCAACTGGTCATGATGGTTAGAAGCCAATAAAGTTAGAGCTCCGTAGGTATGGTGCCATCTGCTCTAAGGGAATTTAAATAGTTTTTGTGTTTTCCTCTGGAAATGAATTCACTGATATGTGTAATGGATGTACTAGAGGTGTTTGATTCAGCACCCGTGTAGGGTGACAGGAGCTACCAATGAGTTCAATGGTTTTTCCGGTATATTCCGAAGTGTAAAGATTTTATCAGTCAATGCGATTCGGAAACCCAGACTGACACACTCCTTAAACATTTTGAGGACTCCCGATTACATGGCATCAGTTGGAGAACATTTAAAACTTGTTTTCGGTATACATTGTCGGCGTCCGATAACCGAATAACCGATAACACCATTTTTGTATATACAATTTTTTTTTTTATTTTTACTTTTGGAATATAAAAAATCAGTAAAATCTAAAAATTTGTTCATTAAATGCCGTGTCTAAATTTATGAGTACATTCTCAGTATGGGTGTGTTTAACTAGAGGTAGAGTCTTATTTATATTACGGCGGTTTGTTTCCTATGAGAATATCATGTTGCACATTTCATTGTTCTTTTGATTTAAAGCTAACGTGCTGGCGGGCAATTTATGTCCAACCTTTGTTGTAACCTTCTTTGTGTAGGGATATTCGTTTGTCAGCGAAACTGTCTTTTCATGTGTGTGCCTATTAGGAAACGACAAATTAACTTTCCTTAATTGAAATTGTAATACCAAGAAAGACTCACCATAAGACGGTTTCAGGTCGTCCCAGTTGCATGCACAGCTTGATGTCCGAATAGAAATCGATGTTAGCGAGGAGTGTTATCTTTGGTTCGTTAGCGAGTGAGAATGTGTTTCCCAACCTTGCAAATGAAGTTCCCAAGATCATCGTTCCAACGACACCGGTACCAGAACTGGAGGAAATACCATTATAAAAGTAAAAGGCAAATAATTAAATCATACGTACTTTTGATTGATTTGCGTATTAGCGTTGCGATTCCACAAGCTAAACGACACCTGTCCATTGAGATCGATTGAGCGCGCGCCGAATACTCGAAGGTAGACGGTGGCTCCACTGGACAACATCACGTAATGCTCGTGATCTTGAACGAGGGTAGTTGCAAGGAAGGCTGGTGTGGGATCGGATGCTGTTCCACTCCATACATGACCCATAAGCTCGGATTGACCATTAAAAAATACCAAAGGACGTAGGAGAACACCTTGTACAGAGATCTCCATACCAGCCGTGGCTGGACTGTCATCAACCTCCTCATCATCGTCATCACTCCCCCCAACAAAGGACGAAAGACCACTTGTATATAGACCAAGCTTAAAAGTGCTTAACTGCTCTCTGCCGGCTGTCAAAATCAATTCAACGCTTCCTCTCTTAAGCACTCCATTGCTAATCTCCTGAGTGCTTAGAAGGCTTTCGTTAAACGCAGGCGCTCGCGATAAATCCCGACGCAACGCAGTCGACAAACCTTTCTGGCCGATCACGTGATAATTGTTTATTGCAGGCCTTTCCGAAAGGCACAAGTTAAGAAGCGCTGTGAAGCGCGGGCATTTTTCGCTGATCATCCGAAGTTTTTGCAGAACGTACGTCTTCACTTCGTACTGTTTGTCGTTAGATCCCAAGTAATCAAGCAGAGCACCCAGCTGCTCCTTAGTTGGTTTCATGTCCAAAATAATGTCAAGTGCTACGGTTCGCGCACTGGAGTCAAATCTTTTCTTCGACTGGTAGAATATACCTTCGAAGGCTTTTCGATGGTCGTTGGAGAAGTTCTTGACGGGGAAACTGCGAAGTGCCTGAAGCGCTGCAACAGACACCTTGACATCACCTTCCGCAGCCTGCTGCAGCAACAGTGGAATTGTTGTCACATCTTGCAGATTCTGCAAAGCGCGGATGAATTGAGTCTTGCATTCAGTGGCAGTGCACTTTGTTGTCAACTGATGGATAAGGTATTCGCGTATTTTTGTAACCAACTCATCCCCTTGGCCAAAAGTCGATTGACGTGCCAACGAGGCTGTTGTTTGGATGATTGTGTCAGCTAGTTTGGCATTATTCACATTTCCCGTCTCAATGCGTGCAAAGAGATCTTCAATGATCGACTGGTCAGGATGAGTGCCCACAGCTAGAGCTTGAAGATATTTCTCGATGTGGTCGATGTTTTTCTTCTTCTCGACATCAAACACTTCGAAGAAGGCGTTGTGTGCATCGATGGTTTGCGTTGCGCCTAGGAGATCAATAATTTGGCTGTGAATAGTATTGTAAGATTCAAGGATCCCTTTGAATTCTTGTGTCGTTGTGATTCTAGCGATTGGTAGAAGTTTGACAAGAAGAAGTGCTGTAGCCTCTTTACCAATGTGCTCATCCGCGAGTTGATCTTTGTGCGCGGCTATTTGGCCAACCAGCTAGAAATAGAGGAAATTGTAAATGATTTTTAAATTTTTGCTACTTCCACTCACCGTCACACCCTTAATTTCGCTTATAGTTCCGTCAACCTCAGCCGCCAGTTCCATCGGCCTAAAGTCCTCCAAACTAGCAATAGTATCGCTTAAAGTCTCAAATTTCAACTGTTCCACCGCCGATCCAGCACGGTGCTTCAGTATAATCACAGACTCTACCTGACTACCAGCGTCTGGCTTTGCATGAAGCGCCATCGTATGGATTTCCTGCGACTGCACCTTCATAAGGCTACCGTCTTGTGCCAAATCATAATTCACTCGCAGTGAAGGTCGCATCTCAACACCTGATGGCAGAGAAAATTCTACATCTTCTTTGAGATGATACCGCAAGAGCATGCAATTCTAACTTACCCAGTGGCACCTCTGATCGGTAACTGACCTTCAGATCCCAGTTGCTGCAGTCGGATTTGATTTTCTCAAATTTCGTCGATGATTTGGCCGAGTAGAAGACTATACACTCGCCGGACACATCGACTTCGGGTACTGCTCCGTTTTCAAAGTGGAAACTCAAAAGACTTGCAATACTGCGTCGCAGGTTCAATAGGTATGCGTCGCGGCTACGATCTGCTAGAATCTCTGTTACCTTGCCATCTTCCAACACCACGTAGTAGGGCTTGTCAATGATTTTGGGAACTTGTTGTTGATCACCGGGTGTTTTCACTTTTGGATTGTGAATCGTAATTAGAAGCAACTGTGTTGAATCTTGGTTCCAAACTGAACGGACAGTAACTGTTGTGGAGAGAGTGTATCGGCTGGCGTCCGTCGAAGTTGGATTTCGAAGGTCATTCATGGAAACCTGGTTTTCATATTCAAAGAATTGTTGTGTGCCATATGGAATGAGTTGTTGCAGGGATGGTGCTGAAATATGAAGGAAAATGTTTTATAAAAAAAAAAAGAGTTTGGTAATGCATTCCACATTCGTGTTGTTTGGTTTAAGGATGAATCTCTATGTTGTAGTACCTCAGAAAATAAGGCTTAATGGTAAATTGATCAACATTCATGGCACGTCCAGTATTACGGATGAATACTTGAAGGAGCGAAACGTAATTGACTATTAAATTTGCTACAATTGAGTATCCTAGAGTTATCAGAACTGTTTCAACATATTCGGACAACAGGTAATTTAGGAATCTTAAGGTTAAGTCAGTCCATAAGAACAGAGATGGTGGCAGATGAGCCGAAAGACGAACGATAGCGCTCGTTTAAATGTCAGTTCGAGTGTGAATTCCATGTGGAACGAGTGCGGTATTGATTGATTTTTGGCTACTAAAGGAGCGAAACAATTAAATCGTTTACACCATTTCGAGGGAGACAACTGATCCCTTCAACTTGCAACCAAACCCAGAAAGAACACAGTATACACTTGAAACGTACGCACGCTATATACCTGCTACTTAAAAACTTGAATCTGTACTCGCGCGGTACAGAGCTGAAGAAATACGTAGGAAAGGATCAGGATCAGGAATGAGAAAAAAAAATGCGAAATTTTTTACAGCTGCCATTCAATGCGGCACATATAAGGATGCGGATACGTTGTGAGAGCCGACTAAGCTCAAGAGTCATTGAAGTTAAGCCGAAGAGTGATCGCATCAGTGTAACGTTTTGCACACGATTGAGTGAGACCCCACTGTGCTCTCATCCTTTACCAATATAGACATACAGTTAATGCAGTACAGCAGTATCATCAAAGAAGTATCCAAAACCACCATAGGCTTCCAGCCACCCTCGAACAGATGCCCGTGGTATGTAGACATTTGCAAGTGCCAAACAAAACAGAAAACGGCTACAAAGGCGCTACAAACCAAAACACGAGCCAATCATGAAGAGTATCGAGCCAGATGAGGTGAAGTAAATAAAAGCAGCCCTCAGCTTACGAAAATCGAAGAATCTCGCGACAAGAAGAATCTCCCGCCAACTCTATAAAAAAAGGCAAATAACTGTTAGATGGCTTCAATGAATGATCGACAAAATAACAGTGACAATCACCTAGCTACTGACGAAGATGGTGCGTAGATGTGTTCAGGCACATCCTCAAGCAGCATAATGTCGAGATAATGTTAGGGAAATTTTCCAATCCACGAATTGGGATCCCTTTTAGTAAAACCCTCAAAAATCTGAAGAACATCTAAGGAGTCGGTTCCGATGGATTATCAACACAAATGTGTTGCTTCAGAAATGCGCCTGCAGAAAACCATCAACAAGGTCTGAATAGATGAGAGCATGGCCGATGACTGGAATTTTAGCTTCATATGTCACATCTACAAAAAAGTTGACCCAATGTCTTGCAACATCTACAGAGGCATATTTTTCAGTAGCTTATTCCAACATTTCCAAGGACCACATAGAGTGTAGTGGTGGTGAAACCAACACGAAAGGCTAACCTGCTTACTTATTTAAGTGGTCCTACAGTCCGGACAACTACAGTCCAACATGCATCTCCAATTATCCCGTTCCTTAGCTAACTGCCTCCAGTTGCGCACTCCTAGTTGGTTGAGGTCGGTTTCTACTTGTGCGCGCCACAAGTCCGACGTCTGGCTGGGAATCGAAGACTCTGCGACCCGGAGTATTGGTGTACAGTCGTTATACATGTCCTAGCCATCTGAAACGTCCAATGTGGAGTTTTTTTTTTTGACCAGGGGTATGTCGCTGTACAGCTCATATAGTTCTTGGTTGAATCTTCGTCTCCATAGCCCTTCAACGCAAACGGACCCGAAGATTTTTCGAAGAATTTTATTCTCAAATTGACCAAGGATTTCTTCATCCGCTTTTGACACGGTCCATTCTTCAGCGCCGTAGAGCAGGACCGGGATGATCAGGGTCTTATATAGGATCTCCTTATAGGCTTTGTTGATCTCGATTGAGGGCTTTACTACTATGGTGCCTTCTTAGCCCGAAGGAACAGCGGTTGGCAAGGCAAGAGTACTTATTCGTTTAATTTCTGACGAGATGTTGTTGTCAGAGTTAATAGCGGAGCCGAGATAGACAAAGTCCCGTACTACTAGTTATATTTGTCAATGGTTACTTTATAAACTCTACATTGGTTTGGCTACTTTGAATAAGGAAAGGTTAATGATTCAAATTGCAAGCCCCGGAGTTGGAACAACGTATCATGGAATCGCGAAAATCAGTGTACTTTAATTGAACATCAGAATGCGGTTCGGTAAGGGTAGAGCAAAAGACTCTCAGCACCGCCTGCATATATCTGTGTATGAATATTCAAACGTCGGCATACAATAGGCGCGTTATTTGTTCGCTTGCAATATACATCTCTCTGCCGGAAGCTACTCGTGCTCTTGTACGCAAGTGGATGGTGTTAGATGAAATATATGTTTAAGTTGGAACCCAGTCATTTTTACTAACACTAGTGCGTTCTATTTAATGTCTACTACCAAGTACCTGAAAGTGCTTGGCATTCAGAAAACTAACACGCCTTCACGAACAATAGAGGAAGTACACAAAATAAATTAAAATCGAAAGTCTTACACATTTTCCTACCAGTGTTCAATTGTTCATAGAAACTACATGCATATGCCTGCTTCCAGATGTATCCCCTTGATATTTCACAACTCAATGTCAAGTCATACACAATCCGACACGTCGTCACTGCCGGTGACTTATACACCGGACGCAAAAGTCTTAAATATATATAGCCAATGAAATTTTCAAAACGAGGAAGGGGTCATCTGTGGGTTATCACTAAATATTCCACAAGAGCATTTTTCTCATTTGAAAATTGTTCATCCCGGTTTCTAACACCTTTTTAAAGTTAGAACGTCTATTTACCCAACTATTGTGACCAAGAGCAAATAATGTTACAAAAAATATGGCAAAAATATCTCTTAACCGGCGAAAGGGTCAATGACCCACTATTGGCCAGAAATAACAAAACAGACTCGCCGAGTGATATAAAATAAATAATTCAACAGTGAAACTCACCTACTAATCCGACAGCGAAGAGTAGAAACCACCATCGAACTTCTGCATGCGGGAGAATTTGTGTCATATTTTGGGCGAATAAATTGTTAATAACTGATGCGTGGAATGTTTAATTCAAGAAGATTATTAATCGAACAACAATTTCATTTCATTTAAGAAATCTGTGAGAAGAATGACAGTAAACACAATTCAAACGGCAGCGGAGGAGAGACTACTTGTTGCCATCGTTGATTTTATCATCCAGACATTGCAGTGTAGAGATGACAGACCGTCAAAAGTCTTATCTGTCGGAGGGAGATAGCGAGTTTGTTGTTTTTGTTTTTGTTTATCTAGCTGAAGTGTCAAATATCTCTACACTACAGTCGGGGTTTGAAATGATTACGAATTTTAAAAATAAACAATGGTTGGGTAGGTAGGTTCATATAACGGACAAGGTTATCTACCTAAGATATTAATGACTATAAATAGACAGAACTGTGTTTTTTTGTTGTTGCATATGTGATGAATATGGTTCTTGATATTTTCATCTTGAAAAGATAACTTATTGAAAAAAAAATCATTTTCCCTAACAGAGGAAAAAACAAAAATTCTTCGACCTGTACTTGAAGGATTTTGATGTCCACATTTTCATATGCCCTTCTGCGTTAGTAATCTCCCCCCTTTTAAAAAAATCCTTTACAAATATATAAATTTGCTTCACAGACTAGCAATAGTTCATATGTTATTACTTACCCCCGTATTAAAAAACGCTGAGTATCTTATCAGTGACTAAAACAAAAGCAGTCATTATAGTAATTGATTAGCTAATCAGCGTTTATTAATAAATGGGATAATGTACAGAAAGTATATACGTACAGATATCGTTGGCATAACTCTAAGATTTGAATTTTAGATCAGAAACGAAAGTTTCTTACCAAGCCCAGGTTTTCAGTTAACAGCGTTATTTTATATCCTAAATTATTATAAAAAAAATCACAGTTTTTAGAAAACAAATATTTTTTTTAATACGAGTACGCCTACTAAAGTTAAGATTTTTTTTTTCTTTTCATTCTACCCTTGGGGTTATGAGGTTTGCTGCCAGGATTTGCCAGGCAGCAAACCTCATAACTAATTGGAGAGTGAAGTTACTAGATTACTATAAGCAGGAGTTACGATGTTTGGGTGTTTTAGAACGAGGGTAGACTCTGATTGGCTTTAAATTGGCAATGCCCAGTGGTTGTAACTCTGACTACACATCAAGTGCTTATTTTTAACCTCCAAGTTGTAACCATCGGGTACTGGTCTTTTTTTTTATAATTTACACGTACTCAAGGGGTTATGAATACCCTTTATATGTTACCATAGTACGAGCGTTAGAGAAGGAGAAGAAAGAGAGGATAGGAAAGATTTTGGATGTAGTGGAGACTTAAACTCCATGGGTGGTGTCCGAGAACTAGCTTCACTGGTCTTGCTAAACGATAAGCGCGAGTGTTGAATGAATACCCGGGCTGCTGTCCCAGGCGAACCTGGACAAGCTGCTTCGACATATTCGGACAACAGATTGTCTAGGAATTTTAAGGGTTAGTCAGGCACCTTGAACAGAGATGGTGTCGTGAACCGAAAGGCAGCGCTCAATCCCGTAGTGGATACTGACGGCCGCGTGTCCTACGGGTATCTAATAAATTGGAACTGGCCCTCCAAGTTGGGGGTTGTGATTTGGTTTAACTACCCAACCATGAAAAAATTAAATTGTTACGAAGAAACCAATAGCCTCGGATAGGACTGATTTTATTGTTGACGACCCGGCTTAGCGAAAAAAGGACAACGAAGTTTGTATTTGCACCTGGAATGTAAGAACATTAAACAGGAGAGGGGCAACGAACAAAAGCGAAGAATTTCGCCCCATAAATACTTTAAGAACAGTAGAAAAAATTATTTAGTCTGTGGTAAAAATACAAATGGTGGAATATCTTGAAGATAATAACATCCTGTCAATATACCAATCTGGATACAGAAAAAATTATTCGTGTGAAGCAGCAGTCAACCATTTAGTAAATGAATGGAAGAATGAAGGAAGTAAAAAGAAAACAATAGCACTTTTCTAAGATTTCAAACGTGCATTTGAAACAAAGAAGAAGAAATACTTTTGAAGAAATTGCACAAGTATGGGATACAGGATACTGAGCTTAAATGGATGAGACCGTATTTAACAAAAAGAGTACAGCGGGCTAAAGTAAACGGTAAAATATCGCAGTTCATTGAGGTTGAACAAAGAGTGCCACAAGGCTCAATTTTAGGAGCGCTTATTTTATAATATATATCAACGATATGACTACAATATTACAATTTTGTAAGGTTCTTTTATACGCTGACGTCACGCGTATATGTCACAAATGGATGACATGACAGCTATAATCGTTTATAACACCATCGTAAAACCATATTTTGAGTTTTGTGCGACAATACTTTTTTCATGCTGCAACCGAGAGCAAATACAAAGGCTACAAAACAAAGGAATGAGGTGCGTCCTGAGATGTAACCGCTATACATCGATAAATGCAAAGCTGAACGCCCTTAAGTGGATGAACGTTAGGGAAAGGCTGGCATTCAACACAATGATGGCTGTTTTTAAAGTCAGACATGGTGCTGCACCGAGATATTTGACAAATGAAGTAAGAAGTGTAGCCGTACAACTTACGAAATGCGACCGACTTCAGATTACGCAATCAATTGTCATCATCAGTACGAAACACAATAACATATAAAGGTTTAAGTATATTTAATACGCTACCAAATGATACCAAAAATGAAGAGAATTTAAGATTGTTTAAAAGAAAATGCATAGATTTTGTAAAAAGAAGTAGATAAACTGAATTAAATAAATTCGTAAATTGTAAATTGAAAATAAATGTGTTTAAATGGATTTTTGTAAAGTATTGAATTAACACTAATAATTTAAAACTAAACTAAGCTAAGCGAACAACTAGCGGAAGCCCTTAACTGCTACAAAGCAGACATAACTGCCATCTAGGAAATACGATGAGATGGGCCGGGCAAAAAGAGGATGAGAAACATCTACTACGGACCGTGTTATAGTGAGCAGAAATAGCGACTATTCGGATGCGGATTTGTTAAAAGTGCCAGACCTAGGCAAGAAGTCTTATGTTTCCAAAACATTAGCGATCGCATTGTAACAATCTGCATCGAGGCCAAATTCGCCAACATAAGCCTTATATGTGCTCACGACCCCAATGCAGGAAAAAGATGATATAGCTAAGGACTGCTTCTATGAGCTCCTTGACAAAACCTATGAGCGACTACCCAAGTACGATGTTAAAATCGTGCTGGGAGATTTTATCACAAAGCTAGAAAGAGAAGACATCTTTAGCAGTATTGTAGAAAAACATAGCCTACACGACAACACGTCTGGTAACGGATAATTGACTTCGCTACGGAACGAAATGCCACTATAGCCAGCATACGGTTTCCTCAAGTCGACATCCATAAGGGGACATGGCGGTCTCCAGATCAACGAACGGTCAATCAAATTGATCACACTGTATTTTGGATGTCCGAAAATTCCGAGGAGCTAACATCGGCTCGGACCACTATCTTGTTGCAGTCAAGGTAAGAATGTGGATATCCACCACGCCACAACAATCCCGAAATGCTGTAAAAAAAATTTAATGTCGAAAGACTGCAATCGCAAGAGACCGCCAAGACCTTCGCGCAACGCGTATCCATTAACCTCTCGATTAAAACCATATACCAGCATCGAATGTCGAAGAACAATGGCAACGATGCCAACAAGCCATTAGATCAGTTTTTTTGATGTGCTAAGTTTTTCGTCCCCACCAGCAAGAAACCCCTGATTTGATAAGGAATGCCGACAGAAGTTCGCAGCCAAGAACGTGGACTACGAGGATAAGCTGCAGTTGAAGACGAGAGCTGCCGTTGAGTTCTATAGGCATAGAAGGAGGGAAGAACACCGACTTTTCATAAAGAAGAAAAAAGAGCAAGAAAAGTGCTCGATCGAGGATATAGAGAGGTGCCACTTCAGGAACGATGTTCGCAAGTTTTTCCAAAGTACAAAACGTCAAAACTAAGAACACAAGGGTCGAACAAAATCATGTCGAGATGAACAATGAAATATCATAGTTGAGACACAGTCGATGCTGAGTATATGGAAGAACCACTTCTGCAGACTGTTAAACGGCGATTGGAGGAGAAAACTCTTTGACCTTGGGCCCCCTGCGTTGACAGGCTTTGGAGATTCAACCAAGAACTATACGAGCTGTACAGCGACATGCCCCTGGTCAAAAAACTCCGCATTTGACGTTTAATATGGCTCGCAGAGTCTTCGATTTCCAGCCAGACTTCGGACGCAGTAGAGGTAGACCTCGCCTTAAGTGGTTCACACAAGTTGAAACCAACCTCAACCAACTAGGAGTGCGCAACTGGAGGCATTTAGCTAAGGACCGGGCTAATTGAAGAGGCATGTTGGTTGAGGCTCAGGTTCATTCCGGACTGTAGCGTCACTTAAATAAGCCTATCCTTTTTCAGTGGAAAGAAAGTACTTTTTCATTACATGTTTCAATAGTTATATTAGTACTACTGCATTTGCGGCGTTTGCAGGAGTGTACATACCAACAACAATGCCTGAGCAAATAAAGGATAAAGGAAATAAGCAAGTTCCGAGAAGTATGTAAGATGCTATTGGAACCATATAAGGCACAAATATAATAATATAAATATAATAATTTTTATATCACTGCTCAAGATTGACTTTTTATGATCAGTGAAAACTAAAAAGTGATTTTCTGCGAAAACTATATTTAAAAATTTTAATATTTTTGGATAATCATGTTCTAAAATTCATAAGCATTGATTTGACACCAATTCCCCAAAAGTTGAATTTATAAAAAGAAAAGTTTAAAATTATGGTTTTAATTATAGCTATAGCTTCGGCTTAAAAATAAACAATAAGCTGACACACTAACACACAAAACCAGATCAATCTCTTTTATTTTCGATATGGACTGGTCAAATCTGAAATCTGAGAGCAAATCTGAAAATCCCAATCGAAAACGTTGGGTATAAGACGAAGTGACGTTTTGTTTATAACTTTCCACTTGTCAATAAAATTCATTGCCAACAATTGACAATAATTGCAGACTGAGGAGTGACGGCCAATTCAATAAGTCAATCTTACGCTATTTTCATTTTTCTTAAAATTCATCTTTGTTAATTACAAATCGATAAATAGGTTTAGGGCAAGGCTAAACAATACTCTTTGGAAACTTCTGCCTTAGATATTTTTTTACCAGCAAAGCCGGCAACGTAACTACTTGATATGGCAATACCGTAAAGAAACAAACTCCCAGCTGTTGCTTATCAACTTCTTAGCGAATGTCGCTTTCGTCAGGTTGGTCTTGTGAAATTATGATCTAATTCAAGATTCAACTGAACTCGTACAAAAAGCCGGTGGATGGGTTTTATTTGCGTATTTTCTCGGTTCGTTTCTTCGCATCGTTAACATAAACAAATTTATTTCACGATCAAACTTGTTCAAGAATTGTTCATATAAGGTGGGGCGAATACATTTTTTGAATTCAACTTGCGTCAGTTGAAAAGGCAACCATATACGAGTAAAATTTTTTTGATTTAAAACTGTTTATTGTATAAATTGACAATATTTTGCAACCTCTTTCAGACACCTTTGAAGATAATTCGTCTACAAAGATATTTGGTTCTACTCGCTGTGTTCCATCGTTGTGTTTAAAAAATACGATGTAAGTTACAAGTTTTTTGTTGATCTATTTAATAATTGACGGGCTCAGCTCAGTACCGCGAGCGATGGTTAGTTCGATTAACTGTCACATAGAAGGTCTGGATTTGATTATCAGCCGTGACGTTACAGCACCTATAGGGCCTCCCAGAATGCGAAATTGTAGCTGGTATCTTGTATTGTGTAAAGGATCGCCCAGAATGCTTATCTGTAGCTGGTACATTGTATCGCTGATCAAAGAGAGAAAAATTTCTTGCATGAAGATACGCAGTGTGTAAGCGCTTACGGGTTGCCTTGTTTCCCTATCCCATAGGGATATATTAGTTTTGACATTAAGTTTATAACATAGGGAAATTATTTCATTAGATATACCTCAAAGTATATGGATCGACTCAGAGTCGCTAGCTGAGTCGGTCTGTCTGTCCGTCTGTATGCCATCGATTTTTGGGCCTTTAATTTTGAGCAAGATGGTGAAATTTAGTATATTTACTCTATCCGACGAATCAGAACAAGTGTAAACATTTTCAAAATCTGCCCGCTACCACTCCCACTTTTCAAAAATAGTCGTTATTGGTTAAACAGTAAAGAATTTAGAAAAAATATATTGTTTCAATAAAGCTTCTTGGCTCGCCCAATTTGGAGGCGTTTTTATTAAAAATTGTTTGTCCGTACGTTTAGAAAAATTCGAAAAACTATTGATGCAATATAAACGTTTTGCACTCAATTCTTTTTCATTCACGCCCACTTTTTGCGGGCGTTTTTCCACAAAAACCATTTATATTCATTTTTGTCGAACCATACAAGATTTTGATAAATTGTCTGAACAATATGTAGTGACAATATCATTTTCAATATTTATGGCATGGGATAGGTTATTGAACGTATTGTAGACTTCTCATATGTTTTTAACTTATGACTCAGATTCAAACTTCAGCTGGGCGACCCTTTAATGATTTTTCACTGGGCCTCTCGTGATGATGTGACAAATCATCCTAGCTAGGTCCTTGGTACTATAACGAGCCTGTTGCGCCAAAAATTAATTTTTTTTGATCACAAACAAAAAACAATCAAAGTAACATGCAAAATTGTATTATTTAGCACGTGGATAAAAATACACGAAAATTGAATTTCGCAATGGAGACCATTATTTTACCCTTTAAGACGGAGTATGCCAAGACAAATAGAGCGGGATGTAAAGGTTGTAAATCTAACATTGGGAAGGACAGTCTTCGTATTGCAACCATGGTTCAGGTGAGTTTGTCCAATTAGGCTAAAAATCAGATAGCTAAAGCACATTTTTTATACCCAGTCTGCTTTCCATGATGGCAAGCAACCAAAATGGTTTCATGAAAGCTGTTTCTTTAAAAAACAACGCCCCGCATCAGCTGGCGATATTGAAAACTTTGAAAATCTTCGTTATGAAGATCAGGAGCGTATCAAAAAGACAATAAGTATGTACTCTATTAGTCCGTGACGACAATGCCACCGGCACTACTAATCTTATTTGTTAATATGTGTACTGCTCTCCTCTTAGGTGAACTGGGTGCTGGTAGTGTTGTTGCTGCTGGCAGTGGCAAGGGAAAAAAACGCTCGAAAGCAGACAGTGGAGCTGTCAAGGATTTTGGCATCGAATACGCCAAATCAGGTCGAGCAGCATGCAAACGCTGCGAGCAAAAGATCCTAAAAGATCAAGTGCGCATACGTAAAACAGTTTTCGACACCGAAGTTGGAATGAAATATGGCGGTCAAGCGCTCTGGCATCACGTAGAGTGCTTTGCTCAAGTTCGTGGCGAGCTCGGTTGGTTGGCAACTGGTGGCATCATTCCCGGCTTCAAGAGTCTATCAAAAGAAGATAAAAAAATGGTCACGGATGCACTGCCGTAAGTTTTTAAGTAAAAATTGCTATTGTTTTCAAATTTAAACATAACAAACTCTCCCGTAGTGCCATGAAATCGGAAGACGTTCCTGAAACAAAAAAAGCAAAACTGGAAAAAAAAGACGAAGCAGAGATTGCAGAAGAGAAAAAGTTGGCAGGCAAAATCAAATCACAAACCAAGAAGCTTTTCAAGTTCCGCGACAACATTAAGGACCAAATGTCAAAAGTAGACATCACACAATTGCTTCAGAAAAATGGACAGGAGCCATACGCTGGGAATTCAGAGAAGCTCTACGATCAGCTGAGTGATATGTTGACATTTGGTGCCATAGAGCGATGTAGTGTGTGTAAAGGTAAGCAGATGATGTTTCAAAAGTCTGGGTACATGTGCAACTCTCAGCTGACCGAGTGGACAAAGTGCATGAATTTGGAAAAGGATCCCAAACGTAAGCCAGTCAAGGTCCCTAGTGGTATTAAGTCAAAGTACGATTTCCTTGGCGATGTCAAAAGCAAAGTGGAGGCACGAGCCATTCAATATATAGCCCCAAGCTCTGCAACAATTGCTAAGAACGTCGCCATGAAAAAGGAGGACAAAATTGACGGGTGAGTTTTCCGTATCTCATTTCTTTTGAATGTCTGTCCATAAATTATGTGTTACAGTCCGAACGTCAAACGTGAACGACCTCCCCTGTATCTCCTTCAATTCGCGCACATCGGTCTTAAAGACTCTGAAACTGATTTGAAGAAGAGAATCACAAAACTTGGAGGAAAAATCAACGCAAAGATCGATGATGGAGTGATCGCCATCTTGTCGACGAAAGAGGAAGTCGATAAAATGAGTTCACGCATGTTAGAAGTACAGGAATTGGGTATTCATGTTATTCCCATCGAGTATGTGAAAGCCGTTGAAGATGATCCCACCGGAGCGCTCAGATTCATTTCCGGCATGAGTTTATGTGACTGGGGAACAGATCCATTAACTCGTGTACCACAGGAGGAAGCAAAGACCGCCAAATCTAAAAGTATTTACACGAAATCGGTACCCAAGTCAATGAAGTTAACCGTCAAAGATGGTTTAGCTGTCGATCCAGAAAGTGGTCTAGATTTTGAAGCTCATGTCTATATAGATGGAAAAGATAAGTACAATGTCGTACTAGGACTTACGGATATTCAGCTCAATAAAAACTCGTACTACAAGTTGCAGTTGTTGCAGTGCGACTGCATGAATCAGTACGTGTAGATTGATTCAAATTATTTGTGCTATAGCTTAATGAAGGTCTAATATACTTTCAGCTTCTGGATCTTCCGTTCATGGGGACGAATTGGCACTACCATTGGTGGAAACAAGTTAGAGAACTATTCCACTGCAAATGACGCAAAGGCGCAGTTCAAAGTCATATATGCCGATAAGACGGGCAATGATTTTGACAACAGACACGATTTTGCTAAGGTAAGTAATAAGGTTCATCGCTTAATGATAGTGGCGCATATGTGTGGTCTTTAAACACTTTAAATCTTTTGAAATCATATACTTTCCTCAGTTTGATCCTTCTCATCTTTTAGGTACCTGGAAAAATGTACCCAATCGATGTCGAATTCGCTGAAGACACCAAAGTCGATCTTAACGTCGAGCACAAAGTAAAGTCCAAGTTAGATAAATCCGTTCAGGATTTAATAAAGCTCATATTCGACATCGAGAACATGAAGAAGACCATGTTGGAATTCGACTTGGACATGGAGAAGATGCCTCTCGGCAAGCTGAGCCAGAAGCAAATTCAATCTTCCTACAAAGTGCTTACCGAGATTCAAGAGCTCGTTCAAAATGCCGGCACAAATTCACAATTCATTGATGCTACCAATCGTTTCTACACTCTCATTCCTCATAACTTCGGCGTTCGAACTCCACTTTTGCTGGACACCATCAAGCAAGTGGAAGAACTTTCGTCCATGTTGGACTCGCTGATGGAAATCGAATGCGCCTACAGTCTTATCAAGTCCGAAAGTGGCGTTGATGATGTTAATCCAATTGACAAGCACTACGATCAGCTAAAGACCGCCCTTGAACCATTAGACAAGAAGAGCGAAGAATTCGAATTGTTGAACAAATACGTCAAAAATACCCACGCTGATACCCACAAAATGTACGAACTGGAGCTGGTCGATGTGTTCAAGGTCACTCGACAAGGGGAAGCTCTTCGCTTCAAACCATTCAAGAAGTTACACAATCGCCGTCTTCTATGGCACGGTTCTCGACTCACAAACTTCGCTGGTATCCTGTCACATGGTCTGAAAATTGCGCCGCCAGAGGCTCCGGCCAATGGTTATATGTTCGGCAAGGGTATTTACTTTGCTGATATGGTTTCCAAGTCGGCCAACTACTGTATGACCAGCACGCAGCACCCAACCGGTTTGATGCTACTCTCTGAGGTGGCGCTGGGTGATATGATGGAGCTGAAACAAGCTAAGTACGTGACCAAACTGCCGAAGGATAAACACAGTACATTTGGCAAGGGTCGCACCATGCCAGATCCAGCTGAATCTCATGTCAAAGAAGACGGTGTTGAGATCCCTCTGGGCAAGAGTTTAACGGACAATATACTTAAGTCCTCGCTGTTATACAATGAGTTTATTGTATACGACATTGCACAGGTTAACATTCAGTATTTGCTGCGATTGAATTTCAATTATAAATATTAGACAGAGCAAGCTGAATCATCTAACTTATTTTACGAGTTTCGGTAATTGTTTTAAGTTTTCGTTTTAGGGTCGTCTTATCAGTGTTTTGCTACTATATATGTTGTACCTTTTGTACAATTTGGCAAATATAGTCATGCTTCGTTAAATGAAACATTTTTCTAAATAAACTTTTAACAATTAACTAAATCTCTGAAGTATATTCTCTTTAGTTGTTTCAGGGGTTAGATAGTGTCCATTTTCGTCGCCGTAAAGTAGGACTGATAGGATTATGACCCTTTAGAGCAGACGTTAAATCGCTCAATTGATTTGTATGAAATTTTCAGGGATTACAGCTTAACTCGTAAGAAATTATTATAATTTATTTCCACCACTGCCACGACTCCTTTACTCCTGAGTCAGAAGTTAAAAGCAAGGCAACTCGTAAGCGCATTCTGGGCGGTCCTTTTGTCGGACAACTTCCTATCACCGTTGCGCGGTCATGTGCGTTACATTGATGATTGACATTGAAATTTACACAAAACATATGATATGAATTACAGTGACCTACATTGTGCTTATACAATGTTCAAATCACAGCTGAACGTTAAACTAAATATGCAATTCATTTTAAATACCAGGATTCGAACGCAATAACGGTCTGTAACATATAAACAATATAATTGATGACTTTAAAAATCATGAAATATGCTCTAGGTTTCTTAACAAAACGATACCGTGTAAGCAATCGCTCAACAATTGTCTGCGAGTTAAATATTATTGATTAACGTCAAGCAAATAACGCGATATTATCAAAAGCAAAAGCGAGTACTGGTGTTACGTAATGAAAGAATTCCGTCAAAACGATATCGCCAAACGACAATCACTTTACAGAAAGAGGGCACTGGTTCGACACACTCTATCTACGTACCTACTTATACTATATGTACAAAATGAATATGTATATCTCTCTGGTATATAATATAAAAAGGCATGTTGGAAATCGGTCAAAATGGCAACGCAGTCCCGTTTTCTTTCTTACTAACTTTCAGTGTTAAAATTCGGGGTTAAGTGGGGAACTCAACCAATGTGCATCTCCAATCTGCTCCGTCACCTCCTTCAGTTGATAAAGATCCTTTTCCAAAGGTATATCTCTCCGCTTTTACTATCATACTGAAAATCTGAGGCTCTTCGGACGAAAGTATTTAATAGAATCCATGCCTCACCCCCGTAAAGCAGGAATTTGTTGATTTGTTGAAGGAAATATACGAGGCTGCGCCCATAGGTATTGTTGTTTTAATTGTTTTGAAGATAAAACTTGACAATGCTTCACTCTGTGTAAATTATTTTCTGGTATCAAATACTTCAGAAGTTCTTTACCGAACTTGATGAGCAGAGATATTTTTTCCATATTCATTCAGCACAGACGAACAATTTTCACCGGTATACCCAAGTGAGTTGAGAAAAGTTTTTCTTGGCAATTGATGCAATGATTAGTCAGATCGTAGCCTGAGGAAACATTTTAGTTTTGCTACGCTTTATTATGCCAATTTCAAAATATATTATACCTCGTATAACCTGGTTAGCTGCCAGATGCGGACACAGGCCGAAAGACGGACAGAGTGCCACACACTTTTTCGGGCTTCTCCATTATCGAATGTTAAGTTTGCTTAAGATCTCGAGTTCAATTTTTTTTCACAAAACCAATATTTGATTACTTGAAAATCGATCCAGGTGGTTAGGTGAAAGAAGCTAGCATGGACAGACGGACGGAATCGCGTGAATCACACTTTTGTCTTCAATAAACAACTTTTAATTATGAAAGAACGTTAAGCAAATCTCATTTTTTGACAAACTAACTCTAAACTCTTCGTCCTATACCCTTATGTGTCTTATTTATCATCAATATCAACTCAGATCCAAACGCCTAGAAGCACTAACAAAACTTGCCAACCTATTTTAAGGATGCAATTTATAATGCAAACATGTATCTAAGAAAGCTAATCAATGTCACTCAATTACAACCTCTTATTATGTTATTATGACATGTCGAATTAAAATCAAATTAACATGTCTATCGATGTTTTGACTTGTCAATGAGGTAATTACAACTGAAAGTCAACACATTGTAATTAAAATGAGATTCCTTGCAATCATATGCAATTACGATTGTTTGCATACTTTGAGTCAAATCAAAACCTTTCTATAAATAAGACAATTACTCCTTATCCGAGTCATTCGTAAGTCCTTTTCTGTAGCAGTCTTTCATTATGAATAACGAAACTGAAGAATTTCTCTACCGTCAACGAAAATGCCTAACTCTAATGGGACATTCACTGGTTTTAAATACCAAAGAACAAAAGTGGAAACAAATTCCCCAGTTTATTGTAACGTTCGCGGTAATATCAGCCCAATATCCAATTATTTACTACGCCATCTATCATCGAAACAATCTGGACCTGGTTACGGCCAGCATGAGTGTTGACTTTACCAACATGTTGACATCGATAAAGATTCTTACATTTCTGGTGAATAAAGCGCTGTTTTTGGAAATAATGGACGACTTGAAAAATATGTGGAAGATTTGTATGTGAAATTAGTAAACATACGTAAAAATTCATAAACTAATAATTGATTTCATTAGGTGACAACTATTCATCCAAGCGTATAAGGACGGCCAATGTTATGGCAGACCGTATGGTACATTTTTATTTTGTGTCAGTTTCCTGTACAGGGATTTACTTTATCGTTGGACCATTGGTGAAAATAGCATATGCCAAAATTACAAACAAACCAATTGTAAGAGAACTACCAATGCTAATGAGGTGATATTTTACAAAAAATCTTTAATGACGTTTTTGTTTTTATTTATCTAGTGATATCATATTGGTGGCACGAGTAGACTTAATAGACATTTTGACTTACATATTCCTCAGAGATTTTCCTCTATTGCCTCAGCTGAGTTTTTTTAAGTATTGGAACAACATTCTAAACTGAAGGAAACTTATTGTATCAAAAACACTGTTTTCTAACTTCGTACCTTTTATACACAATATCCAGCTGTACTTTTTTGACAGAAATGGCTAATCAATCTAATTGCTCGATCATACTAAATGAGCTCTTAATTTAAAATCAAACCCGTCTGAGTAGATAGATATGGTCGACTGGAAAGTAAAAATGATTACTTTTGTATATTGTTGAACATTATGTTGACAATTTCTCATTGGTTACAAGAATTGCGACTGAAAATCATGTGTGAACCAAGTGGAATAACAGTGTTTTTATGCTGAAAAAAATTAATGCATATATTGATCAAATATATTGGAGTTTTTAATCGACCATCGCCATTGTTGAGAAAATTTGGACTATTTCTTACTGATTTTCAATCCGTTTGGCGTGAACTTCATGAGATAGAGAACTTACCTCTCTTGTCGGTATTCTTTTTGAGAACTTCCAGACTCTTTGGCATTGAACCCATTGAGCAGTGAATTTAAAACCAGTGCGAATTGTTAAAACGAGACAAAACGGATCCTTTAACGCACCTCTCAGCTTTGTGTGCGGTTGCACTATCCAGCTGAAACTTAATTTCCTTCAATCCTAATTTATTAGATATAAAAACTTTCTTATGTTTTTTTATCGTGTTAAAAATGCCCGGTGTTCCCTGAAAAATAGGAGCTATGAAACCTCTAGCGTTAATGGCGTATATTGAATTTTAGAGAATGTAAAAACATACTTCTTGAGTTTGTTATGGATTTTCATGGCTCGTGGTTAAGTCGATATCAATGTAGCCTCAACAACGTTTTCAGCTTAGGAAACAGATATTCCTGGCCGTATCCTGGGTGAGAGCCTTCTGACGCCTCTTCGTCACGTGCTTTTCCAGTCCCTTCGAGCAAACGAAAGAGCATCTGAGCTGCAGAGGGACAAGAAAACAGTTGTGGGTGCTTAAGCACGATACTGGATCATGAGTAGTACAACCCCAGATGTGTCAAAGCATTTTATCATTTACCTATGGTTACCTGGTCATAGTTACATTCCATAGAACTGTAAGGCTGATGAACTCGACAGACATGGGTCCAAGTTTCCAGTTAATAGAGAGCTCACAAAAGTTATGATTTAACAGAAACATCGAACGTTTAACGTGTAAAGTCCTAAACAATAGGTAATTGGTAAATTACATAAAATAAATGTCAAACTACGCAATTGTTTTGCGATTTTTTTTTTCATACTTATATTTTTGTTTGTTAGCTTAAAATTATTCAAAATAATTATTCTCTATCAGAAAAGTAAAAATAACTTAAGGCCGTCCGTCAATTGCGTTAAAATGTGGGTTAAATTTTATCCATTGGCTAATTTTTGACATTTCTGCAGGGGTAAAAACTAATTGGCTTTTTGTTGTGTCAGAATCAAATGGGATTTTATTTGAATTTTCACCAATTTCACAACAAAATTGAAACAAATCTCATTTCTTTATATTTTCCTGCGTCAAAATAATACGGAATAGATATCAGAGAAATCATCGGAAATCTCTTTAGTATTTATTGTCATCAGTAACAAAAATATTGTTGCATGATTTGTGTTCATGATTGACGTATATATATGCGAAACGATTAAAATCATATTATTTTTGTAACCATCCATTTTCGAAAACCCATTTCTAGTTTATTGTAAAACAGTAACTAGATTTTCTTGTAAAATAAATATTGTTTGCTTTTTATTTTTTTAATCTGAATGATGTGAACGAACACTGATAATGACGATTAATCCAAAGTGTTCTTTCCATCTCTCTCACTCCTTAGCAGGTATACCATTTGTCAAAAATTAGCTACTGGATAAATTTTAGTGAGCTGTTGAGCAGGTTAAAATTTTGAAGTCTCGATTTACCATACTAATGTCAAAAATTATCCACTGGCTAAAATTTTAACGCAATTGACACACGGCCCAAATAAAGTTACAACATAGGGTAAATTTACTGAAATCAAAAGCATTTTCATGACAGGTCGAAGCAAAGTCAGCAGTTTCACTCATATCTAAGTGCCCACTGCTCATGCGTAAAATTTCAACTTGTTTCCTCAGTGATTTCCCCCCTGTTTTCGATTGACCAATAAGAACAGAGCTTCATTCAAGCTTACTTAATAAAACTGAAACCAGGCGATTAAGTAAAATATTCACATTATTTTTTTGGTTCGTTTCATTTCAATAAAGCATAAGCTTTGTTTTGACACCAACTAGCCAAAGATTGCATTTATAAAAAATAGCCACAAGAAGTAAAAGAAAATTTCCAATGGGGTTTTTCAATGATAGCTATAACTTGGCCCAAAGATAGAGATCACAAGCTCTCTCTTGTACAATCTTGTTATCTATGGATGGCAATAAGTAAAAATCAGTAAAAATAATGGTGTATGGGAACAGATCAAATGATGATTTCCTCTCATGAAACGTTAAAAGTAACCTATTAGCCGAAAGGATGAGAAGTTGAAGAATAAAATTTATTCTTTTAGCAATTTATATAAATGTCTCCATTTCCTTAGGCTAGGAATTATGCTTGACTTACGGACATCAAAAAGTGATCCGTTATTGGAACGGAGCTATTGATACACAAAATTGGACATTTTGTTATCAAATTTACATTTTCACAGTAGCAAAAACTAAGCGTGATTTAAATGTATATAAACCCCTTTTATATTTGTTTCGTTTTTTGTTCTTAATTTACAGATTTTTCTTTGATGCTGAACAAACGCCTGGATATGAATGTGCATTTATTTATACTGGTTGCATAACGTTTGCCGTTGTAATGCACGCCTCAGCTATCGATGGTTTGTTCATATCATTTGCAATTAATTTGCGTTCACATTTTCGTTTATTACAACACTACATCAAAACAAATCCATACAACAAAAGTGATGCAGAGACAAGCTATGCTATATGCTCGTATGTGAAGTATCATACAAAACTTTTGACATTAGCAGGAAAAGTTGGTTACACTTACAAGCCCATTGTGTTTGGACAATTTTTAATAACATCCCTGCAGGTTTGTGTTATAGTCTATCAGGTGTTGACGGTAAGCTTTAAAATTATTTCATTAAACAATGTACCAACATACTGATAATTTACATTTATTTTTAAAATAGCATTTGGATAATGTTATGGTATTGATGGTGTATGTAATATTTCTGGTATCCATTATGATACAATTGCTTATATATTGCTATGGTGGAGAGATTTTAAAAATCGAAGTAAGTTGTATAATAGTTTTTTTTTTTTTAATATTTAGTTATGCAAACAAGGTAAACAGAATATAGTCTCGCACTTTGAAATTCGCGTATGTAAGCCTAATGCGTATGAAACAGGTGTCTCAAAAGAATGTTTATATTTATTAGTTTACTTCGTGAACGCTAAAAAAAAAGAGGCCCTCCAGCTCTATGAAATTAAATCGTTATAGAGTGCTTCTCGAGCACGCACTGTGCCATGTGGGTCCGAGAGTCTTACAAAAACGGTGTTTCAGCGACTGTACCGCGTAGAAGATTCTGCAATATTCGTGATCGCTTTTCAAATCCTGAAAGTGACAAGATCTTAGTTTTTCTGCGCTGCTAGAACTCTTACCAAAGTCGGAAAAACATCCAAAAGTAACACTGTAAGAAGCTTCTCATATGTTCTGCTCGGATTCTGCGTTAAACAGGAGGTCCCTTCAAAAATAACAACTTCGCAATATATATATATATATATATATATATATATATATATATATATATATATATATATATATATATGTAGAATAGAGGCCTTTAATGCCAGATATTTTATTTTATTCAATAATGCTCCAAGTATACCTCTCATTCTGAGATAGGTTAAAAAGTCTAAAGAGACGAAGGTCAAACGTGAAGAGTGTTATTCAGTCCCTAACATCATATACTTGATCATGCCATATTTTACTGTTAAAACGGTCATTTATTGGAAATCGCGGTGGTGACATCTTCTTGACCAATATTAATTATATATTTTTTTTTTGTCTGATAAACTGGAAATCATCCTAGACATGTGCTTTTGTCAATTGAAATGTGGTAATTTGATGTACCTTTTGGAGAGCCCAGATCCAAATACTTTGCATTAAAATATTGACAGTTTTGTTTGTTATCTTCATTTTTTTTTTAATTTTTACATTTCTTAATGCAGAGTTTACTGGTTGGAACGTCAGTGCAATTATCTAATTGGTATCGATTATCACCAAAATATCGTAAAATGTTGTGCATGCTAATGATGCGCTCTCAGAAAGAAGTTATCATCAAAGGAGGATTCTATGAAGCATCTTTGGCAAATTACCTAATAGTAAATAACATTTAATATTATTTAAGAATGTTGGATATTTATTTTTATTTGTTTTATTTTCAGATACTTAAAGCAGCAATGTCCTACATTACTCTCATTCAGTCCATTGAATAATTTGTTCTTGGCTACAAATATCATGAAGTAAATAGAAGCTTATAATTGTGCAATTAAATAGATAAATATTTTTAATACGTTATTTGTAAATCGCACTGGTATTAACTATAACACTCCCACACATAAAAATGCAGAATTATGTTGTAGTACTCTCCAAATAAACGAAAAAGTCATTGAAGATATTATTATGTTTTTATTGTTTATTTATTCACATAATATATATTTTTAAATAATAAATAGCCTAATTAAACTCAAAGGCTATGAACAGTTGAAAGTAAATGACCATTATGGTACGCAAAACATTGACATTGACAATTGACTTTTTTTTTATATTTGTATATTTTATTTGAAAATAGAAAAATGTGAATAAAAATCTATTAGAAGACAGTCACATTTTTTTAAGTTATATAAGATTAGAACTTACAAGGCTAAATTAAACTATCTAAACCTATCTGAATCTATCTTAACTTAACTTAATGTATCTAAGCTTATGCAAACCAAATATAACAATATTTTCGCATCAAACTATGTCATTAAGTATTGATTTCTCACCTGTTTTGCAGCGGTTGTTTAACGGATGTGGTACCGGCAGCCATTTTTTTAAACTTTAGCACTTTCGATAACTTTTTTGAAAGAAATATGTTTTTTTCTATCCACGAGTCTAAAGCCTGAAACACACGTGCGGATTTCTCCTAGCAGAAAAGATAGAACACAAAGTTTTCAATGGTAGCGAACACTTCTGAAACTTGCAAGCTTTGCAGTTCTGCAAGATGTCTAAATCTAAATCTACTGCAAAAGTCAAAAGCACCAAAACACAAAAGAAAAAAACTTAATTTAACTATATTTGCCATCATTTCAAGCCAAAAAAAAAGTATCAAACATGGAAGATGACCTTTTTCACAACTAAACCAAAACATTTGCTTTGCGGCAAAGTTACTTGCGAATGCACGTATTACGACCTATAAGACGTTAACATATCCAACGAATAGCCATTGTTTGTGGTAAATGTTGAAATAAATATCAGCAACCTACACCATAGTAAGCTAAATGTTATGACAGAATCCACAAAAACAAGCATTTTTTACTAGGGAAGTAGGTCTATCTCGACCCGTTTAGAAAGTAGGAGCGATTTCGGAAAAAAATAACTTAAAATGAAAAAAAAAAATATTAAAAAACAACGGCACAACGGGACAAGTCTTTTTATCACTAATTTAAATTAAATTATTTATATCAATAGTTTTTGAAAAATGCACATGCAAACTCAAAATTTTGATAAAAAATTCAAAATAAAATGTTCGACCAATTTTTTGAAAATTGTGAAATGAAGTGTTTAATTTGCTTTGTGGTCAATGTTTATTTCAATTCTGAATCGAACACAAAATAACTTTAAGTCTATCCAGTGGCTTATTTTTGACATTTCGTATACCTACTTAGGAGTGAGAGAGATGGTAAGCACAGTAGTGATAAAAATAAGACTGTGTTTTAAAAATGAATGGTTACAAAAATTTTATGATTTCATTCGTTATTTGCTATATCTTAAATTTTTAAACTTAAACAAAGTAGAATAGATATCCTTAATCATAAACACAAATCATACAAAAATATTTTTGTTACTGATAATAAATAATAATTTATTGTTTTTTAATGATATTTCTCAAATTTATTACGTATTTTACGTATGATACAAGAAAATATAAAGAAAGGAATTTTGTTTCAATTCTTTTGTGAAACTATTGAAAATAGTTTTGGAATAAAATCCCAATTAATCCAATAATTTATTTACCCCCGCAGAAATGTCTAAAACTAGCCAGTGGATAAAATTTAACCACCATTTTAACGCAGCTGAAACGCGGCCTAAGTCCTATCTTTGAATGGTGTGAGAGTCGAAGTCCCTTAGGACGTGTGTCAATTGCGTTAAAATTTTAGCCAGTGGATACATTTTGACATACATACATAGTTATAATAAATAGAGACTTCAAAATTTTAACCTAGTCAACAGTTCGGGGAAATATCACATCATTGAGAACATAAAATAAAACGCGAAGAACAAATATTTTTTTACAATAAAATGTAATTATTGCTTTAGAATAAACTATAAATGGGTTTTTAAAAATGGATGATTACAAAAAATTATATTATATCATTCGCTTCGCTGTATTTTATATACGAAAAGTATACGACAAAAAAGAATGGATATCCTTAATCATGAACACAAGTCATACAACAATGTTTTTTGTTACTGAAATAATTTTCTTTGATGATCTTTTTGAAGCCTGGTCCGTATTCTTTTAAAACAAGACAAAAAAATAATGTGTATTTAGAAATATAGGGAAATTATTGAAAATAATAGTGAATTAAAATCCCATTTAATCCAATTGACACAGCAAAAAAAGCGAGTGGATTAGATTTTGCCCGCATTTTACCGCAATTGACACACGGCCTTAGTTGAACACCTACACTTTCATCACCATCGATGAAACATGGGTATTCCTTTTTAAATCTAATAAAAATTCCATGATTTGGGAGCCAAAGTCGTCCTTATATTTTTTTCCAAGCCATATTGGTGAAGGTGGTTCGTTGTTTTGCGGCATAGAATTGTTTTACCACTTGCATTTTTGCATCATTATCAAGTGAATTGCATTGCATAACAACACAAAAAGAACTCGCACCCATCACCCAGCACGGTGAATATCTTTGACGTTCTCTTTTGTGGTCATTTTCAATCGTTCCGGATAAGTGAAACTTATTCCATTTATGTTTGAGTTCGCGGATAGAAAGGTAACATTACATTACAAGCTTACATCTGCATGAGAAAATATACTTTCCGCCATGATGAAAATCCCAGTTCCCCACGTTCCTCTTTGTTGTAGACTCTCGATATCGTGCGAGAATTCAGTTTTCGCCATTTTTAAATAAGGGAAGAGCAGAGGGAAATAAAAATACGCAGAGGAATGTTCATTACGTTTAAACACTTGGAAGCTTGTGATAAAATGTAACCTTTCTATCCGCGAGCTCAAATATAAATGGAATAAATTTGACTCATCCGGAACGATGGAATAGGACCACAAAAGAGAACGTCAAAGATATTCACCGAATAATCGTAATTGTGTAGTGTTTTTTCATTCCTCTCCTCTTACACATATTTCCCTGCGCACCATCACTAATCGATGAAAATCAGTGATTTTACTCCCGCACAATGGCTGACAGCCGATTCAAAAACAAGCAATTTTACGCTTTTTCCCTTTTTTTGGAAAAAAAACGTAGTTGTCAATTACAAATCGAAAAGTGCAAGCAAGCTTTAGGGCAAGCCTAGGCAACACTTTTTGAACACTTCTTTTCTTAAATTTTATTTGGCAATACTCTAAAGAAACAAACATTTTCCCGCCTGTTGCACGTCAATTTCTTAACGAATGTCGCTTTCGTCGGGTCGGTCTTGTGAAATTCTTATCATCAAATTGAATTCGTACAAAAAGCCGGTGGATGAGTTTTGTGTGCGTACTTTCTTGGTTCGTTTCGTCGCGTCGTTAACATAAACAAATTTGTTTCATGATCAAACTTGTTCAAGAATTGTTCATCTAAGGTGAGGCGACTAAATTTCTTAAAACCAACTTTGTGACAGCTCGCTTGTGGTTGTTTTGTTGAGAAAGCAACCACATTCGAATACAATTTTACATTGATTTAATTTTTCATAACTACGTTATTTAAACACTTTTAGACTCTTCTATCAAAAAAAATTGTTTCTAATCTAAAACAAACGCTTCAAGTTACAAGCCGTTTGTTGTAATCATAAAAAAAAATCAATTTGTACATTGGTTGTCATATAGCACGCCAACGAAATACACGAAAATTAAATTTCGCAATGGAGACCATTGATTTGCCTTTTAAAGCGGAGTATGCCAAGACAAATAGAGCGGGATGTAAAGGTTGTAAATCTAATATTGGAAAGGATAGTCTTCGCATTGCTGCCATGGTTCAGGTGAGTTTGTCCAATTAGGTTAAAAATCAGATAGCTAAAGCACATTTTCCATACCCAGTCGGCTTTCCATGATGGCAAGCAACCGAATTGGTTTCATGAAAGCTGTTTCTTTAAAAAACAACGCCCCGCATCAGCTGGCGATATTGAAAACTTTGAAAATCTTCGTTATGAAGATCAGGAGCGTATCAAAAAGACAATAAGTATGTAGTCTATTAGTCCGTGACGATAATGCCACCGGCACTACTAATCCTATTTGTTAATATGTGTACTGCTCTCCTCTTAGGTGAACAGGGTGCTGGTAGTGTTGTTGCTGCTGGCAGTGGCAAGGGAAAGAAACGCTCGAAAGCAGACAGTGGAGCTGTCAAGGATTTTGGCATCGAATACGCCAAATCGGGTCGAGCAGCATGCAAAGGCTGCGAGCAAAAGATCCTCAAAGATCAAGTGCGCATACGTAAAACAGTTTTCGACACCGAAGTTGGAATGAAATATGGCGGTCAAGCGCTCTGGCATCACGTAGAGTGCTTTGCTCAAGTTCGTGGCGAGCTTGGTTGGTTGGCAACTGGTGACATCATTCCCGGCTTCAAGAGTCTATCAAAAGAAGATCAAAAAATGGTCAAGGATGCACTGCCGTAAGTTTTTAAGGAAAAATTCCTATTTTTTTCGAATTTAAACGTAACAAACTCTCCCCGTAGTGCCATGAAATCGGAAGACGTTCCTGAAGCAAAAAAAGCGAAACTGGAAAAAAAAGACGAAGCAGAGATTGTAGAAGAGAAAAAGTTGGCAGACAAAATCAAATCACAAACCAAGAAACTTTTCAAGTTCCGCGATAACATTAAGGACCAAATGTCAAAATTGGACATAACACAATTGCTTGAGAAAAATGGACAGGAGCCATACGCTGGGGACTCAGAGAAGCTCTACGATCAGCTGAGTGATATGTTGACATTTGGTGCCATAGAGCGATGTAGCGTGTGTAAAGGTAAGCAGATGATGTTTCAAAAGTCCGGGTACATGTGCAACTCTCAGCTGACCGAGTGGACAAAGTGCATGAACTTGGAAAAGGATCCCAAGCGTAAGCCAGTGAAGGTCCCCAGTGGTCTTAAGTCAAAGTACGATTTTCTTGGCGATGTTAAAAGCAAAGTGGAGGCACGAGCCATTCAATATATAGCCCCAAGCTCTGCAACAATTGCTAAGAACGTCGCCATGAAAAAGGAGGACGAACTTGATGGGTGAGTTTTTTGATCTCAATTCTTTTGAATGTACATCCATAAATTATGTGTTACAGTCCGAAAGTCAAACGTGAACGACCACCCCTGTATCTCTTCCAATTCGCGCACATCGGTCTTAAAGACTCTGAAACTGATTTGAAGAAGAGAATTACCAAACTTGGTGGAAAAATCGACACAAAGATCAATGATCAAGTGATCGCTGTATTGTCGACGAAAGAGGAAGTCGACAAAATGAGCTCACGCATGTTGAAAGTCCAGGAATTGGGTATACATGTTATTCCCATCGAATATGTGAAAGCCGTTGAAGATGATCCCACCGGAGCGCTCAGATTCATTTCCGGCATGAGTTTATGTGACTGGGGAACAGACCCATCAACTCGTGTACCACAAGAAGAAGCAAAAAGCGCCAAATCTAAAAGTATTTACACCAAATCGGTTCCCAAGTCAATGAAGTTAACCGTCAAAGATGGTTTAGCTGTTGATCCAGACAGTGGGCTAGATGGTGAGGCACATGTCTACATAGATGGGAAAGATAAGTACAATGTCGTACTAGGACTTACTGATATTCAGCGCAATAAAAACTCGTACTACAAGTTGCAGTTGTTGCGGTCCGACTCCAAAAATCGGTACGTGTAGATGTAACCAACTTATTTGTGGTATAACATTCTAAAAGCTGTACTTTTAGGTTCTGGATCTTCCGTTCATGGGGACGAATTGGAACTACCATTGGTGGAAATAAGTTGGAGAATTATTCCACGGCAAATGAAGCAAAGGCGCAGTTCAAAGTAGTATATGCCGATAAGACGGGCAATGAATTTGACAACAGACACGATTTTGCAAAGGTAAGCAAGAAGGTTCATCGCTTATTTATAGTCGCACAAATGTGTGGTGTTTTAACACTTTAAGTCTTTCGAAATCATATCCATTCCTCTGTTTGAAATCCTTCTGATCTTTTAGGTACCTGGAAAAATGTACCCAATCGATGTCGAATTCGCTGAAGACACCAAAATCGATCTTAACGTCGAACACAAAGTAAAGTCCAAGTTAGATAAATCCGTTCAGGATTTAATAAAGCTTATATTCGACATCGAAAACATGAAGAAGACCATGTTGGAATTCGACTTGGACATGGAGAAGATGCCTCTCGGTAAGCTGAGCCAGAAGCAAATTCAATCTTCCTACAAAGTGCTTACCGAGATTCAAGAGCTCGTTCAAAATGCCGGCACAAATTCACAATTCATTGATGCTACCAATCGTTTCTACACTCTCATTCCTCATAACTTCGGCGTGCGAGCTCCACCATTGCTGGACACCATCAAGCAGGTGGAAGAACTTTCGTCCATGTTGGACTCGCTGATGGAAATCGAATGCGCCTACAGTCTTATCAAGTCCGAAAGTGGCGTTGATGATGTTAATCCAATTGACAAACACTATGAACAGCTAAAGACAGCCCTTGAACCATTAGACAAGAAGAGCGAAGAATTTGAATTGTTGAAGAAATACGTCAAAAATACCCACGCTGATACCCATAAAATGTACGAACTGGAGCTGGTCGATGTGTTCAAGGTCGTTCGACAAGGGGAAGCTCGTCGCTTCAAACCATTCAAGAAGTTGCACAATCGCCGTCTTCTATGGCACGGCTCTCGACTTACAAACTTCGCTGGTATCTTGTCACATGGTCTGAAAATCGCGCCGCCAGAAGCACCAGCCACTGGTTATATGTTTGGCAAGGGTATTTACTTTGCTGATATGGTTTCCAAGTCGGCCAACTACTGTATGACCAGCAAGCAGCACCCAACCGGCTTAATGCTACTCTCTGAGGTGGCGCTGGGTGATATGATGGAGCTGACACAAGCCAAGTACGTGACCAAACTGCCGAAGGATAAACATAGTACATTTGGCAAGGGTCGCACCATGCCAGATCCAGCTGAATCTCATGTCAGGGAAGACGGTGTTGAGATCCCTCTGGGCAAGAGTTTAACGGACAATAAACTTAAGTCCTCGCTGTTATACAATGAGTTCATTGTATACGACATTGCACAGGTTAACATTCAGTATTTGCTGCGATTGAATTTCAATTACAAATATTAGACAGAGATACCTGAATCATTTAACTTTTTTTACGAGTTTCGTTAATTGTTAAGTTTTCGTTTTATCATTAATGGTTTCCGTTTCTTTTTTTTTTGTTTTTGTTTACATCACTGGCCAATGGAAATGTAGAGTCGTCATGTGAGTGTTTTGCTACTATATATGTTGTACCTTTCGTACAATTTGGCAAATAGAGTAATGCTTCGTTAAATGAAACATGTATTTTATAAATAAACATTTAATATTAAACCAAATCTCTGATGTATCTTCTGTTTACTTTTTATTTCAAGGGTTAGATGGTTTGCATGACGATATTTTAGAGACCAAAATTGGCAGTTCAGAATATAGTAAGAAATAAGATTTGACAACTGACACGAAGTAGATAATTTCTCTTTCTACCTTATAGCTTTGGTTTTTTTAAGTTCCGATTCGTCGATGTGGTTTCTTGTTGTTGAAAGGATTTATTTGCTCTAACGCTCACGTAATTGGTACGAAAATCATTTTACTCGCTTCTCTAACAGGCTTTGGCTTCTTATAGTTCATCTTTATAAACGCTATCAATGGTGGTTTGAAGAACGTTGAATAGATCCCCAGGTGGTGGATAGCATAAAACGATTATCGGAGTAACAACGTCGTTAGCTCTAACGCTCACTTGATTGGTACGAAACTCATTTTACCCGCTTTTCTAACAGGCTTTGGCTTCTTTTAGTTCATCGTTATAAGCGCTATCAATGGTGGCTTGAAGAACGATGAATAGATCCCCAGGTGGTGGATATCATCAAACGATTATCGAAGCAACAATAATTAAAGGAAATTACAAAGGAGAAAACGTTTTGATACCACGAATTCCAATGGTTTCGACTGACTCGCCATTCCATTTTAAACGCTTGCAGTTTCTGGTACGGCTTGCATTCGTAATGAAAATTAACAAATATCAAGGGCAGCCATCGCGTGTTTGCGACAATAACCCTTAAAATCCATGCTTCTCGCATGGTCCTTTGTATGTGTCGGAACACCATCAGCATTATTAGTTTACGCGGCAGAAAATGAATCAAAAAATGTCGTTTATCTAAAAGCATGGCAATCAACGAATTTGTATCACAGCAAGGCAATCGAAAGATATGGAGGGCTTACAGTTGTACCGAACCAAGTCATACATTTTTTTGTTCCCAAATTTACTGCTAAATTCTGCGCAAAATTAAACTCTATTCAGGTCTGTAATGAAGTAAGTCAGATAGTGCTTCGTTACTAAGTTAACCGAGCAAAAATCAAGTCGGTGACTTGCATTTTCGATTTTTTTCGAAGCAAAAACGAACCAAGTCAATGATTTGCAGTATATTGTAAGTTTTATTAATGAACAGACGTGTTTCAGCTTAGACCGATTTCTAACGGGAACATATGAGTGATTGCATTGTTTGAAAGTTCTATTCATAAACAATAGACCAATTTATTCGGGAACGTGTCAGTGATTTATGCAGTGTTTGTAAGTTTTATTCACGAACAGACATATTTTTAGCTTTTTCGGAAACGCGTGAATCGGAGACTGAGAGGGAACTATATTTTATCTCATTTTGAAACCTCGCGGATTATGGTAGGCAAAGTGTTTTTTTAAGAGGTCTTTTTAAATCATCCAAACCCAAGGTTAAGCGTGTTCGTGATGGAAGTCGTGGCTCGAAGAATAAGGCCTTCACTTACTCTATATTGATACAAGGGCAAAACATTCAGGTTTGTAAAACAATTTTTTTAAAAACCCTGCAAATTGGTTACACGAGAAGAAGTAGCTGCGCAGTGTTGGATTGCCGTGGTAGAAAAGTCAAAATCAGAAAAGACGACAGTGGTGTTATCGCTCACATTTCATCCTTTCCAGCTTATCAAAGCCACTACAGCAGGAAAGACAACCCAGACCAAAAATACCTTGATTCGAACATGAATATTGGCAAAATGAACGATATGTATGTGGAAATGTGTCACCGGCCAATCAAACTATTTAATAAAAAAATTCACTTACATTTCAAAAATCCGCATAAGGACAAGTGCAGGATTTTTGACGAGCTGGATACAAAATGGATTCAATGAAAACAAAAACCGCCTATATTCCTATGTGGAATGATACTGAAGGAGGGAGACCATCACAGGAAATTGCTGCTTGTTTAAAAAAGCATTTACTCACTCATTCGTCGGAGTCACTCGAATTTTCCCAATGATGCTGATTTTGGTGTATTTGAAAATAAAAGCAAAAACAGCAACTTAAGACTGGATTCAAATAGTTCGAAGTGCTAAAATTAAACTCCCACTATCCGAAGTCGTTGAAATGGAGAGAAATCAATTTCTATCGACCAAAGTTCTAGAAGCAAACATAACAAACAGAAAAAAAATAAAGTAACCCTGAATAAGGAGGTTGAGTTTGACTATGTTTACTTAGGAAAAGTAATAAAGGGTGATCACTACAATCACATCAAATTTTATAACAAAACATGCTCTATCCTAAGGATATGATGGACTTAATTAATTTTTAAACCACAATTTCTACAAGAAATTACCAGTAAAACAAACGTTAACAACGAGACAGCACTAGGACCAGACCAAAGGGTTCGTTTTCCCAAAAATCAGTTATCCGCGTAACGTTTGCCCGAATTTTCCTACCTTTTCAATACTAAGTGATGACAATATTGTACATATAAATACTATGGAATAGTTGCTTCAATTGATGAGAATCAAGGAGAACCCTTTTGTTATTAAATACCAGAGTCGGTAACACGGATGATATATTAACCAAATGGAATCGTGTGCCAATTGATGAGAATCACAGAGAACGAATTTTTCTATTGTTTCGCGTTTGGTTGTAAGCAAGCGGTTTTTAAATAATAAAATGAATAACAATAATTTAAGTTTTTAAATTCTATTTTGAAGAGGTTAGTTTTATTTTCAATTTCAATTGCTTACATATGCAATAGATAATCGAAATAATTGTCTATAAATTTATTAATATTTATGGTTCGCTGATATTTTATATAAGAAATCATTTAACGATGTAGACCAAATATAATTTAAAAATCTGTGTATGCATGATTTTTGTCGCTTTACGATTGCATTCAAATTACAGTAGAATTCGGTTATAACGACCACGATCATGGGAGACAAATTTCCCGTCGTTGTAAGCGGATGTCGGTATATCCGAGCGAACAATTTTTTTTTAATATCTATGTTAGGTCATATGTATTTTTATTTCATTTAAATAAATGTAATCCAAGTTTTATATGTTCCTTATTTATATAAAAAAATTCACATATGGAAATAATAATTTAAAATTCAGTTCTTTTGTAAAAATCTGTGATAGTTGACTGTTTGTTTATTTTTAGGGTAGAGAAGTTCTATTTTTTTTCTATTTCCGTTACATTATTTGTTAATCCTGGTGTTGTGTTTGAAAAAAAGAAATCACTAATCCGTAAAAACACCTGTTTTTAATGCCTCAGCTATTGAAGGGCTTGTTTGCTAAAAACATGGAGTTATGGTGGTCGGTAAACATTTTTCATTTTACTAACTATACGTGTGCAATTATTGGGATGTATAGATCCCCAAGTTCAAGCTGTAGAGTTTTTTGTGACGAATTCGCTAGACTGATGGATGAGCTCTATGATTTAAATAAAAACATTGTGATAGTCGGTGATTTTAATATTGATGGGTTATCCCCTAGTATTTATAAAGAAGAGGTTGAAACATTAATAAGAGACAATGCATGTATGCAAATTATAGATGAACCCACTAGAGTGACGAGGAATTCAAGCACATTAATCGATTATGTTGTAACAAACAGTATCACGGTTAAAGCAAAAACTATAAAGGACCTTAAATTAAGTGATCATGAAACGATTGTGATTGATATAATCTGTGATAAAATTAAGAAACAGAAAAAAGTATCTTGCTATTTCAAATACAAAAAACATTTGTTTGGACAAGTTTTAGAAACTAATTTCATAAATTTGCGAAATAGGTATGATATTAATTTATTAGCTGAGGATTTTTTAAATAAAACAAATGAAAGTGTTTCTGTATTTGTTACAAAAAAAATAACAAAATCAGGGGGAAACGACTGGTTCAACCATTTTTTAAACGATCTTAAGAATCAAAAAAATTTAAAATATACAAAAGCAGTATTAAGTGGTTCGGAAGAAGATTGGAAAAGTTATACTACCATACGAAATAACTACAAAAAAGAAATACTCAAACGTAAAAGTGAATATATAATGTCAAAAATATCTGGTTCAGTGAACCAAAAAACAATGTGGACAAATTTAAAACGTTATGTATTAAAAAAGGAAAAAAGTGAAATAAAAAATATTGTATTCGGTTCGGAGATGTGTAAAAGCAATAAAATAATAGCGAAAAACTTCAATAGTTTCTTTATTCGAAGTATAGTCGAAATAATAAATACAATTCCATTAGCTCCTTATGTGAATCATGTACAAGAAGTGGAAAGTGTGTTTAAATTTAATAATGTTTCGTTGAATGATTTAAAAGACGCGATAAAAGATATAAAAAACAAACGCGATTTTCAATTTATGAGCCCCAGTGTCTAATAAGACCAATTTGAAATTGTTGGTCCAATTTTGTGTAAAATAATTAACGGATCCCTGTCTTCAAGTAAATTTCCTGACTACTAGAAAGAATCGTTAGTTACTCCAATTGAAAAAATTGTTAATACAGTGAAATGCGAAGAATTCAGACCCGTAAATGCTATGCCATTGTGTGAAAAGATATTTGAAAAAGTGGTATTTAAACAACTTTATCAGTATTTCGAAAGTAATAACTTAATAGTGGACCTTCAATCAGGCTTTCGAAAGAGTTACTCGTGTGAAACTGCCATCAATATAGTTGTTACATCGTGGAAAGAAGAGATAGCAAAAAAGAGAAGTGTCTATTGCGTATTTTTAGATTTGAAACGTGCATTTGAGACTGTGAGTAGAGACATTTTATTAATGAAAATAAAAAAATATGGGATTAGAAACAAAGAATTATTATGGTTTGAATCTTATTTAAAGAATCGAAAGCAACGGGTTAAAGTCAACGGAGAAGTGTCGGACGCAAGAGAAGTAGACGATGGTGTCCCACAAGGGTCTGTCTTAGGGACTCTTCTGTTCAACGCATACATAAATGACATTAAAAACGTTCTAAAATACAGTGTATTGGCCTTATTCGCGGATGATGCAGTTGTATATATCTCTAGTGATAATGATATTGACAGTAAAGATAAATTACAAGAAGATTTAAACTCTATAAATCAGTGGCTTATGCAAAATAAATTGAAGTTGAACATTGAAAAAACGAAACTAATGGTACCTACTAAACGAGAAAAGAAATGACAACGAAATCAAGATCGGTGGTATTTCAATCGATGAAGTAAACGAATTAAAGTATCTGGGAGTGGTTTTAGACAACAAATTATCATTTGGAAGTCATGTTGAGTACATTTGTAAAAAAATAGGATTTATGAAAAGAATAAGGAGTCAAATTTCAACTATAAATATATATAATGTCATTGTAAAACCTCATTTCGAGTATTGTTCCACCATTTTGTTTCTATGTAATGAGAGTAAAATCTTAAGATTTCAAAAATTACAAAACAAAGCCATGCGATGTATTTTAAAGTGCAATAGATATATGTCAATCCGTTTTATGTTGAACTCGTTGAAGTGGCTTTCTGTTAAGCAAAGAATTGTTATGAATGTTTTAGTGTTTGTATTCAAAATTGTTAACAAACTTATGCCAAATTATTTACTTGACTACATACAATTTATAAGAGACCTTCAACCATATTCTCTAAGGACCAGAAATGATCTTAGACTTCCTAATTTTCTTAATGCAAATACCCAAAATTCCCTTATATATAAAGGATTCAAATTATTTAACAGCTTAATCGCTCAAACTAAAAACGAAACTAATTTAAACACATATAAAAGAAATGTTATCCAATTTGTTAGATCACAATACTAGTATATTGTCAATACGTGTATTCACAATTATTGTTTATAAAAAAAAATCAATTATGTACAAATGTAAATTATGAAAATGTAAATAGTTTAAACTAAACTAAATAAATAAACTTAATAATAATAATAATAAAAATAACATTTTATTTTTCTTTTTCTCTGTCTTTCGGAAGTCATCCAAGCCCTTTTTGTTTGCTGTCTATTCAACAGGTAAGCACTAGGTATCTTTGAAACACCTTGGATTTTTTTTAATAGCAACAACAAGCAACTTTTTATTTCGCCGATCCATCCATGTTTGCACCTGCTCGTTGGTTATTCTTTCTTTGGATATTTTTCAACCTGTGCATTTTTCTCCTTTAAATTTAAACTTTTTGTCAGGTCTTAACTTGTAAAAAATTCCGGCTTCATCCACATTAAAAAAATTAACAGAGTCGGTTTTCTCCTCGAACTAACTTTTGTAAACCCTTATCGCATTGGCCTAGCTGAACGCTGTTAATTTCTTCCGAAATTTTTCCAAACACAATGTGGCTTTTCATGGGAAAACGGTAGATTCAACTTTCAGTACATTCAAAAATCTTTCCAAGAAGCTGTCCAATTTCAATTGCTTTGGTTTGCAGTATTGGCCCTGTAATTGACACATTATTGCTCCTTTGAGTCTGAATTTTTAGGTAACATTTTTGTTTATGTATTTTGATTTCAGTCGTTATATCTGAATTTCATGACAACAACTCCCATCTAATGGTCGTTATAAACGAAGTCACTACATTATTTTAGATTTTTTTTTGTTAACAAAGTGTTACTTAATGTTACAACAAAGATTATAATATATATCAAACACATAACTTAAGCAATTAAAATAAGTTAAAAGTGATTGAAATATTGTGCAGTGAAAAAAAGTAAAAAGTGGATTTGACTGTTGAGTGGAAAAAGTAAAAATCGGAATAAATTAACAAAGACAATAAGAACAGAATAAAGGTAAAAAGTGGGATTGACTGTTGAGTGCAAAGAGTAAAAAAAATTCAAAATGGAAAATGTTGTACAGTTATGTTAAAAATTTTATTATATTTTTATCTTATTCATATCATAGAAAAAACTCTAGTGCATAATTTTAGAGTAACGTCTTTTTTAATTTCTTATGTTCGTCGGGTTAAAGTGATTTATATCTGATAAATTATTAAAAAAATAAATTGTTTGTTCAGATTTTACAACCAAAAAGAGGAAAATAAATAGTTGAATACGATGGTTATCTCTTTCACCACGAAAGAGCAGTAGTTGAAAAGCACTATTGGTGCTGCGCTGAACGAAAAACATTTCGCTGTAAGGCCTGAATGATTACTTTTTTGCATGAGAATGGACATAACATTAAAGGTATGACAAATATACATAGCCACGCTCCCTAAGTCTGATCGTTTTCTAAAAAAATAAGGACAAAGAAAAATGGATAACGTTTTTTTTTTTTAATATTTTTCAACACTTAGGACTCAGTCCCTGAGGGTTATAAAACCCAGTGATGGAAAGAAGGAAAAAGGTTTGTAGGATAGTTAGAGATTGTGAGTAGGTGGAAAAAGAGTGAGGTGACGATGCGCGTTAATTTTGAATCTTTGCAGGTTGTAGTCATCTGGAAATATTGAAGAAGGCAAGCTATTCCATAATCGTGAAGTGTGGTTAAGAAATGATCTTCTAAATTTTACTGTGCGCCCGAAAACAGGCTCCATGCAATATGGGTGTGCCGAAGAAGTCGCACGAGTATTTCTATTAAACAGACAGACAGGCGGGATACAACTATATATTTCGTCGGAACATTTATGGTGAAAGTAGCGGTAAAGAAGCGCAAGGCATCCAACATTCCGCCGGTGTTCGAGAGAATGAATTTCGCTACAAACTGATTGGTTGTCAATAAGTTTGATAGCATGACGCTGGACTCTGTCAAGTATGCTCAAGCATGTTGCAGGGGCACCCGCCCAGATGTGCGAGTTATATTCAAGTCTTGGACGAATGTAAGCTTTATAGATATTAACTAAATCTGATGGAGTGAAAAACCGTTTGCATCGTTTGAGAAATCCTAGGCATTTAGCACCACCTTTAGCAGCATCTATAATTTGCTGGTTCCACAACTTCAACTCCTTCCATGTTAAGTTTAGCTACATTTGTATCCCGCTTCAGAGATAGGAGACAGCACTGGGTTTTTGACGCATTGAATTCAACCCGGTTGTTGGTACCCCAATTGATAATTGTATCAAGATCAGAGTTGAGTTCAGTTGACATTCGCTGGCGTTGAGACTCCACAATTTGGGGATCTTGTCGCGGAGTCGTTAAGGAGTAAACGAAGTCAAGAGTGCTGTCATCCGCGAATGCATGGATAGGATTACAAGTCAGAGAGAGAAGGTCGTTAATAAAAATTAAAAACAGAGTCGGTGAGAGGACTGAGCCTTGGGGTACGGCGTTTGTTGAAACGGGGGTGGAAGTTGAAAACTCGTAATCCAAATTAAAAAAAGTATTACCGACACCAAAAGACCTAAGCTTATTAATAAGAGCGCTGTGCCACACTCTATCATAGGCTTTTGAGATATCCAGAGAAACAATTCTACATTCACCGAATTGGTGAATGCAACGATTCCATTTTTCGCTTAGATAGACCATAAGACCACCTGTAGAACGTTGCTGACGAAAACCATGCTGACGGTCACTAAGGAGATGGTTTTTTTCTAGATAGCTCATGAGGTGGTAATTGACTGTACTCTCCATGACCTTAGAGAGTACTGACGTTAAAGCTATGGGTCGGTGGTTTGAAGGGGAGGTTTCCACCTATCTGGAAATATTCCTGCAGTGTAAGACAAGTGAAAAAGTTTGCGTAGAGGTTTGGCCAGAGTGAAAGAACACCTCTTCAGAACAAGGGGAGGAATTCCATCTGGACCTGAGGCTTTATTTTGTTTGAGATCTTTAAGAACTCGAGCCACTGAACGGGTTCGGAAAAACAACGGTCCTAAAGAATATTGAACCGGACTCAGCGATGGTGGTGAAGAAGAGCTGTCTGGTAAGTTTGCCGCCTTTAATTGCCAACAAAAAATGCACAGAAAATGAAGATTCACAGGGTGCGTGCTAGCTTAATCAAAGAGCCAACAGTTCAATTTTGGAATATATGTGTATCCCCGAGGAACAACAGTATTTAGAAGGCGAGTTATTCATCCCATCGTCCTCTCAGAAGCAGTATACTCTACAGGAAAAAACATCCTTCTTGGCACAAAGACGACATTCGAGCTGCTCGCGCAGGCGAAGTGTTAGCTGGTTGATGGCACATTAGCTGTAGTGTTATTAATAATGGGGCAACTATTTTCCGTGCACGGTCAGCTCAAAGGCATTTTTATTCCATTAGTATTTTGCTTAGTGAGTAGCAGAACCAACGAAGCCTACCAGGAGTGTTGGCTTCAGCTTTTGAAGTGTGCTGTGGACTTTTACATACCACCGAATCCAGAAGTTATCATTTCTGATTTTGAGCTTGCAATAAAAAACAGTTCAAAAACATTCTTCCCTCAGATCCAAACGAGCGGTTGCCTCAACCATTTTGGACAAATAATCTGGAGATTATTCCTGATGAGGAATGCCGACAGATGCCCGCAGCCAAGACGAGGACTACAAGACTAAGCTGCAGGTGAAGAGGAGAGCTGCGGTTTACCTCTATAGGCAGAGAAGAAGGGAAGAAAGAACAAAAAGTTCTTTCATGTCAACACGAAAGGACACATAACATCGACGAATCGGACAGAACGTCACCATTGACAGATATAACTGTGAGGTAGTACGGGACTTTGTCTATCTCGGCTCCGCTATTAACTCTGACAACAACATCTCGTCAGAAATTAAACGAAGAATTACGTTTGCCAACCGCTGTTTCTTCGGGCTAAGAAGGCAATTTAGTAGTAAAGCCCTCACTCGAAGTTCTAAGTATATCCCATATAAGACCCTGACCATCCCAGTCCTGCCCTACCGCACTGAAGCATGGACCGTCTTAAAAGCGGATGAAGAAATCCTTGGTCTATTTGAGAGGAAAATTCTTAGAAAAATCTTCGGTCCCGTTTGCGTTGACGGGCTATTAAGACGAAGATTCAACTAAGAACTATACGAGCTGTACAGCGACTGGTCAAAAAACTCCGCATTGGACGTTTATGATGGTTAGGACATGTAGAACGAATGGACACCAATACCCCGGCTCACAGAGTCTTCGATTCCCACCCAGACGTCGGACGCAGTAGAGGAAGACCTCGCCTTAAGTGTCGCGCACAAGTTGAGAGGCATGTTGGTTAAGGCCAGGGTTCATTTCGGACTGTAGCGCCACTTAAGTATGTAAGTAAGTAATCTGGCGAAAACTTTAAGGTCTAGGATACGTTCGAAAATATGGGAGCGATGAATCTATTTCGCAGGAAATCCGGATGCTTTAAGCCCTTGCCTTTATACCGAGCGACGAAGTAGATGAGTACTTCACAGAGTACTACATTAATTTAAGAAATGTATTTATATTTCACTCCAATGGTTAAACAATTTGTCTATTTAAGTTTATGCCTTGTAATGTCATATTTTCAAGAAAGGGTCTTATCGAATGGCCACCTCTTGGCATTTACTGCCAATGTTGGAGGATCTCAAGAACAATATCGAACGCGAAATTCCCAACGTGCCGGCCGGCATGTGTTAAATTGCAAACTTCATCTGACAAAATGCTCGTGTTTTCATGTAATCCAATTGCCACTATTGACATATGGAATCAATTCATTCAAACGCTTACAACTCAATGAGATCCATATCTCCGATTCTCTGCGGAAATCGCTTTCTTAATTGTTCATAAGCCAATCAAACAAATTCTCAACGCTTAGCAGTTGTTTTATTTGAAATATCTTTTATTTTGTTCAAGTAAATGCACTCACAAAAATGCTTAATTAAATGATCCAACATCATCTTAGATTTGTTTTAATTGCATTACAACTCTACTTGTGTCTCAAACACTTTCTCACACATTGACAATAATTTATTAAGTTTTGAAAGAAATCTCGATATCTACTTAGTGACTTCGTGCATAGCATGAGCCAGGTATTCAACATTTTTGCTGGTCACACCTGCCATAGAAATGCGACCATTCTTGGTCAAATAAATGCTAAAATCCTTAGTAATACGCTCACAATTCTCCGGTGTCATCCCGGTGAAGCAGAACATGCCGATTTGGTTTGTGATGTGATCCCACGAACGAGATGATCCCAACTTAATCAGGTTGTCCTTCAGTTGAGCCCGAACATTGATAATACGATCAGCCATTCCCTTGACATCTTGCAGCCACATTGCACGCAGAGCTTGATCGTTCAGAATTTCAGCTACAATACGTGCACCATGCACAGGTGGATTCGAGTACATGGGACGGATGAGAATTTTGATTTGAGAAAGAACACGTTCGGCTACTTCAGTACTTTCAGTGACAACAGAAAACGCACCAGCACGTTGCCCGTAGAGACCCATGTTTTTGGCGAAACTCTGAGCCAGACAGAATTCCAGACCCTCCTTTTCGAATAGGCGAACAGCAGTTGCGTCTCCGTCAACATTGCCGCTGGCGAAACCTTGGTAGGCCATATCGAGGAAGGGATACAATTTCTTCTCTTTGATAATATTACACAGTTCGAGCCATTGATCTGGTGTCGGGTCGACCCCTGTTGGATTGTGAGCGCATGCATGAAGGAGAATGATTGAATTTTCTGGGATTTTCTATAGAAAAAAAGAAAATTCAAATGCTCGGTATATATTATGGAACATATGTGAATGGCGAGTGATATAAAACATACGCGAATATCATCCAAGCAGCCGTTGAAGTCGAGTCCACAGGTCTTTGGATCGTAGTAGCGGTATTTGTTGACTTTAAGGCCAGAGTGTTCAAAGATTGGGATATGATTGCCCCAGGTTGGGTTTGGCATATAAACTTCACGGTTTCCGCTCCAGAATTTGCTCAAGAAAGCTGCTCCGATGCGAAGGGCTCCTGTGCCACTGATTGCCTGAAATAAAACAAATAAATCAGTTAATTTTTCAAAATGAATATTCAAGATGATGATATTTTTTTTATTAATATTGAGTTTCTAGAAATTAATAAAAGTGCATAAAGTCGGACAGTTTTACGGCAAAAAAACCACCTACCTCAAGTAAACAAAGAGATAACGCTCACTGGCAGTATAAGAAAAAACGTTGCAGCCATAAAACGCTGAAGAACAACAAGGCAATCGGTCTACGGACTACCAGCGGAACTCATCAAATACGGAGATGTTCCCACGGAAGAGAACTAGAAAATTTTTCATACTTCGGCAGAAAACCTCAAGAAGAAGTCTAAATCGAAACTAATAACCTATGCATCGACTTCAATGTCGCATACGACACAGGTATGCAATATGACGATAAAGACGTTTCGCTGCTTCATCAAACTCTACAACGACCGCAACATTCGATTGTCTTGCGATTACTTTAATATTGTTCTCGAAAGTATTGTTCATAAGCTGAACAACAGCTCTTAGTCATAAAGCCTCCACTTCAAAAATAAAGCAGATTCTGTCTAATTCTGATCGTTCCAGTCGTAATTTACGTTGAAGAAGAATGAACCATATATGTCGATCCTTCGACGTTTCGAGCAAACAAACTTTCGAAAAATGTTCAGTCCCGTCGCGTAAATGGAATAAAGAAACTAGGATTCAAGCTCGACTAAATTCGTAACCGCAATACCAATGTGGGTTTCAGTTCACATGCCGTAGAAGTGAAACTGTATTCTGCTTTAATTCTCTCTCTCACTTCCTCTCTGTTTACCACCTCCATTCTCCATGGCATAGAGTATTCCTCTTCTTCGAAACGAGTTGGACTGACAAACTGACAATTGCAAGCTTATGGGTTTATGTGAGAGTTATATACAACTATATTGGTGCTGAGTGTTCGAATTACAAAACGCGAATAAAAGCCGAAAGACATACAATTTTGTTCAGGACTTAAATTGGTAAAAAATATGTTTTGATTAGTTTTCAATCTTGTTCTACAGCAAAAACTCGGTTGAAGAATTTCAACTACATATTTACAAAACCGGTTTTATCCCAGTTGAACTCATAAAATTCTCTTACAATAACCAACAACATGCGGTGTTCTCGAACGTTCTTATATCTAACCGCGACCGATTCGCTTGGTTTCGGTGATCTGACGACAACCGATATTTTGTGTGATCTCTTTTTCGTTACACATTTTCGATTCATTAAATCGAATTCACAACGTTTCAAAAGAAGTTTCACTTCAACAAAAAAAAAAAAAAACAATCATACAAATATCGCAAATAGTCCCTTCTGCAAGATCTCGAGTGTAAAGATATTCTCTTTTCATTGTGTGCACCTCACACACTCCAACCAAAGCTACACCTTTCGTAAAGAATCCTAAATATCGAAAGTCAAACATTCAAAAGGCAATCTTGACCAAAAGAAAAATTATACAACTGAATACCTACAACATAAAATCTGATCACGTCATCCTACCCGAATCAGACCAGATACCAATTTTAATCTTCAACTTGCAGCCTATCTCGTCAAATCTGTCCTTTTCAAAGAATCGCAATTTGTATTTACTAGTTACGCCCACAAACGAAACAGGCGTTCGGATATCTAGCATCTCGATTTAAAAATGTCGTCATATGAAAAACACCGTCCTTCCTGAAGGCAACGGTCTAAGTCCAAAAATATATACAATTTCACACATAATACATCCATATCGAAACTTAATCAAAACTAGCTGTTTAATTTCAAGCTTCGAATACCGACTCCAGACGTCAGACACACATCTTCAATTTATCACACCAAAAGAAAAGCAGTACCGTGGATCAGCTGTCATTTCAGCATACAGAGTCAAATGAAAATGACTATTTTAGCCACCTAAATGTTACCAAATGTCGCATCCATACATGGATATTGCGTACTCACCGATGAGTTTCATAATTTGATCTTGCTCACGTACAATCCCACGTACCCAAATTTACTTATTGACATACAATCACACTTTCTTGGTGCATTCCGGTGCAAGAACGGCCTTTCTCCAAACAACATGCCAACATGAAACCATCCTTTTTTTGCACACCAACGTAAGTGTTGCTTAAGTTTCAAGTCCATTCAAACAAACAAAATAAATCAAACACGCGACTACCGACATCAAGTAGCGTCGTATGTGGTTAGTACTTGTATGTTTCATAAAATCCAATTCACAAATGCCAAAAGAAGTTTCACTTCAAAAAGATGTTATTTTTTTTGAAACGTCGATGAATGGAACCATTGATGTTTTTGTACGATGTTTGCATCCCTAGTTCTGTCTATTTCTACCCACACTTTTTTTTTGGATTCCATAATGGTAATGAAGCTCGAACTGCAACTGCAAGTATTTATAATTTGACTATAAACCTAGCGAAAATCTGTCTATGAACTGGCTGCTTCCGGCAGGTCATTTGGTATTACTAGAAACAACTTGATCAGGCCTGTTCACAATCATTTTTTTTATTTCTTTTTTTTTATTCGTTTTCAATATTTTTTTAAGAATTATTAATTTTGATATTTTAGGACTAAATGAGTTTTTCCACAATGATAAAATTAATATATGTAATCCAATCATTTTTTAATTTACCTGAACAGTAGCATTGTGTTCTGACTTCAAACTTTGTGAGTTCTCTCCCAGCGCTAATTCTATAGCACGCCTCCAAAATTCTGGTACACCCGTAATTGGTGCATATTCATGGTCCATCTTCTTGGCTAGAATACGTTCCTCTGCCTATAAAAAGGTTAAAGTAAAACATAAGACATTTCCACATCTCTGACATTTGGTCAAATGCATGGATATACCGTGCGAACACTTGGCAGGACAAAAGGTTTGCCGTTATCATCGCGATAAGCGCCAACACCAACGTTAATCTTCTTGGGATTTTGATCACGTTTAAATGCTTCTGTCACTCCTAAAATAGCATCGGGAGGACCCATTTTAACATCAGACCACCATGAGCTAAAAAAAAAGATAAATGTAAAAACTTTATAAATATATACGTAGGTATGTATGTTTTTTTGTGCTTATCAATTGAGAAATCTGTATACAAAACCGGTTTTTGTGGTATGATAACCAGAGTTATAATCAAACATTCGACAGTCAAAAGTTCAAATAAAAAATGATTTTCTTTGCTGATAAGATAACACAGTAGTTCAAAATTATTAAGCGATATTTTCATATTTTGCGAGTTTATGTGTAAAGTGCGAATAAAATAGGATAAGGTATGCATGCAGAATTACGCTGATGCGTTGGTATGGCAATAACATGCGTCAACGAAACTTCTCACGAAGAAGGCACGTGTTAGGGGTAGTGACAATAAATGAATAAAATAAATTTTTCCATCATACCAATGCATTTTAATTTCAGCATTCTGGTCGATTGTAAAAATAAACAACAACACTCTAAAAATATAACAGATATCACGAAAATATGTATTTCATGACTAAGGCGTACGTAATGGGTAGTTAATGACTGCTTCGCATTCGTTATCATCGCAATAAAGCATGCTTAAGAGCATCAGTCTGCCGTGATCTGATTGAATCTAAACTTCCGTGGAAACTATTAAATGATACAATTAGGAGTGATTATAAAGGTAATTAAGAGAGACAAGATCAACCAAGACAACCATGGAAAAAATGTTACGAAGCAACCAATAGCCTCGGAAAGGACTGATTTTATTGTTGACGACCCTGCTAAACGGAAAAAGGACAACGACGTTCGTATCTGCACCTGAAATGTGAGAACATTAAACAGGAGAGGTGCAAGCGAACAACTAGCGAAAGCCCTAAACTGCTACAAAGCAGACATTACTGCCATCCAGGAAATACGATGGGATGGGCGGGAGATTTTATCACAAAGCTAGAAAGAGAAGACATCTTTAGCAGTATTGTAGAAAAACATAGCCTACACGACAACACGTCTGGTAACGGACTTAGGATAATTGACTTCGCTACGGAACGAAATGCCACTATAGCCAGTATACGGTTTTCTCAACTCGATATCCATAAGGGGAAATGGCGGTCTCCAGATCAACGAACGGGCAACCAAATTGATCATATTGCGATAGACAAGAGACACGCATCTAGTATTTTGGATGTCCGAACAATCCGAGGAGCTAACATCGAATCGGATCACTACCTTGTTGCAGCCAAGGTAAGAATGCCACAACAATCCAGAAATACTGTGAAAAAATTTAATGTCGAAAGACTGCAATCGCAAGAGACCGCCAAGACCTTCGCGCAACGCGTATCCATTAACCTCTCGATTAAAATCATATACCAGCATCGAATGTCGAAGAACAATGGCAACAATGCCAACAAGCCATTAGATCAGCCGCAACTGATGTGCTAGGTTTCTCGCGCCTACCAGCAAGAAACCCCTATTTTGATGAGGAATGCCGACAGATGTTCGCAGCCAAGAACGTGGACTTCAAGGATAAGCTGAATAAGTCAACACGAAAGGACACACAACATCGACAACAAAGCTTTGAGGTAGTACGGCACTTTGTCAACCGCTGTTTCTTCGGGCTAAGAAGGCAATTTAGTAGTTAAGCAAATACTCGAACTATTAAGGAGACTCTATATAAGACCCTGATCATCCCAGTCTTACTCTATGGCGCTAAAGTATGGACCGCATCAAAAGCGGAAAAGGAAAAATCTTCGGTCCCGTTTGCGTAGACGGGATATGGAGACGAAGATTAATCCAAGAACTATACGAGCTGTACAGCGACATGCCCGTGGTCAAAAAACTCCGCATTTGACGTTTAAGATGGCTCGGACATGTAGAACGAATGGACACCAGAGCTCCGTCTTGCAGAGTCTGCGATTCCCCGCCAGACGTCGTTATTTTAACTGGCGGCCTGCCTGCGAGTGCAGATTTTGTTGACCTTGGGCCAGTTTGCGCGATACCCGTTGTGCAAAACCAAATACATTTTTTTTGGGTAAAACGATCGTTGGTACCTACACAGGGTCTAGTCCTCATAACTCCTATTTTATCCGAATACGAACGGTTGTGTTGAGTTAAGGTTTTCTTGGCAGTTGAAAGTACTCGGATGATTTGTCAGATTATCACAAGAGAAGGTGCAGTGAAAAAAATGTTCGACAGTTAGAATGCGTTTTTATTGGTGGGAACAACATTTTCAAATGTTGAATTTCGTAAATGAAATGACGAGTTTCGGTTCAGTAGAAACGTACTATATTATTCACTTGAAAATAATAAACATAAGATGCATCCGCTTATTCTTACGTATAATTCAATAAAATTGTTTACAGAACAGAATGCGAGTCGAGATGAACATTAACACTGACGTTGGAAGTTGTCAGACTTGTTGGGGTTGGTACATGTGTATACCTTGCTTGAAACCTTAATTTTTCAAAATTTATTTAGATAAAAAAAAACAGCAATTGTTTTCCCAATCGAAAAGTGATACAAATAAACGTCGCAGTCGATCTTTATGAAATCTTCTAAAGTCACTACATCAAAACACCCTGTCATCGTTTTTATTATTTCGCACAGAGATACGTCAGCAACATGTTTGCTGGTTGCTTATCGAGGGAAGAAAGCACAGTTTTGTCGGCGCAGGGTATTATCTCAAAATGTGATGCAGTCGTGCACCGGACAAACAAATAATATGTTGTTTTCCATGAATGACCTTGGAATGACAATGGATGAAGTGTCTTTTTTTAATCGTATGCTAAAAATGAATCTCTCTTAATTTGAAGAGTTTTTTTTCATTTTACTTACGTATTCCGATTGGAAGTTATGTTGACAGCATTTCCTAAAAGTCTACTTGCCGGTGCGAGAGTTGTATTAAGGCGAATGCAAATGTTTGCCATGTTGATGCGAAACTTTTCGTTTATTTGGGCAGTTAAAATCGCGTAGTAAGAAAATGCGGTTTAAAACAACGGCGACCGCACTCTGCCGTAGAAAATCGAATACTGTAAAGGAAATAATAAAACTGAATTAAAAGTGCAAGTGCACTTGTTCTCTCAAGTATTTTCAATTTCCATTCAACCTAGATGTCAAACGGAAATGGGTGATAAGACTGGCTGATATGAAATTTAACGAAAAAGTAAGGTTGAACTTACATCATGTCCATTCGCAAATGTTTGAGGAAAATACCATTCGTTAGGTTTATTTTCCAGCAACTCAAACACTACACCGGTAACCCATGGCAGTAATCATGGAATCATGGAAGTCTTACATTTGTGTGTGAATTTTAAATTGTGTATTGTAATGCCCGTTATAATAACTAATATATACCTTAGTAAAAGTGTTATATTCCGGTAGTATGTTAACGCACTAATATAACAATGTTTTTAAGTCGAATAATAGTGGACTAACAAAATGCAATAAGGGCAGTTGTTAGAGTCAAAAATCGATTGTTTGTCATTTTATATCAATATCACAGGAAACCACATTTCAAAACGCAATTTTTACTTGTGTCGTTAATATGAGCAAAATATAATACGTTCTCCCATCTTGTTTTCGAAGAGTTTCGGAATATTTATTTCCATATATTCTTATGGCATTTCTCTGGGATCATATACTTTTCTTGCGATATATGTGCATTTTAATTGCATTAAGTCACAAAGAAATAATCTGAGATCTTTTTACTACGAAAAATCAAAATATATTATTATTATTATTTATTAACATGTAATTTTAAATAACAGGGCAATATAAATATTATAGAACCTAGCTGTGGAGACTATTGACTTACAGCCCAATCGAAAGAATAGTTTTCTACAGGTAATATGTACCGATGGACAACGAAAGAGAATATTCATTGTGTAGAAGAAATCCAAGTAGGTCTCTCGGTTGTTCCGGACCAACTTATTAATAAGAAAAAGTTAATACAGTAGGTAATAGATTGCTTGTTCCCAGACTAGTTAATCCAGATTCCATCACTGAAATAATGGTATATGTGTTTTCCATAGTTGAAACAAATTTTCTTAGAATTTGTTGCCTTTGAGTCGCAAAAATTAGAAAATAATCAAACTAACATAGTTTGCTTACAAAAAAGAAGAAGGAAATGTTAAATATTCGTTTCTACCCCCGAAATATATTAAGTCCAGTGTTGCAAATATTCACAGAAATTTAACAAAAAAAAAGATTATTTTTTTTCAACTAAGTAAAACACTATCAATTCAGCGCATAGGATATTTGTTTTTATATATACGTTGCAGTACGTGTCTGCGCCCAAACTTGTCACTTTTTGGAAGGTTGGCATTTGTGTCACCAAATCAATGTATTTATCTTTTATAAAAACATTGTGAATTGTGGAAACTTTCAAGTCAACACCAGGCTGATTGTTCATATTAGCAAACTGCAACAAAAAATACGAATTTATAGAGTGCACACATTAAACACAGAACCCCTTATTCATTTGAATTCACTAAAACACATCTCAGGTGTTGTACGACAAGAACAGCCGCTGATGACATTCGGTTTCGGTCTGTTCGTTTCAAAATTATTATGTTTGTTTGGAGCTCTGCTACACTACATACAGGCACTGTTCAACCATCAGGCGCGTTTTAGATATGCACCCTCTATTCAACGTTATATAAGTTTTATGAAAAAAAAAAATTGCGTTCAGAGGCATTTTAAGGAGTGCATAACTTTATACAGTGCTTATAATGGATTTATGAATAAGGCTAAGAGAATAGATGTGTCGAAAGATATGAGTACATTTTTATCAAGAACAATTACAGCCAGTGTCATCTAACCATAAGCTTTTCATTTTAACTTTCGTTCATTTTACAAAATCGAACTAACGTCAGTTTAAAGGTTCCCCACTAGGTTGCGCTGCTATCCATAACTGTTGTCAATCAATTTGAAAGTGCCTTCAAAACTTTAAAAATTCGATTTATATATTTATGTTCTTTTAATTTATTACATACAAATTAGAAATGCATTTAATATCGACGGGTCGATCGACAATTTTGTCTGAATTTCCTGATCTTGAAACCAAGTACACATATCAGCATGCAAACAATGAAAAGACCGACTTTCAGTTCTTCAGTCAAAAGAGACTGCTTCTCGAAGTAAATGAGAAATCTGGTCTCGAATTCCTTAGGATAAAAGATTCTCCAAACCAAAGTAAGTTGTTCAGTAAAGATATACATGGCACGTCGACTAACTGCTTGATTTCTTTTAGAGTTGGATATTTCTCGAATTCGAAAAATAAAAATTGATAATCTGGTTTGCATTGCTTGTCCAAAGCAGGGAAATGAAGAAGTTGCTCTTGGACTATCAAATGGCCAGATTAAATTACTAAACTATAAGAACTCTTCGATTGCTCATAAATTCCCCGCAGGTAAGCTGAATTAGATAGCTTTCATTGACAATCAAACACAATGCTCGCATTTTTAGACAATTCTCGTAACAGCGTAATCAGTTTAGATTATAACGCATCCGATGAATACATTTCGTCAGTTTATGAAAATGGTCTAATAAACATATATGGCACAAAAACTAAGACCAAACTGCAAACTATAAACTTGGATAACAAGTATGTTTATAACTTTCAATATTTACTCTTAAGAACCCATAAAACCCAAATTTCCCTTGCAGTGCTACTCTAGGTCGCTTTCACCCCACAAAGCGATTCCATCTCTCCATTGCATCATACAAAGGATCTGTTTACGTTTACGACATTCAAACAAAGCGAAAGATATTCACCTCGCAAGATTGTCACGAAGCCCCGTGTAAAGACCTTTGCATGTCGCCGGCTCTGCCGGACGTGCTCCTCAGCGTCGGCTACGACTGCATAATTAATCTCTTTGATACTCGAAAAAAGACCCAGCCCCAACAAATTCGATACTGCCATCCACTGTCTACAGCAGCGCTATCCGAGTGTGGAAATTATTTCTGTGTTGGCAATTTGAAAGGCGAACTTATCTCATACGACATGCGCAATACTAAAAACTATTTATCAGCAAAGAAAGTACATGACTGCGCAGTAACCAGAATAGGCTTTGTCCCTACAGAAGGAGAAAACTGCGTTAGCTTCACCAGCACAGGAAATCAGACAAACGCTGACACCCTTTACGACCAGCGAAAGTCCTTGGTTAATGTCGATCACATGACCAAAGGTCGTCGCGATTCATTTTGTGATTTTCTTGACTTTCAAGCGAATCGTGGCAACGAGAAGGTGTCAAGTCGCTTTACAACACGCCCTGACAGCTTCGATTGGGATGCGCTCAACAAAAAGACGGCACATGAAGATTTTCGCGCTAGTCTACTGCCAAACAGCAAGAATCAACCGAATTTGACTAGTTCCTCGGAAAGTACAAATCCCAGCAGCCTTGAAAATTCTTCATCCTCTGGCAAGGAAAATGCACCCAGTCCTACACCCTTCGAAGGACTACCTCTACCGATACTCCATCGCAGGGAGGACATCAGCGCATTGCGTGATCGCAGTAACATCGATCATAAACTAAACAAAATCCAAGAGGAAAACGAATTTGAACTGGTGTCATCGGTGCAGGATGATGTCTTCGCCGAGAAGGATATTGGAATATTGAATATCTCACAAAAGGATCTGGACGGAGGATGTTTTCTCAGGCTTACTGACAACCAAAAGAGCACCCCAAACAACATAAAACGGGTATCTGCAGAAGGCATTAACAAGCTTGTCCTTACGAAGCCTCAGAATTTAGATGTCCTGCAGGAACTGAAGAATCTGCGTGCCGAGATGGATGAACGTTTCACACAGCTAGAGTCTGAGATTAAGTTCAATGCTGAGGCAAACAAGTGGCAGCTCTTTACTCAAAACTCGCGATTGTGGAACCAACAGATGGATTGTACCGAAGAGATAAAAACATCGATGGGTATACTATTGCAAACAGACCCATTTGTCAACGAATACATACGCATGAAGGAAGAGAATCAAATTTTGAGAAATAAATTGTTAAAACTTGGTCAACAAGTCTAAATTGTTAAAATGAAATTCGTTATAATCGCCTCTAATAAAGATTTAATTTTATACATAATTTACACGGACTGGAGTTTGTTTATTTGGATCGCATTAAGATACGTCCATAGTCCACGTCTGTTCACCATGGTCAAAGAAACTTAAATTCGGCACCATTTTCACTTTCAGTAGTATTACCCACCTGAAAGTTTTCTTGTGGTGCTCTTACATACTTCCGGATGTGCGATCGCTGAAGTGCTTTCATTGGTCAACAGGTGGGAGTTGAGTAGTTTTATCGTCACCAATTATTCATAAAGAAAACGATGTTACCACCAAGATACTCGTCAATTCCCATTCATACTTCCAGATAATTTGAAGCAGAAAACCTTAGTGGAACTTCTGCATGCCGATTTAATAACTAAACGTTTAAATAAAATTGACAACATCGGAATTAAGAAAAGGCAGGAACCCAGTATTTTCTGTGTCTAAAATTGGCCAAGATTGGCCTGTGTCATTTTTTGTTGCAGCTACGTTAATGCATTTCCAGTTGTATGTGGTCTTATCGATACATGTACTTAAACTCGCTAGCTTTTCCAGTCGGTTGTGCATGCGAAGTTGTGTTATCGCCACAAATGGAAGGGCCCTTATTTTAACAACAATTAAGATTGGCAAAGTTATGAATTATGAAATTTCGTTTAGATACGTAAGTGGCGCTACAGTCATGGGTGAACCTGGGTCTCAACCAATATGCCTATTCAATTTGTTCTTCAATTCAAGTACGTTGAGTTCAGTTTTGACTTTTGTGTGTCACTTAAGGTCAATTTCTATTTGTGCGCGTCATTTAAACATGAATTTTTCTCTACTGCGTCTATTATCTGCTTTGCTCAAAACCCTGTACATCGCTGTACATGTCATACAAGTCGGTTACATACTTAAGGGGCGCTACAGTCCGGAATGAATCTGGGCCTCAACCAACATGCCAATTAGCTCGGTGCTTAGCCAACTGTCTCCAGTTGCTCACTCCAAGTTGGTTGAGGTCTTCCTCTAAACTACTAAACCCATTTTTGCTGCTTCCTATATCTATACTAGCAAACGTGGCTATGAAATTACGTTGGGTTCGACCAATGATGTCAATATCGTCTGCGTATGCTAGCACCGATTTTTGGAAAATTGTGCCTCTGGTGTTGGCTCCTGAGTTTTACACAATCCTCTCAAGAATCAGATTGAAGAAGTCACATGACAGCGCATCGCCTTGCCTAAATCCTTTTTCGGTATCGAATGTGTCGGTGAGGTCGTTTCCGAACGAGTTTGGGCGGTATACCAAAACTAGACATGGCTCTGTATAGTTCGATGAGGTGGTGGGTATCGATTTGGACTTCTTGGGTTTTTTCCTGGATCTGCCGAAGTGTCAAGATTTGATCGGTTGTGGACTTTCTTGGCTTAAAACCACACTGATAAGGGCCGATCAGGTTGTTGGTAAACGGTTTCAGGCGTTCACATATTACGGCAGATAGGATTTTGTAGGCGAAGTTGAGGAGACTTATACCTCCGTAGTTGACGCAGTTTAGAGGGTCTCCTTTTTGGTGGATCGATTGAACATAACTAGTTTTGGCCAATAACGGGAAATCATTATTATTCAAAAAGACACCGGAATACACGTTCGTATTATCACATTTCGACATTATTTATGTTATCAATAATCAAAATGAATATTTTTTGTGTATTTTGGCGAAACTATGCAAATCGTCAAATGCTCACAAGCTCGGCATTTGATCTAACGCCCAACTCGCTGTGAAAGAGAAAGTTGCGTACGACCAAGGAGTATAGAACAACATAGAGTGTGCATCTCATACAACGAACATTTTCTATGTGGGGTGTTGATATTGATACCCTAGTGTTAACATTGCTACCCCAGCATCATACAACAGCTTAGCCAACGCACACGATCGGCAAAATTTACCCTTCACACTTACCGCCTGCGTCTGAAATGGCTACAAAATGATTAGCTATGATGCGTACTCTGTGTACTGTGAAGAGTGATCTGACTGTAAATCTGGCCCTTCGTCCACTTTTTTATCATTTAAAGAGATATTTTTGTCTTAAATAAGTCGAAGAGATCTAGAATTTCATTCCTATCTGTTGGCCAACAGGAAGGTATTCCCGACGAATGATATTTGCCGCTACATCTTTTATTTGTTTTTGTTAATTCTTTTCCTTTAATATTCGTTAATCTAAATCCCCAATATTATCCTTAGGTTATAAAGCTCCATGACAGTTCTTTTCAGGTCTCATTTATGGCTTCGAGAATACGTCGAATTTCTTCTTCAAACCATGGGTTTCTGCTGATTTAAATGATTTTTTCGTTGGTAAAAGGCCACCATATTAGAATTTTGATCCAGCGAATTTTTAATGCAATGCTGCTGTATCTTTTTGTCTCACATAAAATCTACCTGTCTCGTTAGAGATGACTTTCATTCCAAAGAACGTGTGGCCAGGCACTGAATATTGTCCGATCATTGCAATTCAGGTTCGTCAGATGTGAATAAAATTGATTACTCTTGTTCCTCCCTAGATTCTCAAAGTTTCAAATCGCAAAGTTATGTTAAAAGTTTTGATTTACACATTTCAGAGCTTTTATCTAAAAATTCAACTTAAAAAAAAACAGATTTCTCCACTTTGAATAACTCGTACTCGTATTTGGTGATTCGAAAAGCACCTTGAATTGAGTATATAAAAATTAATAAACATTTTATTTACAACTTAGAAATGATTAACATTAATATTCTCGACCAGCAGATTCTCCAAAGTTGGAGATGATGTTGTCACTCCATCTATATCAACCTCCGGCTCATCATCCTTTGCATCGCAACCCGTTTGTCGGGTTTTCATAAGGAATGCTTTATTTAATTTATTTGCAACAATGACAGCTTCCGCTTGCTCAATCACAGATTCTGGAGGATTCTGCTCACGTGTTAGCACCCACAAAACCCCTAAGCAAAAATATATGTAAATATATAGATTATGATTAAATCTTATAAGGTTAACAACCAGGAGGTAATAATTTATGCAATTAATTATTGGTTCGCAATGTAATTGGGCATATCTAAACGTGAAATAAGCTTCTAATTGATCGCTCACAACTTACTCGCATTTGCAACTCTCAGTAGCGCACTGCATGAATAGACAACCGCGTATGATGTGTAATCAGTGCCCAAGACCTCGTAGTTGACTTTTGTAGAATTTGCTTAAAATGCATAAAAGAGAGCACATGTGTGGGAGAATTGTCCGAGATTAAAATGAATATATCAACTAACCAGTTCTTGTTTGTGGAAAAGATACTGACAATTGTCCAGAAGCAACTGCCTTTGCCGTCCCTGTCACATTTGTTGGCTTACCGGTACTGCAAAGGAAAAAATCCGCTCTTCATTTGGATGGATCCATTGCATCTCTACTTACAATCGATTGATAGCAGCATTCATCACAGAGATAGTGTCGTCACCGGTTTGATTGTAGATCGCATACATGCACTTTCGTCCAACTTCAAAGACAAAAGGATACTTTTCATACTCGTACCATACTCCCATGTACTGAAATTCAACAATATGATAAAAATTCTTTAGATGGGATATACCCTCTTACATCGGCAAGTTTAAAATCCTGTTCAACGGTTACTTTGGGACATTCGCCGGGGAATGGGATCTGTCCATGTACGAATTGTAGTGCGATAAGCACTAGTAGCCCAAAACTGAAAATGCATTCATTGATAAATGTTTAAATTCATCAAAAACACATCAACCTTACCACACTTGTTTCATTTTGTTTTCTCTATTTGCGATATCTAAAAACACAGTAGGACCGATTTAACGTTATCGCTAGTTCAAGCAACTGTGAGCGCGGGTTGTAAACAACTGATTGCATTCTAGACGATCGTCTTCAATTATAAACAAGTCTCTCGATGAAATAATAGATCACATTTTAATTACGGGAAGGGAATGTGTAAGTACACATACAACTCCATAATGCCATATCAGGCTGATCGTGAGTAGTTTTAAGTTTTGTGTTTGATCATGTTGGGTAGGTCTAGTGTGGGTGGTGTTACAATAAGTAATCAGATACATTTGACATAGAAAATCTAGATCTACGATAAATGGGGCCAGTTTCGAAACATAGACCAAGTGATTGCTGGGTAAAGTGTTATCCGTATATTTGGAAACGGATAGTGTATGTTTTTAGCCTTCAAATGTAAATTGTTTTTGTTTTTTTTTTCATAGTAATCGAGTCCACGAAAACCATAACAGATAAAATTAATTCAAAATCTGACAGAGCAAGGGGTACTAATTAACGGTCCAAATGAGGGTACTACTAATTAAAATGTGTCTAGTTGTAAGTTAATTCAGATTATTTAATATCTATAGACAAATTATCCTTTTGGATAATTACTACATATACGTAGCTATTCTGTTGTATTCGCCACTGCCAGGAATTACTAATGATTACAACACAAAGTATGTAGTTCTAACAAGTCTGTTGTAACAATATGCATTTATTACTAGTTATCATATAAAGCGCTGGACAAAAAAATCATTCAAAGTATTTTTGACATGAAATCGTGTGTTTTCTTGTTAAACTAGGCGTGTTTCACTTACGGAACCTTAGATATTTTGTATTTTTTTTTTATTTTTAGTGGAACAAACTCCTCAGCAGAGGCACAATTTTGTTATATCGCTGCATATAATGAATTCCTTTCATAATTTATCACTAATAGTAAATTATACTAGTATTTTAGAAGGAAAAGGTCAGGATATGAATCCAAATTTTAGTCGAGCATGTTTGGAAAATACTTTTAGAATTCGTGTTCCACTAACGGATGTTTCACAGATCTTGAAGGAATCCATAAATGAAACACGGCTACTTATATTTGTTTAAACTGTTTTGTTTGCAAAATACCGTCAAATTTTTAACGCTTGTTACTTCCAGGCTAATAATGTGAAAACAATGGTTGACAATTGAAGACACAGCGGTCAGCGAATAGATCAGATATATATTTTTTATATTACCGGTATTTGTTTTGGCTTCCCTCCCTAATTGAGGTCGGATTCTACTAGTGCGAGCCACCTCTAGGTCTTCCTCTACTGCGTCTGAAGTCTGGCTGGGAATTGAAGGCTGCGAGCCAGCGTGTTGGTGTCCATTCGCGTTACATATCGAACACAAATATATGTTATTTTTACTGATTTCTCTAAAGCATTCGATAAGTTTGATCACAAAAAACTTGTGAATAGATTAAATGCTTAAGGTATTCACTCAAGACTCAACAAGTGGTCGTCCTCTTATCTGGCAAATCGAAAACAAATTGTCAAACTGGGTAATTCAATATCTTTACTCTTCAGTGTAAACAGTGGTGTACCTCAAGGAAGTCATTTGGGTCCTCTCAATTTTTTTTTTTTTTTTATTCACTAATGACATTCATTCTTTCATTAAACATTCTAAATGCTTACGATATGCCAACGATTGGAAGCTTTACATTCAAAAAAATTCTGTTGTGAAAATCTTTAATCTGATTTTCAAAATCCATTTCGCTGGTGTAATCAAAATTCTTTAACTTTGAACGTAGAGAAGTGCAAATCGTTTACTGCATCGTGGCAGCTAGATGATATTATGTTCACTTACGAAGGCAATGAAACTTCTTTAGATCGAGTTAATGAAATATCTGAACTCGACATTCGACTTGATAAAAAATTTACATTCACTTCACATTTTGATGAAGCGATATCAGGGGCGATTCATTACTAGGTTTCTTGAAAAGAATTTCCTTTGATTTCAAAGACCGTTATACATTCAAATCAGTTTATTGGTTTCTAGTCTCCTTACCAACAAACACATATAGACAGAATCGAGCGGGCACAGAAAAACTTTACCAGTCAAGCAAAAAAACTGGTATGAGGAACTATCCGATTATAAAGCTCGATGCTTATTACTGGGTTTGCAAACTCTTTTTGCTGGAAGGAAGCTATCAGGCGTTTTGTTCTTTAGGGATATTATATGTTCTCGGATAAATTCATCTGAGTTGTTAGCCAGCATTAACATTTATGCACCTGTGAAACATCATCGCCCAAAAGATATGGTCATAGCGAATAGGCACGGAACAGCCAGCTTACTGCCAAAATGAACCAATATCAAGATGTTTCACATATTTCAATGAAATGTGCAGTTTGGACGAGTGCGACTTGTCAAAAAATAGATAAGCATTAAAAAAAATAACTTTACACGTCTTTTTCCTAATTTCACAATTTCAAATCCCAAATACTAACAATCGCTAAGTCTATACTCTTAGAAAATGTTTTTTTTTTTGTAATTTATTTTCTCTTTTATTAAAGAGTTCTTATGAAATATATTTTTTAATTTTTTATACTTAAGAGCTTTTTTTTTAAACAATTATTAAGTTTAATTATGTTTTTTAAACAATTTCTTAGTATTAAGTTAAAATAGTCTGAAAATATATATAACATATGGTAGATTAAAAAAAATAAATGAATAAAATATACCAGCTCCATATCTTAGCCATCTTGAAAGTCCAATGACATTTTTGTCGCTGTACACTTCATAAAACTCTTCAAACTTCATAAAAGTGAATTTCAAACTGCGCTGAAACAGGGCGGAAATTGGTCATATAACCTGGTAAGTAAAAATCATTTAAAGTTTTTCAGATGTATATCGCTCCATTGCTTAGTCTTAGTTTAAACAAATGTTTTTATAACCACTACCAACTACTAGTGTACAATAAAATGTGGAGCTGTCGTAAGCCACGTGTCTACACTCATGAACTAAAATGATTCTACATTTCGGGATGAAACTGCGCCTAAACCAACAAATATCTTCTGTAGCCTGGTCGCTAGCTGACTGTCTCAAGATTTTAAATTTAAGTTGGTTGGGTTCAGTTGCTACTTTTTTCGGGCCACTTAAGATGAGGTCTTCCTCTACTGCGTCCGACGTCTGGCTGGAAATCAAAGTCTGCGATGTTGACAGGCTTAACCATTTTAAATCCCATTTTGGCGCTTCCTTCTCTATAGTAGCAAACGTGACTATGACATCTCGTTGAGTCCGACGAATAATGACAATATTGTCGGTATTTGCGGATAGTTGTACAAAATTGTGGAATATGGTTCGTCTAATGTTGGTTCAGGAGTTTTGCATAATCCTCTCAAGAATTATGTTAAAGAAGTTTCACGGAAATATGTCCCCTTGTCTGAATCCTTTTTTTTCGTTATGGAATGCTTTAGATACCGAACCTGATGGAGCAACGGAATTCTACATTATCATCTTTAACAGACGTCAGACGGCATACCAATCCTGTGGTATGCGGCTTTGAGATAGAAAAGTAGTTGGTGAGTATTTGTTGGGACGTCTAGGGCTTTTCTAGGATCTGTCAAAGTCTTAAGGTTCGATCAGTTGTGGACTATATACCCTAAAACCACACTGAAAAGAGCTATGTGGATTGTGGATTGTTTCAAGCGTTCACACAAACGGCAGTTAGGATCTTGTAGGCGATTTTGAGGAAATGTACTTATGAATACGTTATAATTATAATTTATAAGTCATCTCCACCGATATATAGCACGGAAGCAAGAAATCAGTATCCGGCATTTGTTAATCTTATGCCAATGCCACGACTACAGCGTGGAATATGTATATTTGGGCCGGTACTAAATATTTGAGTCTCTAATTTTTCTGTTTACATCATACAGGTGCGATTGCTGAATTAATGACATCTATATATCATTAGAAATCTTTTGGACTGACCAGAATGTTGTGGACAGAGGGGCATGATCTGACAAATCATTCGAGTAGTATAAACTGTCAAGAAAAACTTATCCAAGTCCGCCCTTCCGAGTCGGCAGAAAACAGGAGGTGCCGCCAATGTGCAAAGAGTACACACGCACACATAAATGGTTGTGAGAAAGCTTGGCTCTAGGGAGCATGTTGCGCCAAAAATTTGTATTTTTGTATTTGTAAAGGCCAATGGAGAAAACCTAACTATTATACCACTTCAGAAGAATTTATAGTGACATCTTACGGAGGGTAGGATTAAAAGTTAAATTTATTGTAGTCCATCTGGTCAGCTAAATAAGTGGACTGTGATGGATTGCGCAGATTAATTTGGAAAAGAAAATAGTTCCACAGACTAAAGAAAAAAACACATTTAGTTGTGGTGACATACGGGAGAAGGAGGAAGGACATCTTAATTTCAGTTAGTTTTTTTTTTACATAAGTGATGCCAATATAACAAAACTCATCGTTTTACAACCAACAGACTGACCAAAACCTTGTTGATGTTCAATGGTGTAAGCCATTGAGACTTACACCAAATGTAGATCTGGTTCCGGTTATTGTCCACGGTGTAAACGTAACCATAGATACTGATATCCCCCTTTTTAATTTCAGGCTAGTAGTGTTTGCTGTGATCGCCGTGGGAAATTGTTCTTCATCGTTGTTTACTCATTTCGCCCATTTATGGATCGCTTTTAAATTTGCGAAATATCAATACGGCAAGGAAACTTTAGTCTGATAGAAAAAGTTCAGCTCTACTGAAAATGTTGTGACACTTAATCAAACAAATTTCTGAGGGATCCTCAAGTGGAATACTCCTATTTTCTCCATCAGGGGTTCAATGCCTTTTTATTCCAATCCTCAATAAATAAAAAAAAGTGCAAAGCCTTGCATAAAACAAAAAAAAACTTATTGTGATCTAATTTGGTACTTTTTAGGTCGATGTGACGTCATAAAAATGTAAACTGACATATGACATACTATTTAATTCATACTGAGTTCAGGCTAGGAAGGCATGCGATATTAAAATGTCATAATAGTGAAAAACGTCAACGAGCACCCGTTTTGTGATTTATCTTCTTTTTCACGCCAAAAAAGTTGTATTTTTGTTCACTTGAATTTTTACTTTTAATAAACAATGGGTGGAGGTGATTTGGTAAACATTAGATTAGAGCCTAATTTTAACTATCATTCCATAACGTACATATTTTTTGGCAGAATTTGAAAAAATCATGGCATCCCCATACAATGAAAAACCAGGAAAAGGTTTGGAAAGCCGAACAAGCCAAGAATGCCGAAGATCGAAAAATGAATGATCTCCGTAAGGAAATCCAAGAAGAAAAAAATCGAGAGGAGCTGGTAAAAATTGGACAGACATCTGGAGTCTTGGCCAAAAGTGATGACAAGAAACTCGAATGGATGTACAAAAGTAAGAATCTCTTATTTAAATGCTGACATTTCTTATTTTATTTGTTTTTTTTTCGTTGCATTTAGGTAGCACCGAACTTCTAAACAGAGAAGAATACCTTTTGGGTAGACCCATCGACAAAGCTTTTGAAACCCTAGCAGCTGAAGAAAGTCAGAGGGACAAAGATCTGGTTGGGGTCAAAGTGCCAGTCAACCACGTCGAACATGAGTGTATTCCCTTCTCGATAAGGGCTTACCGCAATGCCACATCAACTGAGCAAGTTGACCTGCAGAGGAAAATCTTAGAAGATCCGCTAATGATGATCCGACAAAAGGAAATGGAATCTAGGCGTAAGATTCTGGAGAATCCGGTCAAGTTGAAGGAATTACATAGGATCTTAAAAACAGAGAAGTCAAGTAAAAGGAAATCCACATCCCACTCGAAGAAGAGCAAAAAGAGTAAGAAATCCAAGAAAAAGAATCGTGGATCGGATTCAGATGAGAGCGACGACAGCGATAAGGATCTGGATGAGATGCTTCAGAAACAGTATAAAAAACTCAAAGGTAGTCTAGATAAAGACAGCAACAAATTGGCTGGGCTAGATTTGACCAAAATACTTGATGCAAAGTATGAGACCATATCTAAGGAGTTGGACAAAGCCGCTCACTTAAAAAAGAAAAAGAGCAAGTCTAAGAAGAAATCAAAGAACCGTAGTAGTTCATCTAGTGCTAGTGATAGTGACAAAGACGACCGCATGAATCAACAGAAAGAGGAAGATCACAATGCCCAACGAAGGTATATAGATAGAAACAATTCGCCAGCAGATCGTAGGGATCAAAGAAGAAATAGAAATAGAAATCGATCGCCTCTCGATCGAAGAGACAACCGACGCCATAGAAGTAATTCACAAGATAATCATAGAGATAACCGACGAGACAGAAATAGAAGCCATTCACCAGCAGATCGAAGAGAGAATCGACGAGATCGATATTCCCCAATAGAAAGACGCAATTGGAACGGTGGTGATAGCAGCAGAAATTATTCTTCCAACAATCAAAACGACCGTAGTATTCGACGTATGTCTACATCTCGTTCACCGCAAAGACATCGATCAAAAACACCCTCCAGGCAACAGTTGTCCACAAAGAACGGTCGCGAAGAATCAACGAAAAAAGCAACAGCAACCGCTCAAAAGGAACGTCTGACAAAGGAAGAGAAGGAAAAACGTCTTAAAGACATGATGGAAAACGCAGAATGGCGAGATAAAGAGCGTACACGTTACGTGCAAAACTATCGTGACGGTTATAAGCACGAAGAGGAGCAAAACAAAGCACGCGAGTTCGATAAAGATTTCATTAACACGCAAATGCGAAAAGCAATTGCAACGCAGAACTCTGTGGAGTCTAGGATAAAGTCTAACGTCAATAACATACAGAGAACGTCGGCAGCGATGAATGCAAATTTTGCAAAAAAATAAAGTACACAAGAACGAATTTATGTTTTGAATCGATATTTACTTTTATTTTTAGGTGGTTATACAAATCTTGATTCTCTACCAAAGACTGCGTTGGAAACATGATTGTACGCCCTTTTGTTGGGATGAATGACGACAATAGTTAGCGGCAGACAGGTATCAAAATGCTCTTGAAAACTGTACAAATACAAACCGATCGTCGAATACACCAATGCTGTTGGGCCGGAAATCAGGTGCTCCCTCTATGGTACCGCATGGATGGATGGTCTTTCCTCAATCCGTTTGCCTATGTGAAACATTCTTAAAAACGGACCTAGTTACCTATTTTCGTAATTACTAGGTCACCAAAGTTGTCAGAGGAAAAGTAGCCATGGTGAAAAAAATGTTTTATTTGAAAGCGCTCAACATAAAGTGAGAAAGTGCTAAAGGACTGCCACATCGTTTAAAGCAGAGATAAAGGAAGTAACTTCCCTTATCTCTGGTTTAAAGATATTGATAGTCATAGTCAGCCTTTGTTGTCTGTTTAGTTAAAAAGAAATGGATACCAGGTATTTATTTGGCGCTTGGCTCTCGTGAAGATACAACATTCTTCATGAATATCACGTTACACTTCAGAAAAGATTATAAAGTCATACAGATGACGCACTCCTTACAAGAAAATTTTTTCTGTGGCGGGTTGTACTGGCACAGTCCGTCATATGTTTGGGGCTCGTTTCTCACGTGTTCACGTCCACACCGCCCGCCCGTATCATGAAGCTGGCGAGCAAAAGTTTCTGTTTTTTGTTCTCAATAAGTCATCTGTGTGACATTATAATCTTTGACTTCAATTAGGACCAGACTTATTTAATTGACATGATTTCCGCTCGAAAAACACTTCAATGCCTAGAAAATCTAAATCCGAGTTGCCATTTCCAACTGAATCCAACTCTGAATCGAGACGATTTGGAATGTTAGTCTAGAATTTACACTCGAGACTGTATTGGTTAGTCGTGTGATCGGGGTTTTCGTTTTTTTTTTTTAAAGTTTTGCTTGTGATGAGTCTTGTTAATCTAAGAGCTATGTAGCTGTTTGCTGGTTTAAGTGTATATCTAAATTGACTACAAATTTGAAACTGACGTCATTTGGAGAGTCAATGAGCGCTTCTCATCTGCATAGAGAATCACTTTTCATGTTATATGATAAGTAGCAGATCGCTACTACTATATATTCCAAAGCTTTGCATGACTGGGATACTAAATTGACTTCTTATCTCGATGAAATAGTGGTTGGGAAGAGTAATGTTTCGTTTGATTTCTGACGTAGTGTCGTAAAAACAATAGCGTAACGAGCCCTTACTACCAGAAAGTTATAGCAGTCGGTTTTAACGTTCTGTCCGATTTCTCGAATTTGTGTGTCCCTTCTTGTTGACTTGGTCTATCCATCATTAAGTGTTGAACCCATCAAACGCAACATACGCTATTAGTTGCAAAGATTCATGGAAAATTATGCCCCTGTTGTAGGATCGTGATCCTCTCAAGAACAATATTGAATACATCGTATGAAAATGCAGCACCTTGTCTAAATCCATTGTTGGTATTGAATATTTCGCTGAGGTCGCTGCCGAACACTTGGATAAAGCAGCGAGAATTTTATTGGCATTGCTCTTTATAGGTTCATCATTTATTGCTTTGCTAACTTCATTTAGGACAGGTATCAGTTAGTTTTCTCCAATATTTATTGCTTTCACTGGCCTGACTTCAGGAGATTGGTCACCACTTCTGTTAATTGATTCTTCCATATGCTCAGTATAGGCTGACATTTTTTCTTTGTATCTCAGCGTTATATATTTTGGAACGTCGTTTCTGGTGTGGAATCTCTTTATATAAATCGATAGCGCATACACTCTCAGCAGCTAGATAATGGTCCAAGTCGAAATAGCATCGGTTTCCTAAGGAGATTGAAGTAACCACATGATAGCGCGTCTACGTTTTTGAAAAAATTCAGAACTATTTTTTGTCAATTATTCAATTCATGTTACCGATCTTTATCAGTAGTCCGCGTTGCTATCTATTTCAATGCCGAAATGATGAAAGGTCAAGGAAAAGATCTAGACAACGTGAAAAATAGAAATGTTTGTTTTAGAAACGCTTTCGCATAAATTAATTTTGACTACGCGTTGTCATTTATACATAGAAAAAATAACAAGTACTCCGTTAGTTTTTGTGGTATTTTCTTATTTTGTTTGAACAACATCAAAGCAACGGTATGATCAATTACAACTAAATAATTTCAACTCTTATATTTCCAAATTAAATGTCTTATACGATTTACTAAGGTGGGTATATATGTTTATGCATCGGTCAAGGCAGCAACACCAGGCAATGTCTTTCCTTCCAGCAATTCCAAGGATGCACCACCACCGGTGGAGACATGAGAAACCTGAGACTCGGTGCCCCATTTAGCGCAGCACGATGCCGTATCCCCTCCTCCAATAATGCTGACGGTACCAGCTTTGGTTGCAGCAACAACTCCATCCATAATAGCCTTGGTGCCGTTAGCGAAGTTGGGGAATTCGAAGACACCGGGTGGTCTAAAATAAAGATTCCGATGTACCCAAAACTTCAACATAGGTAAACGAACTTACCCATTCCAGACAATGATCTTTGAGCGGCTGATTGGGGCAGCGAATGCCTCGCGCGTTTTTGGTCCGACATCCAAACCCATCCATCCATCGGAAATGCCAGATTCAACGGTAGCTTCGCCGGTCTTGGCGTCTTCGGCGAATTTATCACCGCAAACAAAGTCTACAGGCAAGTGCAGCTGGACATTGTTCTTTTTTGCCTTTTCAACAAGATTCATAACGATCTTGGAGCCCTCCTCGTCAAAGAGTGAATTTCCAATTTTCATGTTGTTGAGTACCTTCAGGAAAGTGAACGCCATACCACCACCGATGATCATTTCGTTGACTTTGTCGAGCAAATTCTCAATCAGTTGGATTTTGTCGGCGACCTTGGCACCGCCAAGAATAGCCAGGAATGGACGTGGTGGGTTATCCAAGGCTTGAGAGAAATACTTGAGTTCCTTGTTCAGGAGGAGACCGGCAGCACGTTGACTGAATCCTTCACCCATCATTGAACTGTGAGCGCGATGGGCAGTACCGAAAGCGTCGTTGATGTAGACATCGGCCAACTTTTGTAGACTCTCGCGGAAAGTCTTGACCTTAGTTGGATCAGCTTTGACCTTGGCCCCGTTGGCGTCTACGCCCTTACCTTCCTCTTCAACATAGAATCTGACATTTTCCAACAGGATGACGGATCCAGTTGGGGGGTCTTTGCATTTCTCTTCCACTTCAGCGCCAACACAATCGCTTAAGAAGGTCACGTCCTTGCCAAGGAGTTTCTTCAACTCATCAGCAACTGGAGCTAATGTGTATTTAAGGTTTTTGTTACCATCTGGGCGACCCAAATGAGAAGCGAGAACCTTTTACAAGAGACAACAAATTATAATAGGCATATGAGAAAATTGTAGTTTGTACATACCACTGACTTGGCTCCTTTGCTGAGAGCATACTTGACACTGTCCAAGGCAGCGACAATTCTCTGATTGCTGGTGATTTTACCCTCTTTGATTGGGACGTTAAAATCCACCCTATTCAAAGTGATTAAAAAAAAACATTAAACCTAAACTTGACGGGTTTTTGTCTATTTTACCTCATGAAGACACGCTTTCCAGCGAGATCAAGACTCTCAATGCTAAGCTTGTTCAATGCCATTCTGAAACTAATGTTACTTCTTGATTGCTGGACAAAATTTTGCGGAAACACCAACTTCCAAAAGGAACTATAAGAATCTGGCGATTATGCCCTCGGTTTTTTCATTTGAATGTCAGTGGAAGGTCAGATTTGAAAAATTGGCACAGGGATGTGATGAGGTCGAAATAATCAATGCATTCTTAAGAGGGTGTTCAAAGAATGAATGCTATTATTTTACTAACCATATTAAGCTTATTGCAAGAAACACACTTGCAGAATTCTCCTTGCAGAAAAGATACATTTTCAATGGTAGTGACACATGTAAAATATGCGAGCGTTGCATTTCTGCCAGTGGTCTCTATTTCTAAATCCACTTGAAAAGTCAAGGGCAGCACAATACAACACAAAAGAAATTTGACATCATTGAATTCTGATGTTTATTCCGTATAAAAAAAGAAAAGTGTCAAATAAGGAAGAATGACTTTTCTCGTCTAAAACAAAACATTCACTTTTCGGCGAAATTACTCACGAGCCCATACACACAAGACGTGAATCGTGTGTTTAATGTTAAAATAAATACCAACAAACACTACCACAGTAAGCTAAATGTTATGACATGTATGTCAATAAAAAAAATGCAAGTGTGTATTTCGTTGAATGAAAATGGATTGACACAGTTGGTCTTTTTAAAATCCGTGCCAAAAATTTTATTTCGTGTGTGCTTATTTGTTTTTATTATTCTTTATTATTATTTATTTACTGGCTTAGGAAATATATTGGAAGCTTCAAAAGCCGAAAGAAATTTTAAAATCGTTTGAATGATTTTTTGATCTTATAAAAAGGACCATTTGTATTAGAATTATGATCCAATTTTTTTTTCGGAAAGCTGTTTTGACTCAATTTTTTTACTTTGAGTTATAAAAAACCTTTAAGGCCCAGTTTTTAGTGCTGAGTTAATTTTGAATTAACCCAGAGTTAACTAACACCGAAATAAATTTAATCTAGAGCTAACTCATAAAACAGTTTTTCAGTGCAGTATTAAATTTGACTCCGTGTGTGGTGATTTTATTTGGTATCACTCATAATTTGTCGATTTTGCTGTCAAATCATTATCGAAATGTATAAAAACTGTAACAACTCAGTTATCAGCTGTTTGGTTTCTTTTCCCCATCTTAACAAAATTGCTTTTGTCGCAATCTTAAAAGTTTTCTTCTTCTTAAAATAGTCAAACTCAAAGCAGCTTCGAATCGCTGGGAGTTTCTAAAAATTTGATAAATGTCTACACAAATAAAATTGAAAATAAATGTTTGTTTGATATTTTATCACTTGTACAAAACATTTAATCTCTTACAAACGAGCAACGATTGCAAATTATTGAAATTAATTATCAAAATTCGTGCTTTGTAAAAAAAAGGACACCGTTTGTAACGACCATGTTATGTCGTCATAATCGACCTGGTGAATCAACATAGAGCTCATTTCTGGCTTAACGGATACATAAATAAGCAAAACTGTTCCATCTGGAATGATGAACAGCCACATGCCATACGAGAATTACAGATGCACCCCGAAAAAACGACAGTTTGATGTGGTTTATGGGCTGGTGGCATCATCGGTCCATTTTTATTCAAAGACGACATGAAAAAGGTTTCAACGTTCAACGGCGAGCGATATCGAGCCATGATACGTGACTTTTTTTTTTGCCCCAGTTGGCTGAGTTGAACTTGGTTTCATCAAGACGGTACCACATGCCACACAGCTCGTGAAGCAACGGAAATGTTGAAGAATGAATTTGGTGAGCAGCTTATCTTTCGAAATGGTCCTATGAGTTGGCCGCCAAGATTATGCGATTTAACGCATCTTGATTATTTCTTGTAAGGTTATGTAAAGTTGTAGTGTATTGAAGCCTTACCGAATAACATAACACGCGCAATTCGTGGAATACTGGCCTAAATGCTCGAAAAATGACGCAAAATTGGACCTTCCGAATTGACTATTTGAAACGGAACCGCGGACAGCATTTGCATGAAGTTGTCTTTAAAACGTTAATAATGTTTGAAGCAAACTTGAATGTTTTATTCGATTTATAAAAAAACTACGCTTCAAAAAAATAACCCATTATATGTGCTAAACTCAAAAAAGTTATCAAGAACGGAAATGGAACAAATGGAAATGTTTCTATTTGTAAAAAATTAAGTAAAATGAGATTGAATTCAACGGCTTACGTCATTACTTAGTGGTGCATTTTTAGGGCCGTTGATAAAACGTGGTTGTAAAGTCACAATTTTTCGGACGTTGTAAACTTTCGACGTTGCATGAAAACCCTTATTGTCAGTAAATAATATGTTGTTTTTAAGATCTGTTTATGATTGAAGATATATGTTCTATTTTGTTCGAGTTAAACAAATTTCTCAAACAAAATATAGCGAACCAATGTATACATAACTTCCTCGTAACCAACCTTTTTCAAAAAATTTCAATTTTTTTTATTGCATTTTCTGATGGACGATGTGAGAAATAATCCAGGAGTGTAATTTCCATCTCTCTCAGTCCTCAGAGGCCATACCAAACGTCCAAAAATTAGCCACTCCTCACCAGTTTAATCATTTGAAGTCTATATTTACCACACTTACGTCAAAAATGAAAAAAAAATTAGACGCAATTGAGTGATTTACAAATACATCAGTAGGAAAACAATTGACAGTTAAAATTTGTTGTTTCGATTCTCATTCGGTAAAAGCATTTACATTTTAGTTAACTTTAAGACACCTCAAGTAAAATCACACCTCCAGTAAAATCGGTATGTATAATCGGATTTTCATATTTAAGCAACGTTTACTTAGATTCGCTTAACCTAAATGCGAACAACCTCCATTTAGAGGTAGCTGACAGCTATTTTAAAATACATTTTAAAATTTACGAGCATTTCATTCTGATAATTTTTATAAAATTTATTTTGAGTTTTTGTGTGGTGATTGTGAAACTAAATTAATAAAAATGGACCCAGCTACATTTGTTTGTAAATGTTCAAAGTGTAAATGATTTCATACATACCTATAAGTAAAAGTCCAAAAATTATTTAACCCTATGGAACCTGAAGACACAAATTTCCGATGAAAGTCAATCAATCTTGTACGATCCGATCCTGAAGGATATAGAGGTGGTAACATTTCTGCTGATCTTCAAATAATGGCTGCTATCCGATATTTGGGGCGAAACGTTGTATATTATATCACCATCATGTGCCTGGTCACACGTTCATACACACAAAAAAGGGGTCATTGGAATGACGATGAATTTCAGTGTATACAGCTAACAACCTCTTATATTTCCATGTTTCTTTTGTCGATATTGAGGTCTATACTCGGCAAAGGCAAATTTTAAATGAAAGTGAAACGATCATGCCCATCTCATACCGAGAATTAATTTTCAAATGGTTTCTTTTTTTGGTTCACATATAGTCTACCTTTGTCGTTGGAGATGACTTTCATATCATTGAACGTGTACCCAAACACTAACAGTGCAATTCATAAACTCGTTATAAGGAGTGTATAAAATTATGCACTCCTTATAACGCCTCTTAATGCAAAAATGTTATTCATGAAAATTAAACAACTTTGAATCGAGGCTGCATAACTTAAACACGTCTGATTTTTGAATAGTGCCTGTATAAAGGTGTTATAATTTGTATACCCTATCCCTATGGTTTGGATTCATAGTTTGTAACGTAGAGAAATAATTGAGGTAGATATACGTAAAAGTATATGGATCGACTCAGAATCGCTAGCTGAATCGATTTAGCCATGTCCCTCTGTCAGCCCGTCACCGGTTTAAGGTCTTAAATGTTGAGCTAAGGTAATGAAATTTAGTACATGCGATCCTTGTATGTGTTGTTCGAACAAGTGTAAACATTTCCAAAATCCTACTGCCACGCCACCTTTTTTTTAGAAAAACGTTGGTTTTGTCAAACGGTAAAGAATTTTTAGACAATTTCAATATCTGTACTTCATATGAAGGTTTTTGCCACACCCACTTTTTGGCAGCGTTTTTAGTTAAAAACCTTTTTTGGTCAAATTTTGAAATATTCGAAAAAAAAACGTTTGATACAAAATCATTGGTAATATTAAAATAAAAATTTCGTATATATGTCATTTTAACCTACGTCCACTTTGTTGGGGCGTTTTCCTATTCCGTACCCCAGGCATATGCAAAAAAAACATTTTGTTTTTTGTCAAACCATAAAAGAATTTGATAAACTGTCTGAATAATATGTTGTGACAATATCATATTCCGTATTTCATCACCAGTAAGCCCACATTTTGGGAATATTAATTTTAAGTATGGGATGAGATATGATGTTGAACGATCTGCACAACGGATTGTAGCATTCTTATATATTTTAATTTCTGTTTATCATATAAAGCTGAGTATCAGGATTACTAAAGATTCAATTATAAATTGAAAAAAACCGTCCAGTTTAATATGTTCCTGTGCTTATTCTTCTTTATCTACAGACACAACATTATAAACGATATTAATTTCGCAACCATAAAAATGATCCCTTGGTAACTCTGCAGAGCTGTGGAACAGCCAGTTGTAAAAGATGTTCCTCTTTTTGGTAATTTATTTGACGAAAACCCAGCAAAAATTATGGTTGGGGAAATGTTATATGAATAAGAATTTCTGCGCTGTAAAGGGTGATCCATTTCGAGGTTCCCTACTTTTTTAAAGAAAAAAAACACAGAAAATTCAAATTTAATGGAGAATGTTTATTATCATTTGAAAGAACATTCTTTGGCATTTATTTTTTGAAGATTATGTCTATCAAATGTTGGCCGTTGCTACGTCGCAGATGGTCCATCCGTTGAGTCCAATTTTCGATCACTCGTTCGAGCATTTCGACTGGTAACTGGCGAATGACACGCGTGATGTTTTCCTCCAAGGCCTGAATCGAAGCGGGTTTGTCGGCATAAGCTTTTGACTTTACATATCCCCACAGGAAAAAGTCTAACGGTGTGATATCACACGATCTTGGTGGCCAATCGACCGACCCAAAACGTGAAATTATGTGCTCACCGAAATGTTCTCTCAATAAGTCCATTGATTGATGCGATGTGTGGGAAGTGGCGCCGCCGTCTTGCTGAAACCAAATGTCGTCGAGATCACGAGCTTCAATTTCAGGCATCAAATAGTCGGTAATCATGGCACGATAACGGTCGCCATTGACGGTTACGTTCGCACCGGCATAATTTTTAAAGAAATATGGACCGATGATTCCACCGGCCCACACACCACACCAAACCGTTGTTTTTTCTGGATGAAGTGGCAGTTCTTCAATCTCTTCAGGTTGCTCTTCGTCCCAAATGCAGCAATTTTGTTTGCTTACATACCCATTGAGCCATAAATGGGCTACATCGCTAAACAAAATTTGCCTCGAAAACGTCGGATCTTCTTGGAACTTTTCAAGAGCCCATAGAGCGAAGCGATGTCGCTTGGGAAGGTCGGGCGGCTTCAGTTGTTGCACAAGCTGTATTTTGTACGCTTTCAATTTAAGATCTTGACGTAAAATGCGCCAAGTCGTTCCATACGTCAGTCCGAGTTGCTGCGAACGGCGCCGAATCGACTCTCTACGGTCTTCGTGTACACTCTCAGCTACGGCCGCTATATTTTCTTCACAGCGTGCTGGACGTGGTCTATTCGGTCGAATATTATCCAATAATGATTGCTGGGTCTCAAAATGGGTGATGGTGTTGCGAATAGTACGCTCAGTAGGCCGATTATGTTGACCATAAGTTGAGCGAAGTGCACGAAACACATTCCTCACAGAACGTGAATTTTCATAATAAAGTTGAACAATTTGTAAACGTTGTTCACGCGTAAGTCTTTCAATTATGAAATGCCAAACAATACTAAACAAAAATAACATGACAGCATGACATGACTCACACGTGATCTGTCAAAAAAGGCTATTGAAAAAAGTATCTCTACTTGGATCACCCATTATAACTGCACAACTAAATTCAAATCGCTCGATCCGGTGACACCAATGCTTGGAGTTATCCAAATGTAGTACATTTCCAGCTTGAAAAAGAAATCTTTGAAATTAAAATTGACAAAAACTTAACTTGACAAATCTGAATATATAAGACATTAATCATCAAAAATTTTAGTAGGTATCACATACGTCTGTTTATTTAACAAACGTTAAATTAAGCAGATAGGTATCTATGTTGACGTTTCCATAATCAATACCATCTTCAAGACTTTACAATTTACATTTATTCCTGATAAAAAGCAAGTAAACGCAGCAGTTGCTCTTAGTCGTAGCCGAATACTAAGAATTATTCGACTTGTAGTCAACTTCTACCCTTTTTATTAGTTTTACCAGAGTATAAGGTATCAATAGGATCCGAGGGAAGGGTGGTAAGTCAATGAGTACCCCAGCTCTTTTGAATACAGTCGCTAACTCTCATTCGAAATGTTTGAAAATTCGGTATAGCACTGGAAAAACTAAAATCTAGGAAACCAAGATCATCAAGAACGGTAGCAAAGTGGTAATAAGTCTATTAAAGACCATCGGAATATTTCAATTCGTAAGCACGCAAGTGCTTTAAATGATCAACGTATTTGCACCAAGACCTATAGAGCTTTACTTTTGATTCTAGACTAACTAACTTCGTTATCAAATTGATCACATTGCGTTAGAGGTACGCATTCTGTATTTTAGATTTTCAAACCTTTCTAAGGGATTAGCATTGACTCAGCAAGGTAATAATCCGGATATGTATCTGCCATGGCACAGCAAATACATCATATTTAGAAAATGTTTAATGTATATGATCGACCCTTATCAGTGTGGCTTAAAGCCAGGAAAATCCACATCTGATCAAAAACCAAGAAGTTCTAATCGATACCCACCATCTGTTCATTGATTTATAGAGACGAATTATAGAGAACCGTGTATATTTGAGGCATTGTGAGCAGGAGTAGCGTAACCCATATTTTCTCAATTTAGATTTTATTTTACCATCATGACGAATAAAAATATTTTATTCGATACAAAAGTGTCACTACTTTTCGTTTTTCAGTTTTTATTTATCGAAGAATATCTCAATTGTTGCAGTTTGGGGTTACGCCACTTCTGCTCTCAGTGCCTCATTTTTGCTGTTTTCTTGCTGTTTTATCAGGGGCGACAACGAGCTCATCGAAACATTCGATACCATAAGGATCTTCAACATCATTCTTGAGAGGATTGTGTAAAACTCAGTGTAACTACTAGCATCCGCCGACGATGTTGACATCTTTGGTCGAACTCAACGTGTTATCACAGCCAGGCAAGGGAAGAAAAAAGCTAAATATGTTTAGCGGCAAATGAGGGTAGGATCAAGTATATTCAAGTATATAGAAAGGATACACACAACATGGACGAATTGGACAGAATATCATCATCGACAGATAACTTTGATGTAATACGGGACTTGGTCAACCATGGCGCCGCTATTAATTCCGACAAAAACATCATAAATAAAACGAAGAATTGGTCTTGCCAACTGTTTCTTAGGGCTAGAAGCAATTAAGTAGTAAAGCCTTCACTCGAACTATTAGGGACAGTGTATACAAGACCCTGATCATCACAGTCCTGCCCTAAGGCGTTAAAGCATGGGCCGTATCAAAAGAGGAAAAAGAAAAATCTTCGATTCCGGACAAGAAACGAATATTCAACCAAGATTTATGAGCTGTACATCAGATGAAGATGCAGAAACCGAACTTAACCAATTTGAAGTGTGCAACTGGGGCCAGTTAGCTGAGAAGCATGTTAGCTAAGGCCCAGGTTCAATGAAGACTGTTGCTTCGCTTTAGTAAGTATGTCAGTAACTTGCTCAGCGAACACTTGTAGGAGATCTGTCTCTTTATTACAGGTAGAGCTTAAAAAAATTATTCCTAGACGTTTTGCATTCCAACGACTTACAAGAAACAGTTTTAGGTCATGACCATACTGTCCATCAAGTTGTTGTTAACTACTTACTTTGTTTTTGTTAACACGAACAACAAAACTCTTGTTGCTACAGAACAAGCAAACAATGGTACAAACTTCCAGAAGACATGCGATCTACAAAAATTGATTCAATAAACATTTCCATGCATCATCTCTGGGCGCTCTTTGAGCAATATAGTTAAGCTTCATATGAGAAAGGTTTACAAAAAGAAAAGAAACAAATAAGATGAGCTTGTAAATTAAAATGATAGCTGCGTTCGGTTGGATACTAAAATTACCTTCCAGTATAAAGGCAGTAGTACTCTTAGAACCCGACCAAAATATTTCACAAAATGCTGTCAACAAACTTAACGCATTCCTAAAAGTACCGATGCATTCAACAGAATCCAAATCTGAAATTTATGTAAATTTTTATTTTAAATTAGAAGATTCAGCTAATAAACTATAAGAGACTTGTTTTTATTCGCTGACTGCTTTTCGATTCTTTACCAAGAATGTCCACTTATTTGTATAGGTACATGAAAACTTGTAAATATAGGTTTCTTAATATCTTCATTGTATTTGTATTAATTATCTTAGGATGCTCTTGCTATCGTTTCGTTGTACACAAATACGAACAACGTAAGTATATCCATTATTATTTAATTTAATAAGTCTTGAACTGATCTTCATGTCACGGTTCCGGAGAGATGAGACTTTATCAGTGGCAGCTGTAAGAATAATATACGATCCATCCAAGCGAATAAATTGTTCTGGTTTTTTGTTGTTGCATTTGTTGGCTCTTTTATCTTGTGTGACGTTAAGTCAAGTTACGCTTATTATTTTGTACTTTAAATTAGTGGAGCAGTTGTGATTAGTTCGGCGACAAGCAAGGTTTAGCGCTTGATTTTTTTGTGTTTGGCATTTATTCGTGTTTGCAATGAGTGACGACATTGAAAGGGACGAGCTGACGCGGTCTATATCTATGCCGGTCAAACCCCGATATCGTGAAGAAAATAAACTTAAGCGATCGCAGGAAAAGGAAGTCCTTTACGCAGATGATCAATATGACAGTCACGATTCCGATACATTTTTTGAAGATCATAAGTTTAAGTCGTAAGTTAGCTAGTTAGTTAGTTACTGAAATGGGGCTCAAAGAAGCAATTCGCAATCTATGATTATTGAAAGAAGGTGCCTCATGGGTCTATTCAAAAATAGATATAACTACACAACATAATATGATTAATATCCACTTAGATACTGGAATTTATATAAAGATTGTTTTTTATGGAACTGTTAACATCCAGCTGAGCCTATATCGTGGGTTCACCGAAGTCAATAGATAAAACCAAAGAGTATAGAACAACATAGGGTGTGCATCTCATACAATGAAAATTTTCTATGTGGAGTACTGATATTGATACGCCAGTATTCAAATTACTATCTCAGCATCAAACAACAGCACAGCCGACGCATACGATGGAACAAAATCACCCCTCGCACTTACCGTCCGCGTCTGAAACGGCTAGAAAATGTTTAGCTGTAATGTGTACTCTATGTAGTTCTATACTTTTTTATCAAACATAACATAAAAAAACATACAAAATGTATGATGTTAATAATCAGGAAGAACCCCACAGTAGTGATCAAGTTTACTGTAAAGGTTATGATCCTTCTATTCAGATCATATCCCACTCAATATGGATGACAGGAGAGCTCATAAAACTACAAAACGTGTATTCAATGATGCTCTGGATGTGTTCTTCCTCAGTATTTATTTTTGGTTTTCATTATTAACATATATAAAATGTATTATAGCTCTTTGTACATAATAATTAATCGAATTTGCTTAACTCAAATTTCGATTTGTATATTTGCTCTTTTCCGACCAAGAAAATCTTACACTCCCCGAAATAAAGCGAATGTGGAAAGCATTCTTGCAAATTCTCATTTTATAAAGCAGATCATTCTTTAGTGTTTTAAGAAAACAAAACAACCCATCACTAGCACAAATGTTGAAGCCAGACATGCAAATTTGTGTTTATCCTTTGGTAACCTAGCGAGGTGTCGAGGTTTAAATTCCATTCTAGATATGTGTCATCGGAGAAAAACCACTTCACTACAATTCGTAAATAAATTTCGTGAACAATTTGTGTCGGAGGCAATCGGAAAAAGAATTGCACTTAGCTGCAATTCAACGCAATTCGCCGCGGTGCGTTACAAAATGTCGGAGAAATATTCCGAAAAGTTTTCGGAAGAATACCTCGAAGCTAAAAGCCTAAAACCCCCCGAATCGGAGAATTTTCGGCTCAGACGGATAAATCGCTAGAGCCGAATATAGGCAAGTTCCTTTTAACTTGTTATGTACATGAGGTTTCCCGCAGCTACTTGTAGTAGATGGAAATCATAACGAATGATTGCATTTATTTAACGTCTACTGTGTCTAATTCATATATATTGGATACTGAGAGGCCAAGACTTAGTTCATAAGAGGCAATTCCACTCATGTAAGTCTCGTATTGTGTTAGTTCAAAAACAAAAACATTCCCGCCGTTACTGTTTCATATATTTTGAAAGGTTTGGAACTATGAGTCAGTATTTGTTGAAAATCATGGAATGTTTCAGGACATGCATTTGTACATTAGCGTTATTAAGGTACATTTTTAGCTACTAGGTAATTAATTAAAAAAAAACATTATACCCAAAATTATATTACCTTATGTTTGTTTTAGTCAACCTGTACACTATGGAATGGTTCTGAACAGGATTTAAGTTGACCATTTCCTTATATAGATGTGTACCATTGTGTTCATAACCTTGAGTTCATAAGCTTTAAGTATTTTACTGCTTACCTAGTACCAGCTTTATCGTGTTTTTAAAATACGACTTTGAAACACTGATCTTAGATCGTTTCCCCACTTTTGCAGTAAAATTTAGTTAGCTCCAATTTATTTTGGAATTTGAAAAAATTAGCTGAAGGAATTAAATACAGTAAAACTATTCGTTTTGACTATCTTTTACAAAACAAATGACATAAAACACATGTTCAATTAAAGGAGTTGTGACTTTTTTAATTTTTTTTCTTTCTTTATCCATATAAATATTTTTACGAACGAGAAATACAGTAATATGAAATCAGTGAAAATAGTAAAAACATTATTATACGGGAACAGACTAACGATTTGTCCAATTGCAATTAAATTGGAAATGCAAAAAGTTGGTTTGTAATTTCATATATCAATAAGGGACACTGATTTAAGGACTCTGATATAGGGTATAATATTATATTCTATAATTTTTGAAAACTATTTTTGCCATGATCCTTTAGACAAAAATATTTCCTTCATTTATGAAAACCAAGACGAATCTGATCTATTGTCATGAATGAATGATGATTGATCTTTGCATCTTCACGTTAGCCTAGATACAGAGTAATGGAACTGTTGTCAATTTGGGATTTCATTTCGTAGTGGTTAGGAAACGTCCTCTATTATTCTGTGCCAGTGCTCAAGCTTTTTCCCTGACTACATATCTATTTGAAGTCCCCCTTGTCATTCAGGGGCGACAACGAGCTCATCGAAACATTCGATACCATAAGGATCTTCAACATCATTCTTGAGAGGATTGTGTAAAACTCAGTGTAACTACTAGCATCCGCCGACGATGTTGACATCTTTGGTCGAACTCAACGTGTTATCACAGCCAGGCAAGGGAAGAAAAAAGCTAAATATGTTTAGCGGCAAATGAGGGTAGGATCAAGTATATTCAAGTATATAGAAAGGATACACACAACATGGACGAATTGGACAGAATATCATCATCGACAGATAACTTTGATGTAATACGGGACTTGGTCAACCATGGCGCCGCTATTAATTCCGACAAAAACATCATAAATAAAACGAAGAATTGGTCTTGCCAACTGTTTCTTAGGGCTAGAAGCAATTAAGTAGTAAAGCCTTCACTCGAACTATTAGGGACAGTGTATACAAGACCCTGATCATCACAGTCCTGCCCTAAGGCGTTAAAGCATGGGCCGTATCAAAAGAGGAAAAAGAAAAATCTTCGATTCCGGACAAGAAACGAATATTCAACCAAGATTTATGAGCTGTACATCAGATGAAGATGCAGAAACCGAACTTAACCAATTTGAAGTGTGCAACTGGGGCCAGTTAGCTGAGAAGCATGTTAGCTAAGGCCCAGGTTCAATGAAGACTGTTGCTTCGCTTTAGTAAGTATGTCAGTAACTTGCTCAGCGAACACTTGTAGGAGATCTGTCTCTTTATTACAGGTAGAGCTTAAAAAAATTATTCCTAGACGTTTTGCATTCCAACGACTTACAAGAAACAGTTTTAGGTCATGGCCATACTGTCCATCAAGTTGTTGTTAACTACTTACTTTGTTTTTGTTAACACGAACAACAAAACTCTTGTTGCTACAGAACAAGCAAACAATGGTACAAACTTCCAGAAGACATGCGATCTACAAAAATTGATTCAATAAACATTTCCATGCATCATCTCTGGGCGCTCTTTGAGCAATATAGTTAAGCTTCATATGAGAAAGGTTTACAAAAAGAAAAGAAACAAATAAGATGAGCTTGTAAATTAAAATGATAGCTGCGTTCGGTTGGATACTAAAATTACCTTCCAGTATAAAGGCAGTAGTACTCTTAGAACCCGACCAAAATATTTCACATAATGCTGTCAACAAACTTAACGCATTCCTAAAAGTACCGATGCATTCAACAGAATCCAAATCTGAAATTTATGTAAATTTTTATTTTAAATTAGAAGATTTAGCTAATAAACTATAAGAGACTTGTTTTTATTCGCTGACTGCTTTTCGATTCTTTACCAAGAATGTCCACTTATTTGTATAGGTACATGAAAACTTGTAAATATAGGTTTCTTAATATCTTCATTGTATTTGTATTAATTATCTTAGGATGCTCTTGCTATCGTTTCGTTGTACACAAATACGAACAACGTAAGTATATCCATTATTATTTAATTTAATAAGTCTTGAACTGATCTTCATGTCACGGTTCCGGAGAGATGAGACTTTATCAGTGGCAGCTGTAAGAATAATATACGATCCATCCAAGCGAATAAATTGTTCTGGTTTTTTGTTGTTGCATTTGTTGGCTCTTTTATCTTGTGTGACGTTAAGTCAAGTTACGCTTATTATTTTGTACTTTAAATTAGTGGAGCAGTTGTGATTAGTTCGGCGACAAGCAAGGTTTAGCGCTTGATTTTTTTGTGTTTGGCATTTATTCGTGTTTGCAATGAGTGACGACATTGAAAGGGACGAGCTGACGCGGTCTATATCTATGCCGGTCAAACCCCGATATCGTGAAGAAAATAAACTTAAGCGATCGCAGGAAAAGGAAGTCCTTTACGCAGATGATCAATATGACAGTCACGATTCCGATACATTTTTTGAAGATCATAAGTTTAAGTCGTAAGTTAGCTAGTTAGTTAGTTACTGAAATGGGGCTCAAAGAAGCAATTCGCAATCTATGATTATTGAAAGAAGGTGCCTCATGGGTCTATTCAAAAATAGATATAACTACACAACATAATATGATTAATATCCACTTAGATACTGGAATTTATATAAAGATTGTTTTTTATGGAACTGTTAACATCCAGCTGAGCCTATATCGTGGGTTCACCGAAGTCAATAGATAAAACCAAAGAGTATAGAACAACATAGGGTGTGCATCTCATACAATGAAAATTTTCTATGTGGAGTACTGATATTGATACGCCAGTATTCAAATTACTATCTCAGCATCAAACAACAGCACAGCCGACGCATACGATGGAACAAAATCACCCCTCGCACTTACCGTCCGCGTCTGAAACGGCTAGAAAATGTTTAGCTGTAATGTGTACTCTATGTAGTTCTATACTTTTTTATCAAACATAACATAAAAAAACATACAAAATGTATGATGTTAATAATCAGGAAGAACCCCACAGTAGTGATCAAGTTTACTGTAAAGGTTATGATCCTTCTATTCAGATCATATCCCACTCAATATGGATGACAGGAGAGCTCATAAAACTACAAAACGTGTATTCAATGATGCTCTGGATGTGTTCTTCCTCAGTATTTATTTTTGGTTTTCATTATTAACATATATAAAATGTATTATAGCTCTTTGTACATAATAATTAATCGAATTTGCTTAACTCAAATTTCGATTTGTATATTTGCTCTTTTCCGACCAAGAAAATCTTACACTCCCCGAAATAAAGCGAATGTGGAAAGCATTCTTGCAAATTCTCATTTTATAAAGCAGATCATTCTTTAGTGTTTTAAGAAAACAAAACAACCCATCACTAGCACAAATGTTGAAGCCAGACATGCAAATTTGTGTTTATCCTTTGGTAACCTAGCGAGGTGTCGAGGTTTAAATTCCATTCTAGATATGTGTCATCGGAGAAAAACCACTTCACTACAATTCGTAAATAAATTTCGTGAACAATTTGTGTCGGAGGCAATCGGAAAAAGAATTGCACTTAGCTGCAATTCAACGCAATTCGCCGCGGTGCGTTACAAAATGTCGGAGAAATATTCCGAAAAGTTTTCGGAAGAATACCTCGAAGCTAAAAGCCTAAAACCCCCCGAATCGGAGAATTTTCGGCTCAGACGGATAAATCGCTAGAGCCGAATATAGGCAAGTTCCTTTTAACTTGTTATGTACATGAGGTTTCCCGCAGCTACTTGTAGTAGATGGAAATCATAACGAATGATTGCATTTATTTAACGTCTACTGTGTCTAATTCATATATATTGGATACTGAGAGGCCAAGACTTAGTTCATAAGAGGCAATTCCACTCATGTAAGTCTCGTATTGTGTTAGTTCAAAAACAAAAACATTCCCGCCGTTACTGTTTTATATATTTTGAAAGGTTTGGAACTATGAGTCAGTATTTGTTGAAAATCATGGAATGTTTCAGGACATGCATTTGTACATTAGCGTTATTAAGGTACATTTTTAGCTACTAGGTAATTAATTAAAAAAAAACATTATACCCAAAATTATATTACCTTATGTTTGTTTTAGTCAACCTGTACACTATGGAATGGTTCTGAACAGGATTTAAGTTGACCATTTCCTTATATAGATGTGTACCATTGTGTTCATAACCTTGAGTTCATAAGCTTTAAGTATTTTACTGCTTACCTAGTACCAGCTTTATCGTGTTTTTAAAATACGACTTTGAAACACTGATCTTAGATCGTTTCCCCACTTTTGCAGTAAAATTTAGTTAGCTCCAATTTATTTTGGAATTTGAAAAAATTAGCTGAAGGAATTAAATACAGTAAAACTATTCGTTTTGACTATCTTTTACAAAACAAATGACATAAAACACATGTTCAATTAAAGGAGTTGTGACTTTTTTAATTTTTTTTCTTTCTTTATCCATATAAATATTTTTACGAACGAGAAATACAGTAATATGAAATCAGTGAAAATAGTAAAAACATTATTATACGGGAACAGACTAACGATTTGTCCAATTGCAATTAAATTGGAAATGCAAAAAGTTGGTTTGTAATTTCATATATCAATAAGGGACACTGATTTAAGGACTCTGATATAGGGTATAATATTATATTCTATAATTTTTGAAAACTATTTTTGCCATGATCCTTTAGACAAAAATATTTCCTTCATTTATGAAAACCAAGACGAATCTGATCTATTGTCATGAATGAATGATGATTGATCTTTGCATCTTCACGTTAGCCTAGATACAGAGTAATGGAACTGTTGTCAATTTGGGATTTCATTTCGTAGTGGTTAGGAAACGTCCGCTATTATTCTGTGCCAGTGCTCAAGCTTTTTCCCTGACTACATATCTATTTGAAGTCCCCCTTGTCATTTAGGTCTTAGAAAATTCAGGGTGGCTACAAAGAGGCATAGTGAGTACCAACGAGACAAAGGAAGGAGTCAACTTATTACATAATCAACTTTTTATATAATCACCAATATGATACTGACCACTTTGCATTAACATATTTTATGACGGTTTTAATTTTGTCAACATAATTATTATTTAAATCGAAAGCTAAGTCTATCAAGCTATCCCCCCTCAAGGAATTGTAGACCTTCAAATCTAAGTTTGGATGATAAATTGTTTTTTCCTCCAGAACAGTTTCAAAATCTTCCCATTGCCAAGTTCATTTTTACAAAAATCCCTAGTTAAACCATAAGGAATCTTGAAAAAGTCAATGACGGCATCTTGCCGGAACATGGCAGCCTACGTTCGAAGCGTTAGACTAACAAATGTGTGCTATTAAAAGTACGCAGCACCACAACGCGCTGTTATCGTACAGCTTTACATTTAAAACATGATCTCCATCTTGAAATGCAGTATATAACATCAGGCGTTTATATCAACTATTTATTGTTAATAGCTAGTCATAAAGTCGACGCCATCCGGCATCATATCTCATAGAACCTTACAATCTCATTATTGGGTACTTTATTCTTTAGACGGCTAATTTCGAAAAATTCTTTCCTCAATGATGATATCAACAAGCCACGAACCCTAGAAACCATGAATGTCATTTACATACGACAGGAAATGGCCCAAAACACTACGAAGTGGTGGAATTTAAAAAAATAAATAATACAATGCGCCATCCGCTCTTAAAAATGTATCAAAACAAAATTTCCAACCAAAATATTTAGTCAATATTGTTATAAACATTCCGTTTACAGACAATTTTGAAACACACCGACACTTGGGTCGATTTTTCCTGAAATGTTCAAGAAAATCCGAAAACATTTCTGAACAACATATTTAGATAATACTGTGCTTTTTATGTTATCAAACAACATTTTGGTAGTTTTTTTTTAAATATGACGATATTTGAATGTCATAAGAAAAATGTCCTCTTTTTGAGCCTTTTAGTTCTAAAGATAGAAAAAGATCGGGTATAATACAATCAGCATTTTTTATAATAATTTATTTAATTTTATTAAAACCCAGACATGTATAAAAAACATATAAATACACACTCTCAGTCTATTGACATTTTACGAATACATAATGTGATTGCTCTTGAATTTCTTAATACACTTTTGGAAAACATCAATAATTATTATTTACTTATTTTAGTGATCGATGGATCGGTAGTACAATAGAACTAAACAGCGATCTACGAAGAAATGGTAATAACTTTGAATCTTAAATGCCTCAAGCCAAAAATAACCAATCGTTACAGACTTAGATTTTAATAAATATCGAAAACGAACATGTCGCTTGGTAGAGAAAAATGGAGTTGAAAATGTTCAATTTGTTAAGATTCCTGAAAAATCATGGAGATACTGCAAGGATTTTGTGACGACTCTAGTAAGTATTTAAATTTAAATAAATTTTACATTTTTAATAAATAATTAACATGCATATATGCTCGTAAATAATAAAAAAGTCTAGACATACTACCTGACAGGTAGACGTGACTAGTAAAGGTAAACACTATAATTTTCTTGTTGTTCTTATATCGCCATTAGAATGTTTACGTGCATAGCGATAACGATACAACTTTGTGGGACAAGTAATTTCTCGTTCATTTTGTTTATTATTTTCTTCGTGTTTATGTTTATTTTTTTTTTGATTTATTTTTGTTACTTGAGTTTTTAAAAATAATCTTAAAAGGTTTGTTGGGCAAAAAATGGACGGATATTTCAAACTTTGATGTTTTTTTCTTTGTGAAAGCGTGTTGGTAGTTTTCGTTAAATTGAGATAATTCATTATCGGCTTTGGGGACTCGAACGTTTTTATTTCTTCCCATAAAAATACCAACACAGTGTGTTGAACACACCATCAGTAAAAACCTCAACAATTTTAAGCTACTCAAATCCTAAACATTAATCTTCATCTCCATACATCTTCATTTCCATATTATTCCAAATTATGCGCTCGTCGAATGTTTCCTTCAATAAATCGATTGTGACGTGCGCTGTGTTGCATGTAGCGCCGTCTTGTTGGAACCACATCTCATCCACATTCATGCAATCCAATTCGGGAACAAAATAATCGGTTATCATGGCTCTATACCGGTCTCCATAAACGGTAACTGACTCTCCAGCATCATTTCGGAAGAATAATGGCCCAATGAATCCACCAGCCCATAGAGCATACCAAACAGTCAGTTTTTGTGGATGTAATGGCGTCTCAATTGGATTCTCTTCACTTCAAATGCGGTAATTTTACTTGTTGACGTAGCCATTCAACCAAAAATGAACAACATTTCGGCCCATACACCACACGACATATCGCATGCTCTCGCGGCTTTCATTCTTGCAAAAGCTGGATCTTGTAAGGTCGTAAGCCAAGATCTTTGCGCAAAATCTTCCATAAAGTTGATGGACAAAGCTCCAATTGCTGTGCATGGTGACGAATCGATTCATTCCTTTTCAACACTTTGCTCTGCAGTGGCAATTGTTTCTTCGGTGCGCACTGTTCGACGTCTCTGCGGATACGTATTATCACACAGAGTAAACGTAGTTCGAGAACGATCCATGGTTAACCGAATTAATTGCTCTGATGGACGATTATGTCGACGACAAAATGGACGGAGCTTGCGGTAAACTTCGCGAACTGAACCATTACTTTCGAATTAAATTTGCACAATTTGCAAGCGTTGTTCATTTGTCAACCTGTTTATGATGAAATGGCAAACCAAACTGAACATTAGAGTTTCCCGATTTGACCAAATCCAACCTCTTAAAAAAGCATTATAGCCGCCTGTGTTTAAAAAATGTTTGCTTCCATTTTGCAGTATACATTTCAAGACTCCAAAATTTCTACGAGTGGGGTAATTTTTTTAAAGAGAGTCAAATTTACAAAAAAAAACTACGCGATCGCGTTTAAGAAAAAAATAGTAAATTTATCTGTTTGTTTACCTTTTAAGAACAAATGATAATAGATGAATTAATGGCATAACTATGATCGTTGAGCATTCAAATTATATTTCGATCCCCTTCTAGTTTTTGAGACATTGGACTTTGGATAGACATTATACAAAAAATTATGTTATAATATTTTCAGATTGAACAGGAATGGAAGTACACGTTGAGTCTTTTTATTGGGAGTTTCTTCACAAGTTGGTTTGTCTTTGCAGTCCTTTGGTATATTGTTGCGTACGCTCATGGGGACTTGTTGTTCGATGAAGTAACCGGGGAACGTCTAGGAGAGGGCAAGGAACCCTGCGTTATTGGAGCATCTACCTTTGTGGGTATGCTGATGCACAGCATTGAAACGCAAACAACTGTTGGATTTGGTGAAAGATATCCCAGCGAGGAGTGCCCCGAAAGTATGTTTCTTTTTATTCTTCAAATAATTGTCTCAATTGGAATTGAAGGTGCAATGGTCAGTATAATCTATGCAAAAACTGCAAGACCAACGAGACAACTGGCTAAAATGAGATTCAGTGATAAAGCTGTTGTAAGCTTAATTATATACACTATATATTTCCATGTTTATGATTTATTAATGAAAATGTTTTGGGATAGGTATGCTATCGAGATGGGAAACTTTGCCTGTTGTTTAGAGTATGTGACCCAAGACAACAACAGGTGATTGGAACGAAAATTCGTGCTTATGTGCTTATTGATAAAGTGTGAGTTACATATAAATATCGCATTTCGAAGTATGAATTGATAATTAACTATTTTTAGAACATCTGAGGGAGAACTGCTTAAGGCTCACTCAAGGCTTGACATTGAATGTAATGGAAATTCGTTGATTATGTGGCCAGAAATTATTTGTCATGTAATTGATAAAGATAGCCCATTCTACACTTATGCTACAGCGAGAGATTTTAATGCAGGATCGTATGAGATATTTGTATCGATTGTGGGAACATCGCCAGCTACTGGCCAAATGACCGAAGAACGTACATCATATTTGGCAAAAGAAGTGTATTGGGGACAAAGATTTGTTAATGTGATTGTTTATGATCCTCGTAACGATCGTTATTTTGTTGATTATGCCCATTTTAATACTACTTTATCGGTATGAATGTTTTTTTTTATTAGATTAAAAGTTCTGACTTCTTATTAATCGCTAGGTGGACATGGACCGTGGATTTATTGAAGATACCAAGCAATAATATAACCGCAATTTAGGCATTCGAGAAATGGAATCAATGCCTATTTTGAAAAGTGTCTGATTAACCATAGAACAGAGTTCTTCTTTATTAAAATATTTGTTAAAAATTTATTTCTTTTGTGTAAAGAAATAGCTTGAAAACGTGTGTAAGGTTTGACTGCTCTTTGGTAACATTTCTATGTAATATAATTGCGACAGAAATTTTCTGTTGCATCATATAGAAGAAGCTTTAATCTTGGACGACGTCAGAGAGTGGATTGCGGCAACGACAATTACCATTAAAATAAAAATTTGGTAAAAAAATTAATCTATTTTTTGATCTGTCAAAAGACGAATTTTGGCAGTAGTTGTGTTCCATTGGGCCAAATAATTGGATTTTTTTTTTATCTCAGATCAATTTTGCAGGTCTGGATTTTTTGGCAGACTTACGCCTCCTTGCACTAACACTAATATGAATGATAGCTGTCAGTTTGACTAGAGTGATTTTCGTTTTGATTGAAGATTATTTCAGTTGTGTATTATTAATCAATAGAACTGTAGCAGTACGATGTGAAATATAAATTTAAACAAAAAACAAACATCCTGTGTTTCTGGAAACTTGACAGCTACACCGACACTAACTTCACTGACACGAAATTACAACAATACAACCACAGAAAAATTCAATCTGGAATCGTTTTCATTCTGTACTAAGAAGATCAAATTTCAGATCAAAATCACGATTTACCAATGGAAAACGCCATAAATAAGGCTATGCATTCATATAGCAAGTCATAATATGGCATTTTGTGTTTTTTAGCCAACACGAGGACCGAAGTTTTCCATAAGGATATGCAAATAGTTAGAAATATACTCCAACGATATTGATAGTATTAGTAGAAATCAACAGCATCCTTTCCTAGGTTATTCCTTTGTCGATTCGAACACAAAATCTTTTAAACAATAACATTTACAAGCTGCAGAGACCTTGTAAAAAAATCGACCCAACACAGCCTAGACAATCTTACTTTTACTGTCTGTTTATGCGGGGTTATCATTTTTTATTGTATTGGAAAGTAAGATATAAAACAAAACGTCTTTGCTCAATATTGTGCCATCGGAGGTTAAGAGATTTGTACTCATTTTTATACTAAAGTCCTGTTTTGTAAGATTGTTTCATTAAAATTCCACCGATTGTTCTGATTGACTCTTCAGGACTTCAACTTAATTATGTGCTCCCTTCGCATTATTCTCAAGCGGCCAAGCAGCTTCAACCATTGTACGGCTTATAAAGACATAGGTTCTATGTTTTCACATCCCATGTTTGAAGGTGCTGCTTAAATGCTGCCGCTGGGTCACCAAAGTTTAAAAAAAAAATTGTTTTCCCAAAATGGCCAATTGAATGAAAAACAGCAATTTTATGGTATAACAAATAAAACAATAAAAATAAACTAAGTAGAGTTTGATATTAATTTAATTTTAGTATGAATAAATTTAGTAAATTCTTGCGAAGTGAATTGAAATTACCGTTATAACATTTTAAATACAACCCCTATTTTCCTATACATATATTTAAAGTTGGGGAAAGTTAAAACAAAAGTAGATGTGTTTCTTATACTGTTCTAATGAAAAAAAAATTAAAAAAAAAACATATGAGAAGGCTGCAACCCGCTTTGCGGATCGTTTGGTACCCTATCCCATCCTACCCTTAAAATAAATATCCCCAAAGTGCCGGCTTTATTGCGATGAAATATAGAAAATGTCATTGTCATAACATATTGTTCAGACAGTTTATCAAATTCTTCGTGGTTCGACAAAAAACAATGATTACCTGGTTATGCTATGAAGGTGTATAGAAATGGTTTTTGTATGAAAACGCCTCAAAAAATTGTGGGCGTGGGTTAAAATGATATATAGAAGAAATGTTTATACTATTTTTATACTTAAAACGCCCCCAGAAAGTGGACGGGCAAACATCTTTATATAGAAGAAATATATACAATAGGATTACCTATATATCATGTTCAGACACTTTTTCAAAATCTCTTAACGGTTTGGCCTAAAACTACGTTCTTCTGAAAAGGGGGCGTGGTAGTAGGTGGGTTTCAAAACTTTTTACACTTGTTCTGCTTGGAGCAAGAACAAACACGTGTACCAAATTTCATCATTCTAGCTCAAAATTTAAGGCCCAAAAACTGGTGACGTACGGACGGACGGACAGACACGGCTCAATCGACTCAGCTATCGATTCATAAGCTTTGATCCATATACTTTGAGGTATATCTAGCGAAATTATTTCACTATGTTACAAACTTAATGTCAAAACGAATATACCCCTATGGCATAGGGTATAATAAGGTTTCGTGAAATGACGTATTTCGACTCGGTGGATATTTGTTCTTTTTTCAATATAAATATAATTTATAAAAATTGTCAAGGTAAATTACATTACAATTAAAAGTTTGCAAACATTTACAATTACACTCGTCTCATTGTCCCAGTGGTAACTAGCAATTCAGTCTTTTACTTGATGTTGGTAATATTATATAATAAATCATTATAATAATTGGATAAAACAAACAAATAAATCAAACTTTACAACATGTAAAAAAAATAAACAGCGAGAATATAGTAAATAAAAAAAGATAAATATTCGATAAACGATCCTTATTTCGCAATATCGTTTTCTATATTTAAAGCTTTTTATAAACTTTAATCAGTTAAAAAATAATTATTTTTCACCGATCCGAAACTACCTATTTCAGCTGATTATTTGATTTCAGCATTTGGCATTCGAGGTAATGAAGTTTGCTTGATACGCTATTTACAGTCACCCGTGATTTAGATTGACAAGTATAAAAATTGTTATTTCTGTTTTGGTGTATTCTTGCTTTGTGACTTTTTAAGTGTATGTGCAACTTTCAATTGGTGGTGGTTTTGAACTGTTGGCATGAAATTTTCTTAAAATTTAAATGTCATATCCCGGCTGTAATGTTATACCCTACCAACATAGCGGGTTCGACTTACGGATGCCCCGCAGGTTTTTTTTAACTCTGTTTCAGTTTAGGTTTTTGGACTGAGTAGGATCCCTAGAGATTTATCTCCGCTGCATTAACAAGATTTTGGTTGTTCAATGTCTTCACGGACACGACACTAATACAAACAAAAACATATGAGAAATCTACAATCCGCTGTGCGGATCGTTTTATACCCTATCCCATCCCAACTTTAAAATAAATATCCCCAAAATGTCGGCTTTAGGGTCCAGTTATAGCTATCAATTGAACACTTTATCGGAACACAACATATCTATTATGTTGGAATTGTAATGTCACCCCCATAGCTACTCATAAGAATTATTGGAAAATTTCATTTCAGTTCGGTGGAATGGCAACCTATACTCCATTAAAATAAATCTTGATCAGTGAAAAATAAGAAGTGATTTTCTGCGAAAACTATACTCAAAAAATTTAATTATTTTTGGATTATCATGTTCTGAAATTCATAAGATTTGTTTTGACACCAATTCGCCACTTATTGAATGGATAAAAAAGAAAGAAAAGAAAATTTCCAATGAGGGTTTTCAATGATAGCCATAACTGGGCCCTAATGGCAATGAAATACAGAAATTTTCATTGTCAGAACATATTGTTGTTCAGACAGTTTATTCAAATCTTTTATGGTTCGACAAAAAAAACAACGTTTTCGACTGGTTATGCTATTTTTTATATGAAAACTCATCCAAAAAGTTGGTGTGGGTTAAAATGATGTATGGAAGAAATGTTTATACTACCAGAACAAATGATTTTGCATCAAACATTTTTTTTCGAAATGTTTATGTATGTATGGACGAAATATAGACGTTAGGATTGTCTAGATACCTTGTTCAGACACTTTTACACGTGTACCGAATTATATCATTCTAGCTCAAAATTATTACTCTTTGTTTCAAACTATGTATCATAACTAATATACCCATATGGGATAGCTAGGGTAAAAATAATCTGAAATCGGGTTTCATTGGCAACAAAAAAGATCAAACTTAAGATCAAAATCTGTAATTGCCAATGGAAAACACCTTGTATTGCTGTAGCTGTCAAGTTTCCAGGCACACGTCATGTTGTTTGTTTCTGATTTAATTAAAAGATGTTTCACTTAAAACTGATACCATTTTAATAATTAACAACCATCTTTCACACCGAAAAGAATATATTGAAATGAAAACCACTCTTGTCTAACTGACGTCTTTCAATTGTAGGCTTATAATACGTTCTCACAGGAGCTGAAATAGGCATATTTTCAAATTCACATAAAAGGTGTTCTCACTAAGTTTTCGAATTACGTTTGACATAGTTGACATTTATATTGTACACAAACAAAAAAAGGCCACGTAAAATACAACAATTCCAAATCCTTTAAAATGTATTTAAATATGTGGTAAACTCAATAGAATAAATTATGTTAAAACAGCGATTCTCGTGTTGTCAAAAAATATGGAAAATAATATCAACTAAGAGGTTCGTCGGGAAAAACACTGACTTCGGTTCCGATTTTCATTTGTTGCCGACCCTGATATTATAATGGAATACTCCGAGGAGGTTCTGAACGGAATAAAAGTCGCAAATACAGAGCAAATTATGTACTACAAATTGTTGCGTAAATAGCAAACAATTTTTGGAAGAAAGTTCCCAATGTTTACATTTTTACAATAGCTCCTTTTTTTTGCTATATGAATTCTAATTTGACATTTTAGCTGTTCCATTCCAATGAAGAAAGGTTTGTTTGTTTGTTTGACCTCTTATTTTTTATATTAGAAACCACATATGCTACAAATGTGATGGTAGTATCGAAGTATTAGATCAGCTTAAAAGTCCGCAGATCTGCAAAATTGTTCTAAGAAAATAAAAAAAACATATATTTGCCCAGTGATACACAACAAATCTTCTAACATACGTCATCAATAAGTTCCAATAATACTATAGAACATACCTTCTATTTAACTCATATCTGGCAACTTCCACTGTGAAACAAGAAAAATAAACAAAGTAACATATGGAATTCCACAATAGTTTGGCAGCATTCCTTAACTTTATTCGGCCATGTTTAGCTAAGTCGTGTCACCTTTTTTCGTGGACGTCAAAACTTGAAAATAAGAATAATTTATCCCCAAACTCGCATTATTAAATGCAAAATAACTCATATCTACTTAGTCTATTTGCTGAAATATTTAACTGATCAAACTTTGAAAATCGATTACGCCCAAATTTACAATGAATCGTACCGATGGCCTAGTGCGAAGAGTAAAGGCTCGTGATACCTCCGCAGAAGGTGTCAATGCCAATACAATAGATGATAATCAGGATTCTCTAGACAATAACAAGGACCAAGAGGATAATATTGACGATGGTGACTCCAAAGAAACACGCCTGACACTTATGGAAGAGGTCCTACTACTAGGTCTCAAAGATAAAGAGGTACACAATACATGAAAAGATGCCCGGAAGCACAGTAATCAACGCTCTATTCTCATGTTTCTTTTGTATGGTTTGCGTATTTTATTTCGTCTTTTTCGTGTTTGTTCGGCTCTTATGTTTGTGATGACGAAGTGGCCAATTGTTTGCAGCTGCCACTTAATGGACAGAAAATTTGTTAATTTTATTATAAAAGTGTGATTAATAAGAAGTGACGTGCTCTATCAATCGTACCCTGCTATGTGATATTTATCTGCGATAATGAGTTCACTGTTATCGCAAAAATTTCATGTAAAATACTAGTATCTATCTGAAAACGACATTTTTACTTATCAAAAACATGAAAAGTGAATAAGATATTTTAAAGAAATTAATTTAAACACAAACTTGACGGAAAGTTTGAATCGGTACTCGTTCTTCTTGTTCGTCGAGTATTAGAGAAGTGTGAATACTACTAGTATTCTGCAACGGATGCAATATATTTGTCGAGTTAATTGATCTGCGTTACATTGCACAAACTGTATAAATATAACCATCGAAAGAGTCCACTTTTATTAGGTGTGTATATACTACCAGGTGCACTGTAGGAAAAACTTCGATATAATATCTTTAACAATGTCTAAACTTGACATCATCTATCGATAATCATATAATTTATGGGTCGAGTAAAGCACAATAAATTCATATACTATCCCGATATTTCATTAGATTAGAATAGAAAGTGGTCTACCTACAACAAACTCTTTAACGTTTAGAAATATTTAAATTGTGTATAGGTCCATTCACAGCTGTTGAAGTGCGAATAGTAAATGACACATATAAAGCATGCTAAGTCGGTTTACAAAACAAAATTGTTATCAATTTGTTTATCATTTCGTATGTAAAGCTTTTAAAATTTAAACGCAGTCACGACTTTAAAAAGATTGAAAGTGATTTGAGATGATTTGCATGAGTTGATGGTGCGTAGTATAGTATATTAAACTGACGACTTACATACTCCAGATTATTTATAGGGTTAATTGCGTTACTGTTTGTAATACAATAGCCTTAGTTAAATGTTACTTACTTACTTTTTAACGGCCTTCCCAACCTTTGACCCTCTATTTACATTTAGTCCAAGTGCCCTGGCGATCTCTAAATCGTTTTTTTTTTTATAATTTACACGCGTCCAAACTCATATATTTTTTTGTATGCCTTTATGGGATCACAACGTAGTGCGGGAATTTGACGATAAAATAAATAAAATGTTGTGTGCATTGAGTGGTGTTTAAACTAACCTTAAACCGGACGTTCTCTCTTGTCGTCTATAATCTGAATCGAGGGAGCATTGCCTGCCGAATTTTTCTTCATTCTCTCAATGTGCCTATACAAGCGACGTGTTTTTATCTATTTTACTACTTCCGTACCTGTACAGCTCGAAAAGCTTGCAGTTTTATCTTCTCCACCATTCGCTTTTCTCGCATACAGAACCAAATATTCGCAGAAGAATTTTTCGTTGTACTATGTGCCTAAAATGTATTCTCCGCTTTTCGTTTTATTGTCCAGCACATGGTGAAATAGAGTAGGGATATTTGCATTATTGTCAAGAATTTCGATCACACTCGATTCTCTATACCAAAGAAGGGTCAGTTTCAAGAGACAAACTTTGCCTTCATTCGATTCTTTATACCGAAGTAAATCGGTTTCAAGAGATAATCTTCGTCTTCTAAAGATAAATTTTCAAACCAACGTTATTATTATTTTGCCAAGGTCGTAGGTCGATAATACTTAATGTGTTGATAGCCAATTTCTAACAGAAATCGTTAAGCAAACTTTCCAACACAAATCACTTCCTCAAAAATTTGCGACTTCTCGTAGATTGACTACGAGACGCAGCCATTAATAGTTCTATACAGGCACAATGGGAGTGAAAAAATTTTCGATATCGTCTGTGTATCCCAGTAGCTTGACAAATTTAAAGATTGATTGATTGATTTTATCTGGCCTAAAAACTACTTTTTCGAGCACTGAATTAAAGAAATCGCATTAAACCGTATCTTTTTGACAAAAATTTACACATGTTTGGCGGCACACCTGAATCAATTTCGAAATCAGTCATGGCTCTTAAAAGCTTCTGTAAGTGAAAGGTATTGTTTTTCTCTCTCTTTCCTTACTATATTAACAATGTTTACTTAGCTTTTATTGTGATACAGAACAATGTTAATGATTTATGAAATGCGTGTTTACTTTACGTACACTCTTGCATCATTGATTTCTTCATCATAAACACTTTCTGACAAAAATGGTAAATTGAAAATGGATAAGTCATGACATGAAAAAAATAGTTTTATGTATTTCCTCCATATAGTGACGGAAATGTCGAGAAACACTTGTATTGTAGCTAAGTTTTAACAGGTGAAAACTGGGGCAAGATACCCCTAAAACTGGCATCAATTCATGTTAAGGTTTAGTTATGCTAAAATTTACACAATAAAGATTTGTTGATAGTACAGTAGTCCCTCGATAATGTGAACTAATTAAAGCAATGCGTTTTCGGAATTTAGAGGGACTCACATTACTGGAACATTTTTTTAGTACTTACTAAACTGATTGAAACAATTTTCAAATCCATTAAAAATAACACAAAATGATTTTTAAAATTACAGATTCAATATTTATTATTTTTGAAGAAAAACAAAAATAAAATAATTTTATTCATTTAAAAAAAAGTAAAAACATTCAGAAATTGGTATTCTTTTTGTTTGGTAAAACATTTTGTTATTTTGGACTGGCAAATAGCTTGACTTGAGCTTTCTATTGCTTTTGCCCTTAATTTCAGCAAACTGGAAATCGTTTCTGCTTCCAATTCGGCGTACTCAAGAAGCGTATTTGTACACTGGATTGCTTGCTATTTTGGGAGCAGCTGGAGTGATTTCATCGCTTTCATTCTCTGAAGTGTCCTCAATTTGTTCAGGTTCATCAATGACTTCTACGATGACGAAGTTTCTAACTTCTTGCATTGGCAGGTTGTGCTCTCTATCCCAAGAAAATCATACATTTCTTGTAACTCTCCTTTAAGCTGAGTTTCGGGAAGTGCCCTTCGTAATTGGATTGCCGGAACTAAATCAACATCTTCCCAGTTGTAAACATTTAAAGCACTTAGCGATAGAGGAAGCTGAGAGCTGCTCCCAAGATAATTTTAAGTTCATAAAAGCATCCCTCAAGGTAATTTTTTTTATCCCAACAGCAATGTCTTCATCTTCAGTACCGATAATTTGAATGACCAATCATTTTTTGTAGTATGCCTTGACTAAATTTATAACATTTTGGTACATGGGTTGGATGAAAGCGTTAACGTTTGGCGGGAAAAACAAAACTGTGATGTTCCCATCAGGGCTAGTTAGCATTTCTTTTACCTAAAAATGAGTTTTAAAAAAAAACAACGAGTGGTAAGTTTAATGTTATGATGAGATTTGTTTTGATGAAATTTGACAAAACAAATTTTATATTAAATGTGTAAAGTGCTTACCTCTTTCGTAAAATTTTCATTATTGATGAAAGATTTCACTCGTCAACCAAGCGTTTTTGCTGGACCTATAAATCAGTTGAAACCTGATAAAGCTCAAGGGAATTTAGACTTCCCGAAAACTAATGGAGTGAGCTTATGCGTGCCAGTAGCATTCCTGCAAGCCAAAAATATTATCTTTACCTTGCTAGTTTTCCTTCCTGGTGCTGTATGTTCTGTAGACAACACGAGTGTTTTACTAGGATTTGTTGTGGTGTAAGAGACATTTTTCGATTGTTTCATGTAGTTATTCCAAAAAATGGATTAACTGCGTTTTTATTACTTGACAACTTTTCGCCGCATATTTTTAATGTGCCTTTGCTTAAATTGGTACACCCAACCTTGACTAGCTTTAAAATTTCGAGCTTCTTTAAATTTGTAAGTTAAAATGGTTTGCTTTTCGGCAGAGTAATTCTGTTGAAACTGACAAACTGAACACATTTTAGAGAAATCACATTATTGATAATTCACATTATAGAGGTAGTCCCTATATATATATATATATATTCAAGGTGGCGCAAAAATAACCTTCCGATGTTTTTTGGTTGTAATTTAAAAAAAAAGAAAAACTTTGATTCTTCTTGTGGATTATTTTTATTTGGTCTTTTAATTTTTTTTACATCAAGTCGACAATATGATGTCATGTAAATGGCCGCCGCCACAGTTGATTGTCATTTGAGCCCTTTTTATAGCATTTTCCATCACTTTGGCCAAAACTTCCGGCGATAGGTCCTCACATTCTTGACGGATAAATTCTGTAAGAGCTGCAAGAGTCTGAGGCTTGTTGACATAAGCCCGCGACTTCAAAAAGCCCCACAAAAAGAATTCTGGAGCAGTCAAATCAGGCGATCTTGCCGGCAAGTGCAAATCGCCAAAACGGGAGATTAGGCGCCCGGGAAATGCATCCTTCAGCATATCGGTTGTGGCACGTGCAGTGTGTGCCGTTGCACCGTCCTGTTGGAACCACATGTTTTCCAATCCCAATTCATCAAGTTGCGGCAAAAAGAACTCGTTGATCATTGCTCTGTAGCGCTCACCATTCACAGTAACCGTTTGGCCCGCGACGTCTTCGAAGAAAAAAGGTCCGATGACTCCTCCAGCGAAAAGAGTACACCATACAGTGACTTTGAGCGGGTGTAATGGCTCTTCGTGGGTTACACGCGGATTTTCATTGCCCCAGAAGCGTAAATTTTGCTTATTTACGTACCCGCCAAGTTGGAAATTGGCCTCATCACTCATGATTACTTTTGATGAAAAATCATCTTCCTCTTGGTGGTGATTAAGGATGGCTTGAGCGTATGTTAGACGCGATTGGCGGTCAGCAGCTAACAGCTGATGCACCGTCTGGACTTTGTACGGAAACATCTTCAAATCTTGTACCAAAATTCGCTGTAAAGACCGTCGACTGATACCCATTTGCGTGGCACGTCGTCTGGTCGATGTCGACGGCGCTTCCATGACATCTTCGGCTACAGCAGCAATATTCTCTGCAGAACGGCTACTCCGGGGTCTGCCACGCCTGGCAGCATCTCGTGTTATGCCAGTCTCTTCGAGGCGAGCGGCTAAACGTCGCAGTGTTTCACCAGTAGGCGTTGGACGGCTAGGAAATCTGCGACGAAATTCACGTTGTGCCAAAGTCACCGATTATTGCTCAAATAAATAGTCACCAATATTCCGCGTTCTGGAGCAGTGTAGCGTAACATTGTTTATTAACGTGTATTTCGCATGTGTTTACTACACAAATGTCAAAACAGAACTGACATTAGGGGCCAATCGCAAAATTTATAGCATTTTCTGATAGGAGGATTACTTTTGCGCCACCTTGTATATATATTTTAACCGAATTTGAATATTTTAGGCCATATTTATATGAATTTCAAATTTAACCTGTGGCCACATACCTTGTGTTTCAATTTTTATTTTATTTTTATTTAGAATATAACAAATAATTAACATTTATTTATTGATTGTAAATATAACCGGTAAAACAATCAAGCCGACTTCTTTCGGAAAATGTTTAAGTTTCTTCTTCGGAACTTGTCGGTAGCTGGTTATTAGTAGACCTGATGTTATCAGCATTAAATTAAACATATCCTCGTTACATTTTTCACAAGAAATTTTTTTGGATTAGTTTTCCAGGTATTTCTTAAAATCTTTGTTCCGTGCCTCTTGAGCTTTCTCTGACAGTTGACCAATTGGAAGCAATGCAGCTGAAATCACATCTGGCCCATGAGTAACTTGTGCTGTGGCCTTAACTGCCATCAAATCCCCACTTCGATATCAATGTACTAATGAATTCTTTTTGTGATAGTATCAAACGTTTATAAGTATGGTTCATTAGGGCTTGAACATTAGTTCTGCTGAAGTAGGAGTAAGTTTAATGTCGTTTCTATTTGGATAACTTTTTTTTTGCAGCTTGTACAACCTTATAGGAAGGAAATCTTTCAGCAGCCTTCGCCATTATCACATTATATTGATGTCTTGTAAGCTTTGCTTCGACAATAACTGAAAGAGCTTCTTCGCCTGACATCTGCTCAATGTGGTTTTCTTTATAGTTCTGATACACTCTTTTATATTCAGTTGCACTTTGAGGTGAACATATTGTGTTCTCTAATAATTTGGATGCAACTGTATGCCCTGAAGCTCGTAAATTCATCTTTACTGTGAATCCAAGTTGCAAGTTTCTTCTTATGTTGTCCGTTTTAAAACGTTTGGTTCGTTCCGAACTCTCCGCAAATGATGTCTCGGGGCGGCCGCGGTCTCGATGTTTTGTTAAAGTACTTTCATATAATTTAAAGCCATTCCTGATTTTTTTTCTATGAACCGAGATTCTTTTCGATTAGTTTGTGACCATTTTTCTTTTAATTTAGCTGAAAACATTGCAATTGTACGGTTCAGTTCATTGAGCTTAATGCAAATTAGAGCGAATTAGATTTATGCACGAATATTCTAAAATGATTTTATCTACTGATCATTAGCGAAAAAAATAAAAATAAAAAAAGGCGCAAATTTGCGCACTGTTTTTATTTATAAATATATACTACATGGATCAAGGTATAACATAATGTCAGAATCTCGGTGTAAAAGCATGTAAAAATAAACTTTCACCTTAATAGCGTGTAATGGAGCTTTATATTTCTTGAAATAAATATGCATATTTTCCAATAATTATACGACATGAAATATCAAGCACAACATGAAGCTGTCGAATCCATGTTATATCAAAAATGTTCAGTTATTTATCCATGAATTTTGACTATACAAATAATCGTCTATTTAAATCACTTGTTCAAACACACGTGTAAGCTGGAACCGCGGTCTAGAGTTGACTTAACGTCAGAGAGTGAGTAGGCAAGTTACAAAGTCAATTATTGCCGCGCATCAATCATGCACTTGAATGTAATGTAACGGAATTACTACAACAGTATTTGCTTATCTTGGTAATTTATTTTTTTTTGATTTTTTGCCAACATTGGTTTATGGACTGCCCCACTATGAGGTGACAATAGCCGAAAACCTTCGATTGATACAAAGCCCCCTAGACTTTCGTAAAGTAACTGCATGGTGAGTCATATAGACGGGTGGTGTCATTGGGCCATATTTGAATGAAGATGCCATAGGCAATGTTGTAACAATTATTGATGACCGCTGTCGAGACATGTTGGGAAATTTTCATGTTTCCGAATTAGACCAACTAGGCCTACAAAACATGCGTTGGAACTACAAACGGTGCCACATAACAAATGAATAATGTCAAAAAGTCAGAAAGTGATGATATCGACTGGCCCCATGATACCGTGATTTGACGCTTCCCGATTTCTTTTCATGTGAGTATTTGGAGGAAAAATATTTCCTTTAAAAGTTATTGAGAAAAATCATTTACCTGAACACCGTCTATCTTCGAAGCATAAATCTTCTTTCCTAAGTCTGTCGCTTATAGCAAATACGCATTCATTTAGCTAGACGGCTTTTGCAAGTTTTCCTTAGTTAAATCTTTTACACAATCTTGCCTGTGCACTAAAATTTCACTTAGCTGGAAGCTAAGTAAGATTAAACATTTTTCAATCTTGTGATTCAAGTTCCACTTAGTTGAGCACTTCTATGCAGCTAATGTGGGCACAGCTAAGGGATTTAAATAATTTTTTAGTGTTCCAGCTCTGTTATTATTTTAATTTCTTGTCGCTTTACTGTTTCAAGAGTTTACATATTGACACGATCTTGAAGGCTACGTATAAAAAATGAAACAAAATATGTTCATATTTTGAAGGGTAGGGCGATAGTCAAAAGCTAAAAAAAACTTTATGCATCAACTTATCTCAAATAACAGAAGCCCTTCCTAATCAAATGAATTTCGTATGATCGGCAAACTGAGATAGAGAGAGAGAGAGAGAGAGAGAGAGAGCACAAAAACCATTGACTTATTATATATGGTAGCAGTCCATTTTCATACGCTTCTGCGAGAAAATATGTCCCAAAACAGCAACGGCCCCGTTGTTTCTATAGTATCATGCTTAAAAAAGAGCGACATCATGTGCCAAGAGATTAATTTCCACAGCTACATGTAGCCGTCATCTATTCATAAATTCAGCAATAACAATACATTTTTTACTTATTGACCTATAAATTGAACAAATTTTGTAAATTTATTTCTTGCTTGAAGTTAGCTACTAGCAGTCCATATAATAAAATGGAGAAAATCGTTTTAATGTCCATCAATTTGGCTTTACTAGAATAAAAATTTTATGCTATTAATGTTTAAATATGATTTCGGGCATGTGGCCGCCGCGGCTGGTTCGAATAAAGCCAAGTCTAGAGGTCCAATTTTCAACCCCTTTTTGAGCATTTAGGGCCGTATGTCGGCAATAACGCCACGAATGTTGGCTTCCAAGTCCCCTAACGTTTATGGTTTGTTGGCGTAGACGAGCGACTTTACATATCCCCAAAGAAAATAATCCAATGGTTTCAAATCACACGATCTTGGGGGCCAATTGACAGGTCCATTCCGCGAAATTATGCGCTCATCGAATGTTCTCCGTCTTGTTTGAACCACATCTCATCCACATCCATGTCATCCAATTCGGAAACAAAGTAGTCGGTTATCATGGCTCTATACCGGTCTCCATTAATAGTAACTGACTCTCCAGCATAATTTCGGAATAAGAATGGCCCAATGATTAAACCAGCCCATAGAGCACACCAAACAGTCAGTTTTAGTGGATATTACATCCAAAAAGGGTATCCTGTGGATTCTCTTAACTCAACCAAAAATTATCCTCATCACTGAACAAAATTTTGGCCCATGCACCAAAATCACGACCCATTGCATGGTCTCGCGGCTTTAATTATTGCACAAGCTGGATCTTGTAAGGTCGTAAGCCAAGATATTCGCGCAAAATCTTCCATAAAGTTGATGGACAATGCTCCAATTGCACGGTGGCGAATCGATTCATTCCTCTTCAACACCTTGCACTGTTCGACATCTCTGCGGATGCGTATTATCACATAGAGTAAACGTAGTGCGAAAACGATCCATGGTTAACCAAATTAATAGCGCTGATGGACGATTATGTCGACCATAAAATGGACGGAGCTTGCGGTAAACTTCGCGAACTGTACCATTATTTTCGAAATGGTTATTATTTTCCAAATCCAAACGAACCTGGATGTTTGTCAGATTTTTGCAAGAGCTTGAGCACTGAAAAATCGTAGGAGTTGTCACTTTTGAGATTCCAACCAGAGACCTTAACGCTTAGTACTCTAACACACTAATGACTAGCTCGCTCACCCCAATTAGTTAACAAGTAAATAAATCAACTCATGCGTGAGATACGAATGTACTCTTGGCTGCCTAAAAAAAATATTATGCGTGTGATATGCTCGCTTTTGCATCTAACCACCATTTCCGAAGTATCAAACTTATACAATAAAAATCCCACTTTAGTTAAAGGAATCTAGCATTTTGAAGACTCCCCTTTCTGCATCGAGAAGCTTTTCTTATTTCAGATATTAATCTTTGTCTGGGTATAATAGTAAAAAGCCCATAAATAAAGTCTTTTCAGAGTTGTAATGTCAGCTTCGTATCTTTTTAAATTCTGTTACATGGCATTTGCCAGCATGTAAAGGTTGTTTTTTTAAATTGAAATAAAACACAAGAAAATCGTTGTAATGTCCATCAATGAAATGAGTCTCATCACTGATTATAATTTTGCGATGAAAATCAGCATCGAGATCAATCTCATTTTCGGCCCATACACCAAAATCACGACGCATTGCATGGTCTCGCGGCTTTAATTCTTGCACAAGCTGGATCTTGTAAGGTCGTAAGCCAAGATCTTTGCGCAAAATCTTCCATAGGTGATGGAAAAAGCTCCAATGCACGGTGGCTCTACAGCGGCAATTGTTTCTTCGGTGCGCACTGTTCGACGTCTCTGCGGATGCGTATTATCACATATAGTAATCGTATTGCTTAACCAAAATAATTGCTCTGATGGACGATTATGTCGACCATAAAAACGACGGAGCTTGGGGTAAACTTCCCGAACTAAACCATTATTTTCGAAATAAATTCACACGATTTACAAGCGTTGTTCATTTGTCAACCTGTTCATGATGAAATGGCAAACCAAACTGAACGTAAATAACATTAGAGTTGCCCGATTTAACCACAAAATGGCAGTTTAATCTCTATTCGAAAAACCAACCTCTAAAAAAATACCCGTTATAAGAATTTAAAGTTATAGTTTGCAGGAACCACCACAAAAGTGTACAGCCGTTGCGAACCGTTGCATAAAAATTCCTCCTATTTAGTTGAACAAATTGCATATTTTTCTTAATATAATTCCATCCACCAAAATTTTAGGGTTACACATCGTTTTGGAATGACTGCATATCTAGTGGGCTTCGAGGATGCATCTTAATCGAACTGGGACTCCGTGGTCGTGTAATGATGGAGAAAGCTGGCATGCGTCGAAGAGGATTATGTTCAAGGTTAGTTCATAGGATATAACTCCTCCCCAATACGATATATGAAGCCATTTATCAACGAATAATTATATTTAGAAAACTCATACTCAAGTCCGATACACAAACTGGGGATGTCCTTCTGGACGAAGCTCTAAAGCATATTAAAGAAACAGATCCACCAGAGACTGTTCAAAGCTGGATTGAATATCTGAGTGGTAAGTGCGCACACCTCAACAAACATTTGAATTCCTTCCTAATCATCACGCAAACTCCTTAACCAAGGTGAAACATGGAATCCACTTAAACTTCGCTATCAACTAAAAAATGTCCGCGAACGACTCGCTAAGAATTTAGTCGAAAAAGGTGTCCTTACAACAGAAAAACAAAACTTTCTCTTATTCGATATGACAACACACCCCCTAAGCGATAACGTTATTAAATGTCGACTAGTAAAAAAGGTATAACCCATGTCTACACATCCATCTAAGATTTTAATTAAATACATTTCTATATAAATTTAACAGATACAAGATGCCGTACTATCAAAATGGGTTAATGACCCCCAAAGAATGGACAAACGAATGCTAGCGCTAATATACCTTGCACACGCTAGTGATGTACTTGAAAATGCATTCGGTCCACTAAATGACGACGACTACGAAGTGGCAATGAAACGAGTAAGAGAACTCTTGGATCTGGACTTTGAAGCGGAAGCGGCTAAACCCAATGCAAACGAAATTCTATGGGCTGTATTTATGGCATTTACAAAATAAACTAAGCCCGATACGCCTATAAGCGTGCTCGCCAGTTTTCATAACATTATTATTTTTTAATTATTTTTTATAATAATTATTTTTAAATAAATAAATAAGATATTTTATTCTCTATATTTTCCCCATATATAATGAAACAACAAATACAATATTGTTAAACCATAAAAAAACAAAAGATGAAAGCAAAAATTCACAAAGAATTAATTACAGCATCTAGGAAACAAAAATCTTCCTCATTGGGATTTATAGATAAAACAAAAAACATAACATTTGTATAGTTAAATATAATAATTGCGAAATAGTAAATAAAAACAACAGAAAAACAAAAATTAAACTAAACCACAGCAGAGCTTTCTTTTGTAAAGACGTATTTCAAATATAAGTGGGTACACACTCAACTGTTTTACCGTTTTTTGTATTGTTTCTATCATTCAAGTCAACAAGTTTTCTCTTCGAACGGAGAAATTGGGTACATTCTTTGAAAAAAGATCAGTTTTGTGATTATTTGAAAATATTTATAAAGCAACAAAAAAATTATGTATACATTAAAATTAAGTTATGCAAACAAGAAAGTGTATATACATATATATACAGTATCTGATTATATACATGAGAATACATCCGTATTACACATGATTAAATAAAAAAAATATTATTCAGAATACAATTTTTTAAAGTTTTATTTTCTATTTTCTTTTATATTTTGTGGCAGATAACAAGTTATTAAAGCCGAATCAACCAAGTGAACCGCATGGTTTATGTCAACAAATGGTGGGTGCACGACATGGTCGTACATAATGCTTCTGGCGTGGTCGACATTAAATTGCGATTATAAGAAGTCTTCACGCGGCAGAAAATTGGGATTTTTTTGTTATTTGCCATAACTGAAAATTCAATTAAGAGACTTTTGGGCTAAAACTGATTATTAAGCATTTTTACATATTTTAAAAGTAACTTTGCTTTTCAATTTTATTCAGCTATTGATTTGGGCTTAAAACAAAAATACTTACTTAAGTGGCGCTACAGTCCGGAATGAACGACAACCAACATCCCTCTCCAATTAGCCCGATTTCTACTTGTGCGCGCCATTTAAGGCGAGGTCTACGTCTACTGTGTCGGACTTCTGGCTGGGAAATGAAGTCTGCGAGCCAGAGTATTTGTGTACATTCGTTCTACATGTGCTAGCCATCTGAGATGTCCAATATGGAGGGGCATATCGCTATACAGCTTGTAAAGTTCTTGGTTGAATCTTCGTCTCCATACCCCGTAAACGCAAACGAGAACGAAGAATTTTCGTCTCAAATCGACCAAGGATTTCTTTACCTACTTCTGACGCGGTCCATGCTTCAGCGCCGTAGAGCAGGACTAGGATGATCATATAGGATCTCCTTAGTAGTTCGAGTGAGGGATTTACTACTGAATTGCCCTTTTAGCCCTAAGAAACAGCGGTTGGCAATATTAATTCTTCGTTTAATTTCTAACGAGATGTCGTGTCAGAATTAATGGCGGAACCGAGGTAAATAAATTCCCGTACTACCTCAAAGGTTTATCTGTCATTGGTGACGCTCTGTCCAATTCGTCGATGTTGTATGTCCTTTCGTGTTTTTTTTTTCGTTTAGTCAAGAATTTGGAGGACCGTTGTGTTAACGTGTCCCAATAAATGTTTTTTTATGTTTGCGTGCAAAATTTTTCGTTTTATCTTTAACCATGGGAAAACCCAGATCTCTGTGTACGGCGCATTGACGAATGATCTTAACATTTTGTTTTCAAAAGTTTTGTTTCGTTTCACTGGTACAACCCCATAGCTGTATACCATATGTCCAGACCAACTTTAGCACATGCTTGTACAATAGCAGCTTGTTATCAAGGATAAGCTTCGAATATATTCCGAGTAACCAGTACAGTTCTCTGTATTTATTTTTAAGTTTTTCGCATTTTTTTTACATGCGACTTCCATATTAATTTTGCATTAAGTGTCATTCCGAGATATTTCGCTTTATTTGCAAAAGGGACTCGAACCCTATTGAGAAATACAGGCGAATTGTTTGTCCGTTTATACGAAAAATCTACATGAATCGATTTGCTCTCGTTAAGTGCAATCCACCAAGATTTTGTCCATTCATTAACCTCGTTAAGAGCGTTTTGTAATTTCATATTTGTTTCCTCTATTGTTGTTCCAACTGCTAGTATAGCTGTATCTTCAGCAAACGTGGCAACTATTGTATCAGTCAGTGCTCAAGATACGACACGAGAATTTTATATAATTTTTCAGGCAGAACTTGGCTTAGCTTGCATTGAAGGCCTCTATGCCAAAACGTTTTGAGTTACTCTAATTGGTAGCACAGCGTTTTTTGGCCGTTTTATGACTTTAATTGCTTTCCAAAGTGAATAATTCGATTCTTTTCCAGCTGTAAGGCTTTGCAGACAAGTTTCTACAGCATGGTTTTTAAAGTTTTTAACCGTGTTGACAGCATATATTTACTTAGTCTTACCCTCATTTACTGATAAATCGATTTCTGCAGCTTCCTTCTCTATACTAGCAAACATGGCTATGGCATTACGTTGAGTCCTTCCAATGATGTCAATATCGTCGACGCATGCTAATAGTTGCATTTTTGAAAGGTTTTGATTCTGGTGTTGGCTTGGGTCTTTTGCACAACCCTTATAAGAATCAATTTAAAGAATTCACATGACAGCGTATCATTTAACCCGAATCCTTTTTTGGTATCAAATGTGTCGGTGAGGTCGTTTTCGACCCGGATGGAGCAGCGAGAATTCTCCATCGTCATCCTACAACGAGTTTGGGCGGTATATCAAATCTAGGCTCTGTACAGTTCGTATCTATAAATGCTGTCATATGCGGCTTTGGAATTGATGAATAGGTATCGACTTGGACTTCTTGGGTTTTTTGTAGGAAGATTTGATCAGTGTATACTTTTCTGGCCTAAGACCACACTGACTTACCAAGACATCTCCGCCGGCTTTGTAAAGCCGGAAAGGCCATCATTTATTCCTTGTCAAGCTTGAGTTGAGTTATTGCTATCCACACTTCATTCAGGTCGGATGGTTGGCAGTTTTCGCTTTCGCTGCCAATGTTGAATTGTTCGTTCTGCCTGACAGCGGAATGTTGTTCGTCATCGCCGTTTAACAGCCTGCAGAATCCTCAGCATCGAATGTGTCTCAACTTCAATATTTCCTTGTTCATCTCGAAAGGATTCTGTTCGAGACTTGTATCCTTGGCTTTGACGTTTTACACTTTAGTAAAACTTGCGAACATCAATCCTGTAGTGGCACCTCTCTATATCCTGGACCGAGCCATTTCCATGCTCCTCTTTCTACTTTCTGAAAGCCGGTGTCCTTCACTTCTTCTCTTCACTTCAACAGCAGCTCTCGTTGCCTCTTTCTTGGCTGCGACCATCTGTCGGCATTCTTCATTAAACCAAGGGTTTCTAGCACATCAGTTGCGGCTGATCTGATGGCTTGTTGGCATCGTTGCCAATATTCCCCGACATTCGACGCTGGTGGTATGGTGTTAATCAAGAGATTTAGACATATGCGTTGCGCGAAGGCCTTGGCGGTCTGTTCTGGTTTGTAGTGGCGTGGTGGATATCCGCATTCTTGCCTTGGCTATAACTAGGTAGTGGTAGTAATCCGAGTTAGCCACACGGAATGTTCGGACATCCAAAATACTATCGCAATGTTTTTCTGGAGACCGCCATGTCCCCTTAAGCGTGTTCAATAGTGCAATTTCCTTCCGTAAGGAAGTCAATTAGAACAAATCCGTTGGCAGACGTGTTGTCGTATAGGATGTGACTACCAACAATACAGCTCAAGATGTCTTCTCTTCCTAACCTTGCGTTAAAATCTGCCAGCACGATTTTAACATCGTACTTCGGTAATCGATCATAGGTTTCGTTAAGGATCTCGCAGAAGCAATCATTAGCGAAGAGACGAAGATTCAGGCAAGAACTATACGAGCTGTACAGCAACATGCCCCTGGTCAAAAAAATCCGCATAGGGCGTTTAAAATGGCTAGGACATGTAGAACGAATGGACACCAATACTCGTAGAGTCTTCGATTCCCAGCCAGACGCCGGACGCGGTAGAGGAATACATCGCCTTAAGTGGCGCGCACAAGTGGAAACCGACCTCAACCAACTTGGAGTGCACAACTGGAGGCAGTTAGCTAAGGACCGGGTAGATTGGAGAGGCATGTTGGTTGAGGCCCAGGTTCATTCCGGACTGTAGCGCCACTTAAATAAATAATAAATATAATCTTTTTCCTCCGTCGGAGCGAGAGCGCATATTGGGCTTATATTGGCGAATTGTTACAATGCATTCGCTAATGTCTTGAAAGCATAAGACTTCTTGCCTAAGTCTGTATCCGAAGAGTCGCTGTTTTTGCTCACTATAATAGGATCCGAAGTAGAAGTCACAGTTCTTCAACGATTAGGTGCCTAGATCACAATCCAGGACATTTTAAAGTTGTTTCGAAATGACCTGTTAAGCCAAAAGGCTATGAACGTACTTTTTAATAAACAGGATTGGTGTATTAACATTCAACGTACATTATCAGGCCTATTGTGAATAAATTTTCCCGCGAAACTTTTCCCATTCAGCAATCTTATTTACATTGTTGACAAGGGAAAATTAATTCGCGATATGCCTGTTAAATATTTACTCAGTCGTCAGGAAAAGTTATTTTACTACAGGAAACCATGGTGAATAAGAGGAACTGGAAGGTTATAACAAAGTTCGCAAAGACAAAGATCCACCTATGAGAGAGACATGAGTTGTGTATCGTAACCCCTTGACATCGGACGATGAAAACGTCAGCAATGTTCCCATTCAGCAATCTGATTTATATTGCTGACAAGGAAAAAATTCCCGGCAAAATTTATACGCGATAGGCCTGATTACGTAAAAAGATATAAGCCGATTGCATTGCTGTTTGTGAGATTTTGAAAGGAAGTGGAACCCAGGAAAAACGGACTTCTACGTAATAACAACGATTATAAAGTCGTGCTGGTACAGTCCGCCATATGTTTTGATCTTGTTATTCATGTGAGCACACTACACACTGACCGCCCGTACCATGAAGCTGGTCAGCCAAACGTTCTGTTTTTTTGTTCTTAATGCGTCATCTGTATGGATTTATAATCTTTGGTAATAACCAACATGGTTTCCCGTCGAAACACTCAACTTTACAAACGACAGTTGCTTGCATCGAAGACGCTTCCGACGGCCAGCGTATCGATTGGTTTCCCAATCCAAAAGTTTTCTAACAAAAAGATAATTTTTTGTTCAAGTAAATGATTTAAAATCGGAGACGATAATTATAAACGCTGGAGTACCCCAAGGATCGAGATTTGTTTTAGTTATCTTAAAGTATGTTGACGATATCATTATCTATGTTAGTTCCCTTTCCCCGAAAATAGCAACATTAGGAATTATATAATATCAAGGAACTCTTTGACTACTTCATAAAGTATCAGAACTATTTGTTAAGCTTAACATATCGCTATTGCTCCAGGCACAAAAATACTTCAGAAACAGTTGCCTTTCTATCGAGATATCCATTTTGAAGCTGTCCAGCAAAATATTTGAGAAGACCAGTGACCACCGCAATCCAGAAAGTTAGGACCTTATACTACAGCCTTTGGACCCAGCCATCGATATAGAAATGTGCGGTTATTCAAAATAAAAGGTCCGACAAGACTGTGTTTGTAGAACAGTTGTGTGTACTATATTGACTTTCACAAAAAAAAAAACCCTTACACTAAATAGCCTATTTGGTGTTTTAACATTTTTATAATTTCAAGAAACCGGAAGTGTAATTTTATATAATTTTTCTGCACAAATCACTCAGATTCTTGTTTTTAAAACAACCATTATGATTTTTAACAAAAAATATGCAAATCATAATTTTAACAACCTCAAATATATACCCAAAAACAGAGTTTTAACTAATTTCGTTCATTACTTTTCGAGAAAAAAGCATTATTTTGAAGGCTGCAGCTAAGTGAGTATCTAGACATTTGCAGAATACCAATATAACAACACTACATACCAATTTTCGATCATTTTCAAAAATACTGTTATGTGCATCTTTGTCGATAAAGCTGTTATCGAGATAATAGCGTTTAAAGAAAACCGTTATATACAGTGTTAGGAGTCCGAATTCCAAAACACCTTTGTATAGGACCACCACATATTAATAATTTCAGTCAAATCGAACAAGTAATTTGTTCCCCAGTATCAATAATAGAATTTTTAAGATTACTCCTCATTGAATAAAATCATGTAATAGATGAAGTAAACATGCATATTGTAAAAAACAATATATCCCCATTTATAAGATATACTTCGGTCCCTCGGTGTTGAGCCGAAGAACAATTTTCTTATCTTCAAGCCTACGTCTGAATAAACTTGTAAGTACTTAAAAAAAAGTTGCAGAAAAACATGTTCCAGATTGTTCAACTCAGGCTCATGAAACAGAAAACAACCAAACACAAAAAGTTGTATTTTTTCTGTGCAGCTCAGAGTAATTAAGCGGACCTTGTATGCTAGTCTTTTGATAGAAATTTCCGATGACTTACCACGATTGCAAATTATTTAAATATAGACGGTTTCCTCACTTCGATGTCCATAAAGGGGACATGGCGGTCTACAGAACAACGAACGATCAATTAAATTGATCACATTGCGATAAACAAGAGGCATCCAGTATTTTGGATGTCCGAACATTCCGATGGGCTAACATCGACTCGAACCACTACCTTGTTGCAGCCAAGGTAAGAATGCGGATATACAACACGCTACAACATTCCAGAGATATTATAAACAAAATTAAATGTCAAAAGACTACAACCGCAAGAGACCGCCAAGACCTTCGCGCAACGCGTATCCCTTAACCTCTCTATTAACACCATACCACCAGCATCGAATGTCGAAGAACAATGGCAACGATGCCAATAAGCCGCAACGGATGTGCTAGCGCCTACCAGCAAGAAACCCCTGGTTTGCTGAGGAATGCCAACAGATGCTCGCAGTCAAGAACGAATCCTACAAGGCTAACCCGCAGGTGAAGACGAGAGCTGCCGTTAAGCTCTATAGGCAGAGAAGAAGGGAAGAACATCGGCTTTTCAGAAAGAAGAAAAAAAGCAAGAAAAGCTCGCGAGGTGACACTCCAGGAACGATGTTCGCAAGTTTTACCAAAGTATAAAACATCAAAGCCAAGGATACAAGGCTCGAACAAAATCCTATCGAGATGAGCAAGGAAATATCGTAGTTGAGACACAGTCGATGCTGAGGATATGGAAGAACCATTTCTGCAGACTGTTAAACGGCGATGGCGAACAACATTCCGCTGTCAGGCAGAACGAACCATACAACATTGGCAACGATAGAGAAAACTGCCAACTCAAGATTTATAAGGCTGCCGGAAATGACGTCCTTCCCGCCGGGCTTTATAAAGCCGGCGGAGATGACTTGGTAAATAACATCCCCCAACTAATAAGCCAAATCTGGTCGGAAGAAAGTATGCCTGAAGAATGCAACCTAGGCATAGTTTAACCGGTCCAAAAAAAGGAGACCCTCTAAACTGCGCCAACTACAGAGGCATAAGTCTCCTCAACATCGCCTACAAGATCCTACCTGCCGTAATATGTGAACGCCTAAAACCGTTTACCAACAACCTAATCGGCCCTTATCAGTGCGGTTTTAGGCCAGGAAAGTCCACAACCGATCACACTTCGGCAGATCTTGGAAAAAACCCAAGAAGTCCAAATCGATACCCACCCCCTATTCATCGATTTAAAAATGCATACGACAGCATTTATAGAGACGAACTATATAGAGCCATATAACGGTAGAGAATTCCCGCTGCTCCATCAGGGTCGGAAACGACCTCACCGACACATTCGATACCAAAAAAAGATTTAGGCAAGGCGATGCGTTGTCATGTGACTTCCTCAATTTGATTGTTGAGAGGATTGTGAAAAACTCCCAAGGCAACACCAGAGGCATAATTTTTCAAAAATCGGTACAGCTTCTAGCATACACCGACGATTTTGACATCATTGGTAGGACTCAATGTGATGTCATAGCCATTTTTGCTAGTATAGAAAAGGAAGCGGCAAAAATGGGATTAGCAGTAAATGAAGGCAAGGCGATGTAAATGCTGTCAACACGATAGGACACACAACATCGGCGAAAGGGACAGAACGTCACCATTGACAGATGTTACTTTGATGTAGTACGGGACTTTGTCTATCTCGGCTCCGCTATTAACTCTGACAACAACATCTCTTCAGAAATTGAACGAAGAATTACTCTTGACAGCCGTTATTTCTCCGGGCTAAGAAGGAAATTCAATAGTAAAGTCCTCACTCGAACGACTAAGGAGATCCTATATACCCTGATCATCCCAGTCCTGCGATACGGCGCAGCAGCATGGACCATCTAAAAATCGGATGAAGAAATCCTTGGTCGGTTTGAGAGGAAAATTCATCGAAAAATCTTTGGTCCCGTTTGCGTTGACGGGCTATGGAGACGAAGATTCAACCAAGAACCATACGAGCTGTACAGCGAAAGGCCCCTTGTCAAAAGATGGCTAGGACATGTAGAACGAATGGACACCAATACTCCGGCTCGCAGAGTCTTCGATTCCCAGCCAGACGTTGGACGCAGTAGAGGAAGACCTCGCCTTAAGTGGCGCGCACAAGTAGAAACCGACCTCAACCAACATGAAGTGCGCAACTGGAGGCTTAGCTAAGGACCGGGGTAATTGGAGAGGCATGTTGGTTGGGGCCCAGGTTCATTCCGGACTGTAGCGACACTTAAGTAAGTAAGTAAGTAAGGAATATAGAGGTCTTTTACCCCGTTCAACCTAATGTTGTTTACAAAAATAGCTCAAATTAGCCTAAATGAAACAAATCCAGATACCCTGAAATATTGGAACTTCAGGTTCCATCTTCTTGCAAATAAAACAAAAAATATTCGCATTTCAGTTAGTTTCATTACGAACGGAAGAGACGATAGAAATGATAATCTTTCAAAAGCAAAGAAAATCCGTTCGATTTTTTTTTATTTGATTATAAAATATAAAACCACATTACTTTCAAATAAATAAATAACAATACTAATTTTGATTTCATTTACATCATTAAAAATAAAAAACATTTTTACTCTTAAATTGTTTTACTTACATACTTAAATAAATAAATAAAATTACATAGGTACTTATTTTTATACAATTATTTATCATTTTTAATAATTTGCAATTTTTATTTATTTAAAAAAAATAGTTATAGAGTCTATCATTAAACATTGTAATAATAGCTATTTACAAATATTTACAGCAATATTTCAATGGGATCCAATACAGATTTTTCCTTAACATTTACTTTACACTCATATTGTATGAAAATGATTTAAAAATTATTCACATGATGTTTGCAGTCACTTTTATGTTATAAACATGCGTCAAAAGTCGACCTATTTTTAATAGAAAATAGATATAAAGCAATAATTTTGTTTTTATAGTAAGGATGCAATTTTTGCAAAGAAAGCAATGGCTAGTAAAGCATCCTTATGCAATTAACATCAACATTAATTGCAAATGAGTAGAGTCTGATCTATTTGCAAAATCACGAATCCAAATTTCCTTTATTTCCACGATTCAGTACAAGCAAATTTTAATAATTTCCATACTTAATAAAAATTGGAAAACATTATATTGTGAGGGGACAATACTACAATATAGCAAAAACCAACAAGTGGTTTCTGCAGTACTAAGTCGTACGTAACTTTCCCTATGCGAGAAAGGCGTAAAATAAAACTCCAAGCATTCGAAAATATGACGATTTTGATAGTTTTGCTAAATTATAGAAAACCATTATATTCAATTTACTTATTGATCTAAAAAATTAAAATGAAAACAGTTATAAGGAACGTTGATTATAAGAATTTCCATTCCGGAATTTAAAGGAAATGATTGTCCATGTGAATAGTTAGGCCAAAATGCATTATGGAATTATGTAAATGGAATTTCTTGAAAAACTGGGTATGAAGTTTGGTTGGAACTACCTATAATTATATTGATAGTATATGTTATGGTTAAATGTGTAAATTTTATATGGCAGGTACCATCAATAAAACGGCCTTGAGGCTTTGAATTGTGACCAAAAAAACAACATCAACACGAAGTTTGCAGAATATCGGTCTAGCCATTTAGGCTGGAGATGTTTTAACGGACGGGATTAAGAAGCACTAACATCTATCGTTGTAATGTAAGAATCAATCGAAATCTCGAGATCAAAATCTACCACTTCAATTAGATGAGTATAATTATGTCGTTTTTGAAGAAGTTTTACATAACGCGCTTTCCGTATGCAAGCTAATATATTTACTATCTTTTACTTTATTGCGTTCCCGTAGTTTTTCGTAAGTTAAGTGTAATGGTTTTTCCCCTTGGGTTTGCTGCAGAAGATATATAAATATATGCTTAATAGTTTGTTATACACTCAAACGAAAAGTTACCTCTGAAAGCATTGTTTAACAATCGGGCTGGAGTTTGTGAATCTCTAAACAACCTATTCTGTCGACTTCAATTTTTATCAGGAATAATGACTTTGTAGACTTATTATACTTCTAGCATTCTGAATCATAGCCAATAATATAGGATTATATAGTTTTGTTCTTATTAGGGATTCATTATAGAGCCTTGTCCAACTGCAAGATCCCTTCCGACAACAAATGAAAACCGGAAAGAATGCAAATCGGCTAACAGGTATTTTCAGATCGAGTGTCAAAGGCACAGAAGGTGTTGAGGCAATATCAGTTGACATGGCGGATGATGATGGTACGCATGATTATTCTAGCAAACTAAACATCACGAACTACCATACCACGCAGTCGATTAAGAATCAGTATTTCCCCAAAATAATTTAGTACCCAGGGCCCTCATTCCATAAAGTGATTATCGTTTAATGAAAATATTTCGACGGTACCTACATCTTGCATCATCTTGCATCACAAGTTCATTGGAAGGAAAGTCATCTCCAACGAGACAGGTAGATTTTATATGAGCCAAAAATAGAAAGGAAGATTGCAACGAAAATCCACCGAGAATTCATATCAAACTGAATTCTCGGTGTGGGCATGAACTAAGATCAAGTCGCATTCGCTGTCGGCGATATCACTTTATTTGGTTCACAAAAAACAATAATCGTCAAATCACAGACAATTTTTGTGCGATTGGTCTGAGTGATAGGTAATCGCTTTCAAAGTTACGGAACGACCCCCTCGTGCAAGCGCGGAACAACTGCGTGTGGTGTTGAATCTCGAGATACGGCTTTATTAGGAGCAATATCGCTTAACGAATAGATAGTTGTTTCTGTGTCTCAGTGCTCTTTTGGCATGTTATGCAAATTAAAAAAAATAGTTGAGTTAGAGAAATGAATTTTGGAACAAAAAGTGTTCTCTTCTATTACTCAAAACCGAGGTGGAAATAATGGGCAACATCTCCCCGGAAACAACGTTGCGTAAAGACATTAATTTCGTTTTTTTAGGTTTAATTTTTATAATAGTCTTTTTGGAGTCTTATTTATTATATTTCTTGCTAGATTACAAGTTTCGATGTCAAAAAGTTTAAATTCTTATGCCCTACATAATATATTATTAGGGCATAATGTAGGTGTTTACGAATATTTGCCACATAGGTATTAGGTATGTTTCTGTATAAATAATTTTTGTAAAAACAAAACAAGTATCTGGCATTAACCCATTCTTTCCCACTGCATTTTTTAAAGTACAAATATATTTAGTTCTTTAATGTGTCAATAGGATCTGTAATTCAAATTAAACATTTAAACTGTTTATTGACTCGGTAGACCACTTTGAATTTTTTCCAGATTTTCTTTCTTTTTAAATTGCAGTAGGTGTATTTGAAATTGAATTTAAAGAGTGTCGCTTTTTAACTATCAAAGAAGTTTGTGTTTAAAAAAAATCATGAAATCAAATATTTTTTTTCCAACATTAATTTAAAATAATGATAAACATACTTGAGGAAAAAATATACCTCCACATGCTTAATTATAATATACAGACGGAAACGTATTTAGAGAGTCCTTTTTATTACCAGGTGATGATGGGTTCGACAGTGAGGATGACATCCCATTCTGAGATTTACAAAAATCAGTAGCTTCCATTAACAATGGAAACCCAAGGAACAGAAAATTATTTGGAAAGAATTCAAAACTGTGCTTCAGAGTTAGTTGGACTCAACGAAGTTCAAGTATTTGAAAAACTGTTTGATGCCGAGGTAATACAACTTATTGTAAGCCAAACCGTGTTGTATGCGGGGCAAACAAATCAGCCTTGCCTTCAATGAAGAAGATCTCAGAGTTTTCATTGGAGTTCTGTTATTTTCAGGTTACCACTCTGAGTCAAGAGAATATATGTATCGGAAACAAGCTCCTGATACACATGTTCCTATTGTGGCAAACAGTATGTCTAGGAACAGATTCCAAGAAATAAAACGATTCATACATTTTGTTAATAATAACAATCTCGATTTGAACGATAAAATGGCAAAACTTCTCCCGCTCAGCACAATCTTATGCCAAAAATTTCAGAAATGGGAATGCAAGAGCATTTGTCCATTGATGAATCAACAACATCCTTCCCAACAATTTTTTAGAGGAAAACCGGTAAGATTTGCGTTAAAAATTGGATGCTGAGCAGCAGAAATGGTTACATGTAACAATTTGGAACACACTGTGGAGCTAAAAATGTCAAACCTTTTCTAAAAGTACTCCCGTTAGGGTCCAGAGTGGTCCTCGATCTTTTAAAGACTATTGACTGCCCAAGTGGTCATGCCATTTGTTTTCATATTTTTTTTTTACTAATTATGGGCTAATGACGAATTTGAAGGAAAAGGGATTTAGTGCCACAGGAACCGCGAGTGATAACGGTTAAAAAAATGTCCTTTGCCTAACAATAAAGAATTTCAAAAGCAGAACAGAGAAGCTTATGACCACCAATTTGATCAGACGAAAAAATTGCTTTTTGTTAAGTGGACGGAAAACAGTATTATTACAATGGGCACAAACTATGACAAAATCGAACCTTGTGAAAATGTCAAGAGGTGGAGCAAGGGGCAAAAGAAAAAAGTTAACATTCCCCAACTGCTATTTTTCAAAAACTATAACATGAATATGGGCGGAATCGACCTACATGACCAATTTATCAACACCCAAATTGAAATCAGAGGGAAGAAGAAGAAAATGTCATCTACTTCGCCCAATGCATGGAAGCTCCACAAGGTAACAAACAATTTCAAAGGCAATTAACTTGAATTCACAAGAGCAATAACTATCCATTACGTAAGGTTCCATACATTAAAACAAGGACACCCTAAATTATCTGTACAACAGAGCATTGTTGAGAGCACGGGGTATCATTTTGCAAAAAAAAAAACAACCAACCAACTACGATGTCGCCAGTGTCATAAAAGGTCAAAATAGTGCTGCGAAATGTACAATGTTACACTGTGTATTGAAAAAGACTGCTTCAAAAATTTTCATACAAATCAACCATAACTCTTAACCGACAATTTTCTTAGATATTTTTATTTTATAAATATCCTATTTTTGCTATAAACAGAAAAATACTAAAAAATTAATTGATTTTTTATTTTTAATACCCTGGGGTGTTAATGGGTTAACGGCCTATAACGTGCTTTAAACCTGCATTATGATTAAAGAATACATCCTTGGCATTGCGTCTAGATCTACATAAAAAGGGTTTCTGAACAGCACCAATTGCAGATTTATAAGTCGCCTACCAAAACCGGAAATTGTTCTAAAAACACTTTATTGGTCCATTTTAGTGTTGTTCAAGTCCACAAAGGGTCAAATCATCACAATTTTACTAAAGTAGACCGAATAGCTTGAACTAGTAGAGAAATTGACGATTTTCTTAATTTGGCCTTGATACAAAAATCCGTCATTTTAATGTGGTTATGAAGGTATGTGGTCCAGTCTAATCTTTAAGTTACGTTATCATTGAAATATTGGAGTTCATCAATATTTAAAACATTTTCATGGAACCAAATTCTTTCTATTTTACGGGGAAGATTTATTTGAATTTTAAGTTCCAAATGATTTTTTTTAACAACAAGTAACATAAAGACAATTTTTTTTTATGATTTTGGGGACATTCGTTGTCACCGGTTCTTCTGACTATTTTAGGATAGACTGATGAAAGTTGGTATACGTGTCCTCTTTTTAATAAGCAGTACAAGCGTAAATATCAAAATCCAATACAAGCATAAAATGTATGTTATGTTATTTATAATGCTAAAAATTAAAAAAAAAATGTTTGGTTTTTATTCTGCGCAACTACATGATACACATCTCATCCATATATTATAAGGTTGAACGCGCATTTTTTAACCGCGTTTTTTCTGCAAGTAAGTAAACGCCCCCGAAAATGTTCTTTAAAATTGAAATGATTTTCGAAAAAAAAAAATTCTAAAAATATTGGGCGATATTTTCAAAAAAAAAATATTTTCTCAAGAACATCGCAAGGAATTTTAATTAATCCTCTGCACAACATACATAGAAAATGTTGGTAAAAGCTAAATTAAGTCTAAGTTAGGTATGGATAAATTGGCTTACAAATTGTAGTCTATGTCATCAAAGAAATTTGAAGAAATGTATGAGCAACATATTAAATATGTTCCTGTAAAATAAAGGTCTTATTAATATTTACTTAAAACCGTTCACGTAGTTATCTAATTTCATGTGCAAATAAATGTATGCAGTAGAAATCCGTAAAATAATATTGCACGGGAACAGACCTTATGATGAAAGAGAAAGCAATTGAACGGCTCGCATAGCTCCCCAAATTTAATATGAAGTTGCAAGAAGTTCAGAAAATAATTTGTTTTTTTTTCTAGATTGTGGCAAATTTTGGCTGATGAATTTTTATATCAAAGAGATAATGGCAATGGAAATCATTGCACCACAATAGATTATTTATTTTTGTATGTTCATGAAATTATAAAAAGAAGGTTGCATAAAGTACTATACTCATACTCACCTATGCATAATTCATGTTATTTTTCACATTCACTGTTTTGAGAAAAATCAGAGTTTTCTATTATTCTTCAGCTATTTGTGTTTAAAGAGAAAATTGTTAAAAAGAAAGACATTTCTTCTAGCAATCATTTCAATAACTAATTAAGATCCAGAGCAATTTAGTAACTCATGTTTCGTAGGATAAATCTCTGAACAGTTCAAAATGTTGTATGATATTCATAAACCGTTGTTCGCGTTTATTATATAAAAATAAAAGCTCATCTTAGAATATAACCCATTATTCCAACAATCGACTTAAACAGAGTTATTACAATTGGAAAGTTCAGTGTTTGTTATTTTAAAATAAAAACGGACGGATGTGTCGATTAGAAATGTTTTGAATTCTATTGGGACCATGAATTGGACGACGAGAACTATAATTATGTAGTTCAAGATTTTGATTGTTTACACGATCGTCTGATTGCAGGGATGGATCATACATCGAATGGTTGAGTTAAGATAAGCTTAGTTGGTAGTTGATATTTCTCTTACGATTTGTTAAATCATCACGAGAGGTAGATTAGTAAATAACAGATTGGTGTCGCTACGACTGCCCATATGTTCAACCAGAGGAAAAGATACCTTTTAGAATGCGAAAACTTCCTTGTTGCCGATAGGGTGTATTAGCCGTATTAAAGTAGACATACTATATGAAAGTTCCATGTTGAAATCTTGCAATCAATAAAACGTCATCATATTATGAAATCCAATGGAGCAAACTGTCAAGAAGTCATTGGAAAACCCACAAACGATGTGCTGAGTTTCTTTGGCCCATCATGAAAAAAATACATGGTTAAACAAAGAATGCGGACAGATATTCCATGAAAAGGATTGAGGGCTACAGGACACCACTGCAGGTGTATATATATGTGTTAAGCATTGTAGCAAATAAAAAAAATATATTATAGAAGAAAAAAATGCTAATAAACAACTATAACGTCAAGCGAAGAAAGAAAGTTCTACCAAAAGATAAAACCCAGAGACACAACCCTTAAGAATTGCATTGGCACCGGACGCGCCTCGGGATCTAGTTTATGAATGATGTGAAATAGTTTCATATAGTTGGTTTGTAATATTGATCCAGCTGGACCGTTTCGATTGACAAGAACGAGGCCTGCAAGGTTAAGCTGCAGGTGAAGACGAGAGCTGCTGTTGAGCTCTACAGGCAGAGAAGAAGGGAAGAACACCGGCTTTTCAAAAAGAAGAAAAAAGAGCAAGAAAAGCGCGCGATACAGGATATAGGGAGGTGCCACTCCAGGAACGATGTTCGCAAGTTTTACCAAAGTGTAAAACGTCAAAGCCAAGGATACAAGGCGCGAACTGAATCCTTTCGAGATGAACAAGGAAATATCGTAGTTGAGACAAAGAACCACTTCTGCAGACTGTTGGCAACGACAGCGAAAACTACCAACCACCCCAACTGAGTGAAGTGAGGCTACACTCAAGTTATAAGGCTGCCGAAAATGACGCCTTTCGTTGAGTTTTATAAATCCAGCGGAGATGACTTGGTAAATAACATCCACTCATAAGCCTAATCTGGACGGAAGAAAGTATGCCTGAAGAATGGAACCTCAGCATAGTTTGTCTGATCCACAAAAAAGGAGACCATCTAAACTGCGCCAATTACAGAGGCATAAGTCTACCAACATCGCCTACAAGATCCCATCTGCCGTAAAGTCCACAACCTATCAAATTTTCACACTTCGTCAGATCCTGGAAAAAAACCCAAGAAGTCCAAACCGATACCCACCACTCATTCATCGATTTCAAAGCCGCATACGGACAGCATTTATAGAGACGAACTATACAGAGCCATGTCTAGTTTTGGTATACCGCCCAGACTCTTCTGTTTGTGTAGGATGACGATGGAGAATTCCATCAGGGTCGGAAACGACCTCACCGACACTTTCGATACCAAAAAAAGGATTTGGGCAAGGCGTCTTCAATTTGATTCTTGAGTGGATTGGGCAAAACTACCGACACAACACCAGAGGCACAATTTTCCAAAAATCGGTACAACTACTAGCATACGCCGACGATATTGACATCATTGGTAGGACTCAACGTGATGTCATAGCCACGTTTGCTAGTATAGAGAAGGAAGCGGCAAAATGGGTTTAGCATTAAATGGGGCAAGACAAAGTATATGCTGTCAACACGATAGGACACACAGCATTAACAAATCGGACAGGACGAATCACCATTGACAGATATAACTTTGATGTTGTACGGCAGTTTGTGTACCTCAAAAATTAAACGAATAATTACTCTTGCCAACCGCTGTTTCTTTGGGCTAAGAAGGCAATTCAATAGTAAAGCCCTTACTCGAACTACTAAGGAGATGCTAATAAGACCCTGTTAATCCCAGTCCTGCTATGGCGCTGAAGCATGGACTACCTCAAAAGCGGATGAAGAAAATTGAGAGGAAAATTCTTCGAAAAATCTTCGGTCTCGTTTGCGTTGACGTCTTATGAAGACGAAGATTCAACCAAGAACCGCTGTACAGCGCGCTATGCCCCTGGTCAAAAAAAAACTCCGCATTGGATGTTTAAGATGGCTAGGACATGTAGTACGAATGGAGACCAATACTCCGGCTCGCAGAGTCTTCGATTCCCAGCCAGACGTTGGAAGCAGTAGAGGAAGATCTCGCCTTAAGGGGTGCGCACAAATAGAAACCGACCTCAACCAACTTGGAGTGCCCAACTGGAAGCAGTTAGATAAGGACCGGACTAATCGGAGAGGCATGTTGGTTGAGGCCCAGGTACATTCCGGACTGTAGCGGAACTTAAGTAATCCAGTAAGAACAACATCCGTCAATTCTACATAAAAACCTAACAACTGGCAACGAAATGGATTACAATCAAAACTCTTCAAACGCGAAAGTGTGGTTGCCATAGAAGTGTACTTGCGAGAAGGAGACGCGCTATCATTAAATTTCTTCAATCTCGTACTGTAGCACCTAATCCTACTATTCCGACTTTGCGACGCCGAGTGCTGGACAATAAGTAGGAAACGGGAGCAATACAAAGATGTGAATGTTGTACAAAATGTAAAAACATGTAGACAACATTGGGTCGGCCACGAATGAACAATAATGCTCCAGCTCGACTCCCAGCCTTAGGAGACAAGGAAGATCGAACCTCCGATTTGTGGATAACGAGATCACGGATGTGAGAGTGCTTGGACTGAATAAATGACAGCAACGTACACAGAATCGAAGAGGATTGAAGTCTGGCATGTCTCAGGTAGAGATCCTAAACAGATCGAAAGCATGTTAAGTAAGTACTCCATAACTCAAAAGGTTGAATATATGCAACATCCAAAGTCTAGGCGATTCTAACGTCCACAACACTTACTGGTTACGATATTCAATAACGGAAATGAAAAGGTTTTTGTTTAGCAGAGAAATAAAGTGCTCGGGAGGAAGACTCACTGCCGTTTTGTTTCAATCGCAAAAATTCCTGAACAGTGCGTGTGTCACACCACAAACCTTACCTATCGTATGAAATATGTTCGTCGATCGCTGATGACAGAATACTAAAATTCGATACTCGATACTCAAAACTCGTGTGCAATCATACCAAATCAACATTTATCAGTCACATATAATTCGATAACTGACGTGGGAATTCGACCCCAAGTTTGTTGATCGACCTGCAACTCGAAACAAATGTTTCTTGGCACGAGGTTACTTGATATGAGTTTGATTGTGATTTGTACTTTAAAATGCCATTGTGAACTATAATGTGAAGCGTCGAATGGCTATTTTTGAATTTTAAATTCATAGTAAATCATTTTACAAGTTCTTTAAATAAAAATTGATATTCCTAAGCCACTGCAACTAACTGGATTCCTCCTATTGGTTTTAACAAACATGGACAAAACTCCCACGTGTTTTTCGTGAGCTATTCTCTATGATATATGATAGAAATATATTTGCGAATTAGTAGAACTATATTTAAGTGCAACTAATTTCCATAAAAAAATATAGAAGAAATCCCATACCTTGAAGCTACCACCAAGTCTAATGGTAACATCCATCAGCAAAAATTAATGTTAAAAGAGAAAGCAATAGAAAGGTTCGGGTATATGTATAAAAATAGAAAGCCATGAATATCAGGGCTCTTTTCGTTAGTAATTGGCACAGAACGTTAATAGGCAAATTAACAGTATTAGGGTTGTACTGAATTCTCATTGACTAGGATCTCATCGCTGATCAATGCTTTGTTTTTTACCCACGTTGACCTTCTCCAAATAATTGTGCTTCTATATTTTTCGTATGACAGTACCTGGACATCTACCAGTTTCAATGACACACTAATAAACGATATGGTTACCTGCAATGATGCGAAGAAATTTACTAAAAAAAATTGAAACTCCAAAGGGTGCAAAGGCAAAACAATACCTACGTAGCACGAAGTTTGGATTTATGCCACCAAAATCAATCTACGGGATCAACAAGTATCGATTCGAGACACCTAATCGATGTCTCACGTTTTCCTCAACTCACCACATTTGTGATTCTCAAAACAACAAGCAATCAATCAAATTGACTGCATTTCGCTAGGCAAGCGGCACTTATCCAGTATTTTCAGTGGTTCAACCATTGTGAGCGTTTCAATTTGACCCTTCGAACTTTATAAGCAAATGGAAAGGGAAAAACACTGGCTTTTCAGAATAAAGGATTTTTTAAGGTAAAAGTTCAAAGCCTTGAATACAAGGCCTTAACATAATTTTCCCCAGATGAACTATGATAAATCGTAAACATGCATTGCTGAGAATATGAAGAACCTCATATCTGCAGACTGTAATACGAACTCATTAGTAAAATTTGGTCGGGTGAAAGTAACCTAAAGACGAAACCTCAGCTTTGCTTGTCCGGTCCATAATAAACCATAAGTTCAGAATTGTGATAAAATCAGAGCCAAACGTTTCTCCAACATCAATTACAAGATCATGTTGTAATATGTAAACGCTTCTAACTGTTCACAAACGACCTGATCGTTCGCTATCAGTGTAGCTATAGCCCAGGAAAGCAAATCAAATCCTTAAGAACTTCAATAACTTCACTTTTGGTACGCTATTGTTCATCGATTTAAAAACCGAATACGACATTTATAGAGAAGAATGGATACGAACTGTTGATCTATGGGGACGAAGATTTTACCCATTAACAAAACGAGTTGTACAGTAACAGACCCATGGTCCAAAACTCCCTAGTAGACTCTAAACATAGGAAGATCATGCAAAACGATTAAACAATACTCCGGCCTGCTGGTAACGAAAATAAACAATTTTTTGGCATTAGTAGCCGGGGCCTAGCTTTCTCACAACCATTTGTGTGTGCGTGTGTACTTCTTGCACGATGGCGTGACCTCCTGTTTTATGTCGACTCCGAACGGCTAAGTTGAGATAATCATGTCATGACAATTGATAATACCCGGATGATCAAATTTCGAGAATCAGTCTGAACAAACTCCAAGACAACAAATTTTGTCAGACCTAGAGTTGAGAAGATCAAAGGGTCGGATTTCACTAGATAGATCGTATGTTAGCGCCACCATATGTCATCATTGGTCACTGTTAAATAGACAGGCATGAAATACTTGGACTCGAACGACTTTTGTAGGATCTGCATGGACGAAGAGGAAAAAGAAACAATACCTTATCTTCTTTTTAAATGCCAGGTTCTATCAAACAAAGGGAAGCTCCATCTTGAAGCTTACTATTTTCAAAACCTCAGTGATTCGACAAAAACGGAAGCAAAAAGCCTCCTCCGCTTCATTTAAAGCTCAGAATGGTTTTCTCATAGATAAAAAGAACAATGGACAGGATCCACGTGGTACCAAAATGGACCAAATAATGGTCTAGGACTGGTGTCGAACTCGCTCGCAGCCACTCTAACCTAGCCTAACTTTGTCAGATCATCACAAGAGGAGGGCCAGTAAAAAATCATTAAGGTGTTGCTAGGGCTGGTTCGTCGCAACACCGAGACCGTCAAAGAACAGGAGAACAAAACCTTGGCAAAGTGACGAACACAAAAAAACCGAAACAATTAGAGAGAAATGTACGTTAAGGAGCAGCTGGGGTGCCAGAACGTAACTTGATACAATCCCGGAGTCAAATTACCACAACAGTTAACGAGTGAGTGAAATACAAACATTATCGAGTGATTGAGTAACTACATTGGAATGAACACACGAATGGTCACGTATCGATTGAACATTTAATATTGTGCCAATCGTACTAGCGCAATCCTGCTACATTGATGTTTGATTGCTGACAAATGTGAAATTTAATGCTTGTCTGTGAATGCTATGAAAACTAGTTGGTGTATGTATTTAAAAATGCTTCACTTTTAAATGGATTATTGGTTGTATTTTCATCTTCTGATTTAGAAGATGGACATTGAGAGTCCATTGAACGAAAACGTAATCATTTATCTTTACAAATTAAATTGTAATTTTCTTGAAAAATATTTCTTAACTTAAACTTATAACAGTTTTATTAAAAGGTTCAGATTTAATAAGAGTGCATTCTTGTTTATAATTGAGAAACTTAAAATAAAAAAATGAAACTATCAAACATTTTTTGTCACAAAATTGCATCCACTCTACACCACAAACCTTACCTATCGTATGAAAATATGTTCGTCGATCGCTGATGACAGAATACCAAAATTCGATAGTCGGTACTCAAAAATCGTGTGCAATCATACCAAATCAACATTTATTAGTCACGTATATTTCGATAACTGATGTGGGAATTCGACACCAAGTTTGTTGATCGGCCTGCAACTCGAAACAAATGTTTCTTGGCACGAGGTTACTTGAAATGAGTTTGATTGTGATTTGTACTTTAAAATGCCATTTTGAACTTTAATGTGAAGCGTCGAATGGCTATTTTTGAATTTTAAATTCATAGTAAATCATTTTTCAAGTTCTTTAAATAAAAATTGATATTCCTAGAGTCGGAAAGTGAGGACGAAGAAGGAGCTAATACTAACATTCGAAGGAGTTGTTTTATATTTAATAGCAAGTGAAAATGAGTAAGTGTTTAAAAAAATAATCCAACCGAAGAGGGTTTCATAGCTTGAATCGTGGTAATACTTTGAATAATATTTTTTAATAACGTACATTCAATTTATCTAGATTTGCAATCACCTTAACGAGCAATCAACAGTTCACGTGGTGATGCTGGTCAACATTCAATTTGGTTTTTGTCGATGGACATATTTTGTTTGGTTTCCATTTTTTTCGCATAAAGTTCCTGTAGACGGTAACTATTTTCTATCGTGTTTTTTTTGTTTTTTTTTTCAAATGCCATGTTCAACATTTTAGTAGTAGTAGTAGTGCTTTATTGAGATTTTTTTTACACGTATGGTATTTACAGAGATAATCTTAGTTTTTTTTCGAACCATTTTTGCCGACTTAGAAGTGGTATGGCTACACTCTTTAAATTTAGGAATATATTTGTTCATATAATTATTACAGAACAGTTTTTTACAGTAGTAAAGCCCTCACTCGAAGTACTAAGGAGATCCTATATGAGACCTGATCATCCCAATCCTGCTCTACGGCGCTGAAGCATGGACCGTCTCAAAAGCGGTTGCAGAAATCCTTGGTCGATTTGAGAGGAAAATTTTTCGGTCCCGTTTGCGTTGACGGGCTATGGAGACGAAGATTCAACCAAGAACTATACGAGCTGTACAGCGACATGCCCCTGGACATGTAGAACGAATGGAACCCAATACTCCGACTCGCAGTCTTTGATTCCCAGCCAGACGTTGGACGCAGTACCTGAACCAACTTGGAGTGCGAAACTGGAGGCAGTTAGCTAAGGACTGGGCTAATTGGAGAGGCATGTTGGTTGAGGCAAAGGTTCATTCCGGACTGTAGCGCCACATAAGTAAGTAAGTTTTTGACAGAAAGAAATCTGAATAGTGTTTACGATATGTCCACTCAATAGAGGATGTTTAACATTGTGTGCTGCCAAATCTGACAGACGATTGAACCAACATATGTGCTGCCACCTGAACCGGTTGTATCAAGTTACGTATTGGCACCCCAAGGTCCAGAGATAAAGGAAGCAAAGAGTTATCAATCTTCTGGATTTGCCTATAAGCTGAACTCACCGAAATACCATAACTCAAACATGTGTGCGTGAGTTATGGCATTCACCAAATTTCCGCAGTTTTTCACCTGCTCCTCACCGACTTTTCCTAAAAACTTCAGCCAAAATAGGGGAAATTAGTTGTGTCATCACAAAGTTATGCTTTTCCACCACAAAGTTGCGGTTTTCGTACTGCGCAACCGCAAGTGAGTGCATCCGACAAAAAAATTATGGAAACAGAAACTAGTTCAGCTTCTCATTTACTTCCTTTATCTCTGCTAAAATTAACCATGGTCTACAGCGCTACATGAGTAAAATAGTACAAGAAAGGCAGTTAAAGTGTATCCGACAAAAAAAATTTTTAAAAACAGAAACTCGTTCAGCTTCTCGTTTACTTCCTTTATCTCTGCTAAGATCAACCATGGTCTACAGCGCCACATGAGTAATATAGTACAAGAAAGGCAGTTGAAGCTCATTCACATACAGACCAACTAACAACGACACAAAAAAGAACAGTGTTTAAAAAGATAGTGGAATTAACAATCAGAGGACAAATTTGTATTACTGAACAATCTTAAGTCGATACCGAAGTAAACAAAAACATGAAAACACCTCCGGAGTATGCTTCAGCGTAGAAGGTTCACGTTTATCTGTTGAATTCTAAATATGCATTCAAATTGGATTATCTACTGACGAACAAAGAAAAACTAAACACTACAATTTATCCTAATTTTTTTTTTTTAAATGATACATTCGATATGAAAAAAAATTACGTTTACTTTAATCAAAAAGTTTTGCAAAAGTCAAAGTAGTACGAATTTATACTAATAAATAAGTCTTTGAGTGAATTTGTTGCTTAAAAACATTAGTTTTGTCGAACTCTTGATCATGATCATATTGTACTTACATAAGAGAACATATTTTTTTATATTTTTTAAAATATTTTAAAATTAATTAAACTGTTTCAAAGAAGTTATTTATTTCATTTAAGTGCTTACATTGCATTTTACTATATTTGTTTTATTTTCCGAAAATCGCATAACTAAATGTCACTGTCAAGTATTTTTGTTTGTTTGTTTAAAGTTTTACGGTTAAAACTAAACGCGCTTGTTAAATTCTGAGAATGGATAATTAAGTGGTTTCCAAATACAAAGAGTTCTTTGTTAACATATACTATATAATATTCTCCACGAAAGTTACGTTCCGACATTTGCCTTTCAGATGTGTCTTTTTTGTTTAACCGATTTTTTTTTTAATTGAACGTTTAAGACTACTTTCTGATGAGATATTTACTCATGTCCGTGTGCATTTTAAAAAACACTTATTGCCAAGCGTGGCCTCGAAATTTACCCCGAAACATATTACCGCGTGTTGGTGGTCCACCGCCGGGAACACCACCTCTGCCTCGGGCTCTAAAGAACGGATTGCCGCGTTGTGGGCGTGGTGAACCTCGAAAATGATTGGGCGCCATGTGTGGTCCAAAATTTCTGGGTGGCTGTTGCATTGGATTGCGCTGAAATCTCGGAAATTGTTGACGATGTTGAAACTCGCCAGGATGATGAAATCCTCCCTGTGGTGGTTGTGGTTGATGATTTTCTGGGGGCCCGGGCATTCGAAATGACATGCGAGGTTGCTTCCAAGGGTTGGGCGGTCGCATACTGTTGGTGTGGATGCCATTGTCACCACCAGACATGTCGTGGATGGGGTGTTCTTCAAAGCTTGGCGGGAAACGAATAGCTGGTGATGATTGCGAGTTTTCCCATAAACTGGTATTGTTGACAGGAGCGACGGGGGTGGGAGGTGTTTCTAGCAGAGGAGGCCGTTTGCTGGGCACTTGTATTAAATTATCACGATAGGGAAACGATTTCACGGGTAATATCGACGAACCTTGACTGTTTGTTTCATCTAAGCTCTGTGGTACGTATTCGTCTATATGTAATTGATCATCGAATTCTTCTGAACTATGTTGTTCCTGGCTGATCTCCTCTAGCTCCTGCTGGTGCGAAGTAATTCCTTCGGATGCTACTTCTAGTGAAATTAAAATTATTGCATGGTTGTAATATTTATTAATGCTTTGGCGGATCATGGGGTAAGCTTATAAAAACGAACAAGTGGTTGGATAAGTGAATACAAAATAATAAACTGAATGGAAACTTAATTAAAAATGAATAGGACGTAGGTAAGTTATGTCGGATTCATTTTCGTCCAACCCTGTTCGCCTCACATAAAAATTCCAAAACAATATTTGTTTCAGATTATGCGAACAGTGGGAGATATATTATATTTATTTACAAACGATCCAAAAAAAAAAAGGAGACCCTCTAAACTGCGCCAACTACAGAGGCATAAGTCTCCTCAATATCGCCTACAAGATCCTAGCTGGCGTAATATGTAAACGCCTGAAACCGTTTACCAACAACCTAATTGGCCCTTATTAGTGTGGTTTTAGGTCAGGAAAGTCCACAACCGATCAAATTTTCACACTTCGGCAGATCCTGGAAAAAAACCCAAAAAGCACAAATCGATACCCACCTATTCATCGATTTCAAAGCCGCATACGAAAGCATCTATAGACACGAACTATACAGACAAATGTCTTCTTTTGGTATACCGCCCAAACTCGTCCGTTTGTGGAGGATGACGATGGAGAATTCTCGCTGCTCCATAAGGGTCGAAAATGACCTCACCGACACTTTCGATACCAAAATTTGGTTCTTGAGAGGATTGTGCAAAACTCCCGAGCCTACACCAGGTACACAATTTTCCAAAAATCGGTACGACTACTAGCATACGCCCACGATATTGACATAATTGGTAGAACTCAACGTGATGTCATAGCCACGTTTGCTAGTATAGAGAAGGAAGTGGCAAAAATGCATTAAGCAGTAAATGAGGGCAAGACAAAGTATATGCTGTCAACACGAAAGAACACACAACATCGACGAATTGGACAGAACTTCAACATTGATAGATATAACTTTGAGGTAGTACGGTGACTTTGTCTATCTCGGCTCCGAGATAGTAGTAAAGCCCTCACTCGAACTACTAAGGAGATCCTATATAAGACCCTGATCATCCCAGTCCTGCTCTACGGCGCTGAAGCATGGACCGTCTCAAAAGCGGGTGAAGAAATCCTTGGTCGATTTGAGAGGAGAATTCTTTGAAAATTCTTCGGTCCCAATTGCGTTGACGGGCTATTGAGACGAAGATTCAACCAAGAACTATACGAGCTGTACAGCGACATGCCCCTGGTCAAAAAAACTCCGCATTGGACGTTTAAGGTGGCTAGGACATGTAGAACGAATGGACACCAGAGTCCAGTCTCGCAGAGTCTTTGATTCTCAGCCAGACGTCGGACGCAGTAGACGAAGACCTTACCTTAAGTGGCGCGTACAAGTAGAAACCGACCTCTACCAACTTGGAGTGCAAGAGGCATATTGGTTGAGGCCCAGGTTCTTTCCGGACTGTAGCGCCACTTAAGTGAGTAAATAAGTACAATAGATCCAACAAATGTCTACTAAATACTACTTATAGTCTAGGTTATCATCACACATCGCAGTGGTTTTATTTATTAAATAGCTGAAATACCTTGGTTTGCTCGTATTTAGCCAGAAACACATATTAACATTAAAACATTCACATAAATATCGACATTACCGGAACAATTATTTTCTGTAGCAACTAATTCTTAACAACACCTGAACTTATTTTTTTAAGCAATTCCTAAAAAATGTTGCTGTCGATGTGCATTGATTGATAATTGAAACAATTGTATGTGCGATTTAATATCATCTGGATATCCAGATGTAATTTCTAATAAAGTTAACTATGATATGATGGCTGCATTCCAAAACGAAGTACTTCTGCAATATTGCATAGTCAAGCGAATTACTATGATGCAACGCATATTTTCTAAAACTCATTGTGAAAGCATCAACTGCGCAAACAAACGCAAAATGAGCATCGTGAATGTTTGTGATGCATAATATATGCGAAGTAGTGCAAAGCATTCATTACCTGCCATCAGAAAATTCAGCCGATGTAAACACTTGTTGTTACGTAGAGGACTGATTTTATTATTAACAACGGAACAAAGCGAAAGGACAACGATATTCGTATCTGCACCTGAAATATTAGAACGCTAAACACCAGAACTCCAAAAAGACATTATAGTCATCAAGGAAATGACAACGAGATAGGCCGGCAAATTGAGGATGTAAAACTGCGACACTACGGTCTTCAACGTTGCTTTGCAGGTGTTGGTGAATTTGTGATTATGTTGGTGAATTTTCACAATGTGTTCGCTGATGTCTGGTCTAAGTGTGTAACCTATTACAAAAACACAGTAATCACTGATGTTGCTCCCTATAACACGGAGCAACATCAGTGATTACTGTGTTTTTGTAATAGGTTACACACTTAGACCAGACATCAGCGAACACATTGTGAAAATTCACCAACATTATCACAAATTCACCAACACCTGCAAAGCAACGTTGAAGACGAGAAGTTTTGAAGAGACTGGCATTCAACTTTAAAGAACTGGAAGATTAGCAGCTTTTCAGAAAGAAAAGTGCTTAGCCAATGATATAAAAAGGAACCACTCCAAGAATTATGTTCGTAATATTTACAAAAAAAAAGACATACAAAGCGCAAACAGACTCCTGTAGATAAAAAAAAAAAAAAAAACATGGTTGAGTCATGTTCTGTACTTAACCCCTACTGTAAACTGTAAAACAGCGATCCCATGCAATACAAATTAAGTCTTATAAGGCTACCGGAAATACAATCCTTTCCGTCGAGCTTAATAAAGCCGCAAATATTTGTTAAAGTAAAGTAAAAGAATGGAACCATTAAATCGGTAAATGAGGGAAAGACCAAGTATACTGTATACTATGCTGCCTACCAGAAGGGACATTTATAACTTTGTGGTAAGTGATTTTCTACCGCGCTCGCTTCCTTAATTCTGACGACAACTTATCAGAAATTAAATAAAGAATTACTTACGCTAAGCGTTGCTTCTTTGTGAAACGAAGTTAATTTACAAATAAACTCCTTTTGTCGATGTACTAAAGAGATCCTGTATAAGGCACTTGTCATTCTAGTCGTACTTAACGAATCACTGACTGTATCAAAAGCAAATGAAGAAATTCATTCTGCTGTCTTGTTGAAGGAGAACTGTACAGCAACTATGATAAATAGGCTCTTCCAGGATATAGCCACAAGAGATCTAACAAAAACATGAACAACAATTTACCAAACCCATATTTTGTTACAAAACAAATAAATAATGACACGAACTTCCAGGAGACGTATTTCCACCAGTTTTCTATTTTTAGCACTTCAACACCAGAGTGCCAATAAGCACCTGAAAACATCATTTTGATGCACTCTTTCAGCGTTATAGGATCCGTCTTGGACGTCTAATATTTCAAAAATATGTAACGTCAAATGAGATAGATCTCCTCTCCCTATTAGCTAAGGATCGGTCTAATTAAAAAGGCATGTTGTTTCACCCCGTAACCACTTCAAAGAAAGAGAAGATGTGGAGAATTTTTCTGCCGGACAAAATGATCTCGTTTCAATGAATTTCATGCCATATTTAGTAAGCTCATGCCGTATTTCTTCTGAAATTAGTAAATTAAAAAAAAAAAACCTTCAAACCTCTGAATATATCTTCAAGATCTTCATCCGACATATCCATATCGATACTTTCAACCATATCACTTGGATCATAGCCTTGTTCGTCCTTTTTCGGCTCTGCAACTGTCAATGTTAGAATTACTAAACTCGATCTACCATTTAAAAATCTTACCAGGCTTTTTCTTTTCAGCTTGAGCTTCTTGTGAACTAATTTCAGCATCCGATGCCTTAAAAAATAAAAATAAATATTTAGTAGTCTCTTCTAATTGTTGTCTTATATAATTTCAAAATTACTTGTGGAGGTAATGACATTAACATTGACGTTAGCATTGGTGGTGGTTTCAAAGGAGGATGAGGTGCTGGTTTGACTGAGTTTTTACTCTCACTCTTATCCGCTGATAACGATCGATAATCAATATCGCTAGTCGTCTTCGCAGGCTGTTTTGCTGGGGGTTGCACTGGCAATGGTGTGCGGAAATCCTTTAAAAAAAAGAACATGAATCATACGATCATTGATTGTTGTCAGACGGGGTTTTACCTTATCTTTAGGAGCCACCCAAGTCTTATTACTCCTCTTGTATAAATCTTCGTTTTCACGAGGCGTTGGTGAGCCCGTCAATGAAATAAGATTTCTGTGGTCGATATCTAATCGAGCCATATCTTAAAAAAAGAAAAAATTAGTTGTTATGATCACACATTGATAATTCATTCATTTACTTGGACCAAGGATAGGTGGTGTCGGTGGAACAACTGGCATTGGTAGATGCAACTGACGATGATCAACATCTTGCATAGGTACCATGTTATTGTCATGCTCGTCATACTCAACGACACTGTCGTCCAGGATACTGTCACGATCGAATTGTCCTGGTGAGATTGGTGTATCAATGCAATGATTGAACGGGTTTGAGGTGTCCAGCGGAGTCCATGACATATCCAAATCCCATGTCGAGTTAAAGTCATCATTTTGCGGACCTCCATTGCCTAGAGATGGCGGCATTGGTGGTGGTAACAGTGGTGAACTAGCGTCATAGCTATTGTTTGATGAATTCGATATATAACTTGAGTCGCTGGCATAGTTAGGCACCATGGGGTTGTAGCGGTTTGATGAATGCCCACCGTACGGCAGCGATGGTGAAGAATAGTTCGCGGTAGCCGGCCTTGCTAAGGAAGAGTATTCCGGTTGACCTGGCGGCACTGGTAGTGCTATACTGCTGGCGGAATATGGATTAATCGAACCCATTGGGTTCAGTGGTTCTGGTTTGTAAAAGTCTGGTCCGCTAAAACTGTCATTAAGTGAATCGGAATCCGATCGACTTGCTATAACTTCAATTTTTTGACCTAAAACGAGTTTAATCAGTTATTCAATCTATCGCAATCAACTAAATAGTTCTCCTACTTGTAGACAAAATACTGGCTTTCTTTGGACTATTGTCACGCCTGAAATCGTTAATGTCGAAAGGAAGTTTACCATCTAAGTAACTTGTGTACCCATTGAATGCGTTCTTGAAAATATTCTACATAAACAAATAAACATTAGTCAAACAGGCACTAATATTTTATGTGAAATCTAATACAAACCATTGACGGATTCTGATCATCCGGCAGATTGATATCTGAATCTGGTTCTGGCGACGGCGCATTTATATCGGGCGATGGTATGGGACTAGGTAAGTTCGGTGTTATTTCATCAAGCTTCTTTTTAACCAATTTTATTCGACTACCAAAGTTTTTGTACGCCTGCAACGATATATAAAGTTGAGTCTTCGGTTTGAACTATTAAAGAATTTAAATTTAAACTTACACTAACAACAACCTTCACTTCTCCCCTCTGGCTGGCAAAAAATGTTATCGCTGTTTCCAAATTCTCTAGCAGAGATTTTCTACTTTTGATTTCCGCAGCTAGATGTTTTCTGTGGTTTTCTATGCTGGTAACATACCTTTCGAGTTCTTTTTCCACGTCGTCTGAATGGCTTTTATCTAATTTTGAAATGTCGTTAACAAAAGACAAGAATTTTAAATGTTTACCGCTGTTGTACCTTTGAGAGCTGTCTTAATGTTTTCAATATCACAATTTGGTGCCTTGGGCATGTTTTTAAAACTCCTATCTGTCGTCGTTGACAATCCAACACAATCTCGAATATTTGAGATCAAAGCCGAGCTCTGTAAAAAAAAAAACAACGATTGAGAAAATTGATTTATAAAAAAATAACTTTACTTACTTGAAATTCATCTGAATTAGAATTAACCTCTGCACTATTAGTAGCTTGAGATTTCTTTGAGGGATTCATACTTAGTAAGCCACTAAGGTCGCTAAGGTATTCTTCACTGTATATGGCGCGTTGTTCCCATATTTTAAATATTCGAAATACTTTATTTCGAACTTTGTCGTCACTGAAATAAGAAACTAAATTTAGTATTTATGCAAAAACCAAAAGAGTTTCAAGCTAACTTCTTGAAATATTATGAAATAGCTAAGGTTAGAAGATCGCCAAAAATGAGACCCTCTTAACAGCGCTAACTACAGAGGCATTAATCTCTTCAACATCGCCTAGAAGATCCTATCTGCCGTAAAATGTGAACGCCTTAAACCGTTAACCAACAACCTGACCGGCCCTTAACAGTGTGGTTTTAGGTCAGGAAAGTCCACAAGCGATCAAATTTTCAAACTTCGGCAGATCCTGAAAAAAAACCCAAGATGTAAAAATCGATACCCACCACCTATTCATCGGTTTCAAAGCCGCATACGACAGCTTTTATAGAAACGAACTATACAGAGCCATGTCTAGTTTTGGTATACCGCCCAAGCTCGTCCGTTTGTGTAGGATGACGATGGAGAATACTCGCTGCTCCATCAGGGTCGGAAACGGCCTCACCGACACATTCGATAAGAAAAAAGGATTTAGGCAAGGCGATGCGCTATCATGTGACTTCCTCAATTTGATTCTTGAGAGGATTGTGCAAAACTCACGAGCCAACACCAGAGGCACAATTTTCCAAAAATCGGTACAACTACTAGCATACGCTGACGATATTGACATCATTGGTCGGACCCAAAGTGATGACATAGTCACGTTTGCTAGTATAGAGAAAGAAGCGGCGAAAATGGGTTTAGCAGTAAATGAGGTCAAGACGAAGTATATGCTGTTAACACGAAAGGACACAAAACATCGAGGAATTGGACAGAACGTCACCATTGACAGACATAACTTTGAGGTACTACGGGGCTTTGTCTATCGCGGCTCCGCTTTTAACTCTGATTTCTCGTCAGAAACCAAACGAAGAATTACTTTTGGCAACCGCTGTTTTTTCGGGCTAAGAAGGCAATTCAGTAGTAAAGCCCTCACTCGAACTACTAAGGAGATCCCATGTAAGACCCCTGATCACCCCAGTGCTGCTCTACGGCGCTGAAGCATGGACCGTCTCAAAAGCGGGTGAAGAAATCCTTGGTCGATTTGAGAGGAAAATTCTTCGAAAAACTTCGGTACAGTTTGCGTTGACGAGCTATGGAGACGAAGATTCAACCAAGAACTATACGAGCTATACAGCGACATGCCCCTGGTCAAAAAACTCCGCATTGGATGGCTATGACATGTAGAACGAATGGCCACCAATACTCCGGCTCGCAGAGTCTTCATTTCCCAGCCAGATGTCGGACGCAGTAGAGGAAAGCCTCGCCTTAAGTGGGGCGCACAAGCACACATTGGAGAGGCACAGGTTCATTCCGGACTGTAGCGCCACTTAAGTAAGTAAGCTAAGATAGAAGATTATTTGAGGGAGGATTCGACGAAAGACAATTCCTACCAGCTCGCCAATTAAAATTCCAGAAGACATTCAAAACCAACTGATAAAGTTATTCAATAAATTAATTCCAAATTAAAATAACATTTAGCTCAAAATGTTCCTAGAAATCGTATTTTGAAAGGCAAAAATAATGTCTCGGTTTTTGTTCCAATTTGGAAGTTAAATATGTCCTATGAAGTTCGCTATGATTTAGTCTCCTATCAATTTTATAGCATGCTTTTGTATCCTATCCAGTAGGTGCGATGATGTTTTCGCTGCACTTCAGCAAATGTGGACATTAAACTGAAGTTTGGGTCGTTTACCTTTATAACTCTATTGTACGTGTGTATGTCACTGAACTCCTAATAAACGGCTTGAACGATTTGAATAAATTTGTTGTATTCGGGTTGGGGCGCCTTGGATGGCTGCAGATCACGCTGCAGTCGGCATCTAAGTTATTTATTTATACTGCAACTAAACGGCTGGATAAACTTCGCTTAAAATATTATGCAAGACAACGTCTGTCGGTTCCGCTAGTATTTATATATTTATTGTATCGAACAGGAAGAAGCATCGGAGACAAAATGTTGCCGAACACCCGCCTATATTTGGTTACTTGAAATTGTCCAAAACAGCTTGTATTGAATATTTCGAGATGTGGTTTATAATCTATAGAGTGGAGTTTCTTTGATTCGAGAAGAACTAATTTTCAAAATATGCCTCTTAATCAAAAGGGCAAAGAAATTCGTGATAAAAGAAAGAAGGAACATTTTCGGCTTCTCCGGAAAGATCTTGGGGTTTGTTCCATAACTTTGAAAAAGATTAACACCCAAACGGCAGTCCTGGGCGAGATCGTCATCAAAAACGCCATTAAAAATTTTAGGCCTATTGGTTTTAAGATTATTCGCCGGAAGCAAAAGCCTTATTGATGTATCGTGATGCAAGACTACAATAATCACTTTACAGAACTTTCGCCACACGTTTTGGAACATACTTGAAGTCCATATATAATAAAGCAATGGAGGTGAAAGATACCATGTCAAAAAAATATTTATCACGATTCTGATTACGGGAGAAGTTGTCAAAATGTTGCCTCGGAAAGCATTTATCTTGCTTCTCTTTATAATAAATGCGGCAGTTAGATTAGGCAATTATATACCAAGACAGTGGAAAGTCGCGGAAGTGATTATGGTTCTAAAACCGGGAAAATCGCCGAATGAAATAAAATCATACCGGCCTATTTCACTTCATCCAATATTTTCAAAATTTTTTGAAGGGATATTACAAGGCCGCTTACACCACACAATTGATCAGAAAAGTCTTTTACCTGACCATCAATTTGAGTTTAGAAGAAAACATTCGACGGTGGACCACGTACATCGAATTACAGACGTAATTGAGAAAGCTTTCGAAGAAAAGAAAATTTGGACAGACGTACTTCTTGACGTGTCGCAAGCTTTTGGCAAGGTGTGACACAGAGGCCTTCAATACAATTTAAGACAAGTTCTGCCTGAACTTCTTGACGGTTCGCAAGTTTTTGACAAGGTGTGGCACAGAGGTCGTCAATACAATTTAATTCAAGTTCTTCCTGAAAAATTATATAAAATCCTTGTGTCGTATCTTGAGCGTAGACTCTTCCGTGTGAAACTTATAAACGAATATTCAGAATTCAAAGAAATAATGGCGAAAGTACCCCAAGGAAGTGTCCTTGGACCACTCTTGTACCACTTATTCACTCGTGATATCCCACAAACAAACAATACAATAGTTGCAACGTTTGCTGCCGATGCTGCTGTACTAGCAGTTGGCACAACAGTAGAGGAGAAAAATATAAAATTACAAAACGCTTTCAACGAGGTTAATGAATGGACAAAATCTTGGCGAGAGCAAATAGATTCATGTAGATTTTTCGTATAAACGGACAAACTATTTGCCTGTATTTCTAAATACGAGTCGAGTCCCTTTTGCAAATAAAGCAAAATATCTCGGAACGACAATCGATGCAAAATTAAAATGGAAATAGCATTTGAAAATTATTTTTTTTATCAAAAATAAGTACAGAGAACTTAACCTTGATAAAAAGCTGCTATTATACAAGCAAGTGCTAAAGCCGTTTTGGACATATGGTATACAACTATAAGGTTGTAACAGTGAAACGAATCTTAATATTTTACAAACTTTTGAAAACAAAATGTTAAGTATATAAGGAACGAAGATCTACACAAAGATTCTACTTTGCACCACACCAAATCACATTAATCATGTACATACGTTTATGTTGTTTATATCATTAAAAATAAACCAAACACACATTGCTCCTTGACTTTTGACTAACTTTATGACTCAAAGCCGAATGACTGCAATTGCAAGAGACCGCCAACTTCTTTTCAGGAAGCGCATTTCTCGACAAACACCATATCACAGCGTGTCATATCTAAAAACTATGCGGAAGAAGGATTTATTTTGCCCGCCAGGAAGTAACCCTTTGTAAATTTTACCAAAGTGTAACACGTCACAGCCAGGGAGGCAAGGCAGAATCCTGTCGTCATGAAAAAGCTGAGAATATAAAATTACTTTCCAGCAACCCTATATAAAGCATTTTGAGATGATCACCAACTGATTACCAACAATCGATCCGATGAATGTATAATTTTAAATTGAACCTCAGCACCAACTGCGAACTGCGCTAACTATAGCACAATAAGTCTCCTCGGTATAGCCTTTAAGATCCAATCTACAGTAATCTGTGAAGGCTCGCAGCCGTTTACCAACTTTCTGATTGTGGAAAGTTGAGAGGCATGTTTGTTGAGGTATATGTTCACGATGGAATGTAGCTCAATTAAGTAAGTAAGCTTCTGGTGTTTCTAAACCGTCGAATGTAAAACTAAACATTCAAAACATACAGCAAAAACTTCCATTGATATGAAAATAACAAACTGAACGCCTTTCAACATATGAGTTTATAAAAAAAAAAACGATTTTTAACTTTGTGAAGTGCTTGCCTCCACTTATTAATAATTTAGAGATCAACATTTGCCACTTCCAAGCTATGACTAACAATGCTATTAAGTAAAGTTGTTACTTTAACACCTAAGTCCTGTATAAGATTCGATCATCTGCGTCCTATTAAGCGCTGAAGCACGAATCGTTTGAGTTTTCAGTCTAGATAGTAGTATTCTGAACTCGTTAAAGTCAATGAATGCACACCCTGGATCAGATAATCTGATATAAACTAACTATCTCTATACATAAATACCTATGAAATAAGAAAAATGTTAGCATACCGAACCATTGTCGTTGCTCTCTGCAACGCTGTCGCCCAACTTTCCACGAATTCATATCGTTTTCGTTTGCTATACTGTATAACGTCGTTCGCCAGATAAAACATAACCAGCCGATGTTCCACTCGCACTAGAAAAAATATCACACGTTAGAAACAGTTGTCTTAATCGCGCTACGCATGATGACAAGACAACTACCTTTTTTGAGGACATTTAACCAACTGGCAACGATTTTCTTGTGATGAGACCTTTGTTGGAGGCACCAAGAGGACATTTGCTGTATTCCATCTTGTGTGTCCTTAAGGTTCTCCAACCGTGACTCGAACTGTTCGATATCAAAATCCTGTTTCATGCTTGACATTTTCTAAACTAATTAAGTTTTTATTGCAATTGGTGACACCTTAACCGAAAAGGTATGCCGCTTCGAGCGCAACACCCCAAGTACACCCCGCACTTATCTTTGCACACCAAAATGTTTTATGCAGAATTAATACACCCGAATTATTAAACAAGTTCTACAGTTGAAATAAACCAATTTACGTTTAATGATCAATTACAGAGCTTTGTTTAACGCGGCAAATTCAATGTTGACATCTTCGATTGATTGTGGGAAAGGACCCACACGCCACACGCGTTAAACTTCTTAGAAACAATCTCACATTATCCGCGAAATAAAAAAAAATTATTTAAAAAGTTTACTTCTTGTTTGACAAATTAAATAACTTAACGTTTATTAATTATATTGCAAATTTTTGGGTAAAACTATTGAAAAACTGTGTTGCCTTCGTTCTGCCGAAAATTGCACGCCATGTTTTTTTTTACTTCAAAAAGTGCTTGTGGATAAATGCGTAAACTAAAACTTGACAGCAGGTTTGTGTATTGGCTGAGATAGCAGCGCCAACGCGATTAGCAGTTTTGATATTTAAAAGTTTTGCTAACGCCAAGTTACATTAACAAATAGTAATCAGGATGAATTTTTATGTCTCATAAAAAAAAAGTACCGAGGTGCTTTTTGAATTTTTAAAATTGCTTGATAATTGTTGACAAGTGCAAAATAGGAACAGAACAAATTAAAAACCAAATAAAAATAATAAGAGTTATTGTTGTTTGAAAAACAAGAACATATAGCTTTACTACACGAAAACTGATCAAATTCGTTTGCAATCGCATTTATGTTCACACTTTGCAATGACACTGGTTATCCATTTCACTCTTTTTATTTAAAATTTATAAGTTTACATACTCAATTAGGCCTTGTGACTATTTCTTTAAAATTTAAGCAAGTGGATTAATTTGACATTTTGACATATTTATTTTGAGCTCAACAGCTCGCTAAAATTTATCCAGTGTCTAGTTTTTGGCATTTGGTATACCAACTGAGGAGTGAGAGAGATGGAAAGCACACTCCTTGACTAATCGTCATTACCGCAGTGTTCACATGTGGCAGGGAAATAACAAATAATTTAGATTATAAAATAAAAAGCAAAAAACATTAATTTTTCAATTTTAAATTTTTAATTTTTTAAATAAACTATAACTGATTTTCTGAAAATAGATGATTACAAAAATGTTATGATTTCATTCGTTTCGGTATATTTTATATGCGAAATATGCTTAACTTGCTCAAAGTAGGATGGATATTCCTAATCATGAACACAAATCATTCAAAATTATTTTTTTTACTGATAATATTAAAAAATTTTGGTTTTCTGATGATCTCTATGAAATTTATTCCATATATTTTAATACAAGAAAATATAAAGAAAGAAATTTTATTTCAATTCTTTTGGGAAATTATTGAAAAAAGTATTAAAATAAAATCCCATTTGATCCAATTGACACAGCAAAAAGCCGATATATTGTTTACCCCTGTAGAAATGTCAAAAATTAGCCAGTGGATAAAATTTCAGCTGTTTCACTCATATCTGAAGTCCAATGTGTATGTGGCCGTGCACCAGATTTTAGTTTTACCAAGTCAAATTTGCCGAGGCACTATTCTCATTGGTCAATCGCGAAATTATAGTCACGTAACATGGTCGATTGACCAATCAGAACCGTGTATCGGCAAGTTACCTTGGGAAATCTAAAATCCGGAACACGGCCAATTTTCAACTAGTTTCTTCAGTCATTTACCCTCAAGCGTCATGTGACTAAAATGGTCGATTGACCTATGAGAGCAAGTTAACTTGGTAGAACTGAAATCCGGAACCCACCCATTGTTATCAAATTGTTCAAAACGTTTTAACGAAAGAGACAAAGCACTTTTGACGGAGATAGTACTCTATTGTTGTTTTTTTGTTGACGGTAATAGTATTGTTCAAGACAACGTCAGTGTCAAACTGTCAAATGACAAACTGACATCATCTGCATGATAACAAACTCTGACACAAACTTTTGCGAACAAAACTTTTTCTTTTTCTCATTGAAATTGCATTTATATTCACACTTTACAATGATACTAGGTATGAATTCCACTCCTTTTATATCAATTTTATGATTGTATAAGTTAATGATTTTTGTTTCGCAGTAAGCAACTAACATATTCATGTCTTTTAACGCAATAAACCCATAAAACAGCACTTCCACCATATAATTGTTTTCCTCCAAGTGATTTTGACGATTTAATGGAAGAGTCAACGCACGTGTGAGGGAGAAGTTTCATGAACCATATAAAATTCTCATTGTTTCCCTGCAAAAAGAGACAACCCAGTAGTGAGGGAGATAGTTTCGTGAACAATTCTCTATACAGAACCGCTATACAGATATGTTTTTTTTTTGCCCTATCGAACATTTTGTAAAGGTTTTGAATGCGCTCATTTTCTATTTCCAGTGGAACTACAAAGCCGCAGCAAACTTCGTTTCATGGTTTGTCACTTGCCATTGTCACTCATAAAATCTAAACCAAACATCAACACGTGCATTTACAAAATTTTGCAGAATTATCAAAAAAGAATTAAAAATCATATTAAAATGGATTCAGACAGTGATTCCAGTTTTGATCAAGAGCCAACCACCAGCAAAAAAGCAATTATCGAGGACACAGCCGAAGAGAAACCAGTAAGTGATGTCAATAACGAAGACATGATAGATTCTGGTGAGGATGGCAGCGATGATGACGATGGCGATGAGGAAAACGAAGATCAAGTTCGCATACCTGTCATAAATCCCCTCAGTCTGATTCGTAACAAGGAGAAAAGAAACGCGCTCTTCAAAAAAATTCAACAAGAAAAGAAAAAGAAGCAAAAAGCCGCGCGTAGAAAACGCCGAAAGGAAGGTGTTCCAGCCAACCCTGGCCACACTATTGAAAGCCTTCGAGAGGTCGATCAAACCGCAGTCACTAATATAGAAGATTCCGACAACGAGGAACTACGCAAAGAGCTTGAAACTGATGACTTTAGTGCATATTTTGAAGGAGCCTATGAACCAAAAATTCTAATCACCTTCGCTGATAATCCTGTAACACTGACTAGAAAATTCGGCCTCGAATTGTCAAGAATATTTGTAAATGCTTTGGTGAAAATTCGAAACAAGTCTTCGGTGAAAAAAATCGTACAGAGCGCAATTCGTGAGGAGTTTACTGACATTGTCATTATCAATGAAGATCGCAGGAGGCCCAATGGCCTGCTTGTCATTCACCTGCCCAATGGTCCAACTGCGCACTTCAAATTAAGTAACGTGAAGATTACGGAACATCTTCGTCGTGATCACAAAGAAATTACCAAACACAGGCCAGAAGTGATTCTGACAAATTTCACCACACGCTTGGGTCTAACCGTGGGAAGGATGTTGGGTGCATTGTTCCATCATGATCCTGAATTCCGTGGACGACGTGCCGCCACGTTCCACAATCAACGAGATTACATTTTCTTCCGCCATCATCGATACGAGTTTACGAAGCAGGGAAAGAAGGCAAAGCTACGTGAGTTGGGACCGAGATTTACGTTGAAGTTACGCTCCCTACAAGAAGGAACATTCGATAGCAAAACCGGAGATTATGCTTGGATTATATCAAACAAACGACACGCAATGGAATCGAGAAGACGATTCTTCTTGTAGAGTATATAAGTTAGAATACCCTCATATGTACAATAAAATGGAGTACATTCTCTTTTTTAACCATTGCTTGTGTTTTTATTTTCGTATTCCAATTCTGTCTTACAGGTAACAATTTGTATTGTTTCTTCTTGTGTCCTCCAACAGGACAGGATTCCTCCTCCACAATTTGGGTATTGATGGATAGTACTTGCTAGAGATACGATTTGATCTTAAGTTCCCCAAATAGCAATAGTTAACGGAATTCTTGTGATAATAGGGGTAATTTACCTGCACTCTTATGTTATCACATATTCGATATTTTAAACCAACCAGTTGAAGCCTGGCGATAGTAGGTACCTTGCGCTTTGAAGACAAAACACTGTCTTCTGTCATTAAAGCGAAACATGAATTCGCAGTCCTTACCCGCGGATGGCACATTAAAGAAACTAAAAGCTTTCAAATCGCAGAAAACGAAGAGCATAGGCTTTCTAAATCGATGGGCAACGCCCACGTCTGTTCAGGTACACCAAAATCAACATTGCATACGTACAAGAGACGGAACATTGGAACTACCTAGTTTCGCTCGATAATTACCCAATGGAAGCGACGAATTGAAATCTCCACATACGATAGTTTTATTATCAACAGCTGTCACATTGATAGCAAGCCTAATATGAAACATGTCAGGAATTGTTGTCCCAAAGGAAAAATATCCAAAACCTGAAACCACCAGCACGAACATTAGCAGTAGATCGCGGTCGTAGTGCGGCGAAGCAGGATCTCGAAGGAAAATCTCCGCAGATTATTGTACCATCAACGGCAGTCACTTCGATAGAAAACGTAATAACAATCAACTGAGAAGAGCAGTAAATCATATTGATGCGCAAGCTAAATAGGCAATAAGATATGACTGTCTGCAATAATAAACAGCGAGGAACGTGCTATCCTTTAAAGAGCGAATGGGCAACACACAGGAAGTATGTAAGGGTATCGACAGCAAATTTTAAAAGAGTGCGGATTGTCATACATCCAATGCAGTTTCTTCGGCACAGATAATAGCCTTTATGGCTTTTATCTCACGGTGGGCCTACCCACAATATCAGAGCCAAGGAAAAGCGTATGCCAGCGCCCTAGGATTGTACAAGCACTCCCCTGTTGCGAAGCGGTAGTCATGCTAAGTCATGACCTACCCCCTTTGCTGAGGAGCGAGAACTTTCTAACGCCTCTAGTACTCTAAATTTCTTAGAATGTTAACACAGACACCTTACAGAACCAAGGGGGTCTACCTCTCTAACAGGCTGAGTCAAGTAGACTGGTGTCAGATCGATATCAGAAAACCTGACAGGAGCTTCGCAACTGAAAAGTCCAGACGGGCCTATTATAGCCCGGGGCCTGGCATGTTCTGTTTTCTGAGTCCAAACACAAGCCGAAGCAGGAGGCCAGTGAATAGACTGAGGAAAACACTCTGAAAAAGAGAGAAGAAAAATAAGGAATAGCTGAAAAGAAAGAAAGAAAGTAAAGCTGAAAAGAAAATAGTAAAGAAAACAGCAGTAAAGAAACAATGGAATAGTAGCGGGAAATAATAGAAAGGAAAGAAATCATCTAAAAACTACCTAACGTACTAGCTCCTGGCGAAGACTATTAGACCATCTTGATTGCCATCGTGAGAAGACACATTCAGTTAAATCCCTTTTCCTACGTAGTGAATCCATGGCCGAGAAGTTGTAACACCCCTCCCAATCATTAGAAGATAACTGCTATTGCCATTTCAACTTGTAAGCTATCCCACGACGGATAATCTCCAAGTCGAGAGGCGAAGCAACCGCCAATACCTGCGGCGCCTCAGTAGATACGGTTCGACATGCCAAAAGGGAACCGAGGAGCATTATTTTCTAGGCAGAGAGAATTTTGCAGCTTCCTGACACTAACTTGCCGCACCATACCATATTGGTGCAGGCAACAAACACATTGAGTCCACCATATTGCGTTTACAGTACGTACGCTCGTCTAGTCAGGCCCCAGGCAGTCCTCAGTACAGGCACAATAGAGTTACAAATTCCATATTCGAATATGCAAGTAGTTCTATCAACATGCGTACACTTTAAAAGTAAAAATATTCATGATCGCTGCCAGCTTAAATATCTTCGAAAGGAACATGTTGACGTTTGCAAAATAGCGATATTAAACGAAGAACATCAACATTTATTTGATTCAAAACACGTAGGAGACCTCAATCAACGTCCATTTCGAAACTGTAGGTTCTCTCACAATTATCTGCCAAGTAATTAACTTGTTTGTATTAACTAACCAGTTCCAAATAAAAAATGTCTAAAAATCTTATTTGATTTTCATCAATCACCGTTTTTTTTCTGCTTTTAATAAAAATTTTAATAAAAACCAAATACAATTTCCACAATATAATAAAAATAATTATTTAACATAAAATAATAATAACACGCTTTGTTAATGACACACTACTACATCATGGGACATCCGGGATTTGCACTAGATGCCGCAACTGGATCTATGCCCGCATTATCCACTAAATCGCCAACGATCTCCTCTGGTGGCTGTCCTAATTCTTGAAGTTTCTGCATATCTTCCATAACGCGTTTGTAGTTTTCTCGTTTTTCCTTTGGTGTTTCGTCGGGTTTCTCCGATTCCAAGCGATTGGAAATTACCTTGTATAGCTCAAGTTGTTTTTCGTACCTACATTAGTGATGGTTATGGAAATATAAATGTAGTGGGGAAGATCCGTATTTTTCGCACACCTACCTTTCCTTATCACTGGGATCGATTTTGTCACCATTTTCCTCGAGATATTTCGGATATTTTTCCAACAGGTCCTTTATACCGGGTAGTAGAATTTCGGCGGAAAGTAAACTTTGCATCATACCTTCCATGAATGGCAAGAAAGGATTCTGATCACCTTCAGCACCACCCTGTAAATATGTATTGTTATATTATTGCAGGAGCATTTTAATAGGGAAAGTGTCCTTCTTTGTTAAACGTATGTAACTTGGAAATGATCGCAAGTGTGATCTCGGATATTCAGTCAGCCCCATGACAAGAGACAGATTAATTGAGTTTGGTGGTTGTTTGGTTATTCAAAGACTTAAAATTCCAAGATGTTATGGTTATAAAAATACAGGCCGACATGTTATGAGACATCACATTAAAAATTTGACGTTTTTAATTTTTCTTTGCGAAAGCGCACGGGGGTACTCTTCGTTGAAATGAGGGAATTCGTTCTTAATATTGGAGATTTTAATTTTTTATTTTTCTTTACACAAAAGTACCCGAACAGACCTCTATATTCTGTGTGAAGAAACTGCTTCATCGTTCATCTTTTTATAATTTTCTCGGTACGCGTTTTTACCTCGGCGTTTACGGCTTGGTGAAGTTTAACATCAAGGTTTTTTCAGTTTTACACATGAGTAACTAAAGTATAATCGATCTTATACTTCCCATACTTTCAAATTATCATAAGCGCAACATATATATATATAAATTTATCAAACAAAAAATAAATAATTCTGTCAACCAAAAACCTATGTGGAGCTTGTTGTAACGTTTAGTGAGAACCAAATAATAACGAACACATTTAATATTTTTTGTTGTGCAAAGTATACAATGCATAAGTGAATCAATCCCTCATCCCATCTACCCTCCTTTTGGGAAGATAATCCCCTTTTTTGAACCAAAAAGTTCAAAAACCTCAAAACTTTCTCGCCTGAATCCTTCTTTTAGCTTCCAATCAACCTGCATTGCTATCAAAATTAGAATACGATTTTTTTAAAAGAAAAATCACAGCAGTGAGCTTTGGCAAGACACGACGAAAACGAATATCTATCCATATATCTTATATATATAAACCCCTATGGGACAAGGTATAAACAAAATTTAAACTCTCTGGTTGCTTGCGAGCGTTTTCGAACAAAACTAGCTATGGGTAAGATCGGGCAAACGATGCTGAGGTTCCATTCTTCAGGCATACTTTCTTCCGACCAGATTTGGCTTATGAGTTGGTGGATGTTACTTACCAAGTCATCTTCGCCGGCTTTATAAAAATCAGCGGAAAGGCCGTCATTTCCGGAATCTTAGACTAATAAAATGTCAAAATAATGTTTCAAAAGCTTACAAGGAAGAGAAAAAAAAAAGCATTCTGGGCGGCCCTTTACTTAGACTTATCTGGTGGCAATCCACAACTTAAGTAATGAAAGACAAATGTACAAGAGTAGCATTGTAGGCAAGATTATTACATTGAGTTCCACACATCCCACTGTAAATAATTCTCAACCTGTTACCCTTATGCACGAATCTGCAGCTAAGTGTCAGCTTAACTAGTGGAAAAACAAATATTTGTACTCTCTAACCACAAACTGACATTTTGTGGTTAAATCGGGCAACTCTAATGTCATTTATGTTCAGTTTGGTTTGCCATTTCATCATGAACAGGCTAACAAATGAACAACGCTTGCAAATCGTGCAAATTGGTTTCGAAAATAATGGTTCAGTTCGCGAAGTTTACTGCAAGCTCCGCCCATTTTATTGTCGACATAATCGTCTATCAGAGCAATTAATTCGTTTAACCATAGATCGTTTTCGCACTACGTTTACTATATGTGATAATACGCATCCGCAGACGTCGAACAGTGCGCACCGAAGAAACAATTGCCGCTGTAGAGCCACCGTGCATTGGAGCTTTTTCCATCACCTATGGAAGATTTTGCGCAAAGATCTTGGCTTACGACCTTACAAGATCCAGCTTGTGCAAGATTTAAAGCCGCGAGACAATGCAATGCGTCGTGATTTTGGTGTATGGGCAAAAATGAGATTGATCTCGATGCTGATTTTCAGCGCAAAATTTTGTTTAATGATGAGGTTAATTTTTGGTTGAATGGTTACGTCAACAAGCAAAATTGCCGCATTTGGAGTGAAGAGAATCCGCCATTACACAAAACATTACAAAAACTGACTGTTTGGTTTGCTCTATGGGCCGGTGGAGTCATTGGGCCATACTTCTTCCACAATAATGCTGGAGAGTCAGTTACCGTATGGAGACTGGTAAAGAGCTATGATAACCGACTATTTTGTTCCCGAATTGGATGGCATTAATGTGGATGAGATGTGGTTCCAACAAGACGGCGTTGTATGCCACACAGCGTACGTCACAATCGATTTATTGAAGGAATGGACCTGTATATTGGCGACCACGATCGTGTGATTTGAAACCATTGGGTTACTTTCTTTGGCTTACAGGCGTTATTGGCATTATTGGAGACAGCCGAAGCGACTTCAACGTTGTACATACCAAAAAATGATTTTTATCTGCAATTAAAATTATCATTGCCATCAAAATATAATATAAGTTTGTAAAACACTGTGGGGAAAGCGTCAAGTTTTTGGTGTTCAACACTCTGCTGGCTCCTTGGAAACATGAGCATACAGGCTAATGAAACTACTGATGAGTTGGCAAAAAGTAGTTCTGGCATAAGCATCGAACTATGTGAAATTAATCACGGATGGACAGAAAATGCCGAATATCGCCGAGGGTATGTGCAACTCCTTTCCCACTTGTGAAACATCAAGAAGATGGGCCTAGAATAAGAAAAGTCTATTCCCTCGAAGAAACAGGATTCAGCCAAAGACAGGTGTAATTGAACAAATACGCTCCAGTCAAGAGGATCTTCAAAATCAGTCCAAAGGTTCAAGAAAAAAACTTCCAGCGCCACAGGTTGAAGGCAAAGATGTTTATAACATGTCAAGAGCCCGTTTTTCCAGTAAAGGTCTGTATTTATCCGGAGACTGACTGATAGGGAAATTCTGAAGCTGGTCTTAGTCAAATGTTGTACCGTGGTACAATATATTTGCTATTCAATGCTGTATGTTAGTTTTTAATCCTGGCAGTGCACCTTAGTTTGACATGTAGTAGAGCAAACAATAACTAATACTCCGAATGGCATAGTCTTCAATTCCCAGCCATATATTGAACGAAGTCGGCAAAGATTTGCCTTTAAATAGCGGAAATATAGAAACCGAACTCAATCAATTTGTTAATTGAGGACCGGGTTAATTGAAGGGATTTAATCAGTTTAATGAATATGGAAGATAAAATATTTCTAGTTGTGATATACCTACTGACGTAAAAACTTTACACGTCACTTAGAAAATTCGATTAAACTTATAAAAAAAACACATACCTCTTCCAAACCAAGTCCAGAAAACAACTTCGCAACATCAGTTTCCGAAATGCCCGCCTGAACGTTACCCGACGCTTCATTCATGCCCTAAAAAAAGAAGCAAAAAACCAAATTAATAGTTTACACACTAAACAGTGTCAGTAAATAACTATATCAACCTTTAATGCCTCCGATATACTGTCCGAGTATTTTTTTACTTCTTCGTCATTGGCAGTACTCTCGCCTTGAATAGCCAATGCTGTAGCTTCTGCCATTTTCTTGAAACCAGCCATAAGCTGTTCAGTCAATTGTTCTTCGCCGGCATCGGTTTGTCCAACAAGGCTGTTCATTCGTTCGCCGAACAATTTTGCTTGTTCCCTGCAAAATATGCAAAATTCGAAAAGTATAGAATTTACTTTTGAATGTTGTCTTGGACAAAAATGATTTAATGTCGACAAGGCGGAAAGTGATTACATGAAAAACGCATTTTGGTCGTCAGTGTCAGCGACTGCAGTATCAGATTTGGATGATTGTGCGGTCTGATCTGTTTTCTCAAAGTCTTTTAACGCATCTACAATATTACATAATAAATAATTTATATTTTATAAAGGCGAGCCATTCTGTTCCCGACACTTACCGTCTAAAAGTTCATTGATATCGTCGTTTTTGGCAACGGTGTCTTTCTTATCGTTAGCTGACATGGTACTAAAAAGGTGGCCTGACAAATGGTCTATGAATTGATTTGATAGAAAATAAAAAAAAAATGGGAGTATCTACAAACTCTACTTCAGACTTGGTTATAGCCGATCGTCGTTTCGCAAGCAGCTAGGCAACACTCGTGTGACACTTAAAAAATATTTTCTAATTGTCAATTTTGACAGTATTAAATGAGCTCATTCAGTACGAAACACAATTCTTTTAGTTATCGGACGAATACTGTAAACAATTCTTAAATGGTTATAACTTACTAGCATACAGGTATCTTCATTTGCGTAAGAGATGCGGATCTCTCAGAAATTTTCGCTCACTAATACGCCTATTCAAACCACCATTGTTGTGAGACCAGATAAGCCACGGTGGCATATTCAATAAAAAAAGAAGTAAATAAATTTATGGCGCAACATATGCTCGTTAGTACCCAGGGACTAGCTTTTTTCACAACCATTCATGTGTATGTGTGTAGTTCTTAGCACGATGGCGTGACCTCCTGTTGTAAGCCGAATCCGAACGTCTTAGTTGAGATAAGCTTTTCATGACAATTGATACTGCTCGAATGATTTGTCCGGTCGTCACGAGAGGAGGGCCAGTGAAAAATCATTTAGGTGTTGCTACGACTGGGAATCGAACATATCCCAGTTCAACAAAAATGATTGTTTCGTGACAGAAAATACAAGCTTGGCCAAGTCTACGAGAGATCGCCCCTTACACTTATTAGCAGCAAACTAAGTTCTCAAATTTAAAAAAAACTAAGTCCATGTCAAGTCCTGATATCGTCAGTTTAATGTTCCGTCATGTCATACTATCGACACACCAATCAACGGGCCGCCTACGATCCACATACCACCATCGAAATTCATATCTCAAAACAAGACATTTGCATTTGAAAATAAGAAGTAAAGACATATCCAAAGACACCAAACGACCAAACACCACCACAGTAAGCTGAATGTTATGACACGTATGTGAAATAAAAATTCAATAAACCAACGCTGCAAATTAAGTGGAACGTTTGTGATGTGTTATTGTATATATTTTTGTAAGAACAATTGATGGGACTGATGTTTAAGATATCACTAATATTTATCAATATTCGATATCTCTTATACGAATAATGTAGATATTATAAATATTTTTGATTCAATAATATTATGTACGGCCACCGCTGTTACGAATACCGCGTATCGTACGATATACTTACATCGATAACCAAAACAATGACAATTAAAAATCTCAAAAACAATGTGTGGAAAAAGAATATGAGTTTTATTACTTATATCCGGCTATAGATACCGAAAAAAACATACAAAAACACAATCACCCTTATTCCACATGGCGTTTTTATTAAACGACAGATAGCGTTTTTTGAAATCGGTATTACAGCTGGCAAGTCTGAAGGCGTTTTATGTCGTTTAACGCTACGTGGCGTTTAAGTAGTGTGGAACGTAAGTTCTTAAAACGTCATTGCAGTTATTTGCATTCTAACAGTCGTTTTAGTTGGATAAAACGACAGGTAAAACGCCAATAATTGTCGAATAGAAATTTGCAAACGACTAGGTGTCGAATTTTTGTTAAAATGTGAGTTTCGATTAATTTGTGTATTAATTTAAGGATTTTATTAATTGTTATTTGTTCAAGGGTGAAAATAACAACCCCAGAACAAATGAAACGTTTGGTTGAATTAATGGAACAAAATGTTTCGCTGGCAAGAAATTTCAAAAGAGGTATTCCCCAGACCATAAAGAAACTAATTTAACATACAATCATAGCATTTAAACTAAAAAATCCTTTCCTGTTGTAATACTTATGTTGTTCGTTTTTTATCGGTGCCAAAATGCGTATGTGAGTGCCATCGACACATCCTAAGACTCCTGGAATTCCAGCCTTTTTATAAAACGTCATTTTCGCACAGTTCTTTTCTTCATCTGTGTAATGCATGCTTATCCATTGTGGGCAAATATTTTCCTCCATAAGGGAAAGCATTTCTTTGAGGATTTTACTAAACGTTGGTTGAGCAAGACCCAAATTAAAATCATTGCCTACACCCTTTTGATACCCACCTTCCGCAAGAAATCGCAATGTCGACGCAAATTTTAAAATGACTGGCACTGACAATGAAATACCAGCGATTGGAATTTTATGCTTTAGTTCATTCAGTAAATAGACGAAAGCTTCTTTGCTAAGTTTGAAGTACATTTTAAATCTGGAAATGTTATCAGAATTAGGTATTTTTACTTCAAAATATTTTTTTCTTAAATCCACTTACTTTGAGTCTGGTAAATCCAAAGGATTAGATTTTGGCCTGATTCTTCTTCTGATGTTTTACATTTCTCTTTTTGCAATTTCATCTTCTTTTTCGTCTTCACTTTCCCATGATATAAACATTGCAATGCTATTCATTGTTTTTGTAATATTATTTTGTATTTTGAATTTTAAATAGGTAAAATAAATGCTCATTTTAAATTTCAAATTGCAAAACATAAACGCCTATCTGTCATTTTTGTATCAGCTGTTGCTGTGGAACTCATGTGGAATGTAAAAAAAATGAGAGAGGAGGCGTTCAGAGAATAGAATACCGACACTTAAACGACACTAAAATGAATCGACTCAAAAAACGCCATTTGTCGTTTAATAAAAACGCCATCTGGAATAAGGGTGAATAACACATATTCAAATTAGGAAACTATTTTTTTATTTTGGTTTTGCTTAATTTCAAGAGTACATATTGACATATAACATTTATTATTAGGTTTTTTTTTTTGAAAACACACGAATAATTCACTGAATTTGCACGGAATGTTGTTCTGTGAATGACACGTCAAAACTATCGGAAATAAGCATGAACAAACAAAATTCCAGAAAAACATCGGTTAAATGGTTATCCGGGTGTCAAACCTAACCGTCGATTCTCCGGTTGAATTTTTGGTACACAATCGCATTCGGTTATCGGCTGGAATAACCATCCGTTAAAGTTAAATACCAGTGAACAAACCGGCCCTGAATATTTTTTTTCTAATACCAAATTGCTCTTTAGGACTTATTGTGACCATACCCCAGCGTTGTCAGTTTTTTTCCGGGTTAAGTTAAATTTTAAAACCTTTTGATTAAAAAAGCGGAATTCTTAGGTTGAAAGCGGGACACACAAAACACAAGTATCTACCTATGTAAAAAGTAATTTTTTATTACTTATTATTTTAGTATAACCACAGAATTCAATCTGCTAGGGGTATTGACACCAATTCTCCAACAGTTACAGAGATTAAAAACGCGATTCATCTTCTAAAGAAAAACAAAGCAGCTGGATTTGACGGTATTCCCGCAGAATTCTTAAAAGCAGAGCCCGGAGCAACTTCCCGTACTTTTATCAAACTAGTGCAGGCTATTTGGTAGAGTGAAACTTACCCACGGGAATAAATGGATGGTATTATTGTGAAGTTACTCAAAAAATGTAATAGTTGGCGCGGTAGAACCATTCTGTCTGTTTTTTTCCAAAATGAGTGGCAACTATTGTTCTCGAGGGATAAAATTCAGGCTCGAGTCAACCATCAAGAGGCACCAGACGGGGTTTCGTAGTTGCCGATCATGCGTCGACCACATCAACTACTTGCGAATCATACTTGAACAATCATTTGTATTCAAACAAATTACAGCTGTAATTCATGTTTGTAGATTTTGATAAGGCGTTTGTTCGGGTAAGTCGTGAATGCATATGGAGATCGCTTATTGCGAGAGGTATCCCCGAGAAAATTTCAACTTGTTTTGCACAATGGACAACTTTCCGACATCTTTGACGTGCGTCAAGGAGTACGACAAGAAGATGTCTTGTCACCAATTCTGTTTTTGCTTTCAATTGACGAAACTGAAAGACATGGTATCCAATGGAGTCTGATTGACAAACTTAACCACCTAGACTGGCGTTGGATAGGCCATACTCTGAGGAAACCTAACGACAATATAGTCTTAAAGGAATCTCGGTCCCAAGGTATTAAATCCTGGTCACAGCTAAGGCCAGATGCGGCGAATCGGGACAGATGGAAGGGTCTTGTTGATGCCCTATGCTCAAGGAGGAGTTGAAGCGGTGCTTTGCAGCCTGGCAACCTGCATTAGTTGAACCGAAGTTTACTTGCGATAATGTTAATCTATGTTTATCTAATGTTTCACAAAGTACCTTTGTTATTTGGTTGGCTGTTAAGCTATTACTTTCTACAAAACCTAAGATTGTGTTTGTATGCCTTTTTGGAAACTGAAATATCCCAGACAAATTGGAAACATTTTCCAGTTTCCCTTATTTCTGGCATCCGTAGAAATCGGAAAAATCAATGCTTTTTAAAGTTGTATTGCGTCCTTCAAATAATGAAATTTAGTCGAGTAATAAAGAATACCGTTGTGCAGAATGAACATGTGTTGTAAGCGGGACTGTGCCTTTAAGTTTTGGCTAAAAATCGGGACGTCTGGCAACGACAATAACCACCCATCTTATGGGCGGGTTATACTATATTAAGCTGACGTCATTATATATGACATTCACAACTTTGTCAATTCTTTATCAAATTTATACAAATTCCATCCTTTCATAAAATGTGAGTCTAACTAATTTTGGGGAACTCCCAACTTGTTAAGTCAAACGAATTTTTGTAGCTAAGCAAATCTGTCATTTTAAATTCAGTACCTACAATCTACATATTATGAATAAAATAACAAATCCCGTATACTCTCGTCGAAAACGGTTCTTACCAGAATATCGAGAGTTGTTTGCTGCACTCTTAAATATACCTGACGAGGATGTACGAAATCGTGTCATGGATGCAGTCAACGGTATGCAGAAGTGTTCGGTCTGTAAACGATCAAATATTGAAGTGTCAGATATTGGTACTCAAACTGACGACTACAAGGTGGACACAATGCAAGTATTGAAACTATATAACGAAACCCAACCGAATTTTAATCCATTTGAGAAGAAGCGTCGCAAAAGGAAACGAAATGCTCCAAAATGCGTTAAAACAGCACAACATTCAGGTGTCGAACCAGTTCTTCAGCAAGAGGTCGTACACACGGTAATAATGTTCATAAAATTAAATATATATAACTTATAATAATTGCGGCATCATTTTCAACAGATTGACATCGCACCAGTACCATGTTCAGCTAAGGTAGCGCGAAGAAATTCATGGGATTCAATAAATAATTCAGCCGAATACGAAATTAATTCTGCACTACTGAATGATTTTTTGGATTCGCCCAGAATGACCCCCCTGTGTGCACAGAATGATGAATTATTGAAACTGATGAAAATTGAGCTGCAAACACGGAATCAATTTAATTCGGAAGGCCTTCTGTAAGCGCTGTGAATGTCCTTCAGGTGGATTTTGAAACATGAACTTAATTCTCTTGCAGACCAATTCACCAAGCAATCTATAAGAACGACATTAACCAACTAACGCGCCAGATACATGTGTGGAATTTTTGTAAAATTGACTTAATGGAACTTCGAACAGAAGATGGATATGTAAGTATTTTACTTTATAATTGCCTAAGAGAAAAGAATGATATATATAGATATATAAATCATACTTGGGATACATATATGGTCCTAAACTATATCAAATCGGTTGTTCTTTTGACGGAATTAAGACAACTATATACCAGAAGTATAATTTATTTTTGTCATTCTATCTTTGATCTTTCAGAACCCTCTGCAATTAGCAGTTAAAAACAATTGCTTTACATGTATAATCAACAGATTACTTCAAGAGAACATAAATTTAAAAGACATTTATGATGACGGCAACACAATCATCCATTTGGCCGTATTAAATCTCTCGCCGGAAGTACCATCATCCCAAGTAAAAATACTCAAAACACTAGAATCGTTGGTTGAGAAAATCGATTTGCCATTGCTATTAAAACACAATGACGCTGGAATGACCTTCTTGCATGAAGCAGTAAAGAATAACAACTATCTGATGGTCGAAACTATATTAAACGTGGTCGATAAAAAACTTAACTTAGAAAGCGTAATTCCGCTAAATGATCCATTGGCTGATGAGCAGAAGTTCTCGTTGCACTACTTAAATCAATGTGAAAATTTCGATGGGCGAAAACAAAACGAGTTGAAGAACAATATATTGAATGCAAAAGATATGAAGGCAGGATTTACGGCATTAATCTTTGCAATGCAATTGAAACATGGTAAGTCGACATAATCATAGAAAAAATTCAAACAAAAATGTTTATCCACCCTTTTCCAGAGCATATAGTCTATTTACTGTTGGCCCACTTGTCAAATCCGTGTGTTGAAAACCTCTCGGGCCTAGATGCAAAGACCTTCTACGCGGAACATGGAAAGAATCATAATATACTCACATCAATAGAAAAACTATCATTGTTCCACTGTTCTAAATAAACAAATTTAATAATGAATTGCATTTGACTGACGAATAGAATCTCTTTAACCCCACTGGTCCAGGAAACAGGATACAGTGATTTTGTCAAAATCTATTGCCTGTATCGATGGTGGTTGAGGTGATTTTCCATTCGACTGATATTTCCATGTGAGGTTTTTCGCTAGCTTTTCTGGTGTTCTTTTGTTCTGTTGTTCATCAACTAGGAAGAAAAAATCTCGCATTTACTTGGGTGGAGTATTAAATTAAAATATACTTTTCCATTTTAAATATGTTAGCTCCTCGGAAGAGTAGTGACTGTAACGACAAAAGGCTCCAAACTGGCATTGCTTTTTATTTGAATATCGAGAGCATGGGATTTTTTTGGTCTCTTCTGTTATAATCTGTTCGGCATCTAAATATAAGCATAGAGGTAATTGTTTCGATGTGTTTGGATAGACTTATACAATAACCTTTGTATTTGGCTAGGTAATTAGCTTTGGCAATGTTGTGCAGCATTCCGATGTTATGGCTTTTGCGTACGTTTATATCGTTTTTCATAAAACAATTACAGTAATCACAGTGATAGCTCTTGCCACCCATTTCAGAGATTAATTAAATAGACAGTAAGTAAAGTTTACTTCCTTTATTTCTGCCGATTTGTTATTAAAAAATATTAACAACCTTCTGTCACTGAATTGTATTTACTTGACAATCGTAACGTCAATAAGGCAGAACACACACTTACCGCGTTGTTATGCAAGGTTTAACCATGATACAGTTTTGGCTGAACCACAATCACACTTTGGCGGTTTTCGTTGGCTGATGCGCCTAGTTTAACCATATGAAATCAATATTACCTATCGTTAATCTCAAAATAAAAAAAATTAACGTAATGTGGATGTAAAGCTCCGTGGGCAAAACAAAGGTTGGGAAAAGTGTGAATTGTCAAAATAAAAGGGAAGACACACAGTTTTCTTCTTAAACTGACGGGTAACGGAGTTACACTGCTTTCGGATTGGATGTATTTTTTTTTACAAATTTGAAAATTCCCTTAAAAATGCTATGGATATCGCTCTGCGAAATAATAGATGTCATAAAAATTTCATTCTCGGTTAAATGGGAGTTACACACTTTTCTGGTTAAACCGACGATAAGTAAGTAGTTGAAAAATATTACAAAAAAAACATTCTTATTCAGTACTTTTGAACTTGATATTAGCTCAGTTCCACTTAAAAATCAATCCGTGATCTCCAATAAATCCGTAACTGGGGCCATGTTTTACAAAACGAATATCGTTGAAATCACTTTGTTGTGGTTTTATTAAATTAGATTACGTAAAACGATCATCGTTCTATATTTTACGATACTGAAAATAGTGAGTGAAAGTTGTCGAACTTCGATAACTTAAATCATCAATTGCCTTAAACAATTTTGGTATGAAGTATTAAAATTTTTGATTTCAAAATTTTTTGTTTACTTCAATCAATTTTGACATTCCTATTTGGGACTGAAGTTGGTTGCCCCTAAAAAAAATTGACGCCTTTCTTTCTTTTTACACGATCGCACTTTGTCGTGACTATTGTTTTTTTTACTAACTGGATACCTGCTATGGACATCTTCTTTGTAAACTCTTGGATCGAGACAGATATTTAAAAATGGTGGTATATTGCGTTTCCACAGAGAGATTCTCTATAATATCTCGGGAACCTCAAGGATGATTCTAACACTAGCTCTATTTCATATTAGAGTATACATTCTACCTAGTAGCGGCTAACTCATCACGCATATTATCTCTATTTCTGCACAAAAGCAGATATGTAAAAAATTCTGTTTTATAAAAGAAGACCTACAACAATACAATTGGAAAAGGAAATCCTAGTTCAATTCAACTCAAAGAAAACGTAGTATATAGATTTACATGAAAGAACAAACCCACATTCCAGCAAATCGAAATGGAGAAGAATCCAAAATCCTATATATCAAAATTTGGCTATCGTTAGATGAATCATGACCAACAATATGTAACCTCTATTACCAAATCAGCTGCTTTCAAATTAAGTTACTTTTTCAGAGCTAAGAGATATTTACCAGCCCAGCTTCTTCTTCGGTATAAAACACAAGTGCGATAAGGTCTTGATGGTTTAGAGTTTGTCACCGAAACACACATACTGAACTCTAACCAAATACTTTTAATCCACCTAGTAGACGATTCTTCATTTAATTCAAATCTGTAACCTGTGGCACAGCAAAGACTTGGGAGATCTTTTACTTTATTGCAGTTATTGTACGCCAGTTGTTCGAAGGAGCTTAGAAAAACCAGCCCTTAGCTCGTTGCATTTTAATTACCTACAAGACGAAGTTTCGGCTCACAGACGTACTCTCCATTTAACAATGACACCAACAAAACGTAGTACCAACATTATGTTTGTTTCAGAACAAGCAAAAAATGGACTGACCTTTGAGACGACATAACTAAAAATTCAAGAGTAGAGTCAATAAACATTTGCAAGCATGATCTCAGGGCGCTTCTGGAGCGTTAAAGGTGCGAGTCACATAGAAAATTTAAAAAAAAATGCAAATATGTACTTTTTTGAATTCGGTGTGCAGTCTTCGATTAAAAATGGTACACTTAAGTAAATAAACATGGGACCCTTTTATTAAACCGTTGGTAATGTTGTATTTATGTGGGTGAAGGTGAGGGGTATTCTAAAACGTTTATAAAAAATGAATCAAAATTCGAATGAAAAATAAACAAACTGAACTTATCAAACATGTTTTCTCCCTACGATAATCATACATATTTTTACCAATCGTAACGCCAAAAACTACCGAAATCAATTTCATCTGCTAATAGTCCCACTAAAAAAATATATAATTTACTGAACGCAGCAAGACCGTAAAAGAAATGTCAAAAGACTGTCATCACAATTCGTTAAGTTATAGCAGTTTTACGTGGCAGCAAATGACAGATCAATTTCGTCAATTCGACACTCGACACTTTCGAACAGAACAAGTTGGAATTAAACTTCTAGCTGCAAAATAGTGCTCTGACGTGGATATCTTCGACAATTTTAAATTACCTAAAACTCGATTAAAGCGTTGGTAAAAATCGACTTAAAACTTGAAAGACGTATCGTGGAGACCCAATTCTGATTAGTTTTTCTCGCCACCGCTAGCGGAAATCAATCATTATCGTGGAACATTTTAACTGACAACACTATCGATAAGACGTGTTTTAGCCACCGTGTAAAGAGTGGTGAAAGTATTAAAATAATTCTGTGATTTTATGTGTTGTACAATTGAATTGTGAAATCAATAAAATTCAATAATGAATCCTTCACCATATGGGCAGCAATACCCACCTCAAGGATGGCCACAACCACAACAGCAACAACAACAACAGCAACAACAACAACCACCTCCTCCAATTAGTGGAGGAGGCCCACCAACTTTGCCACCACAAACGCAGGGAATGCTAAATGGAAATTATCAGCAGCAGGTAAATTGTTCATATATCAACACACTGCTGTTAGCTAATACAAATATCTTGTTTCAGTTGGTTAATACTATGAGTGGGATGTCAGTGAACCCTATGAAGCAATATCCAAATGCAGGAGGAAATATGCCTCCTCCACCGATTGGAAACGGACCAAGCGATTTATCACTTGGTGGCAATAACAATATGATGCCGAATAACAATTCAATTGGATCAATGGCTCATCCCAATGGACCGATGCCACCAAATCTAGGGGCACCTCCAACCCAACAGATATCCCAGGCTGGACCAACGCCGGCTTCAATGCCTCCCCCACCAATGACATCTCAGCCTGGTATTATTCCACCAATGTCTCAACCACTCCAAGGAGGTCCAGCTTTGATGAAACCTATACCACCAATGGAGCCATCAAAACAAAGTGATAATTCATTTCCACCACTGAATCATTCCAATCCAATGGGGCCATCGCAAATGACTTTAAACAGCGCCAACATGCCGGGAATGCCGCATATGCCACCACCGAAAACTGTAAGTAAACAAGCAGTGGGAATTTTAAATTGTTTTTCACTAAGCGCAGGCTTAGATTGCTCGATAATCTCAGATAACTGCTGGCAAAGCTTCAACCTTCTGCCAGAGCATGCCGTCAGTTGTCCGAAATTGTAGTGCAACTAATGTTGACAATGTTGTGAAGTATTTTTGTTTATGATTTTGAAAGTTAATTGCTGTCTTAAAAATGTTAGTCCAATATTAGTACTATAAGCTTTTCATCAACATAGATCTCTCGCGGATAATTAATCAGGACGTATCTCTTTCTACTGCCCGTCATGCTAACTCCGATCAGTATCTACCATCTTCCTAGAACACCCAACATTTGTTCACGAACAGAACAATTTATACGCACAAGTACAAAGGGAGAACATTTTGGGGGATGAATTTTTGATAACGTTTGACCTGTAAACTGGACCTGTACGATAAGACTGCAAGAGTTTATTCATGTCTACTTACAAATTAAATTTTTACATTCACGAAGTAAATCTGAAAGTAAACAATTAGGTGAACTGTAAATAAACAATGGATGCACATTAAATGTCAACGATATTTAACTTAGTCTTCTTCTTGCATGAAGTTGCCCGTCATTCATCTTCAAGCTACAGATTCACGAAGATACACATTGTGTAAGCGCTTACAGGTTGCCTTGTTTTTAACTTCTGACTCAGATTCAAGCAACAGCTACAGAAACGCATTCTGTCTGAGTCTGAGTAGCATGAATGAATATAAGGATGGTGCCCGTTTTTAAAAAAATTCATCAGCCTAACAGTTTTCTGGGATATGTCCTTGTGTAAATGTATCGCAATCGTGGGATGTTCTTCTGTGAGTTAGCTACCATCGGTTTAATTTTCGCTTAGCAATCCCTCAAGATAAAAATATTCTTCGTGTACATCGCCTTGAAGTTCAGCCATGGCAAGAGTTCTTTTACTGCCATGACTTTTGTCAAGACACGCTGGATGGCAAATGGATGTTCTCAATCCGCTCCAATCCCCTTCTTAGAGTCAAATTTAGATCTACCCGTGAAGACTGGGAATGGTTGTCTGGAAGTGATTTCTCTTCTATTCAGGCCCTCAGACCTGTTCAAATGTTTGCCAAAGATGTAGGATACTATCTGGGGTTGAAAAGTTCATCTGATGCAGTGTTGTAGGTGCATACCCCATTTCTTTTCGTTTACGTATGAGATTTCAGCGGCATTTTTGTATGTTGACTATTCGCTTTCAAGTTGTCTTGTCACAAAAGTTTTTTCCACCTACTTGCGAACCCACGTTATGTGAACTTGATGACAGATCGCGTATACCTCTATATTTGCTTCTCAAACATTGGCTACATCGTTTTTACATTTTCGCAGGAAAATATGTCAGTAAATTTTGAATTAACTTAACAACTTATTTTTATCAGGCATCACCATTTATGCCACCACAGGCTGGAGAAACCCCAAAACCACAAGACATGCAACAGCAAAAGCCTCCCGCGGTTGCGCAATTTCTTTCGCAGCCACAAATGCAGCAAAAGTATCCACCAATGCCGCAATCATCGCAACCAGGCCCTATGTATCCACCACAACCAAATCAAATGCAACAGCAGCCACAACCACCAGCACCACAGCAGCAGCAATCTATGCAATTCGGGCCACCAAGACCTGGTCAACAAATGCCTCCCCAACCTGTACAGATGCCATTGCCACCACAACCCGGACAGATGCAAATGCCACCACAGCCGGGACAAATGTCAATGCCTACACAACCAGGACAAATGCCAATGGCCCAACAACCTGGTCAAATGTCGATGCCACCACTCCCAGGACAAATGCAAATGCCCCCCCATCCAGGGCAACTTCCACCACAGCGGGGACAAATGGGTCCACCGGAACCAGGTCATATGCCATTTCAACAAGGCGGTGGACCAATGCAATATCAACCAGGGCCAATGCCTCCACAACCCGGACAAATGCCGTATCCCTCGCAACCGGGCCAGATGCCGATGCAGCCCGGTCAACAAATGCCTGGGAGAGGTTTTAATGTAAGCACCAGCACTGCATATGATTAAATTAGGTACATAGTTCGGTATCTTTTAGCAACCACCCGGCGGCGGAATGTACAATCAGCAGCAATATCAACAACAGCAGCCGGCGGCAATGCAACGCCGCTTAGATCCGGATCAGATGCCAAATCCCATACAAGTTATGATTGAGAATCAACGAAATGCCGGTGGTACTTTTGTTACCAATCAGCCCGGTCTGCTTCCACCATTAGTGACGACGAAATTTGTTGTCCAAGATCAGGGCAACTCAAGTCCTCGTTTTGTTAGGTAATGCCATTGCCGCTGTTAAATTGCTCTCAACTCCTTTGAGTTTTATCCCTTTTCCAGATCATCAATGTATTGCATTCCATCGACATCGGATCTACTGAAAACAACGGCTCTACCGTTCTCGTTGATTGTGTCGCCTTTCGCAAAGACCCACGAAGGGGAGTACGATGCACCAATTGTCAATTTCGGTGAATTGGGACCGATTCGTTGCAATCGCTGTAAAGCATATATGTCGCCTAACATGCAATTCATCGATGCCGGTCGTCGCTTCCAATGTTTGATGTGCAAAGTATCAACTGAGGGTGTGTTTAGCTTGAGCAACAATTGTAAACTCGTATTGTTATTTCGTGTTTGTTTGTAGTTCCTACTGAGTACTTCCAACATTTGGATCATACAGGGCAGCGCGTCGATAAATATGAACGACCCGAGCTGGTCCTGGGAACATACGAATTTGTTGCTACAAAGGATTATTGTCGGGTAAATATTAATTCAACATACGTATTATTGGTTCGTTCATGTAAATACATTTTCTAATAAAACCCAACTCTCTAAGAACAACGCACCGCCTGAGATCCCAGCATTTGTCTTCGTCATTGATGTTTCATACAATAACATCAAGTCTGGATTGGTTCATCTGCTATGCCAAGAGATAAAGCGAATTATAAAGCACTTCCCCATAGATCAGGGTCAAGAAAAATCGAAAATGCGCGTCGGTTTCATCACCTACAACAGCACAGTGCATTTCTACAACATCAAGAGCAACTTGGCGCAACCACAAATGATGGTGGTCGGCGATATCAACGATATGTTTATGCCGCTATTGGATGGATTCCTTGTTGATCCCGAGGAATCAGAGGCCGTGATCGATGCTCTGATGGAACAAATTCCGAAAATGTTTGTAGATACAAAGGAAACAGAGACTATACTCCTACCAGCCATTCAAGCTGGCCTGGAGGCTCTTAAAGCGTCTAATTGTGCTGGCAAATTGTTGGTATTCAATTCGTCGTTGCCAATTCACGAAGCACCTGGTAAACTCCGTAATCGGGATGATCGCAAGCTTTTAGGTACGGAAAAGGAAAAGACAATACTGACGCCACAGACGACGGCCTACAATACTCTTGGTCAGGAGTGCGTACAAGCTGGCTGCGCTGTTGATTTATTCCTGTTTAACAATTCGTATATTGACATTGCAACAATTGGCCAGGTGTCACGGCTCACTGGGGGAGAAGTCTACAAATACACGTACTTCCAGGTATGTTTTAAATTCGTTTCCATAGGGCTTGATGTAGTTCAACAAATTGTTCATTGTAGTCCGATCTTGATGGCAAGCGTCTTATCGAAGACATTATCAAGAATGTATCGCGCCAAATAGCGTTCGATTCGGTGATGCGTGTACGAACGTCCGCGGGTATTCGCGCAACCGACTTCTATGGCCATTTCCTTATGTCCAACACGACAGATGTAGAACTAGCTAGTATTGGTAAGTGCAAAAACACAGCAAAAAAAAATTATTTAACCATCTCCCTCTCTCTCTCAGACTCCAACAAGGCAATCGCAATTGAAATAAAGCACGACGATAAACTACCACCAGAGGAGAACATTTACCTACAAATCGCAACATTATACACATCGTCTAGTGGTCAGCGTCGACTGCGTGTCTTGAACTTAGCCCTCAGAGTGACAACAACAATAGCTGATGTCTTCAAGAGTTGTGACTTGGATGCGGTTATTCTATTCTACGCCAAACAATCCGTATTCAAGTTAATGGAACTTACCCCCAAGGTTGTAAAGGACAATCTAATTCATCGATCCGCCCAGACTTTGGCTTGCTATCGCAAACACTGCACATCGCCAACATCGGCAGGACAGTTGATCCTGCCCGAGTGCTTGAAACTCCTGCCACTCTATGTCTCGTGTTTGATCAAAAACGATGCTATTTCTGGCGGTTCTGATATGACAACCGACGATCGATCATATGTCATTCAATTCGTACTGTCGATGGACTTGCAAATGTCTGTTACCTTCTTTTATCCAAGATTCATTCCAATTCATAATGTTGAGCCCGATGATAACGACCTGCCGTTGCCAATGCGTGTAACGCACGAAAAGATGTCCGATGATGGAGCCTACATTCTCGAGAACGGAGTATATCTATTCTTGTGGTTGGGTCAGTCGCTTCCGCAGTCCTTTATTCAACCACTTTTCAGTGTTCAGTGCACGCAACAGGTCAACTCGGAGCGTTTTGCTATTGTTGGTGATACTCCGTTGGCGAAACGTGTGCAACAAATCATCGACACCATTATGCATGAACGTACACGGTTTATGAGAGTAAGTTAGAAATCATCGCCATCCATGCTTCCAAAGCATAAATTGTGTTTTTTTTTTAGGTGACATGTGTGCGGCAAAATGACAAACTGGAAAGTGTATTCCGACATTTCCTCATCGAAGATCGAGGCACAGACGGTTCGGCGAGTTATGTCGACTTCCTGTGCCATATGCATAAAGAAATTAAGGACCTGCTCAGTTAGCCGTATACTACTAGTAATAGTTATAGCCAGCGTCGTTTGAATTCTCAAGTTGTGGCGCCCGCAATGTGTCGTAGCTATTCACAGAATAGGGCGAGGCAACAGCGTTATCGCAAAGGTAGATTGTTTTAGGTTGATATTCAAATTTATTATTATGAAAAAAATTAAAAGAAAAACATAAAATATACACACATATGATATATAAACAAACAAATTAAGTTCGAAGCGAAACCAACGAGAGTGCGCAAACATGTAGGAATCGAAACGATTTAAAAAAATACAAATAAATGTAATTATAAAATGCAAGATAAAAAAAATAATAAAACGAAAGAAAATATAATCAAATTACTAATTCGTCTAGTGTATGTTTGTACGACGGGATTACATCTCGTAGTGGAACTAAAGCCTTACATTTTTAGCTAGGATAATGATTGTTGGTATATAAGACCTGTGCTCATATCTGCAGTGCAATAAAATTCAAACTCCTACTGCTGCCACCACGTCCACATTCGGTCCAAACCTTAAGACCTTTTAAATATGTCTAATCACGATGTGGATCTGATTCCATTTACAATTTTCGATGAACCTAATTGTTCAACAAAGCGTTCTTTCAATATGTTCATTGTTTCACGAGCTGTGTGGCAAGCGCCGTCTTATTGGAACCAAATATTGCCGAGATCTCGGACTTCAATTTTAGGCAAAAAATAGTCCGTTATCGTGGCGCGATAACGAGCCCTATTGACAGCAACAGTGGCGAAATCCTCGTTTTTGAAGAAATACCAACTGATGAATCCACCGGCCCATAAACCACACCATACTGTTGATTTGAGTGAATATTAGACAGAATTCAAAAACGCAGTACTTCTGCATTAAGGGCCACCCAGAATGCGTATCTGTTTTTGTTTTTAAAAACGCCTTTATCAAAAAAATTTTAATATGCAGTCATATTTGTTGTAAAATTGATATATAAATTGATATATAAAGATGTATGATTTTGAATAGCTCAGATTAACAAAATGACGCTTATTAATGATTGTAGGTAGTTTTGTTTTAAAAACGCCTTTTTAGCGTTAACTAGACCTCTTCAGCTTTATAATAAGTGGTCGAACATCAAAATCGGTTGAAGCATTAGCTGGGAATTCGATTCGCAAGTCATGGTTGACGTCCGAACCAATTTATTTGTTGTAAAATTCTATATAAAAAAATTAGCTTGAGAGTTGTAAACCCGTTTTAGTCAGTTTTATATTACAAATACGGAAAGATGTATGATTTTGAATAGCTCAGATTAACAAAATGACGCTTATTTCTGATTGTAGGTAGTTTTGTTGTAAAAACGCCTTTTTAACGTTATAGTGCGTACCAAAACAGTTGGCCAACGGTCGATTGCGCAGAGAGAGGATTTAAGAGAACAAAAATGACGCGAAAGAGATTTAATCACTAAGCGTTTTTGCCTGTAATTTACAATGCGTAACCCAACTTTACAGTGCTTAGAACTAAAATGCTGTTGAATATCTAAATAAACTTAATTTTTTATTATGAGGGCGACTTTTTTACATTTCTACCTAGAAGTCCGATTGTATTTGAAAGGGTTCCCAACCCTTTTTATGGTTTATGGTGTGACACTGCAATTTACTTTACTTTGCGTGCCAATACCAGTACCTACATGATCAATATGCACGACACAATTAATAATGATCAACGAAAGCAAATAATGAGCAAATAGGGTTTAAATCTAAAACCGTACACCTTCATACAGACACAGTCACACAATCAATTCATGTGCAATGTTTTGCTTAATCTATCCGACCGTGATCACATCATACTCCTACAAAGAACCGACAAGACAAAAAACGAAACAATATATTTTCCTCCAAGTAAAGTTGACATATAATGGTCTATATTTTTCCTCCGCTCCTAATTTCAGTATAAACGAAGGAAAATGAAGAAACCACCCTCAGTGAGATCGCGACAGCGATCTTGAACACAAGGCAGGGTATACGTCGTTTTCCACCCATTTTCGTCTCTTTATGCTTGTTTTTGCAATTTTAAGAGATTGTAAAACACATTTTAAGAGACCTGCGCAGTAGAATGGCCAACTGTTTTGGTACGCACTATAACTACACCTCTTCAGCTTTATAATAAGTTAACATCAACATCGGTCGAAGCATTAGCTGGGTTGCCTTGTTTTTAACTTCTGGCTCATATTCAAGCATCAGCTAGGGATACGCATTCTGTGCGGCCCTTAACTGCTAAATCAAGCGCTCCAAAACGGAAACGAATTTTTATAATGCAATGCATACTTTTCTAAAACGCATTGTGAGCGCATAAACTATACAAAAAAAGCAAAAAGAGCATCGTGAATAGTTATAATGCATAACATTATTCGAAGTTGCGCAAATGCACTCATAATCAAGCATCAGAAAAGCATTGTGCATTCACAATGGACATTTTTTTGGTGTTTTGGATTTAGCCTAACTGCAGCTCTTGAACCTCTTTCGGTTGTTCTTCGGCCTGTATGCGGCAATTTTTTTTTAATTATGGCATCCATTGAGCCAAAAATTGTCCTCTTCGCAGAACAAAATGGAGGGCAAAACATTGGATCTTCAGCAGTATCTCGGGACCCCATTCACTGAATTTTCAAACGTTGTTCCGGCTTAAGTCTATTTATGATGAAATGTAAACTACAACTGAATAAAAAACACATGTCAACCTGACATCACTCGGCGTGTGGGTGGGAATCAAGAAACCCCTTTTGAAAAAAAAAGCTTTTGACTGCTGATTTTATACCCCTTCCCTTTTGTGGGAGTCGATTGATAATCGGCTCGTAATTTGTCGATCGTGCAGACAGATTTTGATATTTTGTAACAAGACAACCGACAAAGATCTTAAATATTGTAAATAAAATGTGATTATTGTGAATGCAATTATTCCTTTCAGGAATCAATGGGTTTAGGTGAAGAGCAAAGACGGTATAGTGGTTAACCGAGGGTGGAGCACCAAGTCGGTGCTACTAGGTACCTTAATCATGTATAGTACCTGATCGGGTATTATTTTACCCACTGAATTTTACATCCACTGAATTAAGTCCCATATTAAGGATTTATCCGTTTCGCAACGGAGCGTGGGTGTTTTTTTTAACACCGGAGCATTTCTAGTGACATTGCCATTGCTAGATATTCCAGACCCGAAAATGATTAAATATTCCTCTAACGGCATACTTTTTCAATTAACTAAAGGCGGCATCTAGCCAAACGTAGTCCGATTTCTTGACTTGATGTTGCTACCCACTGCAGAGTCCAGTTATTGGCATAGGACAAAACACAGAATCGGTTGTAGTGAACCAATGGGAAAAAAGGCTGAGAGTCTTGAGGGTCGTTATGCAAGTGAGGTGCTAAAACAAACCATAGGTTGTTATAAAAAGCTCATCTAATCAGTGGCGTTCCCAATTAAAAACAAATAATTTTTCCCTTTTCAGTGGGGCTTGTCAAAGGGCTATCAGGTTTTGTTGTTTTCAGAACAAAGGTTGGGTAGGTATGTGAAGTGTTTTTGTTTCTCAATATTCATCTTGGTATTACAACGGCTCGATTTTTAATGATTTATAAAATTTACATTTAACACGAAGTCATTGATAGGATTTGTTTATGCACTAGGTAATAATAACTGTGGGTGGCCGCGGTGTAGTGGTAATGTGTTCGTCTGTTGAGTGGAAGGTTGCGCGTTCAATCCCAACCAAAATCCATTTCACTTTTATTTAAAAGAAATAAAAGGTCGGTGTAATACCTAAAAGTATGCTCACCATCTTGAATTTCTTCAAATTTAACGAACACAAGAAAAAGTGACTCCCCGAAGTTAGTTCGGACACCACCCATGCAGTTTCAGTCTCCACTACATCCAAAATCGTTCCTATCCTCTCTTTCTTCCCCTTCTCTAACGCTCGTACTATGGTAACATATAAAGAATATTCATAACCCCTTGAGTACTTGTAAATTATAAAAAAAAAAAAGTCCATTAAATGTTATTTCTAAATTCATAGTTTACCATTTTTGTTAGATGTTAATAATAATAAAATTATGCATGCAGATTATTGTGTCGGTCGGTTGAAAAACTTAAAAACAAAAATTAACTAGAGAACGACTTGAATAGAAAAACGAAATCGAGAGCAAATCGATTCATGTAGATTTTTCGTATAAGCGGACAAACAATTTGCCAGTAGTTCTCAATATGGTTCGAGCCACTTTTGCAAATGAAGCGAAATATCTCGGAATGAGACTCGATGCAAAATTAAAGAGGAAGTCGCATGTAAAAAAGAAATGCGAAGAACTTGAAAATAAACACAGAGAACTGTACAGGTTACTCGAAAAATATTCGAAGCCTAACCTTGATAACAAGCTGCTGTTATACAAGCAAGTGCTAAAGCCAGTCAGGACATATGGTATACAATTATGTGGTTGTACCAGTGAAACGAATCTAAACATTGTACAAACTATTGTAAACAAAATGTTAAGATCATTGTTTAATGCGCCGTGGTATATAAGGAATGAAGATCTACGTAGAGATCTGGGTATTCCCGCGGTTAAAGATGAACATTTTTGCACACAATCATAAAAAACGTTTATTGGTACCTACACGTTAACACAACGGCCCTCCAAATTCTTGACGAAACAAATTTATTGCGGCGTCTACAAAGAACTAAGCCCTTAGATTTGGCCCGATAATAACAAACCGCGCTATAAATTGCGGAAAAAGCAAGAACTTTCAAGGAAAGTTACCTGCCAAACATTGATTACTCGTGATAAAAAAATTGCTAGATAAGTCGCATACTTAGTTGCAATACAAATACAAAAAGAGTGGTGGTTTTAGTGGGTTAAAGTCTCACAACACTTTGGGCACGTTCTCATCATGTCTATTGTGATTTCCACCAGCCCACGGAAAAAAACAAAAAAGTTCTTCGCCATCCCCTAAATCGCAATATATTTATTTTACAAAGACGAGTACATTCTGAGTTTCTGAAAAACTCGCATATACATTTTGTTTATTGGTTTAACTACATACATATATTTTTTCTCTAAGTGAGAACTTCTCAAAATGTTGAAGAACGGATTCGTCTAGCCACTATATCAGCAAGTTGTCAAAGTTTTCCAAAAATATTATTTAAAAACTTCAAATATAATGTGAAGGCGTAAAAAAGACAGCGATTGGCCACATATCTATTTATTTGATTCAAAGCGTTGGATGTCAGCAAAAAAAAAAAAAAAAAAACATAATGGTTGGACAACACCCTCACCACAAAGCGTTATTAATTCGTCAAACTGTTTTGACTGTTTTGTGAAAAGGATCCCTAAATTGTGAATCGAATCTGGCTTCTCTGAGTAAGAATGGTTAATAATTACTCATTCAGATAAAACTTAAAACAAACGTTTTGTTTAATATAAAATGTTTTATTAAAGAATAAATAAAAATATTATAACAGTCTAATAATAAGTAACAGTATTTCATTTTTAAATAGTATAAATAATATAACATATGTACAGTAAATCTATTTTTTATACAATTTTTCTTTTAATGTTAGATTTTCTTAATAATCTCTTCGAAGTAATGTCATCAGGTCGCCAATGTAGGTTTGTGCCATTTGTAGTGTTTCAAATTTGGAAAGTTTACGATCATTTCCTAGCGAAGGTACCACATCTCTCAGCTTATCAAAGGCATCGTTTAAGCTATTCATTCGACGACGTTCTCTAGCATTAGCAGCAAGACGACGTTTCTTTAAAATTTCTCCGCTACCAGGATTTGAGTTGCGATATAAATCTTTTTGTTTAAGACTTTTAGATTTGATTATAAGATCCTCTTGCAGATTTTGGTGCTCAATAGGCCAATGCTTTGGAGCCGATGGAGTATGGTAAGCTTCCAAGCCCTCGTACCGATAATCAGGGCTGACTTCGAAGAAAATATCCGACATGTTTGTATCGGACAAACTGTCATTATAATCGAAATGGTACATTTCCAAATCTATGCAGCGATGAGAAGGATTAACGTAATACTGTTCACTGTATCCGGACATCATTGCAATGAATTGATGTGTTCTCTGCAATGGATTGATATTGACTGACGATCTTTGTATATCCTTGAGCGTTTTTATATGATTCAGACAGATCTAGCTCCTTTATTTCTGACCTGCATTATTCTTTTTTTTTTTGTTATCGTCTTCTCTGCACTAAAGCAAAATGATGGGTATTCCTTTACCAGATATCATGGTAAATGACTTGCGGTCGAACCGTTTAATTTTGTTTTCTGTTTTCCTTATCTCGTTACCTTCGTTAGGCTCTTTGTATTGTTCGTTTTTGCAACTTTTATTTTGTTTGTGTTTTAAGAGTTTCGAGATAGTTGCGGTTTATGTATTTCGGAAAAACTTTCGCTTTCCTTGGATTGGAAGAAGTACCGTAACCTGGTGTGTATATTCCTTAGTTTCCTAATATATTCTTAATGCATGCCAAGAATTTACATAGGACTACATTGAGTATGCATCTTTAAACAAAATATCACCACTAAGAACTGTCTCTGGGCTAAATAACTTTGCTGCGCAATGAAATGATATATTATCCAGGACACGGTTTTCCTACCTTCATATATGGCAGTGCCAAACAAATTGCTCAAATTTCTGCAACATAAACAGTTAATTCATAAAGTGTACCATGTTTGATTAAAACGCAAGCGATAAAGTCAGTGGGATGTCAACTAAACACTTAAGAAATAGCTTGCCTTGGGTCCTCTATCTCCATCCATCCACTGCATCCAGTTGCGCACTCCAAGTTGGTTGAGGTCGGTTTCTACTTGTGCGCGCCACTTAAGGCGAGGTCTTCCTCTGCTGCGTCCAACGTCTGGCTGAGAATCGAAGTTTCCACGAGCCGGAGTATTGGTTTCCATTCGTTCTACATGTCCTAGCCATCTTAAACGTCCAATGCGGAGTTTTTTGACCAGAGGCATTTCGCTGTACAGCTCGTATAGTTCTTGGTTGAATCTTCGTCTCCATAGTCCGTCAACGCAAACGGGACCGAAGTTTTTTGAAGAATTTTAGTCTCAAGTCGACCAAGGATTTCTTCCTGAGCCGTAGAGCAGGACTGGGATGATCAGGGTCTTATATAGGATCTCCTTAGTAGTTCGAGTAAGGGCTTTACTACTGAATTGCCTCCCTTGCCCGAAGAAACAGGGTTTGGCAAGAGTATTTCTTCGTTTAATTTCTGATGAGATGTTGTTATCAGAGTTAATAGCGGAGCCGAGATAGAGAAAATCCCGTAATACCTTAAAGTTATATCTGTCAATGGTGAAGTTCTGTCCAGTTCGTCGATGTTGTGTGTCCTTTCGTGTTGACAGCATATACTTCGTCTCGCCCTCATTTACTGCTAAACACATTTTTGCCGCTTCCTTCTCTATACTAGCAAACGTGGCTATGATGTCAATATCGTTGGCGTATGCTAGTAGTTGTACCGATTTTTGGAAAATTGTACCTGTTGTTGGCTCGTGAGTTTTGCACAATCCTCTCTAGAATCAAGTTGAGGAAGTCCCATGACAGCGCATCGCCTTGCCTAAATCCTTTTTTAGTATCGAAAGTGTCGGTGAGGTCGTTTCCGACCCTGATGGAGCAGCGGGAATTCTCCATCGTCATCCTACACAAACGGACGAGTTTGTATACCAAAACTAAACATGGATCTATATAGTTCGTCTCTATAAATGCTGTCGTATGCGGCTTTGAAATCGATGAATAGGTGGTGGGTACCGATTTGGACATCATGGTTTTTTTTCCAGGATCTGTATTAAATTCCCTGCCGAACGTCGGACGTTTATGTTACTGGCTATGGTGACGAATTTTCAACCAAGAACCAATGAGGCTTACAGCGACGCGATATAACCTGTACAAAATATCTGCAACTATCAATACAACAGATCGCAAAGTCATCCATTCCTAGCCAAACGCCGGACTCAGCCTTAAGTGGGACACACAAATAGAAACGGACCTAAAAAAACATGAAGTGCAAACTAGAGGTAGTTAACTAGACACCAAGCAAATTGAAGAGGCATATTGCTTGCCCGTGATCAGCGATGTGTTTTGCGATGTTCTCTCGATGTGAGAACGAATCAGAATCCAATCGACACAATACATATTAAGTGGCAACAAATAGGACACACCCTTCGATCAGCTGACTGCTTCATATGATATGCGTTTAATAATCCAAAAATGGCAGTTGTCAACTGTAACTCTGAAATAGTAAGGGACTTTATAGGCTTCATTATCAATTTTGACAACAACATTTAACCTAGACAATCAATGCTTCTGAGGGCAATTGTGTAACTTTGCTTCGCTCGAATTTCTAAGGATATTCTGTATAGGACGCAGAACATGCTAGTTCTATATCTACGAGGACCTTATTTACGAGCCTATAGGAACCATAAACTGTAAATGGATGAAATAAATATAAAAATAAGACCTGATTCACTTACGGATCCCTCACAGAATTTTCTCCGTTATCTCAGCTGTGATTATTGTCAACAGGGGAGAACTTTTTCTGTCGTGATACACACGATATCGGAGAAATCGTTAGGTAGAACATTCCATTGTTTAAATACCTTTTTAAAGCCCTATTTCAAAATTTAATAGGTTTTGACCAAGAATGACGTTTTCCTTTAAAGTTATTCGTGAACTGTCAAAACAATAGGACCTCCAAAGTGTTAAAATTGTATCTATTAGGCAAATATCCAGCAAAGCTATTACTTGAAACGTTAATTGCAAATATTTAACACCCACCTGTTGTGAGGTGGGCTTCAAAATATGTACATGCAATTTACATGGTAATCACAGTAATCCTTTATTTGTTTCTTTGTTAGCTCAGGTGTGGAAGGTACGTACATACATACCTATCTGACATACAAAACGTTTACCGAAGCAAACAATAGTTACTAAGCATAGCAAACAACACAGATTACATAAAACTTCCATGAAATTTGCCAATTCGAATTCTGGATTTTACCACAGAGACCAACACTACAAAATTGCATGATCCTTTGTTGTACGTGCTACGACAATGGACTTTAGATTTCAATGGCAATTAAGCGCCAGTACATCGATCTACGTATAATAATACAATCTATTCTTCGTCATTTAATCCTGGCGAACAATTGTGTAATAACAAAAGATCACCTAATAATGATCCTGTCATGAACTTTTCACACAATACTCACAATGCCCACCGCCTCTAGTCTTTTGAAAAGTCACCTAAAAGTGTCAGAGTCCTGTTCACATAAGCGAGTGCTAGTGAACATCCAAAGAAATATTTAGATTTCCCTTTATTTCAAAGGATACCGTGAAGTACGTGTATTGTATTTATTTTGACAAGGATTATTTTTCACAATTTTTGTTTTCGCCCAGGTATACTCGTTGGGTGTTGTAACACACGTATATGCGGGGCTAATCCATAACCATGCGATGCGGTTTCCTTTAAGATTGAATTTTGACAGCATTGTGGGTGTAACACTGTTTAGAGAGCCTATAATTAACTTTTCCCATGTGTTGTGCGCAAAGAATTTTTCACGGAAATGTCTAAAAAGGTCAGTTTTTGCGAAAGAGATTGCGGTCGCGTGGCAATTGTTACTCTACTTCACAAGTGTTATCGATAGTGTGAAATGTGCTATCATTTGTATGTTTTAGTCATGGTTGTTGAGAAGGAAAACCTCTACTGATTGTAAGGCATTTTAGGAGTGAGTAATTACAACTTTTAACTTACCGAAATGGTAAAAGTACAAGATCTCTCAAGATTTGTTAAGCTTAGTTGCTAAACACAACCAAATCGAGGGTCGCGTAGAGTGTGTCAATCCGTAGCCCAGCTCTAGAGGATTTAGTTGCCATGGAGTGTGATTCAGCGACTGTAGCTCGTAGAAGATTCTGTAATGTTCGAGGTTTTTGGTAATTTAAATGAGAGAAAATTTGAAGAGACTGGTATAATACTGGAAAAACCAAGACTTGGAAGACCAAGATCATCAATGATCAGTAGGTCGTAAGAAAACCGGTATTCCATAAAACCCTATATAGGACGCCAACAACACATATAGCCGATAGAGGTATATTAATTTTGATACATGGATTGTAACATAGAAATCATTTAGCTAGATATATCTACGGAACCTATGACCGACTGCCGAAGTACGATGTTAAAATCGTGCTGGGAGATTTCAACGCAAAGGTAGGAAGAGAAGACATCTTTAGCAGTATTGCCGGAAAACATAGCATGGTAACGGACTTAGGCTAATTGACTTCGCTACGGAACGAAATGCCACCATAGCCAGCACACGATTTCCTCACCTCAATTTCCATTAGGAGACATGGCGATCTCCAGAACAACAATGAAAGGTCAACAAAATTGATCATATTGCGATAGACAAAAGGCATGCATCCAGTATTTTGGATGTCCGAGCATTCCGAGGAGCTAACATCGACTCGGACCACTACCTTGTTGAAGCCAAGGTACGAATGCGGATATCCACAACACCACAACAATCCAGAAATACTGCGAAAAAATTTAATATCGAAAGACTGCAATCGCAATAGACCGCCAAGACCTTTGCGCAACGCGTATCCCTAAACCTCTCGATTAACACCATACCAGTAGCATCGAATGTCGAAGAACAATGGGAACGATGCCAACAAGCCATTAGATCAGCCGCAACTGAAGTTTCTCGCGCCCACCAGCAAGAAACCCCTGGTTTGATGAGGAATGCCGACAGATGTTCGCAGCCAAGAACGAGGCCTACAAGGGAAGGGAAGAACACCGGCTTTTCATGAAGAAAAAATAGCAAGAATAGCGCGCGATCGAGAATATAGAGAGGTGCCACTCCAGGAACGATGTACGTAAGTTTTACCAAAGTGTAAAAGGTCAAAGCCAAGGATACAAGGGTCGAAAAGAATCCTGTCGAGATGAACAAGGAAATACCGTAGTTGAGACACAGTCGATGCTGAGGATATGGAATAACTACTTCTGCAGACTGTTGAACGGTGATGACTAAAAACATTCCGCTGTCAGGCAGAACGAACCATTCAATATTGGCAACAACAGCGAAAACTGCCAACCATCCGACCTGAGTGAATTGAGGATAGCAATATCGAAAATCAAGCTTAATAAGGGTGCCGGAAATGACAGCCGAGCTTTATAAAGCCGCCAACTAATAAGCCAAATCTGGTCGGAAGAAAGCATTCCTGAAGAATGGAACCTTAGCATCGTTTGCCCGAACCACAAAAAAAAGGAGACCCTCTACACTGCGCCAACTACAGAGGTATAAGTCTCCTCAACATCGCCTACAAGATCCTATCTGCCGTAATATGTGCCTGAAACCGTTTACCAACAACCTGATCGGCCCTTATCAGTTTGGTTTTAGGTCAGGAAAATCCACAACCGATCAAATTTTCACACTTCGGCAGATCCTGGAAAAACCCCTAGAAGTCCAAATCGATACCCACCACCTATTCATCGATTTCAAAGCCGCATACGACAGCATTTATAGAGACGAACTATAATGAGTAATGTCTAGTTTTGGTAAACCGCCCAAACTCGTCCGCTTGTGTAGGATGACGATGAGAATTCTCGCTTCTCCATCAGGGTCGGAAACAACCTCACTGACACATTCAATACCACAAAAAAATTTAGGCAAGGCGATGCGCTGTCATGTGATTTCTTCAATTTGAATTTGAGAGGATTGTGCAAGACTCACGAGCCAACAGGCATCATTTTCCAAAAATCGGTACAGCCGCCGACAATATTGACATCATTGACATCACGTATCCACGTCTGCTAGTATAGACAAGAAAGTGGCAAAAAATGGGATACACAACATCGACGAATTGGACAGAACGTCACCATTGACAGATATAGCTTGAGGTAGTACGGGACTTTGTCTATCTCGGCTCCGCTATTAACTTTGACAGCAACATCTCGTCAGAAATTAAACTAAGAAATACTCTTGCCAACCACTGTTTCTTCGGGCAAAGAAGGCAATTCAGTAGTAAAGCCCTCACTCGAACTACTAAGGAGATCCTATATAAGACCCTGATCATCCCAGTCCTGCTCTACGGCGCTGAAGCCTGGACCGTATCAAAAGCGGATGAAGAAATCCTTGGTCGATTTGAGAGGAAAATTCTTCGAAAAATCTTCCGTCCCGTTTGCGTTGACGGGCTATATAGGCGAAGATTCAACCAAGAACTATACGCGCTGTACAGCGACAACCACTGGTTAGCTGAATAAAAGCGTTAGTCCAAGTGGCTCTAACAAATCAAACAATTTACCGGCACCCTACACAGATTTATAGACAGACAGTAAGCGTCAACGATGCCTATATTTTAGCACTTTTAAGTAGAATCAGGGGATCTCGTGACAATATTTGGTCAACAACTCAACAATCTAACCTAATTGCTCCATTAAGAAAATTTATTACCGTTTACCTCGATTCTCGAACAGTGATTATTGCTTTATTTTCCTACCGGTAATTCTTGGTAATCTACTGGTATTTGATTTTAAATCTCTCAATCGATCTACCTACACAGTTTGACTTTGCGACGATCAGTATAGCTCTACCTGGCATGGGGTAAATCTCAATGAACATCCCATAAAATACAGTAACAGAATGTTGTCAATTATCGATGACATTTATGAGTTTCGTTTGGCTTATCTTTGGTAGCACTTCTTAAATGGACTTGTTTAAATAACAAGAGCGTGCTATCATTGTTCATTCTGAAAAATATTTATTGTTTTCTGTTTTGTACAACACACGAAAGGTCGTCGCGTCGCCTACCCTTATAAGTACCATATAGGTAGATGGTCAGTGTATGATCGCGGTATTTTCTAAGGATTATTTTTGTCAAGTATGGTCATGGAATCCGTTATGACCCAAACATTAGAAAAACTAAATTTGTGCATGTTAGTCCAAAAAACCTGATCACACGTTATATTGAAGTAGGTATTGAACTTGTATCACTTATTCACTTTTAGGTCACTATAAAAATCCGACTGGTAGCTGTAAAAATGTGTGCTAGTAACATTTAGATCACTAGATAAAGCCCTTAATCTCTTATACGTTCTGCGCTAAGTTCCACTTAAGGATCACTTCGAGATCTCATAAACCGGATATTTTTGCTGGACTTAAATTTGTGTTTCAATGATATTTTCATTTCATTCCGGCATTATTTAGAAAAAGAAATTGTTAAATTTACCATCCGCGTCAATGCCGATTTGGACAACATAAGCATTATATGTGCTCACCCTCCGACAGACGAAAAATATGTCATTGTGTAGGATAGCTTGTAAGAGCTTATGAAGAAAATCGTGCCTGAATTTTTCTGCAAAAATAAGAAAAATAGACGTCCTTAGCAGTTTTGACGACAAAAATGTACACTAAGACTGGCAAAGGACTTCGGACTTAGACACTATATCCAGCAAAATATTTTCTCACCTTAATATCCATATAGGGACTAGGGCTTTCAATGCTGATCCCTGAAAGTATAGCTAGAAATCGGTGACATGGAAACAGGCATTCATTTTTATTTACTATATAGATATGAGAAGACTACAATGCGCCGTTGAATTGTTTAATTCCTATCCAATCCTGGATGGGGACAAAAAATAAAATAGAAAATGGCATTGTCACTACATCTTGTTCAGACAGTTTATCTAAAACTATTATGGTTAGAAAAATACGAAGTTTTTCTATGGGTTAGGCTTTACAGATCGTTTGCATGATGATCTAAACACGAAATGTTCGTAGTATTATTCTTAAAATATTTTCATCGCACGTTTTTATTGAATTTTTCTAAAATTATATTGAAAACAATTTTTTTTACAGAAAACTCCCACAAAAAATGGGTGTGGCAAAAATTTGTATATTAATAATACGTATCTTTTGAAAATGTGTTAATATCTTGGTCAAACAATTTTTCAAAATTCTTTACGGTTTGACTTAAAGCTATATTTTTCTAAAAAGTGGACGCTGTGCAGTATGTTAACGTATGTTTACACTTGTGCTGTAGGCATGGACAAGGAGCCTATCTACCAAATTTCATTATCCTATATCAGAATTAAAGGTTTAAAAATCGGTGTTGTACAGACCATTGTCATACAGACATAACTCTTTTGACTCAGCTAGCGATTCTGAGTCCATCTACCTTAAAATGTATCTAGCTAAATTATTTCTCTATGTTACAAACTATGTATCGAAACTTATATTAGGGGCATATTAGTGGAATCGGGTATTATGAATCAAACGAAGTAGAAATAAGTTGCAGATGCATACACAAAAATAAATGAAGTAGATCTGCCTAATATGAAGTACCTACATTGTCAGCCCTGCAAATCGTTCTCTAGGTCTAAAAACGTTCAATGAAAAACAGACAAGAGGCACGCAAACGGTATTTTGGATCTCCGAACATTCTAAGGCCGTTTGTCAATTGCGTCAAAATGGGGGTTAAACTTTATCTACTGGCTAAATTTTGACATTTCTGCTTTCCATTTCTGTCACCCCTCAGTAGGTATTTCAAATTTCAAAAATTAACCACTGGATACATTTTAGCGAGCTGTTGAGCAGATTAAAATTTTGAAGTCTCTAGTCACCACACTAATTTCAAAATGTATATGGCTTAAATTTTAACGCAACTGACACACGGCCTAAGGGACTAACATTGACTTAAGCACTATCTTGTTGCAACCGAAGTAAGAATGTGAAATACTGTCACAAAATGTAATGTTTAATGAGAATAGCAATATCTAAATATAAAGCTCAACAAGGCTGCTGGAAATTACGGCCGATTGCCGGTGATTGTGATTAGGTTAGTTACACATTAATAAAATTTGGTCAGACTATACGTTTTCCCGATCAACCAAAAAAAGAGTATCTGATCGCCTCAAACTCAAATTTGCATCAAATATTCAAAAATTTTATTGAAATCGATAAACAGGCCTTCGCCATTTACGTTTTAAAGACAACTTCATGTAAATGTTGTCCGCGGCTCCGTTTCAAATGGTCCATTTGGATTGGCCAATTTTGCGTCACTTTTTCGAGCATTTCGGCCTGTATTGCACGAATAACGCGTATTATGTTATCCTGTGAGGCTTCAATCGTGTTTGGCTGGTCCACATAGACTAACGACTTTACATAACTCCACAGAAATAATCAAGAGGCGTTAAATGGCATGACCATGGCGGCCGACTAACAGGGTCATTTCGAGAGATAAGCTGCTCACCAAATTCATCCATCAACATTTCCATTGTTTCACGAGCTGTGTGGCATGTGGCACCGCCTTGATGAAACCACATGTCAACCAATTTTAACCCAGCCAACTGGTGCAAAAGTAAGTCGCGTATCATCATATCGTTCGTCGTTGACGGTAACTATTCTTCCACTGTCGTCTTTGAAGAAAAATGGACCAATGACGCCACCAGACCATAAACTACACCAAACTGTCTTTTTTTCCGGATGCGTCGGTAGTTGTTGTATGGCATGTGGCTGTTCATGACTCCAGATGCGACAGTTTTGCTTATTTATATATCCGTTGAGCCAGAAATGAGCCTGATCGCTAAACACCATTTTTCGATAAAATAGCGGATTTTCATGGAGCTGTTCTAAGGCCCATTCACCAAAAATTAGACGTTATGGTAGGTCATTCGGCTTCAATTCTTGCACAAGTTGACTTTTATAGGCTTTCAAACCCAAACATGAACAATTGATGAGAACGGCGACGAATTGACATTTCACGATGTTCATTAACATTGGACTGTACGCATGCGAGTCGATGGTTTAATGTCCAACAAAGTAAATTTGGTGTAAAATTTGGTGATAGCAGCACGAACTGTTTATTCAACAGGTCGATTATGACGAACATAATATGGTCGTAATAAACGGTGCACATTTTTCACAGAGCACGAATTTTGATAATAAATTTCAATAAATTGCAATCGTTGCTTGTTTGTAAGTCTTTCCATGCTTAAATGGCAGAGTATACTGAAAACTTTTCACTTTGACAGATGACGTTTGGAAGTCATTACTAAGCAGTGCTGCCAAAACTTAACTCTTATAAAATCAACCGTTATAACTGCAAAACAAGATTTAAGCAAGGCGACGCACTATCAGTTGACTTATTTAACATTATTCCTCAGAAGATTATGCAAAACTCAAGACCTACAGACCTACCTATGGACTATGTTCCATTAATGTGTTATGTTCAACTACTTGTATATAAATATCATTGGTCAAACTTTTTTAGGACAGAAAAAACGTCTAACGAAGGCGTAACAGTAAATGACGGCAAGATCAAGTACAAGGCACATTTATGTTCCAGGTCAATTTTCCAAAATACAAAATTATAATTTTGTTTGAATTGATTGATAAGATGGTCTTTCACATTATGTATGGAATATAATGTCGGTCAAGTGGATACCCCCGGCGGTGCTGCAAACGCAGGATCTTTTAAGCAGATGTAGCATAACGATTTCGCAGACTTCTGGTGTAATTTCAGCAATTTCGTTTCCAATGTTGTCTTTAAGCATCGAAGTTGTGGTTTGTTTGTCAATGTACACCATTTTCTTCTAGTGGGGGACAATCGATATCTCCACTTTTTGACATTATTCGGAAACATGTAATGTGACGCCGTTTTGTTGTAACTAGTTATATTTTCTGATCCAATTCGGGCACATGAAAATTTTCCAACATGTCCCGAACTCCAGAATTGATATTATTGATGATAATTTTTATTTTTCTACCGAAATATTCTGCCCTAGCGACTAATCCGACGTAGGCCCGCCCGAGCGTTGCCAAGTCAGTGCTTTCAGTGCCCACAATTTATTTTTAGTGCCGAAAAAGTATATTTGGGCGTTTTTTTAGTGATTTTTTAACGCTGCCGCTGCACACCAAAATGTTTCCTCTTTCTTTGAATGTAGCCATCCTTTCCTTTTATACCACTTCATTTCTATTCAAATTTAATGCGTTCTCACTCTCTCTGATAAATATTTGTATGAATAAATTAAAGCAAATAATATCTTTGTCGCTTTTATATGATTGCTTGTTGATTTATTATTGTATTCTGCTTTCTGCTTACATATTTCTATTATACCAGTGGAGTGTGGAGTTTCTCTGATGTCCCTATCATTGAAGTAATGTATTCACAGTCTGTATAAATAAAATTAGTTTTGATATGCTTTATTCAATAATTGCAATTCGTTTCTTAAATCGGCACCTTAAAGGCATATACGTACTAAAGCTGCATTTCAAAAATAAAATTAAACATATGTAGGTACCTATTATTTTTTTTAGTTTAAATGAAGAAGATACTTATTGATTTTTATTTATTTTATGAATGATTATGAATAAACGTTTGTTGTTGTTTTTTTTACTTTTTTTATCTACATTTAAGCTGTTTTAAAAAAATGATAGTTTTGGTGCCCAAGATGTCAAAATTAACGCGGATAATTTAAAAACGGTGCTCAAACGAGAGAATGACTTGGAAACTCTTCGTAGCGGACAATTTTCGGCAACACAAACCTTGTCGGAGGTTCAAATTCCATTCGAGGTATGTGTCATAGGAGAAAAATCACTTCACTACAATTCGTAAATAAATTTCGCAAAGAACTTGAGTCGGAGGATATCGAAAAAAGAATTGCAACAAAAATTGCACGAAAAATGCACCTGAATGCATTTCAACGCAATTCGCCTGCATGCGTTACAAAATGTCGTTGATACATTCCGAACAGCTTTTCAGAAGAATACCTCGAAGCTAAAATCCTCCGAATCGTATCGGGTTTTTCAACAGGGACGCTACAAAAGTTGAGCGGCAGGGACAGCAAACGACGCCATATTTCTTGCCGCTCTTTTGACATTTCTCTTCAGTAAGGTTTGCCATTTCATGATGGAAAGATATACGATCCAACAACGAGTCGAAATTATTAAAATTTACAACCGTAATTCGGAGTCAGTGGCCTCAACGTTAAGAGCGCCACGTCCAATTTATGGTCGTCATAATCGTCCTAGCAGATCAACAATTGAATTGAGATATTAAATTGCCACAAGAACTGAAGACGCTTGACCACCAGAAGCGTCGTATGTTCGTGAATTGGGCTGAGCAACAATTTGAAAATGATTTGGATTATCATCGAAAAATCATCTTCAGCGTACTTCATGAGTCATCATTGCATCCCGAAAAAAATTACGGTTTGGTGTGGCTTATGGGCCGACGGCGTCATTGGGCCGTACTTCTTCCGTGATGATCAAGACCGGCACGTTACTGTGAATGGAAGTCGCTACCGTTCAATGATAACCGAATATTTTTGTCTCCAATTGGATGATATGGACTTGGAGGACATGTGGTTCCAACAGGACGGCGCCACAAGCTACACAGCGAATGCCACAATCAATTTATTGGAAATCAAGTTTGGAGAACGTGTTTTCTCACGAAATGGTCCATTCGCTTGGCCGCCTCGGCCGTGCGATTTGACGCCGTTAGACTATTTCCTGTGGGGCTACGTCAAGTCTATGGTCTACTCTATACCAACAAGCCAGCGACGATTGATGAACTTCGTACGAATATCAAAAGTGAAATTGCAGTAGAATCGGCCGATTTATGCTTGAAAACCGTCTAAAATTGGGTTCAGCGTCTGGACTTCTGCAAGTGTTTTGTTTTATTTAGGACTGATTATTTTGAAATGTACTTCCTCACTCATATCTAAGTATTATTTTTGGTCAAAAATGTCGCCATGTCGTCTCTAGCGTGCGTAAAACTAGAGCACTCTTTATGACTTTCAAATATCATCGGCTCTGCATTTACTCTGACAATAATATCTTGCCAGAAATTAAATTGTTAGTTACTTTATCCAACCGCTGTTTCTTCGGGCTTAGAAGATCTGGCAAAATAACTGGACCAACATTTTTCACAATTCACTCCCTCCGCCCACACAATTTAAGATAAAAATCAGTTAGGTTTGATTTTAAATTTTGAGTTGCTATGACTTTCAAATTAAACAATAATTATAGCTACCTATTGTGTCCGCTTCATGCGTGTATGCCACAGCTGACATATTGCATCAAAACATGCAATTTTTACATTGAAGTAATGTATTATACGCATGCCAGCCTACCTAATTATTACTCTTATTACCAGGACATCAACTTTGCATATTCATGCATCCATTTATGCACCTTCGCCATAACAACAAGCCATTGTTTGTTTACAAAGAGTACTTACCGCATAAACCAAGAATATCTTTACTTATGGTTTTATTGTTCTCGGTGGCACCTAATTATAATTTTATTACAATTCAACAAGGTACCCAACATCGTAATACCAATGAAGATTGAGGATTGAGTTTCTTGGAGCCTACTCCATCAGTTGCATGTGGAGTTGAAGTATTGTTGGTACATATTTGCTTTCCACTTTCATTCTAACCGCAACACAGTGTGACACAGCATTGTGGTTTGTATTTGTACATCTTCGTGTATATAATATGTAAATATTAAAACAGGGTGGTGCTGCATCATGGAAGTAACTTTTTTAAATTAATTCTTTTATCGGGAGATTTTATTTATTCACGATATCTAATTTGTTACTTCATATAAGCGACAACTATTTCCTTGTTAAAATGGTAGAGGGCGGCTAAGTTTAAATTTCCCCAACCAGCACATAAAGTTTAAATCCAGCATTAAATTCTAGGGACACGCATCTAAGCATATAAATCCAATGGCTGAGTCATTTAGAAGAACACCTGAATCGTCGCAAGCTGTCATGGTATTTTTGTTCAGTATTATTTGACATAACATCATGGAATGACTTAGCCCGACACAGCCCCTTAGCTGCAGTTAAGAGTGTGTGCGACAACCATGTTTAATATATTATGAGTCGTTCTCAACAGCTTGATTTGTCGTTTGCTACAACTTGCAGTATTCTACGTAAGGATCTTGATTTAAAAGCATACAAAATTCAAGTCCTTCAATAATTCCGAACCGTCAACGAATTATTCTGTGGCTTTTAAAATTATGTTTAGAGATAAATTCCCAATATTCCAATAAGGAAACTTGCTGCCATAACATCCAGCCAAAACGCTGGCGAAATCACCAGTCCATATTTTTAAAAATGCTTGCCCGGTAATTTCGGTCATTATCCCACTATTATAACAGACGGGTTTCTGGTTGAAGTTTAAGCCCGCGATGACAACGACATTGTACCTCATTGAAAGATGGACTGGTGAATTTCCACTAGACTTTTTTCTTAGAGTCTAATATGTCTTTTCAGTGGCACCTATATCATTGAAAAGCCTCATGGGAAACTTTATTTGGTGTTTTTTTTTTATAAAATCAATCCTTGGCGAGTTGGTGTCAAAACGAAGCGTGGCACCTATATCATTGAAAAGCCTCATGGGAAACTTTATTTGGTGTTTTTTTTTTATAAATTCAATCCTTGGCGAGTTGGTGTCAAAACGAAGCTTATATATTTCAAAACAAACCTTTTCAAAAATATTTAAATTTTTTATTAAAGTTTCCGCAGAAAGTCACTTTTTGTTTTTCAATGATGCAGTTTTATTTTTCTGTAGCAATGTTAATACGGACCATGCTTCAGTGCGGTATAGCAGGACTAGGATGATCAGAGTCCGATGACAGGATCTTGGAAGTCAGGGGTTTATTACTAAACTGCTCGAAGATTCAGAGATAGTACCGGAGCCGAGGTAGAAAAAGTCCCGTACTGCCTGAATGTTATGTGTCCTTTCGAGTTGACAGAATATATTTGGTCTTATCCTGATTTATAGCTAAACCCATTTTGACGCTTTCTTCTCTATACTAGCAAATGTGGCTTGACATCACGTTGAGTCCGACCAATACTGTTCGGTCGATGTCATTATCGTCGTATGCTAAGTTGCACCGATTAATGGAAGACTGTGCCTCTGATGTTTCCGACCCTAATGAAGTAGCGAGAACTCTCCATCATTATCCTACACAGAAAGATGAGTTTGGGCGATATACCAAAACTAGACATGACTCTATATAGTTCATCTTAATAAATCTGTTTAATCCGTCTTCATAAACGCAGTCGTATGTGTCTTTAAAATCGATGAATAGTTGGTGGGTATCGATTTGAACTTCTTGTTTTTTTTTTCGACGATCTGCCAAAGTGTGAAGATTTGATCAGTTGTGGACTTTCTTGACCTAAAACAACGTTGATATAGTCCGATCAGGGGCTCTATTACATAAAATGAAACGCGCCGCAAGTAAACGATATGAAAAAAACGAAAGCTATATGACTGCCAAATCGCAGTCGTAATAATATACGTGTATCGTAAACCTAGCCTGATACACGTTTTATGTAATCGAATTTCAATGAGAACAAAGTGATTTCAACGATATTCGTTTTATAAAACATGAACCAAGGTTGTTAGATAGGCAGATAGGATGTTGTAGGCAATGTTGAGGAGAGTTATGCCACTGTTTTGTGGATCTGGCAAACGATGCTGATGTCCCATTCTTCAAGCATACTTTCATTCGACCAAATTTTGCTAATTAGTTGCTAGGTATTCAGCAGTCACCACGAGAAGGCTGTGCGTCGGAATTGGATAGGCATTAGCTAGGTGAAAACTCAAGGTTCCATATGCAGATAGGCATTGGTATTTTTTTTTTTTTTTAAACATAACCTACCTCTAAATGACATGCATTTGTAACTTACATGTCAAAAATGTAGATAAACTTCATATCATGTCACTGTTGATAATCTGCAAACAGTATTAACGCAAAGTGTATAAATTTAGAAAATATTCAGACAGTTAAATGTCATTATTGCTATTAATAATTAACAGTAAATTCACCATATTAATGCACAATTAATTCCATCGAGAGAGTGCCTACCTAATCTTGATATCTACTTTATTGTGGTCATCCACTGTATGTATGTATACTTATTCATTAGATGACCCCTATTGAGACAATGACCTCCAAAGAATAAGATTGACCACATGGTTGGTTGTGTTTGTTTTGTCTTAAGTAGGTATCTTTAAAAACAGCTTGTCTTGACAACAGCAAATTGCATGTTAACACTGTGGCTTAGAGCAAAAAGTGAAAAAGGTAGGAAATCCTCTAGGATGTTGGCTTCCTGTGTAATTTTTCACAATTAGCCAAACATTATCCGTAACGTAATATACTTTTTTCGTATCTTTTTTTTTTGAAACAACAATAACAATGCCTTCCCTTGCATTTTTCATCTGAGAAATACTTGGGATCTATAAATCAATTACCTTTTCCGGAGATGTTTAGATCCGTTACAGGGTTGTTTTGTTTTTACAGAATAACGCCTACCTGTTACGCCTCGTTTTTTTTCGGGTTTTGGATTAATGTGGATTACTTCCACCTATGATTAAAATATTTTTAGTGTCGACGATATCAAACATGGAACACAAAAACTCAGAGTAATCAAAATAGTGTTTTGACACGTATATTATTCATTTGTAACAGGGACATGCATTTTAAAATAAACGGATCAACAAGACGTGTGCGCCAAGGTATTTTTTTATGGCTCGCTGCTACACATATTTGTGCACAAGAACATGTGAGTAGATGAAATGCATTTGTTGGAAGCCATTGAGTTTGACGTCCCGCTTGATTTTGAGATTTTTTCAAATTCATATGTTTTGGGTTACCCTGGGGTCTGCAATCTGTAGTCTGCTATTGATACTGGAGTCAATTTAAAAAAAAAACCTTCGGTTAGCTCAAAAATTAACGGAACTTACAATATAAGGCGATTATATCTAAAACGTCTTGAAAGTTGTTGATAAAAATATATATGTACCTACTTTTAAATATGACTGAATTCTCAAGAACGCGTTAATTTAAATGAAATTTAGCATGTACAAAGAAAGATATACAGGGTGGTTGATTAAAACCGCTACCAAAAAAAATTAATAACTTTTTTTCTATATAATGAATCTGGTTATTTTTTTTTATTTTGCAGATTGATTTTTAGATTTAACAAAAATGGATAACAGGGACACTGAAGCAAGAATTGGGATTGTCCGCCGCTATCATGCACTGGACCCCGTAATCGCTGCCATACAAAACAATCCAAGAGTTTCGACAAGAAGCTTATCTGCTCAAATGGGTATTAGCAGACAGTCATTGCTGTCTATTATCTACAATGATTTGGACTTATTCTCATATAAAATTCAAATGGCCAACAAACTGAACGCAGCAGACTTGCCGATTCGCTTGGAATTTTTTTTTTTTTTAAATTCATTTTTATTTTATTTTTCTTAAAACTAACTTAAATGCTAGACAAAAATTCATGAAAAAACTAGCCTACTTATCAACTACTTAACTAACTAACTTGCTCTATGCGGGCGCCCTAAATTACTCTATAACTTAATTCTAATGCCTTTCGGCCTATTATCTAAGATATAAATATTAAAGTAACAAAATTTTTACCAAGAAAACTTTGAAAAACTTGGTTCCTTGTCTTTTTTTAAATTTTATTTAAACTTACATGATAATTAAAACTACTTATCGACTAACTTAAACTACTTAAACTACTAAAAATTAATTAAAACTACCTAAAAATAACTTAAAAACTAGAGCAGCCACAGCAAGCGTTTTTTATATTTATATATATATATGTATATATATTTTTTTTGTGCCACCACGACTGCTTTGCACCTAAACCTAAGACTAAAACTATGTAAGTCGGCCATAAATAACAATCTTAATTCAACTATCTTTAATACGTATTCAACCACCACAACAGGTTCTCCTGTTGTGACCTACTCCGACGGTCCCAATCGGACACACTCCTGCTGAACCGCAGCCGCTCTCCTCCGCAGTTCGTCGGAAGACGTGGTAGATTAGCGGAACCGCCGACTATCCAAATATAGGAAAGCTTCGGGCGGAATAAAGCCGCTTAAACGCGCACTCTCAAAATATTCATCATTGTGATAGAAGGCCCCAAAGATGAGACTATTGTTCGAAGACATCGCTCTTGCAGCGTGAAACCGAATGAGTTTCACCAGAAAATTGTCTATTCTGTTTATGTTGGTCCCGTTGTATAGGACCTGGTTGGAATAGTATTTTGTGTAGTCAGATACTGGTGTTCTGTGAAGTGCAAGGCAGCTCCTCAGACACTGCCTCTCAAACACCCGTATCTTTCCATTTGAGATGGGGCAACGTTGAACCACACCGGGCACCCATAGGCAATCATCGGCCTAATGAGGGCCATGTAGCAAATCACCTTCACCCTGCAGTCAAGGGCAAATGCTCCCCTAGCTCTAGCCAGAGCAGCATCTACATGTCTTCCGAAATATAGATACTGATCTAACCAGATGCCAAGGTACTTTACTACACTTTTACTCGCCAGTGGCTAACCGTTTGGTGCAACGATCACCAGCTTTCGCCAGTTCTTTCTCGTATCCCTAGAGGCCCTAGACAACGGTGTCCTAAGCAGGATAGTTTCTGATTTCTGAAAGTTGATTTTCAACTTCCAGTCATCACAATATCTCTGGATCTTGTCGAAGTCCCGCTGCAAAAGAGTTCGAATGACTTCGACAGTAGAGGCTGTTCTGTACGCGATAAGATCGTCCGCATACGCAATTGCCTGAGTAAGACTACCTATTATATCACTGGTGTAAATCGGCGAGTTTACCGCTCCCTGTTGCATGCCATTCTTAATGAAAAATTCTGTGGTAGAAGTTACATTGCCACTTTTGACAACAAACGTTCTACCAGTCAGCATGTCATGAAGCATATATAGCAGTGGTTTACTTATGCCAAGTCTGGTCAGCTTTAGATAGAGGCCCTCTAACCATACGGTGTCAAAAGCCTTCTCTAAATCAACCAGACATGCACCCGTGCACTGTTTTTTGGCTTTGTTCCATTCTTTATCAGAGACGAGTTTGGAGGCGGCATGAATACAGTCATGTCCAGCCTTGAAACCAAACTAGTTCTCTGGTATAATATTATTGTCCTCAGACCACTTGAACAGTGCTCGATTGAGAATCTTTTCGAAAACCTTGCTGATACTCGGAAGGAGACTTATCGACCGGAAATTCGCCGGATTGAGGTTGTCCTTTCCCTTTTTCGGGAGAGGATGAACCACCGCCGTCTTCCAACGTACTGGATAATATGCATAATTCAGCGCGTTGTTGCAGCTTCAGGTGGTAAGTGTCCCAGTACAATGTTGGATATACCATCGATTCCCGCTGACTTCTTTTTCTTTATGGAATCGAAGATGATCTGGAGTTCCACCTTCGAGATTAACAGGGGACTAGACCCACTTCGTTCGGCGACTATGGCGTTTGCCAAGTTTTCGTCATCAAACCGGGTGAAATTACGGTTCTCAGATCGCCATTGCGTTATGTCGTTTCGGAGATAGAAATGATGGAGCAAGGCATTGTTTTCCAGGACGCGGTTCGGGCGAATGCTATCATTCACCTTATACACTTCCTGAAAGACAGCCCCCACTGCCTCCACTTTCTCCTGAGGATCTTCAATAACATAGAAATCGTCGTCGAAGACGGCTTCCCCCGGATCAATTCGCTTGGAATCTTGCCAGTCAAATGGTGGAAGAGGACGGAAACATGTTGAACTGTCTTTTTATGTCTGACAAGGCCGATTAGTCGATTGCAACATAAACAAACAAAATTGTCGAAAATGGAGTGCTTCCAACCCACAGGTACTCCATGAGACGGAATTGCATCCAATTCATGTTACAGTGTGGTGTGCAGTTCCATCACGCTGCATTGTCGGGCCCTACTTCGTCGAAGAAAACGTACACACCGTTACGGTTACTAGAGACTGTTACTTGAGCATGTTGAGAGAGTTTTCTAAGATGGTGCAACTCCTCACATAGACCGGCCTGTTATAGGTATGACACATTTGGAACGAAAATTTCCCAATAAGCTGATATCTAGAAAATTGAATGAGTTTTAACAAGAAGAAAAGAAAAATGAATTATATACACGGAAAAAAAAAGTTATTTAAGTTTGTTAATGTAGCGATATTCATCGGCCACCCTGTACCACTATTTTTCAAAAATAGTTAAATAATACATATGCTGAAAGCTTTTTTTATTTTGGTTTTCTCGAAAAAAGCTTTCGCTATTTTTAAAACGATTAAACGATTGACTAAAAACTAGATAATTATAAAGGTAATAAGTATTGCCTACACAGCGAAAGTGGATTTCTTCTAACTACATAGGGAACTAAGCATTCCATATAATTTCGACTGTTCGGTATGTGAATGATAGAAGTGTTTAACATGGATATGTGCTGCCCTGCGACTCACTGGTTCCAGGAGCTATATATATCAAAGCCAAAGTGTGACCTAAGAAATCGATAGTGGTTAAAAGGACAACCCGACAATTTCTATGAATAGATAGATAGTATTCCGTTTTCCCACTAGCATAGCAATATCATCATTGTGCGTAATTTTATTGGAAACTTAACACTAGTTGACTTGGTCATTACACGAACAATGCAAAATATATCCATCCTATGGAAATCGCCATATGAAATCCAGGTACTTAGATTAGAAAGATTTCACAAAGTAGCTTTGACTGGCGTTGAGCTTCAATTATAAAGGGTGGTTAAATTATAAGGGCCGATGTTGATTTTGAAGAAAACACAAATTATTTAGGAAATTATTGTCATTTCTTTTTTTATGATAATATTGGTATGGTTCAATTATGTATGGAAGAAAATATCGGCCATTTGGACGATTAAATTGACCGAAAAAAGAAGTGCACAAAGTGCACGATATGCATTTTGATTTGAACGCCCATTTTCATAATAAGCCTGAATTACTTTACCGCGTTGGTCGATTGTGTATCTTACCATGATTCAAATTGAATTAGTCTAAAATTGAGAAATATCAAATTAAATCCGAAAAAAAATTGACGTTTAGGTGTGGTTCACATTCAACATCGGCCCTTAAAATTTAACCATCCGTTACAATGCAAAAATTATTTTCCCCATTTTTGAAGCTGAAGTTTATTACATTTTGAACTAGGGTTAAAGAAGAAAGAGGGTTATACAACTGATTTGTTTGTGAATAGGTGTTTATAGGCGTTGAAGTGTCTTTTATTTTAGACCCACGAGTATGGGAGACATTTTTGCCGTTCTAGACTAGTGCATACGGGATATTCTCTTTTTATACCCTATGTAACATAGGGAAATAATTTCGCTAGATATATTTCAAAGTTGATCTAGCCATGTCTGTCTGTGTGTCACCTATTTTTGGGCCTTAAATTTTGCTAGAGTTTTGGCATTTGGTATAAAGACTCTCTATCTGACGAAGCAGAACAAGTGTAAAAATATTTGTGTAATCCCCCTACTCCCACGCCCATTTTAAAGACAAAAGTTGTTTTTTTTTGCCAAAATGTTCAGGGATTTTGAAAAAAATTGTGACAATCGTAATATCTGTATTCCGTCTATACACAGTTTTTTGCAACTCCCACTTTTTGGGGGCGTTTTCATTAAAAAAAATTTTTTTTGTCAAATTTAATAATATTCGAAAAAAAAAACTTTTGATGCAAAATCATTGGTTATGATCATACCATCCCTTCTCCGTAGCAAATTCTGCTCATTATATCCTTTTTAGCAACTGTCCTCCACAACTAAGATGGATGCAACTAAGATGGATGCATTTGAAGTGGTGGGCAATTTTGATGAGTTGGCGTTATAGAGATTTTCGTCTTCATCAAGAAGTAATTTCTCCAATTATAAGAAGCTTCCTCATCCTATGTTTGATTTTAGAATAGAGGTTTATAGGGGTTGGAGTGTCCATAACGCTCCAGTAGCACTTTGAAATGATGTTTGCAGATATTTATTGACTCTTCTCTCAAATTGCTTTAGATTTTCTATTGGTGCAAATACGTCTTGTGCAAGTTCGTTTCATTGTTTATTAGGGAAAAGAATTTCGCCACTGCGTTTGTTCGTGTATAGATAGATATGCAGTGTGTCTGTGAGCTGAAACTGAATGTCTTGTAGGTAGTTGAAATGCAACGAGTCTAGGGATAATTTTTCAAAGCATCTCCCAACATGTGCCGTTTTATAATATTTAATAAAGACAAATCTCGAGTCGAGTCTTCACTGTGTCAAAGGTTGTAGATTTGAAGTAAGGGAATAATCGTCTATGGAGCTACAAACACGAGAACAACAATACATGATTCGAGAATACAATCAGGCTTTATTGCAGTATCTACCAGAAGCATTCATTTACATCAAACCTTTAGGGTTAGTGCAAGAAAGCTCCCAAATAGTACAACCTCTAAGGAGGTCCTCCGATTTAGAACCGGCGAATGTTTCTATCTCAGTAATCATAAAATTTGTAATTCGTTGCTTTTCAAGATGTTTGCTGACTGATAGTTCCGTTTGGATTTATGTTCAATTAGTTAGATTAAGTTCTTATAAAAGAAATGTTTACAATACCAACGTTTTAAGTTCAAGTTTAAGTACTTACTTAGTGATAAGTTTGGAGAATCGTCTTATGCTAAGTAATATGAATATTTGTTAATGATAAGTACGATTTAAAATTTTTTATTAAGTATGTAAGTTGACGTGAGATGTCCCAAAGTGGTCCTGTTATTATTCGAAGTCGACCCGGTAAATAATTTTAAAACCACACCCAAATTGAAATACATGTACAACTATACCAAAGTGAATTCGTCCAAACATACATTTAAATAAAAACAAAATTGTCTTCACAAACAAAAAGTTTTTTTTATTTCCATTTTCTTTCTAACGGTTTTTTTTAAAGATTTTTTTTACCCCTTATAGCAACCTAAGCAAATATCTTCTCTTCCCTTCTCTTCTTGGTTACTACCGTACCAGGCTTGTGTTGTGCATCTGGATGATTCATCAACTCTGGTGGACAGACAGACACAGGACTTGCCATCACGCATTGTTTCAAATCATAGAACAACTGACTGTCGTCTTTTGTAACAAAACTGATGGCCATACCATTCTTGCCGGCACGACCCGTACGACCGATACGATGAGTGTAATCCTCAATTGACTTGGCCATATCATAGTTAATAACCAACGAGACATCCTTAATATCGATACCACGACCAGCGACATCTGTTGCCACCAACATATCCTTGGCACCGCTTTTGAGCGCAGCCAAAGCGTACTCTCTTTGTTCCTGACCTTTACCGCCGTGCAAGGTACATGAATTGTAGCCAAGTTTTTCAAGACCCTTCGCCAGGACGTCGGCACCTTTCTTTTGATTGACGAAAATAATGACAGGTGGTTCTGTGCCCCGTGAAAGAATTTCCATGAGTTTCTTTCGTTTGTCGTTCTCGCCCATCATATACACGATTTGCTCTGTACGCTCTGTTGGCTTGCCAATTGATCCAATGTATACCGTTGCAGGTCTTCGTAGATACGATCTAGCTAAACGTTCAACAGCCGCAGGCATAGTCGCCGTAAACATCACAGTTTGACGGTATTTCTTCTTTGAGTAGAAGTTCTCCATCAACTTACTCGCGTCCTCTGCTTCTTCGGAGTCTGGCTTAAGATTTGTAACAGGCATGTATTCGAGAATCTTCTGCACATCCGGTTCGAAACCCATGTCTATCATTCTGTCGGCTTCGTCGAGTACAATGTACGTACACTGGTTTAATACAAGATAGCGATTCTCGAGCACATCGATGAGACGACCCGGCGTAGCAATAACGATTTCACATCCCAAACGCAAACGAAAACCTTGCTCTTCTCTCGAAAGACCACCGACGACTACAACTGTACGAATTCCTAAGGGCTGACCGAACTTGATGGTCTCCTCTTCGATTTGCTGCGCCAATTCACGTGTTGGAGCCATGATGATGGCATACGGACCTTGGTCGACATCCTCCAGGCGTTCGATTTTGGGAAGTGATTGGATCCACGACAACAGGGGAATCAGGAAAGCCAATGTCTTACCTGAACCTGTCTCAGCAACGCCAATGATGTCACGATTCTGCAAACCGATCGGGATCGCCTGTCGCTGAATTGGGGTTGGTTCTTTGTAGCCAACAGTATCAATGATTTCGATGATTTCTTTGGGAAATCCTGATTCCTTCCAATTACGAATTGGATTGGGTATCTTTCCGCCTTTAATGGTAATGTTGTAGTCCTCACGAAAGATACGCCAATCCCGCTCGGTCATCTCGTCGTGGTCCTTCTCCGACCAATGGCGATCGTCCCACTTTTGTTTGTCTTCCTTTCTTTTGACTTTTTTCAAACGAACTTTCTCCTGTTCCTTTTCAGCTTCGGTACGTCGCTTCTCTAATAGGTCACCATAGAATTTACTTTGTGTTCGCTTCTGTTCTTTGATGTCAATGCCTGTAAATCAAAAATTGTAGAAACACTGAGTAGAGGAAACCGAACAAAATATGTTTTGAAACGAATATTTAAAAATCAACTCACCTGCTACATTGCCTCTTCCAAAGAACTGCACATGATGCCTCTCCTTGTACAGATTATTATAATCAATTGATGTATCCTCTCCAGCGTCCCAATCGAATACAAACTTTCGATCATTTAACCTTCGAACTCGCCTTTTCTTCTTGATGATTCCCAAATAACGCTCACGAATAGCCTCCAATTCTTTTTCTTTGTCTTTCTGGCTTAGATCGTCAACTCGCTTAATTTCCTTATCTCTGTCGTCCTTGTGTCGCTCACGATCTCGTTCTCTACCTCGATCATAGTCACGATCACGATTGTCACGCCCTTCTCGCATATCTCGCCGGTCTTCCCATTCTCTTTCCTTTTCCTTATCTGGCTTAAGCATTGTACCCATTTCAGTAGGTGGGACAAATCGATTGGCACGCATTGCAGCTACCTCTTCTTGCCGTCGCTTTAATGCTTCTACTGCTCTCTGCTCTTTTGTTAGAAACACGGGCTTACTCCTGGCTGCCTCCTCCTTTTTCTTTTTTTCTAGAATTTCCTCCAATGATAGTGGTTCGAATTTCTTTGACTTCATCTCTTCGTCTTTAATTTCTCCCTTCAACTCCACCTTAGTGAGCTTCTTTTCATCCATGTTTTCCTTCTTAACAGGTTCATTCTTTATTCTGTCTCGGTTTTTGTCAGATGCATCCACCATGTGCTTCCTCTCACGTGATTTGGATCTAGATCGTATTGCACGCATTCTCTCATCCGATCTATCATGAACATGACGATCCTTTGATCGAGACCGAGATCTTCGCCGGCGCTCCTTGTCCCTTTCACGACCGCGATCACGATCTCTTTCACGTTCTCGTTCTTTTTCGTATCGGTCCCTAGAACGGGAACGACGTTTTTTATCCCCAGCCATCGATGAAATTTATGAAACGGAATTTCTTTTTAATGATTTTTAATATTCCTATTTAGTAAAATTTGCAATAAAAAAAATAAACACAAGTACAGCATTGATAACCAAAACGAATAGAAACGTCACATATAGTGTCGGACGTCAAAATTGGGGCTTGTTCGATTTGTTTGCAAAATGTTATTCTTGACGGTACTGCCAGTAATCGTTGTTTATCTTTATTATTATGTAGGCCGTGTGTCAATTGCGTTAAAATGCGGGTTTATCCACTGACAAATTTTTGGCATATCTGCAGGGGTAAAAACAAATTGGTTTTTTGCTGTGTCAATTGGATTTAATGGAATTTTATTTGAATACTATTTTCAATAATTTCCCAAAAGAGTTCAAACAAAATTCCTTTCTTCATTCTTGTTATAAAAAAATACGTAATATTTAAGAGATATCATCAAAAATCCCTTAATTATTTATTATTATCAGTAACAAAAATATTCTTGTTTTTGTATTCATGATGAAGGTTATCCATTTTACTTTGTTAAAGTTAAGCATATTTCACATATAAAATATAATGAAACAATTGAAACCATAACATTTTTGTAACCATCCATTTTCAAAAACCCACTTTTTGTAACAACGGTAATTACATTTTCTTGCAAAAAATAAATGGTTTTTGCTTTTTATTTTGTAATTTGAATAATATGCTATTTTGCCGCCACATGTAAACACTGGTAATGTCGATTAATCCACGAGTACGCTTTCCATCTCTCTCACTCCTCAGAAGGTATACCAAATGTCAAAAATTAGTCACTAGATAAATTTAAGCGAGTTGTTGAGCAGGTAAAATTATGAAGTCTCTATTCACCAAACTAATGCCAAAAATTATCCACTGGCTAAAATTTTAGTGCAATTGACACACAGCCTTAGAAATAATTTGAAGAAATGATTTAAACAATATCGCAGCACTTTTTTAAAGCATAGGATGTGATTTGAGCGTATTTAGTCAATGGAGTACAAGTTTGACATATCTTACAAACATCTTAGGTGACAATTTACTGTTGTTTTATTATTATTATCAGACTTTTTATGGAGTTTCTTCCAAATTTATGAGAATAATAATTTCACGGAGGCTCATCGAGTCGAACTTATTTAAAAAAAAAATACAGAATCAACAAAATTATGCGATCAAGGAATGACAAATATTGATCCTCTTCATCATAATATAATAATAGAGTCGACCGTTGAAGACCACCAAATACAGCAGTGTTTTGACCGATAAATGAGTAGCTATGCGTTTAATACTTTTAAATTGTTTCAAAGGCATCCACCGATTGCCAGGTATATGAGCTCACACGATCTGTCCATCTATTTGGCTTATAGTCATTTAGTTAGTGTCTATTTAGATATGCCAATCCGAACCGAACATTTAACAAGATTAAACTAACAATTTCCTTAAAAATAAATATTTGCTTTATAAGATCACCACGGAAGTATCATTGGAGAAATATTTTCCACACGGAATATAATCGAATGAATGTTTAGAAAATGGATACTGGATCATTGAATAATTACGACATTTTTAATTAAAATTTTATATAACAGCGACTTTGAACACTAATTTTGTTTCATTCTGTAGAAAACAGCAGGAGGTATAGAAGTCAGTAATTATGTTGCTTCATAGCAACACCGCTTCACCGCTACCACCAGTAAGCGGGTGCGCTTGTCAACGCTAGTCCGAGCTAGTCAGTGCTAATCGCTTCGATAATATTTTGAACATTGACTTATTATATATGGTTTGCTAGTAGCCAACTTCTGTTTCACTATGGACCATAAATGATCATAAAACATTTATAAGAAATAAATTTACAAGACTTGTTCAGTTTATAGGTCAATAAGTAAATAAATGTATGGTTATGACAGAATTTATTTGAAATCTTTCTTTGTAGTTTTCCAACTTTTGAATAGATGACGCTACATGTCGCTGTGGAAATAAATCGTTTGGTACAATTAGATGTCGCTCTTTTGTTAGCATGTTATGATGGAAATTTAATCTCGACTACGGCATGTGTTTCCTTGCTAATCCGCAGTGGAACAACGGCGCTGTTTTGTAACATATTTTCTAGCAGCAAAGCGTATGAAAATGACATTTCACCAGTGGTACATATATAATTAGTCATTAAGGGTATTCATGCAACGGTGCTATTTTACTACGTGCGTAAGTAATTATAGCTATAACTGGGTCCTAAGATTGTAATTTTACGACGACATTTCATAGACGACCCTAAAACTGTACCACCAAATTATGCAGTAACCCACTGAATTGACTACCAATTTAGTAATTTATTTATTGATCAAATTTTGGTCCTATTGGTCTCTTTCCGTTCTTCATATTTTCTTTCAGTTTAGCGAATACGTTTGATGTGTGAAAAAGACTGTTTAAATGTCAAAATAGCATTTCAAAAGGTACTATCTAAGTTTACACACCTGATTCCTGTGAGAAAATTTCGGCATTGTGGAAAATATTTCCCATTCAAATTTGACAGCTCATTTATCACGTCGTAAGTTTACGACATCTTTCCGACGTTGTATGAATATCCCTAATGATTTTGAATCTACTAATTATGACCTGTTCTCTTTAAGGGCTTGTACATCACGCAACGTTATTCTTTCTTTGGGCTGCTACTGTATTTGGTGTCATTTTTGACAGTTTAGTATTGTCGCATGCTGAAAAATTGCATTTGTTTTCAAAACAAAAACTTTCGTCTTGTATATATTTAAAATTACAAAAATATGGACTCAGATTCACCAACAAAATGTTCATACTGTTCAGTGATTATTGAAAACGACGACTTCCTTCATTGTACAATGTGTAATTCAAATGTGCACATCAAATGCCTCAAACGTCCAGGAACTCCAGGTGATCTTCTGGGCGATGTGTTTTTCATATTTACATGTACCGACTGTTCAACGGCGGAGGGAAAACGTGAGCTCTTTATACGACAAAAGCTTCCATGGTAAGTTCAGTTTACTTTATTTGGTGCTTTAAAGTTATTCAGTCAAAATCCTTGCAACAGGTTGATGGTCATCACCATGGCTATATACAACCTTTCGATAAAGTCGAATGGTCTAAGTCATCATGGTTACTTCCATTGGCGAACTCACATCGTGAGCTTTATCGATAAACACTGGGAGTACTTGTTCGATCAGCATACGTAAGTTGGGTATTGTTTTGGAGTTGGTCATTTATGCTCATTGAAAGATGGTGGTATTTTTAGGAAACGTCGCAAGAAATGGATTGGTTCGGTGTCAGGGGCACTATCCCACAATAGTCCGGATTTTTTTGTATCTGGACAAGAGATGTTTCAAGAAACAGGATGGTGGAAGCTAACTTATAACCAGACGCCAAAATTTTACTTCAAACTTTGTAGGTCCAATTGGAGAAAATGTTACGAACCATAAATGTGATTTAGATTTGCAATTTAGATGAACAAATATCACAGAAACGACAACAGTTAAGAAACGACAAACGCATCGCTGAGGAAACCAACTATTCCAGTGACTTTTCCAATTCAGCCAACGATGATGTGAAACGTCGTCGAGCAGAATCCGAAGAGAGAGAACATTGCAGTAGAACTTTGTAGGATATTAAGATAATGTTTAGCACAGACTTATAGTAAAACATTTTATTCCAGACCTTATATGGGCAGAAAAACGAATCCAAAAGTTGTTAAGCACGTCAAAGTGGAAGAAGATGAAAGCAAGCATCTTAACTCAGTTCAGTCAAGCCTGATGGACTTTCTGGCAGAGAATCTCTCTTCTGATGGTTTAATGTTTTCCGATATTCAACCGGACAACCTGTCAAAGAATGACTTACTGCCACTCATCGGAGCACCAGACAACTCAAACTTTTTCGATGTGAGCCCAACGAAGAATGACGAAGCTAAATTGAGCAGTTTCGTTGAGAATTTTGATCAGGATGAGGTTCCTGATAGAAGGTTTGTTTAGAAAACATTGACGAAAAAATGATTCACCTATATATCTCATTCTATAGCCCTGTGAAAACACCGGAACATAATACCGACGAGCAGTACCAACCTCGGATCATTCAAGTCACAAACTACCAACAAATCGACGCAGCAGATTCAACCTCACAAGATACTACCATCAAAGAAGAACCAGCCAGCGAATCGGAGCAATCCTCTGACGACGCCGAGCATGACGAAGACACACCAGTTGAAGTCTGCCCGAAGAGTTTGTTTACCAAGCATCCAAAACGAGAACTCCCATGGCTCACAGAGAACCAAGACGAGGATGAAAACATGCAAAACGAATCTCTTTTTATGGAAGGAAGGTAATTTTTAGAAAATAAAACTCACGATGTCTCATTCCGCGATATTTTAAAAGGTTAATCCCGATGAGCGAATATGAGGAGAAGGAACTCTACAATAAACTTCGTAACATTATGAGCCTTGAACAACAATGTAAGTTAGAAGTGCCGACATATGTGCGTCGTTTCTATCGCAAATTAGTGGTTCGCGAGCTAAGGCGGGCCTATTCCAAGCCGATATTCAATTTAGACACGTACAAACAGAATCTGGACGAAAAGGATTCTACTTCAAATCCACAAATATTAGATCGCTATAAGGTATTCCTTTGGTGTGCCTTTTCACTCGACTTGTTTGCTTTATTTTTCTTTTTGTAGCTCATTTCGTCATCTAGTCAGACGGCTATGACTTCATTCCACGCGAAAATTGCCGGATCGTTTCACTACGAAGTGTTTGAATCTCCATACACATCGCGGATACTGCATCCGTTCATTTACCGCAATACAAAGTGCTTCCCGCCATGGCTTAAACTAATGTGCGAATTGCAACACACAGTTAATAAAACCACTCCCTCCCGTTCGAGTGTGGATTTCTGTTACGTTCGTCCGAATCATATCGCCGCTGTGAATGCGTTGTTACAGGCAGTATTTTGGCCAGGAATAGATAGTAAGTGCATCCATTTCTTTTACAGTTCTGAAGTAATCGCCTACCATTTTACAGTGTCCGAGTGCCTCAGTTATCCGGATTTTAGTGTTGTTGCGTTGTACAAAAGGCTTGTTATTGGGTGTGCATTCCTTGTGCCAGATGTGGGTTTCAACGAGGCGTACATCTCATTTATGGCCGTTCGTCCTGGCTGGCAGCGTAGTGGGATTGCCAGCTTTATGCTCTACCATTTGATACAGACATGCATGAGCAAGGATATAACGCTGCATGTGTCGGCAACAAATCCTGCAGTGTGTCTCTATCAGAAATTTGGATTCAAAATCGAGGAAGTCATCTTAGGTTTCTATGAGAAGTACCTGCCCATTGACTCGAAGCATAGTCGTCATGCGTTCTTTTTGCGATTAATGCGATGAGAAGCAGGTGGCAACTTCAATATTGGGCTGAGATAAAATTAAATAGCCTAGCTGTATGAAGCCTATAAATTTAGCCAATAACTCGATACTTAATAAAATAAATGAACGAGATGTGCCTTCAATGATTTTTGGAACTCCCTTTTAGTTGGGTGGCTTTCTTGTAGATGTCATCGATCGATGTTCTAGATGTGTGGTGACTCTGAGTTTTCGGATATCCAGAATACTAAAACTGTGCCTTTTGCCACGCCCCCTTATAAATGTCGAGTTATGAGTAAAGTATTCTAAATCGATTCCCGATTGGTTAATGCTTGCCACTGGGAGGTAGAGTAAGCACAAATGGTGTGCAAACGTAAAAACAAGTCTTTGACAAAGTTAACGCCACTCGGTCTCGTACTGCATCACTCAACTAACAGACTCCGTATAGAAGGTCATAAATATGTCCTTATGACTCAGTCGGGTTATCCATACACGCGGATAACTTATATTTACTTTGCGCCAGTTCAGGGTTAGTAAAAAGTAAGCGCATTTTTATTGTTGAGCAATATTTTAAAAAATAATGAAGGTTTGTTGAGTACAAAAATGAAATACGCTCGTCATAGTTACTTAAAGCCATCAACTGTGAAGAGAATAATAAAAAAAAATTCAGGAAGACTGGTGATCTTAGACACTCTGGTTGTCCTGTCACAATTCGTTCAACAGAAAGGGTTGAAGCAGTTCGCGAGAGTACAGTCCGCGAAAATCAATTTGTTACTGTACTAAAGAACTGGACATTTCGAGAAGCTCTCTACAGCGAATTCTCACGAAAGACTTGCAACTTCATGCTTACAAAGTTCAACTGATAGAGTTGACTCAAGAACTGAAGATGCAGAGCGAAGAGAGTTCGTTGAATGGATTTTGGAACAACAAGTGGATGCTGCTATTTCGGACATAATCACCTTCAGTGATGACGCTCATTTCCAAATTGTCGCATTTGGGGCTCAGAAAACGCACGAGTAATTGTTGAGAAACAAATGCATCCACAAAGAGTGACTGTTTGGTGCGGATTTTGGGCTGGAGGCATAATACGACCATTTTTCTTCGAAAATGCGGCCGGTCAGGTGTTCGTTATCATGACATGATAACCCAGTTTGTAGTACCTAAATTACAAGATATGGATATGACCAATATATGGTTTCAAATAGATGGTGTCGCATGCCATACAGCCAGATAAACAATTCTCGATGTTACCCACCCAATGTAGTCGACGTGATTTAACCTTTTTTAAAAACAAGCATCGTCTACGAGCAGAGATTTGCCACAGCATATAATATGAATCCAAAGGCTCATTATTTAGTGCATTTGTTAGTGGGATATTATAGAACATAGAAGTCTTATATTACTAACAAAATCAATAAACGATGAAATTACATTTAGACTTTATTATCAATGATTATAAGACCATACAGATGAAGCACTGCTTATTTACTTACTTAAGTGGCGCTACAGTTCGGAATGAACCAGGGCCTCAACCAATATGCCCGGTCCCGTTGCGCACTCCAAGTTGGTTGAGGTTGGTTTCTACTTGTGCTCGCCACTTATGGCGAGGTCTCCTCTACTGCGTTCGACGTCTGGCTGGGAATCGTATTGGTGTCACTAAGTTCTACATGACCTAGCCATCTTAAACGTCCAATGCAGAGTTTTTTTTTGACCAGGGGTCGCTGTACAGCTTCTATAATTCTTGGTTGAATCTTCGTCTCCATAGCCAGTCAACGCAAACGGGACCGAACTTTTTTCGAAGAATTTTTCTCTAAAATCGACCAAGGATTTCTTCATTCGCTTTTGAGAAGGTCCATGCTTCAACGCCATAGACTAGGACTGGGATGATCACCGTCTTATAAAGGACCTCCGTAGTAGTTCGAGTGAGGGCTTTACGTCTGAATTGCCTTCTTAGCCCGAAGAAACAGCGGTTGGCAAGAGTTATTCTTCGCTTCATTTCTGAAGAGATGTTATATCTGTCAATGGTGACGTTCTGTCCAAGTCGTCGATGTTGTGTGTCCTTTCGTGTTGACAGCATATACTTTGTCTTGCCCTTATTCACAGCTAAACCCATTTTTGCCGCTTCCTTCTCTATACTACCAAACGTGGCTTTGACATCAGGTTGAGTCCTACCAATGATGTAAATATCGTCGGCGTATGCTAGTAGTTGTATCGTTTTTTGGAAAATTGCGCCTCTGGTGTTGGCTCGGGAGTTTTGCACAGTTCTCTCAATAATAAAATTGAAGAAGTCAGATGACAGGACATCCCCTTGACTAAATCATTTTTTGGTATCAAATGTGTCGGTGAGGTCGTTTCCGACCCTGATGGATCAGCGAGAATTCTCCATCGTCATCCTACACAAACGGACGAGTTTGGGCGTACCCCAAAACTAGATATGGCTCTGTATAGTTCGTCTCTATAAATGCTGTCGTATGCGCCTTTGAAATCGTTGTTTGTACCGATTTGGACTTCTTGGGTTTTTTTCCAGGATCGTATCGGTTGTGGACTTTTCTGGCTTAAGACCACACTGATAAGGGGCGATCGTATTGTTGCGGAAGACCGTCATTTCCGGCAGCCTTATTAAGCTTGAGTTTAGATATTGCTAATTTCTAAACTCTGGAACTCTGGTTTTATTTTTGACGTCCTTGCTAAACGAAAAAAGGACAACGACTGTCGTATCTACACCTGGAATATGAGAACATTCAACAGGAGAGGTGCAAGCGAACAACTAGCGGACGCCCATTACTGCTACAAAACAGACACTACTGCCATCCAAGATATACGATGGGATGGGCCGGGCAAAAAGAGGATGAAAAACGGTGACATCTACTACGGACCGTGTTATATTGAGCAGAAACAGCGACTATTCGGATGCGGATTTGTTCTATGTGCCAAACTTAGGCAAGAAGTCTTATGTTTCCAAGACATTAGCAAACGCATTGTAACAATCCGCATCAAGGCCAAATTCGTCAACATAAGTATAATACATTCTATCGAAGTTCCATCTTCTTTTGATGGCTGCGCTGACTTCTTCAAGACTGGGAGGGTGTATTACCTCATTGTTGACCAGAGGTGGGTTGGTTTCTTACCCTATAGATCTCTCGACATTATGCCTTGCTGCTGAAATGCTGCCTAAATACATCTGCAATTCGCTCCGCGCCTGTGGTTAGATTTACATTCTTGTTTCAATCCATCTGCAAATCGTCTTCTTGTCGCGAAACTTTTCAATTTCAATGAGCAGAGAGGCGTGTGTTTTTTTTTAAAGGTGAATTAAACAAAACGCATGCTCATGTGCACGGAATTATGCTAATTGATTTTATTTGCATGCAGAACAAAATAGAACTACATATACAATGATTCCATTAAGTGGGAATAAATTTATAATACAATTATACTCATGTTGTCATGTAAATTAGAATAAACAAATAAAAATATGTCAACTATTTGTGGTTTCTTCAATCGGTTATATCTACATATCCTGATCAATTTGCTAGTTTCTTAATGTTTTTGGCGCTATAATACTTTTTTATAATTCCTTTTGTTGTTTAGATATGCTTAAATTGCAAAAAAAAAAAAAAACATTCGTGGAAGAGCATACACAATATACGTTAGAAAAAATGTTAATAAAAATATAAATCTCAATTTTTTTGATTATTTGATTAAATTTCCAGCAACAAAATTACCTAAGCACCTTCAATGGATCGTATTTAATACACATGTTGATGCTGTTCTTAAATAAATTTCGTATCACTTTGTGGTTATGAGAAAACTAATATAATATAAATAAATTTTCTATTTAATATAAAATAAATCGATTAGAAATAAAATAATTGCATGGGGCGCTGAATGTATGGTTAATATGTTTTAGGGGTTCTCCTTAATTCTATTGATATCATCTTACGAGTACTGATTTGTTTAGAGTGTAGTTGATGTGACCGTGCTAATACCGTGCACCAGAATAGTGGGCGGGAGTTCGGCTGTTAGTTCGGTGAGTAGTTCCATATAGCGCTCACTTCGCTCTCCCCAGTGGGGGGCGTCTGTATTGGGTGGCGCAGCGAGGTAAATGAATGAAACGGCTGTCTGATCTGACCGCTCGCGTATTATTTGATTTGCCCTGAAAAATAGAGTCCATATGGTATAAGACAATGGGGAATTTATGAAATAAACTACTGGTGACTACCTTTGCATATATAGCTTAGAACGATTCAAGTTCTCATCGGTTATTGGTGCACTATCGTATTCGCTACATTTGGTAAATTGTTTGAGAATTGATGCGTGTCGTATGAATTCGGTGTTTCTGCTCCACTCGCTTATCTGTTTGGGAAAAACGCATACAATGTTGTGTTATAATTTTTTTAAGAAAAGAAACGATTAGGTCGTTTAAATCAAGAAAAAGAGAGATGAATATGATGTCCCCTAATGTTGGAGGTCTTGAAATATCTGGCAAATATGCATTAAGGTTGGCAACGAGTTCACCGAAACATTAGATACTACAAAATAATTTAGACAAAGAGATTAAAGGATGGTTCGAATTTATGAGCTAGCACCAAGGGCTTTAATCTTCCATAAATCTGTGGAACTACGAGTAAACGCTGACAATATTAGCATTAAAGATCGGACCGATTGCGACTTTTTTTTTAAAGACAACATCGAAGAATTGGGCAGAACGTCGCTATTATCTCTAACAACTTCGGAGATAATAGCGAAGAGTGTTCCTCGAAATACTTAGGTTATTCAATGTAGAGCTCTGATTATTCCAGTCATGCTCTACGGCGCCGAAGCATAAACCGTTTCAAAAGCGGATGAAGAAATCCCTGGATTTTTCGAGCGAAAAATTATTCGGAAAATGTTCGGTAACGGGTTTTGGAAACACAGATTCAACTAATAACTCTACTAGCTTTTTACCAACAAGAACCAAATCAAAAAACTACGCATTGTACATTTAACATGACTAGAGCATGCAAAATAAATGGACACCAATACTTCGCCCCGCAGTCTTCGATTTCTAGACAGACATCAGATGAAGTAGAGAAAAACCTCGACTTAGTGGCGCGAATGAGAAGAAACCGACATCAACCAACTTGAAGGGCGCATCTGAAGCAGTTATCTATGGGCAAGCTAATGGGATAGTCATGCTGGTTTATGGCGAACATCGGACAATAGGGCAGTGTGCCAAACGAGAAATATAAAAAAGGATGGTGCAAAAAAAACGGATACCCTAAGCAGGTTCCACTGCCATCAAGGTGACGCCGGGGAAAAGGAATATCAAATACTGTATCTTCAAAAATACATCCGGATGTGGAAGAAATTCTGACGAGGGAAAAAGATTGACTCGTTCTTCTAGCTCCTCGGAAAACATATAAGCGAAAGCTCAAATACTTGGTTAAAATAGTCTTGTGCAATTCTAACCACATGATGTCAAGAAAAAGCAGTACTGCTGGAAAACACACCCTACATCAGGACACATTCGTAACGTACTTATGCTAACTGACTTTGAAGCACACTGTTTCATGACCTTAATACCTATATGGGAGCATATTGGTCAATTTACAACATTGCAATCGACAAGAAGCATACATGCAGTGTTTTACATGTCCAATCATTCCGAACAGCCAACATCGACTTTGACCACTCTACTGTTGATTCTAAGGATCGAATACGATTCTAAGATGGAAGAACAAATGGAAAAGTTCAATGACGAATGAGCCCAAATACAGACGTCGCTGAGAGTTTTGCTAAACCTTTCATCATTGGAATAATCCCAACAAGCTATAAAAACGACTTCAACTAATGAGCTGGGTTTCTCCTACCCGTCAACCAAGAGTACCACAAAGCAACGCTTCGTGAAAAGACGAAAGCTCAAACGAAATCGAAATGTCTGGCGAATTGCACTTTATGGTTATGAATTCCCTTTATATGTTTTAGCAAAGTGCAAGCGTTAAGGAAATTCGGGATAAGAAGAAAGGAGATACCGATGCACATTGCTTTTAAGCGCCTGTAAGTTATAATGGAAAGGAAAAGCAGAGTTTGGTAGAAAATTCCACATTCGTGTTGTTCGGTTTATGTACAAATCTCTATATTTCAGCGTTCGTCCATAGGCTTGAGGGTAAACTGATTTGCATTCATATCGTAACGAGTATTGCGGCTGAATTGTTGAATGGGAGGAATGCAGCTGGCTTTTTCATTTGAGGTTTGGTTGTTAAAACAGCGGTAAAACAATGTAAGGCAGGAGATATTTCGACGATGTTCGATCGAAACTACATAGTTCGCGTTTGAATCCTATCAAGGTGTATGTTGTTTTTGGTGCACCCGACCAGATGAGGTCGTTGAACTCAAGTTTAGGGCTTACAAACGCTTTATATACTGTGGCCAGATCAGAAGGGGTGAAATATATCTTACATCGATTAAGGAAATCTAGACATTTCGCTGCGTTTTTAGCGACTTGATTTATGTACTCGTTCCATTCCTAGCATGGAAAGTTTTTCGGTTTCTTCAACGTAAGTGCCATTCATGGATAATGGCTCCAGATTTTTCTTTCGCTTTAACGACAGAAGACAGCATTGTGTCTTCTACAATTCTACTCTTTTGGATTAACCCCATTTGATGATGATGTCAAGGTCGGAATACAATGAGCTTAACATATATTGTCGTTTAGAGTCCACGTTCGAAGATGATGGACGTGAATCTGAAAACGAATATGAGAGCTGACAGGATAAGCTGAATTGAAAAAGAATTTGCAGACAGTAATTCATTTATAAAAATGAGAAAGAGAGTCGCAGACAAAACTGAGTTGCTAGTGAGTTGCAGACTTAAAACCGTCTAACAATGTGAATTGAACGTTTCGAAAGACAATTTCTAATCCATAGAAGAAGTTTTTCATCGATTCCAAATGCACGCATTTTCGACAAAAGGATCAAGCCAAACCTTGTCAAATGCTTTTGAAATATCAAGTGCAACAATCTTACTTCCCCCACCATGGTGGATTGATTGGTTCCACTTTTCGGTGATATATGTCATCAAACCACCAGTGGACCTGTTGCTGCGAAAACCATACTGCCGCTCATTAAGAATTTTTTGTGTTTCGAGATATTTCATAAGCTGAAGATTTATCAGCGTTTCCATGACCCTGGAAAGAATGGATGTAAGTGAATTGGTCGGTAGTTGGAGAGAGAAGCAGATTCGTCTTTTTTGGTACAGGCTGGACAATTCAGTTTTCCATCTACTCGGAAAGAGACCTGATGAGTAGGATAGATAAAAAAGCTTACGCAATGGTTTTCTAGCGTAGAAGAACACCTCTTCAGAATAATGGAGGATATACCATCTGTATCAGCGGACTATTGAATGTCAAGATCAAATAAAACTCTTGCAACTGTACGAGTACGAAAGTGAACTTGTCCCATAGAATGATTTACGTTCTCAAGTACGGGAGGAGACTGGGCACAATCTGGCAATGTAGAAGTGGCTGCGAAATGCGCAGCAAGCAGATTGGCTTTGTCTAAAAAGCTGACTGGAATGTCATTGAGAATGAGGTCGGAACTATTAAAAAGGAGCCAATTTTTTTCTATTTCTGACAAGTGACCAAAAGTTTTTACTACCTCTGGGACATTATAGAATTTTTTGCCTCCACCTTTAGTCGTATAGAAAATTGGCATGTTTTTAATGGGAATTACAGTCATTTCTGGCTTGTTTAAATTTTGTTCGGATTTCCTCTGTTGGATTAATCTTGTATAACCGAAAATTTGTCTCTCTCGTCCTGATAGCTTCCTCGCAGCACTAGTATGACCGGCATATGAGGGTTACTTCCTTAAGCACAAGTTAAAACGAAATCACGATGACGCTCTTAGCGACAATCAACATTTTATAGCACTTCAAGATATACACATTCTAGTTCTCCACTGCCATTGAACATCATACACTCCAAGATCCATAACTTACCTCCTGTATGTCAGCATCAATTCGAAGATTTTTTAACGACTGTTCCAGTTTCATTTTTGGAAAGACATCCATTTGAGGAATTTGCGTGTCAAATGAGCTGTAGAAGGGATTGCATTAGACCAACAAAAACACTTCTGAATGAAAAATAATTTACCTAATTTGTGAAGAGCTTCCATTGGCCTCGCAAAGGAACACACGAAGAGTCAATCGTTTCCATTTCGGTAACATGTTGATAATACATGCAAGCTGCATCATAAACAGTGAAACTACATCAAATGGGTTCTCGCCCTTCGGTTCGAAAACGTTAATTGGCCAGACGTCAATGTATTTTATATGATTGCTCCTGTAGACAGAACGAAAACAGCGTTATTAGTTGCGCAATACAAACGGTACTTTCTTACATTGAAATGAAATTCTTATCCAGCTGATGGAAATGTCTGCATAGGCAGATGTTTTTCTTCATCTTTAGTGTGTCGCAGATAATCGCCACATAGTCCTGGGTACTGATGTGTTTGTCTTCGCCATTCTCACGTATCGGGAATGCCTTGAATTCGCCTTCGTTGAAGTTGTTTGTCTTATAGGAAGAATTTTCACTACAACAGCAAAATGTATTACACTCAATGTTATTTGAAAAGATCGTACCAAGCAACTTACAATTGGAAAAAATCCTTGGGCTTTTGCGAATCATAGAATCCCAGGATGATGGTGTTTGGCTTCATCGCGCCAATTCCGGAAAGTCGAATTAAATGCTGAATACCTTCCCTGATGGAATTGGCAAGAGTTACTTCTGCGAATGCCTTTACCTTCATGTGGTCCAATAATGATAGCCATAGCTTATTCTCCTCTATTGTTGGATCAGTAACTGCAGTACAATCACCAACTTTTACGTGTCCGATGACGTAAAGACCTCCTTTCTTCATATCGTTAACGAAATCAATTAGTGGACAACATGAACGTGGACTCGACACCAACAGCAACATTTGTGGCCGCCAGAATTTCACATGTTCTTTTCTTGGATCCAACATTAGGAGATATTTTCTCACTTGATGGAACATCAATGCTTGCGATATTGATCCCCATTGCGTGCCTTGTGAGGCAGGTGAGAAGATGTGTAAAGCAATTACCAAAATCAAGCACAAAATAATACTAGACGATGCGTAGATTGGATTGATAACAAACATCATAATCAACGTTCCCAGGAGTCCAATCAAACACGTATGCCAGGTGAAGTATTTGAAAAGTGGTCGGAAATTTGGTGCACCAGTTAACTCAATACCCAAGCAAGCCAAATTCGTCGCCAAATAGGACAACATAAAGAGTACAGAGTTTATCTGGGCTATAGTGTTCAATGATCCGATAAGAAGAATCGCTTCGACCAGTGTCCAGCTGGTGAGTACAGCTATTACTGGATTGCCCTTCCATGTTCCACGTATAACAAAGTTGAGAACTGATCCAAAAACTTGATCCTTTGCTAAGGCTTCTAAAATGCGACTTGATCCGATTTGATTGCTTAGCCCAGTTGAAAATGTTGCCGTGAGTATACCAATTGCGGTAAACGGTGGCCATATATTCACTGGCATTAGAAAAAGATAATTGTTCGCCAACAGCTGATGGGGAGTAGTGAATGCCATCAATAGAGAGAGAATAATGTAACATACGAAGGTGAAAGCTACGGCGGACAAAGTTCCAACGGGAATACTCCGAGAAGGACTCTTTAGTTCACCAGACATGTTAGCACCGGCCATGATTCCGGTAACGCCAGCGAAGAGGACACCAAAAGTCACAGCAAAGTTGACGATTTTTCCATTAGATGTGTAATCTGGTCCATATTGTTCGTATAAATTGCCTTTTAGCGTCTCAATTGATAAGCCCGTGTAGTTATAGGCGGTGCCATTTGGTACTAAATTGTTTTCAACTGGAACAAGAACCTGGAACAATGCGTGTACTATTTACGTTAATGGAAAAGCTTATGATATCTATAAATATATATGCTAGGAGTCAATTTATTTTTTTAAGTTTAAGGAACCAGCCAACACAGGCTCCCTGCGAAACACAAACTAAGCTAAAACCGAATTCTACCTCGAAAAACTTTACCGGTTATTAAAAACCCACTTCCCAAAACTGATATCAAACACCTGAACAATCTCCACCTTGCAAGACTGATTAATTGTGAATGTTAATTGTTAAACCGGAAAAGTGACTCTTTCGGACACTACCCAGCCAGAGCAATAAAAGAAAGAAATAGTGGGAGGACAAGGATTTAGAAATATGTCACTCCAGAAATTATGTTTGTAAGTTTTACCAAACCTAAACGTACTTCCTGGTGTAACTTCTGTTGCAGTGTAGAAAGCACTAAGGAATCAGCTGGGCTCAGAAAAGTAATCGCCAAAGAACCGGCTGTGCCAGGTTACCTCAAAGGGTACTGAACACAATACATCCATGAATCTTTAGCACATCTACTGCAAACCCACATTCCAGGATGTGATTCATACTCCGGTAGGACTCCAGACATACGCGTCAATAATGGCAACCCCATGACAGAAACAGTGGAGGATATGGTTAGTGTAGAAAGAATCAATTGGGCAATTGACTCCTTCTCTCCCTATAAATCCCCATTGGTCGATGGAATTATCCCGATCATGCTACAAAAATTGAAACACCTCGTAACAGCATTTTTACACAAATTGTTTGTTGGACGTCTAAAATGCGGTTACATCAGCAGGTGCTGGCGGGAAGTAAACGTAGTCCTTATCCCAAAAGCTGGCAAGCCCAGTCACAAGACCGCGAAGGACTCGAAAGACTTATGGATATCTACATTCGTGACAAACTCAAACCCCAACACATATTCCCGGCACAAACGTGCCTACACGAAAGGTAAGAAACCTCCTATCCACTATTAGTGAGCTACTTGAGCACGCATTGAAAACTCTCAACGAGTGGACAAAACAATGTGGACTTGGCATCAACCCCCAGAAAACAGAACTTGTTCTCTTTACTAATAAGAGAAAGATACCAATATTCGACCTACCGGTTATCGACGGGATTACTCTCAAACTATCCGATAGCGCAATATATCTGGGTATAATTCTTAATAGAAAACTCAACTGGATGATTCAAAAATGAATGTAGGCGTTGGAGCTAGGGTGCTTTCAGAGACACTAAAGCTAAATAGCACTTTTCGTCTCTCTCAGCACAACAGTGTCTTCCAGGCCGAGATGTTGGCAGGAGCAGAGGCAGCCAAAGTGACCTCAAAGTTGGCGATACCACCAGATGATAGCACCATTTTTATTAACAGTCAGGCTACAATAAAAGCCATCTCTGCTGTCGAAATGAAATCTTAAACTTGTGAAGCGTTGTCGTGAAGATCTAAAAGTTATTGGCGTCCAACATAATGTTAAGCTCTGCTGGGTCCCCGAACACACAGGCATACAAGGCATTAAAATTGCGATGAACTGGCGAGAAAAGGGTCTGCCGACAGCATTGATCAGGCAGACCAGTCTGTCAAACCACCACTTTGTAATCTCAAACATCGATTAAGGGCAGAAAACACTGAATATTGCCAAAAACAGGTGGTACTCCTTCCCCACCTTTAAAACTTCCAAAAGGATGTTGCCTGAGTATGACAAAGCCAGAACCCATAAGCTACTTCGAAGAAACAGGAAATCTGTGATGATTCTAGTAGAATCTAGCTGGAAACTTACTAAAAATCCACAAACTGAAAATGCATCTTACATCTTAGAAAAACACTTTTTCCATGACCTCACGGATCTATCCGAAATCCCTCTCTCTAATCTTTTCAGGTTTCCACAAACATCTGGATGGCTGCAAAGGGACTAACAAGAATGGACAGTAACGGGATAATGAAGGAACCAACCACAGACGTGGACCCCGAACGGGTATCACAATGGGTCTATATTGACCTGAGTGTGATGAGCAAGACGCACACCGACTACCTTATCAACCCACCAACGTAACCTAACCTAAGTTTTGCAAAGTGTAAAATGTCGAAGTCAGGGAAAATGGAACTTCGGCATCGTTACCATGTCAATAGTACATCGGCATAAAAGCCGCACTTTAAAAACCTACTCATTGAGATGAGGCGCTAAGGTTAGGGTTCCCTCAAATCAACAATCGATCCAATGAAGTCTGAGACGGTGCTCTATCATATTGAAACCAAATTCCAAATCCAATTCATATGGAAAAATGTATTTTCTTAAAAAAAACAAACAACAACAACGACGACAAACACTCAGAGCTAAGGATATATACACCACTCTGTTACTTCAGGTAAATGCAGTTCTCGAGGATTGTTTTCAGCCCGGTAGCGCATGTTCTGTTTGTTTGAACAAAATGGTTTCCAAAATAAAAGAACTGATATCACGTTGGAAGCGCTTCTGCACAATCGCCAACTTGTGCAGATAGTAATGAAGGTCAACATAAACAATTCTCCCACTGGATTATAAGGTAAAATCGATTCACCTGTTATTCAATTACCATAAAGGATTTAACATTGTTTATCCATCAGGTAATGCTTTTTCCTCGTCAGCTTTTCTGCAATAACCATTTCTATGTTGAAAGGGAGGGTTATTTGTTTGTTGACTAGAGTTGGGCCACGGCGGTTAAGGCGCAGTTAAGAGAGTCTCCTTTTTTGTGGATCGGGCAAATGTTGCTGAGGTTCCATTCTTCAGGTATACTTTTTTCAGACCAGATTTAGCATATGAGTTGGTGAATGTTATTTACCAAGTCATCTCAGCCGGCTTTACAAAGTTAGCAGGAAAGTCATCAAAGCTTGTAGCCTTATTAAGCTTGAGTGTAGATATTGCTATCCTAACTTCACTCAGGTCGGGTGGTTGGCAGTTTTCTATATCGTTGCCAATATTGAATGGTTCGTTCTGCCGGACAGTGGAATGTTGTTTGTCATCGCCGTTTAACAGTCTACAGAAGTGGTTCTTCTGTAACCCCAGCATCGGCTGTGTCTGCACTACGATATTTCCTTGTTCATCTCGACAGGATTCTGTTCGAGCATTGTATCTTTGGCTTTGACGTTTTACGCGTTGGTAAAACTTGCGAACATCATTCCTGGAGAGGCACCGCCTCAATCGTGCGCTTTTCTTGCTCTTTTTTCATTTTTCTGAAAAGATGCGTCTCTCGTCTATCACATTGGTCAATTTGGTCAACCGTTCGTTGATCTGGAGACCGCCATCTCCCCTTATGGATATCGAGCAACCTGGTGGGTCAGTTCCAATTTATTAGATACCCAGTTTTGGTATATTGATTGATAATTCCCGGTGTCCCATCAGGATCAGCAATGACCTCGCCTAAACCTTCGATAGCAAAAAACAAAAAGTCCAGAGAAAATACCTGGAGCTAAATCTTGCATAAATCTGTACGACATAATCTATTCGGTAAAAGTCCGTAAAAAAGATTGATTGCTATATGCCACCATGTTAAAGGAAACCTAACAATTTCCATGCAAAGGAATCGATATACAAATCCTTTTCAAACAATTCCAATTAAATGCCATTAGTAATTAATCTGTGCGACAATGTGAAGAATATTTTTCTTCAAAACTTGCGTTTTAATACTAGACAACATTAAAAAATAAATCTAATTACTTATTGACACACATATCCATATAATTTTAATAAAAAAAAAATCAGCTAGGTGCGCCTATCTATATGCTCCCTCCTCAAAATAATCTACAACTGCAATAGATAACAACGACGGTGATTACAAACAAAACTTAGTACCCATCAATCTAGTTAATTTGGTCAATCCCCAGGCATTTATCACTATCACACCTTTCAGCCAAGCAAGACATACCACAGTGATAAGAATTCCATTCCATAAAAAATGTTAATTCTGTCATCCGATTAGTCAATATTTAATAAAATAGAAATTACTCACGGAAGTTTCAGATTTTGTCAGGAAACTTATGTACGTCGAAAATAAGCAAATTGTAACGATTCCCAAGATCATAACGGATGTTTTGGCAAACATTGCAGCGCCAATAAGACACACAACCAGCATAGATGTATTGATAATGGTGCAGTAGAGAAATCTCCACCAAGGGCTATCGTTTAGTAGGCCCTTTGATGAGAAGTAACCCCCTGGTCCAAAATTTTCCATTATACCTTCAGCGCATCCAGATATCGCCATTGCACAACCGACAACATTGGCCAGAAAGAATAGAGTACCAATCGACCCACCAAATTCTAGACCAAGAGTTCGACTTATCATAACTGGAAAGGAAGAGTAGATATATTTTGATTTTTAATATTGATAACACGGTAAATAGATGAATGAATACTTACAATAAACTCCACCACCTTCGACTGCTCCATTGGTTGAAATTGCACAAACAGATGCAACCGTAAAGAGCAGAATCAAATATGCGATGACGAACTGCAGGAGTGTAACGTAGAGACCCGCGTTACCCACAATAAAACCTAAAAGATGTAGAAATGTATTAAAAGAGATGCATGTTGAACCTCTGATTTAAACACAGGTGTAGGATCATGAAAATAATAACTAATGCTAATCAGTGCTGCTAATGGAAAAACCCCCGTTAAGATAAACCATTGAGTTCATATGCAAGAAAACTGTGAATGCATTTTTGTGTTTACCTAAGGGTTCTTGATTCTGTTTTCATGACCGAATATTGGATGTGAGTCAAAAAAATTTGGACCACGGATATTCTACGTCTTGGACACATCGATTGGCATTATCTACTCTACTCTACTCTTAATTTTAGCGGTAAGCGTGAAGAAGATCTTCATTCCAATTCCTTAGGACCAGACATTGAAATGGTTTTTGTTTAATTATTTGAATTTTTTAAAGACATATTTGTTGAAAATGTTTTGGAAGACACACGTTAAACATAACAAAGGCCTGATATGTTCTTCAAAATGAGATACATTTGATGGTACCCAGCCTTTACCAGTTGTTTTAATGATTTCTATACAACAAAAATTATGATGATATCAGGTATGTCATCAGAAATCCGTTAGCATCTGGAACTTTCGGATGTTCCAAAATGTACAAACATATGCCCATGGATATGCATATCTCACCCTACCCAGTTTCTTACGTTTTTTTATTCTTACGAAACTTAACGAACAATGCGAAACGAAGAATAAACTTATTTTCGAGAGGCATTTTTGGTACATTGTGATACCACGTGGATCTTTTCCATTCTCCTCACTATCCGTAAGAAAACCATTCTGTGAGCTTTTAACGAAACGGAGGAGACTTTTCGCTTCCGTTTTTTTTTTTTAAATCGCCGAGAATCTGAACGTAGTACGCTCCAAGATGGAGCTTCCTTTTGTTTGAAAGGATCGGGCAGTTACAAAGGAGTTGAAGTATTGTTTCTTTTTATTCTTCGGCCATGCCGCTCCTACAGAAGTCGTTTGAGTGGATTCCTAGCCTTTCTACGTATCTGCCTATTAAACTGTGTTCAATGATGACACCTATAGTGGGCGCTAATGTACGATCTATCAAGTAAGTCTCTTGGATCTTCTTAAATCCAGCTTTTTCCTAATTTGTTTGGTTATTTGATACGTCGTGCCAAGACTCCATCTGAGATTTGATTTGCTGTTAGCATGTTGCGCTAGTAAGCTTTTACAAGTAGGAATACCTAGTGCGCCCGTGTCGCGAACAACTGGTAATTTAGTCCCACGTCTGGCGAGTTCATCAGCCTGTAATGTCACTATGACCAGGCATTGAGCATAGGTGAATGTTGAACTGCTTTGACATCTCTTGTGGGGATGAGCGGCAATCTAGGGTTGTATTTGAATTTGTTAAGACTGATTCCAGGGATTTGATGGCCGCTTGGCTGAGAGATGCTAATATCTTTGGCAGATATTACATTCTCTTTTAGCCAGGATAAAGCTTATTTGATCGCAATGAGTTCCGCCTGAAACACGCTGCAACGATCAGGAAGCCGGAAAGAAAGACTGAGATTTAATCTGTCGGAGAAGATATCAGCACCCAATCAGTAATTTGTTTTGGAGCCATCGGCATAAAAATGGATCGAGTCGTTTAGAGCAGATTCGTTACTCTCCTTAGACGTTCTGTCTGGGATTGCGGTGACCAGGAAACTCTCATCAATGTTTAACCTGGTAAGGGTGTAATCAGTGTCTTCAGGAATATTTGTATTTTCGTTTGGAATTTTCGAGTGGCAAAACAATGACCACTGTTGGATGGCTTTAAGACGTATGGCTGAGTTAGCTGCCATTTACTTTCCGAAAGTATGTAGGGGTAGTAGGAGAAAAGGAATGTCTAGTGCTGCTGAGATTGTTGAACGGAGTGCAGCACCGATACTCAGACACGCTGTTATTTGTACCTTAAATAGTTTTTTTAATGTTTATAGTTTTCTCTAGTGCTTTCCACTTCATAAAGAAGTATCGGTCTCATAACCGATATATAGAGCCAATGCGTGATACGAGGTTTCATTCCCCATGTAACAAAGCATATGGCTTTGTTACAGAAATAATGTGCGACTGCCGCTTTTTTTACTCTTTGTGTTATGTCCAGCTTCCAGTTAAGCTTTCTGTCCAAAATAACTCCCAGGCTTTTGGCTTTGTCTGAGAGTGCTAGTTCAATTCCGTTTAGTGACGGGGGGTCAATGTGATGAATTTTAGATTTCCTAGTGAACATGCCAGTTCAGTCTTGTCGGGGTTGACACCCAGACAACAACTCACTGCTCATTTGCGAAGTTTTTGTGTGCGTTTTGGAAAGATTACTTGAGTAAATTCAGGTGCTTCCCTGAGACTATGATATCAACGTCATCCGCGTAGGCAATCATGTGGCAATATCCTTCTGCTTCCAGGATGAGTAAAAGCTCGATTACGACTTAGTTCCAAAGAAGAGGGGACAGGACTCCACCTGGGTGGTCGAAGCACCACCCAGATTTGTGTTAATAATACGGTTATTTAGTAGCCGAATTAAATAGATTATCAACACAAATTCTATTCAACGCGTAAACCAACTTACTGGCCAACTGATGTTACTTAAATACTGAACCTGATTGATTTGTTCATTGTAAAAGGTCTACCGTCCAATCAAATCAAAGTGAAAGTTTGCTTTGACCTTTTCTCCGATCATTCTTCGGTCATTCTAACAGCGAGCGAGTCACCAATTAAAAATGAAAAACTACCCAGACTTACATGGTGAGCTATAGTAATATCAAGTTGAATTGATTTGAAAGCTCGCAACAAAATAAAAAAATTTAAATCGGTTGAGTAACTTGCTACCAAATTCGATTAAAAATTTTAAAAAACCATGTAGCAGATTTCTCTCTCTGGAAAGCAATTAGTCACAAAAATATCAAAAAACGCAGTGCAACCAATTCAGATAACTCAAGATGCTTGTGCACAAAGCAATAAGGGAAAAGCAGACGTTTTTATAAGGAAAAAGCAGACGTTTTGCCGCACGTCTTGAGGAAACATTTAAGCCTTTTGATGGTCAATTGCAAAATGAAAACATTAATTTATTCGACACTACAGTAGAGAATAGTTAAGTCAAATATGCAAGTATTACAAAGCTTAAACGCAAAATACAGAAACCTGTGTAACTGTTATTGATGGGAAAATATTTTATGAATAAGAATTTGTGCGGTCCTGAGTATAGGCTGCATAATTAATTATGCACTGCATAACTATACAACCGTTCAGAAGAGTTTAAATGAATAAGGATGATGGTTTACAAATAAAACTATGGGGCATTATCAGTGAAACAAATTTAAACGTTTTAACAAGAAACAATGATACCCGCGGAGATCGGTTAAAATGAAACGAACAATTTTTCACGGAAACGAAAAAAAAAAACGTTTATAATCACAAACCGCGGTAGAATAAGCTGGAAGATAAGTCGCATACTAAGTGCAAAGGATGGTGGTTTTAGTAAGTAAAATCTCACAATACTATGAGTAAGCGCTAATTTATTGTTTCTATAAGCAACAACTTCCTAGATAACATTTTCCACCGTTGCAAAGTAATCCAGATCATTATCCTGATCTCTTACTAGCGCTTTAACGAATTAGTTGAATCCTACAGACATTTACCAAAAAAAAACTCTTTGTAAAAAAAATAGTCACCATTGCAACGAGGGTTATCGAAATAAAGTACAAAAAACGGACAATGTCGTTGGCATACGCTTAGGTCCAAAATACACTTTGCATTTTGTTTATGTCACCTTTTGACATAACGGCACAACCAAGTCTAATGACGATGCAAACAGTTACTACTATAATCTCAAACCGCTTACCTAATCTCATATATTCACGCTTAAAACAAGCCTGACTTTTAGCGCACACCAAGACATAATATACGTGATTAGGAAACCAGCAAAATCTAGAACAGATTGACTTCATATCAATAATGCTACAAGGTCCTCATACCAATAAATCATATTGTGTTATTTGTTTTCCCCCGAAAAGTAGTAACGCTGACTAATATTTTTGGTCTATTTTCGAGCTCACAACGCAATACTCATAATATATCAATCAGATTTGACGAAGACGGTACCCGATTTTACCACAGTATGTGACGGAGCAGCGGCTTACAAAATGCTTTGGTATTGAATTCACACATAGTTCGTTTAAAATAGAATCCAAGTCAACGATATAAACAATTGTATGTTGCTGTGTTAAACTTACCCACACGAATGAATACCAATGCACTGAACATTGAAAGCGCTACAGGTGAGAAGACTCCAGCAAATGTACCCAATGTACGGCCGCTTCTCTCCGGATCAGTCATCCCGAATTCTACATATCCATCGGCGGATTGTGGTGTTGCTGGTCTTCGAATCGGCTGGTTACCTCCATTACCAAATAGAGATCCAAATGTCTGAAACATACTTGAACGAGCTGCTGCTATCGGCGATGTCTCATTATCGCCCCCGCCTTCACTGCTAATACTACGCCCATCCATCTGTTTAGATAATAAACCGACATTAAGTAATCGGAGCATTTAATTTATTCACAAAAACAAGATTATTACCTTTTAAAAATAACTACACTTGTATTGTTAAAACGCCCACTAAACAGTTGTGAAAACAAAGAACGTCATTACAAGTGAAAGTTGAGAAAAATCATAAAATTAGCAAAATAAAAACGAATATCGTTATCAACTTACATCGGCGTATTGCTCAGTGTTATTAGCAATGTTTTCTTTGACAAAACTTTTTCCGCGAACTGATTGGATTTATTTCCTTTCTTTTTTGTAAGGAAATGTACAACACAACTACGAAACCCGAAAAATAAAACAAATGTGAATCATATGTTTAAACTGTCATCATGAAGAAAGCAACAAAAAATATTCTTTTTTACAGTTTATTGGGTGAGTTCAGTTCGTAAATTTGTTTGTTGGATATAAAGGCGGTGTGACATCGTCTTACGATCTCATCTCGTGGAGACAAGGCGCGTTCCTTAGGGCACAGTTATAGCTATAATTGAAAACTCTTATTGGACATTTTCTTTTACTTCTTGCGGCATTTTTATAAGTTCAATCATTGGTGTCAAAACAAAGCTTATTGATTTTAGAACATGATTATTCAAAAATATTTCAATTTGGAAGTATGATCAGCTATTATTTTTATGAAGTAAGTAAGGACTAAGGGGCCAGTTATAGCTATTATTGAAAACGTTCATTGGAAATTTACTTCTACATCTTGCGGCTTTTTTGTAAATTCAATCATTGGCGAGTTGGTGTCAAAATAAAGCTTATGAATTTTAGAACATGATTATCCAAAAATATTAAAATTTGTATTATAGTTTCCGCAGAAAATCCCTTCTTCATTTTTCACTGACGAAGAATTATTTTAGTGAAGTAATGATTGTCATTTTGATCTCTATTTTGAGAGCGATAAAAGATGGTCGTCTCTTTAAAAGATACCACAATCAAATCCGTTTTACAAAAGTCTTAATAAATAATCTCAATCTGGAATATTGGTATAGCTGAGATTTTCTGCAATATGCTGAGACAATTTTTTTAAATCATCCATGCCGCACACAAATAGCAAAAATTAGACTTTATAATATATTTTATACGCCTTCAACGTAACTAAGGTGGTTAATGCAGTCAAATGTAGTTAACGGAGCAAATGCAGTACTAAGGTAGCGCATAGTTTGTAAATAAGTAAACTAATTACTCATGCCAATTTGCATAACAATTAATAATTGGATTTTTGTTCAAGATCCAAATATTTCAGTGATGCAGACTGGTTGTTTTGTCGTTGTCGATGTCGAACATCTACTATTCGCAAGTTTTTTTTGATTACGAATGAGTTCAATAAAATTCCGATTCCAACGTTTTCTTTGTGTAGGTAGCGTGCCTTAAAAAATTTTGTAGTAAATACAAAAATTCAGACATGTAGTTTAACTGATTTACTACGCATAGTTAATCGACTATGTAATCTACTCTGTCCGTATTATGGGTACAGCGAAGTAAGGAAAACCTCTGAATAAAAAATTTCAGCGGAGGCAACGGAGAAAAATGCAGAATTCCCCTTGCAGAAAATATGGAACACAAAGTTTTTAATACGTGTTTAACACGTGTAAAATATTCAAGTTTTGCAGTTCTGCAAGCACAATTTTGTGAAACGAGACACATATTGTATATCAAACAAAAGTTATGCTCGTTTATTTTTATTACACTGTATCCAGAACCACTGCATATGTGTTTCATGCATAATGCGTGAAACAAACTTGCAGATTTCTCCTTGTAGAAATGTTAAAACGAATAGTATTCAATGGGAGCGAACACATGTAAGATCTGCAAATGTTGCAGTTCTTCAAGTTCTCTATAATTCTAAATCCACTGCAAAAGACATGGCCACCACAACATAAATGAAAAAACTAATATTCACGATATTTGGAATCATTGAATTATGACGTTTATTCCGCATAAAAAAAATAAACGCCAAAACAAAGCAAACGTATTATATTATAATGGAGAGTGACTTTTTCTCAACTCAACCAATTTGCGTCGAAATTATTTCAGAATGCCCCTATAACGAACCACCATACGTTTACATATCGAACAATGGATACTATTTGTGCTCAATGCTCAAATAAATACTTAGACTAGTGGGTTGTTACGCAATTTATATTGGGACAGCTAAGTGGACAGACACTATCGTAAAGCGAAATCTAAAAATTGTATCAGATCTACGACATCTGGTTTTAATTAATAAAATGCGCTGTGAATGAAGCGATATAAAGATTATTTCCAGGACACAGAACTTACTTCATCTCTGACACAGACAACACCAATTTTCAAAAGGGGTAACATACCAATGATCGACTTTTATTTCCTTCCGTAGAAAGTATTACTAATTTCTCATGAAACTGTTTTTAATGCAAATGCACCATCCTCCGGGTGGGACTCGTGTGGGAAAAATCTGAACATCTTCGGATGTGAGGGGTCATTGACCATATGGTTATAACTACATGTTCATTCTTTTGACCAAATCCTCAACCGGTCCTGGCAATTCGTCATACTGCATACAGTCATCAAGCACTGCAAGAAGTGAAAATCAATCGAAGATTGTCACAAGGTTTGGATGAAATGTAACACACAGCTTTCGTACTAGGATGAGTGCAGAACCAATATTTTAAGAAATGGTTGAATTTCTTGGTGAGATTTATATCCAACCGCGGATATATAATAGCCAATTGATTCTCTTCTACGGAATTTTTCATTTTATTAGCTCAAGAATTTGTTGTACCTAGGCTGTGCGTCGAATTTGCGAAACGTGTAAGTGCCGTCAATTATATCGTCTTGGCACTAGCACCTTTATGCTTTTTAAAATGAAGTTCCACTTCTTTGAGAGTTTTCTCATCGGGTATTCTTCGCAACTGTTTGGCGATGCCCTTTTGTAATCCAAAAATATTTTGATCATCGAGAACAACATAGGTTCAATGATTTTAAACGCACTTTTGATCACCAATTACCGCTCGAACAGTGCTGTTGTTGTTAATACCGACAGACAGTAATACGCTTTGTATAAATTCCCCAACAGTGGTTCGCCCTTTAGTGTCCAAATGTTGGGCAGTATGATCATTGACCACATATATAGCTATGGCAATGGCTACCATGACGTTGGGAGAATCAACAAATACCACCACAGTAAGCTGAATGTTATGACAGGAGCCACTAGTGCACGTGTGTTCCGGGATATAGTTTCTATTAATTTTTTTCACAGAACGTTGTCATTTTATTTATTCCATTTAGTTGAAAACAAACTTACCTATAATGGAATGCTTCCACTTACATTCCATTTTCCAACTGTCATTCGTCAATTTTCATTTTCAATTTTTCAAACTGTGCCGACAGAAAATTTACTTGACGCGTTGTTCTTTGTGAAAATTTGTATTGATTTTACTTTGCTTAGCAAATGTGCAACGAATTTGATTTTAAAAACACAATTCTTGCATTTATCTTGGAATTAGTTCAACAAAGTTGTATAATTCAATAAAATTACATACATATTCTGTCCTAAACTGCATTCCAACTTGAATAAATTCATGGAGATGGATCGAAGTGAGTTCGCCATCTTTGTTTTAAATTAAAAAAAAAAAATAATTACAAGTACCCTGTAAAGAGGTTATTTTGAGTAAAAATGAGTTAAAATTTATATTTTTCAATTAGGATCCAGAAGTATTGATTCACCTCGTCGTCATAGAGGACGAAGAGATCATAGACGTTATAGCAGATCACGGTCACGATCAAGGTGTGCTTTAATAATTTCATCGATTTTTCTTGTTTTAAACAAAACGTTGTATTCTTATTTAATTTGTGTTTCCTGTTTTATTATGATATAGAAATCGCAGCAGGGAGCATGACCGTAGACGTAGAAGCCGTTCGCGTAGTCGTGAACGTTATGGTAGACGTAGTCCTGAGCAGGATCTGTATCGTGAGATAATCTATGAGGACTACAATGAAGAGGATAGACCAATGAATGATAGACCAGTTCATCATGGTGGCGGTGGTGTGGGTCGTATCGATCGCATTGATGTAAATGATGCTCGCTATATGGAGGAGAGATTCCAGGAGGAGCAAAGATATCATGATGACCTACGAGAAAAAGAGTTTCGTGCACATCGTAACGGAGACGATATAGAAAGGTATCCAGAAGAAAGACCTAGAGTACGTGATTATGATCGTGATCGCGATAGAGTAGGAGAGCGTGATAGGCGGTAGGAGGCTTCAGATTTTAAGTGTCAACATTATTTTGCATTTTTCCTTTTCTAGGGATCACAGACATCGTCACACAAAACGATATCACTCAGCTGAACGAGATGATAACAGTGATGGCTATGATGCTGATGGTTTGCCACATGATTATAATTATGAAATTCAGTCTCCGAATAACACCATCATAGTGCGGGGCCTAGCACAACATATTACCGAGGCAGATGTAAGTATCATTTGTCATTTAAATATGGAATATAGCGGCACTTTGTACTATATTACGTCAGGTAGTGTTTTAAAAATTGTAATTTGATTCAGTTTTTACAAATTCTTTGATTCACGATTCCTTGATCTTGATAAACCGAACGTTTCGCACATTCTCTTGGCTCTAGCACCACTGTTCATTTGCTTGGCGTGGCTTAGCTAATGAAGTCGACGTATTTTTACCTTGTCTGCTGATTCACATTCCACTCATACATGACCAAATAATCGACGTTGCATTTTTCGTTCGAATGTGCCGTATGTTTGCTCCACTTACCTGCTTATAGTCTAGTACTTTGTGCCGTAAAGAACGACTGGTAGGATAAAGTTCCGGTAGATCAAGCATTTGGTCCGTCGAGTAGGGAATTGTCATCTAATTTATAAAGGTCAATCTTCTTCGTTTTTGTTACTGTCATTCGTGGGGTTGGTATTAATTTTTTTGATGGAATCGCAAATTCCATCCAGACGGTATAAGCTATCATAAAGCCCTTAACTCAATCACAAAGTGACATGTCTCGACTTGGAATTCGTTGTTCTTCTGCAAGATTTTCCTTAGTGTGAAGATTAAGTTGATGGTTGAGACTTGTCGTATGTTTTTCTTATCGTTAGTTGATTTCCTGGATTTTTTTTTTGTTGGATTTCATTCCTTTCTAACCATATACTTTCCACGTGCGGGTTTTGAGTTGTATACCCTTTTGCTTGTGCTTTAACCTGTTTTTGGTACATGTAAACATCATCATATAACGAAAAATTTCTGCAGCCATTACATGTAGATTATGGCTAACTCCTGTTTTGCGGATGTTTCAACATAATAAAATTAAGAAAATGTATATAACAGAATCGGTATCAATTAAAATTTGCTTTAAAACAGCTTAAAAATGTTGGCATCCCCAAATTGACCGCTCCTTTATTTGTGGTAATTACTCGTCAGGCAACCAGTATCTACTCTGAATCACCGAAATCAGTATCATACCGCCTAACGACTTGCAAGCATATGGGGCGTGAACACAAAAGCAAAATTTTACTATCCTCATAGATATTCAAGCTGCCATCAAGGCCATCAACTCGGCTACCATATCCTCCAAGCTGGTACAGGAATGCTGGAACGAACTTGCCTGGCTGAGGAAACGCTTTTGTTTCACACTTCACTGTGTCCCAGGGCTCGGTGACATTGAAGGAAACGAGCACGCAGAAGAGCTGTTTAGGCAAGTCTCAGCTTTACACGGCTCATTTGCGGCAAGGTCCATATCCTGCTAGGTGCGGTTAAGGGACAAATCTACTCATGCTTTCTGAAGAAGGCTGACTCCAAATGGAGAAGGTTAACAAATTGTGTCATATGGAGGAACATATGACCTACCTACTGCAAGAACAGAACAACTAAATAGAACCCGCTCAGATATCGCAAGCTTCACGGCGATAGTCACGAGTCACTGGCCAATGACCATGCGGCCAAACTAGGGATGAAATACAACGCCCAATGCTACAGTTGCGGAAATGCAAATGAGAAAAAAACCAACCACTCTTCGACGACCTTAGTCTCGGGTAGAATGATGCATCTTTATTTTTAATTGCTGGAAATGGTCTCTGAGATATTTAGACATTCTGAATATCATATTCCAGCCGATTTTTTTGGCCATTTTCCATAAAAACGCGACCGCATTATGCAGGCAGTTTTGGCATAAGAGGAATTCTTATTGGATTCACCAGGTGGAACTGGCAAAACATTCTCATGATCGCCGAAATACGATCAAATAATGGCATCGCATTGGCCGTTGCGTTATCTGGCATTGCAGAAACTTTATTGGATGGAGCCAGAACAGCTCATTCGATATTTGAGCTGTATCTGAATATTCCAAATAACCCAGATAAAGTGTGCAACTTAAAAAAAATCAATTATCGAGGGCCAAAGTGCTTAAACAATGCAAAATTATCATCTGTGATTAATGCACTATGACACACAAACATTCTCTTTAGGCGTTGAACAGAAAACCCAACACTCGATTAAAAAAAAACACAACTTCATTCTATTCAGCAGCACTCAGGTGATTTAAAAAAAAACACTTTTCGACATTGCACGTTCAACGTTGATGACAAAGTCCAGCTAAAAATAAACATGCGCGTCAAAATGCTACCACCTGCTGACACATTCTTAAAATAATTGTTAGATATCGACGATGGAAAATTTGCTGTCCATGAAAATAGTGGTTGCTGGTTGCCCAGCAATTTCTGTACAATCTCTAATACGACCACATTCGATCGATTTTGCCTAATTAGGAAGAGACTATGATAAGTTTGGCGCCATAAATTTTAAACGGTTTTTAGAAGATCTCACCCGTTTAGGAGGTAAGTGTAATTTTAGAACAAAAACCAACTTAAAATAAAAAAAATATATTGAAAAACAACGGCAACACTTCCAATGAAGTATTATCCGTTTTGAAAGCCAGAAACCATTTCTTTAATCTCAATTTAAATTTAATTATTTATGTCAATAGTTTTTGAAAAATTCGCATGCAAACTCAAAATTATGATAAAAAAAAATGCAAAAAAAAAGATGAGACCAATTTTTTTCAAAATTGTGAAATGAAGTACATACTTGTTTTTTTTTTTTGGTCAATGCTTATATCAACTTTGAATCGAACACAAAAACCGAATCGTTTAATGTCTTCCAGTATGTGAGAAAATTAAAAATTACCAAAACTAATTTTGTATTTTTTTTTTGTATCTCACTTTGAGGATGTTCATCTTCTTAAGTAAAGTACAGCAAGTCATTTAGCGTTATTCAGAATGCACCACGAGGAGGTAGACTTGCATTGCATTCCGCGTTCCTGTCAGTCAGTTTGTGAGTAAGTCAGGAGTTTAGTTACAAATAGTCATGTCAATTTTCCATGTCTTAAAAAGGTATGTTAGTCTCGTCAATGAAGTCATCGTCCGTACTAGTGTTACTGTCAGTGCAACATATTGGTGTAGGTGGTTCGTTGTTTCGCGGCATAGAATTTTTCTTTTTGTTAGAAGCTTGTTTAGATTCTCCAGATTCATCAATTCGCCTTTATTGGAAGGATACTTTTATGCCATTAATGTTTAAATATGGTTTCGGGCATGTAGCCACCGCGGCTGGTTCGAATAAAGCCAAGTCTAGAGGTCCAATTTTCAACCATTTTTTCGAGCATTTGTTGACGTATGTCGGCAATAACGCCAAGAATGTTGGCTTCCAAGTCCTCTAACCTTTCTGGAACGTTTGTTCGGTTATATTTTTGCGTCGTTACCAAGTTCATTACATTTTACATCTGCCAACTTTCGAAAAAAAAAATTAAATTTTTTTTTTTTGAAAGATTACAGTTTTGAAAGATTAAATTTAACAGGGGGTGCCTATCTACCTCCTAAACGAGGCTAGATAGGCACCCCCTCCCATAGTAAAAAATGCTTGTTTCTGACCCATCTATCAAAAACCGTAATCATTTTTTGGGGCCAAACTTATCGTTCTCTTGTCTAATTATATTTCGTTTGCGCACTTTTTGGGACGCTGTATCAAAAAATTCGATTTTCGAAAAAAAAAAAACGTTCGAGCATTTTATCTATAGACCATTTTAACCTACGTCCAGGCGCTCTTTCTTATATCGGTTTGTATACCCAGCTTCAAAGCATTTTTTTTTGTCAAACCATAAACAGTTTCAACAATACATTTTGACATTGACATTTTCTATGTAAAGAGCGCTACAAAAGTTTTTTTAAGTAAAACAAAAACGGTTTTGGATATCAATGAAATTCTTTATTCCTGTGAAAGTACGTTCGATGCCATTATGTATGGAACTCGCCACGGGCGCGTGCATGGCTGCCACGGGCACGCTTGCAGAAGTCCAGACGCTGAACCCAATTTTCGACGGTTTTCAAGTATAAGTCGGGCGATTCTGCTGCAATTTCACGTTCGATATTCGTACGAAGTTCATCAATCGTCGCTGGCTTGTTGGCATAGACCATAGATTTAACGTAGCCCCACAGGAAATAGTCTAACGGCGTCAAATCGCACGGCCGAGGCGGCCTAGCGACTGGACCATTTCGTGAGATAACACGTTCTCCAAACTTGGTTTCCAATAAATTGATTGTGGCAATCGCTGTGTGGCTTGTGGCGCCGTCCTGTTGGAACTACATGCCCTCCAAGTCCATATCATCCAATTGGGGCCAAAAATATTCGGTTATCATTGAACGGTAGCGATTCCCATTCACAGTAACGTGCCGGTCTTGATCATCACGGAAGAAGTACGGCCCAATGACGCCGCCGGCCCTTAAACCACACCAAACCGTAATTTTTTCGGGATGCAATGATGACTCATGGAGTACGTGTGGATTGCTGCCTGACCAATACCGCATATTTTGTTTGTTGACGAAGCCATTCAGCCAGAAATGAGCCTCATCGCTGAAGATGATTTTTCGATGAAAATCCGAATCATTTTCAAGTTGTTGCTCAGCCCAATTCACGAACATACGACGCTTCTGGTGGTCAAGCGGCTTCAGTTCTTGCGTCAATTTAATCTTGTAAGGATTTAGGCCAAGATCTTTTCGCAAAATTCGCCACAGCGACGTCACAGAGATGCCCAACGCTTGAGAACGACGTGTGAGAGACACATTTGGGCTTTCTTGTAGGCGGCAGCAAAATTCTCGACACTAAGGGCACTTCTTTGTCTCACTGGCACGGGAACATTTTGTACTGTGCCTGTGGATTCAAAATTTCCCACTAGACGCTCAATTGTTGATCTGCTAGGACGATTATGACGACCATAAATTGGACGTAGCGCTCTTAACGTTGAGGCCACTGACTCCTAATTTCGGTTGTAAATTTTAATAATTTCGACTCGTTGTTGGATCGTATATCGTTCCGTCATGAAATGGCAAACATTACTGAAGAGAAATGTCAAAAGAGCGGCAAGAAATATGGCGTCGTTTGGTGTCCCTGTCGGTCAACTTTTGTAGCGTCCCTGTTGAAAAACCCGGTACTATCTTCGTAAAGATTTTAGCCTCGCCCACTTTGTATGTATGTGTAATTTATAGATGGAATGGGATATGGTATTCAATGATTCGCACAGCGGATTGTAACCTTCGCATATGTTTTTTTAATTAGCACCCAAAATATTTAATAGAAATATTTTATAGTTAAATAAATAAAATTATAGCCTATTACATTCTAATCGTTATAATATATAAGTAGGAAATTTCCATTTTCAATATGTATTACCTTTCCTTTCAGATAAGCAGCGATCTGATGCAGTGCGGCCTATGTGCCATTTCTATTCGTCTCATTCGCAAAAGAAAAACAGGTAGGCATGGTCAAATAAAATATAAACTTAAGTTTAAATTCCCAACAAATAAAATATCCCTTCCCTCGACTCTAGTCCTTGTAAATGAAATAACATATTCGAATGAAACAAATACAAATCATAATCAAAGTACGTAAGTATGTCCCTGTCTCTTTTGTGCAATGCAACAATTCTGTGTATGCAAATGGCAAACCAAACAAAACCACACACTTCGACTGGACATTGAATGAGTCACACCAAACGAGTGCAAATGCAAACTGTTTATGATGTGCAATTCCATTGCGATCATACACAGTTTATTGCACATTACTCTCCCCCACTCGCTCACTTCTGTTCTTTTTTGAAACAAACAACCGAAAAACCGTGTGAAAAGTGAATTGTCAATTTGCCATACAAACAGACAAAAAAAAACATTTGCCAACAAAAATCTCAAACCCTTTTTATTTTAAAATAAAATTTACAAAAATTTTGTGTTTGCTTCTATCTAAAATTTAGGTGCATCTCGAGGTTTTGCTTTCGTCGAGTTTAGTACCGTTGAAGAAGCCGTACGCTGGATGGATATGAAGCAGGTATCACTTGAGTCTGGTGCAGTTGTAAAAAGATATTATTTTCTTTATTTGTTCATATAAAAATATCATTTGCTTATTACTTTTAAATTACAATTAAAAACAAGAAGAAATTTAGTAACCGATATCAATTAGAGATAGAATACTTGAAAAGTCAAAATTAAACAGGAAAAAAAATCAATTTTCAAAGTAAAATCGGATAACTGAACACAGATGTAAATGTAAATTTATTTGAAAAGCAACTGCTAAACCAGATTATTTGAAAATGACATTGCTTGTTGAACGAGCTGCTTTAAACCTAAACTATTTGGAATGATACAATGACAATAGAATCAGTATTTAAACGGCGGTGACTGTGTAGTCAGGAAACGTTTTGTAGATCGATTACTGATATTGCTCTTTTCCATGTTATTCTAGGGTATATTGATGCTGCAAGATCATCGGGCCGTCATCCATTACAGCTACTCAAAGGAGCCACTGAGTAAAGATAAGACTGTCTCCGATTGGTATTGTGCAAAGGTAAGTTTTTTTTTTAAGTGTATATTTTATTTTATTTGTGGTATATATACGCCCTGTTTTCCTGTTCCCTTTTCTAAGAACATCATGAATGATATGAGTTTTCCTCCATTTGAGTGGTATAGTGTTAGTTACTAAAGTGGCGCTACAGTCCGGAATGAACCTGATCCTGACCAACATGCCTCTCCAATTAGCCCGTTCCTTGGCTAACTACACTCCAAGTTGATTAAGGTCGGGTTCTACTTGTGGCGCCATTTAAGGCGAGGTCTTCCTCTACTGCTTCCGACGTCTGGCTGGGAATCGAAGACTCTGCGAGCCGGAGTATTGGTATCCGTTCGTTATACAAGTCCTAGCCATATTAAATGTCCAAATGTGGAGTTTTCTGACTGTCGCATGTCACTGTACAGCTCGTATATATCTTGGTTGAGTCTTCGTCTCTATAGATTTTTCCTCTTAAATCGACCAAGAATTTCTTCATCCACGTTTGATGCCTCTACATGCATCAGCGCCGTAGAGCAGGACTGGAATGATCAAGTTCTTATATAGGATCTCTTTAGTGGTGAGGGCTTTACTACTGATTTGCCTTCTTAGCCCGAAGAAACAGCGGTTGGCAAGAGTAATTCTTCGTTTAATTTCTGACGAGATGTTGTCAGAGTTAATAGCTTAGCCGAGGTATACAAAGTACCGTACTATCTCAAAGTTATATCTGTCCTTTCGTGTTGACAGCATAAACTTAGTCTTATCCTCATTTACTGCGAAATGTTGGTAAACGGTTTCAGGCGTTCACATACTACGGCAGATAGGATCTTGTAGGCGATGTTGAGGATCCCCGTTTCTGGAGTTATTTTGCTCAGACGTACTTTCATCCGACTAGATTTAACTTATCAGTTGATGGATGTTACTTACCAAGTTGTCTCCGCCGAGCTTTGTAAAGCCGAGAGGCTGTCATTTCCAGTAGCGTTGTTTAAGCTTGAGTTTAGGTATTGCTATCCTCATTTCACTTATGTCGGAATGTTGTTGTCATATATCAGTCTGCAGAAGTAGTTCTTCCATATCCTCATAATCGACTGTGTCTCAACTACGATATTTCCTTGTCACTCGGCAGGATTCTATTCGAGCCTTGTGTCCTTGGCTTTGACGTATCACTCCTTGTTAAAACTTGCGGGCATCGTCGCCAGAGAGTCACCTCTCTATAATCTCGATCGCTTTCTGAAAAGCCGGTGTTCTTCCCTGCTTCGGCATTCCTCATCAAACCAGAGGTTTCTAGCACATCAGTTGCGACTGATCTAATGCATTGCTGGCATCGTTGCTATTTTCGACATTCAATGCTGGTGGAATGATGTTAATCGAAAGGTAATGAGATACGCGGCCTTGACGGTCTCTAGAGATTGCAGTCTTTCGACGTTAAATTCTTTTTACAATATTTCTATGGCCTATTTCATAAAACTACAACACATGTATTAATTTAACTGTGTCAACAGTAAACAGGGTCATTTAAAAATTCATTGAGTCTGAATAAATTGGTAATGCTCAACCCACTGGCAGCCTAAATGTTAATATAATGTTTCAGAGATACTATGAGAGTATTGTATACTTACTTACTGACTAAAAACACCACCTTAGATGACTCTCTCGTCAGGTTACCTTCCATTGAAAGATCCTACATAATATCCATTTATAGCGCGGTTATTCCTGACGTCCCCAAGTAAAAAGGTAGTCGGCGCAATAAATAACTGTCGTTCAAACTTTTTACATTCCCATTAATACTAAAGAATACACGTTCAGAACACCTATTCCGTATATCACAAACTTCTTTGGTCAAAAGCTTCAAACCGTTTATATCTTATCTTATGGATTTACCTGCAGAGCTTCATTCAACCTTGATATCCTGTTACCAAACTACTAATCATCATGACCAGTTGTCTGCAGTTAGTATACATCCCAAAGGTATGGACAAATATAGTTGTTGTTATCATCACCAAAACAGAAAAAAAAAGTCACATAAACGTCTGAAGGATCTTCGCCCGATCAGTCTATCTTTTTTTTCTTTTAAAAACTTTGGAAATATCAAATGATCTGCACCTCCGTACTTGTATAAAACCGACATAAAGCTAGCTTGCATATGCGCAAAGAACCCCCTCCGCAGCACTAGATTCTATCTTACATCTACTAATTCTGCTAACTTATCTCGCTGGCTCCAGGCTACAGACAGACTAGTTCTATGCTCAATGTTAAAATAAGTGGGGAATGATCAGACGACAGATCGAAGTTTTCTTCAACTTTACTTTTATGTGGTTGGTAGATATTTCTTTCAAAACGAAGAAAACTATTAGGTCGGGTATTTTCAAAGTATGAATGCAAATCAAAACAGTACTCCATACGAGCGTATACTCACTAAAGATCTGCGTCTTCATGCTTACAAACAGGATTTTCGCCAAAATCCAATAGTTTGTAAGTGAAACGTTCATGTTCACACCTAGAAATTTATTTAAAATGAAATCTCTGTGGATTGCGGTTTGTTGGTTAACACCAAAATTGGTTTTGCAAGACGCTTTTCATTCCAAGCTGAGACAAATAGCAGACGAACATTTTTGCAAATCGAATCCTTGTCAACGGATGGTTATAATTGGACGTAGTGCGTTGGTGCAGACATTTTGTCTTCCTGACCACAGAATTGAACGTCCCAGTGGCAGTCAATAGCGATGATTTTGTTAGATATCATTATTTTGATTAATCGTCACGTGCATTTAAAGCAATCTCTGTAGTGGAAATAACATCTAAGCTGGTTGCTTACAAATAATTCCAAGAAAACAAAATCTGCCATCAACAAATCCTGCCCCCATTATCTTCTAGCAATGTAAACACCTACATGACTAACTTTGCAAAAATGATGGAACTACGAAATGGCCTTAACATCATTGTTCACCACAAACCAAATTTTACCAACACTTTCAATTCAATTATTTATTTATTCCAGTGTGGCGTTTTCAACTTCAAGAGACGTGATAAATGCTTCAAATGCTGCGCATCCCGTGAGGAAAGTGAAAAGGGTGGCGAGGGCAGCGATGAAGTTAGCAACATCCTAACGAAAAGTATAAAAACGCTAGTAACATTTGGCATCTATTTAGCATACATTTTCAAAACTAAATATAAAACAATTTTTTTCTACCTGGTCATCGGCGACTTCCGCTATACACAATTCGAATTGTGTTCTGTTCCAATCTCGTCATCTTTTTGTCGCTGTGTTCTTTCGATCTGAAGAAATAATGCTTCGCAATTTGGATGTGTTAACCAACGAGGAGGGTGTGCTCACCGTCATGCAAGAAGTCGTGCCCGATTTGGTTTCGAAAATCTCTAAAATTCTCGTTTGTCGCGACCCGCTCACGCAGACATCGCGAGGAATTTGCTATCTAAACTTTGATAACTTGGTCGATTCGATGAACACCCACAATGCGTTGAATGGTTTGGAACCACCATTACAGATCGACAGTCGGGAGGGTATGACCAACATTTAAACGTATGCTTTCTTCAACACATTACTAATATTGTTCTTCTTTTTAGTTTTGATATCGTACTGCGTGGACTCGGAAAATCGTCAATTAGCTCGCAACACAAGCAACGCCAAGTGCTCAAACGATGCGATGTTGGTAGCCAATAACGGTTCACAAAACAATACTTATCAATACACAATTAAGGACGTGCCTCGTTTGGCGGAATATAGTGCTTCGTTGTATGCCTCGACGCCTGCCGAACAAGATCATTACCTCAAGTACTATACGCAGTATTATATGACTGAGATATCAAAGGGTCAATATGCTAATCTGCCGACGGTCAATCAGTTGGGAGAGTCTGCGAATTCAGGAGCAGCAGTTGCTTTGTCCGCCATACAGCGCAAGCAGAATAAGATGAAGAGCATCGAGACAACTGCAACGCAAGCGGCTGCAGCAGCTGCCTTAGCAGCGGCCGCAACCAAAGCAGCTATAGCAGCTGCAACTGTTGTTCCACCTAAAGGGAACGACGGCAAGCAGTATCGTAAGTTAATGGAATTCCTTGTACGAATGTAGTTTTTATGTGTGTATTTTGTAGCAACTCCTGACATATCCTTGTATCAATATGATGACACATCAGGGTATTACTATGACCCGACGACGGGTCTTTACTACGATGCACACTCTCAGTACTACTACAATAATGAAACAGGAGCATATCTTTACTGGGATCAGCGAAAGAGCACATACACCTTAGCTACAGCAGCTGCGGCACAAGCCGCTGTACAAAACGCCTTAGAAGAGACAGCAGCAGCTTCGTGCTCCGCCAAAGCGGATGGTGAAGAATCGAGGAAGGAAGGTCGACGAGTTAAGCCGGACAAGGTGAAGGTGGCGAAGAAAATCGTCAAAGATATGGAGAAATGGGCAAAACAATTGAATCAGAAAAAAGACTTGTCATATGTGGCGACACCTCAGCCAATTATACCACACAAATCAGAAGATGTGCCAATATCAAAGCCGCTGGGTGGTGGTTACGCTGATGTTGGCTTCTCCATTCTGGAGAAGAAAGATAGAGCAAAGCTCACCGACTATGTCAGTCCGAGTGTCAGTAAATTGGTACCATCATATGCATCCGATTCGGATGATCACGAGGACAATTCAGCACAACAACAACAGCAGCAACAACATCAACTGCACCACTCGCAAGCGGACAGTGAGAAGGACTACGTAGACTTCCAAAAGTTGACTTGTCTGCTTTGCAAGCGAGCTTTCCAATCCCTCGACATTCTATCAAAGCATTTAAAAATGTCGAATCTACACAAGGAGAATCTGCAGAAGTACAATTTATCGCGGGGCGTTTCCGATGCTGACGCGCAATCCGCTCTATCGTAAGTTTTATTTTATTGCGCTTAGGCATGATGTTGACCTCTTATTCTTAGGTATCGTGACCGAGCAAAAGAACGGCGACTGAAATACGGTGAAAGCGATCCGCCACCACCCAATCGAAGTAAAGAACGTTTCGAGAATGAGCTGAAGCACATTTCGTCGTCATCCAAGCAACGGCACACTCCAGCCATGCCAATCGGAGAGAATAACGTTGGCAATCGTCTGCTCCAGAAAATGGGTTGGTCCGAGGGCCAAGGTCTCGGTCGTAAGAATCAGGGACGAACAAATATCATTGAGGTGAGTTGTAGCCCACAAATTTGACTCTATGTGTGCTACATTATTTTCTTTTCTCATAGGCTGATGCAAGGTCATCTACGGCTGGATTAGGGACGAAATCTGGAACATTCGCACCTGGTGACGATTACAAAACTTATATAAAGCGTATGATGAAATCGCGCTACGATCAGGCCGAAATCAAATAAACAAATCGTTTGTCGCTACTAACAATTTAGTAACGTTCTGATGTTTTTTTGTTTATTTGTTTTTTTTTCTCTGTTATTATTTTACTTCCTCTACTCAAATAAGACTTGTGAATATACCTTTATATTAATCTCTAGTTATAATGATATTTTTAAATAAATGCTCTGGATATACTGTCGTATGTAAAGTGTCATGATTTATATTCTGGATTTTGAAAAAAGTGAGACCTGTCCTCACAAAATGACGGAAAGCTTTTTTTTTGTGAATTTTTGTTCGTAAATGCCTGAGATAATTTACCTCCACTCCAAAAAGAAATGAACAATTTGACTGGCAAAAAACGAGAACAGACCTAACGGAAACAGGGGCTCTATTACATAAAACGAAACGAGTGACAAGTAAACGGTACAGTAGTAACTGCCACTGCCCAATAGCAGTCGTGAGAAATTACGAAAACCTAGAACGATATTCCTTTTATGTAATCCAATTTCAACGATATTCGCATTGAAAAATATGGCCCCAGAATAAGAATAATAAGGGTATTCATGCAACGTCGTAAGTTCACAATTTGCGAAAATCTTAAGTTTACAACGACGTTTCATGAACGCACCAATAAATAATAATCAGCCTTATTCATAAACTCATTATAAGTAGTGGGGTGTTTTCATAAACGTCTGCCGCGTCTGCCTAACCCCTAACTAAGATCTGTGTTAGACGTGTTCATAAAGTCCGATTTTTAATCGAATGCGCCCGTTCTGCAGAATGAGTCTGTTCATTAATGCAACAAAGAAGACAGACGATTGGACTAGCGTATAAAGTTGTGCACTCCTTACAATGCCTTTGAACGCAAGAACCTTATTCATAAACTTATACATTTGTATATACCGACAAATAGAGGCTGCATAATCGTCAACGCCTGTATTTATTTGTTTATTTCTGTTAGCTCTGCCGTGCTGTCAAATATCCAATTGTAATAGATTTCCCTCTTTATTCGACACAAACCCTGTAAAACTTTTATGGGTGGTGAAATATTTTATGAATAAGAATTTGGGCGACCCTGAAAAAAGGTGTATAAATAATTATGCACTGTATAACTCTATAACAGTGGAGATGTGTGTAAGTGAATTCTAATGAATAAGGGGGAATGTGTTTAACCACTGAATTCAATCTAGATTTAAATAATGTTTGTATTAAAAGAAACTTTTCGCTTTGTTCTCTTTTAGTTATCGATGACTTTTTTCAGTTGATCGCTCATGTTTAATCTGTAGAAGTGACTGATTAAATGTCAAAATGGCGTTTAAAAAGCTTAAAACGCTAGCCATTTCAGTTCGCACACCCAATTCCTGTACGAAATTCTGATATATGTAGTTGTAAAATATATCACATGCAAATTTTGACAGTTCATTTACCACGTCGTAAAATTTACCACGTTTACAACGGTTAGGATGACTTGACCGGCGTTGCACGAATACCCCTAATAATTATTGTAAAGTTTATAAGTGGCGTAATGTGTGAAACAGAGATATCTGGTTGTGATGTTCTGATGAACCATAACTGATAGTCAAAAAGGCCAAACCAAAAATGACTCAAAATGACTTCTGGATACTCATTCCGTAACTTTCCGAATGATAGTCGTTGAGGATAATGAAGGAGACTATCTGGGTACCTACCGTCACACACACAATACACACAACCCTGCTTATTATCGTTTTTTTTTTACTTTTCTCATAAATCGCACATAATTCACGGATTAGCTTAGAATGTTTTTATAAAAATCAGCATTATTCATAAACTCATTATTAGGAGTGTATAAAGTTATGCACTATTAAGTTTTTTTATTCATAAATCTTATGCAACGTTGAATAGAGGTTGAATACGCTAAATGCGATTGAGGGTTGAATAGTGCCTGCATAAGGAAATGTTATTAACGAACTGACATTTGGACAACATATGTTGACGCTATGACGCTTAGAAATAAAGATTTTCGAACCATGTACTGATTTCCTAAAGCGAGTATGAAAAAAATAATTGATATTGTACAAGCAGATATTATTATTAAAGAGGTGGATATATTTCTGCAGGAATGGTTTGGGTGTTGTAGGTTAGACTCTAATTGGCCTTAACTTTGCAATGCCCAGTGGTTGTAACTCTGACTACACATCAAGTGCTAATTTTTAACCTCCAAGTGGTAACCATCGGGTACTGGTCTCATCCAACCCGATTTGACTTGCTCAATGATAAGCGCGAGTGTTAATAACACGACGAAAAACAGCAACACTATTAACAGGCAGGTCAGAATGGCACGGACAACAGGTTGTCTAGGAATTATAAGGGTTAGTCAGGCCCCTTGAACAGAGATGGTGTCGGATGAACCGAGGACAGAGGCAGGTCCCGTAGTGGATACTGATAGCCCCGTTTCCTGAGGGTATCTAATAAATTGGAACTGGCCCTCCAGGTTGTGGGTTGTGCTTTGGGTTAACTACCCAACCATGGAAAAAACTGCTACGAAGCAGACATTACTGCCATCCAGGAAATATGATGCGATGGGCCGGGAAAAAAGAGAATGAAAAACTGTGACATTTACACGACAACACGTCTGGTAACGGACTTAGGCTGATTGACCATGCTACGAAACGAAATGCCCACGGTTTTCTGACCTCGATATCCATAAAGGGACATGGCGGTCTCCAGATCAACGAACGGCCAAACCAAATTCATCGTATCGCGATAGACAAGAGGCACGCAGCTTTGATCGACTCAGAGCTCATCAAACCCCTGGTTTGATGAGGAATGCGAACAGATGCTCACAGCCAAGAACGAGGCCTACAAGACTAAGCTGCAGGTTAAGACGAGAGCCGCCGTTGAGCTCTATAGGCAGAGAAGAAGGGAAGAACACCGGCTTTTTAGAAAAAAGGAAAAAGAGCACGAAAAGCACGCGATCGAGGATATAGAGAGGTCCTACTCCAGGAACGATGTTCGCAAGTTTTACCAAATTGTAAAAAGTCAAGGCCAAGGCTCGAACAGAATCCTTTCGAGATGAACAAGGAAATATCGTAGTTGAGACACAGTCGATGCTGAGATTATGGAAGAACGACTTCTGCAGACTATTAAACGGCGATGACGAACAACATTCCGCTGTCAGGCAGAACGAGCCATTCAATATTGGCAAAGACAGCGAAAACTCCCAACCACCCGACCTGAGTGAAGTGAGGAAAGCAATATCTAAACTCAAGCTTAATAAGGCTCAAGCACCAAGGCACCAACTTATAAGTCAAATCTGGTCGGAAGAAAGTATGCCGGAAGAATGGAACCTCAGCATCGTTTGTCCGATCCACACAAAAAGGAGAACCTTTAAACTGCGCCAACTGCAGAGGCATAAGTCTCTTCAACATTGCCTACAAGGCGATGCGCTATCATGTGACTACTTCAATTTGATTCTTGAGAGGATTGTGCAAAACTCACGAGCCAACTCCAGAGGCACAATTTTCCAAAAATCGGTACAACTACTAGAATACGCCGACGATATTGACATCATTTGTTTGACCCAACGTGATGTCATAGCCACGTTTGCTAGTATAGAGAAGGAAGCGGCAGAAATGTGTTTAGCAGTAAATGAGGGCAAGACGAAGTATATGCTGTCAACACGAAAGGACACACAACATCGACGAATTGTACAGAACGTCACCATTGAAAGATATTATTTTGAGGCAGTACGGGACTTTGCCTATCTCCGCTATTACCGCTTTTACGAAGAATTACTCTTGCCAACCGCTGTTTCTTCGGGCTAAGAAGGCAATTCAGTAGTAAAGCCCTCACTCGAACTACTAAGGAGACGCTATATAAGACCCTGATCATCCCAGTCCTGCTCTACTGCGCTGAAGCATGGACCATCTCAAAAGCGGATGAAGAAATCCTTGGTCGATTTGAGAGGAAAATTCTTCGAAAAATCTTCGGTCCCGTTTGCGTTGACGGACTATGGAGACGAAGATTCAACCAAGAACTATACGAGCTGTACAGCGACATGCAGACGTCGGACGCAGTAGAGGAAGACCTCGCCCTAAGTGGCGCTCACAAGTAGAAACCGACCTCAACCAACTTGGAGTGCGCAAGTGGAGGCAGTTAGCTAAGAACCGGGCTAATTGTAGAGACATGTTGGTTGAGGCCCAGGTTCATTCTGGACTGTAGCGCCACTTAAGTAAGTAAGTACATATTTCTGCAGATCTGCAATTAATGGCTGCTATACGTTGTTGGGGACGAAATGAGGTATGTATGGCTTTCAAACTCTATAAGCAAAATTTTACTCTAATTTATATAAATATATGGGTAAAAGATTCAAGACGACGGTGCAGACATTTATGGATTTATACTTCGCAGAATATCTAATCGCGTGGCAATTGCGTTTGGTTCCAAATGGGCTGGATACGTAAAAATGCCATTAACAGTATCTGAACAGATTACAATGAATAAATTATTTGATATTCTCGGATTTCCTCAAATGATTGGTACCATTGACTGCAGCCACGTCAAAGTTCCGACAGTTGGTGGTCCGTAAGGACAGTTCTAATTTAGCAGAAAGGGATACTTTTCGCTTAACATACAAGTAGTGAGCGATGCTTCTCTTCAAATTAATGATATCGTTTGCCGCTGGAGAGGAAGTACCCATATTTCACGAATTTTTAGGGAAAGTTATATCAAACAGCGCTTTGAGGGTGGTGAATTTATGGGTCGTGTGTTTGGCGATGGTGGCTACCCTTTCACAAATATTTTGTTTACTCCACTTTTGAATCCTCAAACGAATGGTGAAAGGTAATATAATATTGCTCATATAGCAACACGTAACGCAGTAGAAAGGTGCTACTGTCTAGTATGAAGTGTTCCTAAAATAATGCGAAATCCACAATCATTGGCAGTATTACACAACCTATCAATCGATTTTAAAGACGAGCTCTTATCCTCAAGTATATACCGATTTTAAAAAAAGGAGATAGATACAAACTAATCATGTTTTAACTTTTCCCAAAGTTTGTAGATTCCGTAGACGACACTACTCATCCATTGGAAATTCAGGAAGCTCTAGAGAAGCAAAATCAAAACATTTCACTTCGTGAATTTATGGAACAATTCTTTCCATAACACTTGACAACATACGGATGCAATAATAAACTTTGTTCAGAGCGGATTTAAAAATATTCAGTTAATTTTATTTATGAAATAAAAAACAATAACACAAAGAAAAAAAAAAACAAAACAAAGTTCAGACGCTTCATCTTAAGAGAACAAAAACTTATTAAACAACAATATAAAAAATAAATAAACAGTCTAAACTAAAATTCTCCTTGGTACAGGTGCTTCATTTCCATTATGTGTTTTTCTTCTTTGTGTCTTCTCTCCATTTGTAAGATCTTGAGCTTTTCAGTGCGCTCCATTTGCAACGTTTTCAGTTTTTCACTACGCTACATTAATATTGTTTTTATTTTTTCATCATATTTCAATAGCTTGAGATCTTTTTCACTCTTTTTGGTCTCCATCGCCAAACTTTCTTGTTTCATTTGATCGTCCTTGCAGTTTATCTAAGTATGACATAAATTTATTCATTCATTCATTCTACATTTGTGTGCCATTATTATATTATAATGTTATCATAGCTTGAAAGTTATTCTTACCAATAGGATTTTATGACAGTCTTTCTTTTCTATTTTTCTTTTTAAGTAACCCTTTAAAGTGCTTGCGATTTGTGGACTGTTCTCTTGCGATTGGTGGACATTTTCCTTTGCAACCTATTAATAAGACAAATATTAGTTTTTTGTAGATACGTATTTGATGCCTTGTCATACTAACCAGCGTACTTCAAAAATCGCAGTCAAATTCATGAGGAATTAGTGCGATTAGTTTTGCATCGTCTGGACCATGAGATTAAGGTGGTGGTCCACCTCCAATTGCCCTCATGTGTTGTTTATAAGTAAAGGCAGATGTCTTTGCTTTCATCTTCATTCCTTGCCATGGGACTTGTAGTTGCGATATATCCCTGGTAGTCGCAGTCATTTTATTGAAACTAAAAACTTAATAATAAACAAATGACATATACTTACTAATGAAATTAACTCACGCATTGGTTATTTCTTTCCATTTTTCTCTTTTTATCTTCGTAGTATTTGTGTCTAAATTTTGATTTTCAATTATAGAGATTTTGTCCTCTATAAGTTGCCTTAATAATAACTGCAGATAATAAATCAAACACTTTTTCTTGTACTATTGTTTTACAAATTGTTATATACATACCTTATCGGAGGAATCTTTTCTTGACAAACCAAGTGTAACTACAGGGTGTCCGCCGGGAAGGTATACTACTTTGTTTGTTTATATATTTTGATTATATGAAAAAGAATGGATCTTATTTTGATATGTGTTTTATTTAATGTCGGCAATTATGTAGGGAATACAATATCAGGTAAATGCCCGCCTCACAAAAGCGAGCCCTTTTGAAGACTATTTTCATTACATTCTCACACATTTCAATCGGTGTTTCATTAATTTCATCACGAATATGTTGTTTGAGTTGCTCAAGTGTTTCTGGTTTGTGTGCATAAACCTTGCTTTTCAGATATCCCCACAAAAAGAGGTCCTGAGCAGTCAAATTAGGCGACCGTGGTGGCCAATCAACATCACCACGTCTTTAAATAACTTGTTGTGGAAAGAGGTCTCGTAGTAATTCCGTTGTAATCCTGGATGTATGCGATGTGGCTCTCTCTTGTTGATATCATATGTTAATCAAGCCCAAAGCATGCAGTTGTGGCATTAAAAAGTTTTCAATCATATCACGATATCGCTCCCCATTCACAGTTACCGTTAAGCCGTTTTCATTTTCAAAGAAGTAAGGTCCAATGGGTCCTCCTGACCAAATTGCACACCAGGCTGTAACTTTTAATGGATGATGAATAATTTGAGGGTTTTCCATTGCCCAGAACCGACTATTCTGTTTATTCACATTCAAATGAAAATGTGCCTCGTCACTCATTATAATTTTTTTCATGAAAATTGGGGTCGTCATGGCTAGCTGTAACATAATATTGGTCTTGTGGAAGAAGCTCTTGTGTCAACTGAATCTTAAATGGAAACAAATGCAAATCCTTGTGCAAAATTGTGGCCAAAGTTGTTCTTTGAAGACCAATCTCCTGAGCACGGCGTCGAATTGAGGTTGATGGGTTGTTTTGAACACTTCCTTGAGCAGCAGTAATGTTTTAAGCCGATCTTGCAGTACGTTGTGGTCCATGCTTGGGCCTATCACCTACAGTCACTCTTTATTCGAAATCATTCACTATACGATAAATAGTGCGTTTTGTTGGCACGTTGTTTTCCAAAATTTTCACGTAACTTTGTCATCGTCACAGTAATCGATGATTGATTTTGAAAAAAAAGTTTTCACCATTAAAACACGTTGGTTTATCGAAATTTGTTTCATATAAATTTGCAGTTCACACAAGAGGAACATTGGGTGTTCACATGTAATGAACATTACTCTGCGTATTTTCATTTCTCTCTACTCTCCCCTTATTTAAAAATGCAAAAACTGAATTCTCGCACAATAGCGAGTGTCTACGACAAAGAGGAACCCGGGGAACTGGGATTCCCATCATGACGGAAAGTAGATTTTCTCGTGCAGATGAAAGCTTGTAATGTAATGTTACCTTTCTATCCGCGATCTCAAACATAAATGAAATAAATTTTACTTATCTGGAACGATGGAATAGGACCACAAAAGAGAACGTCAAAGAAACTCACCGAATAAATCTAAATTGTGGAGTGTTTTTTCATTCCCCTACTCTTACACATATTTCCCTGCGCACCATCACAAATCGATGAAAATCTGTGATTTTATTCTTGTGGGAACAGGCGCAATAAATAAGGGGCAATATATTTTGACAATGTAACACAATTACGGATTACATATTTGTTTTTGTCGTTGTATTGTTGTAAATTTCGTGTCTTTGTGTTATTAGTTTAGATGTAGCAGTAAAGTTTCGAGTCACATAGGTTGTTTGTTTTAATGATTAAAAGAGGTTTGTTCACAACCGATATAATAATAAATCAAAACGAATCACTGTTGTCGAACTGAAGTCTGTGTTAATGCAAGGAGGTTTAGATCTGCCGAAATCACAAAGCGTTTTCGATTATGACAAAAAACAATTTTTTTTTATTTAGATCACTCTTGAAAAATCTCTAATTCAAGAGAGATTCACACCAACATGTACCTACCAACACAAAAACATTTTATAGCTGTATTTTGTGTGTGTGTGTTTTTTTTTAAATAAAATTCGTTTATTTATAGAAAAATTGAATCAAAATTAAACAAACTGTTGGAATATTCTTACTTATAATGTACATCATGCGACAGGTTCTTGGATTACCACAAAAACAATTACCCATTCATTGTTTCAAACAATCATTCAAATTGCTCTCGTTCATTTTCAAAGTTGATTCTTCCACAGCACGAAAATAAACAATGAGCTGTCAAATGACATAATACTGCCTGAAACACACGTACAGAATTCTCTTTGCAGAAATGTTAGAACACACAGTTTTCAATTGCAGCAAACACATGCAAAATATGCAATCGTTGTAGTTCTGCAAGTTGTCTCTATTTCTAAATCCACTGCAAAAATTCAAGGGCAAAACAACACAAAAGTTAAGAACGTTATTTAAAAAAAAAATTGGAACCACATGCCACCAGCCCATAAACCACACCAAACTGTCGTTTTTCCGTTATGCATCGGTAATTCTTGTACGGCATGTGGCTGTTCATTACTCCAGATGCGACAGTTTTTCTTATTTCCGTATCCGTTGAGTCAGAAATAAGCCTCATCACTGAACACAATTTTTCGATAGAACAGCGGGTATTCATGGAGCTGTTATAAGGACCATTCACCAAAAATTAGATGTTGTAGTAGGTCGGCTTCCAATCTTACACAAGTTAAATTTTATATGCTTTCAAACTGATACGTCAAATGTTTCATGTGGTTGCGAAGCACACGCCCAATTGCTGAGAACGGCGACGAATTGACATTTCACGATCTTCATTAACTTTGGACGCTACGACTGCAATATTCTCTTCGGTACGCACTGTACGCATGCCAGTCGATGGTTTAACTTGGTGCGAAATTAGGTGATAAGAGCACGAATTGTTGATTCACTAGTTCGATTATAACGATCAGAATATGGTCGTTACAAACGGTGAACGAATTCTGATAAATTTGCATTTTGTAAGTCTTTCCATGATTATATGGCTTTGACAGATGACGTTTGGACGCCAATACTAACCAGTGCTGCCAATCCGAAAACTTAACTCTTAATAAACACTACTTACATCAGGTAAAGGTCACAATTTGAGGGCCGACCAGAATGAATATCTGTAGCTGATGCTTGTAGCTGAGTCAAAAGTTAAAAACAAGCAAGCCGTAATCGCTTACACAATGTGAATCTGTATATTGACATCAAATGAATGGCAACTTCAGGCAAGATATGTATCTCTCTTTTGACAGCGATACAAGATATCAGCTACAGATATGCATTCTGGACTGCCCTTCGATTCGATTGGGACATCAATGGGTGAGTTATCCGGATATCAGTTTTACCAAGTTATCTTTGCAGGTACACTGCTCTCATTGGTCAATCAACCATTTTAGTCACGTGACATTTGAGGAGAAATGACTGACGAAACGAGTTGAAAATTTACACATGGGACTTCATATATGAGTGAAATAGCTGATTTTGCTTCGACCTGCCATCAAAATGTTTTTGACTCAAGTAAAATTACCCGATAAAATAGGTTAATTTAGGGTATTTTATTACTTCTCTGATAGAGGATAACTATTCTAAATAGATAAAAGTAAATATAAATTTGTATATATGGAAAAAGTAAATTACATATAAAGGGTTGGAATTGTTCGACATTTACATTTTAACTTATTTAGTGCAATTTCCAAACTTTTATTCAATTAAATATTTTATACTTATTAATATAATTTCAATGTAGTAAAAATGGCGTCTTGTTACGACTTACGTTACATTTTGAATGAATCCAAAACGGTTGAAAAGTGAGACAGGTACACTTTTCGTTCCCTAATTTCGCAGAGTAGGTGTGCGACATCTATCTGCAAGAGCCAGAAACCCAATTAATGGTATGGTTACTTTGGTCAACCATTAACAATATCTTGTATACCACACTTAGTAAGATTTTGCGTTCCACGTTATACTTCACCCAAATTTTCAGTTGTAAACTTTAATGCATAACACGGCCAATATAACATGAAAACTGTCAATATGGATCTCTTGACAGATCTAGAACGAAAATAAAATTGTTTATTTTTTACCAATGAAAAACACCGTTAGTGGCGCCCGCTTTATAAAAAATTCTAATAATATGTCACTGAATGTTGTCATTTTATTTATTAACTATTTTTGAGTTCTAACAAACTTTCCCTTACTGGAAGTTTCCACATGCATTCCGATTTCCAACTGTCATTCAACAATTTGTTTTCAAATCGTGTCGGCAGAACATTTTTTGACGAGTAACTCTTTCAGAAAAGTTGTATTGATTTTATTTTGCTTTGCAAAGGTGCAACGAATTTGATTTTAATAACAAAACTCTTGCATTTATATTTGAATTAGTTTAACGAAGTTGTGTAATTCAATAAAAGTAACTTCCATATACAGGCCTAAACTGAATTCAAACTTTAATAAATTCATGGAGATGGATCGAAGTGAGTTCGCCATCTTTGTTTTAAATGAAAAGGGAGTTAATTACAATTAAATTGTGGTCTATGTAGAGGTGATTTTGAAATTAAATTAAAGCGTCTTCTTCTCAATTAGGATCCAGAAGCATCGATTCACCTCGTCGTCATAGAGGACGAAGGGATCATAGACGTTATAGCAGATCACGGTCAAGATCAAGGTAGGCATTTATTATTCCATTTATTTCTCTCATTTTGCACTATAAAACTTTGAATACGTTACTAATATGTTTTTTTCTTATTATTTGATCAAATCTTTAGAAATCGCAGTAGGGAGCATGACCGCAGACGTAGAAGTCGGTCGCATAGTCGTGAACGTTATTGTAAGCGTAGTCCCGAACAGGATCTATATCGTGAGATAATCTATGAAGACTACAATGAAGAGAATACACCAATACACGATATGCCTCTGCATGATAGACAATTTTATCATGAAGGCGGCGGTGTGGGTCGTATCGATCGCATTGAGGAAAATGATGCACACTTTATGGTGGAGAAATTTCAGGAGGAGCAAAGATATCAGGATGAAAAAAGAGAAAAGGAGTTTCGTGCATTTCGTAATGGAGACGAGGTGGATAGGTATCCGGAAGAAAGACCTAGAGAACGCGACAATGATCGAGATTATGAAAGGCGGTAAGGGGCTTTGGCTTTTCCGAGATAAATTGAATTTTGAATTTTGCTTGTTTAGGGATCATAGAAATCGCCATACCAAACGATACCATTCGGTTGAACTGGATGATAACAGTGATGGCTATGATGGTGATTATTTTTATGAAAATCAGACTCCGAATAACAGCATCAAAGTGCGGGGTCTTGCACATTATATTACAGAGGCGGATGTAAGTATAGAGCGTTTCATTTTAATGCTTAACTTGATATGGAACATGGGGATATTTAGCACTAAGTATATTAGGTCTAGGTCAGAAGAGCAGGAATCTCTTGTTCGATAACAAAAGAATAGCGCGTTTCGCATGTTCATCAATTGCCGAAAAGCTTCTACAAAGATACTACGGTAGCTACCACTAATGTCAATATTATCTGCTTATCCCAGTAGCTGAACAAAGTTGTTATAATTCCGTGTTTAGACCGGTCTTACACAAATTCTGTTTTAGAATAAGATTACAAAAACGCATCTCCTTGCCGGAATCCGAAACATATTTTTCTTATATCTCATCACATTATCCACATATAGCAGCTGTAAGAAATGGTGCTTATATTTCTTTACAATTCCCAGCGCGTTTGTGACAAATTTCCCATTTATAATCTATGGAGTCGTTTTCTAAAACCACCTGCACGATAGACTCTGATTGGCCTTAACTTGGCAATGCCCAGTGGTGGTAACTCTGACTTCACATCAAATACTCATTTTTAACCTCCAAGTGGTAGGTTCTGGTCCCAGTGGTGGGTACTGGTCTCATCTAACCGGATTTGACTTGCCTAACGATAAGCGCGGGTGTTGAGAACACGACGAAAAACAGCAGCACTATAAACAGCCAGGTCAGAATGGCACGGAATGAATACTCGACCTGCTGTCCCAGGCGAACCTAGACAAGCTGCTTCGACATATTCGGACAACAGGTTGTTTAGGAATTTCAAGGGTAAGTCAGGCCCCTTTAACAGAGATCGTGGCGGATGAACCGAAACGCCAGCGCTCAATCACGTAGTGGATACTGATGGTTCCGTGTCCGAAGGGTATCTAATAAATTTGAAGTGGCCTTCCAGGTTGGCGGCTGTGCTTTGGGTTAACTACCCACCCATGGAAAAAAATCCTTTATTGTTGACGACCCTGCGTTCGTATCTGCACAGGAGAGGTGCAAGCAAACAACAAGCGGAAGCCCTAAGTTGCTACAAAGCGGACATTACTGCCATACAGGAAATATGATGGAATGGGCCGGGCAAAAAGAGGGTGTTATAGTGAGCACAGACAACGACTTCGCTTGGGGATTTGTTATAAGTGCCAGACTAAGACACGAAGTCTTGTGTTTCGAAGACATTAATAAAAGCATTGTAACAATCCGAATCAAGGCCAAATTCGCCAACATAAGCCTTCATGCGCTCACGCTCCAATGGAAAAAAAATAATATAGCTAAGGATTGCTTCTATGAGTTCCTTGACAAAACATATGAGCGACTACCGAAGTTCGATGTTAAAATCGTGCACGTCTGGTAACTGACTTATACCACTATAGCCAGCACACGGTTTCCTCACCTCGATATCCCTAAGGGCACACGACGGTCTCCAAATCAACGAACTGTCAACCCGGTCCTAAGCCAACTGCCTCCGGTTGCACACTCCAAGTTGGTTGACTACTTGTGTGCGCCACTTAAGGCGAGGTCTTCCTCTACTGCGTCAGACGTCTGGCTCGGAATCGAAGATTCAGCCAGAGTATTAATGTCCCTTCGTTGCTCAGCGGGAAGGCCGTCCTTTCCGGCAGCCTTATTGAGCTTGAGTTTAAATATTGCGTTCCTCACCTCACTCAGGTCGTGTGATTGTCAGTTTTCGCTGTTGCCAATATTAAATGGTTCATTCTGCCTGACAGCGGAATCTTGTTCGTCATCGCTCGAACAGAGTGGTAAAACTTGCGAGTATCGTTCCTGTAGTATCACCTCTCCATATCCCCTATCGCGCGCTTTTATAGCGCTTTTTTCTTCTTTCTGAAAAGCCGGTGTTCTTCACTTCTTCTTTGCTTATAGAGCTCAATCGCAGCTCTCGTCTTCACTTGCAGCTTAGTCTTGTAGGCCTCGTTCTTGGCTGCGAGCATCTGTCGGCATTCCTTATCAAACCAGCACATCAGTTGCGGCTGATCTAATGGCTTTTTGTCATCGTTGCCATTGTTCTTCGACATTCGAAGATGTTTGCTAAGGTAAGACATCCTTAGCAAACATCTTCCTACCTTTAAAATCTGCCAGCACGATTTTAACATATTACTTTGAAAGTAGCTCATTAGGTTTTGACAATGAGCTCGTAGAAGCAATGTTTAGCTTTATCGACTTTTTCCTTCTTCGGGGCGTGAGCCATTGTTGTGATTCAGGGTCGGGCCACAGAGGCATCTTCAGTGGAGGTAAGGGGGCCATGACACGCTTGTGGTTGCTCAGTTAAGCTCGTCCCCAGCTTCTCTCTCACCAATGGAAGGTTCGAAACAATCCTGAAGCTGGCCATCCCATGACACTACCGATTGTTATCACCCTGGCCGTGTTTTGAGTGATAGCGCTTGATGTTTACTCCCCAGACAAAACAATTACAATACAAAACAATAACAATACGTACGAGTCGTCACGTCACGTTATGAAATTGTCGATCTGGAAAAGAACTGCCTCTCCATATAAGTCTTATGTTAGAGAATTTGGCCTTGATTCGGATTGTATCAATGTGTTCGCTAATGTCTTGGAAACATAAGACTTCTTCGCTAAGTCTTGCTCTTATAACAAATCCGCATCCGAATAGTCGCTGTTTCTGCTCGATATAGCACGTTCCATAGTAGATATCACTGTTTTTCATTCTCTTTTTGGCCGCATCGTATTCCCTGGATTGCAGTAATGTCTGCTTTGTAGCAGTTGAGGGCTTCGAAGCATAACCTTAATAATAGGTTATGCTTCGATTATTTTTCGAGTAACCAGTACAGTTCTCTTTATTTATTTTTAAGTTCTTCGCATTTCTTTTTTACATGCGACTTCCATTTTAATTTTGCATCGAGTGTCATTACGAGATATTTCGCTTCATTTGCAAAAGGGACTGCGTTTATACGAAAAATCTACATGAATCGATATGCTCTCGTTTAGTGCAATCCGCCAGGATTTTGTCCATTCATTAACCTCGTTAAGAGCGTTTTTTTAATTTGCTATTTGTTTCCTCTATTGTTGTACAGCTGTATCGTCAGCAAACGTGGCAACTATTGTCTCGTTTTTTTGTGGGATATCACGTGTAAATGGTAGGTACAAGAGTGGTCCAAGTACTCCTGCCAATATTTCTTTGAACTCTGAATATTCATTTCATAATTTCACACGTAAGAGTCTATGCTGAAGATACGAGACGATATCAGGCAGAACTTGTCTTTATTTGTATTGAAGGCCTCTATGCCAGACCTTGTCAACTGCTTGCGACACGTCAAGAAGTACGGCTAAGCAAATTTTATTTTCTTCGAAAGCTTACTCAATTTCATCAGTAATTCGAAGTACTTGGTTCACAGTCGATCAATAATATGGTGTTAGCGACCGAGTAATATCATTCCAAAAACTTTTTAAATTATTGGAAGAGGTAAAGTAGGTTTGTAAGATTTTTTTTAATCGGTAATTTTCCTGGTTTGAGAACCATAATCATTTCCGCGACTTTCCACTGTCTTGGTATGTATTCTAATCTAATTGCTGCATTAACAAAATTGAGGAGTTTAGTTAATGCTTTTCGAGGCAAGCATTTTAAGAAGTTCTCCTGTAATTAGGTCATAATTCGGAGCTTTTACTAAACCTAATAGTTTATGTATTTTCCGTTCAAGCTCGGCAATACTTGCATATCTAACTAGATCACTATAGGTTGAGTTACCCTAATTGGTGGCACAGCGTTTTTTTGTCGTTTTATGACTTTAATTGCTTTCCAAAGTGAATAATTCGATTCTTTTCCAGCGGTTATGCCTTGCAGATAAGTTTCTACTGCATGGTTCTTAAAGTTTTTAATCGAATTTGATAGCAAGTTACTCACTTGTGGGGCACAAGATGGGGGGCATCTTTTTCGAGGTCTTCTTTTTTATCCTACCAAATCTTTTATTTCCCTTGGGTACTTGATATTACTATAGCTCTCTATTTTACGTTCCTGGTGAGTATTATTCCATGCTGTTTTCTTAACGGTATCGATAAAGGAGTCAACCGCGACTTCGAGTTCTGATGGGGATCTAAGCGATACACCCAGTCGAATATTATTATCAATATCCTTTTTGAAGTCTTCCCAGTTGGTTTTTCCGTTTCTTAGTCCAGGTGGGTTTTTATTTCTAATGAGTGCCTTGCTCGTTGTTAGAATGACCGGAGAATGGTCAGAAAAAAATCAAAGCATTCTTCAACTTTGATACGATTGGATAGTAGACTTTTTGCAGTGAAGGTATTTTAGTAACATCAGTTGGCCAGTAAGTTGGTAGAATTAAATTCGGTATTGTATTTTCTACCTACATCGTAAAGCATCCTACCTTTCTGTGATATGCATCTAGATCCCCAGAATATATGTTTTGCATTAAAGTCCCCACCGATGACAAAACGCTGTCCAAGGGAATTAAGCAAGTTTTCAAAGACAATTTTCCCAACCTTGCATCGTGGCGGGCAGTAAATACAAGGTGGGCCAAAAGAGATCATCCTATTGGAAGATGCTTTTATATTTGCAAATGGCCGCCAATGTCAAATCTGTTTTGACATTTGTGAATTAGACAGATGTAGAACACAAGTGAACAATCCATGAAGCGATACACTCCCCAAGAACACGGAATAATCGAAGTGGACGATTTTTCGACAAAAATCAGAATGAGCTCATTTCCATTTCAGCGGGTACGTGAACAAGCAAAACTATTGCTTCTGGGGCACCGAAAATGCACGAGGAGCCATTGCACCCGCTCAAGGTTATTGCATGGTGCGCTGTTCACGCTGGAGGAGTCATAGGGCCACTTTTCGAGAACGCCGCTGGTCAAACGACATAAGTGGACGGTGCGCGCTATAGGGCCATGTTAACCGAAGTTTTTTTTTCTGCCGCAATTGGACGAATTAGGACTGGAAGACATGTGGTTCCAACAAGACGGAGCAACGGCAAACACTGCGCGAGCCACGACAGATATAGATAGAGCATGATAATCAAGATAACCTTTAATCCTTAAATGAGAATTACTCCTTGCGTGAGTTTCGGATATTAAACAGGCTTCTATATCTTTTTCCTGTATAAACAATTCTGACCAAAGGCCATTGGTATTCCAATGAGCATTTTAAGAACTCTAATCATGTTGAAGGTAGATTACGTCTGTTGCGAATACTATTTTCAAGCCTTACTAGCCTGTTCGTTATGCTTAGTTCCTCAAGATTTGAAAGAATAATCGAAAAAACGTTGGAAGGAGACCAGGTGAGATATTTTTATCGGATACAGTAGCTTGGGTAGATATGAGACTTTATTTAGGTGTACGTTTATTTGGTTTGCGCTGTTTTATTTAATAATGTCTGATGCGGTCGTAAGTAATTACGCTTTAATAAGTAACACATACTTCTATCTCTTAAAAGGACTGATTAATTTTTTTATATAACAGACTAGCATAGGTATCACAGTAACGATTAATTGCAACATTTTCATTTTTAACATTTATTACCTTGCCTTTCAGATTAGCAGCGATCTGATGCAGTGCGGCCTATGTGCCATTTCTATTCGCCTCATCCGCAAAAGAAAAACAGGTAGGCATGATCAAATCAAATATAAAGTTAAATAAATAAAATATCCGTTTACGTCTCTAGTCCTTGTAAAAGAAATTAATACAAATTTTAAGCAACGTACGTAAGTATGTCCCTGTCTCTTTTGTGGAATGCAACAATTTTGTGTATACAAATGGCAAACCGAACAAAACTACATACTTTGACTGGACATTGAATATGCCACACCAAATGAGTGCAATTGCATACTGTTTACGATGTATAATATACCTTCGTTTTTTTAAAATTAATTTGCCATACAAAAATAATGGTCGGTGCACGATGGGGTCTTACAAAATAGTCAAACAGCCCCCATAACCGGATAAAGATTTTTCGAAGAATTTTTCTCTCTAATGGACCAAGGATTTCTTCATCCGCTTTTAAGACGGTCCATGCTAGAGCAGGACTGGGATGATCAGGGTCTTATATAGCGTCTCCTTAGTAGTTCGAGTGAGGGCTTTACTACTGAATCGCCTTCTTAGCCCGAAGAAACAGCGGTTGTCAGAAATTCGTTTAATTTCTTACGAGATGTTGTTGTCAGAGTTAATAGCGGAGCCGAGGTAGATAAAGTTCCGTACTACCTCCAAGTTATATCTGCCAATGGTGACGTTCCGCCCAATTTGTCGATCTTGTGTGTCCTTTCGTGTTGACAGCATATACTTTGTCTTGCCTTCATTTACTGCTAAACCCATTTTTGCCGCTTCCTTCTATATACTAGCAAACGTGGCTCTGACATCACGTTGAGTCCTACCAATGATTTCAATATCATAATAGTAGTTGCACCGATTTTTGGAAAATTGTGCCTCTGGTGTTGGCTTGGGAGTTTTGCACAATCCTCTCAAGAATCAAATTGAAGAAGTCACATGACAGCTCATCGCCTTGCTTAAATACTTTTATTGGTATCGAATATGTCGGTGAGGTTGTTTCCGACACTGATGGACCAGCCAAAATTCTCCATCCTACACAAACGGACGAGTTTCAGCTGTATATCAAAACTAGACATGGCCCTGTAGTTTGTCTCTATAAACGCTGTCGTATGAGGCTTTGAAATCGGTGAATAGGTGGTGGGTAGGATCTGCCGAAGCGTGACAATTTGATCGGTTGTGGACTTTTCTGTCGTAAAACCACACTGATAAGGGCCGATCAGGTTGTTGGTAAATAGTTTCCGGCGTTCACATATTACAGCAGATAGGATATTTTAGGCGATGTTGAGTAGATTTATGCCTCTGTAGTTGGCTCAGTTTAGATCGTACCCTTTTTCGCGTATCGGGCAAACGATGCTGAGGTTCCATTCTTGAGGCATACTTTCATCCGCCCAGGTTTGGTGGATGTTACTTACCAAGTCATCTCCGCCGGCTTTATAAACGCTCAGCGGGAAGGCCGTCATTTCCGGCAGCCTTATTAAGCTTGAGTTTAGATATTGCTATCCTCACTTCACTCAAGTCATAGGGTTGGCAGTTTTTGCTGTCGTTGCCAATGTTGAACGATTCGTTCTGCCTGACAGCAGTTGTTCGTCATCGCCGTTTAACAGTCCTTGTTCATCTCGACAGGATTCTGTCCGAGCCTTGTATCCTTGGCTTTGACGTTTTACACTTTGGTAAAACTTGCGAACATCGTTCCTGGAGAGGTACCTCTCTATATCCTCGTTGATCTGGAGACCGCCATGTCGCCATGAGGAAACCTTGTGCTGGCTATAGTGGCATTTCTTTCCGTAGCGAAGTCCATTAGCCTTAGTCCGTTACCAGACGTGTTGTCGTGTAGGCTATGTTTTCCGACAATACTGCTAAAGATGGCTTCTCTTCCTACCTTTGCAATGAAATTTTCCTGCTCGATTTTAACATCGTACTTCAGTAGTCGCTCATAGGTGTTTTCAAGGAGCTCATAGAAATCCTTAGATATATCATCATTTTCCTCCGTTGTGGCGTGAGCGCATATAAGGCCTATGTTAGCGAATTCGGCCTTGATGCGGATTGTTACAATGCGTTCGCTAATGCCTTGGAAACATAAGACTTCTTGCCTTTGGCACTTATAACAACTCACAGTAACACGGTCCCTATAACATTCCCAATTTTTTTGTTCAATCTGTTCTCCGCACTTTAGAGGGATTGATATTTTTAGACCTTTTAAAAGGGACGGTTTTTAAAGTTGATCCAATCTTGTGGAAGGGGTTTTGTTTGTAAGAATCGAGTAACTGATGCTGCTGTCACTAAACCAGTTACTTCATCTGTGGATGCAGGTGGCGAAAGACCAAAAGCACAAATCCAATCGGTTTTAAACATTTCTTGACCATTCCGAGTCAAGAGATCGATTCGGGAAATTGAAGTACTCATCAAATTCATACAGTGAAATCGAAATGGTCTTGAAAAGGTTTGGGTTAGGTGGGGGTTTGAGCACATACCTGCCAACGATCGACGATATAGTTTAATTCACAGCGGACACCGTCTGAACGTTAAGCAAGAAGCATCCCTTACGCTTTCGGAAAATTTCCGGATCAATTCCAGCTGGCTACTGAATGCGGGTATGTGTGAAATTTTCTGATTTAATTTTCTGTATATACAAAACCACAGAAGTAACTAAGGTTTGCATGTCTATTAGTTGTACGAGTAGACTTTAATACAATGACTTCGTATAACAAATTAAAAGTTAATCCATCCATTCGTTAAGGCTCCCGTTGCGTGCATCTACCGACTGACTGACAGACAGACAGAATTCCGGCGTCCACTTTTCCGGTCTTCTTCATCATCGTATTGTTAGGTTTTACTAAAAACCATCATGAGACCAATTTGTTCTTGTCCTATCGGAGCAAGTAAAAAAAAAAAAATTGTCAACAAAAAAAAAAATCTCAATCCCTTTTTTATTTTTAAATAAAATTTACAAAAATTTTGTGTTTGCTTCTATCTAAAATTTAGGTGCATCTCGAGGTTTCGCTTTCGTCGAGTTTAGTACCGTTGAAGAAGCCGTTCGCTGGATGGATATGAAGCAGGTATCACTTGAGTCTGGTGCAGTTGTAAAAAGATATTATTTTCTTTATTTGTTCATATAAAAATATCATTTGCTTATTACTTTTAAATTACAATCAAAAAAAAAAAGAAGAAATTTAGTAACCGATATGAATTAGAGATAGAATTCTTGAAAAGTCAAAATTAAACAGGAAAAAAAATCAATTTTCAAAGTAAAATCGGATAACAGAACACAGATGTAAATGTAAATTTATTTGAAAAGCAACTGCTAAACCAGATTATTTGAAAATGACATTGCTTGTTGAACGAGCTGCTTTAAACCTAAACTATTTGGAATGATACAATGACAATAGAATCACTATTTAAACGGCGGTGACTGTGTAGTCAGGAAAAGTTTTGTAGATCGATTACTTATATTGATGTTTTTCCATGTTATTCTAGGGCTTATTGTTGCTGCAAGATCATCAGGCCGTCATGCATTACAGCCATTCGAAGGAGCGATTGTGTAAAGATAAGAATGTCTCCGATTGGTATTGTGCAAAGGTGAGTTTTTTTTTTAGTTTTTTTTTATTCATGTGGCTTGAATCATTGCCGTTATTATACAAAAAAAAACTTATTGTAGACAAACAAAATAAACCAGTATTTTATAATAAGGCCGTGTGTCAATTGCGCTAAAAATTTAGCCAGTGGATCATTTTTTACATAAGTATGATGAATAGAGACTTCAAAAGTTTAACCTGTTCAACTGCTCGCTAAAATCTAGGGGCTATTTTTTGAAATTTGGTATACCTACTGAGGAATGAGAAAGATCGATAGCACACGCGTAGACTAATCTTCATTACCTTACCGCAGTGTTCACATTTGGCGGCAAAATAACACATCAATCAGATTATAAAATATAAAGCATAGAACATTTATTATTTTTTAAGTAAACTTACACTGTTTTTTTTGAAAATGGATACTACTTACTTAAGTGGCGCTACAGTTCGGAATGAACCTGGGACTAAATAAACATGCCTCTCCAATTAGCCCGGTCCTTAGCTAACTACCTCCACTTGCGCACTCCAAATTGGTTGAGGTCTGTTTTTACTTGTGCGCGCGAGGTCTGCCTCTACTGCGTCCGACTTCTGGCTGGGAATCGAAGACTCTGCGAGCCGGAGTCTAGGTGTCCATTCGTTCTAAATGTCCTAGCCATCTTAAACGTCCAACGCGGAGTTTTTTGACCATGGGCATGTCGTTGTATAGCTCGTATAGTTCTTGGTTGAATCTTCGTCTCCATAGCCCGTCAACGCAAACGGGACCGAATTTTTTTTTGAAGAACTTTCCTCTCAAGTCGACCAAGGATTTATTTATCCGCCTTTGAGACGGTCCATACTTCTGCGCTGTAGAGCAAGACTGGGATGATCATAGTCTTACATAGGTTCTCCTTAGTAGTTCGAGTGAGTGCCTTACTACTGAAGAAACGGCGGTTGGCAAGAGTATTTCTTCGTTTAATTTCTGACGAGATGTTGTTGTCACAGCTAAAAGCAGAACCGAGATATTTAAAGTCCCGTACTACCTCAAAGTTATATCTTTCAATGGTGACGTTCGGTCCAATTCGTCTATGTTGTGTGTCCTTCCGCGTTGACACCCACGAAATTACATACAAAATAACTGTTAGCCAATACAATTCAATTATTTATTATTTTCAGTGTGGTGCTTTAAACTTCAAAAGACGTGACAAATGCTTCAAATGCAGCGCATCCCGTGAGGAAAGTGAAAAGGGTGGCGAGGGCAGCGATGAAGTTAGCAACATCCTAACGAAAAGTATAAAAACGCTTGTAACCTTAACCTTTGGCATTTATTTAGCATACATTATTAAAACTAAATATAAAACAATTTATTTCTACCCGGTCATCGGCGACTTCTGCTATCCACAATTCGAATTGTGTTCTGTTCCAATCTCTGCTTCACCGTCGTCATCTTTTTGTCGTTGTGTTCTTTCGATCTGAAGAAATTATGCTTCGTAATTTGGATGTTCTAACCAACGAGGAGGGCGTGCTAACTGTCATGCAAGCTGTTGTGCCCGATTTAGTGTCGAAAATCTCAAAAATTCTCGTTTGCCGCGACCCGCTTACTCAGACATCGCGAGGAATTTGCTATCTAAACTTTGATAACTTGGTCGATTCGATGAACATCCACAATGCGTTGAATGGCTTGGAACCGCCACTACAAATCGACAGTCGAGAGGGTATGGCCAACAATTAAACTAATGCGCTTACCAAAACCCTATTAACACTTGTTCTCCTTTGTAGTGTTGGTATCGTACTGCGTGGACTCGGAAAATCGTCAATTAGCTCGCAACATAAGCAACGCCAAGAGTTCCCATGATGCGATGATGGCAGCCAATAATGTCTCCCAAAGCAACACGTATCAATACACAGTCAATGATGTGCCACGTTTGGCGGAATATAGTGCCTCGTTGTATGCCTCGACACCTGCCGAACAAGATCATTACCTCAAATACTATACGCAGTATTATATGACTGAGATATCAAAGGGTCAATATGCTAATTTGCCGACGGTCAATCAGTTGGGAGAGTCTGCGAATTCAGGAGCAGCAGTTGCTTTGTCCGCCATACAGCGCAAGCAGAATAAGATGAAGAGCATCGAGACAACTGCAACGCAAGCGGCTGCAGCAGCTGCCTTAGCAGCGGCCGCAACCAAAGCAGCTATAGCAGCTGCAACTGTTGTTCCACCTAAAGGGAACGACGGCAAGCAGTATCGTAAGTTAATGGAATTTCTTGTGCGAATATATTCTTATGTGTGTGTACTTTGTAGCAACACCTGACATATCCTTGTATCAATATGACGACACATCAGGGTATTACTATGACCCGACGACGGGTCTTTACTACGATGCACACTCTCAGTACTACTACAATAATGAAACAGGAGCATATCTTTACTGGGATCAGCGAAAGAGCACATACACCTTAGCTACAGCAGCTGCGGCACAAGCCGCTGTACAGAACGCCTTAGAAGATACAGCATCAGTTGCGTGCCCCGCGAAATCGGATGCTGATGAATCGAAAAAGGAAGGTCGACGAGATAAGCCTGACAAAGTCAAGGTGGCGAAGAAAATCGTCAAAGATATGGAGAAATGGGCAAAACAATTGAATCAGAAAAAGGACATGTCATATGTGGCGACACCGCAGCCAATAATACCGCACAAGTCTGAAGAAATGCCGATACCAAAGCTGCTGGGTAGTGGCTACGCTGATGTTGGCTTCTCCATTCTGGAAAAGAAAGATAAGGCAAAGTCCACTGACTATGCTAGTCCTAGTGTCAATAAATTGGTACCATCATATGCATCCGATTCGGACGATCACGAGGAAAATTCAGTACAACAACAACAGCAACAACATCACCAACAACACTCGCAAGCGGAGAGTGAAAAGGACTACGTAGACTTTCAAAAGCTGACTTGTCTGCTCTGCAAGCGAGCCTTCCAATCTCTCGACATCCTAACAAAGCATTTAAAAATGTCGAATCTACACAAGGAGAACCTGCAGAAGCACAATATATCGCGGGGCATTACCGATACTGACGCGCAATCCACTCTATCGTAAGTCTTATTTCTGTTGCACGCAAAAAGCTGATCTCTTATCTTAAATCATAGGTATCGCGACCGAGCAAAGGAACGACGATTGAAGTATGGCGAAAGTGATCCGCCACCACCAAATCGTAGTAAAGAACGTTTCGAGCATGAGCTGAAGCACATTTCATCATCATCAAAACAACGACATACTCCAGCTATGCCAATTGGAGAAAATAACGTTGGCAATCGGCTGCTACAGAAAATGGGTTGGTCCGAGGGCCAAGGTCTCGGTCGTAAAAATCAAGGACGAACAAATATTATTGAGGTAAGTTGTTATCCAACAAATTTTAATCAACTGTTTTACTTGACCATTTTTATTTCTTAGGCTGATGCACGTTCATCTACGGCTGGATTGGGGACGAAATCTGGAAAATTCGCACCCGGTGACGATTACAAAACTTATATAAAGCGTATGATGAAATCTCGCTACGAAGATGCCGTAATCAAATAAACAAATAGAATGTTCCTAAGATACTGGGTTTGTAACGTTCTGATGTTTTTTGTTCATTTCTTTGCCTCTCTACTTTCTCCACTCAAATAAAACTTGTGAATATTAATCTGTAATTTTACTGATATTTTGAATAAAATGCTCTAGATATACTGTCGCATGTAATCTTACGTATTTGAAAGAAAGGCGTGAGCCTTGTGGGGAAGTGACAATTCGACAGTGAGGTTTTTTGTTTATTATTTCAAATATTTCAACTCCTTAGTACAGATACAAAGGGATTGCGAAATCCCCTATTCGATCAGCGACTTATGTTTTGGGTTTCTCACTGCAGTCCAAAAGCAGAAACCCTGGTTTGACGATCAATGTCGACAGATGCTGGCACACAGGAATGTCGATACAAGGCAACTTTGTGAAGAAGGGATTGTAATGCGATTTCTTAAACATTGTTGTTGAGAGAAATATATAAAACTCCCGAGCTAACAGCTAAGCCTGTGAAACTAATAGAGTATGCTGGGAGAATGGAAAATATTGGTCAAGGTAAATAAGATGAGAATGTCAAGACGCGCATTTGATTAGCATAAATAAATTTCACAGAAATGGCAAATTCGGACAGAACGCAATGATCTAGAGATAGTATGTGACTTTGGCCGTGTTCCGGGTTTTGAATTTCCCAAGTTCACTTTGCCGATGCACTGTTCTTATTGGTCAATCGAGCATTTTTAGTTACGGGTCATGGTCGATTGACCAATGAGAACAGTGCATCGGCGAAGTTAACTTGAGAAACCTAAAACATGTAACACGACCTTTGTCTACATTGGATAAGCTATTAAATCTGATAACGACACCTCGTCAGAAATCAAACAAAGACTATCACTCGCAATGCGGCCAGGTTGACTATAAATGGTAGTCATTGACATAAGGATGGGACAGCTACCACTTGAGTAGTGTTTTCTTTCCTTTCCTAATTGGTCCGTCTTCCTGATTGAATGTTTGTCGAGCAAATGTTGTGTGGTGAATGGACAAAAACTACTCCGTCCTCTGTAGCATGGCCCTAACTCACAACACAACTTTGGTGAGATATATTGCCATGTTGGCGTTCGTCATTAAAATCTCCAGTTTGTAACATTAATCCAAACTATCAGCAACGATTGTTGAAAGAATCATTGTTAGCAAACTTCTTTCCTTATTGGTTTTTTATTTATTTATTTATTTATTTATTTATTTCAATCTACGATTTTCAATCTACAGATTTTGAGATACATTGGTGGTGATGATGGATTGGTGATGTTGTAATCAGGATAGGTTCAGTTTTTCGTAAACAGTACTTTTGAAAATTACTGATCGAGAACGGGATCAACGGTTTAAATTAAAATTGGATCGTATTGTACTCAGTGTTAATATACTTTTCTTTTAAATAAATTTCAAAGCTCAATAAAAAAATAGCAGTGGCACCTGTACTGAAGTTATCAACCACTCTCTCAATTCTAATAAGTGGAGGAAAGCGACTTTTTATTTGAAATTTTCCAGAGCGCAGTGATTCTGATCGTACCACATGTGCTTTATGAAATGTTTATATAAATCCAATTCATAACCAAATCTTCCTTTAAACCTTTAAAGAAGCTTAGGCTATTCTTATGTTGGCGGCATAGTCGCATTCAGTTTCCTAGTCAAGCTTTCCTATATTTTATTGGCAGTGGCATTGCTCGGGCATGTGTCCGTCAGAAGATCTTCGGCTAAATTAGGATGCTCTACCTTTACTGACAAAATATAAAATTTTGATTTTATCTTTTGGATGTCAGCACCAATAACAAAAATGAATGTAATAGTTTTGTATAATTTGGTCAAATTATAAATAATAACGTTAAATTCTTGCATGCTTGGTATTTAATTTTACGCCTCCCTCGCAGTGAAAGAGAAAGTTACGTACGATCCGAATCCAGTTTGTTTTGCAAGAAATAAAATCGGCTCCATCAATTCCAATTTAAATTCAAATCCATTTTCAAAACATCTTTCAGAACTAATACAACAAGCAGCCCAATTATGAATATTCCCGGGGAATTTTTTCTCAGTAATATTATTTTTCTCAAGAATTCAATGTTTTCCTACTTTTAAAGAATTCAAAAATATTTTTCAGCGTGGAAAAGTTGCACACAGTATTTGTCCCTCCGCCGGCGTGGGTTTCATTTTCCAGATAAATAAAATCGTTTAAGACCTTAGCTGTCTTAGACCTTAAAATTTAAAAGTAATTGCATATTATTGGATAAATGTTCATATTTTCATCAGATGTCTCCCGCCTAGATTATTGTAAGAAAAATAGCTTTCCTACTACTTTTTTCGTGCGGATTTTTCTTCAAAGTTTGTTTAGATATGTGAAAAACGAACATTTTTCCGCTGTCATATTATGTAGAATAGTTGAGATGAGAAAATTGAAAAATATTCGTTGAATTTTTATTCGTGAATGTGTTGAAGGAAGCTTCATACCAGCTTTTCACACTTAGTTAATAGAATTCTTAAGCACAGAAGCATGAGTATTTCTTACGATTGACTTCTCCAAGTATGTATAATGTTTGTAACTTCTAAATCCTAACTAATTAATTAAAAAACATATAAATAATTTGTTTTGTCTAACACTGTTTCCCCAACTCAAAAAGATAAGAAACAGTTATCGGCTGCTTTATTTTTCGTCATCCGATCCGTCAAACCACAACTCAACGAAAATTGTGTTAGATATATGTGTAACACATTGTCAATTGATTTAATGATTATCATCTCTGAAGACATATCGATAAGTGAAAAAAAAGTCTCAAAATTGTATTCACAATAATCAAAATCTATCGACACCATCGACAAACTATGAGTCAGTAATCGATCGACACTCACAATATGGGAGAGTATTCATTGTTTGGTGTTGATACTTAACAAGATCGAGTAATTATTTTTTTTCGAATTAATGGTATTTTTTTTCCAATAAAATAATTGTTTTATGATAACTGTCCATGTTAAAAGTATGAAATAAATAAAATAAATAAATAAATTCGGTGATTCGTCCAACAGATTTTTTTTGAGAAAATAAATTTCTTCAAACCCTGCCATTTTTTTGGTTTTATTCGTGATGTTTGTTTGGTTGTTTAAAATATTTTACATATACATATATGTGGATGTACACTTGCATAAAATGTTAAATGTGTCTATGATCTTATCTTCATTTGAAATATTGTCTAGATGTGATACATCCGCCTTTTACAATTGTTTTTTGGTGCTATAATGGGAAATGAGCAAAATGTTCCACATACGCCCCCATGTACGCAACATATATTATTTTTGTTATTACTAAAAAAAAAACAACAATAACATTTATTTTAATTTAATAGTTTTTGGTTCGGAACGAATTCAACTAGAAAGTGTGTATATGTTCATCATTCGATAAAGCATTGGCATGACTATGTTTGACTATTGACAATTTGACTAATAAAATCAAATCTTCACACTCCGGCAGACCGTGGAAAACACCTGAGCCAGGTTGACACCACTGGTTAGTAATGGCGTCCAAACTCCGACTGTCAAAGTGAAAAGTTTTCAGTATAATCTTCCGTGTAATCATGGAAAGGCTTACAAAGGAGCAATGATTGCAAATTATTGAAATTTATTATCAAAATTCGTGCTCTTGTGAAAAATGTGCACCGTTTGTAACGAAAATATTATGGTGCTGTTATCACCAAATTTAATTTGTTGGACATAAAACCATCGCATGCGTACAGTGCGTACCGAAGAGAATATTGCAGTCGTAGTGTCCAATGTTAATGAAGATCATGAAATGTCAATTCGTCGCCGTTTTCAGCAATTGGGCATGTGTTACTCAACCATATTGAACATTTTAAGTGTCGATTTGAACAGCTCCATGAAAATCCGCTATTTTATCGAAAAATTATGTTCAGCGATGAGGCTCATTTCTGGCTCAACGGAAACGTAAATAAGCAAAACTGTCCCTTCTGGAGTGATGAACAGCCACGTGCCATACAGGAATGGCCGATGCATCCCGAAAAAAACGACAGTTTGGACTGGTGGCATCATCGGTCGCGACTTTTTTCTGCCCCAGTTGGCTGAGTTGAACTTGGTTGACATGTGGTTTCATCAAGAAGATGCCACATGCCACACAGCTCGTGAAGCAATAGAGTTGTTCGCGACACTATCTCCTTCACAAGTTGCGTTGTCTCTATTTGGAGGAAAACAATTAGAATTTTATGGTTCATGAGACTTTTCCCTCACACGTGCGTTGTCTCTTTCATGAAAACGTCAAAATCACTTGGAGGAAAACAATGTGAAAACAATTATATGGCGGGAGTGCTGTTTTGTGGGGTTATTGCATTAAAAACATGTGAATATAAGTTATTTACTTTGAAACACAAATTATTCACCCTTATTCCAGATGGCGTTTTTATTAAACGACAAATGGCGTTTTTTGAGTCGATTCATTTTAGTGTCGTTTAAGTGTCGGTTTTCTATTCTCTGAACGCTTCCTCTCTCATTTTTCTTGCTTTCCACATGAGTTCCACAGCAACAGCTGATACAAAAATGACAGATAGGCAATTTGAAATTTCAAATGAACATTTATTTTACCTATTTAAAATTCAAAATACAAAATAATGTTACAAAAACAATGAATAGCATTGCGATGTTTATATCATGGGAAAGTGAAGACGAAAAAGAAGATGAAATTGCAAAAAGAGAAATGAAAAACATCAGAAGAAGAATCAGGTCAAAATCTAATCTAATCTAAGACCTGTGAATATACATTTAGTATTACACTTCAATTTTGATTTTACATGCTAACCTTCTGCCACTCTTTTTGAGTTCTTACGGCTGGTCCTAAATAATTTAGTGTCGCAGCTACCGACTCCCACCCGTTTTTTGATATCATCGGTCTGGGGAATACCTCTTTTGTAATTTCTTGCCAGCGAAACATTTTGTTCAATTAATTCAACCAAACGTTTCATTTGTTCTGGGGTTGTTATTTTCACCCTTGAACAAATAACAATTAATAAAATCCTTAAATTAATACACAAATTAATCGAAACTCACATTTTAACTAAAATTCGACACCTAGTCGTTTGCAAATTTCTATTCGACAATTATTGGCGTTTTACCTGTCGTTTTATCCAACTAAAACGACTGTTAGAATGCGAATAACTGCAATGACGTTTTAAGAACTTACGTTCCACACTACTTAAACGCCACGTAGCTTTAAACGACATAAAACGCCTTCAGACTTGCCAGCTGTAATACCGATTTAAAAAAACGCTATCTTTCGTTTAATAAAAACGCTATGTGGAATAAGGGTGATTAACTTACAAAAATACAAAGAAAGTGTGTTAAATCATAAAATTGATATAAAAAGAGTGGTCATGAACAGTATCATCGCATAGTGTGAATATAAATGCAATTTCAAAAAGTATTTTGTGCAAAAGTTTGTGTCAAAGTTTGTTTTCATACAGATGATGTCAGTTTGTCATTTGACAGTTTGACACTGACATTGTCCTGAACAACTCTATGGAAATTTTGGAGGATGAGTTTGGTGAGCAGCTTATCTCCCGAAATGGCCCAAGATCATGCGATTTAATGCCTCTTGATTATTTCTTGTAGGGTAATGCAAAGCCGTTAGTCTGTATGGACAAGTCGAACGAGATTGAAGGCCTTAAAGGATAACATAAAACACGTAATTCGTGAAGTAAAGGCTGAAATGCTCGAAAAAGTGACGCAAAATTGGACCTTCCGAATGGACTATTTGAAACGGAGCCGCGGACAACATTTACATGAAGTTGTCCTTAAAACGTAAATGTCTTTAAACGTGGCTATGGAGAGGAATAGTCACATATTTTTACAGCGATATTAAAGAAAAATTCATGTTATGGCTTAGATGGCTAGGACATGTAGAATCAGTTGAACAAGTAAATTTTAATAGTTTTCCCTCGGAATTCTTTGATTCTTGGATGTGATTGTAGTAACCCATGTTGGACCCGCACACCGGTGGCAGAGAATTACGGTCGTGACTCAGGATATACGTTATCCAAACAGAAAACTGCTACAAAGCATACACTACTGCCACCCAGAAAATACGATGGGATGGGCCGGACAAAAAGAGGATGAAAAACTGTGACATCTACTACGGACCGTGTTATAATGAGCAGAAACAGCGACTATTCGGATGCGGATTTTTCATAAGTTCCAGACTTAAGCAAGAAGTCTTATGTTTCCAAGACATAAGCGAACGCATTGTTACTAGCCGCATTAAGGCCAAATTCGCCATCATAAGCCTTATATGCGCTCACCCCCCAACGGAGGAAAAAGATGATATAGCTAATGATTTTTCTATGAGCTCCTTGACAAAACCTATGAGCGACTACCGAAGTACGATGTTAAAATCGTGCTGCGAGATTTTAACGCAAAGGTACGAAGAGAAGACATCTTTAGCAGTATTGTCGGAAATCATAGCCTACACGACAACACGTCTGGTAACGGACTTAGGCTAATTGACTTCGCTACGGAACGAAATGCCACTATAGCCAGCACACGGTTTCCTCACCTCAATATTTATAAGTGGACATGGCGGTCTCCAGATCAACGAACGGTCAACCAAATCGATCAGATTGCGATAGACAAGAGACACGCATCTAGTATTGTGGATGTCCGAACATTCAGAGAAGCTAACATCGACTCCGACCACTACCTTGTTGCAGCCAAGGTAAGAATGCGGATAACCACCACTACACAAAAAGTCTGCAATCGCAATAAACCGCCAAGAACTTCGCGCAACGCGTTTCCCTTAACCTCTCGATTAACACCATACCACCAGCATTGAATGTCGGCATCGTTGCCTTAGCCAACAAGCCATTAGATCAGCCGCAACTGATGTGCTAGGTTTCTCACGCCCACCAGCAAGAAACCCCTGGTTTGATGAGGAATGCCGACAGATGCTTGCAGCCAAGAACGAGGCCAACAAGGCTAAGCTGCAGTTGAAGATAAGTTCTGCCGTTGAGTGATATGAAGGGAGAGCAGACTGTTAAACGGCGATGACAAACAGCGAAAACCGCCAACCACCCGACCTGAGTGAAGTGAGGATAGCAATATCTAAACTCAAGCTTAATAAGGCTGCCGGACATTGACATAACTGTATTTCGCACATAAATGCAACGAACTACAGACACGTAACAGCACTGGCGACTGAGGCCATCGGCTGGGACAAATCAAGACATTAATACAACAGAGAGAGAGACAGATAGACACATAGAAGGAAAGACATATAACATAAACCTACATGGCACAGAGGAGGAGACATAGATTTACTTTGTTTCATATTATCACACAGGCGGCAATTTACGTAGAAAACAAATGCTGCCGAAGCTGGGGCTTGAACCCGCAGCGTTTGGCTTAGCAGTCAACTACGCATTCCTCTGAGCCATGGCCACCTGCAAGGCTGCCGGAAATGACGGCCTTGCCGCCGAACTTTATAAAGCCGGCAGAGATACCTTGGTAAGAAACATCTACCAACTCATAAGCCAAATCTGGTCGGAAGAAAGTATGCCTGAAGATGGAACATCAGCATGGTTTGTCCGATCCACAAAAAAGGAGACTTTCTGAACTGCGCCAACTACAGAGGCATAAGTCTCGTCAACATCGCCTACAAGATCATATCTGCCGTAATATGTGAACGCCTGAAACCATTTACCAACAACCTGATCAGCCCTTATCAGTCTAGTTTTAGGCCAGGAGATTCCACAACCGATCAAATTTTCACACTTTCAAAAACCCCAAGATTTCCAAATCGATACCCACCACCTTTTCATCGATTTCAAAGCCGCATACGACAGCGTTTATAGAGACAAACTATACAGATCCATGTCTAGTTTTGGTATACCGCCCAAACTCGTCCGTTTGTGTAGGATGACGATGGAGAATTCTCGCAGCTCCATCAGGGTCGGCGACCTCACCGACACATTCAATACCAAAAAACGATTTAGGGAAGGCGATGCGCTGTGACTTCTTCAATTTGATTCTTGAGAGGATTATGCAAAACTCCAGAGGCACAATTTTCCAAAAATCGGTACAACTACTAGGATACCAAGGCGATATTGATATCATTGGTAGAACTCAACAAAGCCATTTTTGCTAGTATAGAGAAGGAATGAGGCATTTTGGTTGAGGCCCAGGTTCATCATCGAAACCACAATTAGGAGAAAAATTTTAGCTATTCTTATTTCAAATTTCGTAGAAATTATAAAACCAAATTTCTTTCTTAGTTGGCGATGGAATTTGGACAGATCTTCTAATTTTACATTTTCTCCATTTTCACCAAATGCACAGAAAATCAAAACATTCAATCGCTAGCAGAGAAGAGCCTTTAGGAACAATGCATTCTCTCTCAAACTCCCAAATAAATACAAACTACCTAAGTGTGCGCCATTTTCGCTATACCATTCTTAAAAGAAGAGTGCAACAAAATGTATGAATATATTCAGATCTCTATTAATTATATCTATAACACCACAACATGTACCTACGCCTAATTGTTTATTTGCAGGCAATAAATAAACCACACATCTATTTAACATTCAGACCGCCAAAAACCATAAATTAGTATTAAAAGAAAATCTTACCCAAACAAATCTAATCATCCCCGAAGTATACTTCTGGGCATATTCTAAAAAAATAGATCTTCCCCTTGATCATATCAACAACAATAATCAAACAAAAGCTATAAACGTATCTACAGACACCACCTGAAATCTCTCAACTATGACTAAGCTATGGTGCGCTACGACAAGTATTACATCCACAAGTGTATATCTATACAAGTACTACACAGATGCGTACTACACTGCTCTTTTTCATGCAAGTAAACCTCAAAAATTAAATTCCCATCATTCAGTTCAACCAGTTCAACTTGAGCGGCTGTTGCGTTGATATCGGGGCTGCGCGAAACGATTAATACTCATCGCACTTTATCGAGTCTATCGATCGTAATACGGGGCGCTTCTCTAGGGTAATGCCATTAAGATTGAAATAAATTAAATTCTCTAAAGTCCAACACATTTTACATCTGTATGACTGTATCTGAAAAGCCAAACTCGTTGACGAATCGTCTTTTCTTATGCTACTTTTTTTTATAAACAAATTTTATGTATTTTCGTAAGTTTTTAAGTGGGTGGTGTAAGAAGTGGACTTGCTTTAATATTATTTATTTATTTTTCTTTTTCTTTACCGTCCCCACCTTCGATGTGAAGTACACGAAAAGATACAAAAAAAAGATACTCCTACAAAAAATTAAATAAAATTGTATTTTATTTTTGTTTTGTGCTTTTGTTGTATTTTTAAATTATGACACATATATTTAGTTGTAGTGGCGGCGGTAACTAAACCGAATAATGTGTGTTGGTGTATCTCGGGCGTTTCGCGTTTTATAATTTTTTTTTCTGTGTTCGTTCACTTCTTGTTGATCGTTGTTAATACGGGAAATTTTGTCTGCCCTACTCTTTCATTCAAAATTCGGAAATACAAACGATCAATTCGTCGTCGTTGTCGCGGTTCGATTGTAGTCGTCTTGTTCGCAGATTATTATCCATGAGTCGATAACCGACTGAAAGTGATAACTCGTGAGGTGAACCAAAAAAAAAAAAAACAATTCATCGCCAAAACCCCTTTTTTGTACAAAAGTGTAGAAGGCAAAAGTACCCACTTGTACTTGTTGTCGAGACCCTGAATATTGAGTTTTATTTGTTCAATCAGTTGCCTTGAATTTTTTTTTCGTAGCTGTCAAAAGTTTTTTTTGTGGACAATTCGCAACGATCGGACTGTCAGTGGGCGAATGGTGGCTTTGAAGTGCTCTTTCAGTGTTATTTTTTAAAATCATTTTTTTTCTCATTGTTTTATAGTGTTTTGTAATCAATTTGTTAAACAAAAAGTTTTTAAATTTTTGTAGTGATTTTCTATCCCGTTTTTGACATCATTATCGGCCTTGCGTACTGTCGATTGCGTTTACCCACCACCATCATAATCGGCTGTGATCTCCAAATATTATACGGAACGTGCATTCTCATTTCTGTGTGAACATACACATATTTGGATATTCTTCATTCAACTGGTCGAAGAGGAAAAGAAGGAGTAGACAAAAAAAAATCTGTGGAAAAACAAAAACAGAAAAAAAAGCTTAAGGTTTGTGTGGAAGATCATTTTTATTTTTACTCCCAATTTTAATTTAAGCAGAGTATAGATTCAGATTCATGTCGCTCTTATGTATCAGTATGCGGAGTGTGTATCTGTGAGAATGTAATGAAAATAAAAATAAAGACATACCGTACTCTCGAGCACAGGTTTTTCTTTAGATTCTCTCAGTGTGTCTATTCTGCAAAAAAAAAATAGAAGAAGAAAAGAAAAGTAAATAATACAACAACAACAAACAAATTTGTATCTATGAGGTTAGACGAAGCGAACATAACAGACAATAAACTGGATGGTGTGGATTTGTTAAATAATTTCATGCACATTTGAATAATGAAACAAAAGTGCTTTTGATTTCGTTTCGAATAAATTGAAGTAGGTGTCTACCAACATGAGTTGAAAATTACCCGGAAGAGTTGTGGAGGTTGACTATTATCTTTCAACCTTTACAATTTTTTGGCGCAATAGCTTTCTTAGGTGATTACATTTTTATAACAACTATTCATATACCTATTACGTAGCCGGGACCTACAGTTTCTTGTCGAATTCAAATTATGAAACAAGCTTTTTAAATCATATGGATGACTTGTTGAAGACACTCTAAAACTTTTTCGATCATTTCGGTCTTTATTCCACGAATATACATAACGCCACAAGAACAAATTAATAGGCGTTAAGTCGCATGATCTTGCCGACCAACTCACAGGGCCAAATTCATCTTTCGACTTTCCATTGTTTCACGAGCTGTGTGGCAACCACATGTCAACCAAGTTCAACTCAGCCAACTGGGGCAAAAGAAAGTCGCGTATCATGGCTCGATATCGTTCGCCGTTAAAGGTAACGTTTCTTCCACGGTCGTCTTCAAAGAAAAATAAAACGATAATGCCACCAGCCCATAAACCACACCAAACTGTCGTTTTTACGGGATGCATAGGTAATTCTTGTATGGCATGTGGCTGTTCATCACTCCAGATGCGACAGTTTTGCTTATTTACGTATCCGTTGAGTTAGAAATGAGCCTCATCGCTGAACACAATCTTTCGATAAAACAGCGGATTTTCATGGAGCTGTTCTATGGCCCATTAAAAAAAATTAGACGTTGTGGTGGGTCATTCGGCTTCAATTCTTGCACAAGTTGAATTTTATAGGCTTTCAAATCCAAATCGACACGTATAATTCTCCATGTGGTTGAGTAACACATAAACAATTGATGAGAACGGCGACGAATTGACATATCGCGATCTTCATTAACATCGGACGCTACGACTGCAATATTCTCTTCGGTACGCACTGTATGCAATCGAGGCGATGGTTTTATGTCCAACAAAGTAGATTTGGTGCGAAATTTTGTGATAACAGCACGGTCGATTATGAAGACCATAATATGGTCGTAACAAACGGTGCACATTTTTCACAGAGCACGAATTTTGATAATAAATTGCAATAATTTGCAATCAATGCTCGTTTGTAAGTCTTTCCATGATTAAATGGCAGAGTATACTGAACACTTTTCACTTTGACAGACGACGTTTGGACGCCATTGCTAACCAGTGCTGCCAACCTGAAAAAACTTAACTCTAAAAAAATCACCGGTTACAATTGGGGTCTTATAATTCATAGAATACACTTTTAGACTAATATGGTGGTGAACAATCAAGTTTTCCACCACTTTCGACACGAATGTGTGCCTTGAGCTCGTCAATGATAGGCAGCTTGTTCGCTTACACAAATAACCCATCAAAAAGAAATCCAGAGAGGAGGAACCAAATCGGAAGCAAAAGTATATTTTCCCTGAAGCTTTTTCGCGATATCTATAACTGACCTCATACATACACTGAACCTAGGTCTCAACCAACATTCCTCTCCAATTAGGCTGGTTCTTATGTTAACTCCATTCAGTTACACACTGCGATGGTTGAGTCGTTTTATATTTGTATGCGACACTTAAGGGGAAGTTGTATCCCTATTGTGAATGCTATACACCTGTTTCTAAATAGCAGACTTTTCGGATTTGAACACTAATGTCCATTCGATGCTCTAGCTATCGTCAAATGTCCAATGCGGAATGAAGTTGGTGCTGTTACGCAATTGGATCATAAAAATGTTTGTCTAGTAGTCCTTATAACAATAGGAAAAGCATTGCTAAGTTCCAAAACGTTAACAAATAGTTTCAATGCGGTAATACTACCCTACTACTACTACCCTTTTGATATAACCTAGATGATTTGCAGACACTTTATTTCGCACAAGTTTGACGTTTCGGAACGCATTTAATGCAGAGAAACCTTTTGCTCAAATCAAAATGAATTTAAACGAATTTTAAATCAGTGAGTTGATAGTATGGGTCAATCTGTCGAATTCAACAGCTATTTAAGTTTATTAACGATAAGTAAATTGTTAAAAATTAGAGACGTGCAACAGCCTTAGCAGTATTAAAACCAAAGCTGACATTGACATTGACATCACAGTATTTCGCACATGAGCGCAACGAAATACAGACACATAACAGCACTGGCGACTGAGGCCATCGGCTGGGACAGACAAGACATTAACACAACAGAGAGAGAGACACATAGACACATAGAAGGAAAGCCATATAACATTAACCTACGTGGCACAGAGCAGGAGACATAGATTTATATTGTCTCATATTATCGCACAGGTGGCTTCAGATAAGCTGGCGATTTTTGTAGAAAAAGAATGCTGCCGAAGCTGGGGCTTGAACGCGCAGCGTTTAGCTTAGCACTCAACTACGCATTCCCATGAGCCATGGCCAGCCGCAAAACCAACTTTTGGAACTTATGACTTTGCATCTAAATCGCATCTCATTTCGGAACTTACCCGACTTTAAATTTTTTACTAAAACAAAAAATTAGGCGCGTTCCACTTACAGATACCTCTTCGATTTTCCCACGCTTTCCTTACCTCAAACAAAAGATTCATTACTTCACAGCTTATAACAATGTTGAATTACCTTCATGAAACATATATAATATTCAGCTGCACTCCATTAGAAAAAAAGGTAGGGAGACGAATCTAACAAATTTTAGTCTTAACATATTGCAGAAAATCTCCATTTCGCCAAATGAGGAATGGAGTTCTATGGTTTGGTGGAAAACCTCTGACTGATCCGTAAGTAGTACACGCCTATTTACACGGTGTATTTTCTTCATACTTAATAAGTAGGTACATATGGGATTCAAAAAAATTTACAAAAAAAAAAAACAAATTAAGTTGCGATTGCATTTGGAAGTCGAGGAACTTGTTATTCAGACAATGTTAATCCAGAGCTTACTTCGAGTTAATTTAGCAACTTTGTTGAGTTAAAAATATAAATACAACACAACCTTTTATGTGTGCGTGTGTACTTCTTGCACATTGGCGGACCTCCTGTTTTATGCCGACTTTGAACGGCGAATTTGAGTAAAGCTTTTCTTGGCAATTGATACTACTCGGATGATTTGTCAGATCATCACGAGAGGAGGTCCAGTGAAAAATAATTTTGGTGTTGCTACGGCTGGGAATCGAACGCAGACTTCTTTGTTGAGTTAACTCTGGTTAAATGATCAGATGGTAAAATAGCAACCGAACAATTATTCTACTCTTGTGAACATATAATTAGATTTAAAGAAATATAAAATATATTCTGATTCAGATCACAGCGACTCGAAATTGTGCAGTAAAATAGGGGTTATATTTTATCTTGATCATATTTCTTTTATTTTATTTTTATTGTTTCTTATTTAATTAATTCTGTTTCAAAAAATATTAAATAAAATGCATAACTGGGTATTTGTGAACATCTGCTCTTGTCCTCTCCATAATGCCAGTTTATGACACAAAATTACAAAACACTTTTAATACGTCGCTCGTCAACGCCGAATGATGCAAATAATCTGTAATATCACAAAACACCGCGTTTCACCTTCGCGTTGTAACGCCGCCGGGTTGAATTTAATCAAACATTATAAAGCCATACAGATGACGCATTGAGAACAAAAATCAGAAACTTTTGCTCACCAGCTTGAGAAACGAGATCCAAACTATATGGCGGGCTGTGCCAGTACGACCCTCAATAGAACAATTTTTCTTGTATGCAGTGCGTCATCTGTATGGCTTTATAATCTTTGATTTAACACAACGTTGGAAACGTGCTCTGTATGACAGGTGCTTTATGTGTTTTAGTATAATACAACGCGGCAGTAAAAAGACGTTGGACATTGGACATTGGACATCACAGTACTTCGCACATGAATGCAACGAACTACAGACACGTAACAGCACTGGCGACTGAGGCCATCGGCTGGGACAGATCAAGACATTAATACAACAGAGAGAGACAGATAGATACAAAGAAGGAAAGACATATAACATACACCTACGTGGCACAGAGGAGGAGACATAGATTTATATGGTCTCATATTATCGCACAGGTGGCCTCAGATAAGCTGGCGATTTTCGTAGAAAACAAATGCTGCCGAAGCTGGGGCTTGAACCCGCAACGTTTGGCTTAGCAGTCAACTACGCATTCCTCTGAGCCATGGCCACCTGCTCAAAAAGACGTTAAAACACGCTCTGTTTGAAGAAGTCTAAATTGTGTCAATGTGACGATGTTGCTACTTCGATATGCTTCGAAAGAGGTATGTGCTATTCTGCTAGGTCGAATTTCCTCTTCGATGTTTTTCTATTGCTGCCGCTGCTCTAGTTTTTTACCTCTGCGACTCTAGCAACTCCGTCCTTTCAAGGGAAAGTGTTTATTATTCTAACTAGTAAACGTTTCTGTGGCGGAAGATTATCTGCCTTGATGATAACCAACGTAACGCATGTTAGATTCTGTTTTTTTTTTTTAAATTTTCCGTTGCTGTAATGACTATAAATCATCCCCAAAACACTTCGCAGACGGTTGAAGCTTGTTGGAGCGAACACACCTTTTCATGCGTTCTATGTGTTCACAAAACAGCTGATGAGCTCGCTGTCAAAACAAATGTATTTTTTCATTTCACTTCAACTGTGACTCTGGCTTGTAAGACTATAATATAATGGAAATTGCAAAAAAAAAAAAATAATAATAACAATATGAAGAAGATTTGGTGTGGAAGACGAGGAGTACCTGGTGGAGCTATGGGCAGACAAAAATTACAAACTCCGAGGATTTTATTCAATTAATATAACTTCACACACAAATTTTGCAGCTAGTATCACAGCTGAGCTGATTGAAATGTCAAACGAAACCTGGTCAAAGTTAGGTGTGAAAGCACAAGTGGTTTTCGAAAACTTTCTGTAGAAAACTCAGTTTTCGATTCGGTGTGTAAGCAAGGTCTGACTTGGTTTCTTCTTCACTTTCATAGATATCATGAGTGATAGCATTTGAGTCACCATCTTACTTACTTTATTGGCGCTTCAGTCCGGAATGAACCTGGGCCTCAAATACCAAATCAAATTTTGTTTTTTTGCTGTGTCAATTGGATTAAATTAGAAATTAATTTAATACAATTTTCAATAATTTCCGAAAAAGAATTGCAACAAATTTCAAAATATTCTTGTAATAACAAAATAACAAAACGAATTCAGAGAGATCATGAAAAAAACAATCGCTTACTTTTATTATTGAAAGCAAAAAATGTTTTTTACTATTTGTTTTTATTATTGCAGCTATCTTTAAAATTTTGTTCAACTTAAACGTATTTCTCAAAATTTTGAAGTCTAATTCACTCTACTAATGTCAACACGTAGATATACACTGGCTAACATTTTAAGGTAATTGGCACATGGCCTAAGAAGAAAAAGTTACAAGCCTTCTGATGACATTGAGCTCCAGCAATTGTTTTTGCCACCACGTTAAAAAGTTGTTTAAATCTGCTTCGATGATATTGTAACGTCATTTTTATTACCGTCTTCATTTTGACTACGATTTGCCGTTAAAGTGACGTTTCTTTCGAATGCATCTTTGGATTATCTTCACATTAGATCATAGTAATGCACTAATGACCATCTGAATCTTAACCTCTTGTGACAGAAATGTCTTTAAGTTTAACGCAGACGCTTAGTTGTCAAAAAATGTTCGTTTTTTTTTTTTAGTTTAGACACATATCTAATTCCTTGTTCACATATCTATTTTCGTGTTTGATATTTCGTTGGGACCATATTTATTTCGGATCACATCTAACTTCAAGAACACAATTAAATAGAGAAGTTAGGCTTAAAATCTGTCTGGGTTATTAATGGCAGATATTTCACTTTTTATCCTGAACACAAAATTTGTCGTTTGAAAAGTTAAGATATACGAAAAAAAAAAAGGAATGGAGGTGTTTAGTCTTATGCCCTAAACCTGATAGAAAATGTGCTACCAAACCAATTTATTGCAATCCGGTAAACAATTGCTACAAAATTCAATGTTATAAAAAATAATTTGAAGTTATATTGTTTGTCTAATTATATACAAGCAATGTAGTGAATGATAAAATGAAAACAAAATGTCGATTTAAAAAAAAAAGATAATAAAAAAATGACAATTATAGACTTAGAAAAAAAAACACGTCTTTTATGTAAATAATCGATTTTGTGATAGTGTAATTTGTTATCTTAGTGCTGAAGAGCGTTTTGACTTCCGAGGGAACTCTAAACTGAGCACGCTTGATTACAAGGGGTTCTGTTTGTGAAATGCTGACAATCACTAGAATCTAATCCGACCGACATAGGATAGTTCACAAAATTATTAAAATCAAAAATTTTGAATATTACTGCACAGTTAAATTATATCAGTTTGTTTAAAAATTACGTTTATTGTTGTCTGCCTGTTTGTTTCTTTTCAATTTTTTTTTTATATTCTTTTGTATGATGATAGTCATCCATCAATCTTTACGCAGCGCAATATCTTTTGTATCAGCAACAGGTGACAGTTAAATGTTAATGGCCTTTGAAATAAGTTTAAAATACCTCAGTTTTTTGGACAAACCTTACAAATGAAAAAAAAAAACAGATTAAATCCCCAGTGCAACAATATTTAAAGTCAAAATATAAGTTCATTTTGCATTCTTAAGTGTCAACAATACGTGACATTTTTATTTAGCAAAGATACATTCATCGAATATTCAGTCAGTCATAAAAGTTGTTGCATCATGTTATCGAGTTCAATGACTTTGAATATCCAGTTAATTATCCCATTCGTATCATGTTGTACATTGAATAATGAGTTTTCAAATTAGATAAATAGAACATAAGTTATATTTCTTCATATCTTCGGTGTCCCAGAATATATCGATTCAAGTTTTATATATAAAATCTATTGATTTAAAAGTTTGAATGCATATTTTTGTAAGTTATTTTAATATATTTAAAACACGTCACGACTTGGTCAATTTTCCTCAGGAATATTGAAAAGTATTGCGTTTACTATGGACTTTTTACGCCGGAACACTGGAAGTATAGTTTTCTGTAAGCTCCGACCGACGCTTCAATTGTTTTGAGAACATTAAGTTATTTTATATTTACAGTGGAACTTTCATAAGTCAAACTCTCAAAATGTAAGAAAAAAAAATCGAGTTATATAAAATTTGACTTAGAGAAATAAAAACAAAGATTTCGTGAATTATAATGAAAAACCGATCCGGCGTATTGCGTTCAGTAAGAAGAGCATCTCGCATTGTGTCAAAGGCTTCATTGACATTCATCACCTGGATCAGCATCAACTTCATCTTCACTAACGGTTTCCACTTCAGGTGTTACCGAAAGCAAAATGTCGGCATCAGACATATGTCATATGACACAAGCAATAATCTCATTATCCAAGTTAATGTATTCTGAAATGCTGCACCCTGTATCTTGTGTATTTTGTGTTCGCGAAAAATCCTCTTCCATTTCTCTGAATTCAGGTATGGACACACCAAAGTTTGCGGGAATTTCATTGATACTTAGGTCTGCCAAAATAACGTCATCTTCTTCATCCCAAAGGGAATGTTTGCCAAATCCAGCCTTAATAAAAGAATTTCGTATTGTTGAGCCTTTTACATCGCAGTTCCATGATATTGAAACATTTTCTATGCAGTCGAGTAAAGAAATGTTTGGACTAACATTCCCTTCTTCCAGCGATGTAAAAATTTTGCTAATGATTCTTTTTCTGTCGAAACACTTAAAATTCTGTACGACTCCTTGGTCCATTGGCTGTAAAGCTGCTGTCATGTTCGGTGGAAAAAAAACAAGCTTTAAAGACTTTAAATCTGTTGGCGATTTGTGAGCACTACAATTGAGAATAAAAAGTAGGACTTTTCGTTTTTGATTAAAAAGTAGCCACTCTTCAGAAAAGCCAGTTACCATCCATGATTTTTTGTTTCCTTAATACTTTACAGGCAATGACTTAACTCCCTGTAAACATCGTGGCTTATTGCTTTTGCCGATCAAAAGAATTTTAAGTTTTTCTTTTCCACTCATATTTGAAGCAATCATACATGTTACCCTTTCCTTACTATGTTTCCCACCGTGACATTTCTCGCCTTTAAACGCCAAGGTTTAGTTTGGAAGACATTTATAAAAAAAGGCCTGTTTGGTCTGCATTAAAGATGTCATCTTCGCTCTAGCCTTCGATTAGCTTTGGTAGAACGTTTTTTTGCCAATGCTCGCAGTCTTCTTGATTTATTGATGCACTTTCTCCAGAAAGTATTTTTTGAACAATGCCATTTCTAGTTGATAAAAAATCTTTTACACCAAACCTTTTTTGTGCAATTTGTTGCCACGCTGAACTTGCTTTTTTAAAATTTGTTAAGGCAACCTGTACTTGCAGCAGTGAGTTTCTCCAAATGCAATTGCAAATCTCTTAGTGTTCTCTTTTATAATGGTGCCTGAATGGTTTGCGGAAGTCCGTAATGTAAACTTGCCAATTTACATTACGGACTTCCGCAAACCATTTTATGACAGCCCTGTCAACGTTTTCTTATATAAGAGTTTTTTTCCCATTGAGTTTTTTTCGTTTCGGTAAGATTCAGCATTTTTTTAACGCTTTCTCTGGTCTTCAGTAAAGTGGATAGTGTACTTGCAGGTAAACCATACTTTATGGCCACATTTTTCTTCCTTGTATCACCCTCAACTTCACTGATGATCTTCGGTTTTTGTTCAAAAGTAAGACGGTTTAATTTTCTTCCCGACATAATGACGTTTTTATTACTTTTTAAAATGAATATGTAACACAATTTAAATAAAACTTGGAACTCCTGCGCTTACAAACGTTTTAGATATCCGAAATCGTAGTTCCCCAAACAAACTTCCGAGAAATGTAATGACATCAAAGAAGACCCTATCAAATTTTTAAAGGGAGGTTTCCCATTCGGAGCAATACTTCGTACAATTGAACATTCTAAACAAATTTCCAAAATAATCGAAGTAGGCTAGAGAAAGATTTCAAAAACAGAAAGATTTAAATAAATATAAATGAAAGGGATTTCCCCGACTTAGAGAAAAAGTTCGAGTTAAATAGACTTTTGCCACCAAACGCAATATAAAAAAATCGAATTGGAGAGGAATTAGAGTTACAGAAGTTCGAGTTATGGAGAGCGAAATTCAAATAAATAAAGTCGAAAAGGCAAAGTTATCCATAAAACTTTGAGCTGTGGAGAAATTAAATATTAGTAAATAAGTTTATACTAGCTTTACTATGAAAATAAATAAAAATCGTTTGTAGCGTTGTTGAAAAATCTGAGTAGCCAATCATTTTCAAAATATCCATTTTACACTCCATCCACATTTTCATTCAAATAAACGCGGTCATTATTGAGAAATCTTTCATTTTCAAATCTGGCATTTTTGGCGAAAAGCTGCTCATAAAATATTGTTATGAATATTTGTTAAAGCTAATATTTTGCAACATCGTTAGAGCCGTTATCAAGATAATCGCGTTTTAAAAATCATTTTCGAACCTCTGTTTTCAGAACTCCTCTGTACGAACACCAACAACACTCATAGCCAAAATTATAGTTGAATCGAGTTCTTTGGGCTCCAACGTCCAGACGGCAGATATAAAAAAAATATGTATACCGACTCAGAGTTTTATTTTAAATCAATTTATTTAATTGTTTTTTTTATTTATGTAATATAAATTTTGTATTTCCTCTATGAGGAAGTCTTTTGAACAGTCGTATTGCACAATAGCTTAGCAACTAACTTATATCTAACAAAATAACAATAATAAACTTATACAATGTATCAGGCCTACTGTATTTTCGTTCTGCAACGTTGTTTTCTGGACAGTATTGTTTAATTTTATTAAAAGCTGCTGCTGTTGCAATCCTTCGAGGTTAAATGGATACTTTCAACCACGGGTCATGCTTTTGCTACATCTGAGTTCGCGATGGATTAAATTGTGTTTTTGGTATTAAGATGCCATATACATTTAAAAAAAACTACTTTCTTGGACTGGGGTGCCTCAAAATATTCGCTGATCTCGAGAACTGTTGAGCACATTAATATGTGGTTTTCACTGTTTTGATTTCCCAGGGAATGCTATAGTGTATTCAAAATTGCTCTATCACTTACAGGAGCTGATCATTCGAGGTCTAAGTTCCAGAAATCAAATTTATCGTTATTAAAACTTTTACCCGAACAAAGTCGGGCAGGGTTGCTAGGAATATTTATATTTGTGATATGAATTTACTACAGTGTTACATAACAAAAATTAGTTTGCCTGAGATAACTTTAGTAGAATTGATTAATTGTTATCACCATATGATTATGTATAGGTGATTTTATTTATTCCGAATTTAGCTTAGCGCTTTGACAATTTCATGGCAACCGGTAGTTGAGAAAATATTTTAAGAAAGAGATCAAAAAACTTCAAACGTAAAAGAGAGTGTTTAGAAATCGCTTTAAATATTTGAGTACATCACCTTTTTAATGCTGCAAAGTTACAAAAAAGTTTATTCTAATGAAATGCTCGGTCAGAGCGTCGACCATTGGTAAATCTTCATTTTGATCTGAAATTTGTTTTTTTTTTAGCAATGGAAAATGATTTCAGATTGATTATATCCTATGCCATAGGGGTATATTAGTTTTGATACATAGTTTGTAACTTAGTGAAATAATTAAGCTAGGTATACCTCAAAGTATATTGATCGACTCAGAATCGTTAGCTGAGTCGATTAAGCCATGTTTGTCTGTCCGTCCGTCCGTCTGTAGGTAACCGGTTTTTGGGCCTTAAATGTTGAGCTAGGATAATGCAATTTGGTACATGTGATCCTTGTACGAGCTGTTTGAACAAGTGGAAACATTTTTGAATTCTGCTCACTGCTACGTCCCCTTTTGAGAAAAACGTAGTTTTAGGCCAAACCGTTAGAGCTACTGAAAAAGGGTCTGAACAACATATCTAGACAACCATAATGTCTATATTTTGTTCATACAAAGTTTTTTTTGCCACACCCACTTTTTTAGGGCATTTTTCGTAAAAAACTTTTTTCGGTAAAATTTTTAACATTTCGTAAAAAAAATTTGATGCAAAATCATTGGTTCTGTTAATATAAATATTTCTTTAACTTTAACCCACGCCCACGTTTTAGGGGCGTTTTCATACAAAAACCATTTTGTCGAACCATTAATGATTTTGATGAACTGTCTGAACAATAATATGTTCTGACAATGACATTTTCTAGATATATTTCATCGCTAAAAAGCCGACATTTATAGGATATTTGTTTTAAGCATGGGATGGGATAGGGTATAAAACGATCCACACAGTCGATTGTAGCTTTCTCATATGTTTTTTTTCTGTGGTTGTATTGTTGTAATATCGTGTCTGTGAATTTAGTGTCGGTGTAGCTGTCAAGTTTCCAGAAACACAGGTTGTTTGTTATTAATATAATTTATATATATTTACTACTACAGTTTTAATGGTTTATCAATAGTTTTTTTTACAACCGAAATAATCTTAAATCAAAACGAAAATCACACTAATCAAACTGACAGCTAACATTTAACTTATCTGCAAAGTTGATCTGAGATCAAAAAACAAAAATCAATTTTTTTGCCCAATGGAACACAACTGTCAAAATCGGTCTTTTGACAGATTTAACAGATTTAGATAAAAAAAGTTTTTTTTACCAATGAAAAAAGCCAATAGTTTAATCACATGATCAGTACTTATAAGTCGATGTGTTCTGGGGAATCAACTAACTTCGCTTACATCGATTCATTCTAAAGATTGATTCTTCCGCTGAAACTTTAACGTATTCGATAGTGTTTTTTCTCAAAAACTAAATTACTGAGCTTCTACGATGCAAAGCTGGAACCTCGATCACTAATAATTTTACGCGGGTCGCTTTTATATACGAATTACCGTTCAAGTGCCCTTTTTGATTCTTTTTTTAGTTTGGTAAAGTTTGACATATATCGTGAATGCTTCTATGCCAGGTCGAATATATTTACTCGGTGATAGTACTTAGGGTTTGAAAAGAACTACGGACTTCTTGACAAAACTACAGAAATCAACACAACGCGGACAATCTACCCTAGAAATCTAAAAATAGCTTTGATCGTTCTTCGAATGGGTTAAAAACGCAAAAATGTATCTTTCAGCTGTTGTGCTGAATACTAAATAAAGGATCGATTTAAACTCGTTTGTTTTTTGTTTGTTTTACGTGTCAAACAATTTGTTTTAATACGTATGTCGAATAATCAGATCATAAATTTACACATTTAATTTATTTTTATTGCATTTAGTTACTTTTTACACAGAAAATCCTTAATTTATTTGCGTGCAATTTATCACACTCCTTATGGAAATTCTTCAGAAATAGCAGTAGCTTTAAAATTGTATAGCACTGAATACATTCTTTTTTTGTCACTAGGTGTCGCATTTGAACTTTTCCAATCTTCAATAAGCCCAATTGATCATCATTGTAGTGAGTCCTGTAACTTCAGTTTATGTTTCGGGGGCGAACTTCAAATATCAAAAACATTATATACATATAGGAAAAAACTGGGCTGGTGTAAAATATATTTTAGCTCTAAAGAGGTCTCTTAGATTAGACGCTGCTCTTTTGGCAATAGAGTTTACACGTTGTTGTCCTGATACAACCCGAATGCGATGCATAGCAGATGTATGGATTCTTCTGACTTAACTGCTGTGAACTTGTTCTTTCTTGTAAATCCTTTAAACTGTTTTTTGAGTTGAATTGCAATTTAATTCCCCATTGCATAATTTTGTGAAGCGCTTTGTTTATAGAACAGGATTTATTCTTAAGAAATTGTTCCACTAAGCCGCACAGTATTTGAGAAACACAGTATGCTGTTAATTTGAATAGCAAGCCATGTGCCAAAATCAAACAACACAAACCTAGACTCTCGTTTCATTCTTTTTTGCGAAGGTATAATTTTGCCACAAAAGAGAGGACCTCCGGTTTTTAACGCCGACTCCGAACGGAAAATTTAAGAAGCTTATCATGACAGTGTTATGTTTATTGAGAAATACTTAGGTGTTGTTAATTTCGGGATTTGAACCAGGGAAAGTGCGCTAAGTAATCCAACGCACTTACCAAGAGAGTCTGTTGAGCTGAGATAATATTTTGATATAATAGCTCCTTGTCCAAGCCTCTGATACAGGTTAGTTAGTGCTTACAAACCGTATCGAAAACTAAGTTTTCCGCAAAAAGTTTTCGCAAACCACCTCGGAGTTCGTCATTTTTGTCTGACCATATAGCTCCTCCAGGTACTCCAATTTCCATTAGATTATAGTTTTACAAGCCAGAGCCACAGTTGAAATTAAATGAAAAAATATAAATATTTGACAGCAAGTTCATCAGCTGTTTTGTAAGACGTGTGGAACACATGTAGAACGTATGAAAAGGTGTGTTCGTTCCAACAACATTCAACGAAATGACGTCTGCGAAGTATTTTCGAGATGCTTACGGCGTAACCTACTAGTTTCTAAAACTGCAAATGTATGGGAAAACTCAGGTTTTCGATGAAGGCTGCATGTATTTTTGCGAAAGAGCAGTTTTCGGTTCGGCGTGAAAGCACAATTAAACCGTAAAGAATTTTGGAAAACTGTTTGAACAAGATATTTGAACAATTCCTATATTTAGTTTTCATAATGTTTTCACGCCTATTGTCAGAAAATAAAATGCTTTTTGATAAAAATCGAAATTATAAAAAAAAAAATGTTGATTAAAATACTTCGTTAATGTTAATTTAAAGTGGCAGCTTTACCACTTGTACAACATATGTAGTACCGTACTACACCGTACATATTTGCTTGCTTTTTCAATGCCGTATCACATACTACATATATCGTTACTCTAAAGTATTACATTTGTTTTTAATTTATACTCTTTCATTTTAATAACTAAATAAATATAATATGCAACTTGGCATCACAAGAAAGTCGAATTCTTCACTGAATGCTTCCGTTTACGTTCTACATGAAGTAGTGTCTGTTTTTGTGAATTCAGATCCTAGCTGCAACGCTTTTAAAAATTTCGCCTGTAGATCATCAAGGAATTTTTTTTTGGGGCTTTGTTTTTGTCGAACTTTGAAAATTTTTATAAACTGTCGGAACAAAATGTTGTGTTATTGCCATTTTCCATATTTCATCCCATAAAGTTTTTACCCAGGTCCACTTTCTGGGGATATTAGCTTTAAAGATGATTTGGGGAATGTAGCCGCCGCGAATGGTTCGAATAAAGCCAAGTCTAGAGGTCCAATTTTCAACTACTTTTTCGAGCATTGGGGGCCGTATGTTTCCTTCAATAAATCGATTGTGACGTGCGCTGTGTGGCATGTAGCATCGAGATCAATCTCGTTTTTGGCCCATACACCAAAATCACGACGCATTGCATGGTCTCGCGGCTTTAATTCTTGCACAATCTGGATATTGTAAAGTCGTAAGTCAAGATCTTTGCGCAAAATATTCCAAAAAGTTGATGGACAGGCTCCAATTGCTGTGCACGGCGGCGAATCGATTCTTTCGGGTCCTCTTCAACACTTTGCTCTACAGCGGCAATTGTTCCTTCAATGCGCACTGTTCGACATCTCTGCGGGTGCGTTTTATCACATAGATTAAACGAAGTGTAAATTTGCACGATTTGCAAGCATTGTTCATTTGTCAACCTTTTCATGATGTAATGGCAAACCAAACTGAACATAAATCCTATTAGAGCTGACCCGATTTGACCACAAAATGTCAGTTTTATCTCTATTCGAAAAACCAACCTCTAAAAAAATCACCCGTTATTATTAATATTAAAGCGATTTATCTGTAGTTTCAAGGCATGCATTTTCTTCCTTTTTTGGGAATTTATAAGATTTGAGTAATTTTTTTGGAAACTGAAAGAACATGTAATCTGCAAAGAACATGTGCAAATTCGGGTGTCGATTTGTCAAATAATAGGTATAATTCCGCAGATCCAATGCCTTTTCTACAGTTCCAATTGTTTACGATGGCTGAAACCGCTTGTTCGAGTTAAATGTGGGCTATCGATTGAGTGAGGGACTGAAAAGTGGCTAAAATGATTACTAACTATTCGACCAAAATGTACGTCAGCATCCAGGGGATGCCAGAAATTTGTTATTCTTTGTTCTACAATATCCTGAAGCTTTCTAAACAAAAAAAAACAACAGATAATCTACTCAATTTAATAAAAAATTTAAAATTCTCAGAAATGGATTATTATGGTGCCTTTAAACTTTTTAAACACAAATCGTTCCCAACATTATTTTCGTTGCATGTGTTACATTCTCTAAAAATGGATGACTCCATTTTCGATTTCATAACCAAACGCCAAATAACATGTTTTGGCGTTTGGTTACGAAATCGGTTGTACCAGTTGTATTACTCATTCAATATTTTATTTCATGACATTTTCTCAAAGTCAATTACTCATGTACTTCCAAGATGTAGTACCTCGATAAAGTAACATCCCTATGCCAATTTTGAACTTAACCTTCATCAGATTTGTCGTTTTACGAGCCAACAAAATAAAAACTCATCAATCACGTACTCAGGAAGAAATAAAATTTTAAAATCATACAAAGCCCTTCATCATTCACTGTCCCAATAAAAAAAAAACCAAAATTATCACTGACATCAACCGGAATACATCAATTGAGTTTTGTAACTGGGTAAGAAGTTTAAAACAAAATTATTATTATTTTATTTTTTGCTTTATCACTTTAACCGCGTTTAATTTTACTCCCAAGTGATTTATACAAAAGTACTCATTCGTGGGCGCACACAGTTTGCTTTATGAACGCAATGAATTTTTATACCGCCATAAGAATACCATATATGCAGACATGGTAATGCCATTCACAAAACTCACTCGACAATTGAAATTAAATGTGTTCCACACTTGGCAATTATTAACTGTGAAATGTTGTACATATATTCCGTGTACTCCTTGAATAATAAATCAGATCAACTATGACGCGGGAGTAGAGCTATTCGGCGACAGGTGACGAAAGCGAACTTAACGACTTTTGATAACTTTTAAAAATGGTAATGATGTGGATGACGGTGTGCATGTAGATAAGCTTGTAAGTATGCGAATCTTGATGATGACAATTTATAAAAATACTCCCGAACTTGATAATAATATATTCATCCATACATAAAAATGGAAGTATTATTCTTCTTTTTGGGTATGCAACATCTGTGAGCAACTTCCTATCGTTTTACGACTAGAGTGGATTACTCACTCAAATTTGTGAGAATCTTGTTTTTTTGAATACTCTTCGGTCCTCCAAGGTGATGGTGTCAGCGTGAACAACAACAAAAATCGAAGCTATTTCAGCATTAACCGGGGATTTTTCTCCATCATTTCATCGAATCTAAAGATAGCTGATAAATAAATAAATGAAAATTCATTTTACACCTCAGATTGGGGTCAAATCTAAATAGAAACAAAAATCCAACTCCAAACTGCATTGGGTAAAAAGCAATCGATAACGATAGGAATCCGAAAAAAAAAATCCAATTCACCTTAAAGATACGAAAACAGTGATAACTATAGTTCAAGTGAAGTATCTGACGGTGTGTTTATTTTCAAACGTTTTTATTTATACTACGTTCACAATAGCACATTCCGTTTCCGACTTTTCGGTCGTGTTGATCTCCCGGGAGAATTCGTGCGAGAAACAATAAAAGTTTCGTGGGTTAAATGCTAGAAATCATAAATTTAATCATTTATTTGACAGAAGGAATGTTATTTAAAAAAAAAAATAATTATAGAGAGGTAGATACATACATTTATAGTGAATTTTTTTTATGTAATATAAGCTAGGGGTTAGAGATTACCTGTCAAAAGATCAGTTTTTGGAATATGATTAGATCAGCATATGATCGGTGATGTTATTTGTTGTTTGGAAAGAAACTTAAACTGCTTAAGGTTGTCGACCTATGACGATTATGTACTTACGTAGGTGTACCTAGTTTTTGAAGTTTAAAGACAACTATCCGAATTGTTAAAATTTTAAAAGAGTATATGCTCATCTATTTTTAATTATATACACAGACAAACTTTGTGTTTTCTTGGATTGCTATAAAAGTCAAATCAGCGTGGTTGTTATTAACGTAAAACCGTGAGTCAAGTTCATGTAGATTGTATATAGATTTGGATTTGTTTAGAAGTATCACCTTAATTGTCAGAACTGAACTTGTATGTGGATAATTGTGTGTTTCTAATAAATGTGGGCGTATCTCTTAATTATGGAGCAATAAAATATTCATGACTTTTTAAATCTATGCGCTTAGAGCATCAACATCTGCTTAAACCACTTTTATTTGCAGGTATCTCGAAACTTATAAATGTAAGTGTTCAGAAAAGTATTTATTTTAACAATCTTTTGAACCGGCTTTAGATATCGCAGTGGGTTTTTACGATCTTTATAGGCTTAAAATAATAATTAATGTACAAGATAAAACCACACCTTAGTCTATATGGATTTCTTTAAGCCTGGGTAGGTACTCGTTCCGTTTAAAATGATTATCCTCGACGATAGTGTAGGAGAATTGCTATGTATGTGGTATGTAATTTTTATATTGTGGGTGTGTAGCTGTATATTGTATACAAATCACAAGGTACGTACCCAGAAAGATTCCTTCACTAATACCGTTTTGAAAGTTACGGAATGACTACACTGGATAATTATCCAGTTTTACATTCTTAGCCTGGATATTTATTTTAATTGTTACCGAGAAGGTTTGTCGAAACTGGTAAAAATGGCTGCCGTTTCTACAACCGGTAAGCAAACCTTGCAAAATAGGTTACAAATAAATATTTTAAGGGTATTCAAGCAATGTCGTAATTTTACGACGTGCGAAAGAAAATTTTACGACTACGTTTTATGAATGACCCAAGTGTACCACTAAAAAATGCGGTAACCCACTGAATTAAATCTCAATTTAGTAATTTATTTATTGATAGAGTTTCGTTGCTATTGTTATCTTTCTGTTCTACATATTTTTTTTTCATTTTAGCGAATACGTTTGATGTGTGAAAGTGACTGATTATATGTCAAAAAAGCATTTCAAAAGTTTACAACGTTTACCACCTCAGTTTACAGACCCAATTCCTGTGGGAAAATTCCGATATTTTTGGAAAAGATTTTCCATACAAATTTTGACAGTTCATTTATCACGTCGTAATTTTATCTCGTTTACAACGTTTACGACGACTTTCCGACGTTGCACGAATACGCCTTTTATGAAATAATTTGATGTGAAAATAGTTTTATTTTAGCCTTGACTCTAAAATTACAACACAATCTACAATTAGTGTAGTCGGGGGGATCAAATTTTAAAAAATCGATTTCCAATTGCAAACATAAAGTTAAAACATCAGTTGTCAAAATGTTAACAGGGAGTGCTGCCACGTTACCGACTAGACTTTGTTTGTTTCATTATTATCCAAGTCTATATAGACCGAGACAAAAAAACAAAAAACGGTTAATTGCCTAGGTATTTTCTTACTTAGTGGCGCTTAGGCTCTGGGTGCCTGTTTAAAATTGCGAAAGTCCGGCAAGTAGGTATCCACGGGGATAAAACTGTCATTATAATCATCTCCAATTTGACGTTCGGAGTCGGTGTTAATCAATATTTCACATTCTGTATGTCAAAAATGAAGCCTTCGCACGTACAAATGTATGGATACGCTAAGTTTGATACTACATGCGCCTATCCAACTGATTCGCAGCTGCCTCCATTTTCGGACTTCAAGTTGACATCGTTTTTTTTGTCATAAGCGCAACATTTATTGCGAGGCCTTTCTTGATCTTGCTAAGAACCGAAAAAAACTTCGAGCTGGATTATTCGTGTCCAACCGCATTTTTTTTGTCTAGGTATTAGTTTGCTTTCGGGCTCAGTGGCGCGGCTCGATGGTTAGTGCGATGAACTACCGCGCAGAAGGTCTGGGTTCCATTCCCAGCCGTAGCAACAACTAAATGATTTTTCACTGGCCCTCCTCTCGTGATGATCTGACAAATCATCCGAGTAGTATCAATTGTCAAGACAAGCTTTACATCTGGTAAAGTTCTCTGTTGAAACTTCGTCTGCATAGCATGTCAACGCAACGATTCGCTCGATACGACCAAGGATTTATTAATCCGCTTTTAATACGGCCCATAGTTAAGAAAACCCTTTTTAGTAGTTAAAGTGCAGACTTAACTACTTAATTGCCTCCTTAGCCTGAATATACAGCGGTTGCCAAGAGTATTTCTCCGCTTTATATCTGACGAGAAGTTGTTTTCAGATTTAAGGTTACGTCGAGGTGGACAAAGTCTCGTACTACGTCAAAGTTATAATTGTCAATAGTGACGTTCTGTCTAATACGTTGATGTTGTGTTTCCTTTCGTGTTGACAGCACGGTCCTACCATCATTTCCGGCTAAACCATTTTTGCTGCTTACTTCAGGCGTTTACATATTAAGGCAGAAAATATCTTTTAGGCGATGTTGAGTAGACTTATGCTTCTGTAGTTGGCGCAGTTAATGGGGTCTCCTTTATTAGGGATATGGCAAATGATGTTACAAAATTATAAAATACAAGTTTTTGGTTCAACTGGCTCGTTAGAACATAGGGCCTATTCTTTTTCACAACCATTCATGTGTGCGTGTGTACTTCTTGAACGATGGCGCGACCTCATGTTTTATGTCGACTCCGAAAGGCGAAGTTGTGATAAGCTATTCTTGACTCGGATGATTTGTCAGATCATCACGATGTTCGGGTTCAATTATTCGGTCAATATTTGATCGGAGCAAGTTTTAATAATGAGATGTTTTATGTTACTTAAGATTATAAAGCCATACAGATGACGTATTGAGAACAAACAACAAAAACTTTTGCTCACCAGCTTTATGGTACGGGCGGGCGGTGTGCACGTGCACGCATGAAAAACGAGATCCAAACATATGGCGGGCTGTGCCAGTACGACGCGCCATAGAACAATTTTTCTTTTATGCAGTGCGTCAGCTCTATGGCTTTATTACCTTTGATGTTACTTACCAAATAATCTCCACCGGTTTTAAATACCTCGTCAGGGAGGCTGTTATTTATGACAACCCCGATTAGCTTAAGTTTAGGTTTTACTACCTTCACTTCACTTAGAGCATTTCCAGGTAGTTCTCGCTGATTCGGTCTGATTTACAGTTCTTTTTTCTTCCATATTCTCAGTTTTTTTTTTTTTTTTTTTTTATATTAAAATTAACTTAGATGCTGGACAAAAATTCATGAAAAACTAGCCTACTTAACTAACTTACTGGCCCTATGCCCTTAATAAAGTGATAACAACTTAATTCGAATGCCTTTCGGCTTTTTATCTAAGGCACCGACAGGGTTCTGTTCGGTCTATGCATCCTTTTATATTTTGGTAAACATCATTATTCCTCCCTATTGATTTGCTTTTATAGCCCAAGGAGAGTTTTATCAGCAGCGTTGCCTTATAGATATATAGATATGCCTTTGTTTTGGCTGCGAGTATCTGTCGGCAGTCTTCGTCAAAGCAGGGGTCTTGTTGGTGGACGGAAATTAGTTGCGACCGATCTTATAGCTCGTTGACAATATCGCTCTTGATCTTCAAGATTATATGCCAATGTTAAATCCGGAAGTTAGAGAATGTGCATTCTGAAAAGTTCTGGGCGGTTTCTTAGGACTTTCAACAATAATCGCATTTGTTTTCGCGTGTAGGATAATCGCATTCTTACCGCGGCTGAAAGTAGTCGTTTTAGTCGACGTTTGCCCGAAAGAATGTTCTAAATCATTTGTCATCATTTCGATTCACCCTTTTGCATATCAATTTTTATTAAAACTCTTAAAAAAGTAGCTACCTAATCTCAGTGCCATCTTGTTACAATTTATTTATATTAATTTGAATCACAATCTGTAGACTTTTTGGTGAAATTTTTATTTATCCAAAACTGTTTTATCGATATTTTGGGTCGGGATTATCACACAATTTTCGCTGGATATAAATCAAAGAACTACAGATATGACATTTAAATCAATTCCAAGGTTAGGTTCTCAAAAAATCTCGAGTACGATTTATTTCACTAAACTAGCACTTGTCTTGCGAACTAGTAAAATAGGTGTCTTTCAAATGTAAAAAGTTTATGATTGATAAGACAATTCAATTGCAACGTTACTCGTATCTATCCTCATAAATGAATGCAACTATCTGCTTGTTAAATCATTTTTTTGCAACGTAACAATTGAAATTGATGAATTGCATGGTTCGGTATATAAATGGCGGAAATATAATTAGATAATAAAAGCAATATTCATCTCAATTGCATCGTCCATCAAATAAGGCCTTCATTTGAATATTCCTTATGCAATTATTTTTATAAAGATTAATCCATTGCCGGACGAATATAGACTGCAGACATGAATTGAACGAAAGTAATTTTCGTATTTCGTTCTGACAGTCTGACGTCAAGGTGGCACTTAGTATATAGCCCCCCATTAAGTGCAATGTCTATGAAGATTTATTTTATTTTTATTTTCTATGAAAACGCACCACTTTGCCAATAAAATTTTAAATTTTTTTTCTCTAAAAATAAGTTATCTCCAAAAATGTTTTTCTCAATTAATTTACAATGTCACACTCTGGTGTGTTTCGAATGCAAAGAAAATTTAGTTTTCGTACTGATTTGACGATGTTTGCGTATATAACCTTGACGGAGAAAAAAAAGTGCTTGAACTTTGTTTTATGAATTTTAATTATAAATCTTTATATAGTTGTCTGATATAAGGTTAAAAATTAAAAATTCACTTCAAAAGGAAAATTTAAGGCGTGGCGTTTAATAAATGTCGACATTTTTTATTTACTTTTAAATTGGTGTTTCGTCAGATTTATGTTTAATATTTTAACATCGTTGCTGAAATGTTTTCTTCCGCTAAGTTTCTGTTCTAAAAATGTACATTACTATTTAATAATGTGATCAGTGATCACCAACATACAAATTTTACGAAAAAATATTCAACCTCGCACGCAACACAAATACAACAGTCAGCCCAAGCATGGGCTTTTAAAGGTTTGAATACACCTAAACTCACCCTCAGATGTACGCAAAGTATGAAGCCTTCTGCTTGGACTCAGTGTTGGATTTAGGATGGGTGCGAAATTGGATGTACGCAAAGTGAAATAAGGACCTTTGCCTATAGCAAAGTGAAATAGAACCGAACATGAAAATTCGGCGTTATATCGTTCGGCGTTATTTCACGCCAAATGAAGTTCATCAACCGATTGATTTGAGTAGATACGTTTTCGGAGTGTCAATTCATTACAATTTTAACCGAAATAGTGACGGTGTACATTGAAAATAGTAGAATACTTGTGTTAACTCAACGTGCATATCCTCGAAAATATCGTGACATTCAAGTACCATCTGACAACACGATTTATCGTTTGGAGGCGAATTTTGTTGAGCACGGAACAGTGCAAGACCATCGGTTTTTACCAAGCTCATGCCTACCAACTGCTTAGTACCTTGACCATAGATAAGGTATCAATCCCATTGTAATGCCTGGGCGGCAGCAGATGAGAGCGCGCGAAGACGTATACTCACACGTACATTTATTCTATTTCCCTGTTAGGATGAATGACCTAGATGTGCTGCTTCCAAATATTCGGACAACAGGTCATTTAGGAATCCCAAGGGTTCGTCGGGGCCCTTGAACAGAGATGCTGGTGGATGAACTAAAAGGCTAACGTAGTGACTGATGCCCCATTGTTCTAGGGGTATCTAATAAATTGTAACTGGCCCTCAAGATTGGTGATTGTGCTTTAGGCTAATTACAAAAAAAAAAAAACAAATTTTTGGCGCAACAGGTTCGTTAGTACTTAGGGCAGAGCTTTCTCACAAACATTCATGTGTTTTATGCCGACTCCGAACGGCGAATTTAATACTACTCCGATGATTTGTCAAATCATCACGAGAAGAGGATCAGTGAAAAATCATTTAGGTTGGGAAGCGAACCCATACCTTCTGCGCGGCAGTTCATCTTACCAACCATCGCTCCATTGAGCCCATAGCCCTCATGTAAAAAACTATTGTTAAGAAGCAACAAATAGTCTCGAAATGATTGAAGGACAACGACATTTATATGTGAGAAGATTAAACAGGAGACGTGCAGGAGAACAACTAGCGGATGCTCTAAGCTGCTACAAAGCAGACATCATCCAAGCCATGCAAATAGAGGATGAACAAATGTGAAATCCAAACGTGTTATAAGTGGGCAGAAACAGCGAGTATTCGGATGTGGAATTGTTATGATTACTAGACTTAGGCATAAGCCTAATATGAGCTCACGCTACGATGGAGGAAAAAGATGATATAACGAAAGACTGCCTTGACAAAACTTATGAGCGACTACCGAAGTTCGATGTTAAAAATAAAATCGTGCTGGGACATTTTGACGCAAAGTTAGGAAGAGAAGACATTTAACAGTATTGTGGAAAACATAGTCTACACGACAACTCGTCTGACAACGGACTTACTCTAATTAAACGCGTATCCCATATCTAACCATTCTATTTACACCATACCGCAAGCATATAATGTCGAAAAACAATGGTAACGATGTCAAAAAACCATTAGAACAGCCGCAAGTGTTTACTGAAGAACAAAACGATGCATACAAGCAAAGCTACAGGTGAAGATGGAAGCTGCCCTTGAGATCTATAGGCAAGGAAGAAGGAAAGAACACCGCTTTCAGAAAGAAGATAGAGAAAATAGAGAGATCCCACTTCAGGCATGCGCACACAGAATTCACCAAGCTCATGCCTACCAACTGCTTAGTACCTTGACCTTAGATAAGGTCCCAACCCCATTGTAATGTCTGGGCGGCAGCAGATGAGAGCGCGGGAAGATGTCTACTCACACGTACATTTATTCTTTTTCCCAGTTGGAAGGACAAAGTGAATTACCTAGATGCGCTGCTTCCAAATATTCGGATCATTTAAGAATCTCAAGGGTTAGTCAGGCCTCTTGAACAGAGATGGTGGCGAATGAACCGAAAGGCTAACGTAGTGAGTGAAGATGAGAGCTGCCATTGAGCTCTATAGGCAAGCAAGAAGGAAAGAACGCCGCTTTCAGAAAGAAGATAAAGAAAATAGAGAGATCCCACTTCAGGCATGCGCACACAGAATTCACCAAGCTCATGCCTACCAACTGCTTAGTACCTTGACCATAGATACGGTCTCAACCCCATTGTAATGTCTGGGCGGCGTACATTTATTCTTTTTCCCAGTTGGAAGCACAAAGTGAATAACCTAGATGCGCTGCTTCCAAATATTCGGATCATTTAAGAATCTCAAGGGTTAGTCAGGCCTCTTGAACAGAGATGGTGGCGGATGAACCGAAAGGCTAACGTAGTGAGTGAAGATGAGAGCTGCCATTGAGCTCTATAGGCAAGCAAGAAGGAAAGAACGCCGCTTTTCAGAAAGAATATAGAGAAAATAGAGAGGTCCCACTTCAGGCATGCACGCACAAAATTCTGCCAAGATAATCAAAGAAAGATCGTATTTGAAACACTGAACTGCGCCAAATATAGATGCATAAGTCTCCTTTACATAGATTACAAGATCCTATCTGCTGTAATATGTGAACGCTTGAAACCGTTTACCTACAACCTGATCGGGACTTATCAGTGTGGTTTTAGGTCAGGAAAGTCCACAGCTGATTAAATCTTCACACTTCATCAGATCCTGAAAAAAAAACAAACAATAGAAGTCCAAATCGATACCCACCACCTTTCATTGATTTCAAAGCCGCATATGAGAGTATTTATAGAGATGAACTACTTATACAGAGCCATGTTTTGTTTTGGCATACCGCCCAAACTTGTCCATCTGTGCAGGATAACATGGAGAACGCCCGCTGCACCCTCAGGGTCGGAAACGACCACACCAACACATTCGATAACGATTAAGTTTTAGGCAGGTCGACGCACTGTTATGTGAAACTTGTCTTTAACATAATTCTTGATTAGACTGTGGAAAACTCCTGAAGAATTACTCTTTCCAACCACTGTTTCGTCGTGCTAAGAAGGCAATTAAGTAACAAAGCCATCACTCGAACTATTAATGAGATCCTACACAAGAAGTAAATAAGTAGATTGACTCAGCTAATTCTATCCATCTACTTTGGGATAATGTCTATCTCAGTTCATTACCTATGTTACGAGCTATATGTCAACAGTACAACGTATATATTAAATAAAAACCAGGTGAATCCCATTTGGACACACCTTCTTTAATGGTTTTTCTGGCCTTGACCGATCCTATTAAAGCATCAAATGCGAAAAAATGAAATTGGTGAGCAACTGTTATTATGAGTCATTTTATATTGCAGTATTTTTCCATTATAAATACAGAGAAGATGCACATCTACAGAGATTGGTCTCTAGTTGCCATCATTAAAGTGAAATAAAAGTGCAGATCTTTAAGTTATGGAACAAATTTGAATGTTCATGAAAAATCAGATTCTCCAAAAATGCACATTTCAAGGTAGAGCCCGGCAAACAATTAAATACTCATGATCGCCCCTCATTTCCTTAACACATGTGCACTAGTTTAATTGATCAAATCGAATCAAAAATAAATACAAATCCAAACAGATTTAGATTAATTTACTTCATAAATAATAGTTAAAAATAAACACGTTATATGGTTCTCCTTACGACCTCAAAATGGAATACAAAAATATAAATATAGCTAATTTAAAATTTTCTATTTCTATTTTAGTCGTGAAATTCGCCAATGTAAAGTGTATGCAATCCCAACACACTCATGTCGATGATCGTGTTCGTATGCCGCAATTTAAATTTTCTTGTACACACAATACAATATTTATAAACAAATGTGTAGTAGCTAAATAAATCTCACATCGGCTTACCATAAATATTTTGCCATAATAAACCCGGCACGAACGGAATTCAAGACGAACAAAAGGGGCATGCAAACAAATAAAACGAATGTCATTAGTCCCAATGGAATTGGCAACGTCTGACGCTTTCGCAAAAAGCTCGGCAACTCTCTTGATTCTCTTAAAGTCTATCAATTAGACTTTCAGTTTTACATCGAACACATCGAAAAAAAAAACCAATTTGATTTGTTTACCTAAAATGGCGCTTACTTCAATGCTAGCCATCATTTAAATCAATTTTTCATCGTAAGCGTTCTGTGTAGCGCGGTAGTGTGACAAAATGTTTGATTGCGCTTGAGCAGATGGTTCATTTATTATGCACCTATGCGCTTTTTAAGTTTTTTTTTTATTTATTTATGATTTTTCAACGTCAATAAGAATAATAGTTTTGTCAACTACTAAAAGGTCTTACAAAATGGACTTCCAAACTTTTAGAGTTGATATTGGTCAAAGCTCCATCTGTCAAATTGGCTGTCATTTATTTAGTCTGTTTTGATAAATCAACATGGACGTACATAGTGTTCAACAATATGTACAAATTATCAAACTGTTTTATTAAAATAAGTGTTTTGTTCGGATAACGTTCCGAGCGTCCATTTTAATAATCGTCCGACCGAGAGGACTATTCGCAGTGTGGTGGAGGTTTAAGTCTACTGGAGAACTTGTTCAGTAAACGATAAACCAAAACCCGTACGTCGACGAATCTGACGAAAACATCGCCACTGTCTGCGAGAGTGTGCAGAAGAATCCGGTGCAGTTGATTTCGCGTCGTAAGAACTCGGCCTTACGTAGACCACAACGAATTTCGTGACTTGAGCCTTTACCCGTTCAAAATTCAGCTAAAGGTAAATGACCATAGAAAACGACGTGTCTTCTCTGAATGGACCCTAATTCTAATCGAAAAATCATCTTCATCAGGCCCATTTCAATACCAATTCATATGAGATCTAAGAGCGTCTAATGCATCCCGTCTGGCTGGCTGGCTGCGTCATCTGTACATATTTCTTTGAGAACGACTTTATCCAGCCTTTATGAATTAGTCGCAACAGGACGGTGCTACGTTTAACACAGCTCACGTCATATTGGAAATTCTGCACGAGAGATTCGAGGGCATGGTCATCTCTCCCTTGGAAGTGATTTGAACCGAGATTGTGTGGTTTGACCCCGTAACATTTTTACTTGTGAGTTTTCTATGAGTCTATGAGAATAAGCAACAAACCAGAGCGGTCCTGAAACCAAACTCGGCCAATATAACCCATGTCATCGGTCAAATTTAGCCTGATTTATGCACCAGAGTCACGGATAATCGGACATTTCGGATGCACGCTACCCAGAGAAGATATTTATTTCTCTACATATTGGGATCGATAGATCTTTGAACGCAAACGGGAACGAAGATTTTTTAAAGAAAACTCTTCTCGAATCAACAAAGGATTTCTTCATCCGCTCTTGAGACGTCTGTGCTTGAGCGCCGTAGAGCAGGACTGGGTGGATCAGGGTCTGATATAGGATTTTCTTAGTAGTTCGAGTGAGGACTTGACTACTCAATTGCCTTCTTAGTCCGAAGAAACAGCTGTTGGCAAGAGTAATTCTTCGTTTAATTTCTGACGAGATGTTGTTGTCGGTGTTCAAAGCGGAGCCGAGTTAGATGAAGTTCCATACTATACCTCAAAGTTATATCTGTCAATGGTGACGTTCTGTCCAATTCGTTGAAGTTGTTTGTCCTTTCGTGTTGACAACATATACTTAGTCTTACTCATTTACTGCCAAACCGATTTTTGCCGCTTCCTTCTCTATACTAGCAAACGTGACTATGATATCCTGAGTCCTACCAATGATGTCAATATCGTCGGCTTATGCTAGTAGTTGCACCCATTCTATATCCTCGATCGCGCACTTATTCTTGCTCTTTTTCTTATTTTGAAAAGCCGGTGTTCTTAACCTCTTCTCTGCCTATAGAGCTCAATGGTAGCTCTCTTCTTCATCTACAGGTTATCCTTGTAGGCCTCGTTCTTGGCTGCGAGCATCTGTTGGCATTCCTCACCAAACCAGGGGTTTCTTCCTGGTGGACACGAGAAACCTAGCACATCGGTTGCGACCGATCGAATGGTTTGTTGGCATCGTTGGCCGTTGCTGTTCGACATTCGATGCTGGTGGTATGGTGTGGATTGAGAGGTTAAGGGATACGCGTTGCGCGAAAGCTTTGGCGGTCTCTAGCGATTGTTATAAAGTGTTTATTTTTGTTCTTAAACAAATTCTCATCAGTCTTAAAAATCTTAAAAAGCTGAGCCAACATAAAAAGATGAGTCCCAGGTCTGACTCTATTTTGTGTATATCATGGAGATTATTCATTATTATTAAAAGCTGCGAAGTAAGGAAATTGTTGTTTTTAACACTGAGTATGAAAGCAGGTGGCCATGGCTCAGAGGAATGCGTAGTTGACTGCTAAGCCAAACGCTGCGGGTTCAAGCCCCAGCTTCGGCAGCATTTGTTTTCTACGAAAATTGCCACCTGTGCGATAATATGAGACAATATTAATCTATGTCCCCTCCTCTGTGCCACGTAGGTGTATGTTATATGTCTTTCCTTCTATGTATCTATCTGTCTCTCTCTGTTGTATTAATGTCTTGATCTGTCCCAGCCGATGGCCTCAGTCGCCAGTGCTGTTACTTGTCTGTAGTTCGTTGCATTCATGTGCGAAGTACTGTGATGTCTAATGTCCAATGATTATGAAAATTATAATTTCTATCACTGTGTTCGTTATATGAGTGGTGGGTTCTAACTGTTGCCAAAAAACTACGTGTCAATATAAGCCCCGGATGTATCAATAAATCTCACCTAAAGCAGCGAATAATAAATAACAATAAAAAAATGGTAATTAAGGTCCACCTTATTATCATGGTCAATATTACGAACGGGTAACATTTGAAAATTATAAAAAAAAAATCTACTGAAATTCTGAGTCGGTAGTTGTAACTTAAAAAGCGCTTTCTGCATTTTTGGGTGGTAATAATCGACCCAACAGAAAGGTTGTTCATGCTTAAATAAATAAATTCGTGTCATCGTGTTCACTATTGAAGTCCCATGTGCAAATGCGATCACACATCTGTCGAGTATCAAAAATATCGATTCAGGTCAAACTGAACCCGAAAATTCGATTCCATGGCGTTCATAGATTCCCATTGATTATTTGAACTGTAGGAACTATAACGAATTTTTCATAAATATCTTAGCCCACACACTTCCAAGATCAAGTAAAATAGATCCATCTCGAAACCGCAATTATTTAAGAGGCATTGGTATCGAAAAATCTAAACCTACTCAAATAATCACCAATGTATACATTTTGAAATGAACACATACATCTAAGTGATTTGCTATTTATTCCTTCCGAGCTGAGCTCTAAATAGAGTTCGAACCAATCGAGCGTAGCCTGTTCCTAGCATGTTCCTCGGTCAGAAAAAAAAACAAAAACAAATTCACTTTACTCAGTTCGTGGTCAGAATGCTCGAAATATTAATACTGAAATCATAGAGTGCGAAAGATAAATAAAGCATACACTTCGAGCTCTGAAGTATCTGAGCTATAAAAAGGAACACAAATATATTTTTTGAGAGCTCAGGTTCAGCCCTTAACTAAGACATATGAAGGCTCTTTTCCATCCCATCATCATTTCCTTTATCTTTGAAACTAGTATGTATCTCCAAAAAGTGGAAGCGACTAAAATCTTTATGGAGCATTGTCACAACACAATATTCAGACAGTTTATGAAAATCTTTTATGATTTCATCAAAAAACGTTTTTCTATTGCATATGTTATGGGGAAGGATTAATAATAGTTTTTATTTTTTGGAAAAACGCCCATAAAAGTGTGTGGGATTTATAGTTTATATTAATACAACCGACGACGTTTCTGCATCAATTTTTTTTTGGATTTTTTTTTTCAAATATTATTAAAATAAATTTTTTACTGAAAACATATTTTGACTTTGTATTAAAAAAATAAAACGCCTATTGATGACTAGAAAATTTGTATTGGCTTTCTAAGGGCAATCTCAGAAGTGACTAAGTCGGTCGAAACATCTGTCAGGGAACAACCTGCTTTCCTTTGAAATAATTCTAAAATTCACTTATTTTCTGTTTTTTAAATGTTCTTAAATTTCTAATTATTTTAATTTTGGTTTGGAGGCAAAAAAAAAAAAACGATCTTTCAGTAGGCAATGGCGAGCAAACACCATTTTAATCTTTCGATCGCATCACTGTTTCGAATGTTTAACCATAGAGACAGCTGGCCAAAGTCTTCTCTGAGCGAAGTCCGATGCTGCAGAGCTTCATGAGGAACATTCTCTGCTCGAACCACTGTTAACCTACGGCTAACTATTTTCATCAACTGCAACTACGCTAGCAGCTCAATTGATCTATTGAAGGGGGTATTCGCTGATCTCTAGAAATAATCTGGTAGATGGCCACCTAGCTTATGCCATAAATATAATTCCCTACTTATTTATTTAATGCGGAATGAACATTGACCTCAACATGACTCTTCTGATCCCTAGCTTCAAGTTATGGATTTCATGTTTTCTGATGTCGGTTTCTACTTGAGGGCGCCTAACTGTTGCCCTACATGTCCTAGCCATCTGGAACATACAATGGGGAGCTGGAGCTATGTCTTTGTAGTTACAGCTCGTTAAGTTCATGGTTGAATCTTCGTTTCCATAGCTCGTCAACATTAATGGGACCGAGTGTTTTTCGAAGAATATTTCCCTCAAACGACCAAGGCATTCTTCATCCGCTTGTGCTAAGATCGATGAACAGGATAAGAACTCCTTTGTAGATCGAGTCAGGGGTTAACTTAAAATTCCCTTCTTAGCCCCCCAAAAAAACAGCTGTTGGCAAGAGTATTATTCGTTTGATTTCTGACAAGTTTTTTGTCAATGTTAATAGCGGTTCCAAAGTAGATAAAGTTTGTAACTACCATTAAGTTCTATACCTGAAAATGGTGAAGTTTTGTCCAATTTAGTTATGTTCTGTGTACTTAATTGATTTGCCGCTTCCTTCAGTATACCAGCAATAGTCGCTGTGACAATATCAGCGTCAATATCGTCGAGTTGTGCACAATACTCCCAAGAATGATGTTTGTTAAAGAAGTGACATGACAATGCGTCGTTTTGCATCTGTTTCGGCGAGGTCGTTGTCGACCCTGATGGAGTTGCTAGAAATCTCCATAGTCATTCTGCACAGAAGGACGAGTTTGTTCGGTATACCAAAGCTAGCCATGGCTCTATGTATAGTTTATCACTACAAAAGTTGTCGTATGCGGTTTTGAAATCAATGAATAGGTGGTGGGTTTCGATTTGGTCTTCATGGAGCTGTTGCAAGATCAGCCGAAGTGTGGAAATTGAATCAGTTGTGGATTTTGTTATTTTCGGCAGCCTTATTAAGATCTTGCTGTCCTCACTTTACTTAGTTCGGTTGGCTGGTTGTTTTTACAGGCGTTGACTATATTGAATGTTTCGTTAATTCCTAATTCATTTCGGCAAGATGCGGCTCGGATAGGGTATCCCATAGACTTTCTACATTTTCGTTAAGCCTTTTAAATATCATCCTGCAGTGTACCTCTCTATTTCGTCGATTGGGCGGATGTCCGAATACGCATGAAGCGACTCTAATCATTTAACACGGGTTGTAGTAAAATTCGGTTGTATCAGTGTTTTTTCCAAACTACAGTTTAAGTAAGTTATTCGGCTGTATGTTGCCTTGTTGAGCCTTAAAACAAAGCACAGCGTCCAATTTAACGTCCATTCGCCATTAAATATATTCAAGAGGCCTGACTAAGTCTTGAAATATTTTTGTGAACTGAAACAATTTTTGAATATCTACAACATCAATCAAAAAGCCGTCTTTTCCATTACTTGATATAGCGATGATTTTGGCACAAACTTTGGCTACTAGGCAATGGTTGAGGGATGTTGGCGTTGAATTTGCTTTTTAGCCATGCAAAAATGCTATGCGTAATGATGATATTACACATGTCGGTTTCCGGCAATAATTTCTCTTACCGCTTTAACCAGTTCAATAAAACGTCTTGAGCGTTGATGAACGCCGATTTTCCAATAACCCATGCTCAACAAAATTCAACAATAGAAAGACAGGCGGTGTTTATTAGCCACGTTATGCTTTTGAAGATATGCACATTTAGTTAACTTAACTGAAGGACCTATTTCACCAAGTACAGAGTTACCATCTCGCCACTTTGCAGGGTAAAATGACTCATGGTTAAAATTGTACAGAGTTGACGTTTCAAAACCATGTCAAGCCAGTCGGTTGATAAGTGTCAAAGTTGTTCAATATTTACATACGTTTATGTTTGCTTGCGCCACCTGCCATTTTTTTTGGTTTGTTTGATAAAAATGTTTTTTCATTACCTACACTAAGTCCCGTTTTTCAGATTTGAATTAACTCTGAGTTAACCCAGAATCTGAATTAAATTGAATTTAAAGTAAACTTATTGAGTGCAAGAAAATCAACTTCCACGGTAAGGCAAAGGAATTGGCTGATATTACCAAAAATATATGAAAAGTTTAAGCGTAACAATAAGGTCGGACGTTAACATTCGGACAAATGTAAAAATGACTTAAAATCGAATTTCGCCCAACTTATTCTTCACTGGAAGTGTTTCAATGGTGGCCAATGTTGAAAACTGATTTCTTTGATATTCAAAATCAGACATCAAAATTATTTTCTCTGAACGAAGCCTTTTTTTCTTAAAACAGTTAATCTCAGTATTTCAAACAATTCCGAATCGCTGAGATCACAATTCATCTATGGTATTGGTCTATATATAGGTTTTGTGAAGTTTGGTTGAAATCGGAGAACGTACAGCTATGTAGCTTTTCAGAAAAAAGTTATTTTTGTTTAAACCTTTAAGAATTTTGAGAAAGTATCTGAGCAAGATATTTAGCCATTCTGAGTATCTATTTACGTCAACACAATTTTTTTTGCCACGGCCACCTTTTGAAGGTGTTTTTCGTAAAAAACTGTTTTCGGTACAAAAGACACTCGCTTAAAATAAAAACAAATAAATTTTAATCGGTCAAAAATTCATTCAAATTTTAATCGATTAAAAAATATTTAACTTGATTCATGTCAAATTTGTTCGTTATAATCAAGTTTTCGTAAACTGGCAGTTTCGCCTGGACAAGGTGGATTCTTTTGTTTGGAAGCACTTACTAGGTGGAACTGGGAAAGCATTTCTCATTTCTCTAATTCTCGCCGAAATACAATCAAATATTGACATCGAATTGGCCGTTGCATCATCTGGTATCCCCCGATGTACACACACAATTCATAAATCATGCCTGGCTGACAGAAAGATCCATTTTGGTAACAAAGAAATGTATAAGTCGACGATTTGAACATCAGGATACAGCAGTCGTTTCCAGGCGAATTGGTATCATACAAATCGCTTAATTCAGTTTGTGATGCCAATAAAGCTGTATATTATCCAACAGATTTCCTGAACTCACTCGACTTGACAGATATGCCACCACACTAGCAATGAAATTTGAAAGTTGGATATTGGTCCCAGTAGTTCAAGTAGACAAATTTTTAAAATGCGTGCACTGACACCCACCTTTACACAAAACCTTTATTAATAGACAAACGGTTAAGAATTTTGAAAAATGTCTGAATGTCATATTTCGTTAATATAAAGTTTAAGCCACGCCCACTTTTTGGGATATTTTCATAAAAAAAATTGATGTTCGGTCAAATTTTAAAGATATTGGAAAAAAACGTTCAAAGCAAAAATATTGGTAATACTGATATAAATATATCATATATATATATGTATACATATTGTATATACTATGGGGTATTATACAATAGAAAAATGTTGTTTTTCTGTCCAACAATTAAAAGATTTGTAACGGGTGTTTTTTTTAAGAGGTTGATTTTTCGAATAGAAATGAAATTGACATTTTGTGGTCAAATCGGGCAAGTCTTACGTCACTTATGTTCAATTTGGTTTGCCATTTCATCATGAATATGTTGACAATTGAACAACGCTTGCAAATTGTGCAAATTTATTTGGAAGTTCGCGAAGTTTACCGCAGTTTGCGAAGTTTCGCGTAAGCTCCGTCTATTTTATCGTCGACATAATCGTCCATCAGAGATTAATTCGGATAACCATGGATCGTTTTCGCACTACGAATAATATGCATCCGCAGAGTGCGCACCGAAGAAACAATTGCCTCTATAGAGCAAAGTGTTGAAGAGGACCGGAATAAATCGATTCGCCACCGTGCACAGCAATTGGAGCTTTGCCCATCAACTTTATTGAAGATTTTGCGCAAAGATCTTGGCTTACGGCCTTACAAGATCCAGCTTGTGCAAGAATTAAAGCCGCGAGACAATGTAATACGTCGTGATTTTAGTGTATGGGCCGAAAATGAGATTGATCTCGATGCTAATTTTCATTGCAAAATTTTATTCAGTGATGATTCTCATTTTTGGTTTAATGGCTAGGTCAACAAACAAAATTGTCGCATTTGGAGTGAAGGGAATACACATGAGACCCTTGAGACGCCATTACATCCACAAAAACTGACTGTTTGGATTGCTCTATGGGCTGGTGGAAATGATGCTGGAGAGTCATATAATGAAGAGCGGTATAGAGCCATGCTAACCGACTTCGATGGCATGAATGTGGGTGAGATGTGGTTCCAACAAGACGGCGCTACATGCTACACAGCGCACGTCACAATCAATTTATTGAAGGAAACATTCGATGATCGCATAATTTCGCGGAATGGACCTGCCAACTGGCCACCAAGATCGTGTGATTTGGCACCATTGGATTATTTTCTTTGGGGATATGTGAAGTCGTACGCCTACACCAACACAACAGAAACGTTAGGGGACTTGGAAGCCAACTTTCGTGGCATTATTACCGGCATGTGGCCCCAAATTCTCGAAAAAGTGGTTAAAAATTGGACCTCTAGACATAGCTTTATTCGAACCAGACGTGGCGACCACATGCCCCAAATTATATTTAATAGTTAACGTGATGCGACTTAGTGTTTGCTTACGATGGTTAACCCACGGTGATTTTAGTTTTGATTTAATATTTTTTTTTTTTGGAAAACCTTAACGTTATGTCAACGTAGGACTAAAGCAACAACTTTGGTAGATAAATAAATAATGAGATTTACAACATATAATCAGCGATTCTATTCTGTTTTATTTTTTGTGAGCCTTTAAAGATTCATGTTAAAAGTTTTTTTTTTCTATTTATCAATATCTTTTCACGTGACTGATATGATTCCTTATGATTTTGTAAATTAATGACGCGCGTTTCTTTCGAAATTATCACCCTTAATAATTTTACCTATCAGTTGGCCTTAGGTAGATAGCCGTTTTGGTTCATTATTGCTTTACATTTCGCAGCTGATATTGATTAGATAAAAGCTCTCTTGATAAACTGATAGCCATATCATAGGCGCTTATCGCAACTCTCAAATATTTTTAATGCCAACAAAGAAGAGGTTTAACTTAACCATACATAAAGGCTTCAAGTCCAAGGTTGCTATAGACATCCATATATAGAACTTTCCGCCACACTCTCTCCTCCTCTTTCGCTTTGTATCGCAACTTCCCAAGAAAGAACACAGTTTCATTGACATTGACTGCCGTCGACTATAAAGTCGCATGTACGATTGAAGGAAAAAATGTCAAATGACAACGTCGGCGCACATCACTGGACATTGCAAACAGATGTCACACTGACTGAAACAATTTTTGCGACGATCGACGCTGTCCCAAGCATATCCATGACCTCATAGCTGAAGCATGTTATGTGTGGTTAAATGTTTTCATTAATGCCTTAGAAGGCCGTGTGTTAATGGAACACAGATTCAATGAGACTCTCAAAACCAATGAAGTCACACTCTATTGACCCAATTAAGAAAAATCATTAAAACAACAACAAAATGGTTAAAAAAAAATTATCAACACGTTGCCAACATTTCATATCCAATTCGTATGGATGTATATTTTCTTAAATTGAAGCGAGAAATCTGCAAAAATCCCATCCGAATCCGAATCAGCGAAATTTCATTGAGCATAGTATCTCGTGAAATCTAATTTTGACCTATAGCGTGGGTGGGAAATTCATAGATATTTTGATGAGAATCACTCTAAAAATATGCCGCAGTGTCCAAATTGAAACGATCTTGTGAATGTGTTAGTTCTTTTTTTTTGCCAAAAGATACGAAAGGAACGCGTTTAGTGAGGGGCAGAGATCTAACCGGTTGGCTAGGTTTGGTTTTGTTTCCTTGAAATTGCGTGTGGAAATGGAGAATCGAAAGTGATGTTGTTGTAGGTACATTCCATATCCTTTAATGAGTTTTTTTTTTTTTTTTCATTACAGACTTATGACTTCCTATTAAAGATGCCATCTATTTATTGGTTTAGTTAAGCCTGCACCATCATTATTTTGCAACACTACGCATACAGTAAGTATATGACTTCGGCAACGGGCGTACAACAAAATTATGTGTTTCAGTTACAGGGGAGAGATAGATACAAATTTAGACACGAAACATGGGAAAGGATTATTATAGAATACTGGGAATCGCCAAAACCGCTACCGACGAGGAAATCAAAAAGGCTTATAGAAAGTTAGCACTACGCTACCATCCAGATAAGAATAAGGCTGCCAATGCTGAGGAGAAGTTCAAAGAGGTTGCCGAAGCGTATGAGGTTTTGTCCGATAAGAGTAAACGAGAAGTTTACGACAAGTATGGCGAAGATGGTCTGAAGAGTGGTGGTAAGTAAGAACACCGATGCACCAGATGGGGATGTTTGATTTTTTGTTCACTTTTGTTTACAGGAAGACGAAATGGTGGAACGAACAATTCAGGATTTACATACCAATTCCATGGTGATCCCCGAGCAACATTTGCCCAATTCTTTGGCGCCAGTAATCCGTTCGCATCGTTCTTCGACATGGGTGATAATTTATTCGATAAGAATGTATTCGATTTGGACACAGATCATGACTTTTTTTCGTCGCCATTCGGTGGACTGGGATCACGGCATGGATTGGGTGGCGCTTTTAGGTGAGTTATGTTTGTTGTGGTTTGGAAGTTCTTTAAAACCTACTTAATCATTTCTCTTAGTCGCTACTAACATTTATTTTTATGTATTAAGTTGGTGGGTAGATAGTGCCTTCAATATAGACCCATTTTTATGTTGTATGACTCTTAGGTTTGTGTAGTTTCTTCATTAGGAAGGTATTACAATTCTGGAAACACAGGTAAGGTAAAAGGGTCGTAGAAAAAATATTTGCTTAAAGTAATTTTTATTTTATTGACTGAGGTCTGGGTAGTGCTGGGTATCCTTGTGTGTTTCTTCATCATCGGCCTTTTCAAAGGTCTATACAATCCATACGATGCATCTTAAATTCATGACTATTCAGTATGTTTTTTCAAAATTACTTTTCTTCTACAAAGGTCTTTGTGGGTCATGCAATGGCAACATTTTTTCACAGGTGGGGATTGAATATTTTCTGCCCCACCCGTGATTTAAGGTCACATAGTGGCTCTTTGCTAGACTGCTCTGACTGTTGGATGGTGGTTGCTGTGCCTCTCCTTGCCAGCTCATCAGCAGTGTTATAATCCTGTATGCCTCTTGTCCAGGGAACCAGCAGAGCTTTACAGTGTGTTGAATGCAAAGAAAATTCCGCTCCTCAAGGCAGTTCTTAATAAGATTTAATTTAATTTCGATAGCAGAGAATGGACTGTCGATGAAAATGGTAATTTTATCTTGGGGTATTGCCATCATTTTGATAACTCTTTCTGCCTCCGCTATTGCCAGTATCTCATCCTAGGAGGTACTAATATTGTCTTAGGAGACTGTCACTGTACTGCTAATACGTATTTTTTTTACAGAACACTCCCTCTCAGGTTAGCCTCCATTATGTTCACGTACCGCTCTGAATTCAGTGTGACCTGTTTTTCTTTAAAAATGGACCATATATTTCAAGTCAGGAAATTGCCACCATATCGTCACTTTAGGTACATACAAATGGCTTAAATGTTTGTCGGTCGGGTGTTAGTGTCATTCAGATAGTGCATGTTTTTTTTTGTTTGCGCACAAAGCCAATTGAAAAGCTTCATTACTGAAAAAAAATATTTCCCTACTGTAGAACGTTTTCGAAAAGAGCCTTACATGTATTATTCCGACAATTAAAGTCGGATTTGGAGAGTTTCTGCAAAATCGCTAACTTGGATTTTAATCAAGCTCCAAGAATATTTTTGCGCCAAATGCCGTTGCTCTCGCTGCCACGATGTTCTCAGGTGATCTGAAGTTTGTTATTATTAGTACCCAGAGCCATGCTTTTTGTCACAACCATTCATGTGTGCTTGTGTACTTCTTGCACGATGGCGGGACCTCTTGTATGCTTAATCTGAACGGATAACATTTCTTTACAATTGATACTTCTCGGATGATTTGTTAGATCATCGCAAGAGGCGGGTTAGTGAATTCATCACCTTCTCACATTTATGAATATCCTTTTTCCGTGACTAGGCTATCAATTTTCATTGCACTTTCGAAGATCCTTATCATAAAGTCTTCTCGTTGGACAGCCGAGCTCTGCATATGGATTCGATGAGGAAATGGACAATGTCAACATTTGACTATCTGAAATTTATTTAAATCTAGGGTGAAACATGCGTCCCTCGTATCTATTAGCATATGTTTGGTTTGGGGCTGGCCTAACATGAGTTCACCAGGCTGCTTTGTGAACTAGAAGTCGAGGGAACCTAGTGCTGCTGACCATAAAATTACATGTTACTGCAAAGTCAGTATGTCGGGTGGCATGTTATTTTGTCGCTTCGTCGATGTTGTGCTTTCCAACTTTCCTTTTGCATTGAAATTCCTGAATACAATATTTACATCGTATGCCGTAAAAGCTCCGAGTTGGTCATAAAATTCTTCCTTCATCATCTTCAGTTTCATCATTAGAGGGGGTGTGTACATAAAAATCTGATATTGCAAAACTTCACTGTGATGAGTATAACATCCAGGCGATCACCTACCGGCTTAAAGTCAAAAACTGGTGCTAAGTCGGCTCCCCTCAACAAATCTGCATATTGGTGCTACCTGTAATAAATGTCGCTTGAATTTTGTAGTCCTGATTTTATCAATTGCATTTCATGAATCGTATTTTATGCCCTCTACTACGCAAGAATATATTTAAGGTTTTTAGGTTGAACCCGAGGTTTATAGTCGTTTATAATTGTAAGTCAATGTCCTCGATTAGATTAGATTCGATTAGGCAAGGAAGCAAGTTACCATACCACAGCGGCCACAGTTGGGCCCATTGTGATTTACTCCAATTAGAGCTCACTCATGATACCGGACTTTGTGAAGAATTCTAGTAAATCTTTGAGTGGACTATTAGATATGTCTTCTGCCTCAAGGTAGCGTTGACCTAGATGGTGTAGACGTAACCCTATTAGGCAGATACAGTAACACAGGATATGTTCTGCTAATTCTTCTTCCTCGTTGCATAGTCTGTGCTCCCATAGTCATGAGATGTTTTTTAACTTGAAAATGTCCAGTAAGGAAGTCTTTGACAGTTCGAATCTGACACCAAGTTAGATGTAGGGGTTGTTTCGTTCTTGTGTGGGAAGTGTTTGGCATGAACATTTTGGCTTGTCTTTTATCTTCAGTATTAGTCCAGTAATGATTGGCCCTGTTTTTCAGTCATATTTTAATGTGGAAATTAGCAGTGCTAGCTGTGCCCTCGGTGATTCGCGGTGCGGTTGGTATATGTGAAGATCTGTTATCTGAGGCTGTTGTTCCACTTATAGCTTACTATTTATTTTGTACATGGTAGGGATGTACAATGATTCCACAATCCTCAACGTGGTGGGGAAGCTTCCGATTTAAAAAAAAAATTATCCTAGGAAACTGCCCCATCAGTTTTAGCGTAGCCTTTGGCCATTCGGCACATCCACAACATCCACAAACTGTAGGGACTGAATATCTCTTGAGATTTTTACATGAACATTTCTCCTAATACGTCGGAGTAGCTGATGTAGGTTGTTTATTTCGTCCACCAATAATGGGGCTATAGATGCAACTGTTGATCATCACCTTGGGAATTATTAGTCTGCCTTCTAAGCTTTTAATTGAATTTAATTTAATAATAAACATTTTGTTTTGTTTTCTCAGATCGCACTCATTCAATGTGCATACGCCATTTAAAAAAGAAAAGCAACAAGATCCGCCTGTCGAACATGACCTGTATGTAACACTGGAGGAAATCTACCATGGCGGTGTTAAAAAAATGAAAATCTCAAGACGAGTCGTCCAGCCCGATGGTACGTCTAGAAAAGAGGATAAATATGTCAGCATATCGATCAAGCCGGGATGGAAATCGGGTACAAAGGTTACTTTTCAAAAGGAAGGCGATCAGATGCATGGCAAAATTCCAGCCGATATTGTATTCATTATCAGGGATAAGCCACACGCGCTGTTCAAGCGAGAAGGCAGCGATTTAAGATATACTGCGAGATTAACGCTTAAACAAGTAAGTACGAACCGCCGGAATCGCCTTTCATAGAAAGATTGTAAAAAAAACTATAGAGCCATAGTGCATGCCACATGCGCAGTTAGTCTGTAGGTTTCATCAGGTAGATGGTGTTCATCCTTTTCATTGAGGTCAATGCAGATGCCTGTTATGCTGTCTAGTTAACTCCTTTGTGTGATTGATGCCCATTTTCATCCATATGTGACTATTTGAATTCCCTGCACTTATGTTTATTAAGCTCAATAAAAACCTTTCATCAGCTTTCGTCTACGCATGCAGCGTTGCTTTGTAAGTCTTAATTTTGGCTCGAGAGTATTATCTATTGGCATTCTCAAGCAAATATGCACATCTAGCACGTTTAAGTTGGTTAAAGTTGTATAAGACAATTCACTATTCACCTTTCCACAATTCATCGTCTCTTGCAGGAAAGAAGGCTAATGTACACACGCTGGTGATGTACTCAGCTCGTCGGACGTTGAGGTGTTTTTTTCCACTCTAGCTATGACCTAGTGGTCGTTGCTTTCGACTGCTAAGTAACGGGGTCGCTGTTCCAATCCTGACAGTGACAACTTCGCCGTTTGTTTCACTGCTTCACCTCTTGCGAGAGTCTGACAAACATCTAGGAGTATCACTGTCATGCGAAGCTTCTTAAAATTGCCTTTCAAATTCGGCGTTTAACAAGAGTTCATCTTCTTAGTGGTCAAAATAGTAACTTCGCAAACAAAAATGAAGGGAGAAGCTAGATTTGAGGCCTAAAATAAGCCGGTAATGCCAGATATTTTTTTTCGTGTTTCCCTACATCTTTGAATAACATTTATCTCTCGAAATTTAAGTTGAAATAAAAGAAAGACGAAAGTAACTTTATTAAGCATCAAAACACAAATAAGATAGATAAAAGGGGTTTAAGAAACTGACCACAAGACTGTGCTACATCCACTAATAAAGGTCAGAAATTTACCGCGGTTTTAGAACTCTGTCCTTAGATAAACGCAAGCAAAAACATAGGCTTTAATTAATCCCTGATAAAATGAATGTTGCGCCAATGATTCATTATAAATCTGAAATATGCCATACAGAAAGTTACTGCTGGTTACCTTAAAACATCGTGTTCGCATTGTCCCGTTTTGACCAAGTCGATCCACCCGTAGATGGAACACGGTCTACAAAACCTTTTGCTGTAGAAATCACACCATACAGATCTTTAAGTTAATTCTTTGAGAAATCTGTTTCAAAATTTGTATTCTTTTAATACTTTTAAACAATTGGAACTCATTCTCCATAGTAGTCTGGGAAAATAATAAAAACAACAACACTTTCCCTTTGTAGTTTATAACCAACTAAACAATTTATTCCGCCATAACTGATTTAAAAAAAGTTCCTCAAATTCAGACAAGCCTTATACGTAACGTTGACCACAGTCCTTCCCATTTCCCACATCACATCACTTCGACGCCAAACGCACTCACAAAAAAAAAAAAAACAATAAAATTCAACCCCTCCAAGCACTAGCCATTGTAGTTAAAATTCACATTGAAAGTATCTCAAGCGTTGATTCACTCCAAAACTCAAAAGCCACTTGTCATTTGCGCTGCAAGTAATAACTTAAAATTCACCTTATCCTTATAAGCGCAGGGTAATCCAACAGAATCCGTCGAAATCCAAATCCGTGCAGCAAATAATTCATATTTGCCAAATGTGGCCAGAACAACCTCAACCATGCAATAGTTTTCCAATCTCTGCGTGCAGCGCACCACACACCGCATATCTGCAAACCTAACTACTGCTGACACTTCCAATTAAATTTGCCAAAGATACAAACTACGCACAGTCCATTTACCGTTCACATACAGGTGTGATATATGTCACATTTAATTCGTTCGCCTGTCCGAACGATGTACTGCACGCAGGTAATTGCGTATCTACACCTCCTTAATGGCATTCGCACGCAATCAAAAGCCCAAATTTAAAATCAAAAAAAGAACACCACGTCGACAACGATGTCAAAATGATTTGAAAAGAAAATGTGAAAACCTAAAAGAATGCATTTTCTCACGATGCACACGCACTGCGCACGCAATTAGAAGCATTGCCTCAAGCATATTTCAAATCTTTTTCTCACCTGCTACAGTGGTGGACTGGCCACCAGCTCTATCAGGCCAAAATATCATTTAAAAATGTTCTGTGGATATTTTAATATTGTTGTTGGTTTATCGCATATTAACGCACGCAATATGGCTACGGCAGTAAAATTATTTAAAAAAAAAAATAAAAAAAACCTGACTTTCATGGTCCCCTTCATGGACCATGTCTGGATAGATACATGAATATGGAACTTATGGTCACCATTGTTTATAGCATGTATGGATACAATCATTTTTTTTATTTTTTAAAACAACCGACAAAAATCAATAATTTTTTGTGTAGATAGTTAACCTTTTTTTTAGTAGCGATTTTATTTATTTTTTATTGCGAATCGGTACGTTAACACGACAGATTTTACGAAATGGTTGAGTTCTTGTAGAGCGTCGAATAACATGCGAGTGCTGTAGCAACCACAAATGAAGGTTTTGATCATATGGCATGATGACTTAATATGTCGGACCTAAAATGGTAAAACGACACAATTTGGAAGGCGCATACATATTCCTACGGATACAGATACACAGATTGTATTGTAACATGGTTCTGTGGGGGGATTTTATATGAAATCATATTCTGCGTTGGTGTGTATTCAAGTGGAATTCAATGCAATACCGAAAGCCGCTCAGATGAATGCCTGCGCTTTGCAGTGGAACGCTTTCAGACTAAAAAAAAAATGAGAACAAAAATCTCATTTGATTCCGAACGAGAGAGATTTATGGACGACGCTGGTAGTAAACAATTTGAATTGCACGGTATTTACCTTTTTATTAATTTTTCATAAAAGTTCTCAGATTATTTATGACAAGGCAGTGAAACTCGCTATATGGAGATGACCATAAATATCGGAAGCAAAATATGGCACAGATACACGAGTATGCCTTAACTTGATGGTTGACGTTTATCCAAAGTATAAAGTTGTTTGCATTAAATTTAGTCATTCCATCGGTTTACGCAGTGTTTTGAGTTGATTGGTTTTATGGAATCGAATTGATATTGCTGGGGAAATGGTACAAGTAGAACATTCGCATTCAAATAGGTGCAGGGGTAATCAATCATAAGCTTACATTGCATGGGTTGGCAATTTATGTTCTGACAATAATTCACTGTTTCGTATCGCCTCTAAAATTTGTTAGTACTATTACAATCTAGGAATTTGGGTCTCATTTTTGGTTGCTAGAATCTGTCGGCATTCTTTATCAAATCAGTGGTTTCTTGGTGGATATTAGAGATTGGTGAAGTGGTGTTTATCGAGTGGTTTAGGGATAAGCGTTCTGCAAAGAACTTGGCGGTCTCTTGTGATTTCAGTCTTTTATAGGTATTTACATTTGTTGTGGGTGAAGGGATATCAGCATTTATAGCTTGGCTGCAACAAGATGCTGGTCCTGGTCAATTTTAGCAACTCGGAATATTTGGACATCCAAAATACTGTATGCGTGCATTTTGTCTACCACAATGTAAACAATTTGATTGACAGTTCGTTGGCCTGATAAGGGACCGCCATGTCTAGGTGAGAAAACCGTGTGTTGGCTATAGTGGCATTTCGTTCCTACTTACTTATTTAAGTGGCGCTACAGTACGGAATGAACCTGGGCCTCAACCAACATGCCTCTCCAATTAGCCCGGTCCTTAGCTAACTGCCCCCAGTTGCGCACTCAAAGTTGGTTGAGGTCGGTTTCTACTTGTGCGCGCCACTTAAGATGAGATCTTCCTCTACTGCGTCCGACGTCTGGCTGGGAATCGAAGACTCTGCGAGCCGGAGTATTGGCGTCCATTCGTTCTCCATGTCCTGGCCATATTAAACGTCCAATGCGGAGTTTTTTTTTTTACCAGGGGCATGTCGCTGTACAACTCGTATGGTTCATGGTTGGATCTTTTTCTCAATAGCCCGTCAACGCAAAAGGGACCGAAGATTTTTCGAAGAATTTTCCTCTCAAATCGCTCGAATTTGTGAAATGCTAGGTTGAGTTCTTGTAGAGCGTCGAATAACATGCGAGAGCTGTTGCAACCACAAATAAAGTTCTGATCATATGGCATGATGACTAAATATGTCGGACCGAAAATGGTAAACGACACAATTTGGAAGGCGCTTACACATTCCTACTGATACAGATACACAGATTGTGTTGTAACATGGATCTGTGAGGGGAGAACTTTATATGAAATCATATTCTGCGTTGGTGTGTATTCAGTGGGCAAACGGGACCGAAGATTTTTCGAAGCCTTTTTATATCAAATCGACCACGGATTTCTTCATCCGCTTTTGAGACGGTCCATGCTTCAGCGTCGTAGAGCAGGACTGGGATGATCAGGGTCTTATATAGGATCTCCCTAGTAGTTCGAGTGAGGGCTTTACTACTAAATTGCCTTCTTGGCCCGAAGAAACCGTTGGCAAGAGTATTTCTTCGTTTAATTTCTGACGAGATACTGTTGTCAGTATTAATAGCGGAGACGAGATAGACAAAGTCCCGATCTAACTCAAAGTTATATCTGTCGATGGTGACGTTCTGTCCAATTCGTCGATGGTGTGTGTCCTTTCGTGTTGACAGCATATACTTTGTCTTGCCCTCATGTACTGCTTAATTCATTTTTGCCGCTTCCTTCTCTTTACTACCAAACGTGGCTATGACAATGATGTCAATATCGTCGTGACAGCGCATCGCCTTGCCTAAATTCTTTTTTTGCTATTGAATGTGTCTGTAAGCCCGTTTCCGAACTTGATGGTGCAGCGCGAGAGTTCTCCATCGTCACTATTCGCTCTATAATTGCTGTCGTATACAGCTTTGAAATCGATGAATAGGTGGTTGGTTTCGATTTGGACTTCTGGGTTTTTTTTTAGGATCTGCCGAAGTGTGAAAATTTGATCGGTTGTGGACTTTCCTGGCCTAAAACCATACTGATAAGGGCCGATCAGGTTGTTGGTAAACGGTTTCAGGCCTTCACATATTACGCAGTTAGGATCTTGTAGGCAATGTTGATGAGACTTATGCGTTTTTAGTGGGCACAGTTTAGAGGGTCTCCTTTTTTGTTCCGCAACAAGTCAATCAATCAAGTCCGTTGCCAGAGTTTATGTCGTGTAGACGCCGTTTTAGTCAATACTGCTGAAGATGTTCTTCTTTCCCGCCTTTGTGATAAAGTCTGTCGGCACGATTTTAACATCCTACTTTGGAAGTCACTCATACGTGTTTTTCTCAAAAGCTAACAGAAACAGTCCTTGTCATCTTTTTCCGCCACCGAATGTTAGCGCATATAAGGCGATTGTTGAGGAATTTGGTGTTGATGAAGGTTGGTTCAATGAGTTCGCTAATGTCTTCGACGCAAAACACATTCTGCTTTCGCTATTTCGGCTCAGTATACCAAGTCACAGTTTTTATCATAATTTTGCCCGGACCGTCTCATCGTATTCTGGATGGTAGTAATCTGTGCTTTGTATTAGCTTAAAGCAGTTTCTTCGTAACAATAGAGTTTTTCCTGGAGTGCCAGTACGAATTTATTAGATACCACTTGGTTAATTGACCATCCGTACCTATCCACTATGGCATTGAGTTTGCCAACATCTCCCTTGATTTACCTTGAAATTCCTACAAAGAATGTTCACCGAACATGTGAGAGTACACTATGAGCCACTTCAAAGTGGGTTTTCAGCGAGTGAGTGAGTTATTTCAGTTTTCACTAAATAATTGAGTTTCGAGTGTAGTTATAGACTTAACATTCCCTGGCGCCTCGATGTATCTAAAACTGAGTCAGAAACAAAGAGAAATTCCAATGACCGGTAAAGCTGATGAGAAGGACGGTGAAATTCTAATACAATTGAAAATTCTAGATTTGCCTCTCGCTACGTGTTAACTATTACCAAAGAGTATAGAACTACATACAGTGCACATCTCATACAACGAATATTTTCTATGTGGGGTGCTGATATTGATACCCCAGTGTTCACATTGCTACCCGAGCATCAAACAACAGCCTTGCCGATGCATACGATCTACGAAATTTCCCCTTCGCCCTTACCGCCCTCTTCAGAAACGGCTACAAATTTTTTTAGCTGTGATGCGTACTGTATGTCGTTTTATAATCTTTGCTATTACTCAAACTAAATACGATAATGAAATACAAATATTGAAATATTGAATAAATACACCACCATGTATTTCCTTACATAACAAAGCTCTAATGGTATATACGTGGAAAGGATAGACCTCGTTTGCAATGACCACTGTTAAAGTTGTCTGTATTAAAATGAAGACCACACCAATTTCTCTTCTCATGATCAGCGTTCTCGAAATAATTTCACAAAGCTCTTCTATACATCTTTTGTTTTCCGTGGGCTGGAAATCTCGAAAGACACGATGAGCACGTGCCCATCCTTTTTGTATTTGTATTGCAGCCAAGTATGCGACTTATCTAGCAATTATTGTTATCACGAGTAATGAATGTTTGGCAGGTAACTTCCCTGTGGGAATTCCTGCTTTTTCCGCAATTTATAGCGCGGTTTATTACTATCGGGCCAAATCTAAGAATTTAGTTCTTTGAAAACGCCGCAATAAATATGTTTCGTCAAGAATTTGGAGGACCGTTGTGTTAAAGGGTCTGTACAATATTGGAGATTTCGAATAAGAGAACAATTTTCTATAAAGCGAATTGCTCGTCTTTAAATTCAGTCCTGTAGGTTCGGTCCAAAACTTCTTAAACTTTGAACAGTATTCTAAAGGGTGATTAAATTTTAAGGGCGGATGTTGATTTTTAATAATTTGTTTTATTTAGGAAAATATTTGTTATTTATTTTTATTATGATAATATTCGTATGGTTCAATTATGTTTTGAACAAAATATTGAAGAAATGGCTTTGGCGGCACACCTCCATCCGATGGTCAAAATTTTCATTGATGCTGAGGCATAATTGAGGTTCAATGCATTTAATGTACCGAATTAACTCATCCTTTAGCTCTTGAATTGGTGCTAGCTTATCGACGTACACCTTTTCTTTCAAATAACCCCAAAGAAAGAAGTCCAACGGTGTCAATTCACATGAGCTTAGCGGCCAATTGACATCGCTACCACGTTAGATAACACGGCCATTAAATTTGTCGCGCAAAAGAGCCATTGTTTCGTTAGCTGTGTGGCAAGTGGCACCGTCATGTTGAAACCACATACCGTCCACATCCATATCTTACCATTGGGGCCAAAAAAAGTTCGTTATCATCTCACGATAGCGAACACCATTCACAGTAGCTGCCTGACCGATGATGCCGCCAGCCCATAAATCGCATAAAACAGTAACTCTTTGTATGTGCATTGGTTTTTCGAAAATCACTCTTGTTTTATCATTCGCCCAAATGCGGCAGTTCTGCTTGTTGAAGAATCCACTGAGGTGAAAATGTGCCTCATCACTGAAGATGATTTTCTTCGAAAATTGGTCATCCACTGTTGCCATTTCTTGCCACCATTCTGACCATTGACGACGCTTGAAATTGTCAAGAATCTTTAATTATTGAATCAATTGCATCTTATAAGCGTGTAAATGCAAGTCTTTATGCATAATGTTCATCAACGAAGAGCGTGAGAGGGGTGCAATTGTTGGGCACGACGACGAGTTGAGGTGGACGGCTCTTCAGCCACACTATCGCGGACAGCAGCGTTATTTTCTGCAGTACGAGCTTTACGAGCATGCACTGCTTTTTTCACATCTCCTACAGACCCGGTTTGCTCAAATGTTTGCACGATTTTTCCGATTTAACGAATATTTTGGACGATTAAATTGACCGAAAAAATCACGAAGTGCACTATATGCATTTTGATTTGAACGTCTATTTTCATAATAAGACTGATTAACTTTAACGACTTGCTCGACTGTGTATCTTACCATGGTTCAAATTGAGTTAGTCTGACATAAGACTAACTAACTATAACTAAGAAATTTCAAATGTGTGGTTCACATTCAACATCGGCCCTTAAAATTTAACCACCCGTTATATTCAAGGGACTCTATTCTGTTTTTCGTTCCGAGGAAAATTTCTATTCCTATGTTCCGTTATTAATTGTCACTTTGTAACACTAAGTTTTGCCGGGCAGCAAATTTTGAGAGTTTGAAAGAGTTTAAAAATATTAGTTTTCGGAAAAATTAACTTTCAAGTAGGGCAATTGATCTCTCTTTTTATGGGATAGAAGCAAAAGGACTGTTTAAAACATGTTTTTGCTTTAAAAACATGCGATTTTGATACAAAAAATTTGACAATACAACAAAATAAGTCCTCTACCCCTTCTTAACCACCCATCACAGTTTTAACACACCATTCTTTGGCAGTTTGTCATGAGCTTTGCAGACAAGAACGTATAAATAGTCCTTTATAGTCATCTTTTTCTCTGTCGGCGCAGGAGTCCATATAAGGCTTAGAATTAGACATCGTTAGTCTAAACCTAAGACTTTTGCTTACGAGAAATTCGCATTCCGAAATTCGACCCCATAACACGGAGGGTAGTAAATTTCAAATTGGTTCATCCTCTTTTGCACGGCCTATCCCTTGGTATATCTGGGATGACAGTAATGTCTTTTTTGTAGTAGCTTAATGCTTTTTAGATTTCAGGGTTAGATACAAGTGTCGTTTTTCTTTTTCCGTATAACATAGTTGTCAACAATAAGTGAAATTTTAACTTTATTTAGGAGAACCTACAACCTGGAAGGTCCTTACCATTTTTTCAACCTTATATTTATAATGTTGCTATTCTTCTTTTCTGTTTTCAAAACACATTTATCAGTATAGCAAGTGAAATCCTTGAGTATCCTTAATGGTTATTCAGGATATCAAAATATATCTATTATTTTTTACATGATGAGCGTACAAAACCAATCATAATTATTAAAAAAGACCTTCACAATTTTTTTTTATTTATCTCATTATAGGCTCTCTGCGGTGTTGTATTTCAAGTTCCTACAATGTCTGGTGACAAGCTGCGAATCAGTACTATGCAGGAAATCATCAAGCCAAACACGGTGAAACGAATCCAAGGCTATGGTTTGCCATTTCCCAAGGATACCTCCCGCAAAGGTGACTTGCTCGTTGCGTTCGATATTCAATTCCCCGAGAAATTGACTGCAGCACAAAAGGAACTCCTAAGAGACATGTTATGATGAGATACACTGTTCTCCCAACGAATGCACAAATACATATATATACATTTTCTTTTTGTATCTTATGAAAACATCATCATCGTCGTCGTCCTGATAGTTGTCGTTATCAATATCTTCGTCGTCATCCATCGTTATAGGATACTCAATCACAAATAATGTAAAAAAAAGAAAAAAAAATCGTACTTTCAACATTTTTGTCCTCTCTTCTCAAGCTCAATTTAATATCTTTCACTTAAATTCTCAAAGATAAAAAAAAATATTAAAATCAATGTGTTTCTCTATTCTTCTGTTTCGTCATTAAATTTAAGTATCTCGATTAGTTAAAAAAAAAAACAAATAAATTAAACATATCAACGCTTATTTAATTTTTTTCTATTTAAATTAGTTATTATTTTATTATTATTTTTTTAATCGATATTGGTAAAATTAATACTTTTTAGTTTAATAAAAAAAGTAATAAAACAATTTAGTTTGTTCTTATGAAATCTAATTAGTTCGCAATGCGGCTTTAAATTATTATAATTTTTTTTTGTTAAATTTATTAATATGGAAAATACGATTTAATGATTAATTTATTTCATTTTGACAAATTGTTATATACTAATTGTTGGTACTTAAAAAAAAACTGCATTCTCGTACATATGGTGTACAATTAAAGCAACAAAATATAAAATTAATGTTTTATTTTTTAATAATTAATTTGCGACTGAAAAGTGAAAAACAGAAAAAATCTATAAGCTGATCGTGTTTTTTTTTAATTTTATTTTGTGGGCTATTTATTTTATGTACTTAGCCTGTATGAGATTAACTATTTTAATAAATAAAAGTAATGTATAAAAAAGAACATTCGCATGGAATTTTGTGTTATGTGTTTTTTGTTACTTTATTTAAATTCGATGCACATTAAGGGGTTGTAAATGACTACTGAAATGGACGACAATTTCTTTGAATGATTGATTATACATATTTATTTTGTATACATAAATATTTGGTTACGTCGAGCAATAAAAATAGTTGAGTTTTTGGGAACACGTTGTTGTTAAGACGGTCCATTTAGCCGAGGCCAGTTATACTGGGTGCATTTTATGTTCCAGGGCGATTTAATTTGTTTGCCATTTTGTGTGAATGAAATAAGTTAGTTGGCAATTGAGTGTGTAGAAAGTGGTCAATAACAATTTGTTTATGCAGCATATAACAACGTGTTTAAATTATTGGGATGATATTTGAGATACTATATTCCTTTGAGGATACCATAGGTAAATTTGTAACAGCTACTGGTAACCGCTATCGGTACGTTGGAAGACGTTCTTATTCCGATTTGGATCACTTAGGCCTACAGGACATGATACACATGTGGAACAAGACACAGCTCGTGCTTCTATGCGAAATAATCATTTTCCCGATCAAATAATGTCAAATAATAATCGATGTGTACCGGCTAACTAACGATTTCGAACGGGGAATCGAATCCAAACATTTTGCGTGGCAGTTTGTCGCAAATCAAAATTGCTTTACATAAGATAACTTGTTAATTGGGTACCCAGATAATCTGCCCCAAGTTTATAAATGTAAAAATGCTGCATGCCTGCTTATTTCGCGTTCATTATTATAAAAGTACTGCATTATCGTTTATAAAAGAAAATTGAAAAATTAGTTTAATCAGACCATTTTATATGTCTCTTTCTGAACTTGAAAAGCAATTTGGTTATTTCCATGAAATATTTGAAAGCTGCTTCTTTAGCAATATTAAACAAAAAATTGATTTCCCTTAACGAACAGTTGTTATCAAGCTTCCAAGTGGTTAGATATAGTGCTAGCCTCAAACCCGTTTTACGCCGACCGAAATTACTTTTTTTCCAAAATGGATATATGTAGTTCGTTCTCCACAACCTAATAGAATTAATTTTTAAGCTGAAAAATTAAATACGGAACTAACGGAAAAGGGTACCTTATATGTTGACCTCGACTTACGAAAATGATGTCGAAAACTTCATCGGGAAATTCATAAATAGTTTTGTAAAAGGTTCTGTTTTTGGGAATATGTCTGGCCATCACTTTCCAATTCATAGTAGACAACAAATGTATCTTCGTTTTTTTTGGATTTTCCTTCTGCAAGTTTTTTTTCTATGCTTTCCAAGTTTATGCCATTCAAGAGATTAAACATTAACATCATTTTTTTTTCAGCCATGTTGAGCGATGGTGTATCAAAAACGTTTTAAAAATATTTTGTATTCGAGTTGTCAATGAAAAAATGGTATTCAATAATGTCATTTATGACTTATGACCTGAATTGTTACATGTCTCACGGCAACTGTGACCAGGAATGTAAACCATAAAATCTTCTTCGACAATAAGTTCAACATTCCTAAACTGCAGATGCATCTTTCGATGTGCGTTTAAACCGTGTCCCTGTGTTCGTTATATAAGGAAGCCTTCAAAAAAAGAACTAAAAAAGGGACGTGAATTCTACATTGAAAAAGTTACTACCAAAGAAGGAGTTCAGGTTAGTGCCGCCACTTGGTTTGATAACAAGCCAGTTAATATGCTTTCAACTTATGTAGGAAGCGAACCAGCTTATACAAAACAGAGATACTTCAGAAGAAAAGCAGTATAAGAATATCAGCTGCCCTCAAGCTATAAAAATTTACAACTAGCATGTGGGAGGTGTCAAAAGGCAAATCTGGTCGGAAGAAAGTAAGCCTGAATAATGGAACCTCAGGATCGTTTGTCCGATCCACAAAAAAAGAGACCATTAAACTGCACCAACTACATAGGTATAAGTCTCCTCAACATCGCCTGCAAGATCCTATCTGCGTTTACCAACAACCTGATCGGCTTTTATCAGTGTGGTTTTAGGCCAGGAAAGTCCACAACCGATCCAATTTTCACACTTCGGCTGATCCTGGAAAAAATTCAAGATGTACAAATCGATACCCACCACCTTTTCGTCAATTTCAAAGCCGCATACGACAGCATTTATAGAGTCTAACTATACAGAGCCATGTCTAGTTTTGGTATACCGCCCAAACTTGTCCATTTGTGTAGGAGTAGGAGACGATGGAAAATTCTCGCTGCTCCATCAGGGTCGGAAATGACCTCACCGACACATTCGATACCAAAAAAGGACTAAGGCAAGGCAATGCGCTATCATGTGACTTCTTCAATTTGATTATTGAGAGGATTGTGCAAAACTCACGAGCCAACACCAGAGGAACAATTTTCCAAAAATCGGTACAACTATTAGCATACGCCGACGATTGGTCGGACCCAACTTGATGTCATAGCCACGTTTGCTAGTTTAGAGAAGGAAGCGGAAAAAATGGGTTAAGCAGTAAATGAGGACAAGACGAAGTGTATGCTGTCAACACGAAAGGACACACAACATCGACGAATTGTACAGACCGTCACCATTGACAGATATAACTTTCATGTATTACGGTACTTTCTCTATCTCGGCTCCGTTATTAACTCTGACAACAACATCTCGTCAGAAATTAAACAAGGAATTACTCTTGACAACCGCTGTTTCTTCGGGCTTAGAAGGCAATTTGGTAGTAAAGCCCTCACTCGAACTACTAGGGAGATCCTATATAAGACCCTGATCATCCAAGTCTTGCTCTACGACGCTGAAGCATGGACCGTCTCAAAAGCGGATGAAGAAATCCTTGGTCGATTTGAGAGGAAAATTCTTCGTAAAATCTTCGGTTCCGTTTGCGTTGACGGGCTATGGAGACGAAGATTCAACCAGGAACTATACGAGCTGTACAGCGACATGCCCCTGATCAAAAAACATATATCCTGAAACATATATTGCTCTTCTTGACTTTAAGCAAGCCGGCGCCGAACACGTGTGCAAAGCTGGCAAAGTTGCAGTGTCACGAAAAGGGGATACCCTGCATGCTCCTGTGGTACTGCATCCAGAGACGAAACTCCTCTAAGGTACGAAAGTCATGCAAGTCCAAGTCCATCGAATCCCGAAACACTGACTCAATCGTAAACACATAGAGCAAAAGGAGCTAGGAATCAGGACTTCCCGTTAAACTCATTGTGAATTGATAGTGTTGGCCATATGCCGTGTCTGTGAACAGAAAATATATACGAAGTACAGAAAATGCAACGTGTTCTTGTGCGAAATTGTTTGATACAATTCCACGAAAAATAAAAATTCAATAATTTATCTTTTAATGCACCGTAAACCACATCTGTCCTCTACATTTTTCAATGAAATTAATCTCAATGCATATCAACCCATACATGGTTTATATATGTAAAACAGTAATTACATATGTAGCCAAAAAAATTATATGTAATACTATTTCTTTACCTTAAATAAAGCAAAATAAAAGTTAAATTGTTTTTATAATTCATGCAGTGGAGCACTAAAGCGACAATAACATTGCATATTCAGATTTTTCAAATAAAGGGTGATCCATTTCGAGGTTCTCAACTTTTTTAAAGAAAAAAACACAGAAAATTCAAATTTAATGGAGAATGTTTATTATCATTTGAAAGAACATTCTTTGGCATTTATTTTTTGAAGATTATGTCTATCAAATGTTGGCCGTTGCTACGTCGCAGATGGTCCATCCGTTGAGTCCAATTTTCGATCACTCGTTCGAGCATTTCGACTGGTAACTGGCGAATGACACGCGTGATGTTTTCCTCCAAGGCCTGAATCGAAGCGGGTTTGTCGGCATAAGCTTTTGACTTTACATATCACACCGTTAGACTTTTTCCTGTGGGGATATGTAAAGTCAAAAGCTTATGCCGACAAACCCGCTTCGATTCAGGCGTGTCATTCGCCAGTTACCAGTCGAAATGCTCGAACGAGTGATTATATGTGGTCTAAATAGTTAAATTAGCTTTTATATAAAATATCTGCGAACCAAAAATACTAACAGATTTATAGACAATTATTTCGATTATCTATTGCGTATGTATTGTAAGTAATTGAAATTTAAGATAAAATTCCTTCAAAACAGAATTTGATTTCTTAAAAGAACTTAATATACCTAATATGTACTAATATTTATATTATTAGAAAAAACCTCCTGCGTTCTTAACAAACAGTACAAATGTTCGCCCTTCGTGATTCTCATCGATTGGTACACAATTCCATTTGGTTAATAATTCATCCGTTTTGTGGTCTCTTTTGTTTAAATTAAATGGGTCTGTGTGGTTCTCATCAATTGAAGAAACAAATTTTAAATTTTATGAGGTTGTACAGAGTTATGCCATATATTGACTTAGAGAAAGCGGAGATAAAGTCATTTTTCCTACGCCCAAAAATGTATTGCGATGTTGTTATAAGCAACATTAAGCTTAGGTTCGAGCTCGTATTTGCAGTTACTAAAGATCTCGCAGCCGAAGAGCATACTTGGTACGAGTAGAGTTTTCAGTTTTATTTTTCTTGATGTCACACGTGTTATATTCTGGGATGCCCAGAGCATGCTTAATACCCCGTACATTCTACCAAGAGCAAGACGTATGTGACAGTCCCATGTAAGGACGTTTTTTGAATTTTACACCTAGATTTCTCTGAGTAGCTACATACTCAATGTCTAACCCGTTAAGTTTAATTGGATGTAAGCACTACGTTTGAATCTTCCCAAAGGAAAATCGATTGAAGATCTTCGTTAACTTAACACGCACCATTTTCAACCAGGCCAAGACTGCATGGACGTTGTTTTAAGCAATATAGGAGTATTGCTTATAAGAAAATCGGATTGATTTAATCAAACTCAACCGAATTAGATTATGTGCTGAAGAAATTTTCAAGCACTTCGGTTTTGTCAGATAAAAAAGATGTTTGAGCGTTGATCATTTTGATGAAGCGAAAGTATATGCGAGTAGGATCTAGATCAGTGGGGTCAGTAGTGGATACAGATGTGAATTTTTTATTTACCTCATCGCAATCAAAAGCGTAATCTTGAATATTTTCCTTTTTTTCCAATTCAGATGTCTTTCATGTTCCTCCAAAAATTTTGCGAGCAAACTTTGGGTTTAGTCGTGAAGGGTGAAAGTGTTTTTTCGACTCACAGATTTCATGCACAACTTTGGTCTGTAAAACTTTGTAAGCTATGTGGTGCTTTTCGAGGCGAAAACGCTTTCAACGCATATAAGCTTCATCACGCTGGCAAAATACAACTTTTTATTGGTGCCGAAAACCATCGCCCATGGTTTTATTGGTGCTTAATTTTTTTTTGTTTTGAGGGGAACATGCTTTTAAAATGAATCGAGGATGTTATTTTGTAAGAATGCCACCTGATACTGAACACTCTAAACCAATTAACAGATCTCAGGTTAGCTTCCAATTGTTGTCTATAATTATTCTTAAAGTCTCTGAAACTGTTACTTGTAATTTAAACGGGTGAAAAATATTGAAACGTAAAGTGGATAAGATCGTGGTTGGAGAAACCAGAAGCTATTGTGATGACTGACGAAAAATACATAAAGTGAGTGGGAGTTGACGTATTTACTGGCATTAGTAACTCATATCCTCGACGAAATATGAATACCGTAGAAGGTCACAATTAAAACCTCGAACAACAATTAAAATTGGTAATACAAAAGATAGGTCAGCTGAATCGGACAGTAAATGAAGTAGACGCGTGGCAAATTTACTATGGAAAAAATAATCTATAAACCAACGTGTTTTTAAAGAAGACCAAGGCCACAATTTTGCACAATTATTTGCAGTTGCTTCCATTTAAGATTCAGTTGACACTATAGTTTCTTATACAAGACCATTTGTGAATAAACAGAATAGTCGGTTATAGGCAATTAAAAGTTACAGTCTGGTGTATAATTTGGTCAGGAGGAATCATTGGGCCTTACTTCTTAAAAAATGAAAATAATGACACAACTTTGGACTTGATTAACATGTGGTATCAACAAGACGGTGCCACATCGCATACAGCCAGGATTACAATGGAATTACTGTGAGACCTCTTTCCACAACAAGTTATTACAATAAATGGTGATGTTTATTGGTCTCCACGGTTTGACTGCTCCGCACTTCTTTTTGTTGAGATATCTGAAAAGCAAGGTTTATGCAAACAAACCAGAAACGCTTGAGCAACTCAAACAAAAAATTCGCGATGAAATTAATGAAATACCGCGTGAAATGTGTGAGAATGTAATGAAAAATGTTCTCAAAAGGGCTCGCATTTGAGTGACTAACAGAGGCGAACATTGTATTCCATACAAAATCAGCGATATTAAATAAAACATTTATCAATATAAGATCCATTCTCAATCATTTAATCAAAAACTATAAACAAACAAACAAAATCTTAAAAGCCATTTTTCTTGAAACAATTAAGCTCAATATTTGGGATCTGAATCTGAATATATCGTACACGTATTTATTTCTTAACAATTTGATAAGATATTCATAATTTAATTCAAATATAAATATTAGCAGGCTATGTTGTCATCTATCCAAGACATCCGATCATTTACTCAAACACCTGATGGAAGTAAACTTTTTCATTAATAATAAAATTATTTTTCTTGAAACTAAGATGATCTCGCACTAAAAGTCGGGGTTTAAGGGGTTCGAACCAAAGTTACGAAAAATACTTCAACATTTTTGAGTTCTTGTATCTATCAAAATGCTCTATGGACAAACTGTAAAATTGGATCAACTGTTCTCCCTTTATATGAGCCAAAAAATAATTGTATTGCCATTCGGAAAGAGGTACGACTCGCAAAGCACTCGAACAAGAACCTTTATTTACCGTATCAACAAGAAGGGCATAATTTCATCAAAGGCAAAAGGTTGTCACTGCAGGCAATTATCTTAACTTATACGAAGCGCGTCAAAAAGAGAATAACATCCGTCTAAGACCACACAGATTCAACGAAATCAGCTCTAGTACCCTAACCCCTAATCCCAATTCTTCAATATTCGTCTCATAACCTGAAAGGTGATTAATCGCAAGCTAAATTGTAGCCATTCCTGTGATACTTTGTATCAAATGGTTCGGTATTAACCCTTGTTTATCCCGTTCACTCCATTAGTCACGAGCCAAGTCAATGATTCCTAATGCCTAATCCGCCTGAAAACCCAACCAACCAAAGTCCGGTGCCAGCAGTCAGGCAAACAGAACCGTTATTGAAGCAACAATCTCCCCAACAAGCTCAAGAATGAGAGGGATATATTGATTGTAGGGTTACCCCCACGAAAAAAGGTGAACGTATCCCATTAATAAAATTAAACACGTGTCAAAAAGCTTCTTGGCCCCAGCATCGATATTGGTATCGGTTTAGTCGGATACACAATCGATTCAGTGGATTCAGTCGTTTCACAATCTGTCTCCATTGCAAAGCGGCCGTTTTTTTTGCCCGTTTCATCCGTCGCCTCTTCCCCCCATTGTTATATTCAAATAAGCCAAACGATTTATCTTTATACCGACATTAAATCCTTCTTTGATTCGACGTCCTTCTCCACGCCTCGTGACAATGTTTGGCTAAGGATTTCTCCGATGCCAACAAGAGAAAAATAAAATTCAACAGCCGATTGGGAAGGAGAACACTGTGAAGGGTGGCAAATGGAATCCGCGCCGAATTCGTGGCAATCGTTTTAAAATCCAAACAAGGGCTACAAAATCCGACCTGAATCGACAACACGATGTGGTGTAGGAATTTTCTGCTACCCCAGAGTTTCATCGACATCGTTGTCGTTTGCCATTCCTTCAATGGCGCGACACTGTTCACAGGATTGGCAACAATTTTAAGGTGGCACAAGGCACACCGTGCGCCCATTTCCATCAACGACCGACGTCTTCTTATCTTAATGGGACAAACATATGGTACGTGATGTTAATTTAAATAAGTCCTTGCAGCCTTAGAGCAGAGAAAAAAAAAAACTGAAATACCGTGTGTGAGAGCCTGGGCATTTGGGGAATTTACGATCAACAAGTTGAAAATTCAATTCACATTTTAGTTTCCTCCTTTTTTGGGGGGGATGGAAGATGGTGTTGACATTGGAGGGATGTAAAGGATCAGCACAACCGTACACTTATCCATTTATCTGGCATAGATTGGAAAATCAGTTTTCCAGCTTTCATCTTATGGCTGAAGTCTGACGATACCATTCCTCTCTCATGTCGTCGGAGCTTTGTTGTGTTCGGTGAACCCTTCGTTAGGTGATTGGATTAAGTCGTCGGAGTTGTTGTCAAAGTTCGACTTTAGTCGGCATTTGGGGGGTGGTGATGACCTCTTGGAAAATAATTTGTCGAATGGATTGCAGAGCGGACAGACAGCGTTCGTGTGTAGGATCTCTCTTTGTGTATCGATAAGCATCGAAGAAGTTTACCATTTTCCTTGTCGTCCCGAGTCCCGTCCATCTTGAAAGAAGGGCATGTCTACCAATTAGCATAATGTTGTGGATGGGTATCATTCTCTATTCTTGTCCTTCATCGCAGGATTTACTTTTTTTTTCTTTTGCTGTCTTATAAATCTTGATGAGATTCGAGGGGTGGTATCGAAATCAGTTTCTAATTTCTTTTATATTGTTTTAGTAAAGTGGATATTATCTGAGGACAGACAATCATGTTGAATTTGTAAAGGGCGAATATCCTTTGATGAATGGTATCTCGTTAATTGAGAGACTAACGAGTGACTCGTTTATTTTGCGCGAATATTTTAAGGACGGTGAAGGGATTTGAGTGTGGATTACTATTTCCGTCTAAGAGGTTATTTTAAATAAAATTCAATTTAGGCACATTAAACATTACAATGGCACATACATATGCGCGGTGGTTGGTGCGATGAAATCTCGCGCGGAAGGTCTGGGTTGAATTCCCAGCCGTAGTAACATCTTAATGAATTTCCACTGTCCTTCCTCTCGTGATGATCTAACAAATCATCCGAGTAGTATCAATTATCAAGAAAAGCTTTATCCCAAAGTCGTCGTTCGGAGTCGGCATAAAACAGGAGGTCCCTCCATCATGCTAGAAGTACACACGCAAACATGAATGGTTTCGAGAAAGCTCGGCCCGTAGTACTTATTAGCATGTTGCGTTAAAATTTTTTTTTTTTGCAGTAATGTTCTTAGCAGCTCAGAGCGTCAGCAAGTTTTTGGGCTCCACTTCTTCTGCTTCATTTGTTCACAAAGCATATAACAACTCAGAAGAAAAATATAATCGGATAAAAGTATGCCTAAGGTACGGTAGCTTAGAAACGTTGGCCGCTCAACAAAAATCATACCCTCTGAACCTCGCTGAAAACCTGATTTAACAGCATAAAAGTCCATATCTTACCAAACTTTCAAACTTCGCAGATTCTGGAAACAAGAAGTTCTAATCGAAACCCACCATGTAGTACATACATAACCCAAATCATGACTAATTTAGGTATACCCTTCAAACCTACCAATCTATGCACAATGAAGATTCATTGTCACCATTCTTCAGATTATTGTGTACAACTACTAAACAAACATCAGGTAACAAAATTATAATAAATCCGTGCAACTACGCCGACAATTTTGTCAAATAGGTCCAACTCAACAAGATTGTCATTGCATCGCAAGCAAAGGCGGTTACTTCTGTATTGATTTATTGAGTATAACGAATGTTAGGATTCACTGAGTACAAACTTACTGGTAGACCCAGTACGTAGACCTTGTCTAAAGTGTGCAGCTCACAAGAAGGAGTCCACGCACAATGTGTAATTTTGATCTTAAACCTGGACAAACATAATTGGGCGCATTTTCCACATCAAGTAGGTACCAAATGACTAAAACTTATTTGGATGGGTAAATTTTCATTGTTTTGTACACTAAGTGCCCAGAAATACACTTAGATCTCCTTAGTTGTTCGAGTGAGGGCTTTACTACTGAATTGCCTTCTTAGCCCGAAGAAACAGCGGTTGGCAAGAGTAATTCTTCGTTTAATTTCTGACGAGATGTTGTTGTCAGAGTTGATAGCGGAACCGAGATAGATAAAGTCCCGTACTACCTCAAAGTTATATTTGCCAATGGTGACGTTCTGTCCAATTCGTCGATGTTGTGTGTCCTTTCGTATTGACAGCATATAATTCGTCTTGCCCTCATTTACTGTTAAGCCCATTTTTGCAGCTTCCTTCTCTATACTAGCAAACGTGGCTATGACATCACGTTGGGTCCTACCAATGATGTCAATATCGTCGGCGTATGCTAGTAGTTGTACAGATATTTGGAAAATTGTGCCTCTGGTGTTGGCTCGTGAGTTTTGCACAATCCTCTCAAGAATCAGATTGAAGAAGTCGCATGACAGCGCATCGCCTTGCCTAAATCCTTTTTTGGTATCGAATGTGTCAGTGAGGACGTTTCCGACCCTGATGGAGCAGCGAGAATTCTCCATCGTCATCCTACACAAACGGACGAGTTTGGGCGGTATACCAAAACTAGATATGGCTCTGTATAGTTCATCTCTATAAATGCTGTCGTATGCGGCTTTGAAATCGATGAATAGGTGGTGCGTATCGATTTTGACTTCTTGGGTTTTTTCCAGGATCTGCCGAAGTGTGAAGATTTGATCGGTTGTGGACTTTCCTGGCCTAAAACCACACTGATAAGGTCCGATCAGGTTGTTGGTAAACGGTTTCAGGCGTTTACATATTACGGCAGATAGGATCTTGTAGGCGATGTTGAGGAGACTTATGCCTCTGTAGTTGGCGCAGTTTGGAGGGTCTCCTTTTTTGTGGATCGGGCAAACGATGCTAAGGTTCCATTTTTCAGGCATACTTTCTTCCGACCAGATTCGGCTTATGAGTTGGTGGATGTTACTTACCAAGTCAAGCCGTCATTTCCGGCAGCCTTTTTAAGCTTCAGTTTAGATATTGCTATCCTCACTTCACTCAGGTCGGGTGGTTGGCAGCTTTCGCTGTCGTTGCCAATATTGAATGGTTCGTTCTGCCTGACAGCGGAATGGTGCTCGTCATCGCCGCTTAACAGTCTGCAGAAGTGGTTCTTCCATATCCTCAGCAACGACTGTGTGTCAACTACGATATTTTCTTGTTCATCTCGACAGGATTCTGTTCGAGCATTGTATCCTTGGCTTTGACGTTTTACACTTTGGTAAAACTTGCGAACATCTTTCCTGCAGTGGCACCTCTCTATATCCTCGATCGCGCGCTTTTCTTGCTATTTTTTCTTCTTTCTTAAAAGCCGGTGTTCTTTCCTTCTTCTCTGCCTATAGAGCTCAACGGCAGCTCTCGTCTTCACCTGCAGCTCGGCCTCGGCCTCGTTCTTGGCTGCGAGCACCTGTCGGCATTCCTCATCAAACCAGGGGTTTCTTGCTGGTGGGCGCGAGAAACCTAGAACATCAGTTGCGGCTGATCTAATGGCCTGTTGGCATCGTTGCCATAGTTCTTCGACATTCGATGCTGATGGTATGGTGTTAATCGGTTAATCGAGAGGTTAAGGGATACGCGTTGCCCGAAGGTCTTTGTGGTCTCTTGCGATTGCGGCCTTTCGACATTAAATTTGTTTACAGTATTTCTGGATTGTTGTGGCGTGGTGGATATCCGCATTCTAACCTTGGCTGCAACAAGGTAGTGGTCCGAGTCGGTGTTAGCTCCTCGGAATGTTCGGACATGCAAAATACTGCATGCGTGCCTCTTGTCTATCGCTAACCCAAAGCACAACCCCCAACCTGGAGGGCCAGTTCCAATTTATTAGATACCCCTAGGACACGGGGCCATCAGTATCCACTACGGGATTGAGCGCTGCCGTTGGCCTTTCGGTTCATCCGCCACCAGTTCTGTTCAAGGGGCCTGACTAACCCTTGAAATTCCTAGACAACCTGTTGTCCGAATATGTCGAAGCAGCTTGTCTAGGTTCGCCTGGAACAGCAAGCCGGGTATTCATTCCGTGCCATTCTGACCTGGCTATTTATAGTGTTGCTGTTTTTCGTCGTGTTATCAACACTCGCGCTTATCGTTTAGCAAGTCAAATCCGATTGGATGAGACCAGTACCCGATGGTTACCACTTGGAGGTAAAACTAAGCACTTGATGTGTAGTCGGAGTTACAACACTGGGCATTTCCAAGTTAAAGCCAATCAGAGTCTACCCTCGTTCTACAACGTAAGTTTATTTTTTTATTTTTTGTCAATAATCAGTGGTCTGATAAATTTTTAGGCGAATACAAGCCTAAAGTCCCTGCGATCTTGTTAATCCAAAATTCGAAAAATTTGGGATGCGGATAAGTTGTATATTTTAGGATTAGGTACAGGTCATTTAATCATTTTTTTTTAAGTAATTAACACTCGCTAAAGGGTTTATGAATACCCTGATGGTGTTTGAGCACAGCGATTATAATGTGGAGGAAAAAAGAGTTTGGTAAAGCATTCCAAAATTCGTGTTGTACGGTATAGGAATGGAACTCTATATTTCATAGTAAGTCCGAAGGTAGGCTTTATGGTGAATTGATTAGCATTCATGGCATGGCGAGTACTACGGATGAATGTTTAAAGGGGTGGAATGCAGCTGGCTATTTCATTTGAACATTTTCTGCTATACTAGCGATACAAAAGTGTAAGGCAGCAGATATTCCTACGATGCTCAAGCGAAATTGAAGAGTTCGCTACGATTGAATCTCCTATCAGTTTTATCGCACGTTTTTGTATCCTATCCAGGTAGGTGCAATGATGTTTTTGCTGCACCTGACCAGATGTGGGCATTATATATTGAGGTCATATCAGAAGGGGTAAAATGTTTCTTAAACCGATTGAGGAAACCTAGACATTTCGCTGCATTTTTAGCGGTTTCGAATATATGGTCGTTCCAAAGAAGGTCGTGGCTGAAGCACATACCGAGCATGGAAAGTTTTTTTTATTAGTTTCGACGATGTAAGTGCCATTCATGCATAATGGCTGTAAAATTTGGTTTCGCTCAGATGACAGAAAACAGCATTGCATTTTCGAAACATTGAATTCGACTCTATTATATCTACCCCATAAATATGCTGTCGAGGTCGGAATTGAATGAGCTTAACATATTTTGCCGTTTTTCATCCACGATCTTCACGGTCGTGGATTCGAGAGCGAATATGAAAAGCTGAGGGTACTGTCATCAGCAGTATCAGACTTGAAACCGTCCAAAACAACTTAAGTGAACGTTTGGAGAGGTAGTTTCTAATCGATAGAAGAAGACTTTTATCGATTCCAATAAACAGATTAATCTTTTCTGTTGTTTCTCCTTCCGCCACTATTGCCTTATAGGAAAGTAGTAAAAATTCGACTTGGACTTACTTAATTTTCTATTTTTCGCTTTATCATTTATTCTTCATCACAAGAATCATCATCGTCATCATCTTCATTAATCGTCATCACCATTATCATTGTTACTTTGTTGCCAAAAATTCGAGAGCCTCCTTTGAAAATTACGGTTTTTTTGTCTTGCTTTTTGTCCTTAAACTACTAAGGTTCTGACGACAATCGAAGCTGGTTAAGCACATTCTCATTGCATGCCATCCTAGAGAATTTTCTTGAAAAGTTTTCCTTGTATTGGCTGAAATGTTCATTTCTAGCTGCCCCGGCTTCTTGGGACAACTGGCCGACTGACACTAGAAGAGTGAATTAAAATCGTATGCACAGCTGGAGACATAGGCTGCCACGGATACAATTTTACGTAATATATAGCAGTATCCAACGTGAATTTTTCGAATTCTTAAAGAGCTATATAATCAGAGGGTATGACTTTAATATTCTCAATGCATTGTTGGAGTTCTGGTTCCAAATACAATCCCGTTATTGTGGGATCCACTCAATCTTGGAGTTTCACTTCGGCAACTGTCTCGCTAATGCTTTTTAGTGGGTAACAATCTTGTTAAGCTTAATACTCGCAGGTATAGGGCGGATATAACGGTTGATTTTTTAAGCGTAGTTTATATAAAAATCGAATAAAACACTCAAATTTGCATCAAATATTCTAAATTGTTATTGTAATCGATAAATTGGCCTTTGCCATTTGCGTTTTAAGGACAACTTCATGTAAATGTTGTTCGCGGCTTCTTTCCAAATGGTCCATTCGGAAAGTCCAATTTTGCGACACTTTTTTGAGCATTTCAGCCTGTATTCCAAAAATTACGCGTGTTATGTTATCCTGTATGACCTCAATCGTGTTCGACTTAACTTAACCCCACAAGAAATAATCAAGAGGCGTTAAATCGCATGATCTTGGCGGCCAACTCACAGGCCCATTTCAAGAAATAAGCTCACCAAATCCATCCTTTAAAATTTCCATTGTTTCATGAGCTGTGTGGCATGTGGCACCGTCTTCATATCAACCAAGTTCAACTCAGCCAACTTGGACGAAAAAAGTTGCGTTTCATGGATCGATATCGTTCGCCCTTGATGGCAAACTTTCTTCCATGGTCGTCTTTGAATTAAAATGGACCGATAATGCCACCAGCACGTAAACCAAACTATCGTTTTTTCGGGATGCATCGGTAATTCTTGTATAGCATGTGGCTATTCATCACTCCAGAAGGGATAGTTTTGCTTATTTACGTATCCGTTGAGGCAGAAATGAGCCTCACCGCTGAACACAATTCTTCGATAAAACAGCGGATTTTCACATTTTTTAAAGAGCACGAATTTTGTTAATAAATTTTAATAATTTGCAATCGTTGCACCAGTGCTGCAAACCTGAAAAACTACACTTTTAAAAAATCACCCGTTAGTTACATCTATGTTTGCCTGATGAATCACCTCATATTGACTAGCTTTGACGAATATCCTCAAAGAGTTTTCAGGTAAGTCTTTCTTGGTTTTCAGGGATTCACTGCCAATCGCAGATGCCTTTCGGAACATCAAAGCTCTGGTTGGAATTTTGGTCACATCCTGCATCAATTTTGCTTTATCAATATTTCCCACCGCCCGCCCTTTGACTCATCTGTGCCGCGTACGTCTGTTCAACAACGGACAAACTCTTTCAACGGAAGTTCAACTGCTTTTCGACGCTTTGTTCCGTTACTTAATTCCCCGAATTCTTGGTTTTAGACCTTCCGGGAAGTATGCCAAAAGTAATTGTAATATCTTCGCTAAGCCACTCTTCATTGTTATCCAAGAAATGCCTTTCTGTACTATTGGAAAGTTTCCATTGTCGTTTATAAATTGGTTTGAACGCCCTGATAATGTTGTGAAGTTCATTATTTTTTTCTCTTAGGGACACTTTTTACTATATATATGGTTTTTTCCATATCTTCAAGTTTTCCGTCAAGAAGTCTTTGTAGGCTTCCTCTTACCATCTCATGGAGCTGTTTTCTGTTCAGAGACAAGGTGGAATCAGAGTCACCTGGAATAATGTAAAATTTTGTTACTTTGGGTCGCCTTGAAAGAGCGTTTTTCAAACGATTTTTGTTTTTTGGTGAAAACTTGTGAATGGTTTAAAAAGCTTAGATTGTTCTACACATCCAGGAGTTGAATAAAATACATGATAGACTAGTAAGCAAAACATTGAATATAAAACAATGAAAAAAGTGATTTTTTAAGTGGATACTTAAACTTATCGATATGAATATAAAGTTGGATACACGTATAACATTTTGTTTAAAATACGATTCAACCTTGATTGACGATATCCACAAAAAATGTTTGACAAAAATCGTTCAGAAACTCGTTCAAAAACAAAAAATGCAAACAAACTCGTGCTTATTCAATTAGTGCTAATTGCAACTAATGGTGTTGCGAACGGGGGTGTTACATTTTAAGATCAACTTCACTAAAAGGTAGCCTGGTTATCTTCCTGTTATGGGACACATTCTTAATTCTGGAGGTAAAGTTGACAAAATAGATTTTTGGTCAAGCTTTAAATCAAAATATCACCCTGTGCGACGTTAACCAACTGGAATTCAGAGATTTGAGGCGACTAGCTAAAGACAGAGTTTGGAAGTTTAGGTCCTCCTCCCCCCAGACTCCAGCGCAAGGAAATAAGTTGGTAGTAAAAGTTTCATAAATGAGCTGTCTGATTAAGTTAAGATTCATACAGAAAGTTGGCTAGTTTTTTAGTTTGCACAAGATAAATTCTGTGATAACTCTGAAGAATTCATATAAAATATCTGAGTAGACAAATTACCTTTCTGTTAAAGCTATGTATTTGATTTTACCAGATCAGGTGTTGATATTGAAGATAGAAATGCCTACTTAAGAATTTCAATGGGGGTCAAAATGGCAACGTCCTTGAGCGTTGACTACAACCTAAAACACCAACTAACCTAACCGGTCCATAAGTAAATTGCATATAAAATCTAAGCATATGATATAAAACAAGACACCTTTAGTTCTTAGCCCTCTATATAGACAAAATAAAAACAAATATTAAATGTTAAAAATCAGCTCGGCATGTTTATTTCAATTAACCACCACCCTATTCACTATACATCGAGTAAGCCCGTTGCCTATTTCCTATTTTGATGGCCCGCTGTAGTTGAAAAATTGCCGCCTCAACACTGCACTTAATTTTTTGTAGCTTGCAATTTATGCGACGATTAAGAGTGCAAAGTTCGCCAGAACTTCTACCCGACACCTCCATATTCCCGTTTAATTTCTTTTGGCAAGTAATATTGGATTTGGCACAGCGGTTCTGGGCAAAGATACTTGCTAAATAAGTTTTATAGTTTTGAATTAGCCAGTCGGTGTTGTAACGAATATTCAGTCGACGAACAAGCTTTATCGTAATGTTGATGTACTTTTCCAAATCCCTGCATTTTTTCAAAGCTAAATCCAAGACACTTATCTCGTCCATTGGAGGGGTTTATTTCTGTTGGTAATTCTTCTTTTTCTATTTCGGTCTTGATAGGTTTGAAACGTTTTAGTGTTTTTTTAATTCATTTATTGATCGGATTTTTCCAGGTTTACAGGAAAATAATATTGATTTTAGGTTGTCGATGTGTATTTAATGTATTTCTGTATTAAGAGTGAAAAACAACAGTAAACTTAGATATTCAATTTAATTTAAGGTCAAGTCGACAACGATTCCGAAACTCTTTCATGAATGAGAATATATACTTTTTGTAAAGAAATCACCTACCGACATAGGTGGACATTAAACGAGTTGTGGATGCACAAACGTGTCGTAAGTAAACTCTCGTTCTGCTCTCGACTTTTAGCAATAATATTGAAGGAAACGGTTTTACCCAATCAATTTTATATTAGGTAAAATTGGTTTAGTCCTTACAACATTATATATATACCCAAGAACTTACATAAGTGGAGCTGGGCATCAACTAATATGTCTCTCCAATAAGACCGGTCCTTAGCTAACTGCCTCCAGTTGCGTAAACCAAGTTGGTTGAGGTCGGTTTCTAACTGTGCGCGCCAGTTAAGGCGAATTTTTGCTGGGAATCGAAGACTCTCCGAGTATTGGTTTACATTTGTTCTACATGTCCTAGCATTCTTAAACGTCTAATTTGGAGTTTTTTTTTTGACTTGAGGCATGTCGCTGTGCAGCTAGTATCGTTCCGTCAACGAAAACGGGACCGACATTTTTCGAAGAATTTTCCTCTCTAATCTTTTGATACGGTCTATGCTTTATCGCCGTAGAACAGGACTGACATTAGCAAGGTCTTATATAGGATCTCCTTAGTAGTTCGAGTGAGGTCTTAAGTACTGGATTGCCTTCTTAGAAACAGCGTTTGGCAAGAGTAATTCTTCGTTTAATTTCTGACGAGATGTTGCAGTCAGAGTTAATAGCGGAGCCAAGGTAGAAAAAGTCCCGTACTACCTCAAAGTAAAAGCCGTTAATGGTGACATTCTGTCCAATTCGTCGATACTGTTTGTCCTTTCCTGTTGAAAGTATATATTTAGTCTTGCCTTGATTTACTGCTAGACCCATTTTTGCCGCTTTCTTCTCTACACTAGCAAACGTGGATATGACATCATTTGAGTCCTACCAATGATGTCAATATCGTTGGGGTATGCCATCAATTTTTGAAAGACTGTGCCTCTGGCATCGGCTCGGGGGCTTAGCAAAATCCTCTCAAGAATCAAATTGAAGAGGTCACATGACAGCGCATCACCTTCGAATGTGTCGGTGAGGTCGTTTCCGATCCTGATGGAGCAGCGAGAATTCTCCATCATCATCCTACACAAACGTACAAGCTTGGGCGGTATATTCAAACTAGAAATGGCTCTATATTCGTCTCACGAAATGCTTTCGCATGCGGCATTGAAATCGATGAATGGGTGGTGGTTATCGATTTGGACTTCTTTGTTTTTTTTTCAGGATCTGCCGAAGTGTGAAAATTTGATTGGTTGTGGACTTTTCTGGTCTAAAACCACACTGACAACGGCCGACCAGGTTGTTGGTAAATGGTTTCAGACGTTCACATATTACAGCAGATGTGATATTGCAGGCGACTTTGAGGAGACTTATGCCTCTGTAGTTGGCGCAGTTTAGATGGTCTCCTTTTTTGTGGATCTCGCAAACGATACTAAGGTTCCATTCTTCAGGCATACTTGCATGAGTATAGATATTACTATCCTTACCTCACTCTGGTCGGGTGGTAGGCAGTTTTCGCTTATTTTGAACAATTGAGTTATGATTGAAGTTTTCCGTCAAGAAGTCTTTGTAGGCTTCCTCTTACCATCTCATGGAGCTGTTTTCTGTTCAGAGACAAGGTGGAATCAGAGTCATCTGGAATAATGTAAAATTTTGTTACTTTGGGTCGCCTTGAAAGAGCGTATTTCAAATGCTTTTTATTTTTAGGTGAAAACTTGTGAATTGTTTCAAAAGCTTAGATTGTTCTACACATCCAGGAGTTGAATAAAATACATGATAGACTAGTAAGCAAAACATTGAATATAAAACAATGAAAAAAGTGATTTTTTAAGTGGATACTTAAGCTTATCGATATGAATATAAAGTTGGATACACGTATAACATTTTGCTTAAAATACGATTCAACCTTGATTGACGATATCCACAACAAATTTTTGACAAAAATCGTTCAGAACACTCGTTAAAAAACAAAAAATGCAAACAAACTCGTGCTTATTCCTTTAGTGCTAGTTGCAACTGATGGTGTTGCGAACGGGGGTGTTACATTTTAAGATCAACTTCACTAAAAGGTAGCCTGGTTATCTTCCTGTTATGGGACACATTCTTAACTCTGGAGGTAAAGTTGACAAAATAGATTTTTGGTCAAGCTTTAGATCAAAATATCACCCTGTGCGACGTTAACCAACTGGAATTCAGAGATTTGAGGCGACTAGCTAAAGACAGAGTTTGGAAGTTTAGGTCCTCCTCCCCCCAGACTCCAGCGCAAGGAAATAAGTTGGTAGTAAAAGTTTCATAAATGAGCTGTCTGATTAAGTTAAGATTCATACAGAAAGTTGGCTAGTTTTTTAGTTTGCACAAGATAAATTCTGTGATAACTCTGAAGAATTCATATAAAATATCTGAGCAGACAAATTACCTTTCTGTTAAAGCTATGTATTTGATTTTATCAGATCAGGTGTTGGTATTGAAGATAGAAATGCCTACTTAAGAATTTCAATGGGGGTCAAAATGGCAACGTCCTTGAGCGTTGACTACAACCTAAAACACCAACTAACCTAACCGGTCCATAAGTAAATTGCATACAAAATCTAAGCATATGATATAAAACAAGACACCTTTAGTTCTTAGCCCTCTATATAGACAAAATAAAAACAAATATTAAATGTTAAAAATCAGCTCGGCATGTTTATTTCAATTAACCACCACCCTATTCACTATACATCGAGTAAGCCCGTTGCCTATTTCCTATTTTGATGGCCCGCTGTAGTTGAAAAATTGCCGCCTCAACACTGCACTTAATTTTTTGTAGCTTGCAATTTATGCGACGATTAAGAGTGCAAAGTTCGCCAGAACTTCTACCCGACACCTCCATATTCCCGTTTAATTTCTTTTGGCAAGTAATATTGTATTTGGCACAGTGGTTCTGGGCAAAGATACTTGCTAAATAAGTTTTATAGTTTTGAATTAGCCAGTCGGTGTTGTAACGAATATTCAGTCGACGAACAAGCTTTATCGTAATGTTGATGTACTTTTCCAAATCCCTGCATTTTTTCAAAGCTAAATCCAAGACACTTATCTCGTCCATTGGAGGGGTTTATTTCTGTTGGTAATTCTTCTTTTTCTATTTCGGTCTTGATAGGTTTGAAACGTTTTAGTGTTTTTTTAATTCATTTATTGATCGGATTTTTCCAGGTTTACAGGAAAATAATATTGATTTTAGGTTGTCGATGTGTATTTAATGTATTTCTGTATTAAGAGTGAAAAACAACAGTAAACTTAGATATTCAATTTAATTTAAGGTCAAGTCGACAACGATTCCGAAACTCTTTCATGAATGAGAATATATACTTTTTGTAAAGAAATCACCTACCGACATAGGTGGACATTAAACGAGTTGTGGATGCACAAACGTGTCGTAAGTAAACTCTCGTTCTGCTCTCGACTTTTAGAAATAATATTGAAGGAAACGGTTTTACCCAATCAATTTTATATTAGGTAAAATTGGTTTAGTCCTTACAACATTATATATATACCCAAGAACTTACATAAGTGGAGCTGGGCATCTACCAACATGTCTCTCCAATAAGACCGGTCCTTAGCTAACTGCCTCCAGTTGCGTAAACCAAGTTGGTTGAGGTCGGTTTCTAACTGTGCGCGCCACTTAAGGCGAATTTTGGCTGGGAATCGAAGACTCTCCGAGTATTGGTTTACATTTGTTCTACATGTCCTAGCATTCTTAAACGTCCAATTTGGAGTTTTTTTTTGACTAGATGCATGTCGCTGTGCAGCTAGTATCGTTCCGTTAACGAAAACGGGACCGAATTTTTTCGAAGAATTTTCCTCTCTAATCTTTTGATACGGTCTATGCTTTGTCGCCGTAGAACAGGTCTAACATTAGCAAGGTCTTATATAGGATCTCCTTAGTAGTTCGAGTGAGGTCTTAAGTACTGAATTGCCTTCTAAGAAGCAGCGTTTGGCAAGAGTAATTCTTCGTTTAATTTCTGACGAGATGTTGCAGTCAGAGTTAATAGCGGAGCCAAGGTAAAAGTCCCGTACTACCTCAAAGTTAAAGCCGTTAATGGTGACATTCTGTCCAATTCGTCGAAACTGTTTGTCCTTTCCTGTTGAAAGCATATATTTAGTCTTGCCTTGATTTACTGCTAGACCCATTTATGCCGCTTTCTTCTCTATACTAGCAAACGTGAATATGACATCATTTGGATCCTACCAATGATGTCAATATCGTTGGGGTATGCCAGCAATTTTTGAAAGATTGTGCCTCTGGTATCGGCCTGGGGGCTTAGCAAAATCCTCTCAAGAATCAAATTGTAGAGGTCACATGACAGCGCATCGCCTGTCGCCTTCGAATGTGTCGGTGAGGTCGTTCCCGATCCTGACGGAGCAGCGAGAATTCTCCATCGTCATCCTACACAAACGGACAAGCTTGGGCGGCATATTAAAACTAGAAATGGCTCTATATTCGTCTCACGAAATGCTTTCGCATGCGGCATTGAAATCGATGAATAGGTGGTGGGTATCGATTTGGACTTCTTGGTTTGTTTTTTCAGGATCTGCCGAAGTGTGAAAATTTGATTGGTTGTGGACTTTTCTGGTCTAAAACCACACTGACAACGGCCGACCAGGTTGTTGGTACACGGTTTCAGACTTTGAGGAGACTTATGCCTCTGTAGTTGGCGCAGTTTAGATGGTCTCCTTTTTTGTGGATCTCGCAAACGATGCTAAGGTTCCATTCTTCAGGCATACTTGCATCTGACCAGATTTGGCTTATGAGTTGGTGGATGTTTCTTATCAAGTCATCTCCGCCGGCTTTATAAAGCTCAGCGGGAAGGCAGTTTTAATAATTTTGAGTATCCTTACCTCACTCTGGTCGGGTGGTAGGCAGTTTTCGCTTATTTTGAATAATTGAGTTATGATTGAATGGTTCGTTCTGCCTGAAATCGGAATGTTGGTCGTCATCGCCGTTTAAAGGTCTGTAGAAGTAGTTTTTCAATATCCTCTGCATCGACTGTGTCTCATCTATGATATTTCCCAGATTTTCTCTACAGGATTCTGTGCGAGCCTTGTATCCTTGGCTTTGACGTTTTACACTTTGGTAAAACTTGCGAACATCGTTCCTATACTGGCACCTCTCTATATCCTCGATCGCGCGCTTTTCTTGTTTCTTCTTTCTGAAAAGCCGTTATTCTTCCCTTCTTCTTTGCCTTTAGAGCTCATTTGCAGCTGAGAGCATCTATCTTCATTCCTCATCAAATCAGGGGTTTCTTGCTGGTAGGCGCGAGAAAGCTATCACATCAGTTGCGGCTGATCTTATGATTTGTTGGCCTCGTTGCTATTGTTCTTCGAAATTCGATGCTAATGGCATGATGTGGATATAGGGGTTTTGGGATACGCGTTGCGCTAAGGTCTTGGGATACGGTTGCAGTCTTTCGACATTAAGTTTTTTCACAGTATTTCTAAATTGTTACGTCGTTGTGGATATCCGCTTTCTTACTTTGGCTGCAACAAGGTAGGTAGTGGTCCGAGTCGATGTTAGCTCCTCGGAATGTTCGGACATCCAAAATACTGGATGTGTATCTATTGTCTATCGTAATGTGATCGATTTGGTTGATCGTTCGATGATCTTGAGGCCGCCATGCCTCTTTTTGTATATCGATGTAAAGAAACGGTGTTCTGGCTATGGTGGCATTTCGTTCCGCAGCAAAGTCAATTAACATAAGACCGTTACCAGACGTGTTGTCGTGTAGACTATGTTTTCCGACAATATTGCTAAAGATGTCTTCTCTTCTGCTTAGTTGCAGTTAATTCCTTCCGCTAGTTTTTTGCTTGTACATCTTGTGTTAAATGTTCTCACATTCCAGGTGCAGATACGAACGTCGTTTTTCTTTTTTCGTTAAGCAGTATCGTCAACAATAAAATCAGTCCTTTCCGATGCTATTGGTTGCTTCGTAACATTTAGTTTTTTTTTCCCATGGGTGTGTAGTTAACAAAAAGTAGAACCCCCAACCTGGAGGGTCAGTTCCAATTTATATGATACTCCTAGGACACATCAGTATCCACTACGGGATTGAGCGCTGCCGTTGGCCTTTCGGTTCATCCGCCACATTCTCTGTTCAAGGGGCCTGACTTACCCTGGAGATTCTTATATAACCTGTTGTCCGAATATGTCGAAGCTCATCTTGCTTTGCCTGGTACTGTAGTCCGGGTATTCCGTGCCAGTCTGACCAGTCTGCCTGTTTCCTGTTATCAACACATGCACTTGTCGTAAGCAAGTCAAATCCTATTGGATGAGGCCAGTATCCGATGGTTACCACTTGAAGCTAAGAATAAGCATATTTGATGTGTAGTCAGAGTTACAACCACTGGGCATTGCTAAGTTAAAGCCAATCAGAGTCTACCCTCGTTCTACAACACCCAGCCATCTACTGGCATTTAAACCTATACATGCCTATGCCTGCATGACTCTGCACTTTGTTTGGTTTTAAACTGAGCTTGGTACAAGGATAGTTCACAAAAGTGAAAGTTTTTGGTTCAAAGCTTGAAAATTGGTCTTCGCAATGAAAAGCATCCTTTATGATTTGATTGGGCATCCCTTGTAGCCTACATACACACAGTTTCCAGATAATTATTATCTTGATGATCATGATATGTAAATTCCATGGCATAAATAAGCCTAGCATACGCCATTACCTTATTCCTATCACGGTCTAGTCGGACTTTCAGCATTATGAGGACGAGAAGCGACAACAGAGGAGAGATAACTCAAGCATTTGAAAATTAGATGTATGATAAATGGGAAAGAAAGATAGGTTTGAGGTGCTCACACAGTCCGTGGGATATATTATAACATTTAGAAAAGATATACAACAGTAGATGGAGCAAGACATTGGATCCTTTTGCATATGCAAACCGTGTAAATGACGATTTACAAGAAATGTTGCAAAAATAAATTTACAATTCCTTGTGACTAGTTTGCCCTTGGATATTTCATGCATTCCTTAAGCAGGCATATATCCTTGTTTAGGTTCAGTGTCAGGGGCAGTTACTATATGACTGAATATCAAGATTTTTTAGTTTAACAACTAAACACAGTTTTGTACTGTAGCCATGAGTCAAGCAAAGCTAAGACTTCCAATATTGGCTTACGTAAGAAACCACGAACTCTCCCATGTTATAGCCATCAAAACATATGCTAACTTATTTCCTATACATCCTTTAAATGAATAAAAATACAATTAAAACAAAACATGAAACATAGCAAAACCTTTTTTTCAGACACTACACATACCCTCATAGCTATGCCGATGGCAGTAGCGCCAACTCCTCTCCTTCTCCATATCCAATAACCAGGACATAATCTCATCAGACCACCCATAAACCACTGTACTACTAAATGCGCTCGCCTGCCCTTGTCGGCAATAAAATGAAAACACCGCATGTCTGGAATGCTTAATTTATTTATTTTATGCAAATTCAGGACAATCTATCCGTACCGCAACACCCATCTCATCTTCAATGTTTCCTTTTAGCATTTTAATCGTTCCCAGCGTAAAAACATATTCCCTCACCCAGCCGATTGCCATTAGCCCGTAACAATGAGGCTTAGAAAACGCACAAAAGGGTTGATCCGCAACTGCTGCTCTCGCCACACTTGTACTCCCGTGATACCATTGATGATGCTAGGATACTACAATACTACGGCACTTCAGGCTACCAGGATACTAGGGTATTATTATCATTTTCCATTCGGCGGCACTGACTCTTCCTTTCCCGAGTAAGTTGTTTCGATTCGTTTCATAATGAAAAACGGACGATTGCTGTACTTGAATGGCGGAAAGAAAAAGAAACACAGAAACTCGTAAAATAGTATGCGTTCGCAGTAAAGGAAAACTAATTAACCTCTTGTACTAATTATACACAGGAAAGGGAATTCATTCCGCAAAAATACTCGCGTATTTTCATTTAGAAGTTCTCAACTTGCGATCTGTTTACAACAGTTTTGCTTCCACTTTTGCGTTTCCGTTTAACTGTTTAGTTTTGTTTTCACATTTATTATCCTTTGCGTTTGGATTTCTTTTGTACTACTTCTAGGGGGAAAGTTTATCTTCTGGTAGGGATACCTGTCTATGCGATGCTCTTCAATTCATTGCAAGAGTATCTAAGGGCTGTAAATTTGTTGCATCTTTTAGTTTTTTTTAGACTTAGAAATAAGAATATTCCTAAGTTGGGCGGCATTCGTTCTTGGCAGAATGATGTTTCCACTTAATCACTCTTTCGTGCGGTAGTGTAAGGAGTACACGACCAGGATACGTCTTATGAAGAATTTGGATTGCTTTACGGGCTGTATGACAAGTGGCTAGATTTTGTTGAAATCAGATATAGTTCACATCAATATTATTCAAATAAGGCAGACGCATTGAGATATCGAGCAAAAGTGACAGTCACTTATTCCAAAAATTTCATAAGGATTACATAAAGCCGAAAATGAGCTTAATAATGATTTTGGATTCTGGAAAATCAGTATTCAATTGTTGATGTTCTATTATCCGTTCAACGAATTGTCTTCCCTGTTCATGGTCATCATATAGAGCTTATTGAAATATAAGAATACGTTTTTAGACTTTTACCAATCCTCTTACATTTGAACAGTTTGTATTTATATGGCCAGTTAATTAGGCACCACTAATTGATCCTGCCTCCCCTAATTTTTCAATCATTCTTCTAACAGTGGATGAGGTTAAAATAATACTCCGACCATATTTTGTACGAAATTTACAACTGTAAAAGCTGACCTTTCATTATTTTAAAATATTATTCAACAATAAAAACCCAATTTTCTCACGTGTATGGTCGATTCTTACTTACCCTATCTGTCAGCTGTCAAACTGTTTTTGTGTTGCATGATTTTTGGGACACCCTATCTGAACAAAAATGACTTATGTTCGAAATAGTGTTTTGAAGTTTTGGTAAAATGTAAAACCCTAAAGCTAAGAATACCCACAAAAGCTAAAAAGAATCTTGTCGAGAATTACTTACTTACTTACTAAAGCGGGGTCCGGAATGAACCTGGACCTCAACCAACATGCCTCTCCAATTAGCCCGGTCCTTAGCTAACTGCCTCCAGTTGCGCACTCCAAGTTGGTTAAGGTCAGTTTCTACTTGTGCGCGCCACTTAAGGCGAGTTCTTCCTCTACTACGTCCGACGTCTATCTGCGAATCGAAGACTCTGCGAGCCGGAGTATTGGTGTCCATTCGTTCTACATGTCCGAGCTATCTTAAACGTCCAATGCGGAGTTTTTTGACCAGGGGCGTGTTGCTGTACATCCCGTATAGTTCATGGTTGAATCTTCGTCTCCATAACCTGTCAACGCATATCGGACCGAAGATTTTTCGAAGAATTTTCCTCTCAAATCGGTCCATGCTTCAGCACAATAGAGCAGGACTGGGATGATCAGGGTCCTATATAAGATCTCCTTAGTAGTTCGAGTGAGGGCTTTACTACTGAATTGCCTTCTTAGCCTGAAGAAACAGCGGTTGGCACGAGTAATTGTTCGTTTAATTTCTGAAGAGATGTTGTTGTCAGAGTTAATAGCGTAGCCGAGATAGACGAAGTCCCGTACTACCTCAAATTTATATCTGTCAATGGTGACTTTCTGTCCGATGTTGTGTGGCCTTTCGTGTTGATCGCATATACTCTGCCTTGCCCTCATTTAATGCTAAACCCATTTTTGCCGCTTCCTTGTCTATCTAGCAAACGGGGCTAAGACATCACGTTGAGTATCGAATGTGTCAGTGAGGTCGTTTCCGACCCTGATGGAGCAGCGAGAATTCTCCATCGTCATCCTACACAAACGGACGAGTTTGGGCGGTATACCAAAACTAGACATGGCTCTGTATAGTCCGTCTCTATAAATGCTGTCGTATGCGGCTTTGAAATCGATGAATAGGTGGTGGGTATCGATTTTGACTTCTTGGGGTTTTTCTAGGATCAGCCAAAGTGTGAATATTTGATCGGTTGTGGACTTTCCTGGCCTAAAACCACACTGATAAGGGTCGATTAGGTTATTGGTAAACGGTTTCAGGCATTCAAATATTACGGCAGGTAGGATTTTGTAGGCGATGTTAAGGAGACTTATGCCTCTGTAGTTGGCGCAGTTTAGAGGGTCTCCTTTTTTGTGGATCGGGCAAACGATGCTGAGGTTCCATTCTTCAGGCATACTTTCTTCCGACCAGATTCGGCTTATGAGTTGGTGGATGTTACTTACCACGTCAAGCCGTCATTTCCGGTAGCCTTTTTAAGCTTCAGTTTAGATATTGCTATCCTCACTTCACACAGGTCGGGTGGTTGGCAGTTTTCGCTGTCGTTGCGAATATTGTATGGTTCGTTCTGCCTGAAAGCGGAATGTTGTTCGTAATCGCCGTTTAACAGTCTGCAGAAGTGGTTCTTCCATATTCTCAGCATCGACTGTGTCTCAACTACGATATTTCCTTGTTCATCTCGACAGGATTCTGTTCGAGCCTTGTATCTTTGACTTTGACGTTTTACACTTTGCTAAAACTTGCGAACATCTTTCCTGGAGTGGCACCTCTCTATATCCTCAATCGTGAGCCTTGCTCTTTTTTCTTCTTTCTGAAAAGCCGGTGTTCTTCCCTTCTTCTCTGCCTATAGAGCTCAACGGCAGCTTTCGTCTTCACCTGCAGCTTAGCCTTGTAGGCCTCGTTCTTGGCTGCGAGCATCTGTTGGCATTCCTCATCAAACTAGGGGTTTCTTGCTGGTGGGCGCGAGAAACCTAGCACATCAGTTGCGGCTGATCTAATGGCCTGTTGGTATCGTTGTCATAGTTCTTCGATATTCGATGCTGGTGGTATGGTGTTAGTCGAGAGGTTTACGGATACGTGTTGCGCGAAGGTCTTTGCGGTCTCTTGCGATTGCAGTATTTCGACATTAAATATTTTTACATTATTTCTGGGTTGTTGTGGCGTGGTGGATATCCGCATTCTAACCTTGGCTGCAACAAGGTAGTGGTCCGAGTCGATGTCAGCTCCTCGGAATGTTCGGACATCCAAAATACCGGATGCGTGCCTCTTGTCTATCGCTATGTGATCAATTTGATTGACCGTTCGTTGATCTGGAGACCGCCATGTCCCCTTATGGATATCTAGGTGAGGAAACCGTGTGCTGGCTATAGTGGCATTTCGTTCCGTAGCGAAGTCAATTAGCCTAAGTCCGTTACCAGACGTGTTGTCGTGTAGGCTATGTTTTCCGACAATACTGCTAAAGATGGAATTTTATATTTACCAGTGAACTGGACCAGTTCAGTTTTGGGGGTTGACTCTCAGACCCGAACTGTATGCCCATTTGGAATGTTTGTGTAGTGCGTTCTGGAGAAGTTCCTTGAGTATATTTAAGTGATTCCCTGAGACTGCGATAGCAACATCATTCGCGTATGCAATCACGTGGCATTCCTCTGCTTCAAAGGTGAGTAAAAGCTAGTATGTATACCACTAAGTTCCAGGGATGAGGGGATAGCACGCTAGAGAGGGTAGTCACTCCACTGACATGTCTTCTGGCCTAGGGACTAACCAGTTATGTGTTGATAACCCGCCTGTTTAATAGCAAATTAATGAAAATTCCATGTGAGTGATCGACTTTCAGAACTGCAAATTAACCGTAAATTAGCTATTGGTACAGTGCGACTAAAATAATAATTTTTATTTTCAAACACGCTTTTACACCAAGGCATTTGTCATTCCTTGTTATATTTGAAATCAATTTGTGTAAACATATAGAAATTGGTTCCTGATTTTTTTTTTTCCCGTGGGCTGGTGGAAATCTCGAAAGACACGATGAGCAAGTGCCCAAAGTAGTGTGGACTTTAACCCACTAAAACCACCATCCTTTTTGTATTTGTATTGCAACTAAGTATGGGACTTATCTAGCATTTTTTTTTACCATGAGTAATGAATGTTTGGCAGGTAACTTTCCTGTGAGAGTTTTTGCCTTTTCCTCAATTTATAGCGCGGTTTGTTATTGTCGGGCCAAATCTAAGGGCTTAATTCTTTGAAGACGCCGCCTTGAATTTATTTCGTCAAGAATTCGGAGGACCGTTCTGTTAACGTGTGCCAATAAACGTTTTTTTATGTTTGCGTGCAAAATTTTTCGTTTCATCTTTAACCGTGGGAATACACAGATCTCTGCGTAGATCTTCTATCCTTATATACCACGACGCATTGACGAATGATCTTAACATTTCATATTCAAAAGTTTGTAAAATATTTAGATTGGTTTCACTGGTAGAACCCCATAAATGTATAACATATGTCCAGACCGGCTTTATCACTTGCTTGTATAACATCAGCTTGTTATCAAGGTTAAGCTTCGAATATTTTCCGAGTAACCAGTAGAGTTCTCTGTATTTATTTTTAATTTCTTCGCATTTCTTTTCTACATGCGACTTCCATTTTAATTTTTCATCGAGTATCATTCCGAGTTATTTCGCTTCATTTGCAAAAGGGACTTGAACCATGTTGAGAAATACTGGCAAATTGTTTGTCCGCTTATACGAAAAATCAAAAGGATCGATTTGCTCTCGTCAAGTGCAATCCGCCAGGATTTTGTCCATACCTCGTTAAGCATTTTTAATTTCATATTTGTTTCTATTGTTGTGTCAACAACATCGTATCGTTTGTTTGTGGGATATCACGTCTAAATAGTAGGTACAAGAGTGGTCCACGGACGCTTCCTTGGGGTACTCCTGCCAATATTTCTTTGAAATCCGAATATTATTTTCCAAGTTTTACACGGAAGACTCTATGCTCAAGATGCGAGACGAGGATTTTATATAATTTGTCAGGCAGAGCTTGTCTTAGCTTGCATTAAAGGCCTCTATTCCAAACTTTGTCAAAAGCTTGCGACAAGTCAAAAAATGCGGCTGAGCAAATTTTCTTTTCCTCGAAAGCTTTCTCAATTACATCAGCAATTCGATGAACTTGGTCCACTGTCGAATGTTTACTTCTAAACTCAAACTGATGGTCAGGTAAAAGGCGTTTGTGATCAATAACGGGGTGTAAGCGACCGAGTAATATCATTTCAAAAACTTTTGAAATTATTGGAAGAACTTAAATAGGTCTGTAAGATTTTATTTCATTCGGTAATTTTCCTAGTTTGTTTCCTGATGATGCAATTCCCGTATGAGTGACTTAAGTAAGCCTATGTTGCTAGTGCTGTTACAAATATATAAAATTAGAATGCAAATTTATTTATATTGTAATAAATAATAATAATAATAATAATAATAAAATATATTCACTTACTCATAGGAAATTGTTTCTGCATGCTGAAAGAAGAATTCTCGAGGGTTTTCTTAGGATGCTGGCACTAGAATCTTGGTGTGTTATCCTGCGTGTTTCGTAGCGACATCCTCTGCCTAGTTTGAATTAAAATTCAGTTTCACGTAATGATAACTGAGGATACTTTGTCATGAGATTAAACCTTGATTTTTAATTGGCCCTCGCTGAATTACTTTTAAACTCCTTTTAATGTTATCGGAACTATTTAATAGAATTAGAAAATTTTAAAGAAATAAAAGGTCCGATATGACTAGAAAAAATACGAACATCATTCCTGGAATATTAACTCTCAATATCTCCGTTTTACCTGCTCTTTTTCTTCTTTCTGAAAAGTCTGTATTCTACTTCCCTTCTTTGGCTTTGAAGTTCAATTGAAGTTATGGTAAACCAGAGTTTTGGCTACAAGGGTACTATGTCGGCAGTTTTCCTCAAACAGTATTTTCTTTATGGGGAGCTTGAGAAGCCTAAAAAATTAGTAGCTTGACTTCGACATTATATGCCGCTGGCGTATGGTATTAATCGAGCAATTACTTGATACACGTTCTGTCAAGGACCTACCTGTTAAGAATTTCAAAACTGTACAAAGTAAATTTTTAGATATGATACCAATAATTTGCCTGAGAGACAATTGAGAGTGGGAAGCACTGGAAGTATTTTTTTTAACGTTTATTCATTTACATAATATATATTAATTTTTTAATAATTATTACCCAAAATTTTTTGTTTTATTTTATTTTGATTTTAAATACTCTTTAACCTAACTTACATGCTTGACACAAATTCAGGAAAAACTAGCCTACTTATCAACTACTTAACTAACTTTCTTGCCCTACGCGGGCGCCCTAAATTAAAAACTAACAACTTAATTCTACTGCCTTTCGGCCTACTATCTAATAGATAATTTAAAATGAGTACATATCTTCTTTTTTTTTTGACCAAGAAAAGTTTGAAATTATTAGCCTAAATAAACTTAAACGCTATACATATGAAGTTGAAAAAAGTAAATTTCTATTATGGTTAGCAACTAATTTTTTTATATTGTTTTTTTTTATAACTATGTATAAGTAAATTTTGATATTTTGTAATTATTTTTTTTTATTACATTTGTGTATTTTATTTTAATATAAGCAAATATGAATAAAACCTATTAGAAGACAGTTGTAATTTATTTTCAAATTATTTAAAACTATAACTTACAAGACTAACTTAACCTACCTGAACCTATCTTAATCTATCTTAACTTATCTAAATCTATCTAAATCTATTTAAATCTATCTAAACCTATATGAACCTATCTAAGCCCTGTCATGTGGGCTTTATTGCATCGGCTAACTGGTAAAAAATAAGCACAACGCTTACTTCTCCCAGTTATCGTTAGATCAAAAATCACATGACAGGGCCTAGTTTACTTAATACTAAGTTGCGGCTTCAGTCTAGCCAATATTAGTTGCCTCTATTCAACCTTTTAGTGTTACTCTTGTCGTATTCAGGTATGCTAGTGCAGTTTCTTATTCGATCAGTATTCCCACCCCCCGACTCAAAGGCTCGTAAAGGATCCTTTTATCTGTTGCTTGCAGCATGGTATATGATTATGACGTTCGTTGAGTCTGATAAGTAGCCATATGCATCCAGAAACAGGAATGCCTCTGGCGGAATGTATCCACTTTCTTAAGCATTTCTTAAGTACTCAGGATTCGGATAGAATAAGAATAATTATTTCGTTTTCGCTTGAACTTGCCGAACGAGCAAAGTGATTCCATACAAGCTCCAGTATGACATTATCAATTCTAGACACACCGGAAGTATTCAAAAGTCTTTTGTTTGAGATGTAGTGTCTAAAATCGGAATGTACACTCCTATATATCTGCTTGCAGGGTCTGAGACATTTGCACTCGAACACTCGGAGCTTTTTCATATTCGGTGGGTCAATGTTCCAACGAATGCTTGGTAGCAAATGATCTTCACATCGGACCATAGATAGTTGGAATAACAAAGGCTTTTAAGCGACATGAATGCCGCTCTTGCCTTCTCTAATTGAAGATTTAGGTGCTCATTATAATATAAAAAATGTCCAAATCAACACCTAAATATTTTACAGCGGTCTTTGACTCGATCTGAAGACCATTTGAACTTTTTTTTTTAGATTTCTCCAGTTGCGTCTCAAATCTGAATTACCACGTCTTATTGTGGTGCGAAAGGTATGGTTTCACATTTCGTATAGTTGATTTTAAGTTTCCATTCGAAACAGAAACCTTGAAACCTATCAAACTTGCTTTGAAGTTTAGTTTGGATGTTGTCAATTGTTGAGTCGCTTGCATACAGTGTAGCATCATCGGCAAATGCCACGGAATTATCGAATTATATCAGAAATGTATACATTAAGCTGTGGAGTATTTACTGTTCCTTGCAGAAGACCATTAGTGACCTTAAAAACTACAGCTGTCGAGTATTCTCTATCTGTTACGACAATTTGTTTTCCATGTGTCATGGATACTATTACCTTTGTTAGAAGAGAATTCATATCGAATAAGTAAGTAACTGGAAGTATGATCGCAACTATGATACAAAATTATTTTAGTGAGAGAAAACCGAAATTGTTGCTCTAAATCCTTCTGAAGCTCCTATTATCCGATTTTCTCAGTCTAATATCATTTTTGTGATAAAAATACGAATTATTTATTTTCCATCTTGAATGTTAAAGGTTGCAACTTCTCCCTATGGTATAGGTCATCAATGTCAGCCCCGATAATAAATATTATCATCTACGCCTTGAAACTTACCGTAGTCATTTTTATGTGTTTTAGGTACTCTATTTTCTGAAGAACAAGGGCAACGCATAACATTCTAGCGGGATATGTCATTATTATAAGGCCATATAACCAGCAATATTCAAATGGATTTTTTTTATAGTTTTTGGAACAATGCCTAACACGAACATGTTAGCCCCGTTCATATAAGAGAGCCTTATATGAGACCTTGCGACCCCACAATAGACGGGCATTCTACTAGCAGATTGAATAGCATTGCACTGCCTCACCCTCTTGGCAAATTATGATGTAATAAATACTTCGAGGGGTATAATTCCCTAAAGTATCTTCTTCTGTTTGAATACGCCAGCGTTTCGACATCATACACCTGTGTGTCGGGTAATAATGATTTTTCACCCACCATTATGACCTGATTTTCATCATATCAACTTGCCCTCAGGTGAATGAGAATCCCCTGTAACCCCAGTAGCTTTTTTCAACTGATTAAAGGCCATGCAAAGGCATCATAATTTTGAAAGTATCTACGACAACAACAGCAACAAAAAAGGTTGCAAATACCATGGTGACACACTGAACACAGGAACGATGAACGAATTCCAGTGCTCATTAAAAATTCTGCTTAATAAAAAATTACGTAGCTTATGTCGAAAACAGCCAAATTCATTGAACAAATGAGTGTAAGCACACATGTGCCTCCGCGATGGATGAACACGACCTACGGGAGTAAAGGATATCGGTAGCAGCAGAGCTCTGCGTTAATTGAATGCCAATCGATATCGGTTGCTCATTAAGTGCGATGAAACTAAATTAGGTTAAACCCTGTACCTGATTAACCTTAATTAGTGGAACGTGTTTGACATTTCCACCGTTTATCCATTTTGCCGCAAGTAAGCAGTTCTAGTAATTGCCTGATGTGATTCCATTTATGCGGGTTTATAAAGATTAAGGATTTTTTTTATTAAATATTAGCGAGGATTTTGTTGGGATGGTGCGTGTTTCTTTTTTTAAATGTGTACTTAAATTTATATGCACTTATTTTGAGGTCTTCAATAAAACAATTGCTAACTGCCATATAGGCTCTAGTTTTAGAAATTAATCAAGACCAGGATTGAAATTTCTGAATTTAAAAACATGTCTATCCACAAATATTTAATTTTCATGCTAATAATTTTTTTTTTTTGCAAAAAGTCACTATTAGTTTTTTCAAGATAAGAATGCTTTACAGATACGAAATTTATCAAAGGAATTTACTAAATCTGCCTGAAACAACGCACCTTTCCATACATTTAGATCATGGGCACGTTTCTTCTAGTCGTTAAGTCCAAGCGGCATCTATGATCATTAAAGGTTTGGTCTTCGTCGTGTTCTCGAAACTGAATTTTAATTCTCATTCCATTCTCTCGACGGTAGTATTAACTCCTCTGGTTTTTTTATAAGTGCCAGAATTAGGCATGATGTCTTACTTTTCCAAGACATTAGGTAACGCATTATAATAATTCGCGTCAAGGCCAAATTGGCCAGCATAAACGTCACGCCCCGACGAAGGAAAAAGATGATATGTATAGCTAAAGATTGCTTCTACGAGCTTTATGACAAAACCTATGAACGACTACCGAAGTACGATGTTAAAATCGTGCTTGGTGATTTTAACGCAAAGGTAGGAAGAGAGGACATCTTTAGCAGTATTGTCGGAAAACACAGTCTACACAACAACACGTCTGGTAACGGACTTAGGCTAATTGACTTCGTTACGAAACGAAAGGCCCCTGTTGCCAGCACACTGATTCCTCACCTCGATATCCATAAGGGGACATGGCGGTCCCAATTGATCACATTTTTATAGATCAGAAGCACGCATCCAGTATTTTTGATTTCAGAATATTCCGAGCGGCACCGATCGGCTCGGACTACTACCTTGTTGCAGCCAAGGTAGTAGTCCCCCACAATCCAGAAATACTGTAAAAAAATGTAATGTCAAGACCTACGCGCAACGCGTATCACTTAACCTCTTGATTCATACCATACCACCAGCATCGAATGTCGAACATCAAAAGCAAATATTCCAACAGGCCTTTCTGCTGATCTTTATAAAGCCAGCGGAGATGACTTGGTAAATAACATCCTCCAACTCATAAGCCAAATTTGATCGGAAGAAAGTATGCCTGAAAAATGGAACATCAGCATCGTTTGCCCGATCCACAAAAAAGGAGACCCTCTAAACTGCGCCAACTACAGAGGTAAATGTCTCCTCGACAACGCCTACAAGATCCTATCTGCAGTGATTTGTGAAAGCCTGAAACCGTTTACCAACAACCTGATCGGCCCTTATCAGTGTTTTTTAGGCCAGGAAAGTCCACAACTGATTAAATACTCACTTTGGCGGACCCTGGCAAAAACGCAAGAAGTCCAAATCGATTCCCACCAAATATTCATAGATTTCAAAGCCGCATACGACCGTTTATCTACAGACGAACTATACAGAGCCATGTCTAGTTTTGGTATACCGTCCAAACTCGTTCGTTTGTGTGGGATAACGATGGCGAATTCTCGCTGCCCCATCAGGGTCGAAAGGATTTAGGCAAAGCGATGCGCTGCCATGTGACTTCTTCAATTTAATTCTTGAGTGGATTGTGCAAAACTCCCGAGCCAACACCAGAGGCAGAATATTCCAAAAATCGGTGCAACTACTAGCATACGCCAACGATATTGACATCATTGGTAAGACTCAATGTGATGTCATAGCCACGTTTGCTAATATAGAGAAGGAAGCGGTAAAAATGGGTTTAGCAGTAAATGATGGCAAGACGAAGTATATGCTGTCAACACGAAAGGATACGCAACGTCGACGAAGTGGACAGAACGTCACCATTGACAGATATAACTTTGAGGTAGTACGGAACTTTATCTACCTCGGCTGTGCTGTTAACTCTGACAACAACATCTCGTCAGTAATTAAACGAAGAGTTACTTTGGCCAACCGCTGTTTTTTCGGGCTAAGAAGGCGATTCAGTAGTAAAGCCCTCACTCGGACTACTAAGGAGATCCTATATAAGACCCTGATCATCCTCGACATGCCCCTGGTCAAAAAAACTCCGCATTGGACGTTTAAGATAGCTAGGACATGTAGAACGAATGGAGACTAATACTCCGACCAGACGTCGGACGCAGTAGGGGAAGACCTCGCCTTAAGTGGAGCGTACAAGTCGAAACCCACCTAAACCGATCTGGAGTGCGCGATATCTGCGATATCTATAAGATATTATAATCTTTGAGTGTACGAACTATAGTTACCACACGGTTGCTATAATTATCCAATAATCTAATTTTGAACACAAAACTTCTCTAAGTCGATTATGCAATGTCATTCTGTCCGTCCGTCTGTAGATCACCGGTTTTTAGTCCGTACATTTTGAACTAGGATAAAAAAATGGTACATCTAATCCTTGTACGTGCAGTTCCAACAATTGTAAAAATTTTAAAACGGTATGGAATTTTGAAAAAGTGACTGAACAACATATGAAGTCAATCCCAATATCTATATTTTGTCCATACAATTTTTTGCCACGCCCACTTTTGAGAGAGTTTTTAGTGAAAAACGTTTTTCTGTAAAATTTTAATGTATTCGAAAAAAACAGTTGGTGTCAAGTCATTGGGTGTGATAAAACAAATTTTTCGTCGATACATCATATAGCCCACGTCTACTTTTTGGAGGCGTTTTACTACAAAAACCATTTCTATACCCTACAAAAAAAATACAAATTTTTGGCGCAACGGCTCATTAGCAGCCAGGGCCGAGCTTTCTCACAACCATTCATGTGTGCGTGTGTACTTTTGCACGATGGCGGGACCTTCTGTTTTATGCCGACTCCGAACGGCGAATTTTAGATAAGCTATTCTTGACAATTGATACTACTCGAAAGATTTGTCAAATCATCACGAGATCTACTACCCTACGCCATACCATATTACGCAGGAGAAAAGCTTTGCGTTTTGTCGACCCATGAAAGTTTTTGAACAATATGTTGTGACAATGCCAATTTTAATATTTCTTTGCTATAAAGCCCACATTTTAGGGATGTGATAGGCTATAAAACGATCCACACAGTGGATTGTAGCCTTTTCATATGTTTTTTTTTTTAAATTGCGTGCAACATAAATATTTGAAATTCTTAAATTTCCATGTTTCTTAAAAAAAACATTTCTGTCTTGGTCTTTGCAGTCAAATGTTGTTCGAGTGCCTGTGGCTCCATTGTATAATATCATCAAAGAATTTCCGCACATCCCATCCTTTGAACAAAGATCCGTTTTCTGCCCTCAAGCGTTGACATAGAATTCCTTCCACTACCTAAATAGAAGAAAATACGTTCGCAATGTTTATCAATTGTTGACATTTTCAATTCGAGTGTATTTTTGCGGCAACCGAAACCGAAATGCAAGCGTACATACGTACAATTTGACACAGGAGACGTCGATGACGTACGTGACACTACTACCGCAACAACCAACAACCGAGTGACGCCTAAAGGGATTTTAGCAGTTTTTTTTTGTGTATGCTCAATTTTACAATGGTATATAGTTTTGTGTGGCGGAATGTCCTTCAATATTCCATTGACAAGACAAGACAACCCTGCGGGGACACAAATTTACGAAGTGAATCGAATCCTGTGAGTTGTGCGAGTGTTTGCAAACGTAAACGCCGCAAACCCACATCTTTTAAATTAAGAAAATCAACAAGGAGACAGAGAAATATCTGAAAGGAAACAACGACGATGAAGGAGGTACTGGTGGCAAATAAAATAACAAAACTATGGAACATGGAGAAGAAATTGAGAAAAAAAGGAAATTTGCACAATCAGACTAGATGTCCTTTTTGTTTTACTTTTATTTCCTTTCTATATGCTTGTGCTTACGCTTAAGATTCTGCTTTGTTGTTTGTCCTTTTTTTGTGCATATTTAGCTGTGAAGTACCGTATATGTATAGGAGTTGCACACAATTCATAAAACGGATCGGTATCCGGTTGTCGTTCTCTCATTTCCTCCCCTTCCCATTCGAATAAATAAAAAGGCGGCCTACCCGCACCGCTCTATAGACAAACGAATGAAAAAAAACATCCTTCGCATTTCGAGCAGAACCGTTGCGTTGTCCTGGCCTAATATGCGTATGGGGGTGTGGGCAGGACTGAATTTCAATGAACCATGAAATAAAACTCAAGACGTTCGTAATTTTACGGTATACACCCGCTCCTCAGCACAGCTTGTTGTTGTTGTTGTTCTATCATTCTGTGTATGTGTGTGCCTCTGTTTTCTTTTGCCGTATGGAAAATGTATGCAAAAGGAAAGTAGCAGATGATGGAAGTAAACAATAACAACAACAGCATCACAGTGGCATCAACATCAGCGAAGACGACGGCTCGATGCCTAACCAAGCATTGTCCCGGAGGTTTCCTAATAAAGGAAAACATTTTCGAAAGTTCGTTTCCTTGCAGTATCCTGTATCTGTTTCTGGTTTCTTGACAGAGGACGAACGGTACGATGAGTCTCGCCCTCACTCTCTCCGACACGGGCATAGAAATTTATGCATGTTTCGTAACAAAATTATTGCGTTTACAGGATACAGGATACAAAATACGAGTATCGCTGCTGTTTTATTGGGATGTTTCGTGGCCACTTTTCTCATTCGGGGTTTTCCCTTTTTTTTGTCTCGCAATCAATGGGGAAGTTTTCGGAGCGTATATACGAACAGCCCAAGGGTGTTTCTTCGTAGTTTGCGTTCACTGCGTTTTTGCCAAGATTCGAAGTCTAATCAATTGGGAATCAAATTTATGCGTATGTTCTGTCGATTTACTGACGCAAACGAAATGTACTTAGGTAAATGTAATTTCTAACCGAAAATTGAATTTGGGAAACTTGCCTTGGTCCTGGCTTTGATGTATGCAGATTGGAGAGGTTTCCAGCTGTAAGCGGGTAAGCGGCAACAAACCGTGTGGTAATTCAACTTGGCTGAATCTTTAATGTAAATTTTGTTTTTGTTTTTATTCTATTCTGGAATTCGGTAGAGTGAATTATGCTCCTTTTTCTATGTTTGTACTTTCCTCCATTCCGCGGGCTATCTTTTAGCAGTCAGTCCTCAGATGACAAGTGAACCTAAGGTTTATTCTCATCTTTTTAGTGGGTGCAGTCCCAACTAATAATTTCGCTTCGATAAAGCACTATCGAAGCTCATTCCCCATTACTACCTGTATGAAGTCTTATGGAAAGACATTTGGCTTTATTTTTACTTTAATGAGACGTCTTTAAAAATGTTTAATAATAACTGCGGTTATGCTTGTGCATTTCCTGCATATTGTCTTAAACAGGCTTCTACCCAAACAATCGACTGCAAAAATGCTCAACCTCCGCGCACAAGTACTTTTGACTCCTCGATCTCTTGCGAACGTTTGACAAACATCCGAGCGTACAAAACTGTCATGACAAGCTTATCAAATTTGGCGTTCGCAAGCGTCGTTCAAGAGGAGGTTTTATTCTTTGTGGAACAAGTATTGGCTCGCACGTACAAACTAGGTTTGGGGTCCAGATTTTTAATTATATATACTTCTGGTTTATACACATTTCTTCACCAATCTCTCCTTTTTTTATAGATCCCGCTAAAGTCCTTATTAGAAGGTAGGCAGAGTAACAACATCGCCGCCAATTAGAACCATTGCAACTACCTACCTTGACCATAGAATAGGCAACCAACAACTTATAGGTAGATGGAATCAACAAAACATGTCGTTTTACACTGCTGGCTTCTGCAGTCTGCTGCTCTGATATATTTAAACAATAGGTCAGTCAGTAATTTCAAATGTAAATCATGATCCTTAAATAGAAATGGTGTCATATAAGCTCAAAAAGCCAACGGTGGGGTGTAATCACTTAGCAGTTATTGAAACTCCCGGTTCGTCGTCCCAGAGTAATACAAATTCAGAATAAAAATGCAATGGGAGATGCATACAACTCGAGTTCTTGAACCTCTAAGATGACAAACAGAAAATTGAACCTGTCCTTGCGTGTAAGATGGTGGACATTACCGAGATCTAGCAATCATCATAGATAATTGGTCTTACCCACGCTTCGGGTAAGCCTGGTGCTTGAACCATTTTTTTTTTGCCTTGGGCTGGTGGAAATCTCAAAAGACACGATGAAAACGTGCCCAAATTAGTTTGGGAATTTAACCCAATATTTGTATTTGTATTGCAACTAAGTATGCGACTTATCTAGCAATTTTTTTTATCACAAGTAAAAAAAACAAGACTCTAAAATTTAACCCGAAAAAAAAATGTTTTTTAAAAACCCTTTTATGAACATAATTTTGGGTGCAGTTTTATTTGGTGTAAAATAAATATGGAGAAAACTTTTGTTTTGGAGTTGTAAACCCATTTTAATCATTTTTATGGAACAAAAACGGAAAGATGTATGATTTTGATGATTTTTGATAGTTCAAATTCACAAAATGACGCGTATTTCTGATTGAATGTAGTTTTAATGTAATGTTGCATTTTTTTCGTTAACTAGACCTCTTCAGCTTTGTAGTAAGTGGTCGACCATCAAAATCGGTCGCAGCATTAGCTGGTCACGCTAGACGTCCGAAACAATAAAAAACTCTAAAATTTTACCCTTGGCAGGTAACTTTCCTGTGAGAGTTCCTGCTTTTTCCGCAATTTATAGCGCGGTTTGTTGTTATCGGGCCAAATCTAAGGGCTAAGTTCTTTGAAGACGCCACAATGAATTTGTCTCGTCAAGAATTTGGAGGACCGTTGTGTTGACGTGTCCCAATTAACTTTTTTTATGTTTGCCTGCAAATTTTTTCGTTTCATTCTTAACCGCGGGAATACCCAGATACCGCGGCGCATTGACGAATGATCTTAACATTTTGTTTTCAAGAGATTGTAATATATTTAGATTCGTTTCACTGTTACAATCCCAAAGCAGCTTGTTATCAAGGTTAAGCTTCGAATATTTTCCGAGTAACCAGTACAGTTCTCTTTATTTATTTTTAAGTTCTTCGAATTTCTTTTTTACATGCTACTTTCATTTTAGAGATATTTCGCTTCATTTGCAAACAGGACTCGAACCGTATTGAGAAATACTGGCAAATTGTTTGTCCGCTTATACGAAAAATCTACATGAATCGATTTGCTCTCGTTAAGTGCAATCCGCCAAGATTTTGTCGATTCATTAATTTCGTTAAGAGCGTTTTGTAATTTCATATTTGTTTCCTCTATTGTTGTGTCAACTGCTAGTATTGTTGTATTGTCAGCAAACGTGACAACTATTGTCTCTTTTTTTGTGGAATACCACGTGTAAATAGGAGGTACACGCGTGGTCCAAGCATTCTTCCTTGGGGTACTCCTGCCAATATTTCTTTTAAATCCGAATATTCGTTTCCAAGTTTTACACGGAAGAGCCTATGCCAAGATACGACACGAGGATTTTATGTAATTTTTCAGGCAGAACTTTTCTTAGCTTTCTTAGCTTGCATTGAAGGCTTCTATGCCAAACTTGGTCAAAAGCTTGCGACACCTCAAGAAATGCGGCTGAGCAAATTTTCTTTTCTTCGAAAGCTTTCTCAATTACATCAGTAATTCGATGAACTTTGTCCACAGTCGAATGTTTACTTCCAAACCCAAATTGATGGTCAGGTAAACAGCGTTTGTGATCAATAATGGGGTGTAAGCGACCGAGTAATATCCCTTCAAAAACTTTTGAAATTATTGGAAGAAGTGAAATAGGTCTGTAAGATTTTATTTCATCCTGTGATTTTCCTGGTTTGAGAATCATAATCACTTCCGATTAACAGCCAGAGGCAATTTAATTGCTACTATCGCCGCTCAGGCATTCAACAGCTGGAGCTTCTGAGTCTGTAGTGCCATTGATTACAGAAGTTAAACTGAAAGAGGCATGAAAATCCAGACAGAAAAACTTAGAATTAAAGAATCAAGTACTTCAGACCATTCCATCATTTGAGTTCCTTGCTGGCATAAAGACCTGGAATGATATAAACATTCAAATATAAATAATCTTTATGGTATGCCTTGAATTCGCAACGAATTCGCAAAAATCCTAAATGTTATATACACACCCGCAGACACCATGAAGCGAGAAGGTGTACACATTCTTGAAGTAATTTTACACATGTTCTTCCTAGCTACACCGAGTAACCAAATTCCATGGCGTCGCCTGCTTATTCGTGTTTGCTGTCAAAATAACTCCAATATTCCATACATCAAGCTCAAATCTAATATCTACTAGAGATTCCTCCATATTGAGAGGTGGTCTATAAGTTTTCCTTACAGCCCCAAACCTACAGCCCAAATTAACGTAATCTGATCTTTCGTCTGCTCCCAAAAGTATTTAACATCCGTCTCTGCCATGGAATGCGAAAAATGACAAAGTACGCCCGATTCAACTCCATGGGGAGTCGAATTATAACCCTATATGAGAAATTCCTCAACTCACGCATATACAGAATTCCTTCTCAATAATAATTAATAAGAGATAGTATCCACAAGAATGGATGGGTGGGGCAGTACCGCACCGCACCACTCCACACAAAAACTACATCTATACCGAACCATAGCAAAAACTTTCCCAAAGACATTCTGAAGGGAGAAATTAAATTAAAACTCAATCTTGTGTGTAATTATTACTTTCAGGAGAGATTTATTTTCCTGCTCGTCCTCAGCTCCTGCTGGGTTTTTTGTATCCTGTATATGGCACGCAAGTTCGCCCTCCCACTCATGGTAGTCGTCGAAACGACCTGGAGCGAACTGAACTTAACCATCTGACACATGCAATCGCATCCCCGCATGCTGTACATCCTTCGAGCGCCCTCCTGCATGTTTGTTTTTTTCGGATTTTGGGATCTTAAGTCCCATATGGCATTCCAGGATATAATGATAGCAATCTGTATGGGTTTATTATACAAAGAGGAGTTTAGGGATGCTGCTCCTGATGATGATGTTGTACTGACGTTGGTGGGAGGTTTTTTCCTTTTTCTCTGCTCATCTCTTAAAGACAATGTTCGATCGGATAAGAATAACAAAAGTGATATGCTCCAGCAAAAAACTTAAGTATCCCCATCATAATACTGGTGTGGGGGCCGGTAAGCTTGCAGCCATGCAAAGAAAACAAGGATGTTACAGACGACTGGAAGCAGAGCAAAATAAAAACACAAAAATCGAGAAAACATTACAAGACAAGAGACTTCGGATTCAGCTTGGAATGTGTAACTATTAATCGACAAACACAAAAGATACACCGAGTCCATGACCAGACGGAATTATTGTTCCTCTTGTTCGTGGATGGCAGGAAGAAACAAAATGATTAATGGTCCTTGGTTCTTGCCCTTCCCATAGTTGGTTTAAGACAGAATGACAACAGTCTCGAGATGATGGTTTATCTCGTCCTATTCTCTGAAGTCGTATAGTTCGCTCAATGGTCGTAGTAGTTTCAGCAGGATGTAATCAATATTTTGGTAAACGAAAGCTGGGCACTGTGGGACTATGAGCCTTCACAAGTTGCGGGGATATAAATTGTCAGCTTACATTTGTCAGCGTGGATTATGTGTCGAACTAAATGTCGAATCGATGATATTGTTGTGTATAAACAAGACAATTTCCACAAATTGGAATGAACGCGATTTCGTAGATGTGTTTGTTTCAGTGTAGTTTTGGTGATATGGGTTTGCTTTTCACGAGTTAAGTTTATAATGTCGCCAGATATTTGGAATGTTGTTACGAACCCACCTTATTAGGTGAAAATTATAAAATGTCACAAAATACCTTCCAGTTAGGTGTCTGCGAGTGGTGTCCCATTCGCACACATTCATGCGAGTTGTACTTTGCTTATTTTTCATACAGGGTTTTAAACCTAGCTCTCCGAAGGTTAGATCTTGTAGGACGAGGGTAGTTCTGATTGGCTTAATGCCCAGTGATTGTCCGCATCAATTGCTAAACGATAAGTACGAGTGTCGATAACAAGACGAAAAACAGCAACACTATAAACATAGCCTTGTCATACCGGCACGGAATACCCGGACTTTTGTCCAAGGCGAACCTAGATGAGCTGCTTCGACGTACTTTGACAACTTGCTATCTAGAAATCTCAAGAGTAAGTCAGGCCCCGTTTCCTAGAGGTATCATATAAATTGGATCCGGCCTCCCAGGTTGATGGTTGTGCATTGCGATAAATACCCACCCATGGAAAAATACCTCAAGTTACAAAGGAACTAATAGCCTCGGAGAGGATTGATTGTGTTGTTTCCCTCTCTGCTAAACGAAAATAAGGACAACGACTTTCGTATCTGCACCTGGAATGTGAGTTCATTAAACAGAAGAAGTGCAGGCTAACAACTAGCGGAAGCCCTAAACTGCTATAAAGCAGACATTGCTACCATCCAGAAAATACGATTGGAAGGGCTGGGAAAAAAAGGATGAAAAACTATGACATCTACTACGGACCGTGTTATAGTGAGCAGAAACAGCGACTATTTGGATGCGGGGTTGTTATAGGTGCCAGATATAGGCAAGAAGTCTTATGTTTCCAAAAACGCATTGCAACAATTCGCATCAAGGCTAAATTCGCCAACATAAGCCTTATATGCGCTCCAGCCCTGACGGAGGAAAAAGTCGATATAGCTTAAGATTGCTTCTTCGACCTCCTTTATGAAACCTATGATCGACTACTGAAGTACGATGTTAAAATCGTACTAAGATTGTAACGCAAAGGTAGGATGAGAAGACCTCTTTAGCAGTATTATCGGACAACACAGCCTACACGTCTGGCAACGGAATTGGGCGAATTGACTTTGCTACAGAATGAAACGATAGCAAAAAACCCCTGGTTACGAGTTGATCAAGAAAATATCGCAGCTGAGACACAGGCGATGCTGAGGATACGGAAGAACCACTTCTGCAAACTTTTAAACGCCAATGACAAACAACTTTTAGCTGTCAGGCAGAACGAACCATTCGATAATGGCAACAACAGCGATAGCTGCCTACCACCCGATCTGAGTGAAGTAAGGATAGCAATATTTAAACTCAAGTTTGTTAAGGCTGCTGGAATAGACGGCCTTCCTGACTTGGTAAGCAACATCGGATGAAAGTATGCCTGCAGAATTGAACATCAGCATTTGCCCGATCCACAAAAAAAGAGACCCTCCAAACTGCGCCATCTACAGAGGCATAAGTCTCCTCAACATCTTCGTAATATGTGAACGCCTGAAACCGTTTACCAACAACCTGATCGGCCCTTATCAGTGTGGTTTTAGGCTAGCAGGGTCGACAACCAATAAAATTTTCACACTTCGGCAGATCCTGAAAAAAAAACAAAACGAGAAATACAAATCGATAACCACCACCTATTTATCGATTTCAAAGCCGCATACTACAGCATTCAAGAGACGAACTATACACAGCCATATCTAATTTTGGTATACCGCCCAAGCTCGTTCATCTATGTAGGATGACGATTGAAAATTCTCGCTGCTCCATCAGTGTCGGAACTTACCTCAACGACACAATCTATACCAAAATAGAATTCAGGCAAGGCGATGCACTGTCATGTGGCTTCTTTAATTTGATTCTTGATAGGATTGTGCAAAATTCCTGAGCCAACACAAGAGGCACAATTTTCCAAAAATCTGTACAACTAATATCAAACGACGACGATATTGATATCATTGGTAGGACTCAATGTGGTGTCATAGCTACGTTTGCTAATAACGTGGCAAAACTGGGCTTAGCAGTAACGGTAAGACTGAGCATATGCTGTCAACACGAAAGGACACATAACATCGCCGAATTGGACAGAACTTACCCATTGATAAATATACGGGACTTTGGCTACCTCAGCACCGCTCATAACTCTGATAACATTATCTGGTCAGAAATTAATCGAAGAATATCTCATGCCAACCGCTGTTTCCTTGGGCTAAATTGGAAATTTAGTAGTAAAACCCTCACTCGAACTACTAAGGAGATCCTATATAAGACCCTGATCATCCCAGTCCTGCTCTACGGCGCTGAAACATGGACCATCTCAAAATTCTTCGAAAAATCTTCCCGTCCCGTTTGCGTTGACAGGCTATGGAGACGAAAATTCAACCATACGAGCTGCACAGCGACATGCCCCTGGTCAAAAAACTCCGCATTTCACGCTTAAGATGGCTAGAACATGTAGAAGGAATGCACACGATGGCCGGTCAAATTAAAAAAAAAAAATTTGGACGCAAAAACATTGGTAAAATTAATATCTATAGATCATTTCAACCCTCACCCACACTTTATTGGCGTTTTCTTATAAAAACCGTTTATATACCCTACCCCATGGTAACGCCCTCGTGCACAGCAATTCGAGCTTTGTCCATCAACTTTATGGAAGACTTAGCGCAAAGATCTTGGCCTACGACCTTACAAGATCCAGCTTGTGCAAGAATTAAAGCCGCGAGACCATGCAATGCGTCGTAATTTTGGTGTATGGGCCGAAAATGAAATTGATCTGGAAAAAATCAGCATCAACGCAAAGTATTGTGAAGTGATGAGACTCATTTTTGGTTGAATGGCTACGTCAACATGCAAAATTTGGAGTGAAGAGAATCCACATGAGGCCCTTGAGACGCCATTACATTCACAAAAACGAGTCAGTTACCGTTAATGGAGACTTGTATAGAGCCATGATAACCGACTATTTCGTTCCCGAATTGGATGGCATGAATGTGGATGAGATGTGGTTTCAACAAGACGGTGCTATAGATTTTAGACACGCCCACTTTTTGGGTACGGTATTTAAAGATTCGCTCAGCGGATTGTAGTCTCCTCATAATGTTTTATTATTTAGCAACCAAAATATTCAATGGAAATAATTTATACGGCAAAACAACGTTTGCCGGCTCAGCTACTATTAAATAGAAAATTAAAAAAGTACCACCTGATATGGCTCCTAAATATGCTTTAAATTATAGGAAACACAATTTAGAGAAAAAATTTCATCGAGAACAATTCTATTCCGGACGTTTTCAAAATAATACATCTACCATTTTACACATTAATTCAAATCGCGTCCACACAATACTTTGCAGCACAATCATATTCTTACCTTTTAATAGTTTTTAGGTTAAGTGCCTGCAAAGAAATTGGTACCAACAAATTTACCACTTCCCTTGTGACATGCTTAAAGCTTTCAAAGGCAAACACCAAAAAGTCAACCACTTACATGTGTTTAATTAACTTTATTCCATTCACAAAATGACTTATTTTACAAACATGTAAACCCCATTTAGAATGGAGGGTTTTAAAAAAAAAAGTGCATCCACCCATAATCCATGTTAGCAGTGCAAGAATGTCAGCAAAGGATTTTCAGAAATTTCACGAGGAAACTGAAACAACAAAAAAAATTAGAAAAAGCAAAAGAATTTTAATTATGCCCGAGATTTGCAAGTGACACCGTAGTGAAATTGCTTCTAACAACAGCGCAGCAACCACATACGACCAGTTGCAGGAAGGACAAAGACAAAGTCAAAGGAATGTATGTCGTTCATCCGTATAAACAAGTGAACGAGTTTCTTCATTAAGGCAGGCCGCCACATGTTCATCTCAACACACACAATGTATCCTGCGTCGTCACATTGTTCTTCCCACCAGGAGTAGTGCAGCGCAGGCGGAGGCGATACTGCACAACAGTTTCGCTTTCACCAAATGAAATATAAAAGGATGCCAGCCAACACATAACAAAAACAGTGAACCAAGAGCAACACAAAAAATAGGATGAACACTATATGTGCATGCAAGAATCCTTAAGCCTTAACAACAACCTATACAACCTAGCAACCTACATTCTTCATTCTGGCCACGTACAACTAAAAGTATAATATCACGCCATGGGAAGCCCCCTTTGTACCTAACGTGTACAAGTGCCATACTACAATGGCATTCGGGGGAGTCCTCGAGTAATTTAAATTCTCTTTGTTGTCCGGGCGAGGATTTGCTCCAGTCTGCGTCTCTCTTTGACACTCAAGACCTTTTCCAGTTGCTCCAGCGTCAGGTTGATCTCCCTCTTTGAGTGCAGCGGCAGCCAAAGGGTTGTGATGGCGAAGCTCCTAAGTTAATTGAAGGTGGTGGCAGAAGTGGTTATTCTAATGCAATGAGAATGTTAATGAATGGCCTCCGGCTCTGGGTGGAGACCGGAGAGTGAGCTACTGCGCGCGGCGGACCGCACCGTATTGAGTCACTTCACTCTGCTCCACTCGACTCGGAGACGATGACGTCGTCGAGGACGATTCTTACCTGTGCACTCGCATAGCGTCGATGGCCCTTGGCTGCATGGCTTCCAGCTTTTCGATTTCATTATTGAATTGTTGGTTATAGATGCGAACGGCATTCTTGTATCTGTGGTAGCAGACGCTTTGACTGCACAAAAGAAGAACAACAACCGACCGAAATTAATGGCATTGTTTGTGTTACAGGCGGTGAATGTCAATGGGAAACGGAAACGGGAAACGGGAAACGAGAAACAAGAAACAGAGTTATTCCGCTGATCGGAAGTCTATAATAGTACGAGAGTCCTCGTATACGGTATACCCACTAGGATTGGTCCTTGTTTCGCGATTTAAGTTGCTGGGCTGCAGCGCCGACTTTGCGGGCAATTAAAACGCGATACCACTGCTTTTGTAGGGCGTTCATTGGCCGTTTAAATGGGTTAATTTCGTCCATTGTTCGTTTAACAGCGGTTGGTTGTATCCTTGAGCGGTATATTTTTGTACTGAGCGAGGAAATCATTATTTGATGCCGCAATGGCATTGCTATGAAAATAAAACAAAATACTTGTTTTTTTTTGAAAGGATATCCGTGGTAACGTGTGTTTGTTCAATATGCATAGTATATGAGGCATGTAGTTGGGGGAATTTAAGGGGGACTATGAAGGTTTACAAAACGACAATATGTAGTACATATAATTTGTCATAGGGAAGGTGGAATACTATTCAATATGTTACAGATTCAGCAGCATTCTGGGAGGATATTCGCAACCTTTGTTATAGTTGAGCGACCTACTCAGCTATTGCTTTGCCTTCGAAATTCAATGCTTTTCTAATGGTTTCCTATCTCCCTTAGTCCTTTCTTTCTATAACGCTCTAAGACGGCCCTGAGATAATGCTTTCAGATTTTTATTACACCTTCTCTTGAACGTAGAAATACGCGTTCTTGAAGTTCATTCCATTCTTTGAATGTTCTGCAACAAAAATAATTTTTGTTTTTCGTTGTTCGTGTCGTTGTTAGCTGGACAGTGTGTCTCTTAGCTGAAAGTGTGTGTCTTGTCGGTCATTGAAATACACCGAGACTAGGGATGATTTCTCTAAGGTTTTCCGTACAAGTTCTTTTTGTTCTAAAGGTTGCATCTTTAAAGTAAGGGATAAATTTTCTAAAAGGCGGATTGCATGTCTCTGCATAGAGTCTAGTATGTTCAGTGAATGTTTCAGGGCCAAACACCAAATACGAGAACAGTATTCAATACGTACTTGGTCTTTATATGAAAAATATTTCTAGCTCTGAAAAGGTAATTTAGTTTGGACGCTGCTAATGACAAAAGAGGATATATGTTGCAACCATTATGCATCTGAACCAATTGTGATGTCTGGCAGATTTAGGATTCTTCTGATTTGAGGTGTCTTTTCTATTTCGATCTACGATCTGTGGTTTTGTTCTTTCTTGTAAATGTTGTATACTGCGTTTTCTTTGAGTTAAAAAACAAACTTAAGTCCATTCAACCTAGCTTCGATAGTATTTTATTTTCAACTTTCAAGGGCCTGAGAACAATACCTTTTATTGTGATCGAGGTCACGCTGATCGAGTATATTGTTGACCTCCATTATCAGAGCTAATCTGTATGCCACTTATTTGTTGGTATCCGATAGAACATAGGAGGTAATTTTGTTGAAAATGAATAACTGTCACTGAATACGTTCATCAAACTATGTAAACATTGTAACATGTCAACTTATGAATTCTGTCAAAACAAACTTATTCTAACTTATAACCTACTCCGTTGCACTTTTCTTAACAGGTTATGGGCTCAGCACGCTTCCACAGCATTTTTTCCGGATGAGGATGTTACATGTTACTATCTTCGAAGATGAAGACATGTTGCGGCGTTCTGAAAGGATAAAGTGCCAGGCAAGGCCAAACTACCATCTTATAGCAACAGATCAAATGCTCGGTGATGCTGCAAGTCCCAAAGAAGCTTTTTCGAGTTGCGATGCTGAACTGTGGAGAAATGCGATGCAAGAAGAGTTTGACTCATTGATTTCAAATGAAACCTGGACCTGGAAACCACCAAATGGGTGTACAAAACAAAATTTGATACTAAGGGTAAACCCATTCGACGGAAGGTAAGCCTGGTCGTGAAAGGTTTTTGTCAGCAGAAAGGGATCGACTATACGAAGACCTTTGTACCTGTGGTGAGGTACACATCAATCCGTTATTTTTGGCAAGACATGATCTTCCTGTTAATCAGATGCATGCTGTTACGGCTTTTTTCAACGGTGAGTTAAAAGAAGTTTTTTACATGACTCCGCCAAGATGTTTTGAAGATGGTTCCGATCGAGTATGTAAGCTGCGTAAATCTCTTTATGGACTCAAGCAATCCAGTGGAGTGTGGAATGAGAAGCTCAATCATGTTCTGATAAAAATGGGCTTAAAGCGCAGCGATGTCGATCAGTGCATATATTTTCGATATTCTGGAGAGCAGATGTTATTCGTCGCCATTTATGTCGATGACGTGCTGATTTTTTCGAAATCACTTGATTTGGTGAATAATTTGAAGGATGAGCTGTCCAAAAACTTTAAAATGATAGATGTCGGCAAAGCCACGTCAATTTTAGGCATAAAAGTCGTCCTTAAAAATTGATCAATCTCAGTATATTGCAGATATTTTGAGATGCTTTAACATGGATGACTGCAACCCTATCTCCACATCGGTAGGCCTTAATCAAAAGATGTCTTCTCAAATCTGTTCCAAAGATGATAACATCGAATGAAGTATGTGCTATATATGCAGGCAATAGGCTGTTTGCTCTTCGCTGCTAAAATCACACCCCCCGACATCTGCTACACCGTGAATCTAAAAAGCAGATTTTTTACAAATCCTGGGAAGGCGCACTAGTCAGCTGTCAAACGTGTGATGATGGTAAGAGGGTACGATTGACAAAGGCATTGTTTTTTAGAAGGAAGCATCTGATATGGGTGGGTACTGTGACGCAGACTGGGCTGGCGATATGAATGCCAGACGATCCACAACTGGCTATGTGTTTACATTCCAACCAGGTGCTATAGCATGGGCTACAAAACGTCAACGAACCGTCAGATTTAATTGTTAACTTTTTTTATTAAAATATAAAAATTGAATTTCTAAAAAAAATTTATGAATTCTGTCAAGATAAACTTTATCATTCGACAAAAAACAGGAGATCCCGCCATCGCACAAGAAGTACACACACATGAATGGTTGGGATGTGTGAACTAGGAAAACAATTTCGGATTTGGGAGCCGTGGTTGCGAATTTTTGTTTTCTTCCAAAAAGAAACCGGAATTGTCATAATCACCATCGGTGAGCGCGTTGGTATCCAACTTCTTTGATGATATGGATACCGGTAACTTGTAGTTCATGAAGACTATTACAAAACGTAGGCTAATACGCATAAATCGAAAACATTTAATAACCTCAGACGTAACCTCAACGTAAGCCTTTCAGCAAGTTCAGCCAGGTTTACGCGATAAAGTCATCGAAAATTAGACCTCACAATTGAGTACTTTAATGCAAAATCGTTTCAAAAACGCGAATCTTCCTCTCGATCCACTTGCCAATTAATCGTATATCCCTTCTTTTCAAAGCACTGGTAATTTTATGATTAAGCTTAATGAAGAGTGGAACTAATAAGTTTTTGACAATGCCTTCACTTTGAACCGATGAAAAACTTTATCTTTAGATAGGAAATTATATCCTGAAACGCTTAATTCAAGTTTGTTTCGGACGGTATAATACTTGCAAAATTAAGACTGGCGTTTCTCCATTTTATCTCCGACAGTCTTTCTTATTTTTATACCCTATTCCATAGGGGTATATTAGTTTTTATGCATAATTTGTTACATAGAGAAATAATTTAGCTAGATATAGCTGTAAGCATATGGATCGACTCACAATCGCTAACTGAGTCGGTTAAGCCATGTCTGTCTATCCGTCAGTCCGTCCGTCTGTATGTCATCGGTTTTTAAGCCTTAAATTTTGAGCTAGGATCATGAAGTTTGGTACACGTGATCCTTGTACGTGCTGTTTGAACAGGTGTAACAATTTTCGAAATCCGCCCACTACCACGCCCTATTTTTAGAAAAACAAAACGTGACTGAACAACATAATGTAGTCAATCTCAATGTCTATATTTTGTCCATATAAGGACAGTAAAAAACGATTTTCGGTAAAATTTTAAAATATTCGAAAAAAACTTCTGCGCAATAACCCAATGGTATTGCGCAGAAGTTTTTTTGTTAAAAAAATATTTTATCCATACATCCTTTAAGCCTACGCCCACTTTTTGGAGGCGTTTTACATCAAAAACCATTTCAATACGCTTCGCCATACCATGTGCAGAAGAGAAACGTTGTTTTTTGTCGAACCGTTAAAGATTGTGTACAATATGTTGTGACGATGTCAATTTCAATATTTTTTTGCCATAAAGCTTTCATTTTAGGGATATAAACTTTAAGGATGGGATGGGATAGGGTATAAGGCGATCCACACATTCTCACATTCTGGATTGTAGCCTTCTCATATGTTTGTATCTATATAAATCTCCTGTCTGAAACTTCGTGATCAAGTTCCTGCTCTTCCCCCGCCAGTCCTTGGCAACTTCATAAAACTGGGTAGACCCAAAATAGTAAAATTTAATGCTTCCTGTCATAATATGTGTTTACATTAAATGCCAAAATGTAACTCTAGTTTGAGGCCCAATAGTCGGGTGCACAAACAAAATACAACACATTCTAAATAGGATAGTTACGATTGCCATACGCTTGTATAAAAAATCTTATAGGAGACATAAGCACCGCGAATTCTATAGTTTTGCTCCAACATAATATAAATGTCTCCTAACTTGCTTCTTTTCATTACTCCATTAACCAATGATTAATCGTCTTGGACCGCGTTTCCAAGTGGATCGAAACTTCAGCGGGCGGTCATTCCTTAATTTGGTTTTATTTTGAACAAAGAAAACCTGCATAACTTTCTAAAATGACTGTCCGCCGATACCTGATAAATTTGTTGGTGAAATACTGGTAGTGAACTGAATAGCAGCAGCCGGACCAGCAAGCGAAATTGAATAGGATTCGGTGATAAGGCATTCGATCAACTGTTCGAAGTTTGTAAAATAAGCCGAAACTCATTTATTTTTGTTCATTTTTATTAATTTGAAATACCAATTCGAAAATCTGCCCCCTATTTCTAAAAACATTGACAAGTGCGACAAGTGGTGACAATTTGAAGCATGACAACTGTAAAAATTCATGTCCCATTGAAAATTTTGTAGAATTGTAGGAAAATCTGTGAGATAGATTCTGATCATAACAAAATTGTAATGACAATCAACTGTCAGGAATTTTCCGGAAATTTTCACGAATTTTCCGACAAATTTGTAGAGACAATTTTTTTATATTTTATATATTATTTTCAGTATATAACTGACAATTGTGACAATCGTTTGAGTTTTGGTCAAGAATGAATATTCAAGTGACAAGCTCCATTCAGCGTTGCATCTGAAATTTATTCCATCTGATGATAGAAAACACATCATGGGAGAAGAAATTCGCCGGACTACTGAAAAAGTTATCAAAATGCCATAAACTGCCAAAATGCCCAAAAAAAAAACTCACTAGGAAGATAGGAAAATGGATGGATGCCATTTCCTAATGCTTTTATGTTATAAGATAGCCGTTATGCACGAAAAAACTGGCAGATAACACTCATTATTCAACACCAAATTTAACAAATTGAAGTATTGCTAGGGTTTTTGAGGGCTCACAAGAACAAGAATGCTAGTGTAGTTTCATTGGTCGCACTGATAGAATAAATTGTTTGCCTAATTTGTAAAATTGTACAATAATTCACAACTTAAATTGTGACGACAAATTTACCGTTGTATTTTTGTTACCTGTCAATATGTTTTGAAATGATGTAGATTCACTACAATACACTTTGTCCTTCTACGGTTCTTGTTCAAAATGAACTAAGAATATAACTGCACCAACATATAACGAATCAGCAACGAAAAGCTTCAGTGGTTTTCCGACCACTCTGATAAAAAACATTCTTGCTGAAGCCGGACTAACAACAATAGAAGATAGGTATCAAGAATATTTGCCAAGCTCAACATGAAGTTATTCTTTCAAACAGGTTCAGTGATAGACAGAATTAGTTGCAACGCTTTGAGGAGGATCCCATCCGCAATATATCTCCCTAAACAGAACCTCCAAACATCACTACACCATCACTACCACATAGCCTCCTAGGTCACTTCAAAAGGAGTCAGTTATTCTCAACCCGCAAAAACTTCGAAAGGACAACACCTGCAATGCGATTTTTAAAGCACGGAAAATCATTTGCGGTTTGAAAAGCAAATGATGGAACTTCATCTACGCAGCCAGATGGCTCGGAAACGGAATACAACACTGCCTTTGCTCGTGTAGACCAAGACGGCTCTATTATTACACAAGGCGTCGTATCAAATATCGCCTCCATCTGTAAAACTAAAGCCTAAGCCATACGTCCAAAACGATGCTGTGAACGCGGCACTAAATGCTCATACCTAAACCAATACTTTTTCACGTCTTGATTTAATACTTTTTCACGTCTTGATTTAAAAACACATGTCAATAAAAAGTGTCATATTCAAATATTAAACGAATGGGAACACTACAAACACCACTAAAGCTTAGTTAAGAAATAAAAAAATAAAATAAATTTATGGCGCAACAGGCTCGTTAGTATCCAGGGCTTAGCTTTTTTTCTCACAACCATTCATGTGTGCGTGTATACTTCTTAGCACGACGGAGGGACCTCATGTTTTATGCCAAATCCGAACGGCTAATTTGAGATAAGCTTTTCATGACAATTGATATTACTCGGATGATTTTACAGATCGTTACGAGAGGAGGACCAGTGAAAATGTAGGTGTTGCTACGGCAGGAAATCGAACCCAGACCTTCTGCGCGGCAGTTCAAGAGACATTCATCAAGGGACATTCATTCATTGGTCACATCGTCAAAGTCTGTCCATCTAAATGTTGAAAGGTTCCCTTTATAGATTCGTAGTCGAGGATACCCAGTCGCTCTCATAACAAGTTGACTAGACCATTACCTTTTGTTTTTTAAGGAGCTGTACTGCCCTACTGAACCTCCGAAGATGTTTTTGTTTTCAATTTTTCCGCTGAAAACTTCGAGTGCGGTTTTTTGATCGTACTCCAAACAGGCTATTTTATTGACCTGGACCTAAATCTTCATCAAACAGAGGGTTCGAACATGTGCGATTTTTTATTGCAGCTATTTTTTTTTCACTGCAGATCGATTGATTTCCTTTACCACATACGGTCCTTTTTTGAAATCTACGCTAAAACAGTGCTGGCTGTAAAACGTAGAGTATAAGCCGTGGTAAGTTTGAACAGTCAGATTTAACCCTTATAAACCTAAACCCGATAAACCTAAACCAAAACACCACGTAAGTCCTAGCTTACCCAATGCTTATATAATACAAATCCATCGCTCAAAACGAAATCTCCAAATTACCTCAATTATCCCAACAACTTAACGCAACAGGGCACCCTTTCCGGGGCCTAAGCCAATTAATAAAAGGAAAAAGAATCCCTCCTGACAATACCATCGAAAAGACGAAGAACACATCCTCTACTTCGCGCTACTTAACACTAGGATTACACTAATCCGAGTAAGACATCGCGCCATCGAAGAAGGGAAAAAAGCTACGCAAAGGCAAAATATGCCGCTCAATTAATCTTTGTAACTTTCACCGCATCTCCTTGGTATAAGCAATCTGCAGTACTAGGTGCTTAATTATCGAAACGAACGTTTGCCCTCCTCTTTATCCTTGCTAAACCCCCAAGAACATGCATTTAATTTCACACACCATAATGCTGAGTGTCTTCTTCTTCGCACGGAACGTGTAGCAAACATCTCTCACTTTGCAGTCACGCTCAGGACGACTCACAAGTCCTTGGCATCTAGCTTACAGACACATTACATTGGCATGGATTGTTATAATGAAAATCCCAACTGAATGTGAATTTGAAAAATACTTTCGCCCGCAGGATTCAACGACTGTGTGTGCTTGTATATTCCGTTGGCGATGCCACCATGAAACGAGCCGCAGTTTAAATTGAATGGGCCGGGGATTATTGCACCCATTTGGGTCCCAGTCTATGCGGCATTATCCTTCGAAAACGGTTTTCTAAACCCCCACCCAGAGAACAAAAAAAAAACCACTGCCTCCCTTTTCTACTATTTGACGAACGAGGGGGCTGAAAGGACGCGTTTTGCTTATTTACGCAATGCGATGATTTTGGGGTTGCCCTTATGCTTTTTAAGCCATCTGCCTGCCGTACAGCAGAGGACAACTTCTGCCAGCGAAACAGGATATAACATCGATATATTATAATGTTTTGCGTGTCCTGTGTGTAAATGCGTTTTAAGCACCCAATTTCGTCTTCGTGCCTTGATCCTAATGCCCGAAGTGATTGCGAAAAACTTTTCTTTCATCCGCTCCCCGTACGTTTCTTAATTTCGTTTCTTGTCTTCTTGGGTGGGTATTTGTTGTCCTTCGACCTCTGTTGTAGATATATATATAATACCTATACATATACTTTTATTGCCATCTAATCGAATATCTTAAAAATGAATGCCCTAGTAGAGCGCACAAGGGACCTGCTTGTAGGCGCTGTGCCCCGCATTCCGCACACACGCGAGGGCTTACAAATGAAATGTGTTTCCTCTGTTGGTCCCAAATCTAAGGATAATCGACCTAATAAAATATCCTGAGAGTTTGTTTTTATGTGGCACCTCTCCAGAGAGGGAAAGTTTAGTGTGGGTGTGTGTGTCTTAGAGCGCCCCGATACATCAATTCTGTACGCAGGCTGTCTGCGCCTTTTTTAATGGCCCCGAATCGGTGGCATCTTTTATCATAAATAGATTTTTGCCCTTTTCCGAAGCAGGGAGGAAGGCGGGGGTGAATATGATTTTTTGCTGCAAAATTTATTGCTGGGGAGATATTTCTCAACAAGATGTCGCACAGAAAGCGCCTGGAAATGATGGGAGCCTTGAAGTCAATAAACAAAATAAATTGGCGTAACACAAGTGTCATTCAAGGACGATTTTACCCTTTTGTTGGGTTTCGCTTTGTTTCCTCAATTGTTTTCCTTTCTTTTTTTAAATGGGTAGCCGACATTAAGGAGCCCATAAATTCCAGGATTTACTGGTCCTAAATCATTTAACATAATAAAGGTATGTACGCCGTTTTGTATGATATCGCGTTTGTATGTTGCAGTAAGAGTCGTTTTTGGATTGATGGATGTTTTGCGTTATATCGAAAGTGCTTTAATAAAAATAAAAGGGAACGATATGACATTTGGTCACGTTTTGGCAGAATGGCAGTGTGATTAGGTAATCAGAATGGGTAGTGCATATAGGGAGCGGTCTTTATTGCTTTTTTTCTTTATAATGTTGTCGTTGCTGGTGATATATTACATGGACTAGCACAACAAGAATTGATTTACTCCTCGGAGTTTCAATTTTCAAACGGAAACTGTCTCATCTGTTTAGTGAGTGTTCTTACTTATTGAGAAATACTTCCAAACGAAGAAGACATTAGGTTCGTTGCATGACGATTTCCGAGAGTTTTTTTTGCAATGGATCCAACCTACACCCCTCATTTTCCTTTAGTCTTATCAAATTGGTTGTTTTTTAAACAACGAAGCAAATAGTCAAATTGATCCAGGCTACATCGAGCAGGCTACAATCCGCTGTGCGAATCGTGGAACACCCTATCCCATTCCATCCTTCAATTAAACATCCCCAAAAAGTAGGAGTGCCTTAAACTAAATGGGGAGTAAATATAGAATAATGACATTGTCACCACATCTTGTTCAGAATGTTTATCTTAATCTCTCATTCTCATGGTTAAAATAAGCCTTTATGTATGGGATAGGTTTTACAATTTATAGGAAACCCCGCTCACAGGGTGGACGTGATAAAAAACATTATGTGGACGAAATATAGATTGTGACACTCTTTCAAAATTCTTAACCGTTTGGTTAAACACAACGATTTACTAAAAAGTGAACCTGGCATTGGGTGGATATAAAAATTGTTTTCAATTGTTCTGCTTCGTCGGACAGATAGTCCATATACCAAATTTAGTCACTCTAGCTTAAAATTTAAAGCCAGAAATTCGGCGACGCACAAACAGAGAGGTGGAAGATAGAAAATATGTTCGTAAGGAAAGATGAAGGAAAGACCGTAGTAAAGATAAAATCGATTTAAGAACCACTTCCTGGAAATGACGGTATTGCGGCCGAGCTTTATAATTCACATTAACCAAATCATAAACTAAATTTAGTCGCATGAAAGTATGCCCTTACCAATGGAACCTTAGCATCGTTTTCCCAATCCACAAATAAGGAGCTCTTCTGACCTGCGACATCGCCTACAGGATCCTAAATGCTGTTATATGTGAACGCCCAAAATCGTTCACCAACAACCAGATGAGCCCTGGGTGGTTTCATTCCTCCACTTTACCCACAACTTATCAAATCTTAACAATTCGGCAGATCGTGCCGAAAAAGTCCAAATCGGCCAAACTTGTCCGTATGTGCCACGTCGTCCGTAACGTCGGTGGAGAATTCACGCTGCTCCATCCGTGTCTGCACATTCGATGCCAAAAAAGGATTTAGTGAGAACGACTGTCACATGACTTCAGTTACATCATTGTTGAGAGAATTGTATTATACAAAAACTCCGGAGAAAACACCAGAGCCACAATCTTCAATAACTTTTTAAGAGTTAAGTTTTTCAGCTTGGCAGCACTCGTTTGTAATGGCGTCCAAATATCATCTGTCAAGGTGAAAATTTTTCAGTATACTCCGCCATTTAATCATGGAAAGTCTTATAAACGAGCAACTATTGCAACTTATTGAAATTTAAATTCGTGCTCTGTGAAAAATATGCATTATGGTCGTCATAATTGACCTGGGGAATCAACAATTCGTGCTGTTATCACCAAACATCGTACCAAATTTCCTAATTTGGACATTAAACCATTGACTTGCATGTGTACAGTGCGTACCGAACAGAATATTGCAGTCGTAGCGTCCAATATTAATGAAGATTGTGAAATGTCAATTCATCGCCGTTCTCAGCAATTGCGAATGTGATACTCAACCACGTGGAAAATTGTACGTGTCGATTTAGGTTTGAAAGCCTATAAAATTCAACTTGTGCAAGAATTGGAGCCGAATGACCTACCACAACGTCTAATTTTTCATGAACAGAACAGCTCTATGAAAATCAGCTGTTTTATCGAAAAATTGTATTCAGCGATGTCGCTAATTTCTGGCTCACCGGATACGTAAATAAGCAAAACTGTCGCATCTGGAGTGATGAACAGCCACATGCCATACAAGAATTACCGATGCATCCCGAAAATCGACAGTTTGGTGTGGTTTGTCGGCTGGTGGCATCCATTTTTCTTCAAAGATGACGACCGTGAAAGAAACGTTACCGTCAACGGCGAACGTTACCGTGCCATGATACGCGACTTTGTTTTTTGCCACAGTTGGCTGAGTTGAACTGGGTTGACCTGTGGTTTCATCAAGACGGTGACACATGCCACACAGCTCGTGAAGGATGAATTTGTTGAGCAGCTTATCTCTCGAAATGGCTCTGTGATTTGGCCGCCAAGATCATGCGATTTAAGCCTCTTAATTATTTCTCGTGGGGTTATGTAAAGTTGTTAGTCTATGTGGACAAGCGGAACACGATTGAAGCATTACAGGATAACATAACACGCGTAACACGCGTGGAATACAGGCTGAAGTGCTCGAAAAAGTGAGGCAAAATTGGACCTTTTAAACGGAGCCGCGGGCAACATTTACATAAAGTTGTCTTTAAATCGTAAAGGGCAAATATTTGTTTTTATCGACTACCATAAATTTTTTGAATATTTGATGCAAATTTGTGTGTTTTATTAGATTAAAAAAAAACTACGCTTAAAAAATCACCCGTTACTAGCATATACGTCCATGATGTTGATATCGTTGGTCGGACTCAGCGTGATGTCATAGCCACTTTTGCCAATGTATAGAATGAAGTGGCAAAGTAGGTTTAGCTATAAATGGGGTTAAGAATAAGTATATGCTATGAATATGAAAGGACACACAATATCGACAAATTGACAGATACAGCGGGTCTTTGCCTACCTCTGATCCGATATAAACGCATTTATAAACATCTCGTCATAAACAAAACGATGGATTCCTCTTGTCAACCACTGATTCTTCGGACTAAGAAGTCAATTTAGTTGACTAGCCCATACTCGAACTAATAGGCAGATCTTATAAAATATACCCTGATCATCCCAGTTCTGCACTACTTATCAAAATCGGATAAAGAAATACTTGGCCATTTCTAGAGAAAATTCGTCGAACATCTTCGGTCCCGTCTGCGTTGACGGGCTATGGAGACGAAGATTCAACCAAGAACTATACGAGCTGTTTACCGACATGCCTCTGGTCAAAAAACTACGCATTGGATGTTTAAGATAGCTAGGACATGTAGAACGAACCAATACTCCGGCTCTCAGAGTCTTCGATTCCCAGCCAGAAGTCGTACCCAGTAGAATAAGACCTCGCCTTAAGTGGCGCGCGCAAGTAGAAACCGACCCCAACCAACTTGGAGTGCGCAACTGGAAGTAGTAAGATAAGGACCAGGCAAATTGGAGAGGCATGTTGGTTGAGGTCCATGTTCATTCCGGACTGTAGCGCCAATTAAGAAAGAACATGAATGGTTGCGAGATAAAAGTAAGGACCTGCATATATCATAACGAAAGTTTCTTGCCAAAAATTTGTATTTTTTTCTTCATTTAGAATTGATAGTACCAAAATTAGATTTTAAGATGGTACATTTCCGATGTTTAAGTTTTAGAATTCCTGACTTTGTCCCATGGACAGCATGTGGTTAACAAAAATGTGGGACATAACGCAAGTTGTCACAATAGAAGCTCGATGCTGGCTGTCTAAATTCTACAATATGACTATCACTGTCAACATCTGTAGTGCAATAAAGGAAGTTAAGGTTCAATGAAACAATAATGCTGATAATGCTGAACATCCAAAACAACGTGACAGATGAAGAAAAATTCATCGAATGTATTCCAAAAAATCGTATAAGAACACCCGTTGGGAATATTCCACCAAGAAGATGTCTGTCACCTTGATTTTTAACTTCAACTGGTGCATCTTTTACATCACAAGGATCTTTTGCACACGCTTGTTAGCGAGGCAATGCATGAGATGGAATAATGCTGAAAGCATTGAACGATTTCGTTTAATGCTTGTCAATTTTGTCGAAATCCAAAAACCTATAACCAACAAACAAGATCTCCAATAAACACACATTTTCCAAAATTACAAATATCTATAGACAAAGTTTCGAGGTTTCGAGTGTTTTCGTTCTATTTGCAAACAATTTTTAGTCCATTACCCATTTCACGATTTCTATCAATTTCAATATCCTTTCAAAACCTACCTCCTCTAACCGACAATTTACCCGCATACGATTCCATTCATATTTAACTAAATATAGATTCGCAATGAATGTCGAAAGACATGCGTTAACAAGAGATTGCCCCAGATAGCCAGTCCGCCACACGGCACAATAAATAATTCAAATTGATTATGTGTCAGAAATTGTACATTTCATTTTCGACACCGGACACCATTGTGCGTGCAGCAGTAATTACCATTCCGACCAATCGACCACTTCTTTGGAGGGGTGGAGCTGCTTACGTCTACCCAAACGAGTAGCACGAAACTAACCAATTGCCTATCATGTCCAACATGATAATGATAGCAATCTGTTTTTATTTTGAACTCTTTAATTAGTTACGAGCAACAACACTTAAATAAGGACCCCGACCGCCGCCCCCCATTGACACGTTAACAATTGCACCATTCTTCAGTACGGTCTGGTCTGGTGGTAGCTTGTCCATTCCCCATCCACAGAGGCACGCAATTAATTGATTTCAAATAGTTAACCCCAACCAAAGCTGTGTCATAAATTCGAATATTAATCCTGACATTAATTTACCTCATTTGCCTTTTTCGTGATGCGAAGGCTCCATATACCTGATAGCAGCTAAACTGGGTGGTGGTATTGAAAGCTCTGCGCACACCAATCATACCCTTGTCAAAGTTGAATTAATTCTCTGACGCTCTAGAGGTAGGATGTGGGGGTGCTTGTGCACTTTAAAATCTCCAAGGATATGAAATTTCAACAAGCAAAACAGGAGATGGCTATGCCGCTTCGAGTTAAATCCGTGTCAATGATTTAAGGAGCGATTTTGAGCGACACGAGAGTGTGGGATGGGATGAAAGGACGATGTTTTCAATACGGGAACCAAACAAAATATCCGTCGTCATCATCATCATCATCATCATCATCATCACCATCAACATCACCATCAACATCATCGATGGTTCCCTGTCGGAAAACCCCATAAAAAGAACAACAGAGTGCTTGCTGGCTTTGGCTGACATGCTTCCCGGCCAGGATATTGACAATGTTCTCAAGGCAGAATGGAGTTTTGCAGAGAAATGGTTATGATAGGATTTATTTGGATCGCATGAAATTATTGGAGCGTTCACGAATGATATGTCTTAAGTGGCACTGACATGTTTCGCCAGAGAGTGCGTGACACAGATTCAAGAAAAATCACGAATGAGTTATTAAAACTTTGCGCTTCCTCTTTGTCGGTGTTGTGAAGTGTCCTTATTTCAATGAAACGAGGGAGTTTAGCAGAGAAGTTAAGCCTTGATAATAAAAAAGACCGAGGTGAATGGGAAATGAGATTGGTGTTGATTTTTAGAAGCTTTTAGCAATCGTATTTGGGTATAGTATGCATGAGCTTTGGAATTTAGTATCAGCACCTATGTATCACAACTTAACATTTTGATTCCCAAAAGGTTAAAGCGTTTGGAGTCCTTTTCGGCAATATTATAGTCGAATGAAGGGGTTTCTTAAGTTTGTCGTAGATATTTAAAATATGTTCTTAGGCTCACCAGGATCCGCATTGATCAAGGAATCGAAGGTGCTGACAGCTCTAAACAGGACTTCTATTTCTGACAAAGACGTCAAAGAAAACACCTTAAAATTATTTTGCCAGCTAAGCTATCTGCGTTCGATGTTGTCCAGAGCTCTTTTAACATGGTTGGCTTATTGCTCTCGCGCCCACCAGCAAGAAACCCCTGGTTTGATGAGGAATGCCGACAGATGCTCGCAGCCAAGAACAGGGCCAACAAGGCTTAGCTGCAGGTGAAGACGAGAGCTGCCATTGAGCTCCATAGGCAGAGAAGAAGGGAAGAACACCGGCTTTTCAGAAATAAGAAAAAAGAGCAAGAAAAGCGCGCGATGGAGGATATAGAGAGGTGCCACTCCAGGAAAGATTTTCGCAAGTTTTACCAAAGTGTAAAACGTCAAAGCCAAGGATGAAAGGCTCGAAAAGAATCCTGTCTAGATGAACAAGGAAATATCTTAGTTGAGACACAGTCGATGCTGAGGCTATGGAAGAACCACTTCTGCAGACTGTAAAACGGCAATGACGAACAACATTCCGCTGTCAGGCAGAACGAACCATTCAATATTGGCAACGACAGCGAAAACTGCCAACCACCCGACCTGAGTGAAGTGAGAATAGCAATATGAAGTGAGAATAGCAAAATGCCGGAAATGGCGGCCTACTCGCCGAGCTTTATAAAGCCGGTGGAGATGACTTGGTAAGCAACATCCACCAACTCATAAGCCGAATCTGGTCGGAAGAAAGATTGAAGAATGGAACCTCAGCATCGTTTGCCCGATCCACAAAAAAGGAGACCCTCTAAACCGCGCCAACTACAGAGGCAAAAGTCTCCTCTACATCGCCTACAAAATTCTATCTGCCGTAATATGTGAACACCTTTAACCGTTTGCCAACAACCTGATCGGCCCTTATCAGCGTGGTTTAAGGCCAGGAAAGTCCACAACCGATCAAATCTTCAAACTTCAGCAGACTCTGGAAAAAACCCAAGAAGTCCAAATCGATACCCACCACCTATTCATCGATTTCAAAGCCGCATACGACAGCATTTATAGAGACGAACTATACAGAGCCATGTCTAGTTTTGGTATACCGCCCAAACTCGTCCGTTTGTGTAGGATGACGATGGAGAATTCTCGCAGCTCCATCTGGGTCGGAAACGACCTCACTGACACATTCGATACCAAAAAAGGATTTAGGCAAAGGCGATGCGTTGTCATGTGACTTCTTCAATCTGATTCTTGAGAGGATTGTGCAAAACTTACTAGCCAACACCAGAGGCACAATTTTCCAAAAATCTGTACAACTAATAGCATACGCCGACGATATTGACATCATTGGTCGGACCCAACTTGATGTCATAGCCACGTTTGCTAGTATAGAGAAGGAAGCGGCAACAATGGGCTTAGCAGTAATTGAGGGCAAGACGAAGTATATGCTGTCAACACGAAAGGACCCACAACATCGACGAATTGGACAGAACGTCACCATTGACAGATATAACTTTGAGGTAGTACGGGACTATGCCTATCTCGCTCCGCTATTAACTCTGACAACAACATCTCGTCAGAAATTAAACGAAGAATTACTCTTGCCAACTGCTGTTTCTTCGGGCTAAGAAGGTAGTAAAGCCCTCACTCGAACTACTAAGGAGATCTTATATAAGACCCTGATCATCCCAGTCCAGCTCTACGGCGCTAAAGCATGGACCGTCTCAAAAGCGGATGAAGAAATCCTTGGTCGATTTGAGAGGAAAATTCTTCGAAAAATGGAGACGAAGATTCAACCAAGAACTATACGATCTGTACAGCGACATTGGGCGTTTAAGATGGCTAGGACATGTAGAACGAATGGACACCAATACTCCGTCACACAGAGTCTTCGATTCCCAGTCAGACGTCGGACGCAGTGAAGGAAGACCTCGCCTAAAGTGGCGCGCACAAGTAAAAACCGACCTCAACCAACTTGGAGTGCGCAGCTGGAGGCAGTTAGCTAAGGACCGGGCTAATTGGAGCAGACCAATCAGTCTCAACAACAGATGAATTTTTTGAATAACTGTAGGGAGTGTGACAACATCATTTTGAAACCATGTATCACTGATGAAAAGTCTATCCAAGTCTGGCAAAGAGTAGTCTTCCAACATGGGATTGCAAACTCCATTGACAGTGTCATGGCAATCATTTTCATCTACGAAAAAGTTTCCAATTGCATCTCACCCATGAAAACCTCATCTCACGGTCACTTTTTGTAAGTGCTTTTAAAGCACCTACTTGAGCTTGTTCCAATCTAGGAACGCATATTCTCTTCAATGACGAAACCATTGAGCCAAAAATGAGATTCATCCCTCTGTGAGACAAATTAGGGGCTAGCCTTCACAGACTTGACCATGATCGCGGAAATGTTTCAGGAACGACTTTATCGTACGTAGGGTTAGGTTAGTTTTCATTTAGATTACATTCTTTTGGCTTCATTTTGATTCCTAGGATAGCTTAGGTCGATCATAGGTTAGTAACTTTAATATCGCGGTATATTCTTGCCCCATTCGATGGTAGTCGCATGGATTATTTTTGACATTGGCATTGACATCACAGTATTTCGCACATGAATGCAACGAAATACAGGCGCATTACAGCACTGGCGACTGAGGCCAACGGCTGGGACAGACAAGACATTGACACCACAGAGAGAGACAGATAGACACATAGAAGGAGACATAGATTTATATTGTCTCATATTATCGCACAGGTGGCCTCAGATAAGCAGGCGATTTTTGTAGAAAAATAATGCTGCCGAAGCTGGGGCTTGAACCCGCAGCGTTTAGCTTAGCAGTCAACTACGCATTCCTCTGAGCCATGGCCACCTGATGGATTATTTTTTTTGTTCCATTTTCTCCTATCTTTCTATCCGATCTTATTTGAAGTCTATGTTGAGTAACTTCCTTCTTTTATTTTCTTTTAGACAAAGAAATATTGCATGAAATATATATGAGTAGAGCAAGGATGTAGAGTGAGTGGGCAAGAACAACCCCCCTTCCGATGATCTAAGCCGAGCAAGCACGAGTGTGCAAAGCCCTCCTCTCCTGCATCAAATATACCAACGTGGCTTATTTTGACTCACCAATCCGAGGTTACGACGCTACAAATAAAAATGAGTCTTTAGTTCTTAAGTTAGTTGGACCATGTTAGAAAGGAGGCCGATACTATCACGCAAAAATCGCCAGGTGTGCTGAGAGATTCCAAATTCCTGTGACGTCACTTAGGGGAATTCTCCATTTACGTCCTGCATAGACTCTTTGGTATGTATTCCATAGGTTAGGTAAGGTTGATGGGTTGATGAGATAGGCGGTATGCGTCTTCCCTCATCATACTCAGGTCAATGTAGAGCCATTGTGATACCCGTGGGGGTTCTACGTATGTGGAACCTTCATGGTTCCGTCATGGTAAACGTATTTTCCCAAGGTTCTCATTGGCGGAGGCCTGGGAAGTGGCACAGAAAGTGTATTTTATCCTCTTGTATTTACTCATAACAGCATTGAAGTAAGTTATACCAAAGAGTATAGAACTACATAGAGTGCGCATCTCTTACAACGAATATTTTCTATGTAGGGTACTAATTTTGATACCAAAGTGTTCAGATTGCTACCCAAGAATCAAACAACAGCCTTGCCGACGCATACGATCTACGAGATTTCCCCTTCGCACTAACAGCCCGCATCTGAAACGGCACAAAATTTTTAGCCTCTATGTAGTTCTATACTCTTTATACCCAGAATCCCTACTAGTGTTGAAACAGAACTCCTGTTACTTTGAATTAGTTTGTGGGTTCTGGCTTTTTCAAACCCAGGCCACATCCTTGTGGAAGTTTTACAGTTGGGGAGGGAGTTCCCCTGTTTTAGGCAATATTCAGAGACTTCTGTCCCAACCGTGATTTAAGGTCACATAGTGGCAGTTTGACAGATTGGTCTGCCTGTTCAATGCTGGAGCCAGATCCTTTTCTCGCCAGTTTATCAGCAATTTCATTGCTATTGTGTATGTTGGACGCCAAACGACAGCTCTGAAGAGTTCTTCACAAGCTAAGATTTTATTTCGAGAGCAGAGATTGCTTTAATTGCAGCCTGACTGTCAATGAAGATGATGATATCATCTAGTGGTATCGGGTTTTTCAACAGGGACGCTACAAAAGTTGAGCGACAGGGACAGCAAACGACGCCATATTTACTGCCACTCTTTTAAAATTTTCTCTTCAGTAAGGTTTGCCATTTCTTGATGGAAAGATATACGATCCAACAACGAGTCGAAATTATTAAAATTTACAACCGAAATTCGGGGTCAGTGGCCTCAACGTTAAGAGCGCTACGTCCAATTTATGGTCGTCAAAATCGTCCTAGCAGGTCAACAAAATTTGAATCCACTAGTGGAAAAATTTGAATCCACAGGCACAGTACAAAATGTTCCCGTGCCAGTGAGACAAAGTAGTGCCCGTAGTGTCGAGAATATTGCTGCCGCTGAGGCTTCAATATAGTTGAAGAAAGCCCAAATGTGTCTTTCACACGTCGTTCTCAAGCGTTGGGCATCTCTGTGACGTCGTTGTGGCGAATTTTGCGAAAAGATCTTGGCCTACATCCTTACAAGATTAAATTTACGCAAGAACTGAAGCAGCTTGACCACCAGAAGCGTCGTATGTTCGTGAATTGGGCTGAGCAACAACTTGAAAATGATTCGGATTTTCATCCAAAAATCATCTTCAGCGTACTCCATGAGTCATCATTGCATCCCGAAAAAATTACGGTTTGGTATGGTTTATGGGCCGGCGGCGTCATTGGGCGTACTTCTTCCGTGATGATAAAGACCGGCACGTTACTGTGAATGGGATTCGCTACCCTTCAATGATAACCGAATATTTTTGACTCCAATTGGTTGATATGGACTTGGAGGACATGTGGTTCGAACAGGATGGCGCCACAAGCCACACAGCGAACGCCACAATCAATTTATTGGAAATCAAGTTTGGAAAACGTGTTATCTCACAAAATGGTCCAATCGTTTGGCCGCCTCGGTCGTGCGATTTGACACCGTTAGACTATTTCCTGTGGGCCTACGTCAAGTCTATGGTCTATGCCAACAAGCCAGCGACGATTGATGAACTTCGTACGAATATCGAACGTGAAATAGCAGCAGTATCGGCCGAGTTATGCTTGAAAACCGTCGAAAATTGGGTTCAGCGTCTGGACTTCTGCAGGCGTGCCCGTGATGGCTATGCAAAAGAAATCTAGTTCCATACATAATGGCATTGAACCATACATAATGGCATTGAACGTACTTTCACAGGAATAAGGAATTTCATTGATATGCAAAACCGTTTTGTAGCGCTCTTATTGAAAAACCCGTTATTACCAGCATTGAAGTCGTTTTGTCTGCCTCTGCTACTGCCAAAATCCCATTCTGGAATACTCTGCTGTGCTCAGGGAGACGAAAAGTGCTGCTTAGCTTAAAAAACACTCCAGCTATAATGTCTATCAGTGTAGATGGATATGGTTTCGGTGCCCAGTTTTTTCATCTCCCACTCCTCTCTACTTGGAAAGATGCGGGAAAATGGGCTTTGAAAGTCAAGGTGAAACAGCATGTAGTCAGAGGTTATAGCTGAGTTCATATATCTGTTTACAATTTGAGCATATACTCCTAAGTTCGTTTTCCAGCTGTTGAGCTGGCTAGTTCCTAGAACACTTTTAGCTGCAGATACTCGTATATAAGGGTCTAGCGATAGCAGGTTAAGGATGGTTTCCAGTCTCGCTGTTGGTATTGCGCTAGTAGCACCCACACAAGCTATCCTTTGTACCTTTGCCATAGTTTTCAGATAGGTGACTATTATGTGGATTGCCACCATACAAGTCCCCCATCCATATGTTAATATACGTTTACAATGACCGTGTACATACATAGGATATCTTAGGGTTCAGTCCCAGATTTTCCCGAACATTCTGTTACATTTATAAAAAGCTACTGTATTCGAGTTCAGTTTTCTATCAAAAACGACACCCAGATATTTAGCACTATCGGATAGTTTGAAGGTAGTCCCATCGATAACCAGTTGGCCAAATATTGGTATTTTTCTCTTATTTGTAAAGAGTACAAGTTCTGTTTTTTGGGGGGTTGATGCCATGACCATAATGCTTTGTTCATTGGTCGGGTGTTTGCAATGCATGTTCGGGCAGCCTTCTAATAGGATTTAGGAATTTCTATTTAACTGCTACATCGTCTGCGTAGGCTATGACTTTTACCCCATTGCGCTGTAGCTTATTGAGTACCTCATTGATGACATGGATTCAGAACAGAGATGAGATAATGCCTCCTTGTGGTGTGCCTCTTGATGTTATTACTTTGAGATTTTTGTCTCCCAGTTTCGCATTTATATTTCTGTGGCTGAGCATAGTTCCAATAATATGTATTAGAGCTTGGTCCACGTTATTTTTCCAAGGTTTCTTTCCATTGCACTTGTATACGCATTATTGAAGGCTGGTTCAATGTCGAGAAATACAACGAGTGTAAAGTTCTTCTCGTGATGATATTTTTCTATGGGAGTAACGATATCATGTAGGGCAGTTTCGACTACCTTACCTTTCCGATGCTGTGCGGAAGATACACTCCCATGAATCTGAATAGGGACAAAATGTTCTGTTTATTTTTGAGGTATTCCGATATTAAGAATTCAATTCTTTATTTAAAAAAAAAGTAGACTTCTAACTCTTTCCGTTATTTTTATAAAAATGGTTTTCTATATGTTAAGAAAAAATATGTTAATTTTTCTTGCTGCACTTAAATAGGGGCAACAACTGAAAACATAAATAATTAACACAATATTTCAAGAACTTAGGTTAACTTTAATTGTCAAAATTTTAAAAGCCAAATTAATAATGTGTATGACCACCTTTTTTGGAAAAGATTTCGTAAACGAGGTTGGGAAGGGAATCATAAAAAGGATTTAAGGAAGTTCAATGAAATGTCGCACCAGGCGGCATCAAAGGATTCTTTTAATGAGTTAATGTCTGAAAATTTTCTACCAGACTCGTAAACTTTCCGTGACAACCATCCCCACACATTTTCGATTATATTAAGATCAGGCGAATATGTGGCCACTCTAAAACAGGCATATTTTGGTTATAAATCCACTGTTTATCATGTTGGAAAGCCCGTGATACGGGTCCAAACAGGTTGTTGTAGTAATGGAAAGTCTTGTCCAGTACGCCCTTGTAAAGATTCGCATTCATTCTTGATGATAAGAACTGAAATTCACCCATAGTAAGAGATCGCACCCCACACCATTACACTCCTTTTAAGACTATGGTGACGAGACAAATAGTGATTTATTTTGCGTATGTCATGAAAATAGTAACTGTAACGATCAGGGCCATCTAAATCAAATCGCTGCGATGCCACTCGCTATTCCATGTCATACAATTCCGAGCAAAAACTGGCGAGCCTCCTTATGAAGCGGGGTAAGTGGGGGATTTTGCTTCAATTTCAATCTTTTTATGTGTTCAGCTCTCCGTAATACTCGTCTAACCGTGTCAACACTAGCAGTGATTTCAAAACTTGATCGGAATTGTGATGCAGTGAAGTGAGAATAAGAGGCTTCTCTGACTATCCGTCTGTCTTCAGTAGATGTAGTCGCTTTTTTGGTCCGCTCTTTCATGTTGTTTTCATAGTTCGATTTATTTTTAAGAAAGTTACCAAGGAGCGACTTTTTTTTTCAATTTTTTCGGCAATAGCCCTATAAGTAAGATCACACTCTTCATAGGCAAATAATTTGCCTCTCTCTTCTTCTGTCAAAACTTTAGCTCGATCCATTTGTTTCACAAACGTTTAAAATTTACTGGAGATAACAATAAAATTAATTTTAGCTTTGGTGATTTGATCCACACTATAGAATTGCTTTGTCCCTATTCAAGTGCAGCAAGAAAAAAATAGTTTTTTGCATGGTCAAAGTAAAAGTAAGATAACACTAACGGTGAAGTAGTTGAATTTCTTTTTATGTACAAAAGTTGTCCACGTATTATCATGTACTAAATAAAAGCAAAAAGCAAATGCCGATAAATACTAATGAGAAAGAGAAAAACAGAATTATATGTTCGAAGAATTCAAGTGCATGGAAGTGTATATCTTGGGGGTTGAGCTTGTCAAGAATAAGGATATTCATTATTTTTTCGAAAGTTTTTAATACAAAGGACGTAAGACTTATGGATCTGAAGTCCTTTACGGTCGTGTGGCTGAGTTGCCGATTTTTTGAGACTGCTTTTGAAACTGCCAACAAAAAATTTGTGTAGGGATGCTGTTACTAGGTGTTTTGATTTTTGAAGCATAATCGGGATGATGTCATCGATTCCTGGTTATTTGTAGAGAGAAAAGGAGTCAATTGACTAATTGATTCCTTCTACACCTACCATATTCTCCGTTGTTGCTAACATAGGGCTGCCACTATTGACGGTCGTGTTTAAGGTTTTGCCGGAGTGTGAATCACATCCTGAAGAGTGGGTGTCCAGTAGATGTGTTAAATATTAATCGGTGGAGTATGTCCATTCCCCATTGGGGAGCTTGAGATATCCTGGCACACCCGGTTCCCTGGCGTTTATTTTTCTAGGCCTGGCTAATTCAGTAGCACTATTAACCGCGCTTTTAAATTTACGCTGATTCATCTTAAAGAGATACCAGTCGGTTTAAGAATTTGAGCTTCTTGCTGCATTATAAGGTTTTCTAGTTTCTTTAATTTCTTCTACAAAAGTAATGTTGGAGGTCAACACTTTCACGCAAAAATAGCCATGTGTACTGAAAGATTCCAAATTCCTGTGAATGTCGTGGAATTCTCTATCGTCGTCCTGCACAGGTCGACAAGTTTGGGTTGTGTTCCATATTTAGACATGGCTCTTCTGTTTAGTTTATCTCTATAAATGCTGTCGTATGCTGTTTTTAAAATCAAAGAATATGTAATGGGTATTGATTCGGACTTTTTGTTTTTTTAACCTATTACGGCAACATGGTCTTTATATACCATGTTGAGGAGCCATTTGTAGCTTACGCAAATTAGTTTTACCGAATTTAAATAGATCGTCAAGAATGCTGTCATTTCCATCAGACTTGTTGATCAAAAGTTTAGTGGCGCAACAGTCCGGAAAGAACCTGCGCCTCAACCAACATGCCTCTATAATTAGCTTAGTCCTTAGCTAGCTGCCTCAAGTAGCGCACTCTAAGTTGGTTGAGGTCTGTTTGTGCGAGCCACTGCGCATATCTGGTTGGGAATCGATTACTTTGCGAACCGGAGTATTGGAATCCATTCGTCCTACAGGCCCTAGCACTCCTAGCCATCTTAATAGTCCAATGCGGAGTTTTTTTTTTACTATGAGAATGTAGCTATACAGCTCGTATAGTTCTAGGTTGAATTGTTGCCTTTATAGCCCGTCAACGCAAACGGGACCAATTAGTTTTGGAAGACTTTTTCTCTCAATTCGACCAAGGATTTTTTAATTCACTTTTGATATGGTTCATGCTTCAGAGCCGTAGAGCAGGACAGGGATGATAAGGCTTTTATATAGGATCTCCTTAGAAGTTCGAGTGAGGGCTTTACGACTAAATAGACTTCTTAGCCCGGAGAAACAGCGTATGGCAAGAGAAATTCTTCGTTTAATTATTGACTATGTATTTGTGTTTTTGGCAGAGTTAATAGCGTAGTCGAGGTAGACAAATTGCCGTACTACATCAAAGAGATATCTGTCGGTGGTGACGTTCTGTCCAATTCGTCCATGTTGTGTGCCCTTTCAGGTTGGCAGTATATACTTAGTCTTACCCTTATTTACTGCAAACAGTTTGCCTGCATAGTACATAGATAAACAAGGACTTTACTACCAAGCTTAAAATAAACGCTCCAATGATTCGTTTATAAAAGTACGTACTTTTAAAACTTAACACAAACGTTAACTGCAAACTTTTTTATATTTTCCTCCCTTTATGTCTCAGGAGGGATACTAGTATAATTAAGAAAATCAAAAACCCACACTGTTCACTGAAGTCCACAGTGAACCTTTCCTATTTTATAGAGCAGCGAATAAAGAAATCCACTCACTTGAGTCTACATGCGCTAGATGCGCACATCAAATAACTTTTCGCCTTATCCTAATCACTCACAAAAATAAACAACATCATTTAATTATGGCACAAAAAAAAAGTCCTGTACAAGGACCACCCATCACCCAAATGCCAATTGGCCTTTTCAACTCTGACTGATTCTCACAAGTCACATGACTTCAAATGATGCTGCATCTGTAATTGAAAAGTTTTCCACTTTGCTGTTACCGCCGCTGCTGGGGATATTGGTCCCCATAGTCCCGCAACAAAACGGCAGGCAATAAACTTTTCGAAGTTTTGTCCCGAAAAAATTATATCCTGCTCACAAACGTCAAATGGCCCGGCAATCGCTTCACATCCTTCTGCTTGAAGTGACGCAGAACTCATCACCATTAAAGTGTGTCCCGTTGAATAAAAATCGACCACTGGTCCTGGCCAGTAGTCGGTGTGAGTGGAAAAAAGAAAAGAAAGAATCCTATTTTTAATATGTTTTCCCATTTCCTCGATTTGATTCCTTTTTCTATTTTTTTTTTGTAAAAAAAATTTCCATCGTCTCCGCGTTACTCCCGGTGTGTGTGGGTCGGTAAAGACAAACAGCTTTTGCTGTTTTTTCTGCTTGTGCAGCAGCAACAGTGGCATAGTCCCCCGGGGAATTATGTGAAACCCTGGCGAAGAGGATTTTCCATGACTTCGGCTCCACACTCCCAGCGCAATAATTTCGTCCCAAAGCATAAAGAGATGAAAACTTTCAAGTGAACAATTTTTCCCCAGTGACATATTGCACCGCCACTGCCGCGACGCGCCGGCCGCTTTGTGTACTCGTGTTCGAGAAAGCACTCAGCGTATGCTCTTGCCCTCACCATACTCCGGCATCAAGCTCACTGTTACCAATTGCAGTTCCGGGGCGGTAAACTTTACTCTTCTGTACTCACTTAGTCGAACGTCGACGTAGATTTGCCAAGATATTGAAATTTATGGCCAAGCCCAAAGTCGGGCTGCGGGGACCGCCATAAAGTCGGCGGAAGGATAAATTGAACGGCAACATAGTATCTTTTAGCCCCCTCCCATTCCAATTCGGTTCATTATTACACGTGTGGGGGATGATGCATAGCGCTTGAATGTTATTCCGAGTCATTTGGAGATTTACGGATTCGCCATCGCTCCTGTAACAATCCTTTCACCGGGGACAGAGGAAAGAAATACTGGATAATGGATAGGGGGGTTTGTAAATTTGGTTATCGATAGAAATGCAAGATGATGTGACATTATCCAAAATCCAGTTTGGCGGAGCCATCGTCATCATCATCCGGATATGCTTGTCGACGTAAGTCCTTTTTCGTGTCACAAAATCGGCTGTTATTTCTCATTTTGAATCGTTTCTGTCATCGCGCTTGTGCTGGAATTGCCCCATTTGTCAGTTGGCTACCAGAGGGGGGAGGTGCAGTATTTTTGGAAAACGATAAACCTTTTTCGATTGTCATGTCGTTATTTGGAGTTATAGTTTGTTAGGAGGAACAGTCACAAGTTGAATGGTGCCTTCAGTCAAATGCTGCATTCGAAATGGGTAAAGCATTCAAATTCTATGTGAAACACATTTCGCTTGAGTGATTTACTATGTTCGGGAATGCTACGCCGAGGTCGAGGTGGGACTTTGACTTTTCGGGAAGTACGTGACACTGATAAAGAACCGCTGACATTATTTACCGCAAGGAGTAGAATTCCTCTTGGGTGCAATTTACAGGACATGAAAGGTTGGTTTTCATTCTTTGGCGCTGACGAATGTTTTCACATGAGTCATGGAGTCGACCTTAGGGTATGATTCATCAATTGCAAGTTGTCGAAAGTGTTGACATTTAGCGGAATATTTACTTATTCCGAGGTGAAAACTTTTAGATATGTATTTTATCTTCGTTGAGAATTTTCTTAAAAATTACTGCTTAGGGTAGGAAAGCCCACAGCTGATCAGTTTCCTACTTCGAGTCCACCTATTAATTGATTTCGAAGCCGATACATATGACAACAATTACAGAAACGAAAAGATTGTGGATTTTCAGTCCTCCATCAAAGTTGGCAGCGGTTACACTGAAACGTTTTATACTAAAAAAGGATTTAGTCAACAACAGGGAACAATCTTTCATAGTTGGCTTCTCTTCCACTAACAATGAAAAATATTGACTTCACAGCAAAAACATGTAGAGTTAATGTATATGAATACTTAAGCCCTTACAGTCTATATTCCGAGCAAGATGTTAGACGAAACTGAGGAAGAAAACGCCTAAGATGACGCACACGAATAGAAACTGAACTCATGAAACTTAAAATACGCAACAGTTTAGAGATATGATTGCAACAAACAACACCCACTGCAGAGCCACCTTAGTAAGTAAAAAAGTTTTTGCTCAACTTCATCTCATCGTAACGGCACATAATTCCTGTTGGTATACTGGTAAAAAGGAGCTCGATTTCCAGTGGTAGCAACCAACCAACATTTTTTTCTCTAGGCCTCTTATCTCGATGATTTAGCATTCCAGAGTTTCAAATATTACGAATAGTTTATCTCAAAACAGTTCGGATTCAGTAAAAAAATGTTTCTCCCAGCAACATTCAAGACACACACATTAATGCTTTTAAGTGTAAAGTATTTATATTAGGATACAATTCTAACGGGTGGTTGAATCTAAATGGCCGATGTCGAATGTGAACCATTCCTAAACGTCAAGTTTGTTCCTACATTTCGTTTGACATTTCTCAATGTCAGACTAAATCAATTGGAACAATGGAATGATACAAAATTGAGCAACTCGTTAACGTTATTCAGGCTTATTATGAAAAATCAATGCACCCACAAAGAGTGACTGTGTGGTGCTGTTTATGAGCTGGCGGCGTCATCAGGCCGTATATTTTCCAAATTGCCGGTCAGGCAGTTACTGTGAATAGTGTTCACAATCGTGAGATGATAACGAACTTTTTATGACCCGAATCGGAAGATATGGATATGATCGATATGTGGTTTCAATAGGACGGTGCCACTTGCCACACAGCTAACGAAACAATGGCTCTTTAGTAGCGATGTCAATTGGCCGCCAAGATCATGTGATTTGACACCGTTGGACTTCTTTCTTTGGGATTGTTTGAAGGAAAAGGTGTACGTCGATAAGCCAGCAACAATTCAAAAGCAAAAGCATGAGATAATTCGGCACATTAACGGTATAGAATCAGCGTCTCAGCGTCATCGAAAATTTGGATCGGCCGATATTTTGCTCCACACATACACAAAAAGAAATGACAATCATTTCTTGAATTATTTGTGTTTTAATCAAAATCAACATCGGCAATTAAAATTTAATTTTAGTTCCAGTAACCAGAATTAATGATAGCCCTCTAATCTGCGTCACTAGGGATCGTTTTTCATACCCTTTCGCATAGGGGTATATAAGTTTTGACATTAAGTTTGTTACATAGAGAAATAATTTTTCTATGTATACCTCAAAGTATATGGATCGACTCAGAATCTCTACCTGAGTCGATCTAGCCATGTCTGTCTGTCCGTCCGTCCGTCAGTCTATCTGTGTGTCACCGATTTTTGGGTCTTAAATTTTGAGCTAGAGTTTTGAAAGTTGGTATATAGACTCCTGACGAAGCAGAACCAGTGTAAACATTTTTGAAATCCGCCCACTTCCACGCCTTTTTTTTGTAAAAACGTTGTTTTTGGCAAAAGCGTTACAAATTTTGAAAAATTTGTCTGAGCAATATATCTAGACAATTTGAATATCTATATTTCGTCAATACAAAGCTTTTTGCCAGGTCCACTTTTTGGGGGCGTTTTCTGTCAAAAACTTTTTTGGTAAAATTTTAAAATATTCGAAAAAAAAAATTGATGCAAAATCATTGAATATGATAACAGGAACATTTCTTCGATATGTCATTTTACACTTTGGAGGCGTTTTCATTCAAAAACCATTTGTATAGCCTACGCCATACCATATGCAGGAGTAAAACGTTATTTTCTGTCAAACCTCAAATGATTTTGAAAAATATGTTATGATAATGTCAATTTCAATATTTCTTTGATATTAAGCCCATATTTTAGGGATATTAATTCTAAGAATGGGATGGGATAGAATTTTGAACGATCCGCACGGCGGACTGTAGACTTCTCATATGATTATTATACACACCTACACAGCTATATATTTAGGTTGGGCTAAAGCGTCCATTCGTTCTGCGGAGTTTCTTGACCATTCCTAAAGTTATTTGGTTGAATCGTTAACTCTGTAGCATGGTAACGCAAACGGGACTGAATATTTTTGGAAGACTTTTTCATTCGCTCTTAATATGGCCCATGGCCTATGCTACGGGACGTTGTTGTGTGTCCTTTCTTCTTGACTTCATATAACCGGTTTTTTTTTAGAGTTATAGAACTTTAAGTTGGCAACACTATTTTATTTGGCGGCCATTTTGTCAGCTGTCATTTGATTTATTTTTAGTTTGGTTTTGCATTTCAACATGAATAGACTGAACAACGCTTCCTTCATGGTTTTGTTCAAAATACGTATCGCGCACTACGTCCATAATCGTCCAGCAGATCAATTAATTCGATTAAGTATGGAACGTTTTCGAATCACGTTTACTCTAAATGATAAAACACATCCACAGAGACTTCGCGTCGTAAAGTGCGCGTACAGAAGAAGTCAATTCTGCTGTGAAGCGTATCGTAGAGTAAGACCCGAATCAGTCTATCCGCCATCGTGCACACGAATTGGATATGCGTGGAAGATATTTTGGTTTGCGTTCTTATAAAATCCAACTCTTGCAAGAATTGAAGCCACAGGATCACCTAGCGGGGCGAAGATTCGGTGAGTTCGACAAAACAAGATTGCCGTTGATCCCAACTTTCATTAAAAAATTTTGTTTAGCGATGAAGCTTACTTTTGGTAGAATGGATACGTCAATAAGTAAAATTGCCGTATTTGGAGTGTTGATAATGCTCAAGTGTATGTTGAGACACCGTTACATCCCAAAAACTGACTGTTTGGTGGGTTTAATGGGTTGGCGGAATAATTGGTCCGTACTTCTTTAAAAACGATGCTGGCCAGAACTTTACAGCCAGTGCTAATCGCTATAGAGCCGGAGCTGTGGCGTCAACGAGACGTCGCAACATCAACATGTGATCAACAATTGATTTAAACAAACTTTCGATTAGCGCATAATTTTGCGTTTTGGTCCTGTGAATTGGCCAAGATCGTGCAATTTAACGCCGCTTGATTATTTTCTGTGAGGATATGTGAAATTAATATCATGTTCCCATGGGAAATAAAAGATGATTAGAAAAAAAGAAAAGCTCGAAAAGATGGCACGGTTAAGTAACATGCTATCAAATTCGATTAAAAACTTTAAAAACCATTCAGTAGAAACTTACCTGCAAAGCCTAACCGCTGGAAAAGGATCGAATTATTCACTTTAGAAAGCAATTAAAGTCAATTAAACGGCCAAAAAACGCTGTGCCACCAATAAGGGTATTTCAAGACGTTTGGGCAAAAAGTGATAAGGAAAAATCACACGTTTTTGCCGCACATCCTGAGGAAACATTTAAACCATTTGATGGTCCGAAAAACATTAATTTATTCGAGACTACAACAGATAGTTATCTAGTTAGATATGTAAGTATTGACGAGCTTAAACGGAAAATACAGAAATCAAATCCTAAAAAAGCTCCGGGTTATGACCTAATTACAGGATAACTCTTTAAATGTTGCCTCGAAAAGCATTAACTAAACTCCTGTACACTGTAAATGCAGCAATTAGATTAGAATACATACCAAGACAATGGAAGGTCGCGAAAGTGATAATGGTTCTCAAACCAGGAAAATAACAGAATGAAATAAAATCTTACAGACCTATTTCATTTGTTCCAATCATTTCAAAAGTTTTTGAAGGGATATTACTCGGTCGCTTACACCCCATTATTGGTCAGAAACGCCTTTTACCTGACCATCAATTCGGGTAAGAAGTAAACATTCGACTGTGGACCAAAATCATCGAATTACTAATGTAATTGAGAAAGCTTTCGAAGAAAAGAAAATTTGCTCAGCCGCATTTCTTGAGGTGTCGCAAGCTTTTGACAAAGTTTGGCATAGGGGCCTTTAATGAAAACTAAGACAAGTTATGCCTGAAAAATTATATAAAGTCCTCGTGTGGTATCTTGCGCATAGACTCTTCCGTATGCAACTTGGAAACACATATTCGGATATCAAAGAAGTATTGGCAGGAGTATCCCAAGGAAGCATCCTTGGACCACTATTGTACCTCCTATTTACATGTGATATCCCACAAACAAACGATACAATAGTAGCCCCGTTTGCTGATGATACAGCTATACTAGCAATTGCCACAACAATAGAGGAAACAAATATGAAATTACAAAACGCTCTTAACGAAGTCAATGAATGGACAAAGTCCTGGCGGATTGCACTTAACGAGAGCAATTCGATTCATGTAGACTTTTCGTATAAACGGACAAACCATTTGCCTTTATTTCTCAATACGGTTCTAGTACCTTTCGAAATGCGAAGAACTTAAAAATAAATGAAGAGAACTGGACTGGTTACTCGGAAGATATTCGAAGCTTAACCTTGATAACAAGGTGCTATTGTTAGTGCTAAGGCTGGTCTGGATATATGCTAGTGCTAAAGCTGGTCTGTTGTTCCAGTGAAACGAATTCAACTTTTATAAACTTTTGAAAACGAAATGTTAAGATCTTTCGTCAATGCGAATTTTTATATAAGGAATGAAGATCTAAGTAAAGATCTGCGTTTTACCGCAGTTAAAGATGAAACGAAAAATTTTGCACGCAAACCTAAAAACGTTTATTGCGACACGTTTACACAACGGTCCTACAAATTCTTGAAGAAACAAATTCTTCAATGAACTAAGCCCTTAAATAATGACAAACCGAGCTGTAAATTGTAGATAAAGCCGGAACTATCAAAGGAAATTTCCTTGCAAGCATTCAATTGTCATGATGAAAAAATTGCTAGATAAGTCGCATACTTGCAATACAAATACCAAAAGGGCGGTGATTTTATGGAGTTAAATTCTCACAATACTTTGGGCACGTGCTTATCGTGTCTATGAAGATTTCCACCAGCCCACGGACAAAAAAAAACCCTTAGGTCACGCAGTCGTCGGTATCCACAAGTGAATTAGCGCTTCCGTTGGTCTTTTGGCTCACCCGCCACCATCTCTGTTCCATGGAACTAATTAACACTTCTCACCAATTAATAACATACATGACAAATGTGACTTTAACAACATGGTCGCTATAACCTAGCCTTAGTTTAGTCCCTTAAAAATAAAAAAATGTGTTGTGAATTTTTTTCAAAAGACATGTCTAAAAATAATAATATCGCATGAGTTAAGTCGAAAAAAAACTCACGACAGCTCAATCTAACAGTTCATTCAATGATATATTAAAATGCATTCAAAGCGAAGTAATAGTGCCCATAGACTACACATGCCTGCATGTACAGCCACTAGCACGCGTAATCAAGCTTTCTCACATTAAAGATAGTTACAAGCTGCTCAGGATTCATTTGTGTGTTTATATCTCACTGACGCCGGTCGTTGTTATTAATGCAAAAATTTACTCTTGGATAGATTTTTATTTCCATAACTTTTTAATTTCTCACACACACCACACTCATGCATGCACAAACAAGAAATTACCAAAAATTTCTTCAATCACTCATACCGCATGCACAATCAAACAATAAAAACTGCGCTTGCAGGCATTTATAGTGTGTGGTCCTAATTACACATACACATTCGTATAGCCTGCACAGGACACACATCCCACACTGTAAAACAAAAGATACAGCTACGACTAAAAGCCCCCGTGATTTTATACATTCGGCTTGGGTCGTTTTTTTGTCTTTCTCTTTACTCACACTTCTCTCATGTTCGTTGGAAGATTTTGACAGAATCGTGAAAGATCTAAGAACGAATCAACAATTATTCGGTGGTGCCTCGGTATTGTTAGCAGGGGGCTTTAGACAAACTCTACCTGTCATTCCTAGCGTCTTTATGCGTCTTTAAAATCTTCAATTTTGTGGAGATATGTAAGAAAATTGGCACAACTACAAATGTGCGTGTTCAACTGCAAAACGATCCATCAGCTGATGAATTTTCTAAGTAGTTACTCAAAATTGGAGATGGAAAAATGCGGATAGATAATGAAACTGGACTTATCACACTACCCACTGATTTTTGTCGCATCACTCAATCAAAACAAGAGCTGATTGAAAAACTTTTTCCAGACATTACACAACAAGACAAAAATCATCGCTGGTTGAGCGAACGAGCCAAAAAAAGATGTCAGTGAAATTAATGAGGCTGTTTTGAAGGAGATACCACGGCAATTATTTACATTTTAATCAATGGACACCGTTATGAATGAAGATGAAGTGGTCAATTACCCCACAGAATTTTAAAATTCACTTGATCTACCAGGACTGCCACCACACATTCTACAATGGAAAGTTGGAGCACCTAGTATTATGTTACGAAATCTCAATCAACCAAAACTGTGTAATGGTTAAGACTTGCGGTAAAGAAATTAATGACCAATGTTATCGAAGCCACTATTTTGAATAAAAAATTTAAAGGTGAAGACGTCTTAATTCCGCGTATTCCAATGATACCAACAGACAGGCCTTTTGTATTTAAACGTTTGCAGTTCCCACGACCAAAAGCTGAGGGAAAAAATTCTACTATGTCCCAAAGGTAGTAAAAACTTTTGGTCGTTTGTCAAAAAACATTAAGACCTCATCTTCCATCCCAACGCTCATTTACAATGATATTCCAGCTGTCACCTCTATAGACGAAGCCAATCTGCTTGCTGTCAATTTTGCAGCCAGTTCCACGTTACTAGATTGTGCCCAGTCTCCTCCAGTACTTGAGAACGTAGAACATTCTATGGGACCAATCCACTTCCGTACTCGTACAGTCGCAAGAGTATTATTAGATCTTCACATTCACAAATCGTCTGGTTCACCTCTGATGAGGTGCTCTTCCACGCTGGCAAAACCACTGCGTAAGCTTTTCTATCTGTCCTATTCATCAGTACTCTTCCCGAGTAGATGGAAAACAGCATTTGTCCAGGCCGTCCCAAAAAAGGCGAATCTTCTTCTCTCTCCAACTACCGAGCAATTGCACTTACGTCCCTTCATTCTAAGGTCATGGAAACGCTGATTAACCTTCAGCTTGTGAAATATCTTGAATCACGAAAACTTCTAAATGACCGACAATACGGTTTTCGTTGCAACAGGCCCACTGGTGATTTGATGACATATCTCACCGAAAAGTGGAACCAATCTATTCACCTTGGTGGCGAAAACAAGATCGTTGCACTTGATATTTCAGGGTTTGGCATCAAGCCCTTTCGTCGAAAATGCGTGCTTTTGGAATCGATGAAACTCTTTTTCTATGGATAAGAAACTATCTCTCGAACCGTTCAATTCAAGTTGTTTTGGAGGGTTTCGAGTCTGCTTCTTACGAAAAAAATGCTCTTGTTCCACAGGGCTCTGTTCTATCTGCGACACTCTTTCTAATTTTTATTAATGGCCTCTTATCTGCAACTTCTTATCCAATCCATTCCTTTGATGATGACAGCACTTTCAGCTTTTCATATTCATTCTCTAAGTCACGCCCTTCATCTTCGGACGTGGAACTGAAACGGCAAAATATGTTAAGCTCATTAAATTCCGATCTTGACAGCATAATTAAATTGAGTAAATCGAATAGAGTGGAATTTAATGATAGGAGATCCAACCGTTGCGAACTCTATAGTCTCGCTTGAACATCGTAGGAACATCTCCTGCCTAACACTTTTTTTTACCGCTATTTTAACAGAAAATGCTCAATCGAAATAGGCAGCTGCATTCCGCCCCTTCAAACATTCAACCGTGATACTGTTTATATATGAATGCTAATCAATTCACCCTTAAGCCTACCTTCGTACGTTCTATGAAATATAGAGATTCATTCCTTAACCGAACAACACGAATGTGGAATGCTTTACCAAACTCGGTCGTTCCTCCCCATTACAATATAAAAAATGTAAAACTAATGCGCATCGGTATCTCCTTTTTTCTTCTCCTCGATTTCCTTAATGCACAAGCTGTGTCCAGACACTACAAGGGTATTCATAAACCCTTTAGCGCGTGTTAAAAAAAAGTTCCCAATTCCACTTGCCTTTGCTATGACAATCAAGAAATCAAAAGGGCAATCATTGCAAGCGTGTGGTTTAAATTTAGTAAATTTTTGTTTTTCACATGGACAATTGTATGAAGGGAAACCTTCTGATTTGTTTGTGTACTCACCTAATGGTAAAACCAAAAATGTTGTTTACCAGAGAGCGTTACAATAAATTAATTTAAAAGAAAACACAATTTGGTGTTTTCTTTGTAGGTATACAATTGAGTTGATCGATTAATTCGATTGTATTCAGTTCTTCATTAAGATGTCATTCATTCGTCAGAGCAACATCAGTAGCAATGATAAATTCAATGCACATGCGCCGTGGAGGTTGGTTTGCGTTGTCACGTATGTTTATTGTACCAATGATTCAACAGATCATTTATTTTTGCCAACATGCGATAGCGATACCTAATTGGCGCATGTGTACCGAGCAATCAACACGGTTTTCGACCTCCCAATTTGAAAATTAGGACGATGATATTTCAAGAATATCACGTATTTATGTTGTATCGAGCTCAAAACAAAATTAACATCCGGTTTAAAATTGGTTGAATTTTTCATACATGTGGCATTTTAGACTTGACGTCTAGCGAATCAGACGGGGCGGGGTCCGCTAGTTTACTCTAAAATTTCACACTATTTTGGTATCGAAATACTTTTGAAAAAAACGTTTAAAATATTAATATACGATTGACTTGTGTACTAGGAATGACTCAGTGCCGGACAAGTCTCTTTATTTAGTTTATATACTGGTCCCACCTGAAAGGCCTACTATTTGTTTCCCTAATATTCTTTTTTTAACATTTCAATAGTTTATGTCACTCCGTTCCTGGAATTAACTACAAAATGGCCTATCCTTGTACCTGACTACTCAGCTCCAAAATGCAAATTTTATATTCAAATTACTTATCGAAGGACCAGAACACTATTCGATTTGATTGCTGGGAAACAGTAAAAAGCTCTTTGCCCAACATCATTTATTTAGGGAATGTTCTTCATGGTATACGAGAGGGTGTTTTTCACCATGCAGCACTTACCCCAGACTCTGATTTCTTTGAAAACGCAACTTTCCATTTGTGCAAAGTTTATTCCCACACAATGAGGGGTTGTTGCGAAACGGGGGCGAGAGGCAGAAGAGAAACCCTTCAAGAGAAAGGGCACTTCTTTGGCATTTTATTTTTGCACTTCATAAATTGAAAGTTCCCTGTCAAACAATGAGACATCGCTACAGTAGTAGAGCACGGTAAGATGGCTTAGTCTCTCTGCAGCCCTCAGATTATGGGACAATGTCAGTGTGCCTGTTCGGCTTGGAACCCCTTTCATGTTGCTTGACAGAGTGATGCTATTGATTTAGTATTATAAGCCAGTACGGCTAATGGTACGTATACAGTTTTAATAGGTTGAAGATACATCTATATGTCCTCTGGTAGAGAATTAATTTTCATGGAAGATGAAGAATGGAAGCTTATCGTTTTACGGTAGTGGAGGATACTTATTGACACTGACTGTGGCTGTTCATAAGTTATTAATTATCCTTGTCGATATTTTCGACATAATCCTATTGAACTTAATCACTTTTGTTTCAAAGGTTCCATAAGCTTGAACTAAAGGGATGGGAGGTTTTACTTGTGTTGAAATGCACATGTTAGTGGATTGTAGAATAAACTGTTATTAGTATCTCGGATCGATGTAACCTTAATCGGTTGCAGTGTTGTTGGGTGGATATTAAAAGTTCATTTATGCAAGACAATGCAAAAAACAACTTGCAAAAGGTGTGCTCTTTTTATAGTTTCGAGCTTAAAGTTTTAATAAAGCTGTTTTTTGGGTCCCTTGAATAGTCCTTGGTTTTTCTTGATACAGCTTGTCATAGTTCATGCAATACCTCCTTGTCCAATAGTCATTCAGGCCTTGACGCCTAACAGCTTAGACTCTTAGCCGTCGTGTACTGAAGGCCTCACATCCTGGGGATATCTAAAAATTATAAACGGACAGGTTGGATCTTGTGCTATGCCTTAAACATACAATCAAGGAAAAAATACAATTTTATGAATTCACCATGAGCCTTAATTTTATTGTAAACGATCAGGCAAGGTATACTCCTTTGTTTTGCCGCCAATTTGGCAAGCATTAGTCTTGACAGTTCATATTTGGCAGTCGTGAAGAAGGCCCGTGGCAAATTTATTGTGGAAAATATTCGATAAGCCAGCGTGTTTTAATCGTTCAAACATTTTGTTAAAATCAATCATCGATTACTGTGACGATGAGATAATTACGTTAAATTTTTGGGAGAAACAACGTGCCAATAAATCGCACTATCTATCGTGTAGAGAATAATTTCGAAGAAAGAGGGTCTAAAGGTGATTGGCCCAAGCATGGACCACAACGTACTGCAAGATCGGCTGAAAACATTACTGCTGTTGAAGGAAGTGTTCAAAACAATCCTTCAGCATCAATTCGGAGCCGTGCTCAGGAGCTTGGTCTTCAAAGAACAAATTTGGCCACAATTTTGCACAAGGATTTGCATTTGTTTCCATTTAAGTTTCAGTTGATACAAGAGCTTCTTCCACAAGACCATTTACGCCACCGTACATATTCCAATAGAATGTTACAGCTAGCCCATGATAACCCCGATTTTCATGAAAAATTTATAATGAGTGACGAGGCACATTTTCATTTGAATGTGAATAAACAGAATAGTCGGTTCTGGGCAATGGAAAACCCTCAAATTATTCATCAGTCACCTTTGCATCCATTGAAAGTTACATTCTGGTATGCAATTCTGGTGTGCAATTTGGTCAGTAGGAATCATTGGACTTTACTTCTTTGGAAATGAAAATGGCGTAACGGTGACTTTGAATGGGGAGCGATATCGTGATATGATTTATAACTTTTTAACACAACCACAACTGCATGCTTTGGGCTTGATTAACTTGTGGTATCAACAAGACGGTGCCACATCGCATACAGCCAGCATTACAATGGAATTACTGCGAGACCTCTTTCCACAACAAGTTATTTCAGGAAATGGTAATGTAGATTGGCTTCCACGATCGCCTGATTTGACTGCTCCGGACTTGTTTTTGTGGGGATATCTGAAAAGCAAGGTTTATTTAAACTAATCAGAAACGCTTTAGCAACTCAATCAAAATATTCGTGATGAAACTTATGAAATACCGCGTGAAATGTGTGTATCTGCATCTCGAATGTTATGTCACCCTAAAAAAATAGGTGCAGCCGAATACCAAGTGGAGTCAATATTAGACATCATCGCACTCAAGAATCACGACTGGAAAACGAGGGTTAAAACCTATGAAATAATTACGGCCAGAGTTATAATAAGCTAAAACCAACGTTACCAAACCCATTTGGAAAATCCACATCAAAACTGAAGTTCACCAACATAAGCCTTATAAATGTTCGAGATCCGAAACAGATATAAGATGGAGTTACTAAGAATTCTAAATTTTAATGAGCTCCACAAAATAACTTTTAGCCACCAACCATAGAACGAAGCTAAAATCGTTCTGGGTAATGTTAAGGCCGAGATGCCATTTTTACCAGAGTAGTCGGGAAACAGAACGAACACACCAGCACGTCTCTAAACGGTTTTAAGGCTATTTGACTTCGATGCTTAAGACAGCATAATATCGACATTGGGAAATGGCAGTCCCTTGCCGACAAACGGTCAGTTAAATTCCCAAAATTGTGATACATAAGTGGTAATTATCAAGAATTTTGAATTTCCGAATATTACGGGGACTTAACGGGGACTTAACTTCTGCTCCGAAGATTTTTTTTGTTTCATTTAAAAGGCCGAATTCTCCAACATAAGCCTTATATGCACTTACGCCTCAATGGAGGGAAAAGATGATATAGCTAAGGATTGCTTCTATGAGCTCCTTGAGAAAACCTATGAGCGACTGCCGAAGTACGATGTTAAAATCGTGCTGGGAGATTTTAACGCAAAGGTAGGAAGAGACGACATCTTTAGCAGTATTGTCGGAAAACATTACCTACACGACAACATGTCTGGTAACAGGCTTAATCTAATTGACTTTGCTACGGAGCAAAATGCCATTCCAAGGTGCTAACATCGACTCGGACCACTACGTTGTTGGAGCCAAGGTAAGAATGCAAAAGACGGCAATCGCAAGAGACCGCCAAGACCTTCGCGCAACGCGTATCGCTTAACCTATCGATTAACACCATACCACCAGCATCGAATGTCGAAGAACAATGGCAACGACACCAACAAGCCATTAGATCAGCCGAAACTGAGGAATGTCGACAGAAGCTCGCAGCCAAGAACGAGGCCTACAAAGCTAAGCTGCAGGTGAAGACGAGAGCTGCCGTTGAGCTCTATAGGCAGAGGAGAAGGAAAGAACACCGGCTTTTCAGAAAGAAAAAGAGGAAGAAAATCGCGCGATCGACGATATGAGGACCTGAGTAAAGTGAGGATAGCGATATCTAAACTCAAGCTTAATAAGGCTGCCGGAAACGAAGGCCTTCCGGCCGAGTTTTATAACGCCGGCGGAGATGACTTGGTCTGAAACATCCATCAACTCATAAGCCAAACCTGGTCGGAAGAAAGTATGCCTGAAGAATGGAACCTCAGCATCGTTTGCCCGATCCACAAAAAACATCGCCTACAAGATCCTATATGCCGTAATATGTGAACGCCTGAAACCGTTTACCAACCACCTGATCGGCCCTTAACAGTGTGATTTTAGGCCAGTAAAGTCCAGAACCTATCAAATTTTCACACTTCGGCAGATCCTGGAAAAAACCCAATCCAAATCGATATCCACCACCTATTCACATATTTCAAAGCCGCATACGACAGCATTTATATAGACGAACTATACAGAGCCATGTCTAGTTTTGGTATATCGCCTAAGCTCGTCCGTTTGTGTAGGACGACGATGGAGAATTCTCGCTGTTCCATCAGGGTTAGAAACGAGCTAACCGACACATTCGATACCAAAATAGGCTTTAGGCAAGGCGATGCGCTGTCATGTGACTTCTTCAGAGGCGCAATTTTCCAAAAATCGGTACAACTACAACCATACGACGGCGATATTGAGATCATTGGTCAGATCCAACGTGATGCCATAGCCACGTTTGCTAGAATAGAGAAGGAAGCGGCAAAAATGGGTTTAGCAGTAAATGAGGGCAAGAGGACTTCTATCTCGGCTCCGCTATTAAATCTGATAACAACATCTCGTCAGAAATCAAACGAAGAATTACTCTTGCCAAGCGCTGTTTCTTCGGGCTCAGAAGGCAATTCAGTAGTATAGCCTTCACTCGAACTATTAAGGAGATCCTCTATAAGACCCTGATCATCGCAGTCTTCGAAAAATCTTCGGTCCCGTTTGCGTTGACGGGCTATGGAGACGAAGAAGAAGAACTATACGAGCTGTACAGCAACATGCCCCTGGTCAAAAAACTCTACATTGGACGTTTAAGATGGCTAGGACTTGTAGAACGAATGGACACAGCCACACGTTTGAAGCAGTAGAGAAAGACCTCGCCTTAAGTGGCGCGCACAAGTATAAACCGACCTCATTCAACCTGCAGTGCGCAACAGGAGGCAGTTAGCTAATGACCGGGCTAATTGCAGAGGCCCAGGTTCATCCCGGACTGTAGCGCCACTTAAGTAAGTGCATCGCCTTGCCTAAATCCTTTTTTGGTATCGAATTTGCTGGTGAGGTCATTTCAGACATCAACGTCTCCATCGTGATTATACACGAGTTTGAGAGGAATAGCAAAACTAAACATGGCTAGTAAATCGAAATGCTGCTTTACAATCGATGAATAGGTGGTAGGTATCGATTAGGACTTCTTGTGTTTTTTCCAAGATCTGCCAAAGTGTGAGAATTTAATCAGTTGTGGACTATTCTGGCCTAAAACCACACTGATAAGCGCCGATCAGGTTGTTGGTAAACGGTTTCAGGCATTCACATAGAACGGCAGATAGGATATTTAGGAGACTAATGCCTCTGTTGTTGGCGCAGTTCAGAGGGTCTCATTTTTTGTGGATCGGGCAACCGAAGCTGAGGTTTTATGAGGTTTATGAGTTGGTGGATGTAACTTACCAAGTCGTCATTTCCGGCAGCCTTATTAAGTTTGTGTTTAAATATTAATATCCTCACTTCACTCAGGTCGGGTGGTTGGCAGTTTTCGCTGTTGTTGCCAATACTGAATGGTTCGTTCTGCCTGACAGCGGAATGTTGTTCATCATCGCCGTTTTCTCAGCATCGACTGTGTCTCAACTACGATATTTCCTTGTCCATCTGGACAGGATTCTGTTCGAGCCTTGTTCACTTGGCTTTGACATTTTACACTCTGGTAAAACTTGCGAACATCATTCCTGGAGTGGACTCTCTCTATATCATAGATCGCGCCCTTTTCTTGCTCATTTTTCTTCTTTATGAAATGTCGGTGTTTTTACCTTCTTTTCTGCCTATAGAGCTCAATGGCAGCTCTAGTCTTCACCTGCAGCTTATCCTCGTTCTTGACTTCGAGCATTTTTCGCGCAAACATACTTATTGCATCGATTCCGTCTATGTAATGACCTGCATTATTATCAGTACCAATTGACAGTTGTCTACCAACCCTCAGAAATAAAATCGTACATAAGGGGCCAATACAGGGACCTTATTGGCTTTTAATTTATTTCTGAAGACCTGCAGCCTAATGTCGATTCCAAACATCAAGACCGGTATGTGAATATCTTGGAGGGTTTCTTCCCATGAATATTTGAATTGGACTAACAGGATGCTCACATTTTAAGATCATATGTGGCTGTTGACAAGGAATGCCTTATCTCAGTATAGAGCGATTTGGTGCGCCCTGTCGGCTTTCCCTATTCGGCAATTGAATGAAAACCATCGTTGGGACACCACGATGATCTTAAATTCGTCTGCTTAGGGTTACTTCTCAGCATAATGTAACTTCAAAAACTTAATATAACCACCTAAAGGCGTGTTGAAAATATTTTCCTTACAAAGCAGTTATTTCCATTTTCTGTTGTTTTCAGGTGAACATTTTCGAAAGCGCCTTTACAATGAAGCAATCTTTCAAGCAAATGACCCGAATCATCCATAGCCACTCCTCCTTTTCCACTTATAGTAATGCATTGCTCTGTTGAAAATTCTATGACAGAGGTTCTAAGTAAAGTTTTTCTGGTGAAAGTAATGACTTAGTTCAAGCTAAACACCCCTTTCGACCACATTCTCACTTTACGTACCGTATACGTCCCGAATTCCATCCACTTAACCGTTTATTCAGGTACTTTGCAAGAACATCCTTGGCACAATAACAACTAAAGCAATTGACATAAATCAGAGGGTCGCCATCGTCGTTGTACCAGTCCATCGAGCAAAGGGCCTCTGCAGATGAGATTTGCGTTAGGAATGAGGAGTGGGGTCTGAAAAGGACACTCTGTGATGCGCTATTTATAGCGTCTGCTTCATCGGTCGGTCTATACTATATGTGGCTCTTAAGTTTTCGCAATATACTCGCACCACTCTCGGATTTCACAGATAGACCGGTGTTTTCTGGTTTTACGAATTTCCGTTGGTGTATCTACACGCCTATTTCAAGTCGTACCAAATTAGTTCCGCTCTTCGATTTATTTTCCCATATTTATCCCCACTAATGTGGGTAGGAGTGTATCTAAACGCAACGAGAGATGCACATTTGCACAGGAAGTGCCAAGGAGATGTATAAAATCTTTTACGAGGGCAACAAGGGTTATACCCCATCAGGCAGGGTATGTGTCGCATCTCATGGAATTTTACGAACCTCAGAAAGACGAACAAAAAAAAGGGAATCTCGCACATTGGTAAAATATTTCGTATAACCATGACCCACCCACCCTCGTGCAGTTTTCGGGTTTTTCGTTTCGTTTTTCTGCACGCTTAGCTTCCTGTCAAAGTTAAATGGATGTGTGGTGTATAGCCCTCAGATCAGTTGTTCCGAGAGGACGATTGGTGTCTTCCTTCCATGTCGTCGTGTTGCAAGCACACACACAGAAAATTCGCAAACGCTGCTGCTGTTGCTGTTGCTCCGGGTGGTTGGTTAAAAGGGGTTGCGGTGACGCGCGGTAATGGAAATCAACGTCTGTGGCATTCCAGATACAAGTTCTGTGCACTCGCAATGCTATTGAATACCGATGTTGGCCCGACTGGGGACGGGATGGATTTACAACAATGAACCACAGACACACATCAACGTCGTCCTCTACATACGAGTGCATGTACAGCGTGTTTAGGTTGGTGTTGGTATTTGGATGGATTCCAAAAAACCCTCAAACCGAATAATTTACATCGACGTTTGTCGTCGTCATCCTCGTCCTCGTCCTGTATGTTGTCAATTTTATGCACATCGAATTCCAAAGCCAACCCCAGTATCACTGTAAACTCACCCCCACTCCCAACCAGCCCCATACCACCCCATCGGAGCGCATGTTAACATTATTCGATTTTCTGATTCGAGATTTTATCTTTTCAATAACAAACAAACATGTTTTATAAATCTCAGTATTGATGGATAATTTGTTGGATATGAGGTTGATGCTTAAAAAAATGGATGGGGAGTGAAAAACACCGCCACTGGTAGTTTTAAATGAAATACCATGGATCGTGTGTCAGTGAACAACAGGCAGGCGACATTTGGTAGATGGTGGCTGGGAGCTGGTATCTGGGAGCCAATCAGTCGGAAGGCGGATGACAGTAACAGAGTCAATTTGCCAAAGAATTGTTATTGTTTTTAATTCCGGTGCAAATTGGATTTTTATGGTACTGCGACAGTTAATTTGGAATTTTTAACGTTTTTGGTTCTTTGTTCTGTAGTCAGTGGCGTGTATTAAACGATGCCGACGATTCGATGATGTCGTGCAAATGTGATTGACTTTTGATAGCGACTGGCATAGGGGATGGGAATGTGTAAAACATTTGGAAAATTCAATCAAAACGTTGTTAACGCTATTGAATTAAGCTGAAGTTTTAAATGTATTTAAATTGTCAAGGTGACGGCTTTTAATTACAATTTTAAAAGTACTGTGAATGAAATGTCGTTTGATAAAGGGAATAGATATCTACCCTAAGCTTACTTGATTCTACCGTGCAACCGACCTATAGACGATTCTTCCCTTACTTAAAATCTGCAACAATTTGCTCAGTGAAGACTTGTAAGAGATCTTTCTCTTTATTACCCGGCAGGTGCTTGGAGAAGCTTGGAAAAATTTCCCCTGAATTCGTTGAATTTAAAAGACCTACAAGACCAGAAGTAGGGTCTCATTGGCAGATCTAACTACGACACGAACCAGTTCGAAAACTCTTTATGCTACATAAAAAGCTTTCGTCTTTCCACCAATGTATGTGCAGTCTACAACAATTCAAGAGCAGAGTCAATAATCATGATCTCAGGGCTCTTTTTAAGCCTTCAGTTTTTCTAAATCCTTTATAGGTGTGGATGAGTTTCGGGGGTATACCAGAACTAGGCTTTCTGTAGAGTTCATCTATATAAATGGTCGGCGTACTTACGATGACTTTTTTTCAGGATCTGCCGAAGAGTAAATATAAAGACCGGGCAGGTTTTTGATAAATCGTTTTGGTTTTGCTTATGAGTTGCTGAAAATCATCCCCAATGACTTTATAAAGCTGAGCGGGAAGGCCGATATTTCCGGCAGCACTGTTGAGCTTAAGTGTATTTACTCCTATCCTCACTTCCCTTAGGTCGAATTGTTGGTAGTTCTTGTTGTAGTCGCCATTATTGGAGATTGTTTATTGACGCCGCCATTTGAACCCTTTGATGACCATAGGCAAAAATACTTTCCCATGGGTTTTTGGTTCGTATAATTGTCACGTAAGATATAGAAAACTGAGGGTTGGATCAACAAAATAGTCACCGTATGGTTAGAGGGGCTTTTCTACAAGCTGACCAGATTGGGCATGCGGAAACACATGCTATATATGATTTATGAAATGCTTATGGGGAAGAAGTTCGTTGTCAAATGTGGCAACGTTACTTCGAGTCAAGTCTTTGAAATTAAAAACGGTTTACAACAGTGGGCGATGAACTCCCCGATATTGTTTAACATTTATACAAGTGATCTTGTAGGTTCTCTCAGACACGCTAAAGCGTACGCAGATGATCTAGTGGCGTACAGATCAGGTCCGAAAATCGGAGTCACCAACATACTTTTGCAACGTGACTTCGGTCACACTAAGGGATATTGCGATGATTGGAAATTGAAGATCAATTTCCAAAAAACCGAAACGATTCTGCTTAGGACCCCTTTGCATAGGGCTTCTAGCGATACCAGAAAAAACTGGAAAAAATTCGGTATCATTGGACAGCATGGACAGCCGTTGGCGGTGAGAAGTGAAGTCAAATACCTTGGCATCTGGCTTTTAGATGCTTGCCTGGCTAGGGCTAGGGGTGCTTATGCTCTGACAAGAATATTGTTTCATAGTAGTTAACTTGATTCAAGGGTGAAAGTCATTTGCTACATGGCCCTCATAGTTCCAATCATCGCTTACGGTTGCCCCGTGTGGTTCAATGTAGCACCAGCCTACTTGGAAAAGATACGGCTGTTTGAGAGGCGGAGTCTCCGATCCTGCTTAGAATTGTACCGAACGCCGGACTGCGAGTACATAAAATATTATCGCAACGAGGTTCTATACAATGGGGCTCAGTAGAATGTAATTAGCAATTTCCTAATTAAAGTGATTCGAAGGCACGTTGCAAGGGCGATGGCTAGCGACAACAGCATGATCTTCGGGGCTTATTACCCCAATCACAATTACATGGAGAGTACGCGCATGTCTGGCTTTATTCCACCAGAGGCATTTACTTATATCGATTCGTTAGGGTTAGAACAAGACCGGAACGTTTCCCGGTTTTATACCATCGCTACCGTGACGCGCGGGACAAGCGGCTAGTCCGCGATGGGTACGTCGACAATGCTCCGGAGCTCCTCCGCTTTAGCACTGCGGTATCAGATCGCGATATGACCGATGCTGAAAAGCAGCACGCCGAATATCGGTTCCTACACGAGGAAAGTGATTCTGCACTTCCTCAGGACTTTGCGGACTTTTAGTCCAACTCCTTAGTACTTAAGAAAATAGAATTTAAGTACAAAGTTTGGGGCGGGTCTTGTGCACCATATTGGCGGACAATATGGTCTGACACAGGATGGCCGTGCACCCAAAGACTCAATCTGGATGGCGACCCCTCGGAGCATATGAAACGAGTGCTCGCCACCCCGATTACATTTAAGTTAGGTTTAAGTAATTTAGCAGTCTTATGTTGTTTAAGTTAGTTTTAAGTAGTTAAGTAGTATAATTTAGTTTTAACCTAGATTAAGGTTTTATATAAAACACACAAAAATGTCTCTACTCAAAGTTTTTTCGTAATTTTTCTTTGAAAATTTAAACAAAATATACACATACAGAAAGAAAACAATTTAAATTTAAGCCGAAAAGCAAAATAAAACTGTTAGACATTAGCTTAGAGCGCCCATTAAGGGCCGATATGTTTTTGATAAGTTAGATTTAAGCCTTTTTGTCTAGTATTAAATTAGCATTTTAAGTAAATAAAAAATTAATTTAAAAAAAAATATCAACAAAATAGTGGTAGGCCCCATTTGGACCCACTAGAGGGCCTCAAAGTTGGTCAATATTGGGCCTTACTTCAGGGGCTGCTTCGGGCATGCCTTGCTAAGCCTCGGGTTTTAGGAGCACCTTTTACCTTTAAAAAAATATATAGGGGGGGATCGTGAAAGTTAAAACTTCCCCACAATTACCCCAATATTAAAATTTACAACCGAAATTCGGAGTCAGTGGCCTCAACGTTAAGAGCGCTGCGTCCAATTTATGGTCGTCATAATCGTCCTAGCAGATCAACAATTGAGCGTCTAGTGGAAAAGTTTGAATCCACAGGCACAGTACAAAATGTCCCCGTGCCAGTGAGACAAAGAAATGCCTGTAGTGTCGAGAATATTGCTGCCGCTGAGGCTTCAGTTGAAGAAAGCCCAAATGTGTCTCTCACACGTCGTTCTCAAGCGTTGGGCATCTCTGTGTCGTCGCTGTGGCAAATTTCGCGAAGAGATCTTGGCCTATATCCTTACAGGATTAAATTGACGCAAGATCTGAAGCCGCTTGACCACCAGAAGCGTCGTATGTTCGAGAATTGGGCTGAGCAACAACTTGAAAATGATTCGGATTTTCATCGAAAAATCATCTTCAGCGATGAGGCTCATTTCTGGCTGAATGGCTTCGTCAATAAACAAAATATGCGGTATTGGTCAGGCAGCAATCCACACATACTCCATGAGTCATCATTGCATCCCGTAAAAATTACGGTTTGGTGTGGTTTATGGGCCGGCGGCGTCATTGGGCCGTACTTCTTCCGTGATGATCAAGACCGGCACGTTACTGTGAATGGGAATCGCTACTGTTCAATGATAACATAATATTTTTGACCCCAATTGGATGATATGGACTTGGAGGACATGTGGTTCCAACAGGATGGAGCCACAAGCCACACAGCGAATGCCACAATCAATATATTGGAAACCAAGTTTGGAGAACGTGTTATCTCACGAAATGGTCCAGTCGCTTGGCCGCCTCGGTCGTGCGATTTGAAGCCGTTAGACTATTTCCTGTGGGGCTACGTCAAGTCCATGGTCTATGCCAACAAGCCAGCGACGATTGATGAACTTCGTACGAATATCGAACGTGAAATTGCAGCAGTATCGGCCGATTTATGCTTGAAAACCGTTGAAAATTGGGTTTAGCGTCTGGACTTCTGAAAGCGTGCCCGTGGTGGGTATGCAAAAGAAATCGAGTTCCATACATAATGGCATCGGACGTACTTTCACAGTAATAAAGAATTTCTTTGATATCCATATCGTTTTTGAATTATTTAAAAAAACTTTTGTAGCGCTCTTATTGAAAAACCCTTTACCTACATAATATTGATTGCCTTTGTCTTATTTGTTACATGTTTGTTTTTTACTGTTCGATATTGATAAAATTAAATTTAAAAGGATTAATTTTTAATTTTATTGTTTCAAGTTGCAAGCAAGTACACATGTGCTTCTTATCACTCATTGAGAATATGGATTCTTGTGTGAGGATAAGGTTTCTATGACGGTCCGCCATAGCTGCATATCTGATGGGATATAATAAAACTACTATCTCTAGCAAGCATAGCATATCTCTTTCCCTGCACAGTCTAATCTGTATGTTATGCAAAAAGGACTCGTTTTCACGATCACCGTGGAAGAGTACAAGACAAGTCTACAGATCCGACATTTCATCAAGCTCAAGATTTGAAGAAATAACATCCAATCTGTACTTTTGCAACAATGAATAGCCAGATGTCAGCGACCGTGAAGTTGAAGGGACATATCGCCAGTGAAGAACAAGCCCGTGTCATGAGGCTTTGTGCGAGTAGGACACCGGAATCTGGTTGAGCAGGGTCTTGGTGATTCTGTAGTTTTGCAGTTATGTGAACCACTAGCAAAAAATGGATTCAAGTATACTGAGACAACTTTTTTTACTAGTACTTGCTCAACATTCTTCAGAAAAATGATATCATGTGATGCAGAACAGTTTCCGGTCGACACAAATATGAAGCGTGGCGATATTAGCTATTTTACATCCGATACCATATCCGGAGGCTAATTGATTTTATATCGCGCAATTTACTCGGCTTCACATTTTATCAACCCAACAGCGGTATGCTCAGTGGTGCGATGGTAAGTGCTATGAACTGCCGCGCAGAATGTCTTGGTACGATTCCCAGCCATAGAAACGACTTTATGATTTTTCACTCGTGATAATCAGACAACTCATCCGATCATCAAATTTGCCCTTCGGAGACTGCCTAAAACAGGAGGTCGTCAACATCGTGCAAGAAGTACATACATGAATGGATGTGAGAAAGCTCAGCCCTGGGTACTAACGAGCCTGTTCAGCCAAAAAATTGTATTTTTTATCTGCGGTATGCAAAGTAAAGTGGCGTGTAGCTGGACATGCCGGTAAAATTGATATAAATTGACTGTTGTTTGTCCAGCATTTCAACGAGGTAAGGTAAGGTGCCATTCTGATGGACCAAAAAAAAACGTTTACTATGAGTATGATCGCAGAAGCAAATGGCTTCTTTATATTCGAGTATTCTTCGATTATTCTTCGTCCGTAATATACAGCAAACATATGTCGGTCCACAGCTTTCGAAGCACGTAATACACAGCAAACTCATGTCGGCACACGAGTAAGGACTTCGAATGTTTTTCGGGCAGCTTTAGCAAAGAAATTGATTAATAACTTAGGTTCAAGAAATTTCAACATAAAATGGAAAATCGTGAAAATTTGAAATGCTGCGTCCTTTGGGTCAGCAATATATAACCGCACAAATGTATTTTGCACTCTTTGTAATTTGTTCCTTTGCCTTGGCAAATATCACGATTATAACTTATTATCTGAAACTTTTATATTCTTTTCTTTATTAATTACTTTTCAATGAATTTAAATAACTGCAACAATATATATAACATCAGTATAATTTTCAATTAAATTTTTTGGGTAAAAAAAAATCCCTTTCAGCCCACAGGCCAATATGTTTGCCAAGCCAAATGGTGGGCAAGGAGAGACTCGGCGTAACTACTATTGAGTCGTATATTACTTACATACATAAGTGGCCCTACAGTCCGGAATGTACATGGGCCTTAACCAACATGCCTCTCCAATTAGCCCGGTCCTCAGCTAACTGCCACCAGTTGCGCACTCCAAGTTGGTTGAGGTCGGTTTCTACTTGTGCGCGCCACTTAAGGCGATGTCTTCCTCTACTGCGTCCGACGTCTGGCTGGGAATCGAAGACTCTGCGATCCGGAGTATTGGTGTCCATTCGTTCTACATGTCCTAGCCATTTTAAACGTCCAATGTGGAGTTTTTTGATCAGTGGCATGTCGCTGTACAGCTCGTATAGTTCTTGGTTGAATCTTCGTCTCGCAGAGCAGGACTGGGATGATCAGGGTCTTATATAGGATCTGCTTAGTAGTTCGAGTGAGGGCTTTATTACTGAATTGCCTTCTTAGCCCGAAAAAACAGCAAGAGTAATTCTTCGTTTAATTTCTGACGAGATGTTGTTGTCAGACTAAATAGCGGAGCCGAAATAGATAAAGTCCCGTACTCCCACAAAGTTATATCTGTCAATGGTGACGATTTGTGCAACTCGTCGATGTTGTGTGTCCTTTCGTGTTGACAGCATATACTTCGTCTTGTCATCATATACTATGAAACTATTTTTGCCGTTTCATTTTCTATACTAGCAAACGTGGCAATGACATCAAGTTGAGTCCGACCACTGATGTCAATACCGTCGGCTAATCGTAAGCTAGTAGTTGTGCCTCTGATGTTGAGTTTTGCACAATCCTCTCAAGAAACAAGTTGAAGAAGTCACATGATAGCGCATCGCCTTGCCTAAATCCTTTTTTGGTATTGAATGTGTCGGTGAGGTCGTTTCCGACCCTGATGAGGTCCGACAAACGGACGAGTTTGGGCGGTATACCAAAGTTAGACATAGGTCGGTATAGTTCGTCTCAATAAATGCTATCGTATGCGGCTTTGAAATCGATGAAGAGGCGGTGGGTATCGATCTGGACATCGTAGGTTTTTTTTTCCAGGATCTGCCGAAGTGTGAAAATTTGATCGGTGGTGGACTTTCCTGGCCTAAAACCACACTGATAAAGGCCGATCAGGTTGTGGGTAAACGGTTTCAGGCGTTCACATATTACAGCAGATAGGATCTTGTAGGCGATCTTGAGGAGAAGTATGCCTCTGTAGTTTGTTTCCTTTTTTGTCTTCAGGCATACTTTCTTCCGACCAGATTTGGCTTATAAGTTGGTGGATATTTCTTACCAAGTCATCTCCGCCGGCTTTATAAAGCATGGCGGGAAGGCCTAAGCTTTAGTTTAGATATTGCTATCCTCACTTCACTCAGGTCGGGTGGTTGGCATTTTCGCTGGCGTTGCCAAAATTGAATTGTTCGTTCTGCCTGACAGCGGATTCGTCATAACAATCAGAAGTGTTCTTCCATATCCTCAGCATCGACTATGTCTCAACTATCCGGTTTTTGGTACTTTACACTTTGGTAATACCTAAAAAGACCAGTTCCAGAGTGGAATTTCTCTGCATCTTCAATTGCGATCTTTTCTTGTTATTTTGCGTTCAACGAGAATAGTCTTGTCAATCGCTCGCGATTGTAGTCTTTCGACATTCAAAATACTTGAAGTGTGCCTGCTGTGTATCTCAATGTGATCAATTTTATTGACAGTTTGTTGATATGCAGATAGCGTGTGCTGGAATTAGATGCATTTCTTTCCACAGCGGAGGCAATTCTATTAAGCCCTTTAGGCGGAGGTCTGGTATCATGTAGGCTGTGTTTTCCGACATTATGGCTCCTCCTACCTTTGCGTTAAAATCTCCGAAAGCTAATTAAAGCGGTCCTTAGAAAAGTTATATTTTCCTCTGTTCAGAGAATGAGCGGATATAAGGCTCATGCTTGCAAATTTGAGTTTCATGCGGATTGTTACAACTGGTTCGCTAATGTATTTGAATTCTAAGTCTGTTGCTTGTGTTAAATCCTCATCCAGATCCGCTATTTCTTCTCACTTCCCTCATTAGATGTCATAGATTTCCAGCCTCGTTTTTACCAGTCCATGCTATTGTATTTTCTGGATGGCAGTAATACATTGCGCCAACAGTCTAAACATTACCTTCTGAGGGTTTTTGATTTCTTCGTAATAATAGGGGTTTTTCGTATTTGAAAAGTTAGCCGAAAACCCCTATATGGTGGGCCAGTTACAATTTATTAAATACCCCAAGGGGCCATCAGTATCTACTTCAATATTGAATGAAACCATCTCTGTTTAAGAGATCTGAGTTTCGGAGTTTTCATATTATCGCATTTTCTTTTAATGATGGCACCTCAAATAATTAGTTTTATACTCCTCACTTTGTGTAGGCCCAGTCTTCTTAGTCGAAGAATTGGAGGCATTGACCACGATTGATATTACACGTATTTTTAAATTATTTTGTTGTCAACCCCAAATAAAAAGAGTACGTATTAACATATTCGTATCTTCTATCGCATATTTCATAGCCATGAGGGTCACTTTAATACATGAAGATAAATAAGGATACACGCATGAAAAACACAGTTGTATTCTCTACATTTCTAGCCGTGGTATTCTCTGTGGTATGGTACACAGAGAATACCACGGCAACAAGAAAAATAAAAAAAACCCATCCTTACATTCTATACCATTCGTTCTACATCCTTTCGCAATCAAATTTGTGCACTTCAACCAAAGAAATTGCCAATTGCATATGCATCCTTGCCTTTTGGCATAGCACTTGGTTCCGCTCTAAATAAACGAAATTCCTGGTCTGCCAAATGCCTTCATACAGTCCGCTTTCCAAAGAAATGTTCAAATGTTCCGCATTGCAAAAATGACACACATTTTCATCCTACCACAACTACAAACACAATTACCAGCTTCACTAAGCGACCACATAGCATAGAGCTGCCTTGGCATGTTTGCTTTAGAGGTGACAATTCGAAGCCACAGGTCTTTCATACCAGCTAATTGGAGCATTAGTTCCGCTCGACTTCAATTCTGTTCCATGAGAGAGATTTCATAACATCATCAGGCGAATTAGTGTTCCTTAAAATTGCACAAGAAAAATAAATACATATCCTCCTTCCCACCGTAAAGATGCTTTTAACTGCGGCTTCTGATTCTGTGCATGCTCGGGCTTAATTTATCTTTCGGCCGAAAAGTCCGTAATGAATGTGGGCAAGTTTTAACTTTTGATTTATCTTTTGCTGCGGTCTCTTGTTTCGACTTGTTTCCCATGCCTCTGGCTGGCCTGACAAGCTTGACTTTTTTTTCGCATGGCTTCGCTTGCCCCTCCCCCACACTCTCGTCTGGTATCAAGAGTATGTGTGACCAGATACATTTCCCAGATTAAACGAAACACTAGCAGCAGAGAAAAAGAAGGGAACTTTAGCCAACTTCGTGTATGTGGGCAATAGAGGAAACAAAAGAAAGTCCAACAAAAGATCGGAAATCATATAAAATCAGAGAGACAAAGGGATTACATCCGTATGCCGCAAAAACAAGCGTGTGTGTGGGGCATGGAGAACGGACGAAAAACTTTAATTATCCTTAACTTTCAGCACACATTCGCACAGAGAGTCCGTTTGTATGATACCACCACCATACACACAGATCACATATCGTTGGGGCTAAGAACAGACGACATAAGTACCTACTTTCGACCAAAAAGGGATTTCCATTCGAGAGAGATGCTTCCTCTTGTGTTTGAATGATAAATTGCCTGCAATAAAACTTATGACTTTATGTCCACGTATAGCTTACCCACCTTGAGGTTTGTTAGCCTCATCCCCGCCCGTACACTTTTCTTCACAATGACTTATCAGAGAGGATTATTTCCTCGTCCTGTGCGAAAGCGTGGAGACGAATCCATTCGCATTTTTTCCCCGAGGTGGGGGAATGATTCTCTTATGGTTAACGGGAGGAATGAAATGTCATGCAGGAAGAATGGCTGAAACGCAACTATTGTCCGAAGTTTTCAGGACGATAAAGCCAACTTTTACTTCTGCTTTTTCGGTTTTCAGCTGATATGAGAGTTTTACTCGTTTGGTCTTTCATTGGCGAGCAACCAGCTTGTTGGAGAGTGAAATTTGTGTCTGCGAAAACTCATTTAATTTCTTGCAGGAGAAGACGATAAAAAAACGAACAAGGAACACTGATGGGCTAGGAGAGCTGAGGGTTGAGAGCCGGGGGTTAGGAAATGAAAACTTTTAGGGGCGAAGCCAGAGAGTGAGTGAGCAAAGTTGTTCCACAAGTTCTTAGCTTCTTATGGTGGAGCTGAATTTCTTTCAACTTCCATTTGGCTAAAACATGAACATGAGTAAGGAGCTGGCGTTTGTGTTTGTTGGAGACCTTCTTGTTCGCTCATGATGAACTTAGAAATCGAGCAGAAGAAAAGTTTAAATTTCTAACCGCTCGTTATGGTTGGTTTAATAAGATTTTGGTCAAGGATATTTGAATATTCAGGATAATGCTGTATGTATGTCTATCTGGAGCGAGTGGATTCAAATTCGTGTTTAAATGTTTCAATGGACATTCTTTGTGGACGTGATTGGTTTAGTTCTACGTGACTAGGGCCAAGTTGAGTGTTTTGATGGCGATTGTTGGGAAAGTAGTTGCACAATTGGCAGTGAAGTCAAGTGCTGGAATATAAAAAGTATTTCCCTGCGATTATGTTATCCTTGTTGGAATTGGATTTCAATATCTTTATGACCGATGGTGATTGTAATTTAGGGTTGAGTGTATATGAGAAATTATACCTAGATCTGTATTTCCAAAGGGTTTCCTTGTCGTAAGAGCTTCAACAAGTATCTAAGTGATTGGGTGCTTAGCCCAATGTGAAACGTCAAGTTTGAAGGAGATATCTGTATTACACGAGGCTATGTGATTTAGCGCTGCTGGTCGGCTTATCAGATCATCCGCTACCATCTTCGTGGAAGGAGAGTGACCTATCCCATGGAATGAGTATTATGGTCTTCGTCCTTTCTCATTGCACTAATGAAGACCCATTTTGATGCCGACAGGGTGGATCAAGAGTGTTTGTAGCTCCCTCTCTTTTGTCCTTTGTCCTTTTCCAACATTCCTCCTCCTCGCAAGTTATTTTAGAGACTCCTTGTTTAATCTCGGCTTACACATGTAAAACCTTAATTAAGGTTAGGTCGTTCTCTACTGCGTTTTGCTGGGAATAGAGGACTTTTTGGCATTGCTGTCCATTCGCTCTTTATTTTTCAGTCGTCATTATCTTTGAACGCGGGGTGTTTTATTCAGGTCTATGTCGCTGTAAATTTTGTGGCCAAATTTTCGTCTCTATCGCCCGTCAATGCAAATTAGACCTTACTAAACCTAAATCAAATAATTTCCACCATCAATTGCGGCTCAAAACGATTCTTCGGTTTTGGTTATCTCAAAAGGATTCTCTATCCGCCTTGCACCCTGGCTTAAGCATTTTACATTTTTGTAATTTACGAACACCATTTCGTCCACTCCGCCTTCCATGTTCCTGAAAATACAATATCTAGACTAACCGTTATTTTGTCGATGTTGCAGAAAGGTTTTAGTCCTCAACGTTGTATTGTTTGATGTTAACACCTCCTACCCAGGGTTCTTGTAAAAAGCTGTTTACAGTTGTGTAGCATGTCAGAGGGAGTCATTCATTTTTCGGGTTCGAAAGTAAAGCTAAAAATAAACACACAACTATACATTTTTTTATGAAAGTCCCAAAAGTCCCAAAACGTGTATGAATGCGCTTATCTCGAGAACTGATGAACGGATTTCGGTTTGGTTTTCACTAGTTTGATCTGCATTTCCCTGTGAAATAGTGTATTCAAAATGTCTCTATCAGTTACAAATGATGAGCAGTCAAGATCTAAGTGACAGAAATTTAGATTTTTCTCCATTAAAATTGTTCCCTGGCGAGGTCGGGCCGGGTTGCTAATTTCATTACAAAGCTTGCACTTTGCCATTAAGTGAGAATAACAATGTCATTCAAATGGACGACTCGGAAAGATTAGCAGCATGCAATTCTTTTGAAACTATCTCTTACGTTTAAGAGTTCGGGGATTATTCGCGTAAATACGGTCATTTGCGTAGCCCCACAGAAAAGAATATGACGATGTCGAATCGCATGATCTTGGTAAGCCATAACTGGTCGTGGCCTGTTGCCCCGTCTTGTTGGAACAACATATTGTCCAAGTGATGATCTTCAATCGCCGGCCAAAAATAAAAATCGGTTATCAATTGACCACATCGCTCCGAATTGACCGTAACCGTCTCCATATTGGCTTCTTAGAAGAAATACGGATCAATGACACCTTTCGACCATAGAGCACACAGCCAATTTGCCGGGATGCAACCTCACTTCTTCGATCACTTGTGGTTTTGCTGAGACCCATATGCGGGAATTTTGTTTGTTTCCATACCCACCGAGTGAGAAATGTGCCTCATTGGTGAAGAAATTGTTGTTCGAAAAATCGATGTTTATTGTCTGTTGCTGCAACACCTAAGAAGCATATCTACGGCATTGTGAATGTTCAACAATGGGCTTCAATTGTTTAGTAATTTGAACTTTATAAGGATGAAGATGCAAATCCAAATGCAAAATACGCCATAGTGAGCTCTATGACCCGATTATTTGCCTCTAATGTCGGGAAATCGATAAAATGGAATCATTAGCAAGATTTGAACTTGCAGCAGCAAAATTTTTGACTGAGCGTGCATTTCAATGATACACAGACCTTACGACATCAGCAAACCTTCAACTCTTTTAAAATTTCTTCACAATTTCACCAGTTGCTGGCTAAGTCGTTCGGTTTTGACAACCATATTAATTGCATAATGCGAGAAAAGTGGCTGCGTATGAACAACCACTTTTGTAGTAAGTTTCAATAATTTTATCGCGTTCGAGATTGTTAATAACCAATTATCGTAAATGGAAAACATTTAACTAATATTATGACCCTTCAAATGATTGCTGAGTCTGACAGGTGTCTAATGCTCTACAGCTACCAACTTGAAACCACGAAAAAAACTTGGTAAAATTTCTCTTCGAAATGTTGTCAACTGTTGTTCGTACTACTTTAAAATTTAAAATGTTTCCATATTGTTTTTTTTTTTTAATCTCTAAGCGGATAAAAGTTACTTACATCGGAATATCAAAGGCACGGGCGGGACTTTGCTAGGCGCCCAATTTGGAGCGTCTAAAATATTTAAAATTTGCTAGCATTTACCCTGCTTCACAGTAAGTAATCAGACATTCCTCGTGTTGCTAAACAGCGAAATCCAATGAACGCTGCTCCCTGTCACTAGTATACAACTACATTTCATCAGCAATGACAATTCCGTAACTTTTAAAATGATTATCGTTGACTGGAAGGTAGGAGACTTGCTAGGTACCTAGAATTTTTATATTCGTAACTTTCCAAATTATAACCGTTAACGGTGGTGAAGGAGGCTTTCTGAATGCCTACCGTGTGATTTATAGATATGTGCACAATATAAAAACTACACTTTACGTACCTATTAAGTCTCCTACGTTTTACTTACTTACTTACAATCTTACATAGTTAAGTGGCGCTACAGTCCGGAATGAAACTGGGCCTCAACCCAAAATGCCTCTCCAATTAGACCGGTCCTTAGATAACTGTCTCCACTTGCGCATTCCAAGTTGGTTGAAGTCGGTTTCTACTTGTGCGCGCCACTTAAGGCAAGGTCTTCCTCTACCGGGTGTTCGTTCGACGTCTGGCTGGGAATCGACGACTCTGCGAGACGGAGTATTGGTGTCCATTCGTTCTACATGCCCTAACCATCTTAAACGTCCAATGCGGAGTTTTTTGACCAGGGGCATGTCGCTGTACAGCTCGTATATATCTTGGTTGAATCTACGTCTCCATAGCCCGTCAACGCAAACGGCACAGAAGATTTTTCGAAGAATTTTCCTCTCAAATCGACCAAGGATTTGTTCATCTGCTTTTGAGATGGTCCATGCTTCAGCGCCGTAGAGCAGGACTGGGATGATCAGGGTCTTATATAAGATCTCCTAAGTAGTTCGAGTGACGGTTTTACTACTGGATTGGCTTCTTAGCCCGAAGAAACAGCGGTTAGCAAGAGTAATTCTTCGTTTAATATCTGACGAGATGTTGTTGTCAGAGTTTATAGCAGAGCCGAGACGTTCTGTCAATGGTGACGTTCTGTCCAATTCGTCGATGTTGTGTGCCCTTTCGTGTTGACAGCATATACTTCGTCTTGCCCTCATTTACTGCTAAACCAATTTTTGCCGCTTCCTTCTCTATATGTACTAGCAAACGTGGCTATGACATCACGTTGGGTTCGACCAATAATGTCAATATCGTCGGCGTGTTGCTAGTAGTTGTACCAATTTTTGGAAAATTGTGCCTCTGGTGTTGGCTCTTGATTTTGCACAATCCTCTCAAGAAACAAATTGAAGAAGTCACATGACAGCGCCTAGCCTTGCCTGAATTCTTTTTTGGTGTCGAATGTGTCGGTGAGGTCATGTTCGACCCTAATGGAGCATCTCCATCGTCACACAAACGAAGATTTGGGTGGTATACCAAAACTAGAAATGGCTCTGTATAGTTCGTATCTATAAATGCTGTCGTATGCGGCTTTGAAATCGATGAATAGGTGGTGGGTATCGATTTGGACTTTTTGGGGTTTTCCCAGGATCTGCCGAAGTGTGAAGATTTGATCGGTTGTGGACTTTCCTGGCATAAAAACGCCGATCAGGTTGTTGGTAAACGGCTTCAGGCGTTCAAATATTATGGCAGATAGGATCTTGTAGGCTATGTTGAGGAGACTTATGCCTCTGTAGTTGGCGCGGTTTAGAGGGTCTCCTTTTTTGTGGATCGGACAAACAATGCTGAGGTTTCATTCTTCATGCATACTTTCTTCCGACCAGATTTGGCTTATCTTAATTTTCGTTGTCGTTGGCAATATTAAATTGTTCGTTCTGCCTGACAACGGAATGTTGTTCGTCATCGCCGTTTAACAGTCTGCAGAAATGGTTCTTCCATATCCTCAGCATCGACTGTGTCTCAACTACGATATTTCCTTTTTCATCTCGATAGGATTCTGTTCAAGCCTTGTATCCTTAACTTTGACGTTTTACACTTTGGTCAATCTTGCAAACAACGTTCTTGGAGTGGCACCTCTCTATATCCTCGATCGCGCGCCTTTCTTGCTCTTTTTTCTTCTTTGTAAAAAGCCGATGTTCTTTCCTTCTTCTCTCCCTATAGAGCTCAACTGCAGCTCTCGACTTCACCTGCAGCTTAGCTTTGTAGTCCTCGTTCTTTACTGCGAGCATCTGCAGCATTCCTCATCAAACCAAAAGTTTCTGGCTGGAGGGCGCAAGAAACCTAGCACATCAGTTGCGGCTATCTAAGGGCTTGTTGGAATCGTTGCCATTGTTCGACATTCGATGCTGGTGGAATGGTTAATCGAGTGGTTAAGGGATACGCGTTGCGCGAAGGTCTTGGCGGTCTCTTGCGATTGCAGTCTGGCGACAATTATTTTTTTTTCATAATGACTATAGCTTTCTCAAATACGGCATCGGTATAAAATTGGACTCCCCTTCATTTGTTCCGAGCAAAAGATTTGAAAAGCTGAGTTAAACGCCCTGCGTACTAATATTTTTTTTCAAGTTTAATGCACATTTAAACATCATATTCAACTATCTCCAAAGGGTCTTAAAAACCTAATCACAGATTTTATCCAACTTTACCGCAAGCATCCTCCTCAATTTTCAAGCATTTATTCAATATTCACCAACAAAATTAAGTGAAACTAAAACACACACTTTTCCTATAAATTCCTTCTCCCATACAAGCGCACCAACCAACTATCAGCCTTTTATCTCAAAAATGCTTCAATATCTAGGTACAAACCTTCCTGCTCCGGACACATTTACGCATTAATCAATTGCAATAGGCTGGTAAAGCACGCACAAACAAAAACCCAGATACGCCATGCGTTAGTATGTGCGTTCGTCCTTGCGGCCAAAAATGATTTGTAGGCTTGACCCAACTTATCATTGATTACATTACAATAGAGACAAACAAGATGTCCTTCTTTGTTTGCTCTATCATTACACAGGTCCGCAGGCAAAAACTCTCCCCCATCACAGGCATCCAAGCCTCCGGAAATCTCGTAAAAGTCGCAGGGAATTGAATTAAAATTTAAAACTTAAATGAATGAAAGGACTTGTCGGTCCGTAGAAGACGTATACGAATAAGACGACCGACAGCAGCAGACCATGAATATATATATAGTTACATATATCTAAACAAGAGGACGAGAAGTATATCCTGAATATGAAGGGATGTTCACGCTTTGTGTTTATTGCTTTCTACTTTGGGACGGGTATGCCGAAAGAATATACACACGAACGAGGACGACTGACGGACGGTCCTTTGCTATGAATTCCTTAAATGAATCGCTTTTTCAGCTTTGCCAGTTGGCACTGATCTGGTGGTGGGTATGCTCAACGGGTCACTCAAAAGACCTGTGATGCTGCTGCTTTTCCTTGTCGCTTTTCTTCTTTTATTACTTCAATAAGGAGATGGCCTGTTGAAAATTTCATTTTCCTAAAATAAGGGCAACAGCCGAGGCGGCGAGGCACAACGGTTCGGTCTGGCATGAAATGAAGGGTCGTCGAACAAGTGTCTGTTTCAGCTGAACAGTGTTTCGGGAAAGAATAAAAACATTTATCTAGTATGTGTGATGAAAGAATTCAACAAAGATGATCAGCTGATATTCGACTTTTAAAACAACACCACAGTTTTCATTTCAAAAAATTTATGCTTAAGACAGGTAAATATAAGGATTGTGGGAGACTGTTTTTAAGGAGACTTTGCTAAGGTCGTAGTTGGTGACATTCGTTTGGGAACCAGTCGTACTAATGTAAGATTATGCGTACTGGTATTAAATAAATTAGCTAAAGCTGTCCAAAAAACAGTCACTAAAATTAACTGAAAGCCTAAGTCCGACCATAATGTTTGGGTTAAAAGTAAACAAACAAATTTAATGCAAAAATCATAGTATTGCCAAGGGACACCAGAGCAATATGGATATGAAAATATTCGGGTTTAGCCGATCTGACAGCACTAATATTGTTAGACTTTTATAGCATGACGATTTAACAGAAGCGTTTAATATTCAGATTGCAAAATAAAATCAATAATGGCTCCGAAAATTCCGGCAAGGCCGATTTACTTACTGAAAATCTTATATGCGCTTCTTAATAACCAAAATATGCACTTCAATACTACCAAGTTTCAAAAGGTCTAGTGTTAATTATTATAGACTGTGCTTTTAGTAAGCAAAGGTATCTCTTACCTTTAATGACAGAACACCCCAATAACACCTACATTGAGGTGTTCTATCATTCAAGCAGTGATAGCAAGGACATAATTAATGTACTGTCTCTATACCATACAGTTTCGTGCAATGCGGCACATTCTTGAAGACCACCTTTATCCAGAGCGGATTTGTCACAAATCATTATTTACCCATAGCGGATCTACATTTGCAACACAACATTTGTCCAGAATGGATTGCAGTTAAGATTTCATAACCATCCACTGCGGATTCTTAATTTAGACAAAATCTATAGAGATCGGATCCTTTTTTACGACAACATTCATACAAAATTTATACGGAACGGATCCTTTTTTTTACGACAAAATTCATACACGGTAGATGCCAGTTGCCAATCGCTATTCTTCTAGTGACTTTACGCCTGCAGGCTAGGATTCATCTCGATTTGATAAAAGGTGCAATTGTTTACCTGAATAGAAAGGGACCAAGAAATCGACGAATCGGACCAAACATCGCAGTGAAGAAGTACAAGGTGTCTTGAATAATAGTTTATATTTGTTGAAACTTACTGAACGGATCGAATTCGTACTTCAGTAGATAGGACAGGTGTATGTGAGCCTTGCGTTCGTGTGCGAGAAGTATACAAAAACGGTGATTCGGCGACTGAAGCGCGTAGAACATTCTGCAAAAGTTTAGATTTTTGCCATTTACTAATGCACCAAGCAAATCATTAATTCGAAAATGGGACGAAAGTTTTAAGTGACCGGTATAACACTGAAAAAAAAATCAATGCGACCAATATTTTCAAGAGCTGTAATAAATGTGAAGAGTGTTAATTAGTCTGTTTTTGACAATCTGAACCTTTCAATTCGTGATTTAAATAAGGATAGATTATCGTAATACATTCTTTGCACAAAGACTTGCAAGACTTCGATTGATGCAAGAGTACTTCATTTCCCGGTACAAGCCCGGGATTCCATTTAACGTTTTTTTTAAATGTTTACCATTATCATAATTTCAAATGAAGCCTATTTTCACCTTAATAGACATGTGAATAAGCAAAACGGTAACAATCATCAGAAACCCCTTTATTCGTTGATGCGTGCATACATGGAATAATTGTCCACCTCTTTTTTTGAAGATGAAAGGGGACGTACCGTTTCTGTGAATTCAGACCATTAAGTATAGATATAACATGTAAGAACACTTCTTGATACCTGAGTTACAAAATTACCTGGCTATAACCAAAGAACATGGTTCTAGCAGCACGTAGCAACGACATATATGTCCAATACGTCTCTGCCACAAGTTCGTGAAATTTTACCTGGAAATTGATCTCCAGAATAGGTGGCATCAATTCAACTCCACGTAATCCAGATTTGCCTAGAATTGTTTTGAAACTTAATCTCAAGTCTAAAAATTACTCAAATAAACTAAATTCCCCGGCGCAGTCTTCCTATATGTCTTTCTAAGAAAATACAAAATTTTCATGTTCATCTAAATGAGTGTTTCACATTCAGATGATTTTATTTTTAAGAAATAAGTTTCGGAATTGTGTACCTTTAACCTTCCTTTGCGCAAAAAAATTAACCTCGCACGATCCCTGGGACCGAAAATCAAGAACTCGTAGTCTCCATTTTGCTCCGAATTTTATGATGATATGTTTTTTAACCAGTAGAGTGATATTTTTAACGAAATTAAATCTACATAAATATATAAAAATTGAGTCTTATTTATAAGAATTTAAGGCTTTTAACCAAACTTTCACACTTCTTTGGTATTATTCTATATATGGTTTTTGTGCAGTTTGCTTACAATCGGAAAATGTGTGTGTTGTGCATGCGTGCCCACTTTTTTAAAAAAAAGTTATTTTTGGTTAAGTCTTTTTTTTTTTGGGAAAGTTTTGAGAAAGAGTCTGAGCAAGATATTAGACATTCTGAATACATATATTTCATCAACACAAAGTTTTTTTTTTTAAAACGCCTACTTTTTAAGGATTTTTTTCGTAAAAACCTAATTTCGGTACAAAAAAAAACACTCACTTATAATAAATTTTATTCCGTCGAAAATTCATTAAAATTTGTATCGATAAAAAAATATTTATCGTGATTCATGTCAACTTTTTTCGCTGTAGAAGAACAGCGTTCAACACACACTCCAAGTTTTTCGTAGCTACTGGCGATGAAAATTATAAAAATTCTGTCGATAAAATCGAATAATTTGTTTAATTGATTTTGTGGAGGTTCTAATAAAAAGTATAAAAGTTATGTCGATAAAATCCTAAGCTTCCGAGGGGATTATTTCTTTTTGAAAATGGAAATAAGCCCCGGCTGTTAATAGCTTTTGCTTGTAAGGTTTATTTTCTTCTGATGCATCCAAACTCGCACACATCCCAAATCCAACAGTAAGCCTAAGTAGGTGGGTTGCACTCGGGCACTCACATTCAAACTTTGCATGTACCAAAATTTAATAGAATTTCTATTTCAAATGGCAAAAAGATCTGCGGGTTTAATGGTTTACATGCATGCGCAGTATAGTGATTGCATGCGCAAGTGCGGCAATTTTCCTGTTTGTGCACGTATGATGTGTTGTGTGTGCGAATTTGCGCAGTTATGGGGAAACAAGTTATCGGTAAGTCCATTTTTAAATGTCAATTTGTTATCATTGCAACATCCATTAATGTGATCGAAGCCACTATGTATTACTATGAGAGAGGATGTACAACCGCTGTTTTACAATTCTCCGGGTTATGTGCATTGTTAAACAGGGCGCTAAAAATATTTACTGGTTCCACTGGCAGATGTTGCTATTAGACGTTTGAGCTACCAACATCTGACGACATAGTTTTTTTTTTTAGTGATGCAAAGAAGTCATCTTTTTGCACGAGCTGCAGTTCCATTTAACAATCACTAGACCACTGCATCCACGCATATCATATTTCAATACCACCATTGCCATTTTGTATGTGTTGGTGTTTTATTCAATGAAAAGTGAAAGTGTTGCGGTTTGGGTTGAAAAGTTGGTCTTCAAAAGTAATCTTCTCCCCTTGACCTACAAACATCGGAATACCTGGTTTAAACATACCAGTGTATAAAGGCCCTTAAAGTGTTTCTTGTCAAACCGACTGTTAAATGATTTGTATCCTCGTATATAAAACTGGCAGTACCTCTCTTCGATGGCCTCTCATTGGATTATTTTATGTGTGAATTCCAACAAAGACTGCAAGCATCAGATGATTGCCTCTTGATGAACGGGAAACAACAGGAATAAAATTCCTTAACATACCGTCGATCTTATACACCCGACCATAGCACTCTCCAAACTATACATACCTTCTCTCTGAAAGACTATATCCCTTCGTTGTTTGTTCCCCAATTCACAATTACCGTTAAAATTTAGTATTCCTTGGTAGTCTAATTTCTTGGATTACTTACCAACAAAAGCAAAGAACCGAACATGAAGAAGGCAGAACAAGAGGGTGTTTAACAAAATCGAAGCTAGAAACCCCCACCTCGAAAGACGACGAAAAACAGATTTTCCTTCAACTTTTCGTGGGTCGAGTTGTTCTTTTCTGAACGGGGATACTTTCGCCCCCTCAGACAATGCGTACGATTTCTATTGAAGGGTTGGGATTTTGCGAGTATCGTTCAATCGTTCATACCTTCGGGTTTTTGATGCTCCGCGTGCCGGCAGCATACCTTTCTATCCCAGCAGGGCATCGAGCAATGTCGAAGTTCAAGTGAGCGAGGTTATTTATTATCGACGAGGGTTTGAATTTATTGATATATCTCTCAAAACAAAGATTGGAACCAGCTGCCTTCTAATGATAAGACTGTGCGCCGTCGTTCGGTTGTTCTCGGGTCCGCATTTGGGGAATTCCATTACATAAAAGCTTTTTGCATGAATAAATTTTAAATTCGATTCGAATCGAAGTTTCTTTTCCTTGTTTCTTTTTTTTTTGTGCTGCCTTGCTCTGTTATTTCCTTTGTACTTTGACAATCTTACAATGCAGGTCATTATGCTAGATAAGGGTGATGGGATGGGTGGTGCTGGATCTGCGACACGGTAAATAAATGAAAAACCGATAACCGACGCATTCGGGGGTGGAATATTGAATTTTGTTGTTTTCCTATTTTCAGCGGAACACACTTTGGACCCATTAAATATGAATATCTGGGTCGTCACCGGAAAGTATATGATAGGCAGATAGGCGCATCGCAAATAGAGCGCGTTGTTTTTGAATGTTTTATAGGACGGCTCCCAAACAAAGAAGGAGACACGAACAAGAAAACAGGAAACTGCTGGTTAAATTTATGCGGAGATACTTACCCACACCCACACATAAAAAGCGGCGGTTCCGCAAAGTCTGAAAGGGACACTTTTGAAAGGTTTTTTTTTATCGTTGTTGCTGTTGCTCTAGCTCAAAAGGGTCCTTTCATTATTTGTTGTGTACTAATGACACAATGTCAGTTTTTCCTTCAAGTACGAAATATGACTCGTCGATGAGTTTGGGATTGCTTTCAAAATTGTTTGCTTGTGCTTGTGTATTGTGGGGGATTCATCAGTCATCGCGAAAGACAGCAAGTCACCGGAATTTACTGAATGCGATACTTTGGTTGGCATAGAAAAGCAAATAAGAAGGATCCATTCTTACCAATCGAATGTTCCATACTTATGTCCTTATGGATTGTTGGCTAATATGGCGCACAGAACATGAGCAAATACTGTAAATATTCTGAAGTATCATGTATAGGTATGCTTGCAACATATATACAAATAAACAATAACTAGTGGAAAAGGATACGGTGGACGGATGTTTCGTAACCCAGGAATATCTATATCATGCTCCACAAATTTGAATTTTAAATTTGGATACATTTTTTTGTCGAAATTAGCAGCTTTTAAAAAATCTACCTCAGCAGCCAAGCTGATTCTTAGCATTGGAAGTTTAAACTCAATGGAGGGTACATATTTGGTTCTTGTGCGATAGTCTCTGTAAAGTGTTTATTTATTGGCATTTAAGCTTATTCATCCTAACAGTGGTAACTGTAAAGCAAATATTGTTACGTAGTAACCCATAGTCTCCGAATTGAAGGATTTGGAGAGGTAAATGAAAACATAGGGGAAAAAACAAAATCTACAGATGAAATGAACAAAATGAAATATATGGAATTAACGACCTCTTTAGAATGAGACTTCTAGTTTAACGCCGAATTTAAATGGCAAATTCAGAAACTTCTAATAACATGGAGCATTGTGAGATTTTGCAAGAGGTGGTACAGTGAAATTATACTTCGATGTTGTCACTCTCGGGATTGAAACTCGCGTTTTACTATCTCTGATGTCTGAGCTTTAAAGTCTGACCTTTCGAATGAGTGGTAATACTACTAAATCTCAAAAGCGTTCCCTAATAACTACAGCGGCTAATGAAAAACATCACATCGAATAGAAGAAAAAAAAACTGTTTGTGGTACCCTTACGGCTTTTATTTCTAAACATATGCTTCTAAATAAGCGGAAAATGATAAAAATTGGAGTAGCCGTTTTTATTTATATGAGCCACAAGGTGGAAGGGATACAATTTTGCTTTTTAATTCGTTACATCAACAAACATTGCAATTATTTCTGATTTCTAAGGTTTATTGCCTGGAAAACAAAAATATATCAACATTAAAATAAACAGCAACAACAAATATGCAATGTAAATTTGCAAAAATGTAATGAATTCTTTGTTTCGCCGTAATCGATAAATATTTCTTTTAATTCGCAATTCTAAATTGGCAATAAAAGTTTTGTTTTTTATTTACTATGTTTTTTCATTATTTCGCAATTAACATTCGGCGGTTTCATATTTCGCTTTTTTTCCAAGAACCTCTTTTATTATTTATTTTGCATGTTTGTATTAATTTTTTTAATGTTTGGCCAAGTGCTTTTTTCGACAAATAATGTTTCGCCGATAAGTTTTTTAGCAAAACAGTGCTACGCCCCGTTTTATTCTTTTCGCTAGTAAGTAATTCCGCCGTTTAGTTGTTATGATCGTTTGACCATTTCCTCTCATTAGTTTTGGAAATTTATTGTTAAGATTTTTTATTAGGCACTCAGATCACCGAAATTTCGCGCAAAAAGTTAAGGCGTGTGATTTAACTAAGCAAAATTGCAAATGACTTGAAAGCCAAAAACAAAAACACTTTACAAGAAATTGCAAAAGAACAAAATGCAATGCGAATGAAGCGACACAAAGAAATGCCGAATAAAAAAATGAAAACAACACAATGTCAAATAAAAAAATTGTTTTTGTCACATTTAGAAAATCGAAAAGTAAATTGCAAAACGCTGAATGCAAAACAATAAAATGAGAAATACAAAAATTGCGAAATGAAAAAACGGCGTAATGAACCACCCCCAAATGGCCAATCATACCATTTTCAATTTTTTTCAAAAACAGGAAGACATACAATCATTTAGTTTTTAGTTTTTGTTTTTACAGTTTTGAAAAAATTCACTTTAAACAATATCCCATAGGGGTATATTAGTTTTGATACATAGTTCGTAACATAGAGAAATAATTTTGCAAGATATACCTTAAATCATATATGCTCTTGGTTTATAACTATTGATGTACAAGAGAGATATTATGGTCGAACAGTATGGTGTTGTTTATTTTGTTTACCAATTTGCCTTTAAACTAACTTACAGAGCATAGCTGGTGTTTTTTTTTTCTGGCGGACCCCCGTCTGCTTCGCTAGACGTCAAGTCTGAAATGCCATTTGTACATGTATGAAAAATTCAATCAATTTTAAATTGGACTTTTGATTTTGTTTTAAGCTCGATACAACACACATACGTGATATTCTTGAAATATCATCTTCCTAATTTTCAAATTGGAAGGTCGAAAACCGTGTTGATTGCTCGGTACACATGCGCCAAGGAGGTATCGCTATCGCATGTTGGCGAAAATAAATGATCTATTGAATCACCGGTACAACAAACATATGTGCCAACGCAAACCAACCTCCACGGCGCATGTGCATTGAATTTATCATTGCTAATGATGTTGCTCTGGCGAATGAATGACATCTTAATGAAGAACTGAATGCAATCGAATTAATCGATCAACTCAATTGCATACCTACAAAAAAAAACACCAAATTATTTTGTTTTTTAAATTAATTTATTGTAATGCTCTCTGGTAAAAAACATTTTTGGTTTTACCATTATGTGCGTACACAAACACAGAAGGTTTCCCTACACGTGAACAGGCTACATACAATTGTCCACGTGAAAAACAATAATTTTCCAAATTTAAACCAAACGCTTGCAATTTTTGTCCTTGTGATTTCTTGATTGTCATAGTTAAGGCAAGTCGAATTGGGAACTGCAAACGTTTAAATACAAAAGGCCTGTCTGTTGGTATCATTGGAATACGTGGAATTAAGACGTCTTCACCTTTAAATTTTTTATTCAAAATAGTAGCTTCGATAACATTGGTCATTAATTTCCTTACCGCAAGGCTTGACCATTACACAGTTTTGGTTGATTGAGATTTCGTAACATAATACTAGGTGCTCCAACTTTCCATTGTAGAATGTTTTGGTGGCAGTCCTGGTAGATCAAGTGAATTTAAAAATTCTGTGGGGTAATTGACCACCTCATCTTCATTCATAACGGTGTCCACTGAGTAAAATGTAAATAATTGCCGTGGTATCTCCTTCAAAACAGCCTCATTAATTTCACTGGCATCTTTGTTTTTTGCCGCTAATATGGCTCGTTCGCTCAACCAGCGATGATTTTTGTCTTGCTGTGTAATGTCTGGAAAAACTCTTTCAATCAGCTCTTGTATTGATTGAGTGATACGATAAAAATCAGTGGGTAGTGTGATTAGTCCAGTTTCATTATCTATACGCATTTTCCATCTCCAATTTTGAGTAACTGCTTAGAAAATTCATCAGCTGATGGATCGTTTTGCAGTTGAACACGCACATTTGTAGTTAGTGTGAATTTTCTTACATATCTCCACAAAATTGAAGATTTGAAAGACGCATTCAACTCGTCGGCAGCAGTCGATCGGGGAATGACAGGTAGAGTTTGTCTAAAGCCCCCTGCTAACAATACCAAGGCACCACCGAATAATTGTTGATTACTTCTTAGATCTTTCATGGTTCTGTCAAAAGCTACCAACAAACATGCAAGAAGTTTGAGGAAAGAAAAAGAAAAAAAAATGACACAAACCGCATGTTTAAAATAACATATCTTAGTATGCGTTCACACAAACGATGCCAACGAACATGCTTGAAGTGTAAATAAAAAAAGTGTGAAATCAACTTGCTTTTGTTGTAATGAATTTGTTCTAAAAATTATTTTTTTTTTCAAAAAACAATGTATATCAAAACCTTCCTTGGATAAATATAAACATTTAGAAAAAAAAACGAAACAAATCGGTTGTAAATTGGTCGAGTTTTTGATACACGTACGAACGTCATTTAAGATTTTTATACATAGATGTCGTATCGATCCTCACTCTGGGATTTATGTAATCTGCATATAAGCTTGATCGCTAGGTTTATTTAAATCATTAAACTATCGATCAAAAGCTTAGCTAAATGTCTGTAGATTAGGTAAAACGAAGATTACAATCAGCAGATATATAACGGGTGGTTGAGTTTTAAAGATCGATGTTGAATGTGAGGCACACCGAAACGTCAAGTTTTTTTTCTGCATTTTATTTGATTTTTCTTAATTTCAGACTAACTCAATTTGAACCATGGAAAGATACACAACGAGCTGCTCGTTAATGTTATTCAGGCTTATTATGAAAATGGGCGTTCAAAACAAAATGCATTTCGTGCACTTCGTGATTTTTTCGGTCAACTTAATCCTGCAAAAATTTGAGCAAACCGGGTCTGTAGGAGATGTGAAACCACCATTTTGCATTTACACGGTTACAAGGTGCAATTGACTAAAGAACTAAAGCCTCTTGACCATTTCAAGCGGCGTCAAAGGTCATAATGGCGACAAAAAATGGCAACAGTGGATGATAAAATTTTGAGAAAAATCATCTCATCATCATCATCACATTTTCACCTCAGTGGAATCATCAATAAGCAGAATTGCCGCATTTGGGAATATGATAACCCAAGAGTGATTATCAAAAAACCAATGCACCCACAAAGAGCGACTGTTTGGTGCGGTTTATGAGCTGGCGGCATCATCGGGCCGTTTTTTTTTTTTTTCAAAATGAGGCCGGTACCATTCACAGTAACTGTACTGTGAATGGTATCGCTATCGGGAGATGATAACGAACATTTATTTCCCGAATTGGAAGATATGCATGTGGACGATATGCCTCAGCGTCATCGAAAATTTCGACCATCGGATGGAGGTGTGCCGCCCAGGTCGCGGCGGCCATTTGGCCGAAATTTTGTTCCATACAATATCATAATAAAAATAAATGAAAATAATTTCCTTAATAATTTGTATAATCAAAATCAACATCGGATCTTTCATAAAAAGAACAAATTTACATAGATTTTTAAAAAATGAATCTATGTGCCCATGAATGATATTCTCTATGTGTTCGGAGAAATGTGTTGATGCTTCGTCACTTTTGGTAACTTTTATCCTTTTTTATACGGGTTTTCTTTTTCTTTAGTACTCTGACTATTCTTTAAAATTTAATCTATTAGAAAAATTTGCAAAATAAATATCAAAAAATCACTTAAGCACGATCGTACCTTTTTGCTGTTATCACCACAATTCCATGCTGTTCAGAGATCTGCAAGAAAAGACTGAAAAAAGCATGTTCGGCTACACTTTATTCTCGTTACACTTTTAACGGATAGCATCGGATAATTTTTGATAGGGTGTATCACTTGAAACTATTTAAAATTGCATAATGTAGCGGGCCTTAATCATGTGACATATCCCAACAGCATGCTACAGACTCTTTGTGTGTTTGAAAAATTTACGGATGCCTTGAAACCACGATATCATTAATACAGGAGAAGTTTCCAAACTTCTCCTTCGAGATGTTGAGTTGACATGATACAGCTTGGTAATCAACTCAGACAAGACCATAGAGATGCATATACGATATCCAAATTTACCACCAGCCTCAGTAAATACCTTTTATAAAAACGATCAACAACAGCAAGAGGAGATGAAATCGAAGTCTTTGTCATCCACAGTTTTTATTTGTTTGAAAGGCTAATTGATGTCATTATGTTTGGAATATAAAATTCCTCAAATGTCATGTCAAATGCGGCTTTACTGCGTGTTTCGCATCCCCAACTTTCCATGACTCTGGCGCATATATCAGACTGAATTTGATCGATGGAATGGGTTATTTTGGCTTTAAGTGCCGCTGTGGTTTGTATTTCGTTCACATAGAACTAAGTCTTCAGAAAACCCTACAAGAAAAAGTCTAACCGGGTCAAATCGCAGGATATCGGTGGCCAGTTTACATCACCTACACGTGAAATGATCATGCCCTGGAATCGTTCGTGTAGATTTTTAAATGTGGTATGAGCTGAGTGGAACGTAGCACTGACCGTCCTGTTGAGCCAAGTCGTTGGTATTCATATCATCGAATTCATGCCAAAAAGAGTTAATAATCATAAACCGATAGCGCTAGCCTCTGAGGGTGATATCCTGGCAAATGCCTATCTCAAAGTATTATGGACCGAGAACGTCGCTAGCTATAAATCCAAATCAAACAGAAATGAGCACCATCGCTGAATATGATTTTTCGATGAAAATTACGGTCAGTTTCCAACTGCTCCAGAGCCCATTTATTGTAGACGAGTGCTGCCTCAAGTCATTACCCAACATTCGCCAAGTTGTGGTCTGCGAAAGCCCGAGTTCTTGTGAGACGCGAAATCGACTCGGGTATTGGGTAATTGTTTACTGAACCAACGAAGTATACACCGCACTGCGTTTAGTCCTCTTGAAAGGACGTTATGGCGGCCGCAAAATGGACGAAGCTGCACATTTTGATAACACAAATTTATTATTTGCACATGTCTATTTTTCCATGGTGATTTGCAAAACAGACTGAATAAATGACGGAAATTCGACATATCGATAACATGACGGAAAAATGTACTAGGCAACAATTTTTCAGGAAATTACTGTTTGACTTGTCCTTATAATTTATACAAGCGCCACGTTTGGTCTTGGTTTGAGGTTTATACTATTATCACAAAATAAACTATGGAAAAATAAAATTTACAGTTGGAAGTTTTTTTTCACCTGTAAAATTTCAAAAATGTCGCTTAATACATTTTTCGATATGTGGCTTCAAAAATATGGTCACTGCCAACTGTCAAATTTCGAAAGACCCTATTGGAAAGCAATAAAACGTTGTTTTTGGCCAAACGATTAGGAATTTTGTAAAAGTGTCTAAAAAGCATATTACGAGAATCGCTATTTCTGTATGTCCTCCATATAAAGTTTTTCATCACAACCATATTTTAAGTGCGTTTTCCATAAAGAACAGCAAAAAAAATTATTTTTAGATCATTTTAACCCACTCCCAAGTTTTGGGGGCGTATGACTAAAAAAAAAAAACATCTGTGCTAATAAAAATTTTTTTTGTTTCTGTCGAACCATAAACTTTCTGAACAAGATGTGGTGACAATGTCATTTCCTATTCTTCAAATACATTCATTTAGAGGCACGCCCACTTTATGGGGATGTTTTAATCAACAATGAAATAGTATAGGGCATTCATATGTTTTTTGTTATCGAATTTATTCGTGACGTCGTTGCAAACCTTTATGGTGCAGCGAGAGTTATCCATATTTACACAGACGGATGATTTTGGGCGGTATAACAAAACTGGACAGAAGCGGCTTTGAAATCAATGGATAGGTGGTGAGTATCGACTTGGAATTATTAAGTTTTCTTCACACTCTGCGGTTGCGGACTTTCTCGATCAAAAAATCACACTGAATATTTCCGATTAGCTTGATTCTGATATTACGGAACCTAATTATTTTTGAGCGATGTTGAGGAGGATTATGCCTCTGTAGTTGAGAATCTATCAAACGTTGGTGTGTGCATCTCGTCAGGAAGGCCGTCATTTTCGGCATCGTCGTTAATCAGTATTACATGGTTCGCGCTGCTCTGGATATTGCTTGGTATCGTCGTTTATAGATCTACAAAAGTTGTTCTTCCATATTCTAAGGGTGAAGACCAAAGCTATTTTATAATTGAGCAAAGAAACAATCCTGAACAATTGCTGCATTTGCCTTCTTTGGAGCGGGAGACAAAACAAGGCATATGTTGCAAATGTGGCCTTTATGTATATTTTAGCAATGCTTTTGCTGATGTCGTTAAGGGGTTAGACTTTTTGCCTTAGCCTATCGCTTAGTCGATGATGGTGTTCACCGTATGTATGGATGTAGGACTAACCATATTTTGTCATCCTCGTTTTACGCGGCCTCTCATCCGATTTTCAAGCCGACAGTAGTGTAAGCTTTGTAAGCGCTGCACTTTTCTTTTAAGGGTCGTACCATTTTAGATCAAAGTAAGAACATCGATGACCTTTTTTTGATGAGCAACAGTAAGATCATTAATTTCCGAGGCTTAAGTTGTTTCCAACTAGCCTTAGTATCTAAGGAAGTTGGGGAAAAAAGAAAGAAGGTACCGATGAATTGGTTTTTGGTTACTGTAAGATATACAAAATACGAATAAATTTTTTTGGCGCAACAGTCTCGTTAGTATCCAGGTCCGAGCTTTCTCACAACAATTGAGATAAGCTTCTCTTGACAACTGATACTAATCGGATGATTTGTCAGATCATCACGTGGGGAGGGCAGTGAAAAAACATTTAGGTGTTGCTACGGCTCCGGGAATCAAACCCAGACCTTCTGCGAGGCAGTTCATCGCGCCACTTGGCCTGATGCCTGTTAGATATTATTGGAGGGAAAAATATCGTTTGGTAGAGCCTTCACCATTTAAGTTTTTCGATTTATGTACGAGTCTCTATATTTCAGCGTACATCATAAGGCAGGCTTGAGGATAAACTGTAGATTATCTTCTATCGTTAAAGCAAAACCAAACTTTAATAACAGAGACATCATTTTGGTTTTAAAGCATCAAATTCCATTCTGTTGGAATAAATCCATTTGATGCTATAAAGATCGGAATTCAATGTACTTAACATATTTCGTCAACTTGGGACAACATCCGAAGATGAGGGACGAGGACCTGAAAACTAATATGAGAAGCTGAGATTAATTGGATTAGAAATTGCAGATAAAACTAAGACTTGGTGAACACTAGCGTTTATTTATTGAGTTGCTGACATACATCCTTCCAAAGCAACTTAAATTGAAAGTCTTGATATGCAATTTCTAATCTAATCTAATCTTGATACCGTGACTCTGGGTGTTGGTAGTTCTCCCATTAGCTGATGCATGTCGTGCAACCGTTTATATGCTTTTTTACCGCTCGTTTTATTTGAAGTATCCAGTATTTACGGCGTATATGCACCATCATAAGCAGGATACCTCCGTGTAATGACCTTTCGTGAGCATCGCTAATAATTAAGCTGGAAATATGGTGTCGGAATGTTTGCATGGCTGAGTCTTCAGCCAACTAGGATGATGCCATGACCATCTACAAAAGGATTCAGAGATCCCATACCTTTCGCCTTCTTAATGCCATCTGGAAACATTTCCTTTTGTGCAATCCGAATCAGTGACGTGGTTGCTTTGTTGAGTTCCAATGTTGTAAGTGGACTATCGTTTTGTAAGTGTTTTTGACGAGTACGGCTAATAAATCTCTTAAATTAAGCGACTATCCTAACTAATTTAGGAAACGTTGTCGAGTTGTGGAGGAGTTGTAGTATTTGGTTTTGGTCCAGTCTTAGACAACGTGTACGTTTTTGGACTTCATCCGTTGTCAAATTAGCTGGCTTGGTTGGCATCTGAAAATCCCATGATTCCTGCAGAAATGTTGGTCCCTTTCACCATAGACGCTCCTGTATTAGTGCCGAGGGCAGTACACCCCGGGAAGCTAAATCTGCTGGATTCTGGTCCGTTGGGATATGCTTCCAGATCGCTGATTCAGTCAGCCGCTGAATTTCTCCTACTCGATTCCCGACAAAGGTTTTCCATCATGATGACTGGGACCTTATCCAACAAAGGGCAATTGTTTAGTCAGTCCAAGCATGAATTTTTACTTTTGCCAGATTGAATACCTTTGCGACGTGATTGAGGAGCCTCGCTAAGATAACTGCTCCACACAGTTCCAATCGTGGTATGCTTACAGGTTTTAGTGGAGCAACCCGCGTCTTAGAAAGCAAAATGCTCATGTGGACCAAACCCTTTTCATCCAGGACTCGGATATACACTACAGCACCAAAAGCCTTTTCTGATGCTTCTGAGAAACCATGTATTTCCATAGTCCGAATATGCTGTCCAAACTGAACCCACCGAGGTAAACGAATCCTGTTTATGGCTGTTAAGTCCTTGAAAAACATGTTCCAACTTGTAGCTAGCTCTTTATCAATAGGCTCATCCCACGTCATCTTCTTCGCCCAAAGTAATTGGAGAAAGCATTTGGCCTTGATAACGCAAGGCTAAATCCAACCCATTGGAACAACAAGAGTAGCTACCGTCGATTGACCTTTTGGTTGTCTGTGGATGACTTGGCGGAGTAAAGCTATAAAGAAAAGTATCAGTGTTAGGGTTCCAGTGAATTCCCAGCATCTTGAGTTGACCCGAACCTTCAGAAGGGAACGTAAATATTGATTCCCGTTCTTCTAACGGTAAATCCTTTAAAAGGCTTTCAGCGTTCGATGCCCACTTGCGTAGATTTAACCCTGCAGCTTTCAGACTCGTTCTCACCTCATACATTTTTCTTTCAGCTTCATTGGTAGTGTCGGCTCCAGAAATTAAGTCATCCTCATACATTTCTTCTCGGATTATTCGAAGTTTTCCTTCGATTCCAAAGGCAAGCATTTTCGACGAAAGGGCTGGATGTCAAACCCTGATAACCATGCTTTCACCATCATGGTGGATTGATTTCTCTCACTTTTCGGTTTGATTTGTCATAACATTACCAGTCGACCTATTTGACGAAAATCATACTGACGGTCACTGAGAGGTTTGATGTTTCGAGATATTTCGTAAGATGACGATTTATCAGCGTTTCAATAGACTTCGAAATAAGAGACGTAAGTGCAATTTTTCGGTAACAGGGTGAACAAATGCAGCTTTCCATCTACCCGGAAAGAGTCCTGATGAGTAGTTAGATAAAACAACTTACGCAGAGGTTTTGCTGGCATAGGAGCATACCTCTTCAGTGGATTTGTGAAAGTTGAGACCGTGTAAGACTCATGCAACTGTATGAGTAAGAAAGTAGATTTTTCCCATTGTGATTTTATGAAGTCCAGAAAAAAAAAGTTGAGAAATGTGTAGTAAGCAGATTATGATTTTCCAAAGAGCTGACAGTTGGAATGTCATTATTCAAGATCGCCGGAATTGATTGATCATGAATTTTGGTACATTTTCTATATAAATGTCTAACAGTTTTTATACTTCTGGGACAAAGTAGAGTCTGTTGCCTTACCTTTTGGTCATAGTTTCTCTATGACCGAAATAGGCAATGACACGGTTTAAATAGGCAATATTAACATTTTACGGTGTTTTGGGTGGGTGTTGTAGGACCGAAAGTGGATCTCTACCTGATAGCTTCTATGAATTTGGTCGCATATACTAACTTCAGCATAGAATAAAATATCTCATGCCAAGGAGAATGATATTTGATATCATATCAGCAGCTGCATTGAAGTCAGTAGCTAGGAAACTAGGTGATCAATTAGATTTCTATAGTGCAAAGATTTAAATCTCGATAGCCGTATTTTGGGTACAATTTTAACTTTTGCGGATCAATCGATAACCTGCAGAAGATATTTAGGTCATTGACGAAAGGTTGCAGAAGTTCTTTTGGAAAAATATTCTACTTGAAAACATTTTAGCCTATTTCCCTACCATGTTGACATTTTTTTCAAGTAACTACCAGCAAAATACGAGCATAAGTTTTAAGAAAATATTTTTTTGGGTAAACCAACCTGCAGGTGGTAATTCATAACTACGAAGTCCCTTTTACAGAAGTAGCCCTACAGCTACAGCATTCAGTCCTCCTAAAGTCGGTTCTAATCTTATAAACATACTTCTGACCTACTTCGTATCCCTCGACTTAGTTTATACCGCTCTTCGTCTGAATTGCCTACGTACGTGACCTCGAATACTTTCACTCTTGCAAATAAAAAAAACCGAACCCCTTTTCTGTATTCAAACACTCAAGGCATGAACAAAAAGCAAATTATAAATAAACCCCCCATCGTTATAGCCTCGAACACAACAAAAAAGGATGCTTCACCAAACTGAAACGACTTGCACAGAGAAGAAAAAAAAAACACTAACACTGTGAAGAAAGGAAAACTTTTCGCATTTTCTCTTGCTCTTCATAATGAATGAAAATGAATTAAATTCTCCATCTGCTAGTGCGCTGGGCTGGCTGTTTCATACCCAAATATCCATCCTATGCTGCATGTTATCCTTTCAGCAAACCAGCAAAGCAAACTAAATCTCCAGTACACAACTCAAAGAGTACTCGGCAAATTAAATTCCAACAGAGATGGAGGACTTGAATAAAAAAAAAATCTATATGATAAAACACATTAATACAGAGGCAAGGTAGAAAAAAATAAAGAAGAAGAAGAAGACGACGACGACAACGATGACGATGAAAAAAACAGCACAACTCCAAAAAGGATATAAATGAAAAAAATTTTCCACACGGACGATTTTAATGAAATAGGATTATAATGTCTGGAATTACAAACATTCCATTCCGATCTAATGTAATAACTATAAATTCAGAGGCTGTCCAAGGCCCCCAACCCTCCAACCGAAAGGATGAACTCAAGTATTTCCATAAAAGTGAAATCAATGCCTTCGACCTTGGAGTGGGTATTGAAATCCTTTGCTGGCGTATCCCATTTTATTTTTTTTCTTTTCGTTTAAATTGCTATGCCAACATCTTGACATCGCAAATATACCGTCGAGTTCCTAATCCCGCGTGATAAGCAAACGGATGAATTTTAATTATGAGTCTTAAGCCAAAGTTGACGGGATAAAGGATTTATATCCGTACGTCGAGTCGATAGAGGACTCGAGGCGAACTCCATGGGTTGCGGATTGGATTCAATGGATTTATATGCGAGAGTAGATAAGTCCCTCACCCCTGTTTGGTTGTCGCGGGATCGGGACACTTTTAATTGTACGGCGTTTTTATCACATCATTTTTGAACTTTCTGTGAGCTCTATCAGTTGGCGGCACTCGAAAATAATTGAATAAAACTTTTGCCCTTTTGTGGGTGTCAAATGTCAAATGTCGGGAGTTGATAAAATTGTTTGACAAAGTTCTTCACTAAGAGATTTGAGGCATTAATTAGGTTCTATTCGATTGCGCATCACTGAGTGTATGTTGGGCTCCAGCTTGGAATTGACATTTTGTGTTGTGTAGAAGTTTTGAGGCCCATTGTCAAAAGGAATCATCGTAAAGGGAGAATGTGTTTTTTAAATGTTTTTGAATTTTAATGAAAAATCATTGAAATGCTTTGCTAAAACCTGAAAAAGACTTCTGTATATGTAAGGGATATTACCCGGATCTGAACAAAACATCCAAAAGACTTATTATCGTCCGCCTTCGAGCAATCGCATCATTGATTTTGAGATGCCTGATGTAACAACTCAAGCACACAACAATATTAATGGAATGACCAAAATGTTGGCATCATTAGCTCACAATTTTAAAGTTATTTGATGTTTAAAAATAATATCGGGCATATGGTCTCTAAGACTGTGCCTTACGAACTCCATCCTGTCGGTTCAATTTCGCACAACTTTTTCGACCCGGTCTGATTTTGTCAAAAGTGCGTCCAATGATTGATTCCAAACAATCAATCATTGCTGGTTTATCATCGGAGACCAGCGATTCATACCCCATAATAAGTAATCCAAAGGTGTTAAGTCACACGAACGATTTGTACAGTTCCTATGTCCATTTCTGCTGTACTGAATATTGTGCCGTCTTTTTGGAACCATTTCTCCTCCAAATGATTTCCAATGGCATGAGGAATGAACAAATTAAAAATAGTTTGCCAGTAGCGTTCGCCTTTCACGGTAATGTTTACACCGGGTTCGGATTTAAGGACAAAGGGACCGATTCGGCAAGTAAAACGCACCAAACAGTGTTTTTTTTTCGTTTTGTAATGGAGTCTCAAGATTTTTATGAGGATTGTGCTCACTCCAAAAATGACAAGCCCGCTTGTTTACATACCAGTCAAGACAGAAATCGGCCTTAAAGTTGGAGATGGTTTGACGATAAAAATCCGGTTCAACGTCCAATTGATCCCAGCCCATTCATAGAACATACGACGCAATTGATGGTCCGCCGGCTTTAATTCTTGTACCATAATTATATGAATAAAGGACAAGTCTTTCATCGAAATTTTCCAAGTAGTGGCCGGGCAGAGAGAGACCGAGTTGATGAAAACGGCGTCGGATCGATAAATTAAGGTCCTATGTCACACGTTTACAGCGGCGATGGCTTCCTCTGTACGTACGATACGGAATCGATTTGGCTGAGTATTATCAAAAAGAGTAAATGTGGTCATTAATGGATCCATATTATTTCGTATTAGCTGCTCAGATGGACGCACCATAAGCATGACGAAGTGCTCTATGAATTTGGCGAACATAGACCGAATCTTGAAATAAATTCCCACGATTGGTAAACGTTGTTCTGGTGTAAGTCAAAGTATACTGAAAAAAAAAGACAAACAAACTTCACTAGTATGACAACTATTTTAGCTGTTGTCTCAACCCATGGATGGTCTCTGCCTGAGACAAGGCAGTTTTCCATCCTCTTTGATCCTGATCACGACAGCAATGGCATTCGGGATCACTTCATCCTTTAACCGGAAGTTTGGTCTTCGATCATCTCACACCTGAAAGCTTTGAGATTATTAGTTTTCCTTCTTATTGTCTATCACACACATTTAGATTGGTAGGAATAGATTAGGGTCCGGTAGCATTTGGACTTTTAATTTTAGAGTTTTGACGAAAATGTTTTAATTTCCAATTTAAGTTTGAAGTCTGCAAGTACGATTTATTTATGCTATTCCAGACAAGCTCCATAGTGTCCGTGTATGGAGTCATAATATTCCACCCTGATAGGATGATTCAGGGTAATTTAGGGGCATATATAAAGCTATTATTCATATATAAGGCTTATTTTCCAAAGCCCGAAATAGTGGGTCGGGTAATGATGTCGGTCTGTCCTACAATATATTTTTTTTTTACCAAATCTTTATTTATATCAAAGGCTTTGAAGTACCTTCCAAAAGATGTATGCATTTCGAATTTTGGTATTCAGGCAAAATTTGAAAAACCATATATTTCTCTTGAAATATAATCAGTTTTGCCTAAAAAAGATTTTTTTTCAGTTTTGGCCACAAACTAAAAACCAGAATTTTATGCTGTATGTAAGCTTCCATCAATTTTCTTGAGGGTCAGTGGTTAAAGTCCATGAAGTCGAGCTCACAATACCAATCACCCGACCTGAGTGAAGTGAGTAAAGCCATATCTAAACTCAATAAGGCTGCCGAAAATGAGTCTCGCAGAGTCTTCGATTCACAGCCAGACGTCAGACGCAGTAGAGGAAGACTTCGCCTTAAGTGGCGCGAACATGTAGAAACAGACCTCAATAAACTTGGAGTGCGCAACTGGAGGCAGTTAGCTAAGGACCGGGATAATTGGAGAGGCGTGTTGATTGAGGCCCAGGTTCATTCATCATGTTGTTACTTTTTAACAACAGCAGCATATTCAGTGTTTCGGAGGGAAAACTAAAACGTTATATCCTATGCCATATGGGCTGATTGTACTAGGACCTGGATTCCAAAAACCAGTATTGAATTTGTCACACGGTCTTGAAATATCGGTATCATAAGGTACGTTTTCTTCTATTCGCGTGGCTTCTTTTTCGTTAAAATTTTGGGATACTATCTACGAATAATAGGATATTTTTGATACTTACTTACTTGAGTTGCGCTACAGTCCGATAGGAACCTAGACATCAACCAACATGCATCTCCAATTAGCCCGTTCACTAGAACGGCCTCAACCACTGCAAGTTGGTTGTGCGAGGCATTGAAGGGATTCTTCCTCTACTGCATCCGACGTCTGGCTGGGAATCGAAGACTCTGCGAGCCGGAGTATTGGTGTCCATTCGTTCTACATGTCCTAGCCATCTTAAACGTCCAATGCGGAGTTCTTTGACCAGGGGCATGTCGCTTTACAGCTCATTTTTCGAAGAAATTCCCATGCTTCAGCGCCGTAGAGCAGGACTGGGATGATTAGGGCTTTATATAGGATCTCCTTAGTAGTTCGAGTGAGGGCCTTACTACTAAATTGCCTTCTTAGCCCGAAAAAACAGCGGTTGGCAAGAGTAACTCTCCGTTTAATTTCTGACGAGTTGTTTTTGTCAGAGTTAATAGCGGAGCCTAGACAATTTCCCGTACTACCTCCAAGTTATATCTGTCAATGTTGACGTTATGTCCAATTCGTCGATGTTGTGTGTCCTTTCGTGTTGACAGCATATACTTCGCCTGTCTTGCCCTCATTTACTGCTTAACCCATTTTTGCCGCTTCTTTCTCTATACTAGCAAACGTGGATACGACATCACGTTGGGTCCGACCAACGTCAATATCGTCGGCGTATCCTATTAGTTGTACCGATTTTTAAAAATTTTGTCTCTGGTGTTGGCTCGTGAGATTCTCAAGAATCAAATTGAAGAATTCACATGATAGCGCATCGCCTTGCCTTACTCCTTTGGTATCATGTGTCGGTGAGGTCGTTGCCGACCCTGGTGAAGCATCGAGAATTCTCCATCGTCATCCTACACAAACGGACGAGATTGGGCGGTATACCAAAACTAGACATGCTGTTTTATGCTGTCGTATGCGGCTTTGAATTCGATGAATAGGTGGTGGGTATCGATTTGGAATTCTTGGTTTTTTTCCAGGATCTGCCGAAGTGTCAAAATTTGATCGGTTGTGGACTTTCCTGGCCTAAAACCACACTGATAAGGACCGATCAGGTTGTTGGTAAACGGTTTCAGGCGTTTACATTTTACTGCAGATAGGATCTTGAAGGCGTTGTTGAGGACACTTATGCCTCTGTAGTTGGCACAGTTTAGAGGGTCTCCATTTTTTTTGGATCGGCAAACGATGCTGAGGTTCCATTCTTTAGGCATACTCTCTTCAGACCAGATTTGGCTTATGAGTTGGTGGATGTTAATTACCAAGTAATCTCCGCCGGCTTTATAAAGTTCGGCGGAAAGGCCGTCATTTCCGGCAACCTTATTAAGCATCAGTTTAGATGTCGCTATCCTCACTTCACTCAGGTCGGATGGTTGGCAGTTTTCGCTCTCGTTGGCAATATATTTCGTTCTAAAAAATATTCGTTCTGCCTGACAGCTTAATGTTTATCGTCATCGCCGTTTAAAAGTCTGCAGAAGTGGTTCTTCCATATCCTCAGCATCGACTGTATCTCAACTACGATCTTTGCTTGTTCATCTCGACAGGATTGTGTTCGAGCCTTATATCATTGGCTTTGGCGTTTTACACTTTGGTAAAACTTGTGAACATCGTTCCTGGAGTGGCACCTCTCTATATCCTCGCGCGGTTTTCTTGCTCATTTTCTTCTTTCTGAAAAGCCGGTGTTCTTCCCTTCATTTCTGCTATTCATCTGCAGCTTGGTCTTGTAGGCATCGTTCTTGGATGCGAGCATCTGTCGGAAGTCCTCTTCAAACCAGGGGTTGCGCGAAGATGTTGACGGACTCTTGCGATTGCAGTCTTTCGACATTACATTTGTTCACAGTATTTCTGGATTTTTGTGGCGTGGCGGATATCCGCATTCTTACCATGGCTGCAACAAGGTAGTGTTTCGAGTCGATGTTAGCTCCTCGAAATGTTCGGACATCCAAATTACTGTACGTTGGCCTTTTATCGATCTCAATGTTGACCGTTCGTTGATCTGGAGACTGCTTGGCTATGTTTTCCGACAATACTGCTAAAGATGTCTTCTCTTCCTACCTATCCAATATCCCAGCACGATTTTAACATCGTACATCGGTAATCGCTAATAGGTTTTGCATACAGGAATTCTACAAAGCAAACCAACAAATTTGAATGAACTAAGGTAATTCATTCGAGAAACAATTGCGGCTATTCCTGTCTCAACTCTCCAAGCATCTATGTAAGATATAAGATCTCGAACTGAATGCCAAGTGAAATAGTGAACTTGGACTACTAAGTGCAGGCCACAGGTTTTAATCACCACCTCTAGCAAAAGTTTCACAAACATCCAGAAAATTAAATCAGCGTCAAATAGGGTTTCCCATTGTTTTGGCAAAAATATATACTTTGCACATACAAATGACTTGATATACAGGGTATAAGAACCACTTTTGGGCGGTAATGCCATATATTTCATTTCATAAGCTATGTTCTTCGAGTTCTTTATGGAATCCTTAAATTTACCTAAAGGCCCCAAACATCTTTAAATGCCAAAATCAATCAAAGGATAATCCAATAACTCTCACTCCCCAGCACGTATATATATATCAATGTTTCCTTTTAATAAATTGACAAAAATCATCAGAAAATCTCAGCTGGTTTAATTTCCTCCAATTGTTGTCATTTCCATTCCTCGTGCCGTCAGTTCGACATTAATCTGTGAAAATTTCCGATCCCATTGCTAAGGATCTACAAATATTTTCACTGCAAAGTCACCCGGGCCGACACCACCAACAACACAACCTTCAAGAGCAACCCCAAGCAATAAGTTGCTGCTGACTTGCCTCGTTATACTTAAGAGTCCATAATATCTTTGGCAAACTTTTCATCCTCATTCATTTATTCAAGTTCGTTTTTTTTTCCTCTTCCTTTGACATTCTTTCTGCGAATATTCTTTTATACTTTACCCCCGAAAGTGAATCCTGAAAAAGGATGTGTTAACTTAAGTTCGTTTTTTTTTTGTGTGTAGTATAGTAGCATGTATATATGTTCATTCTGGTACATTGTGTGCAACTTTGGGCCACATGCCTCCCGTGGCAATCCAATAAACCTGTAACCTCTGTGGGCTCTAGCAGAACGAGATCTTGGACGGAAAAAATAACTAATTTCCACAAATTTCCTCACTGTAATCCTGTACCCAATTTACGGTGATGGGATCTACTTAGGAATACCCCAGGAAATGAAAATTCATAAACCTCCACACATACTTACACACATAAACACACCCGCACACACCAGAATGAACCTAAAACTTTCATGTTCATCCCCAAAGGAAAGCAGCAGACTACAATCTACGTATACGTATTTATCGGGCCAACGTTGGACACAGGTGTATAGTACGTGGTAAGGAAAAACGGAAGTATCGTCGTTAAACCTTAAACCTCATAAAATGAAATAAATGCGTGCGATTATTTTTAGTAATTTATTTCTCAAGTGGTATTAACGGCTCTGTTGACACATGAGGTTCGAGCGGTGTCCCGGTGTCTGCGAACATCTGAGCAGGATAATAAATGATGACAAGTGAGTGTTGAACTGGAGCTTGTTAACAGGTAAGGCAGAGGCATACCATTACGAAGAACACTGAGTGAGACAAGGAGCAAGCGCAATTCAGCGACGAGTAAAAAATAATTGAATACTTAATTTAGTAAACAGAAAGTCCATTGAAAATGTTCGCTCGCTCGTTAACAGGGAATATTCAAAAGTTAAACTTTTTGAAGCCCGCATGCAAAAACCACCCCCACCTACTACTATCACCGGCAGCCCTATTTGCCAAGACAACTTTTGCCCAACAGCATGACTTTGAAAACCAACAAACATTCCGTGCTCCTGCAGGCGGACTGCATTTCGACATTTTCGTTGGCAGTAGTTTTGCCCAGATACCTACTGTGCGAGGAGATCTGGCGGTACTGCTGCACCCACTCAGACCGAGATTACTATGCAAACGAGAAAACTTTTGCGCAAACTATTTATGAAATAAAAGTCCGAATCAAGCGGCAGTCACGTATTCGGTGTACTTTATGCAATTAAGACAGGGAAGGGTCCGCATGAAGATGTTTTGTATATTTGGCAACAGGATGAAATAAAAAAAAAACTTTTATCTTGGCAACCGCACTGAAGGCGTTGGAGGAATATGCACGGATGATTTGTTGGCTATACTATAAGTGCAGTGAAACTTGGGTTCTTCGTTTGTGGGCTAGTTGGTCTAAGAGTTTTCTTTTTCTAGCTTGAAGATGAGTATCTGTTGCGGGAAGAAGGAAACTAATTTTACGACCCAGTGAGAGTTCATTCACCAACATAGTGAGGAGGACATAAATTTATCCATGGAGGCATATTTTCATGATCGAATTGATTAGATAGGACTTTTTGTGTGAGTTAAAATGGGTTGTAGTTTATTCGTCCATAAGTGGATATCTCTATAAGCTTGACCAACATTGAACAGCATGCATATTTATAAATTCGTTATACAAATGTGACCTGTGATCAACCTTTACATCTTTCACATTAAAGGAAATGCATACTCTAAAGATACACTATTCCATGCCCTTAAAATATAAAACTTGTTCTCGCAAGGCACATAAAACTTTTTTTTTAATAACGGCAGCGGAAGAATTGAAGATGAAGTCAATAAAGGCCTGTACAGTCGCAGTTAGGGTGGTATTACTTTTTGAGCTTCGATAAATTCAAAAATTTAGGAATCTCAAAGCTTTGGCAGGACCCAGAGATGGTTGTCCAGTAATGCACACTGAAGTCCGCATGTTCTTGGGTTATCTAATAAATTCCAACTGTTGATGACATACAATCGTAGTATCTTGCTAACCACGCAAAAAAAACTGGTTACTATGATAGGGCTAGCAGACTCGGATCGACTTGAAGCCGGATAGAGATCGCCTGCCGGTGATCTTCATCAGAGCAACGTTTTGCAACATCAGTCATATATTCGTAACCACCGCTACCAATTAGACTGAATAACCCATAAAAGAGTAATTTGCTAGGATTTCATGGAGACTGCCGGAAATACGATGTGAAAATCTTCGGCGGTTCAGTTGGACAGAATAGCCCCGACAAAAAAAAAATATTGCAACAGCATGTTTCTAGGTTTCCACGACCAACCGGCGATTTTCAGTTGGTCAAACTGCCATCCTGGATGTACACGCATTAAGTGGAGCAACCGGCCACTCTGAAAATTTTGTCGTCGCAGCCAAGTTCAGTGCTTGAGAATGTACGAATGGTACAGGAAGAGCGACTTCACGTTCGTAACTTTAGGGAACCGGAGTTTGCAAGGAACAATTTATGAGAGACTCGATGCTGTGGCCTTCGCTTCCACCAACATCAAACAAAGTGGATACAGTATCGCACCATCATGATTCTGATGCCACCTTCTCCTTCTCCCGACGTGTATGATGATGTTTGCAAGAATCTAATAAAATTAAGTTTTAGAAGAGGCAAAAATAATGAGATACAACGCAAACCCCAGTTCAATTAAATCGAGGAGTCTCGGGACGATTATTAAAAAAATAAAATGAAACAGATGCCAGCTGGCAAAGTAGGAATTCGGCCTCTACGAAACAGCAGATTTAACCGAGTAGCAGCGGAGCAGGGAAATCTGGTGATAATTTAGAGCAGCATTTCCAACAACTGCTTAGAGGGTATTATCCCTGTTTCCCGCTTACAACAAAGGTGATTACATTTTCTGCGCTAAAGTTCGATTCATAATCATGCTAAATTTCATATTTCGTCTGAAGCCGTTCTGCAACTTGTCGATCGACGAATTCGAAGATTTTGGAACCGACTTTCCATCTACAAATCGTTCCTGAAACGCAATAAAATCGAACCCTTTCTGAAGTGGATGTTGACTGGTTATTGTGGATTACTTACGACAACTTCAAGCAAATGGTGAAAAAACAGTATTGTCAGTCGGGAAGATTCTGTCGTATGTTTGGTGGGATTGGCGGGGCATAATCTAATATAGACTGCTTTCCTAACGCAAAACTCGTAATTTGGACCTGTACTGGTAACAATTGGATCGACTGGTGAAAGCAAAGACCCAGAAGTAGCCAGCTTTGGCCAAAAGGAGACAATCAGGACAATGCCAGGCCACACACACACCTGTCAGGAGCTCCGGGAGCTTGGTAGAGAGGTTCTTATGAAACCACCTTATAGTCCGGACCTGGCTCCAAGAGGTTACAATTTGTTCCTGGCCAATGAAAATGATTATACTGATGAAAAATTCGCCTCAAGAGAAGCTTGTGAAAAACGCTATTCCAGCTATTTTGCCGATAGGGATTTTAAGAGAGAAGCAAAATGGAATTAATATAGAAATATTCATGGTGCATATTTGAACTTATAAGTCTTCAGTTTTGTGCAACAATGGATTTAGTTTTACTCCACCTTATATAGGAGTCGTGTCTTCGAAGTTCATGAATACGATTTGAGCAATAAATTTCTAATAATATTTCTGTCGTTTTTAGTGACTGAAGAGTACAGAAATCTACAATTATTGAGTACTACATTGTGGAAAAATGTCCATATATTGATTTAGAAATTTTGCCGAACATCGATGTTAAATTCCAATTGTCTTACCAACCATTTGAGGTTGAGTCAAAAAGCAATTTCAAGCACAAGCCAAACCCAAAGCTAACCAACAACAGACTCAAAAAGGCCTTTGTGTGGTGGGCTAGAAGCCACTCTTCTTCACCGATTTGAAAACCTAACCTACACAATCTACATTGTGTATTGACCCCAAAAACGTTTGCGTATGCGTACGCTTTGTAAAAACATAGGAAATTGATTACACATCCTACAATCTCAATTCGTCAAAGTCACTAATACAACGAGTTATTTATATACAGTCCTGCATAAATTCTATTAATTCAATTCCTATTAAAATCAGTACCTACTTTAAATTCTCGGCGGGTTGTTTACCAATTTCTAGAGCCTAAAGTTGGGATAAAAGCTTCTTGAATGACCTCTATAAGTCACCAATTGGATGGTTAAATCGAAATTCATTCACATTTCACATCGTCACTAATCTCCCGGAACTAATAAAAGATCAACCCTTTCGCCAAATTCTCAGATCCCATGCATATTTCCACGTCCAAATATTTTGCACGTAAATTTTCGAAACTGGTAACCACAACTATTTCACCGCCATGGTCGCTACATGGAATGTGCCAAATTGAAATGCTATCCTCGCCGGTGATGGATTGCACATTTTTAATCCTTTGTAAATTATACCACTTAAATCTATGACATCACGCACTTTTCGCCTCCTTTCACCCACAGGATCGAAACGAAATACGTGAACACATTTCGACAACGTTTGGGTACGGCGTTGCCATCATTAGACGTCTCCGTAGCCGTACATTAATCAAATTTGCCACCAACTACAATATGGTGGGACAACAAAAAGGGAATATCTCCCAAAACAGCATCAACCCTCAAGCTTGCAGATTCCAAAGTCAAATCACGTAAGCATTATATACGATATTCCAATATAATCCATAAGCAATGGCCCAGAATTGCGAAAGATTGTTCTACGAGCTGTGTGCTGTTCGCACCATACACTCACACACACACATATCACATGTCGAATTCTGTCAGAAACAAGCTTGTTGGCTATACCCTCAGAGGGGAGCCAAAAATACTTGACGAGACGGCACAATAGGTAATCTATCCAAATGGCAGGGTGGGGTGTCACCACCCTCTCCACTCAGGATTACAGAAAGAATGCGAGAGATGACATCACGGGAAACGCTACGGCACAGGTATAGCGCGAACGCTGAAGCTACGTAAATCCAGGATTTATAGCCACTTAAGGTTTCCCTTTTATTTTTTCGCCGCTCTTCCGTCATCTATTGTTCGTTCTTTTGGCGTTTGCCAAATTAGAGAATGGAAAACGAAGCGTTGCGGTGTGAAGACGGGTTCCTGCTCTCAACGTGAGCTTTAGCTGGCGAAATCTCGTTTGAATTATTGCAACACCCTAGTCGTACTGATGGTGCTACTATTTTCCCCCCTCTGTGGAAGGTGTCAAGAATTTTGAGTCTTTTTCGGTCGCTCGGTATTAAGGGGAGCGATGTGAAAACAGTTCCTATACGTACATGGAGGATAAGGTAGTAAAGTAATAGAAGAGACGTCGCTCACGTGAAAGCCATCATCATCGTTGCAGGCGGTAAAGCTATCGTCTTGGTTTTTACAACACCAACGGGATACTCCCCATCATATTCATCACTTATGTTAGCCCATCTTAGCAGCAGACCAGACCGTAGCGGGCTTAGCTGGAGCATATCGAGAGTAGTAAACATGTGGAGACTTTGATGGAAGTAGAAATGCCATGGCGTAGAGATAGAAGACGAGCGTTGCCAGGTGTGGCAAACGGTTTTAAGGTATGCATGGGATTAGGAATGGATATTATAGCAATTTCGTTACAATCTTTTTAACGAATGCTATTTGGAGTGGAAGTAGTTCACAGCTGATCCAGGACATATCGTCTGAAGACAGTAAAATTTATTATTACAAGTAGGCATATACCTAACCAGCAATATCATATATCCAGTAAAAGGTCAATTTTTTAGTTTGATAAGTATAACTTTTTTAGTATACCAATAGGGCTTATACACGGATACTGGTTTTTTTAATTTAAAAGGATATCAGGAAATGTTTTACAAGCTGCATTAAGGGATGACAAATTATTTTTGAAAGAAACGCTATAAGTCTTGCGGAAGTTAGCTATTCGAAGTCTAAAAAGTAAAAGCTTCGATAGAGTTTTCAATTCCTCTATTAAGACAACAGCCTGCAGTGCAATCTAAACAGTAGATCCAGCAATCGTATGAACTCTACATTAAGATGATGGTCTGATGACAAACAATTCAATAAGTCCTTTTGGTAACACCAAATGAAAGCGCTATTAATGGAAACAGGAATAATAGGTGCAACCACTTAAATCTCAGATGGTTGGTTGTTATAGAGGATAGACTCTGATTGGCCTTAACTTGGCAATGCCCAGTTGTTGTAACTCTGACTACACATGAATTGCTTATCTTAAACCTCCAAGTGCTTACCATCGGGAAACTGGTCTCATTTAACCTGCTAAACGATAATCGCGAGTGTTGATAACACGAAGAAAAACAGTAACACTATAAACAGCCAGGTCAGAATGGCGCGGAATGAATACCGGGCCTGCTGTCCCTGTCGAACATAGACAAGCTGCTTCGACATATTCGGACAACAGGTTGTCTAGTATTTTCAAGGGTTAATCAGGCCTCTTGAACAGAGATGATGGCGGATGAACCGAAGGTATAACAGCAGTGCTCATTCCCCTAGTGGATACTGATTGCCCCGTGTCTTCGGGATATCTAATAAATTTGAACTGGCTCAACAGGTGGGGGGTTGTGCTTTGGGTTACTTACCCAACCATGGAAAAAATAAATTGTTACAAAGCAACCAAAAGCCTCGGAAATGACTGATCTTATTGTTGACGACCCGGCTAGACGGACAACGACGTTCGTATCTGCACCTGGAATGTGAGAACATTAAACGGGAGAGGTGCAAGCGAATAACTAGCGGAAGCCCTAAACTGCTACAAAGCAGACATTACTAAAATACGATGGGAGGGGCCGGGCAAAAAGAGGATGAAAAACTGCGACATCTACTAGGGACCGTGTTATAGTAAGCAGAAACAGCGACTATTCGGATGCGGATTTGTTATAAGTGCCAGACTGAGGCAAGAAGTCTTATGTTTCCAAGACATTAGCGAATGCATTGTAACGATCCGCATCAAGGAAAAATTCGCCAACATAAGCCTTATATGCGCTCACGCCCCAACAGAGGAAAAAGATGATATAGCTAAGGACTGCTTCTATGAGCTCCTTGACAAAACCTTTGAGCGACTACCGTAGTACGATGTTAAAATCGTGCTGGGAGATTTTAACGCAAAGGTAGGAAGAGAAGACATCTTTAGCAGTATTGTCGGAAGCCATAGCCTACACGACAACACGTCTGGTAACGGACTTAGGCTAATTGACTTCGCTACGGAACGAAATGCCACTATAGACAGCATACGGTTTCAACGAACGGTCAACCAAATCGATCACATTGTGATAGACAAGAGGAATGCAACCAGTATTTGAGATGTCCGAACACTCGGAGGAGCTAACATCGTCTCGGACCACTGCCTTGTTGCAGCCAAGGTTAGAATGCGGATATCCACCACGGCACAACAATCCAGAAATACTGTGAAAAAATTTGATGTTGAAAGACTGCAATCGCAAGAGACCGCCAAGACCTTTGCGCAACGCGTATCCCTAAACCTCTAGTTTAACACCATACCACCAGCAAGAACAATGGCAACGATGCCAACAAGCCATTAGGTCAGCCGCAACAGATGTGAAACTTTTCTCGCGCCCACCAGCAAGAAACCCCTGGTTTGATGAGGAATGCCGATAGATGCTCGTAGCCAAGAACAAGGGCTACAAGGTTAAGCTAAAGGTAAAGACGAGAGCTTCCGTTGACCTCTATAGGCAGAGAAGAAGGGAAGAACACCGGCTTTTGAGAAAGAAGAGGTCCCACTCCAGGAACGATGTTCCCAAGGATACAAAGCTCGCAGAGAATCCTGACGAGAATAACAAGGAAATATCGTAGTTGAGACACAGTCGATGCTGAGGATATAGAAGAACCACTTCTGCAGACTGTTAAACGGCGATGACGAACAACATTCCGCTGTCAGGCAGAACGAACAATTTAATATTGCCAACGACAGCGAAAACTGCCAACCATCCGACCTGAGTGAGGTGAGGATAGCATTATCTAAACTGAAGCTTAATAAGGCAGCCGGGAATGACGGCCTTCCCGCCGAGCTTCATAAAGCCGGCGGAGATGACTTGGAAAGTAACATCCACCAATTCATAAGCCAAATCTGATCTAAAGAAAGTATGCCTGAAGAATGGAACCTCAGCATCGATTGCCGATCCAAAAAATGGAGATCCTCTAAACTGTGCCAACTACGGAGGCATAAGTGTCCTCAACATCGCATACAAGATCCTATCTGCCGTAATATGTAAACGCCTGAAACCGTTTACCAACAACCTGATCGGCCCTTATCAGTGTGGTTTTAGGCCAGGAAAGTCCACAACCGATATAATTTTCACACTTCGGCAGATCCTGGAAAAAATCCAAGAAGTCCAAATCGATACCCACCACCTATTCATCGATTTCAAAGCTGCATACGACAGAATTTATAGAGACGAACTATACGGAGCCATGGCTAGTTTTGGTATACCGCCCAGACTCGTTTGTTTGTGTAGGATGACGATGGAGAATTCTCGCTGCTCCATCAGGGTCACCGACACATTCGATACCAAAAAAGGATTTAGGCAAGGCGATGCGCTGTCATGTGACTTCTTCAATTTGATTCTTGAGAGGATTGTGCAAAACTCCCGAGCCAACACCAGAAGCACAATTTTCCAAAAATCGGTACAGCTACTGGCATAAGTCGACGATATTGACATCATTGGTAGGACCCAACGTGATGTCATAGCCACGTTTGCTAGTATAGAGAAGGAAGCGGCAAAAATCGGTTTAGCAGTAAATGACGGCAAGACAAAGTATATGCTTTCAACACGAAAGGATACACAACATCGACGAATTGGACAGAACGTCTCCTTTGGCAGATATAACTTTGAGGTAGTACGGGACTTTGTCTATCTTGGCTCCGCTGTTAACTCTTAAAACAATTAATTAGAAATTAGACAAAGGATTCCTCTTGCTTACCGCTGTTTCTTCGGGCTAAGAAGAAGGTCAGTAGTAAATCCCTCTTTCGGACTACTAAGGAGATCCTTTATAAGACCCTGATCATTCTAGTCCTGCTCTACGGCGCTGAAGCATTGCTAGGACATGTAGAATGAATGGACACTAATACTCCGGTTCGCAGAGTCTTCGATTCAACCATGAACTATGCGAGCTGTACAGCGACATGCCCCTGGTCAAAAAACTTCGCATTGGAAGTTTAAGATGGCTACGACATGTAGAACGAATGGACACCATTACTCCGGCTCGCAGAGTCTTATTCACAGCTAGAAACCGACCTCAAATAACTTGGAGTGCGCAAGTTATAACCATAAAACCTTATAGCTTAAGTCCTTTTTTATTAAAAATAGTTTGCTGAATCAGCTTAACCTAAATTATTTTTTTTAAACAAAACGTAATTATTTTATCATACTAACTTATCTTGAGTTAAACAGTAATATTCTTTATTCTCTTTGAAATGAATATCAGTTTCCATTGATTCGTAAGTCGAAATAAGACATTCATTGCCTTTTCATTATTGACAACCGTATTCTTTTAATTTATTTTATCTTTACTTAGATAGTTTTTTCTCCAACTCGAAAAACCATTTCATTTTCTCAACTTGACATAAGTTGTTACGGAAACGACAGTTCATTTTCTTGATTGAATTAACTCGACTAAGGTTGTTCTAAGATTATAACGTACAATAAGGCAACAAAGTTTAAGCGTGTTTTATTGCTATTTGTTCCTTAATTAAGAAAAACAAACTTATTTCCTTGTTAGTGGCTGAAAAAATGTATATTTTGTAAAAACCTATTTGTAATAGTCTTGAAAATATTGTAATAGCATGTAAGCAAACCACAATGTTTTTGTGACTTGGTACCATTATAAGAAGATTAGTACTGAAGTTGCCCGCATCATCGTATCCGTTAGACGACGGCCATCATACTTCCTCTTCTTCTTTTGACGTTCGTTTTGGTCGGTTAGCATTGTAACAAATTGAAATAAAAATATAGAATAGAATAAAGTAAATCAAGAGTGTTTTCATAAATTTCTTATTTTCAGAAAAAAGAAAAAAAAAGAGATAGATGATATGAAGATTTTAAATGCCATCAGTTGCGCACTTCAAGTTGGTTGGAGTCGGTTATTACGTCGGCGCGCCAGTTAAAGCGAGGACTTCTTCTACTTCGTCCGACGTTTTTTATCTCGATTCTCATATGTGCAAGTGCAAACCGCCCGCCCGTACCATGAGGCTATGGAGCAAAAGTTTCTGCTCTCAATGCGCCTTCTGTGTGGCTTTGGTATTTATTTGGACCTCTTGGGTTTTCTTGAGGATCTTTCGAATGTAAAGATTTGGTCGGATGTGGAATTTGCATGCCTCAAACCTTACTTATAAGGGAATATCAGGTTGTTTTCTCAAACGGTTTTAGGCGTTCACATACTACGGCAGGTAGGGTCTTGTATATGCGATTTTGAGGAGGCTTATACATCTGCAGTTGTCGCAGTTTGGAGGTTATCACTTTTTGTGGATTGGGCAGCCGATGCTGAGGTCTCATTCTTTAGGCACAATTAGTTGGTGCTACTTATCAAATCACCTTATAAAGATCGGCAGGAAAGCTCTTATATCCCGCAGCATTGTAAGGCTTAGTTAGATATTTTATCATTACTTCTAGGTCGGGTGGCTGGTAGGTTTCTCTACGTGCGTGCATTTGTCGGTCTACCCGTCATTCAAAATAAATAGACCTTCAGTTGTAGGGAGAGTTTGAAAAAGTTCGTAAGCTTTAAACTGCTCTCCTGAAAAGTATAAAAAATCGACTTAAGCGGTTATGGCTTGTGGCGATTTACCAACAAATGACATTTTTATTAAAAAAAAAAAGAACAGACTTCATAACAAATTTTTATTTCAATAAAAATGTGATCAGTAAAAATGCGTATGTATTAATCTCCTAACAGTTTTGAATTAAAACTTCTTTTCGGATGGATGTGAATAGGATTTTATGAAACAAAAAAAAATCACGATGCAAACAACTACGGTGTTCTTTACCGGCAGACATAGGAGTAAAGTGTAAATTTTGAGTTCTCATTGGAATTGATAAAATCATTGCTAATGAAAAAAAAAATCATTGGCATTGACTTTTTAATGTCAATTCGGGAGTTGTAATTGTAAACGAAAATTATTTTCACTGTGTTGTGAGGCATTTTTTTTATTATTTTTTTTTGTAACTCATTTCACATGCTTCTCAAAATGAGAAAACCGCATTCAACGATTTAGAAGAGTCTTGTGGGACAAATTGGACTGTGCCTTGTGCAGAATTAGGAAAACATAATTCTATTTAGCAAACAGTGGTCTATGCAGGGTCGTGGTCATATTCCCGAAAACCCAAAATCCCGGTTAAATTTCAGTATTTTGAATTTCGGGTTTAAGGAATTTTACATTTTTGGGATTTTGGGTTTCTTGGTTTTAGGGAATTCACGTTTTTGGGATTTTTCATTTAAGGGATTTCCGGTTTAAGAGATTTTTGGGATTTTACATTTTTGGGATTTTGGGTTATATGGATTTTTGGAATTTCGGGTTTTGGGAACAAAAATTTCATTAGCATTGCTTTTCTCAATGCTAGTGCAATTTTTTTTTCATTGGCATTAATTTCACTCATTTTGTTCAGTACTGACAGTGTCAGTACTGAACAAAATGAAAAAGAATTGTTTATTTGTTCATTTATTTAAGTCTGCCATTATTTTTACAATTTGAAGACTATATAATTATATTTAAAAACCTAAAGTAAAATAAAAAATATTTATTATAAAGTGTGGTTAAATTTGATGGGCCGATGTTGATTTTGAATAAAACACAAATTATTTAGGAAATTATTGCCATTTATTTGTATTATTATAATATTGGTATGGTTGAATTATACAGCGGCACACCTCCATCCGATGGTCCAAATTTTCGATGCCGCTGAGGCATAATTGAGGTTCTATGCCGTTAATGTGCCGAATTATCTCATCCTTTAGCTTTTGAATTGTTGCTTGCTTATCGACTTACACCTTTTCTTTCAAATAACCCCAAAGAACGAAGTCCAACGGAGTCAAATCAGATGATTTTGGCGGCCAATTGACATCGCATACCAAGTGAGATAACACGGCCATTGAATTTGTCGCGCAAAAGAGTCATTGTTTCGTTAGCTGTGAGGCAAGTGGCACCGTCCTGTTGAGACCACATATCGTCCACATCCATATCTTCCAATTCGGGCCATAAAAAGTTCGTTTTCATCTCACGGTAGCGAACACCATTAATAGCTTGAAATGGTCAAGAGGAAGTTGGCCATGGCTCAGAGGAGTGCGTAGTTGACTGCTAAGCCAAGCGCTGCCGGCTTAAGCCCCAGCTTCGGCAGCATTCTTTTTCTACAAAAATCGCCGCTTATCTGAGGCCACCTGTGCGATAATATGAGACAATATAAATCTATGCCTTCTCCTCTGTGCCACGTAGGCTTATGTTACAATGGCTTTCCTTCTATGTGTCTATCTGTCTCTCTCTGTTGTATTAATGTATTTCTCTGTCTCAGCCGATGGCCTCAGTCCCCAATACTGCTATGTGTCTGTAGTTCGTTGCATTCATGTGCGAATGCACCTTGTAATCGTGTATGTAAATGCAAGTCTCATGCATAATGTTCATCAATGACGAGCGTGAGAGGTGCAACTGTTGGGCACTACGACGAGTTGATGTGGACGGCTCTTCAGCCACACTTTCGCGAACAGCAGAAATACAAGCATGCACTGGTGTTTTCACATCTCCTACAGGCCCGGTTTGCTCAAAGTTTTGCATGATTTCTCCGATTGTACGCATATTTGGACGATTAAATTGACCGAAAAAATGATATGCATTTTGATTTGACTCCCATTTTCATAATAAGCCTGAATAACTTTGACGCGATGCTAGATTGTGTATCCTCCATGATTCGAATTGAAATCGAGAAATGTCAAATGAAATGCAGATAAAAACTTGAGGCTTAGGTGTGGTTCACATTCAACAATGGCCCTTAAAATTTAACCACCCGTTAACATCATATCCATTGTATTGAAAATGATGGTCCTGAGTTTACAACATAAATTTTCCTGAACACTTTTCTCTCCCTATTTGGTTTGGAAAGTTAAACTTGTACATAAAGCTGTTTGAGGGTTTTAAAAAACTAGTGGGCGTGAAAAACTTTTGTGGACTATTACAAACATTAAAGAAAATATACAAATCGGTCCAGCCGTTCTTCGATTTTAGATAGATAAATCAAAAAAAGTGTGTAAAGTTGGGTTCTAACGAACATTTAAAATAATCTGCCAAATCGGTGCAACTGTTCTCAAGTGATGCGATTACCAACGGACAACATTTGATTTTTATTTATATAGAAAATGAAGGTCCTTTTTTCCGAATAGTCGGTACTTTTCCCTCCTTCTTTGTCAAGTACATCCTTTTTGCGATAGGTTGTTCAACTTTCAACTGTTCCAAGCCACAATCAGGAACACACGATATTGTCCATGGCTTCAGGTTCAGTTGAATTTTGTGGGGGTTCAAGTCCAAGTGCGGTTTCGATGGCTTACCGGTCAGGTGTTCGCTGACTATTAATATACAACTGGCTGACATAATTCATTTTACAGATTTTAAGTTTCCAGATAATGGAGAGATAGATGAGATGAAGATTTTAAATGCCATCAGTTGCGCACTTCAAGTTGGTTGGAGTCCGTTATTACGTCGGCGCGCGAGTTAAAGCGAGGTCTTCTTCTACTTCGTCCGACGATTTTTTAACTCGATTCTCACGTACCATGAAGCTATTGAGCAAAAGTTTCTGTTCTCAATGCGTCTTCTGTGCGGCTTTATAATCTTTGGTATTTATTTCGACCTCTTGGGTTTTCTTGAGGATCTTTCGAATGTAAAGATTTGGTCGGATGTGGAATTTGCATGCCTCAAACCTTACTTATAAGGGAATATCAGGTTGTTTTCTCAAACGGTTTTAGGCGTTCACATACTACGGCAGGTAGGGTCTTGTATAGGCGATTTTGAGGAGGCTTATACATTTGCAGTTGTCGCAGTTTGGAGGGTATCACTTTTTGTGGATTGGGCAGCCGAAGCTGAGGTCTCATTCTTTAGGCATAATGAGTTGGTGCTACTTATCAAATCACCTCCACCTGCTTTATAAAGCTCGGCAGGAGAGCTCTTATATCCTGCAGCATTGTAAGGCTTAGTTAGATATTTCTATCATTACTTCTAGGTCGGGTGGCTGGTTGTTTTCTCTACGTAAGTGCATCTGTCGGTCTACCCGTCATTCGGCCTGTGCTCGCAGCTGCATATGATATACGAGGGTTTTTGTAACAATGGTTTTGGTAAAATCAAAATTTTTGGAAAAAAGTCTCTTACGAAAATGTCAGTGCAAATTCTCAAAACGAGACATAAGACGATCCGCAAAAGCAATGTTTGCATCAATTCAACTCGATGCATTTTTTTTTAATCGTAGCAATCACGGCATTCGGATAAAAATAAATGACGCAATACTCAGGGAAATTGAGCGCTTATGGCTCGTCTCGAATATTAAGTGAAATATTAGTGGCCCCGAAAATGATCTTCTAGTCTTAGAGGTTGAGCATAGTTTAGTTTACTGTTTGAACTTTTTAGAACATTTTCAAGTTTTTGACTAAAATGCGCTGCGAACTAGACTTTTACAACATCTTCAGGCGTGGCAGGGGTAATCTTTGTCAAACCATATGTAAAAGATCCTCCGACACACTTGTATGTTACGTGTTACGAGTATTATGACTTGTCGAATTATGCATTCTGCATCAAACACACATATGAGAAAAATAAGACTGTTGCCGCATTTATTATCGTATGGTACCGTTTGTTGGAACCACATGTTCAATTAGGCCTTCAAAACATGTACTTCCAGCAAAACATCACACACAGCTAACCCTACTATGCGGATTTTACAAGATTTTTTCACCAAAAAGTGGTGATAACGACTGTAACCCACGACCCCGTCATGTCATTAGACGCTACCCGATTTCTTCTCATGGGGGTATTTGAAAGACAAGATGTACATCAACAAACCCAACATAACCTCGATGCTTAGGTACAACGTTAGAAACGAAATTTTTAGCTTTACACGAGAAATTAGCGAAATTGCTATGCAAAATGTGCCTTTGCACCACGGCCAGAGGCGCCCACTTGACCGATATTATATTCCAAACATAATTTCAATATAATCAATAAAATATAAATAATTCAATTGTATTTGATTCGAAAGTTATAAAAATAAAATCGACCTGAAACTTGTGCTAATAAAACCGCGCACCATAGAGCTAAATATATTTCGTCTCCAACTCCCAATCCAGACATGTGTGTGAATGCTTTACAGATAAATTTGTAATCCAATTTAACCTCTTGCAAGTGTGCATATTTTAAATATTCTGAAGCAGTTCGTTAAACCATCTGCACACACTTCCAGATATAAGAGTACATCGCCGAAAACGATTCGTTATAGTGACTGTTAAAGTAATTCAGGGCTGGCAATCCTCGCCCATCCGGAAGCAGAACCATAAAAACAAAACAAAGCAAAAAATATTTGCTCAAGAGCGTTCACTGCATGCGGGCAAATCTTAAACTAATACCCCTACCCCCCGAACCAGGACACCTCAAACATCCCCTGTAGCCAAATGAGATAGTCGCCTCATCTACACTCTTGGCAAACAGACAGTTTCTTTATCCCGCACTTTCCGTTAGTCGTTTTTATTAAGCTCGCACTTGAAGTCCTATTGTGTGGTATATCATATTTCCTTCATGCATTATGCACAACACCGAGTTCTGAAAGTGCTTCGGATTCAGATATGCTTCAACTTCCCAGTGCGAGATTGTCTTCTTTGGGGGGGAGTGGGTGTTTGGTTTCGGTTTCAAAGTTTTTTGTCTTAAGGGCCATTTACTCATAAAATTACCATCAGGCCTATCAGCACCACCACACCATATCCCAGCGACTCATGGTGATGGTGAAATATTATTGAACGAAAATGTACCTTTAGACTGCTGGGGGTGGCAGCTGGCTATAAGCTCCCCTCTGGCCGGGCTTCCGCTTCAAGGCTCATGAAACATCTTCACCTTAATAATAGTAAAACATCAACGCGAAATCCTGCAGTATAAAATAAAAGTGGCCAGGATTAGTGTGTTAGAGTACGCCATCAGCCATCAGCCATCAGAATGACGTTCGAGTGCATGGTTGGAGGTCGATGAGGATGATGAGCTCCATGCCAGTAAGACTACCAAACTCATTTCAAGCGCCATCTGTATCGGTACGTTTTGACGCTCGGCTTTGGGCCTTTTTTGTTGCCAAATTTTCCCAAATGTGTTTACATAAATATTTTCCAACTGTATATCTGTTTTTTATACTCCTGAGTGTGTGTATACGACAGGCGGGGGTTTTCGAGTTTTGGGTTGCTTACATTTTATTGCGTTACCCTGCTGGGTGTCGTCCTTTTTGTCTTTCGTTACGTTTGTCTAACTTCGGGAAACTTTTTTTTTTGTTCGCATTTTCGTGCGTGCACTTTGTTTTGGGGTCTGATTAAGATTAAGGGTTGGCAACCCCAGCGGGGTGTGCGTTTACATTAGAAACAATTTCAAAAGTTTTTTGTACTTTGTTTTCTTTTTTTTTGTTGGTGTTGTCTTGTGTTTTTGTTTATTTCCGTGTTTGCTCCCCCTTTTGGTTAACGCTTTGGGGCAAGTTTGTGAGTGTGTTTCAACTGCGTGGAATGCATTAATTGACCTTTGGGGAATGTAAGTAAGGATTTAAATTGGTTGACTGTTGTCGGTTGCTGTTTGCCGCTTACGAACGACAAAGACGACGATGACGGTGAGGGTGAACGCTGTCGACACGGACGGACACATTTGCATTTGAATTCGATTAAGTCGTCCGGGAAGGGAATTCATTTACATAAGTCTTGTTGGCATTGTTCCCCCTTGTTCTTTTATTTGATTTGCAATTAAATTTCTTTTGGAGAAGCTGCTGTTGCAGTATTTAAGCGGAAATGGGGCTTTATGTTTGTTTTCGCAATCAAAATTTCATTGCCGTTGGAACGGGACATGATGGTTGGGCTGAAGGGGAGCGATTTGTATTACTATTTGGATGTAAATTTTGGGAGTGTCACATTGATGGGAATTTAATGGGGTTTACCTGATGGAAATCTTAATACAAGACCTGGATAAGTACTGTCTTTTATTTTCCTATCAATGAGAAATTAAGTCTCTGCGTTGATTTATAGTAATTTGCCTTAAAATCTGCATTTAATTTTGTAGTTACTATTGTTCCAAGGTGACTTCAAGGCTTGTAACGGCTCATCAATTTAATGTTAACAAAGATATCGAGGCGCTATTGTGAAGGGGGTGCTGCATCAAGTTTCGAGACTTTTTTTTAGTCACCCATGTAGTGAAGAGGACTAAACTGATTGGGATATATGCGCTGTTTGCTTGACATCGGCTGCATATAATTTTCCGTTCCAGATGCCAATCCTCGATATTGTTTAAAAAAAATGAGAGCTAGCTTTAGACACTCGTTGAACGGGTTGCGTGGCATTCATTTAGAGGAGCAATTAGATTAGAATACATATGAAGATAGTGGAAAGTCGCTGAAGTGATTATGGTTCTCAAACCAGGAAAATCACCTAATGAAATAAAATCTTACAGACCTATTTCACTTCTTCCAATAATTTCAAAAGTTTTTGAAAGGATATTACTCGGTCGCTTACACCCCATTATTGATCAGAAACGCCTTTTACCTGACTATCAATTTGGGTTTAGAAGTAAACATTCGACGGTGGACCGAGTTCATCGAATTACTGATGTAATTGAGAAAGCTTTCAAAGGAAAGAAAATTTGACTTCAATGCAAGCTAGGACAAGTTTTGCCTGCAAAATTATATAAAATCGTAGTGTCGCATCTTGTCGGAAGAGCTTAGACTCTTCCGTGTGAAACTTGGCAACGAATATTCGGATTTCAACGAAAAATTGACAGGAGTACCCCAAGGAAGCGTCCTTGAGCCACTCTTGTACCTTCTATTTACACGTGATATCCCACAAACAAACGATGATACAATAGTTGGCACGTTTGCTGACGATACAGCTATACTAGTAGTTGGTACAATGGTATAGGAAACAAATATGAAATTACAAAACGTTATTAACAAGGTTAATGAACGGACAAAGTCCTGGCAGATTGCACTTAACGAGAGCAAATCGATTCATGTAGATTTTTCGTATATGCGGACTAACAATTTGCAGAAATATCTAGAAGCGAAATATCTCGAAATGACACTCGATGCAAAATTAAAATGAAAGTGGCATATAAAAAAGAAATGCGAAGAACTTTAAAAAAAATACAGAGCGCTGTACTGGTTACTCGGAAAATATTCGAAGCTTAACCTTGATAACAAGCTGCTATTATACAAGCAAGTGCTAAAGTCGGTGTGGACATATGGTATACAGCTATGGGGTTGTACCAGTAAAACGAATCTTAATATTTTACAATCTTTTGAAAACAAAATGTTAAGATCGGCAATGCGCCGTGGTATATAAGGAATGAAGATCTACGCAAAGATCTGAGTATTCCCGCGGTTAAGGATGAAATGAAAAATTTTGCACGCAAACATAAAAAACGTTTATGGGGACACGTTAACACAACGGTCCTCCGAATTCATGACTAAACAAATTTATTGCGGCGTCTTCAAATTTTTAATACCTTAAATTTGGCCCGATAATAACAAACCGCGCTATTAATTGCAGAAAAAGCAGGAACTCTCAATGGAAAGTTCCCTGCCAAACATTCAATATTTGTGGTCAAAAAATTGCTAGATAAGTCGCATACTTAATTGCAATACAAATACATAAAAGGTGGTGGTTTTATTGGGTTGAAGTCCTATACTACCTTAGGCTCGTTTTCATCGCGTCTTTTGAGATTCCCACCAGCCCATGGAAAAAAAAAGAATAACACACTCGCTCGTATATTACTGATCATAAACTTATATAAACGCTCAAAAGAAGTTGTCCTTCACTGACTTAATTCCAATATTGATACACCATATTTATGAACAGCATATCCCTGTTTCGATAGCATCTTGGCTATATCAACAAAGAGGCTTCAAGAGGTGCCGTAGTTCCTCTCTCTTCTGAAAACAAGATAAAAATAACAGTCTTATGAAGATAGAGGATGCAGGATAAGAGGTTGTTGTGTATACAGACGGTCTAAGTCCATATTCACACACAGTATAAAAAAAAATGCAATTCGCCTACAGCATGATGGCCTATTTGTCGCCGGGGTGTGAGCTCCTCCAGAGCTAGTTATTTTCACTAAAAAAACAGAAAACTCAAACCAAATATGCGAGAACGCAAATATGCGTGCCCGAAGTTACGTTATACATAACCGATGATTTTTTAAGAGTTAAGTTTTTCAGATTGGCAGCACTGGTTAGTAATGGCGTCCAAACGCCTTTGAATCAAAAAATAAAAAATAAATTTATGGAGCAACAGGCTCGTTAGAACCCAGGACCCAGCTTTTTTCTCAATTCATATGTGCGTGTGTAGTTCTTAGCACGATGGCGGGACCTCATGTTTTATGCCGAATCCGAACAGCTAAGTTGAGATAGGCTTTTCATGACAATTGATACTACCCGGATGATTTGTCAGATCATCACGAGAGGTATCGAACACAGACCTTGTGCACGGCAGTTCATCGCACTAACCATCGCGGCACTGAGCCCGTCAGTGGCCTAGAAAGACTAACAAACGATCAATGATAGGAAATTATTAAAATTTGTTATCAAAATTCGTGCTCTGTGAAAAATGTGCCCCGTTTGTTACGACCATATTTTTTGTTTTTGTATATATTTTGGCGACCAGCGATGAGCCTCATATCTGGCTCAACGACTACGTAAATAAGCAAAATGGAGTGATAAACAGCCACATGGCATATAAGAAATACCGATGCATCCCGAAAAACGACAGTTTGGTGTGGTTTATGGGCTGGTGGCATCATCGGTCCATTTTTCTTCGAAGACGACCGTGGAAGTAACGTTACCGTCAACGACGAAGGATATCGAGCCACGATACGCGACTTTTTTTTTTGCCCCAGTTGGCTGAGGTGAACTTGATTGACATGTGGTTTCATCAAGACGGTGCCACATGCCACGCAGCTCGTGAAACAATGGAAATGTCGAAGGATGAATTTGGTGAGCAGCTTATCTCTCGAGTTGGCCGCCAAGATCATGCGATTTAACGCCTCTTGATTATTTCTTGTGGGGTTATGTAAAGTCGTAAGTCTATGCGGACAAGCCGAACACGATTGAAGCCATACAGGATAACATAACACGCGTAATTCGTAGAATACAGGCCGAAAAGCTCGAAAAAGTAACCCAAAATTGGACTTTATCTGTTCAGGAATCAGCAAATTATTAGTTAATATAGAACAAATATCGTACCGAAATACCGTTAAATTACATTGACAAAATGACTTTCGTTGCTTTTAAAATTGGCCTCCTGTTATAAACTTAACGCGGATCCCGTAAAGTAAACAAGTTGGCCTTTTTCAGAAAAAAATACGAAGTCCCGCTTTCTGACTCTCCAAAAGTGAATGGCGCTAGTCTTCAATTCGTAGAATCGTAGTACAAGTTTGGACAAGAAAGCTTGGATGGTAAATATTCAGAAACATGTCGACTGTTGGTCTGTACAGACATGAAAAAATTTAATCGGGCAGAATTTGCACCACTTTCTGGAATTACGTGAACATCACCAATTCTCTTGTATGGTGCTATCGTCTTATTGACTGCTCTAGATATACCTTCTGATAAAAGTTTAGATTTGAGCTTGCTTGAATATGAACAGCTCTAATAACCACCCCTTCGCAGTCCTAGTTTCCTAGTTTTAGTGCCCATATACAACTTTGCAAAAAAAAAAAACGCAACTTGCGCATCTGAGAGAATCATTTAATTCTGGACATACCCTACAATGCGTATATACAAGCAAACTACCGAGAGAGCTGCTAATTGTCAAGAACAGCTAAAACTAAAACAGCTGCGAGATCTGTCTTAGGTAGAGAAAAATCTATAAGCGCAGCATTGTCGGAATGCGTAATACCAAGAACAACGCTAAAAAAAATACACATTGAGAAAACAGAGTCACAAGAAAATCTTAGTATGGGTTACGTTGCGCCTAGGCAAGTTTTCGATGCGCAACAAGAAATTTTATTAAGGGAATATTTGCTAAAATCATTTTCAACGCCAAAGAATGTTCGCACGTTTGCGTACAAATGCGCAATCGATACCTGGAATGAAAACAAGATCGCTGGTAAAGATTGGCTTACTGGGTTTCTTAAAAGGAACTACCAACTGTCAATTAGGAAGCCGGAAGCTACGAGTATGGGCAGAGCGACCTCTTTCAACAAAACTAACGTGGATAGCTTTTTTGAGAAACTATCTGAGGCTATGGATAGAAACAAGTTCAGTGCGTCAAACATATGGAACGTTGATGAGACTGATGTATTCAACGTGTGCAAGCCAAGCAAAATAGTTGCGGCTATGGGCAAAAGGAATAAAGGATCGGTGACTTCAGGCGAACGTGGTACAAACGTAACTTTAATAGAAGCCATCTCAGCTTCTGGGATTGCAATCCCAACTTTGTTTATTTTTCCTCGGAAAAATTATAAAGACCGCTTCATTAACGGAGGTTCATCAGACTGCATTGGAACTGCAAATTTTAGCGGTTGGGCCACCAATGACGAAATGTTTGCTTTCATGGTTCACTTCATACGGCATATGAAGCCAACTCGAGAATGCCCAGAGAATACTGGTTCTGGACCATCATTCCTCTTACTTATCAATTGAAACGCCAGAAATAGCAAAAGACAACGGAATTGTCATGCTCTCATTTCCACTTCATTGTAGCCATAGGCTTCAGGCCGTAGACGTTTCCGTATTTGGACCGTTTAAAGAATATCTATCCGAGGCACAAGATGGATGGCTACGTAGCAATCCAGGGAGGACAATTACTCTTTATGAAATTCCCCGAATTGTATTAACTGGCATCCTTTTCGGGGTGTCAGTTAATATTGCACCTCGTCTCTTCCTTCTTCTGCAAGTGGAACAAAAAACAAAGAAAAACGACCAAAGCAAAAGTTGACAAAAAGAAAAGAACACAAATCAAGGAAAAAATGTTGCAAAAATCAAGTTCTGAAAGGGAAGAAGATCCAGAATGTCATTGTCTAATGTGCATGGAAGCATTTTCAAAAAGTTTACCTGGCGAGCAGTGGGTACAGTGCCATGCTTGCCGAAGTTGGGCTCATAAGAAGTGCCAATAGCGATTACGATTTCTAATTTTCTTTAATTTTATATAATTATATTTTTTTTGTTGAATTATTTATTAAATTGTTGTATTTTGAATAAAATTCTGCTCTATATTCAGCCTTTTTGTTCTTTCTGGAGTTAATTTTTCCACTTTTCAGCCCTTTCCCCAACTTACCCCGTTTGTCCCGTTTGTGGGGCAAGTTGGGCCACCTGCACTTGGTGCATATGAGACAACATTGTTCTTCTCCGGTTGAGGATACATTTTTGGTTTCATTTATTTGTAGCCTTTTTCAGGCAGAGATCGTGGGAATTCGGGATGCCTTACCTGATTGAAGAGTAACGTGATATCCAAGAAGATGAAGAGCTTACAGCCAGGTGAAAACCAAATCCATGGCGACTACCTCATGAATATAAAAAACAGTTTACGAACGCTGACTATATCTTCAGGAGACGGCAGAACACTGTAACAATCGGCATTCAAAGGCCTTAGGCCAAAAAGATATTCGAGAAATTATGAGCCTGATGAGCTTGCCCGAATGTACCCCACCTGCGACGTTCTTAGCAAATGGAATGTTAGGTATTCGTTTCACTGTAAGCCAAATATTACCCATTCAAGACCTAGGCGTTAAACGACTGGGATGAGGATTTCAGCGTACCTTAAATTCTCTGTCCCTGTTTAACAGAGAAAGCTATTTTTTTTTTTAAATCCAAGGTGAACTGGTAAGTACACCAAACTTATTCTGCTTCATAGGACGCTCAATAGTTAACATAGACAGAACAATTGAAATAATGTGATCGATCCATGTGCTACCATAACGATCCTTCTTGCAATAGCCCTAATCTTACAAAACCGTTTTCCCAGCTTAGACTTATTTCGAATCTCGAGCCGGACAATTGGACAAATGGACTATTTTTTTTTGGGAGCTATTTGCAATGCAGATCATCATTTAGATCTTAGTTCATCTAGCATAGCATTTTTCACTGAGTCTGTTTTTTTGCGTGCAGTCGAGTTCGATTGCCCGATCCACAAAAAGGAGGCCTAAAATGCGCCAACTTCAGAGGCACAAGTCTCCTCAACATAGCCTACAAGATCGTATCTGCCATAATATGTGAAAGCCCGAAACCGTTTACCAATAACCTGATCGGTCCTTATCAGTGAGGTTTTAGGCCACTAAAGTCCACAACCGATCAAATTTTCACACTTTGGCAGATCCTGGAAAAAATCCAAGAAGTCCAAATCGATACCCACCACCTATTCATCGATTTCAAAGCTGCATACGACAGAATTTATAGAGACGAACTATACGGAGCCATGTCTAGTTTTGGTATACCGCCCAGACTCGTCTGTTTGTGTAGGATGACGATGGAGAATTCTCGCTGCTCCATCAGGGTCACCGACACATTCGATACCAAAAAAGGATTTAGGCAAGGCGATGCGCTGTCATGTGACTTTTTCAATTTGATTCTTGAGAGGATTGTGCAAAACTCCCGAGCCAACACCAGAAGCACAATTTTCCAAAAATCGGTACAGCTACTGGCATAAGCCGACAATATTGACATCAATAGTAGTACTCAACGTGATGTCATAGCCACGTTTGCTAGTATAGAGAAAGAAGTTGCAAAAATGGGTTTAGCAGTAAATGAGGGCAAGACGAAGTATATGCTGTCAATATGAAAGGACACACAACATCGACGAATTGGACAAAATTTCACCATTGACATATATAACTTTGAGGCAGTACGGGACTTTGCTTATCTCCGCTATTACCTCTGACAACAACATCTCGTCAGAAGTTAAACGAAGAATTACTCCTGCCAACCGCTGTTTCTTCGGGCTAAGAAGGCAATTCAGTAGTAAAGCCCTCACTCGAAGTACTAAGGAGACGCTATATCCCAGTCCTGCTCTACGGCGCTGAAGCATGGACCATCTCAAAAGCGATGAAGAAATCCTTGGTTGATTTAAGAGGAAAATTCTTCGAAAAATCTTCGGTCCCATTTGCGTTGACGGGCTATGGAGACGAAGATTCAACAAAGGACTATACGAGCTGTACAGCAACATGCCCCTTGTCAAAAAAAAACTCCGCATTGGACATTTAAGATGGGAAGGACATGTAGAACGAACGGACACCCATACTCCAGCTCGCAGAGGCTTCGATTCCCAGCCAGACGTCAGACGCAGTAGAGGAAGACCTCTCCATAAGTGGCACATAAGTAGAATCCAACCTCAACTAACTTGGAGTTCGCAACTGGAGGCAGTTAGCTAAGGACTGGGCTAATTGGAAATGCATGTTGGTTGAGGCCCAGGTTCATCCCGGACTGTAGCGCCACTTAAGTAAGTAAGTAAGTTAGTAAGTCGAGCTCGTTGAGAAGCAAATAATTTTCAACGATCTACATGCATATTTTACATTTGTGAGACTTGGAGGCTCTGAGCGCATTCCAAACCAAATGACAATAGTTCGTTTTAGTTTGGAGTGGCTACCAGTGTTTTCCCAGTTCACTAAACTCGGTAATGTTCATTTGGAGCTTGCTGTGCTAAGAAAATTGGCATGCAGTGGAGAGAATATTAAGATCAGGAAAGCTGTTATTATAGTTCCATGTCTGCCAGCCTTACTATCCTTTGTACTCGATATCGGTATTCTTTAAAAACAATGTCGAACAATATCTTTCTCTTTGTAAGGGAAAGTTCAAAAGAATCTCAGGCTGTCAACAAAAAAATAGTCCGTAAACGGTCCACCAATCGACAGTCCAATCTGAATGATTGGTGAAGTTTAAATTGTTTTTTCAATTAGCGTTTATTAGACTTTCTTCGTCATCTACATTTATGAGCATGAAACAACCCCTTACGCTCATTCAAATTGGGCGACAACTTATTATAATCCTTCCGAGTCATCCGAGCACCCTCCTCATTAAAATTTCAATTTCCTAGTAATTTGCGTGCATCAACATTCAACACGGGAGGACATAAGTGAAGTCGCCAACCCTTGCTCGTTGGCATCCTCCTCCGTAAACGGATATTTGTGACTTCAACGTCATGCTGAAAAATTCGAAGAGCCTCCATCTTAGTGCTTTATCGTCGAAACTCCGCACCAGATCTCAACCTCCCACCCTAGTTAACTACAGCAATTGTGTTTGTACATACAATTCACCCCACCAGACTCGTGCATTTATACGACCGGCAATGGTATGCATAATGCCAACAATAACGATGACGGCAATGAAATATGCTCGCCCTAACCAAAAAACACGTGTAATTAAGATTTATGAATACATTTTGCCTAACATCTTGTTGCTTCCGAAAGAAAACGAGCGGAGCAGATGGCCGAACATACCCCAAACCCTTAAAACCTGCTTATTGTGTGTTTTCGAACTTACGAGAGTCTCTATCGGTCTGGCACGATGACAAGTTGCTCCAGGGACGGCGTGCTGAAGGAGCACACTTTTCGCGGCGACACAGAAGCTTTTCGCATTAAGTTCTTGTAATCTTCTCCACTCCTTGCGGGAAGATTGCACAAAAAAAAATTGTAAGGTAAACGCTGGCATGAAAGCCCTTATACAGAGTATACCTTTCTCAAGACTGGTCGTGCCCATGTCGACCCCAATGCACAGCTCTACAAATTATTCCAGCTTTGTTGTATTTTATCGTTGTCGTCGTTCTTTAGCGCGCTCCTCTTTGCCAGCAGCTGGCTGCAGCTACTTCTCCACTCCACCGCTACCACCATCGCCTCCCATTTCAACGACAGGCATATTATCCTTTTTATGGTTCGTAATTTATAGTAAACTGTGAACAGCATTATGGGCTCTCAATGAGTCCAAGTACCTCGGTGCATGTATGATGAATGATGCTCGGCACTTCCCTCCATCCATATCCACCGCATAAGTGGGTTAGTCGTGTGTAGCCTTCGCCCCCGTCGCTTGAGCACACATCGATTTGAGATGATGGCCTTCCTCCGAGGAAGCTACAAGAAAAATGTTTAATGGAAATAACAGCTGTCAAATTATTGATTATCCTCGTTAAGGCGGCACACGGAGATGGAGGCAAAACGATTTCTTTTTGCCACTGGCTTCAAATTCCGGACACAAGAGCGCGCTTACCCATGGCAGAGGCTGTGCTGCTGCCTGCGTATAGACACTCGGCTGATGATGATAATGTTAGCCGGTTATCATCGTTAATCATTCAGGGCTTATTAATTTCTTAGTGGATTTTTGGGGCCATTTGTATTGCCAGATGTTTGTTTCGTGTCTTTGGTGCGATGGCCTTTGGAGGACTGCTGTCACATTGGCTTTTCTTTGGCATAGAGCTCTTAAGTAATGACGATGTGAGCCACTTGGAAGAGGTCGCACAATGAGAAATGGCAGGATTTCTTTTCGCTTCTCCATTTTTTTTTTTGCTTTAAATTTACTTAGGAAATTACATTGGAAATTGTTTTCGGGTGCAGAAGTTTGCCAGATTGCCACAGGCGCACGTTGTGCCGTCTTATTAATGGATGAAGAGCGATTGGTGTATATATAGGGACTGCTGACTATTGAAATCTGGAATTTCTTATTCAGCCTGTTGTTGCTTTAAGTTAGGCGGATTTATTTATGAGGAGAAGCAAAGTTTCGCGATGATGTTAAAGTTTAATTTAGTTAAGGGTTCCATATTTAAGAAGGCTTAAATGTGGTGGAAAATAAGTCCTAATTGGGAATGTGAGAGTGGGTCATAGTAACCTACTGGGGTCATATATTTTGTTTTAAAGTATTCATATGGGAGATTAATTTGGTTTCACTTCATTTATGAATTGGAGAATATGCAAAAGGTGATGGAGAAATGTCCCATCCAGATTGATTAAATAAGGATGCGAATTTAGGTTCTGAATATCCACGCGTTCAATGGATGAAAATTTGGCAGCGAAGGAAACAAAAACCGACCACTAAGGTGAAACTTAAGCAGACTTAACGAGCTTTTCCAGTCTGCGCTTGAGGTTTCAGTAAGTGGTGCTGAAATTCCGGAAACTACAGAAAACACGATGAAACCACAACCTAGTGCAAACAATGCATCGGCCCTTTTATTGAGTGATACTCCGTGTGTGCAGTTTTAATTACGTGGTACGTATACGTAATTGTTTTGACTGGGGAGTAAACCTCAGGGGATATCACTCACAAAATGGCCAGAATTACAGCAATCGGTAGTGTCGTGGGATTGCCATTCCGTGAGATTCGAAGGTCGTAGCGAACCTTCCATTGGTGAGAGAGAAACTGGGAACGAGTATGGTGGTTGTCACACGAAGTGTTCCCAGATTTCTCACCGATGCAATGGTGGCATCGGTTATAAGAGGTGCTTTTTTTCGTCTTTCTTTTCCGATTTTTAGAGGTTCGTCCACTGTCAACGTAACGTAGCTTCCTTCTTCTTTTTTTCCTTTTTTTGGCACCTGTTTATCGAGAAGGTGGTGTGTGGTGAGCGAGCAAGTCCGACGAGTTTAGCTGAGCATACACAGGCGTGTCATACCCTCCTCACCTCCACTGAAGATGCCTCTGTGGCCTGACCCTGAGTCTCTTGTGCCCGCCACTTAAGGCGATGCCTTCCTTTGCTGCTTCCGACGTCTGGCTGGGAACGAAGACTCCTCGTGCTGGAATATTGGTGTCAATTCAAAATATATTGCCTAGCCATCTTTTGATACGGTCCATGCTTCAGCGCCGTAGAGCAGGGCTAGTGTGATCAGGATCAGCCCGAAGAAATAGTGATTGGCACTAGTAACTCTTCGTTTTATATCTGAAGATATGTTTTTTTTTCAGAGTAAATTGCTGAGTCAATTGCTTGTACTGCCTCAAAGTTTAATCTGCCAATGGTGAGGTTCCATCCATTTCGTCAACAATGTTTGTTTATTCGTCCAAACAATTAAGTCAATATTATCATTTCATCAATTTCATGAACGAATTGGACAGAACGTCACCATTGACAGATATAACTTTGAGGTATAACGGGACTTTGTCTATCTCGGCTCCGCTATGAACTCGGACAACATCTTCTCGTCAGAAATTAAACGAAGAATTAAACAGCCAACCGCTGCTTCTTCGGGATAAGAAGGCCCTCACTCGAACTACTTAGGAGATCTAATATCATCCCAGTCCTGCTTTACGGCGCTGAAGCATGGACCGTCTCAAAAGCGGATGAAGAAATTATTGGTCGATTTGACGTTGACGGGCTATGGAGACGAAGATTCAACCAAGAACTATACGAGCTGTACAGCGACATGCCCCTGGTCAAAAAACTCCGCATTGCCCGTTTAAGATGGCTAGGACATGTAGAACGAATGGACACCAATACTCCGGCTCGCAGAGTCTTCGATTCGCAGTCAGACGTCGGACACAGTAGAGGAAGACCTCGTATTATGTGGCGCGGATAAGTAGAAACCGACCTGAGCCAACTTGGAGTGCGCAACTGGAGGCAGTTAGCTAAGGACGGGGCTAACTGGAGAGGCATGTTGGTTGAGGATCAGCTTCATTCCAGACTGTAGCGTCATCTCCGGTACTGGCTCGGGACTTTTGTGCAAAGCTCTCAAATAGTATGCTAAACAAGTCTGACGACAATGCGTCACCACGTTTAAATCCTTTTTTGGTATCGAATTTTTCGTTGAGGTTGTTTACGATCCTGTTGGACCACCAAAAATTCTCTATAGTCACAGACGGATATGTTTGGACTGTATACCTAAACTGTATATTTCGTCAATAAAAATTCTTTCGCTTGGGCCTTTAAAATGACGGGCTCAGTAGTGCGATGGTTAGTGCCGAGAACTGTCGCGCAGAAGGTCTGGGTTCATTTCCCAGCCGTAGCAAAGCCTAAATGTTTTTTAACTGGCCTTGCTATCGTGATACTCTGATAAATCATCCGAGTACCATCACAGTCGGCAGATAACAGGAGCTCCCGCCATCGTGCTGGAAGTAGACACGCACACATGAATGGTTGTGGAAAGCTCTTCCCTGGACGAGCGAAAAATTTGTATTTGTATTTGGGACTTTGAAATTGCTGAATCGGTAGTGCGTATCGATTTGAACTTCTTGTAATTTTTCCAGAATCTGACATCGTTTCCGGCAGCCTTGTTAAGCTTAATCTTAGATATAGCTGTTCTAAATTTACTGAGGTCGGGTGGATGGTATTTTTCGATGTCGTCGCCAATAGTGAATAGTTTGCCTGACAGCGAGAGATTGTTGGTCATCGCCATTTAATTTTTCGATGTCGTCGCCAATAGTGAATAGTTTGCCTGACAGCGAGAGATTGTTGGTCATCGCCATTTAACAATCTGCAGAATTCCTTTTTCCATATCCTCAGCATTGACTTTATCTTAACTACGATATTTCTTTGTTCAACTGAAAAGGATTCTGTTCGAGCCTTGTATAAAAAAAGTTGCGAAAAATACTACTAGAGTGGCACCTCTCTATATCATCGATAGCGCATTTTAGTTACTCTTTTTTATTATTTCCGAAAATCAGGTGTTCTTCTCTCCTTCTTTGCCTATAGAGTTCAATGACAGCCATGTAGACCTCGGTCTTGGCATTCCTATTCAAACCAAGGGTTTCTTGCTAGTGGGCAAGAGAAACCTAGAACATCAGTTGCGGCAGATCTAATGGTTTATTGATTGTGTGCTGGCTTTAGTGGCATTTTGGTCCGCAACGAAGTCACTTAACGTAAGCCAGTTGCCAGACGTGTTGTCGTGTTGACTTAGTTTTCCGAAAAGATGTCTTTTAATACTACGTTTGCCTTAAAATATTCCAGCAATATTTTAGCATCGTGCATAAGTAATCGTTCAGAAGTATTTTCATGGATCTCGTAGAAGCAGTTCCATAATATCATCTTTCAGCTTCATCGGAGATTGAACGCATATAAGTCTTATATTATCGGATCATAATGGTGATTGTTACAATGCGTTCGCTAATTCCTTGAAAACATAAGACTTCTTGACTAAGTCTGGCATTTACAGTTCACCACACCACAAGAGAAGCTATGACGAGGCCAAATTCATTTTACCAATCGTTACCATTACCATTACCCCTACAGCTTCAACTTTCAACAATAAACACAAATACGCATATGTCCTCAAGCACACGCTTGTTTTGTCCTATCCGGCATATGTGCATATCAAGTCCTGGAGGTAATCCACTTCATGTGTAATATCAACAAATAATCCACGCTCTAAGCTACCAACTCTACTTAATTCGTTTGCTGTTACTGTGTACCACCCAACAACCCCAGATCATGAACATCACCCCTCATTCAATGACAACCTAGGGGTAACTTAAACTTTCTATTTATTAGCTTTTAATCTAAAATCGAAAAAAAAAACAGTTTTAATAGACTTTCAATGCAAGCAAATCAACAACAAAAAAAAAACAAAAGGCACAGTATAAGGACACAGCAAAGAAAAAACCCATATCCTTAGACCCAACAGGGGAAAATGCCAACTGAAGTGAATTTATACTCGCAGATAAGACAAGTTTGAATTTCTCGGTATCAATGGAATTGAATCAAATTACCTTGGAATCTTAACCTTAAGGTTGTTTTCCATCTGACTCGGGATTTCCATTGCCCACCCTCGCCCCATCATGATGTGCTTTGCTGCGAGGCAAAGAAATCCTTTTTGCTCTTCTTCGGTCATATCTAGATCGAAAGTTAGTCTCAGCTCGATTGCTGGTGTGTGGTGGAAAATTATCCCAAAGTATCTCATTACTCTACTTCGAATGGAATTCCGAGAGACCCACAAGATGAGAGCTGCATAGAGCCGGATTGTGAAGGGGAGAGCAGCGTACTCCGATAACATCTCAAGGACTTATTTTTTTTCCTCTGCTTTGTTCGTTTCGTTTGCGCTGCCACCACATAATAAAGTAAAATTACCTGGTACGTCGACCAGGAAAAGTTAAATCGACATTTTGGCCATCCATTTGGTTGGCAATTTGAGAATGTCTTCTCGCCGAGACATCCTCAAGCTTTGGGTATGGTTTATGTGGTGTAGACTGTGTTAGAGTACGCGCCAGCAATTCCCAGATAAATACGACCTGATAATGGACATTCAGAACAACCAACAGGACGACTGGAAAAAATATAATTAAACAGCTAGGGCAGGAAAATGACAATTAAGAAGTTAATGTTTCATTCAAAAGCCTTTGGCATATTTTTAATGTCCTTGCTGATGATTTTCACCAGAACTCCGTCGTTAGGTTAATATGAAAAAAAATTAGAATTAGGGTCTATTAGCAATGAGGAAATTAATTAACAGCAATTGTGTCCAATTGAGATGATTGCAGCCTTCCAAGGAAGTGGAGATGTGTACGATGGCATGGTTATATTAGGCATATTTTATGTGGGTGTGTGATTTTTGTTGGGAATAAGAATTATAGGTGGTATTCCAACGATTCAGTGTAAGAACAGGTGGAAGCTAAATTACTTAGTACTTTTTTTTCATTTACGATACAAAGAATTGTTTAACTTTTAAAATCGTGACTAGCTGTCGACCAACTGTTTTATTGAATAATTCGGGCATTTCCAATCGGATTTGTTGAAGCCAGTTTTTTTTTATTTAAGTGGCGCTATAGTCCGAAATAAACCTGGGTCTAAGCACTTCTACTGCTTCTACTGCTGATCTACATCAAATAGAGCACTTCGAGTTCGGTTTCTGCTGTGCGGGCCACTTAAGGCGATGTCTTCCTCTACGGCGTCTAAAGTATGCCTGGGAATCGAAAATTCAGTCTGCAAGATTCGCTGTAAAGCTCGTCAAATCCTTGATTGAATCTTCATTGACACAAACAGGACCAAAGGTTTGCCAAAGAATTCTTCGCTCTAAACGACCAAGGATTTCTTCATCCGGTTTTGGTATGGTCCATGCTTTGGAGTTGTAGGGTAGGGCTGGTATGTTCAGGGTCTTATAAAGGATCTCTTTAGATGTTTGAGTAAGCGCCTTACTAAATTGCTTCTTAGGCCGAAGACAAAGGTGACAGAGTCCCTTATTTCCTCATTGTTGTATCTGTCGATGGGGACAATATTTCCGATTCGCCGATGTTGTGTGAGAGGTTGTGTGTACATTTTTGTTAACTAATTGGTCTTACCCTCGATGACCGTCAATTTTGTTGCTTCCTTATCCGTACCATCTCGTTGAATCCAATCTATGAAGTCAATAATGTCGGCGTATGCAATATGTTGCACAGATTACTCGGATAGTGCCTTGTATCCCTTGAATTGAAGTTTTGTACATTCCTAATCTTACGAAGATCGTTTCTGCAGTGGCATCTATCTAATCTTCGATCCTTTGCTTTATTTTTCTCAAATTTATGGAAAAAAGTCAACAGCTAGACGTGGTGTTCTGTTGCCTGTTTTTTAACGTTTAGCTCCTCCCGAAAGATTTCAAAATCGTTTTTTACTATCTTTACGATGTGCCTCAAACGATCTGAGATCTTCAAAAGATGCTAATAGCTCGTGCTTTTAGCGTGCACGCATTGGGCCTTCCTTCAGAAGGAAGAAAAAAGAGCAAGAAAAGCGCGATCGAGGATATAGAGAAGTGTCGCTGCAGGAACGATCTTCACAAGACTTACCGAAGTGTAAAACGTCAAAGCCAAGGATACAAGGCTCGAACAGAATTCTGTCGAGATGAACAAACTGCGCCGACTACAGAGGCATAAGTCTCCTCAATATCGCCTACAAGATCTTATCTGCCGTAACATGTGAACTCCTGAAACCGTTTACCAACAATCTGATCGGACTTTATCAGTTTTGTTTTAGACCAGGAAAGTCCACAACCGATCAAATTTTCACACTTCTGTAGATCCTGGAAAAAAATCCGAGATGTCCAAATCGATACCCACCGCCTTTTCGCCGATTTCAAAGCCGCATACGACTGCATTTATAGAGACGAACTATACACAGGCATGTCTAGTTTTGGTATACCACCCAAACTCGTCCGTTTATATAGGATGACGATGGAGAATTCTCGCTGCTCTATCAGTGTCGAAAACGACCTCACCGACACATTCGATACCAAAAAAGTTTTTAGGCAAAGCGATGCGCTATCAAGTGAGGAAGCAGTAGAGGAAGACCTCGCCTTATGTGGCAACTGTAAGAATGTTAGCTAAGGACCGGGCTTTTTGGAGAGGCACGATGGTTGATTCCCAGTTATATTCCGGACTGTAGCGCCACTAAAATAAGTAAGTAAGAGAATGTCCTTTCTGAAGCTAGTTGTAGTTTTCAGTGCTCTGTTTTAGATTTCACCTGGAAGCGATGTCTTCCTGACACCTGGACAGTAGGTCCTCTTGTTGAACTCTTTAGATGTTTTTATTATAAGTTTCAACTAAAAATGGGATGTATGGCGGTGAATGTTGCGGTAAGAGTATCTTAACGGTGTTCCTTAGAATAGCTTCACACAGAGTTGAGCTGATATATGGCCTTTCACTTTTGTCATGACAATCCTGGATGCAGCTGCCTCATGCATCGTTCTTGTAGGTTTCAAGCTTCTGCAGTTTCGGCGGCCTCACAATGGTTCAAGTTGATCTAAGCTATCTTCATGATTTGATGCTGTCTATCTCGTTAACTCCTACAGTAATTGAGTGATTAAAATGTAGGCACCTGTAGCTTGAAGCTTGTTAAGTTTTGCGCAGAGTAACGGCCTGTGTGAATCTATTGGAATTTCTAAGACGCGGATTGAACTGTGGTTTTTACAGCTTCACGTGTATTCTCACTTGTTGTAGACACTTCGATGTCATTTACTTCTACTATAATGCAATGCTTCAGGGCTCTGTTTCACCAATTATTATTTTGTGTTAACCAGCGATTTCTCAAGTTTCATTGAGTTGGAACAGGAGATCGTCTTTCCGTTTTCTTCTGATTTAGCTTAAAGCGTTGCTTAAATTCCCACCAGTTTCACCTGTCGCAGAATTTCAGCATAGGAGAGTGCTCCCTTCAGGTCTAATTTATGATTGACGTAAAATATAAGCTACGTGAATTGTCATTAGTAGTGTGGTTTCGGATCACCACACATCAGCAGACCCTGGAAAAAAACGCAAGAAGTCCAAATCAATACGCACAACCAATTCATCGAAATTGCTAGCATATGTAGATTAAATGGACACCCAGCCAGTGGTTAGACACGACTTAAAAGGAGCGCATACGTTAAAACCGACTTCAACGCACTGTAGGCAGTTAGCTTGATGCCGAGCTAATTGAAAAGGCATGTTGGTTGAGCCCGCAATTTACATCAGATTGTCGCCCTACTTAAGTAACCAATTCTTCTGAGGTTTTCGTCGGTATACTATATACGCGGTTTGAAACCCTGTATATAAAAATACAAATTCATTGCGCAACAGGCCCCATAGAACCCAGTTTCTTGTTGTACCTGCAATGTACGGACACTCTACACCCCAGATGCTACTCTGTCCTCACGCGGTACAAGGCAGATACTACCGCAATCTTGGAGATACAATGGATAGGATCAGGTATGATGAAGAGAAAAAATTGCGATAGTTATTACAGCTGCAACAAAAGATTGCACGTATTAGGATGCGGATTCGTCGTGGGAAATCGGCTTAGCACAAAAGTCCTTTACTTCAAACCGATAAGTGGTTGCCTTTCTGTGATCTGTATCAAAGCAACTTTCCAAAACATAAACCTAATGTGTGCACACGCCCCTTTCAACGATTTTGAAGATCCCATAAAGGAGGAGTTGAATGACCTCCTAAATGGAACCTTCGGAGCCTGTCCAGAGTATGATGTAAAAGTTGTATTCGGGGATATCAATGCTAAATCGGCAAAAAAAAACATATTTGGTGGTTTAGTTGGTAAGCACAGAATTCACAAAACGACAACAGACAACGGCTACCGACTAATCGATTTTGCAGCAGTTCGTAATACGATGAAAAGTAGCACTAGGTTTCCAAGGCTAAGGCTGCACAGAGCAACATGGCGCTCTCCAGACAGTCGAACCGCCAATTAAATCGACGAGAGCACAACTGGAAGCAGAGTGCCCGTGATCTTAATTGATGGAAGGCTGCAGTGTCTCAGGCAGAGACTCTTCACATGTCGGGAGTCCAACTCACGTGTGAATGATTTTCATTTGAAAAAATACATTTTTATATGTACATTTGCAAGTCCTTTTGAAAAGAGTGACAGTGCGCCGGTCCTAATTGTTACGATGAACGCTTCTTACCTCACCTCGATAGCCATAGTACTCCGACCAGTGCAAATGACTCCCTTTGACAAAATTCCTTCAAATCGAACAGCGCCACACAATGTATTTGTCAAATCCTAACCATAACAAAACAATGAAAACTCTTGCCAATTACCAACAGGGCCCGACCCTGGTATTTATAATCGTCTTTGGCATCCATCACACTACTCTACATCGCTTATCCATAAATTATTTTACAAAGAGGTGGTGTCCAATTAAGCAGACACCGAAAGTAACCGTAACAAAGTAGTTTCATGCACAACTCCGCCGCCCCGTCACCACGAAAAAAACCCCACTTAAGTAACATATTAAACGTCAAACGCCGCACTACCTAGAAGAGAGTACTCCATGACTATGTGCTCCTACCCCAACTCAGTAACCATCTCTAAGAAGCGAGAAAATAAATTACACCGAAGGGTGAAGGGATAAGTGTATCACATTAACATAAAATTCTGTTTTGTCTCTGCGGGAAAATTTAACCCCTACGCCCGCACCCCATACCCGGGGCTCTTAAATGATTTCTCAAATATGCCACTTCCACTTAATGTCACTCATTCGCTGGCACTGGCTGTAGTCCACTGCCACCACACCCCTGCACTGCCTGAAGTTTGAGTTGAGTACGAACGACTTGGGTTAATGCACAGCTTGGCAGGAATATAAACGCGGGTAGCGGTCTAGGTCCGGATCTGGTACGAGGTCTGGGGTCTCTGCGGAGTAAACAGATTGTGTCATCTCCTGCATAACAAAGTTAAAGTATTTAGTCACAAAATTTAGAGATTCACTGAGCCAGGATAATGTGAAGGACTATAGACGGGGGACATGTGGGAATTAAAATTCAACCCTCCCTCCCATTGGTGGTGTCTGCAGTCATCCTCGATCCTTCTGTTATATGTTGGCGGCAGTGTCATCGTCGTTGTAGTCGGTGCCTTTTTATATTTCTGACACTTTTGTTTATGACTGACCCTTGGTAAAGGTTGTATAAGTGTATACGCGGATGATGATGACGCTGGTGGTGGTGGTGGTGGTGGTGATGATGGGGTCAGAGTGAAACGAACGATGAAAGTCAACTTGTCGTTTAAACGTTCACATAGTCCCGGCTGTATGCGGAGAACGACGACGACGAGCAAGGAAATCCAGACAACAACAATCAAAAGTACAGAAAAGAAAAACCGGAACACCAAAGCACAAGGGATTTGAAATTTTATGAAACGTTTTATTGCTCTAATTTGTGGTCCGGGTAACTAAAGTGGCATTTTGCCATGCCACTTGGAATTAAATATGTCCACTGTGCGAGCACCAGGAACTCGGTGTGTGTGTCATCCTCTTTCTTGTTCGTCCTTTATGTGCAAATGGGAAATGCCCCTTACTATTGTGTCTCGGTACATTCCAAAAGGTCCTTTACGAGGTAATCTTCACACACTCACACACATGCTGCAATGTTTGGAATTTCGTAACATTTCTGGTGCAGCCGATTGTTCCCCCGATAGTTTCCGGTCACGAGTATTCTTTGGACGCGGCGCGATATTCATATCCAAGAAAAGTTACAGTTTTTCCGGCCAAGCAGCCGGCGGAAAAAGTTGCAAAATTTTCATATTAAATTGTTTTACTTGGAAGACACAACGTATAGAAGGACGACGGAATGTTTATGGAATTAGGAAGCCCATTTGCATGTAGACTCTGAATGGTATAATGAGTTGTTCTGTGTATGTATGGTGGTGGCTTATTTGTATCCGGACTGTATTTGGATAAAGGTTCATCCCAATGGGGGGTGTGGGTGGACGACCACATCGTTCCACGGAAGATGAATTATGACCTAAATGGAATGCTACCCACATTTACGGAGAATTGAAAAAGGAATGAGTTTTTCGGTACAAGTTTTGAAATGTATCCAATTTGTATTTGGGTAACATGCTTTTTGAAATGAGAACGCGCGCTCGTGAAATGTTTGTGGCTTAAGAGGTTTTCATTAGTACGCTTAGTTGCTTGCTCTAGAAATGCTCTTGGGTAGGTTCTAATTAACATAAACGGGTAGGTTTTCGGAAGTAGCAAAGTTTATCGAAGAGTACATCAAATTGAAGTGCTAGCTTGTTCGGTTTAATAACATTAAAGGTACGCATTATGTAGATAATCTGCAAAGTATTAGACATTTTATTAGGCTTAGGATAGAAGGCATTTTTCAACAGCAAAAGTTTTGATTTCCTTTGTTAGGTGATGTTGTATTAGGGGTGAGAGAAAAGTCAAAATTGGTTTTCAGCTCGAAAAAGAAAATGATGGTTCGCAGTAGGTTCACGTTCGTTCATGGTTGCCAGGGATAAATGATGCACTAGGTCTATAGACCTCTTAAAATAAAAGCATTATTTTATTAAGCGGGCATATAAATCCAAGTCTTCGATTATAACTAGAAGGAGAGGCCCTGAGTTAAAACAATGGATTACATTTGACAGGTACACACACAGTAACTTGACATATTATATGATCCCGAGTTAAAAACAGTTATGTCAATGAAAAATCGGCAAACATTAATTTCTGAGAATTACAAAACATCTGCAAATTAGCACTGGGGCACTGAGCCTAGACTTTGAAAACCTGAATAAATTCTCGCAAATAAATAATATGTTCAGTAGAATGGATCAGACCGAACTCCCGGAAGAAGTATTTCCATCCATATTCAATCTACGATAGCAGTTCAAGAACAGATTCATTAAGCGTCTGTTAAAATAATCTCAAGGCGCTGCTTGACTGTTATAGGGGCGCCTCGTCTGAGAAAAGTTTATGAAAGCATATGAGAAGGCTACAATCTGTTGTGCGGATCGTTTAATACCCTATTCCATCCCATTCTTAATGTATATATCCCCAAAATGTCGGCTTTATGGCGATGAAATATAGAAAATGCCATTATCACAACATAGACAGTTTCAAAATCCTGTATGGTTCGACCAAAAACAACGTTTTTCGCATGGTTATGCTATGTGGTAGTGTAAACAATTGGTTTTTGAATGAAAACGACTCTAATGGCGGTCGTGGGTTAAAACTCTCTACTGTTTGGCCAAAAATTACGTTTTTTTCTAAAAAGTGGGCGTAGCAATTGGCGGATTTTGAAAATGCTTTACACTTGTTTGAACAGCACGTACAAGGATCACATGTACCAAATTTCATTTTCCTATCTCAAAATTGAAGGCCCAAAAACCGGGTACGACAGATATGGCTTAATCGACTCAGCTAGCAATTTTGAGTCCATCCATATGCTTTGAGGTACATCTAGCTAAACTATTTCTCTATGTTACAAACTGTGTATCAAAACTAATATACCCCTATGGGATGGGATACAAAAAAATATGAAATAACCGTGAAACCTAGCAGAACTTCTGATTTGAGGACTGTATTCTCTATTTCGATTTGCGAACTAACGGACTATTTCTTTCGTCTAAATGTCGACTAATGCGTTTTCTTTCTGTTGAATTGAACAAGGATTTTGTTTCATTTTTTAGAGCAGATTTGTTCTTATCTCTGCTGGAGTGCAAAATTTGCGGTAACAGGAGTGTCGTTATTTGCTGAAAGAGTACTATCTTAAGAAAAACTAAAATCCGATTATTAGTCGCAAAAGATTATTTATGTTAAGCTAAAATAGAGTGTGAAAGAGAACTGATCCCTGGGGTAACCCAATCTATCTGAGGAATCGCCATCTACCACTACTTGCAAAGTGGTCGCACATAACTTGAAGAGACCCGTTAGCTATGTTTCGGTGGTTGGTGGAAATTAGTCTTCTCTCTTCAGTTGGATCTGTCCGTTATTTCTTTTTCACTGTTACAACTTGCTATCAATGCTTATTACACCCTGATTTGTTGGATGCTTTATAGAGTGAGGCATAGTTCCATAGCTAGAAATCATATCTGTAAATGCCTCTGCGCAAGTATTGACATCACTTTGTCTAAAACAAAGATCATCCCAAAGATCATCGGTAGTCCCATAAAACTAATTGATGATTTTGTATCCTTGGCATCGATATGGGTATTGTATAGATTGCTGTTATTAAAGTGTGAACTGAGTTCCTCTTGATCAGATCAGATGTAAGAAATATTTCTAAGATATTTTTTTAGTGCTATGGATGTCAGGAATATGTATTGGTTTTTCGACAAGTTGGGTCTGGTTCCTGATAATGGCAATCATTTCGGCCTGTCTTCCTTCATCATCCGTACCGTTCGAGTACCGTAGCTTATTGGAATTGTGCGCGTTAAAATTGCCAAAGAAAATAACTTCGACGGTTATACGATGAGTTTTTATCGAATCAACCATTTTCTATAAATGTTGGAAAAATTAATAACGTTGATCGTGATTTGGGGAACGACAAGTTTAAGCTATATAGCTCCTAGGTATCCAGATTCATCGATTTCTCGCTCTGAGATGCTATGTCAGGTATTGTACATGCACACATAATGAGAATTTGGGATCGAGCTTACCCCCGGAATTCTTTATTCCAAGATGTGCCATTATGGCTTTTGGTTTCCACCCTTATTAGAGCAGGCCATCAGTCAAACTCCGAGACGTAGTAACAACATTGCGGAACCTATGACATGATGTGGTTGTATCTCACCGGAGACATGGATGGGTGACCTCATCTACCACCGAAAATGATGGAAGATCCACATGAAAAGGCGAATTCAATTGATGTTTTCTCCGAGACCATGTCAACGTTGAAAAATCTTTTTCGCCCGCCTATTTGAATCATTAAGACATCTGGCAATAGAATCAGTCGATATTTTTAGCACCCTTTTTAACAATGCACTGGTACTAAATATTTAATAAAGAAAAATCTTCCGGAGAATGAGTTTGATTTTTGGGCGGGGCATGACACTGTTCATGAGGCTTTATCCCTAAATAACGATTCGTTTTTTTCACACTTGAATGTTGGCGTAAGAAAGAGTTGGTTTCCGGAAGAAGCCATTTTAATAATTCCTTTCTTACTACGGGCTTGTGCTTTGGGTTAACTACCCACCCACGGTAGAAAGACATTGTTACGAAGCAACCAATTGCCTCGGAAAGTACTGATTTTATTGTGCAGGACCCTCCTAAACGAAAAAAGGACAACGACGTTGGTATCTGCACTTGGAATGTGAGAACATTGAACAGGAGAGGTGCAGGAGAACAACTAGCGGAAGCCCTAAAATGCTGAGAAGTTGACGTTTCTGCCATCCAGGAAATATGTGACATCTACTCCATACCGTATAATGAGCAGAAACATCGACTATTTGGATGCAGATTTGTTTTAAGTCCCAGACATAGGCTAGAAGTCTTATGCTTCCAAGATATTATTAGCGAAGGAATTGTAACAATTCGTATCAATTAAAAAATTCGCCAACAGATGCCTTATATGCGCTCTCATCGCGACGGAGAAAAAAGACGATATAGATAAAGATTGATTCTACGAGCTCAATGACAAAGCATATGAGCGACTACCGAATTACAATACGATCATAAATAAAAATGGTAGTTGTGTGGCCTTTAATTCTCACTGCATATCCTTGTTAGTCGTTGCATATTTACCGGTAAACGGTGAGTACATCACGTTTACTGTATCAAATGATGTAAATGTCGTCGGTTTATGTTTGTAGTTTCACTGCGTTTGGGAAGATTGTGCGGCTCGGAACTCAAGAATTATGGTTTTCAAGTAGACACAGCTTATTCGGTCTCCATTTCGTGGATAAGAAAATTAATGTTAGGGTTACATTATTCAGTTATTGTAACTGGTGATCCAAGTAGAGATGCTTTTTTCAATAGCCTTTTTTGACAGATCACGTGTGAGTCCTGTCATGCTGTCATGTTATTTTTGTTAAGTATTGTTTGGCATTTCATAATGGAAAGACTTACGCGTGAACAACGTTTACAAATTGTTCAACTTAATTATGAAAATTCACGTTCTGTGAGGAATGTGTTTCGTGCACTTCGCTCAACTTATGGTCAGCATAATCGGCCCACTGAGCGTACTATTCGCAACACCATCACCCATTTTGAGACCCATTATTGGATAATATTCGACCGAATAGACCACGTCTTGCACGCTGTGAAGAAAATATAGCGGCCGTAGCTGAGAGTGTACACGAAGACCGTAGAGAGTCGATTCGGAGCCGTACGCAGCAACTCGGACTGACGTATGGAACGACTTGGCGCATTTTACGTCAAGATCTTAAATTGAAAGCGTACAAAATACAGCTTGTGCAACAACTGAAGCCGCTCGACCTCCCCAAGCGACATCGCTTCGCTCTATGGGCTCTTGAAAAGTTCCAAGAAGATCCGACGTTTTCGAAGCAAATTTTGTTTAGCGATGAGGTCCATTTCTGGCTCAATGGGTATGTAAACAAACAAAATTGCCGCATTTGGGACGAAGAGCAACCTTAAGAGATTGAAGAACTGCCACTTCATTCAGAAAAAACAACGGTTTGGTGTGGTTTGTGGGCCGGTGGAATCATCGGTCCATATTTCTTTAAAAATTATGCCGGTGCGAACGTAACCGTCAATGGCGACCGTTATCGTGCCATGATAACCGACTATTTGATGCCTGAAATTGAAGCTCGTGATCTCGGCGACATTTCGTTTCAGCAAGACGGCGCCACTTCCCACACATCGCATCAATCAATGGACTTATTGAGAGAACATTTCGGTGAGCACATAATTTCACGATTTGGGCCGGTCGAGATCGTGTAATATCACACCGTTAGACTTTTTCCTGTGGGGATATGTAAAGTCAAAAGCTTATTCCGACTAACCCACTTCGATTCAGGACTTGGAGGAAAACATCACGCGTGTCATTCGCCAGTTACCAGTCCAAATGCTCGAACGAGTGATCGAAAATTGGACTCAACGGATGGACCATCTGCGACGTATCAACGGCCAACATTTGATAGACATAATCTTCAAAAAATAAATGCCAAAGAATGTTCTTTCAAATGATAATAAACATTCTCCATTAAATTTGAATTTTCTGTGTTTTTTTCTTTAAAAAAGTAGGGAACCTCGATATGGATCACCCTTTATAATCCGATTGAATTTCGCTAATGTTCCATATCAAGTTATCTCAACCAGAGCTCAACAGGTAAGCCTGAAGGTGAAGGATATTGCTATCTTCATTTCATTAGGGTCTGGTGGATGGTAATTTTCGGGGTTGTAGCCAAATTTGAATGAAACGTTCTACCTGACAATGGGACATTGAACCCCTTCGCCATTTAATAGTCTGTAGTGATTTTGCTAAACTTTCTTAGCACAAAACGCACAGGAGTTTTATAGTACTAAAAAGGCAATTTAGTAAAAGGGCCCTTTCCTGGATGAAGAAATCTTTAGTCAAAGCGAAAAAATTATTTGAAAAACCTAAGGCCGGAAGCAGGCTATTGAATAGTTAATCTTGTGACCTGATGTAAAAGTAATGTCCTATTGATTCATTATCCGTCTTGCCATTGCAGCTACTTTAGATATATTTGCAGGATTCGAAAGACACACCTTCTTGTAATCCACTGATCCAGGATTCCGTTATGATGTGTGTTAGTTTGAAGAAAGTATCCCACCTCTTTTCAACATCATGAACTTAGTAATCAGAGACTCTCGATTTGCCCAATAGAAGGTTCTTTGCTGCGATTCAACTTGCGATATTTTAGCAATCCCCAAGACATGCCTCATTTTCTTTCCGGAACTACGCCACAAAATAATTCCTTTCAACTCGGTGTTGCTTTAAGAAATTGGGGAAAGTTCACATATTATAACCAGGGCTGCTAAGGCAGATCCGGTGATTTAAAGAGAGTCCATGTCGTATGTTAATGCAGGTAGCCTTCAAAACGAAACCATCAAAAGCTCATAAAAACAAACAACCATTTTCGCGGCGATACATTAGCTCACCTTTGCTTGCTCTTTACTTAACCTAAAGTCTAATTGATTACCAAGGGGTAATCTTCGACTTATCTCCACTTAGGTACCCTGTGTTCCTACTTTAAGGCCTGTTGTTTATATTCTTTTTAAACTGACAGATGTTCTACTTGCGGCTAGGCTTTTCGATTGCCCTAAGCTTAGAGGCTGTTCTATATTTTACCTACGTAGGACTTTTCTCTCTTGCAATTTTCTGGTTTGAAACTCTTGTTGCGTCGCCAGGGGTTTGAATTCTATCCCGTTGGTACTTGCAACATCATAATACCATGTAAGTCTTTTCGGGGCAGACTACTAGTCTATTCGTTTCCCCTTCTGTATGTATCCAGGTGATTGCTTGAGCTGTATGAGCAAATGGTCGATTTGACCATCTGGAAATCTTTATGGGAAATTGTGGAAATCTAATACTGCTAACTGAGTAAATATTTCCTGAAAGTTCTTTATTCAAAATCCTTTTTCGACTGTAGGATGCTTTGCTGTTCAACTAACTTTCCGCAGATGTTTTCCTTCCCGATTTTTGGAATCATGTCCCTTAGTATCCCTCATAAAACATCGTAAAATGCCGCCTAGATAAGGTCTTCGGTCTCAGCTATAAAGGCAGTCGGACCTATAAGTCCAACATTGCCAAACCTTGTTCTGATGTCGATCACAGCTTTTCACTATTACCGGCTTAAGATCATTCATTCTTGTGTCAAGTCGTATCCCCACAACGAGTGTACCTACATACTAATATGAACATTGTACAGTCGTTGGTGGCAGTTAGAAAACTTTTTCGCATGTTTTCCGTTGTTGTATTGGCATTTCGGCTCATTCTTCACCATATCTGTATATGGGACCTGGATAACCCTTAAGATTCCTAGATGACCTGTTGTCCGACTATGACCGAGCAGCTTATTTAAGTTGTTAACTTAGTCCAACCCTACTTAGACTTTAGATGCCACCGTTGATTCCACCTTGAACATTTTCCGATGCCCAATTGGAATCAGATGAAAGGCATGGAAATCATTCTAAAAACTTGCATTTTTTTCGGAAGGATCAGGAATACAAAAAACGAAAAAAATTGTTGTTGCTGTCACCAAAGGTTTTTTTTTAATTCATTTTTATTTTTGCTTCAACTTAAGACTAACTTATCAACTCCTTAACTAACTTAACGATGACAACTTAATACTAACGCCATTCGGCCTTAAACTTGGTTTCAGAAAAATTATTTTTATTTTATTTTAACTTATTTCTTAAAACTACTTATGGATTACCTAAACAGCTCTCCTCCGCTTTGAGCGACGACGCACGTCTCGGTTGTATAGGAGCCGCCTGTCGATAGGTCCTCGGAAGAAGTGGTATATAAGCAGAACAGCCGATCTATCCTGTATCAGCCCTAAAATATAGGAATGCGGAATTTTGCAGCTTAAACACGCACTTTCAAAATTTTCATGATCGGGGTAGACGACCCCAAAATTGGCTTTTGCTCGAGGCCATTTCTCTTGCTGTTAAGCCGAATGAGTTTTACCAGACAATTGTCTATTCTGTATATGTTGGCTCCTTTGTATAGGACCTGGTTGGAATAATATTTTGTGTAGTCAGAAGCAGGTGTTCTATGAGTTCGAAGGCAGCTTCTCAAAACTGTCTCTCAAACACCCGTATCTTTACTATTTTAGATGGGGCAACGTTGAACCACATCGGACACACATAGGCAATAATGTATTAAACCACCTTCACCCTGCTTTCATGACGACTGCTATAAAATAATCGACTTGTCAGGGCAAATGCCCTAGGTCCATTGAGGACCTAGGCAACGGTGTCCAAAACAGTACAATTTCCGATTTCTAAAAGTTTTTTTTCAACTTCCTGTCATTACAATATATTTGGATCTTGTCGAAAACCCGCTGCAAAAGAGTTCGATTGACCACGACAGCAAGGGCTGTTCTGTACAAGAAAAGGTCTTCCGCACACGCAATTGCCTGAGTAAGTCTACCTATCATATCACTGGTGTAAATGCTGAAGAGAATCGGCGAGTTTACCGCTCCCTGTTGCAGACCATTTTTAATGAAAAATTCTGTGGTAGAAGTTACATTGCCACTTTTGCAAATAAATTTTCTACTAGTCAACATGTCGTGAACATATACTGGGTGTTTTTTTAAATGTATGGAACTTCGAATTGAAATAAAACACAAGAAAATCGTTTTAATGTCCATCGATTTGGCTTTCTTGGAATGAAAATTTTTTGCCATTAATGAGTTTATATAACTTCGGGCATGTGAATGCGGCTGGTTCGAAACAAGCCGAGTCTAGAGGTCTAATTTTCAATCACTTCTTTGAGCATTTTGGGCCGTATGTCGGCAATAACGCCAAGAATGTTGGCTTCCAAGTCCCCTACCGTCTCTGGTTTGTTGGCGTTGACGAACGACTTCACATATCCCCAAAGAAAATAATCCAATGGTGTCAGATCACACGATCTTGGTAGCCAATTGACAGGTCCATTTCGCGAAATTATGCGCTAGTCGAATGTTTCCTTCAATAAATCATATGTCGTGCACTGTATGGCATGTAGGTTCCTTTTGGAACCACATCTCATCCCCATTCATTCCATCCAGTTCGGGAACAAGATAATCGTTTATCATGGCCCTATACCGGTATCCGTTAACGGTTACTGACTCTCCAGCATCACTGGGCCATACAATGACTCCACCAGCCAATAGAGCACTCCAAACAGTCAGTTTTTGTGGATGTAATGGCGTCTCAAGGGTCTCATGTGTGGAATTAGCCATTCAACCAAATATGAATGCGATGAAAATCTGCATCGAGATCAATTTCATTTACAGCCAATACACCAAAATCACGACGCATTGCATGGTCTCGCGGCCTTAATTCTTGCACAAGAGTGATCTAGTAAGGTCGTTGACATTGACATTGACATTCGCACATGAATGCAACGAACTACAGACACGTAACAGCACTGGCTACTGAAGCCATCGGCTGGGACAGATCCAGACATTAATATCGGGTTTTTCAACAGGGACGCTACAAAAGTTGATCGACGGGGACAGCAAACGACACGGACGCCATATTTCTTGCCACTCTCTTGACAATTCTCTTCAGTAAGGTTTGCCATTACATGATGGAAAGATATACGATCCAACAACGAGTCGAAATTATTAAAATTTACAACCGAAATTCGGGGTCAGTGGCCTCAACTACGTCCAATTTATGGTCGTCATAATCGTCCTAGCAGATCAACAATTGAGCGTCTAGTGAAAAAATTTGAATCCACAGGCACAGTACAAAATGTTCCCGTGCCAGTGAGACAAAGAAGTGCCCGTAGTGTCGAGAAGAAAGCCCAAATGTGTCTCTCACACGTCGTTCTCAAGCGTTGGGCATCTCTGTGACTTCGTTGTGGCGAATTTTGCGAAAAGATCTTGGCCTACATCCTTACAAGATTAAATTGACACAAGAACTGCAGCCGCTTGACCATTAGAAGCGTCATATGTTCGTGAAAATAAACAAAATAGGCAGCAACCCACACGTACTCCATGAGTCATCATTGCATCCCGAAAAAATTACGGTTTGGTGTGGTTTATGGGCTGGTGGCGTCATTGGGCCGTACTTCTTCCGTGATGATCAAGACCGGCACGTTGTAAATGGGAATCGCTACCGTTCAATGATAACCGAATAATTTTGGCCCCAATTGGATGATATGGACTTGGAGGACATGTGGTTCCAACAGGACGGCGCCACAAGCCACACAGCGAATGCCACAATCAATTTTTTGGAAACCAAGTTTGGAGAACGTGTTATCTCACGAAATGGTCCAGTCGCTTGGCCGCCTCGGTCGTGCGATTTGAAGCCGTTAGACTATTTCCTGTGGGATTATATCAAGTCTATGGTCTATGCCAACAAGCCAGCGACGATTGATGAACTTCGTACGAATATCGAGCGTGAAATTGCAGCAGTGTCGGCCGATTTATGCTTGAAAACCGTCGAAAATTGGTCTCAGCGTCTGGACTTCTGTAAGCGTGCCCGTGGTGGCCATGCAAAAGAAATCGAGTTCCATACATAAAGGCATCGAATGTACTTTCACAGGAATAAAGAATTTCATTGATATCCAAAAACGTTTTTACTTTATTTAAAAAAAAAACTTTTGTAGCGCTCTTATTGAAAAACCCTTTACAACAGAAAGAGGCAGATAGACATATAACATAACATAAGAGATAAGCTGATCTTGTAAGGTCGTAGGCCAAGACCTTTGCACAAAATCTTCCATAAAGTTGATGGACAAAGCTCCAATTGCTGTGCACGGTGGTGAATCGATTCGTTCGGGTAATCGGGTCCCCTTCAACACTTTGCTGTACAGCGACAATTGTTCGGTGCGCACTGTTCGACATCTCTGCGGATGCGTATTATCACATAGAGTAAACGTAGTGCGAAAAGGATCCATTGTTTACTGAATTAGTTGCTCTGATAGACGATTATGTCGACCATAAACCATTATTTTCGAAATAAATTTGCACGATTTGCAAGTGTTGTTCATTTGTCAACCTGTTCATGATGAAATGGCTGAACTGAACATAAACGACATTAGAGTTGCCCGATTTGACCACAAAATGTCAGCTTTATATCTATTCGAACAACCTGCCTCTAAAAAAACACCCTTTATAACTATAACAGTGGTTGACTTATGCCAAGTCTGGTCAGCTTTAGATAGAGGCTTTCTTAATATGCGGTATCAAAAGCCTTCTCTAAATCAACCAGACATGCACCCGTTCACTGTTTTTTGGCTTTGTTCCATTGGATATCAGAGAGGAGTTTGGAGGCGGCAGGAATTCAGTCATCTCCCACCTTTTAACCACACTGGTTCTCTGGCATTATCTCATAGTCCTCGGGCCACTTGAACAGAGTCCGATTGAGAATCCTTTCCAATACCTAGCTGATACTCGGAAGGGAACGTATCGAAGATGATCTGGAGTTCCAACTTCAGGATTAGCGGGGGACTAGACCCACTTCGCTCGTCGATGATCACTAAAGGGTGTACACTTGAGGGCAGGATATCGTTGGTCTCTTCGAACCTGTTGAACAACGCCCCATAAGCAACAGCAAATAATCAAAGGAAACATAACTTTACGCCGCAACGCCATCTACCAGAGTACTCATACAACACAAACTGAATGGTTATCGCTTACTCGCCGCAGTTTCTACCTTTCACGAGGTACAATTTCTCGCCGCCCTTCAAAACGGCAGGAACTTTTTAGCGGACGATTGTGTATGTGCAAACACTTACCGCAGTAAAAAATGAAATTAAATTAAAGATCGAAAATGTGTTAATAATAATCATTGTAGACATAAAACTAGTCGAAACCACTTCGTCTGTGCGTTTCATTTATTAAATTCCAACACCACAATCGGCCACCAAAGGACAGAACCATTTGGTAAAAAGAAACCATACTTACGCTGGAAAGGCCACACGTCTCACTTAAATCTCGAACCTTCCTCAATCAATCGAAACTACATAAAGCAATTTTATTAACAAAAACTATAAATCCAATTGTAATTTTGAGATACTTTTTTTTTATTTTCGATATGCATTGGACGGTTAGGTTAAACTTAAAAATGATTAAGGTTTTATGACTTTTTCTGTTTTCATATTTATTTAAAAAAAATAATAATACAACAAAATTTACAAATGTGTACAAAGTTTTGGGTTTTTTGTTTTAAATTATGTCCACAGTGGTAGAATCATTTTAAAAACAAATAAATCGGATTAGCACATGGCACAGTAGGTTCATTTTGGAAAAGTTTGTGTTTAATAGTAATTCGTCGTTTTTTTTTATATATAATTTTATTTTTTATTTAATTTAATTTTATTTTAGTGTAGCGCTTATGATATATTTATAATTTTGTTTTTTTTTTAATCTATAGCTTCTATATTACAATATTTTATTAATTTTTCATGTTTAAAATTTTACAAATCACAATAAATCTTGTGAATTATTCATAAATACATCTTAGGATGTATTTTTTTTTTGAATAAACGATGCACATTCTATCTCTTACACTAAGTAATTGCTTTCATTGTAGATAGATTTCGTTTTTATTTCTTGTGGGCTACATATTTTAATATTTATAAGTGTTGTTGTTGTCTCTGTATTTGTTCATCATGTTAGGTATGCAATAATATCCATTGCTGTTCAAATAAAAAAAAAAAAATTGTTTTTGTTTTTATGGGATTGCGCTATAAATCTTCCAATCAGAAATCTTAAATTACCACACAAACACATATACTCGCATCAATGAATCATAAACCAATGCACAATGATACAGTAGTGGTGGTGTCGGGGCTCATCCCCAATTTAGAAGGGAATACAAATCAGGTTTTCTTAGATTACCAAAGGATTATGGGATATTTCAAAGGAATACAGATGTAGATGAATGTATTCTTTTTGAATCGTTAAACGAGGATGAGAACTTTGACGATGGTCAGCAGAAGATACCAAGAGTGCCGTCGTCCTGTGTTTTGGTCTTTAATATTTTACTGAAGTAGCTTCCCAAAAAGTGCTTGTACTGTTCCTGGATATGGCATACGGTATACGCATACCTATACGTATAAAACAGGAACGATATATACTTAAGGAAGGTCATAAAACGGGGTTTTATGATCATGAGACTCTACCTTGGATACATGTGGATATGTATGCAGTATGCTTACAGTATGGGATAAGGGTTGGATACTGCTGACGTAATGTCCTCTCTGGCACGGTTATGTAGGATTCTGGGCCAACGACCAGGACGCATTCAACGAGAAAGGGGGACATATAAGAATAAGGCGAACGAGAACAAAAAAAAAAGGATAACTATGCTGATTCAGAATAATTCTGTCCAGTTTGGGGGGATTTAAGAGATTCGTCTTATAGTACCTGAACACAACGTGTTGGCATAGTTAGTGTTGGCGTGCGCTTAAAGTGTTTGTTTGCTGACCTTTTATCATTCGGACGATGTATGGGCACTCTCAGATGTTGTTACGACAAGGAGACCAGGCGAAATTATGTCCGGCAATTTGGCCTTAATCGAATTAAATTGATTCTTTTATTGCCCATTTAGACGAGTATGGAGGGAGGCCAGCTGGGAAAGTATATCACATATGCTTTTTGTTTGTTTTTTTTTTGTTGAAGAAAGTCTGTTAAAGAGGGTGGACTTTTTCTACGATAGGGCTTGGTATGGCAATATACGGTGGGTATAAGCTACACATGTATTAAGACCACCATCTGATGTCACCAAATAAAATAAAAACAAAAAACTTTGCTCTTTATTCATTTGAAAAAGGCATTCATTTTCAGACAGACACTCTGACTATTAGTTCAATTTGGTAGGTAAAGCTTTAAATCAAACAAATTTGGATTCTTTTTGGTTTATTGAATAAAGATGTTCATCGCAAAGCTTTATTTTATAGCTCAATGATTATACCACTTATGCAGAAGAAGGATGTCATTAAAAATTTATTGTGCTCCTTCACAAAACTGTCAGCTTAACTTTCAGATGTCATAAAAACATGACTTCTCTGTTAGCTTTGGTGTGCTTTTGTAAGCGAAAGACACCGCCAAGCTAATGAAGCGATGGGTGGTATTTTAATACCATCGACAAACTATTGAACGACTTAGACATCTTTCAGGCATGACGAGCCTTATTTTAATGACAAAACGTTTCGTTACAAAATGCTGCCGCACTAGTTAGTTAGTTGACTTGACTGTACGTACGAGACGAAACACAAGTACTCGTGTGTCAGTTGTTGCATCTTGTTGTGGTATTGGGATTTGTCAAATCCATCTAGCGGGATTTAAGAAGCCAATCATATCTTTGATATGTTAATCAAAAAAGATCGCCAAGTTTGTCAAAGAAGGGTTCGACATTCAGTTATTGTCATCATGGTAAAATGGTTAAGGTGGGTAATGACAAGTCTTTTCAATAACAATCATCAATCAATCATTAAAAATTTGTTTTAAACCACTATGACAACGGACCATTTTTCAACATTATTTCTAATTTTATTGGAACTAATTCATACTCGAAATGCCGACACCTCCTGGCTGAGTTTCTAAAATTGGTTCTTCATTTCAACTGAGTAGTTATACCGAAATTGCAATTTGCCATTTAGAAAACTATATTACGTTGACCAGATAAATCAACCGAGTACTATCAAATTTCAAGAAAAGTACTTTTAACCTTTTGATTTGACATAACAGTATGTCCTGTCATCATGCAGGAAGTACATACTCAAATATTAATGGCCTTTACAAACCCGTTGCGAAAAGATTATTTATTTTTACACTTGAAAAGATAAAATTTTGTTTAACGATTTAAGACATAGTATAACATTTGTCATGAAAAACTTAGCTCTAATCAGCCTTTTGGGTTTGTGAAATCAACGTTAGACCCCGGATGCCGACTAGCTCATTAAGCCAAGAATATGTTTTTTTTTTAAAGATAATTACTGCGTTACTTTTCGCATTGACATTTTAAAGTGACAAAATTAGCATGTCAGAGCCATTAGTAGTAGCATAGGTACCCTAGGTACAAGGTCATATATACTTGAATTCCGCTTAAACCGTTAACCAACTATATAACTACGCCCTTATGAGTGTGGTTTTAGCCCAGGAAAGTCCACAACTGATTAATTCGTCGCATTTCCACAGAACATACAAGAAAACTCAAGAAATCGATACTCACTACCTATTCATAAATATCCGGAAGGCACACGACAGTATTTATAAAGTCGAACAATAGAGAGCCATCTATGTATATTGTATAGCTTAGGTTTACAGCCAAAAGTCATCCGTTTATGCATGATAAGTATGGTAAAGGTCGAAAGACCTCACCAACAAATTAAAACTAAAAAAAATGATTTTGACAAGGTGACGAATTGTTGTGTGATTTCTTTAATATCATTCTCAACTGGATTCTTCAAATCTCCAGAATCAACGCCAAGGGCACAATTTTCCATAAATCTGAGCAATTACTAGCATATCTACCTCGACGATAATGACATCTTTGGATTCAACTAGATAGATGTCATAGCCACGTTTGGTGTCCGCCGGGAAGGTATACTACTTTGTTTTGCCGCCATTTTGGTAAACATTAGTCTTGACAGTTCATATTTGGCAACGTGAAGTAGACACGTGACACATTTATTATGGAAAAATATTTGATTAACCAACTTGCTTTAATCGTTCAAACATTTTATTAAAATCAATCATCGATTACAGTGGCAATGAGAAAGTTACGTGAATTTTTTTGGTGGAAACAACGCGCCAACAAAACGCACTATTTATGTAGTGAATGATTTCGAAGAAAGAGGGTCTGCAGGTGATAGGCCCAAGCATGGACCACGACATACTGCAAGATCGGCTGAAAACATTACTGCTGCTTAAGGAAGTGTTCAAAACAATCCATTAAAGAACAACTTTGGCCACAATTTCGCACAAGGATTTGCATTTGTTTCCATTTAAGATTCAGTTGACACAAGAGCTTCTTCCACAAGACCATTTACGCCGCCGTACATATGCCAATAAGATGTTACAGCTAGCCCATGACAACCCTGATTTTCATGAAAAAATCATAATGAGCGACGAGGCACATTTTCATTTGAATGGATATGTGAACTAACAGAATAGTCGGTTAGAAATTTATCGAAGAATTACAAGTCGCTGTTTATTTGGGCTAAGAAGTTAATAATCTATCGACCTAAAAAGAGATCTTGTATGAAACCAGGATCATCCATTTCCGGCTCTCCGGCAAGACAGTATCAAAATCTAATAAAAAAAAACCTTTGGTCGGTTTGAGCGAAATTTTTTTTTGAAAAATCTGTGGTCTCGTTTGTATTGACGGGCTAAGGAGACAAAGATCTTTTCTCGCTGCTGTGTGGATACAGCCAAAAGGCGGTAATTTCCTTTGCATTTAATCGGCAATACCGGGGTACATGGTGGTACCATCGGACAAAACTAAGTCTTTACTGATATCGAAATCGCACTTTCATGGTCGAGTTGTAGATGGTCGCGTCGATGCTTCTATTCATCAGAATATGCGTTGGAACAGCTGAAGCTATATATGCCACGAAAACGCTCATTACTTATGGTAATAACTTCATCAAAAAGTCTATCAAGTAGTTACCAGTCAAATCCAAACGGAGGATGGCATTTGTCAGGGCATAACCTTAATAGATTGGTACGGTGTGGGAAACACCACCACCATAAGCCAACATAATATCGGTGGTACGATCGTAGGCTTACAATGAGGGTATGGTCTGAATGATTTATATCATATTCTCCATATTGGCCCTTAGGTTAAATGGGGCCTCAGTCAAAAAGGCGGAATGTTCTTCGCAGATTATTGTAGAAGATGCAATTGGGTAATTCAAGGTGAGGATAAGTCTTTTGCTTTGGGCTTCAACATCGACATATGAGTCCTATTGATCATACCGACCATAACAGCGATGTAGACATAGTCAAAAAAGTCCTCTGAGATGGCTAGGTCTCGTAGAGCGTATGGACAACAATTGTCCGGGTCACAGAGTCTTCGATTCCCAGCTAGACCGCGGACGCAGCAGAGGAATACCCTGTTTTGTTGGCGCACATAACTAAAAGCTGACTAAGCTCAACCAATTTGAAGTGCACAAGTTGAGGCAGTTAGTATGTTAAAGGATAATTTTGGAATGTAGTGCCTCTTAAGTAAATAACTGTAACATAAAAAAAAAAGTAGCCTAGCTAAGATTAATCAAAAAAACATTATGTCCTGCCGAAGTGCATGGATACTAAAAAACCTATTGTGCCAAGAATTTGTATTTAATTTTTCTGTTTGTGCGGGTATCATTTAAAAAGAGAATATCTGCCCGGCTTTTCTAAATGTGATAGTCTCACAGTCACGTCATCGTGCAAGAAGTTCATACGTACGTATTATGAGAATAACGCTTGGCGCTGGTTACTATCAAGCCTGTCGTACCAAGAATTTTCAGTTTTTTGAGGGCGTGTCACTTGAAAAGAGAAAACCAGGGCGAGCCTGATTTTAAGCGGACTAGATATAACAAGATATCTTGGATTTGACTCAATTCCTCAACCGTAATCTATATGAAATCAAAAAAAATGCTAATTTAGTTCTACTCTTTTCATTTTTCTCTTTCATTCATAAAGATGGCGTTAGTTTCTATGCGAATAAATTTTACTATCCCCAATATGGATCAATTACAATCTTACTAATGATTTTTATTTGCTTAACATAAAACAGCCCAGACAACACATTCCTTCTTCTAACCCCACATTCTCTTCCGCCCGCGCATTAGATTCCATTCTTATTTCCAAACTTACTTTTCTAAATCTTAATCTCTTAACTTACAGCCTCACTATTTGGAACAAAGCGATTCTTTGCGCGCATCTCAGTTGCTCTACATCAATGAAAGTATGATCAAGTTCTGTTCTGCTCTGACAGTATCTAAATATACATAGTTTAGGTATTTACACATTATCACTCTTGCCAAAACTGCTAAGATACTTTTGCGATCCGGAACTACAATTAATACTATTAATATTGGATTTGCTACTACTCACTAGTCGGCTGCACTCGTCGCCGGCGTCAATGGTGGCGGCGGTGGCATTGCTCTCGCTACTGTTGCTCGGACTGCCCGCCTTGTACTGATAAGCATCACTGCTCACCGCCGACCATGTCCCGTCTTTGGCCTTCACATACAAGTGCTGTTTGGGCGGCAACTTGCTGCCAAATTGATCGGCATAGTCGTTTAGGAGGAGATGATTGCTGCTGGAATTACTTGAGCAATAGCTGTCGTCGTTGCTGTGCTGTTGCATGGCTGCGGATGGGGATGCGGATGCGGATGCGGCTGATGTCGTCGTCGTCATTGTCGGTGTCCGGCCACCGAGTAGGGGTGAGTAGCAGTTCTTGTAGCTGTTTGTACTGCCACCGCTACAGCCGGTATTTATGTTATTATCACTCTTGAAAAGTTTGGGATTACGATTGCGTTTCATTGTACCACAACCGGGCGCTAGCTGGGGCTGGTGATTGCTAACCATTTGCTGTTGCTGATGATGGTGATGATGAGGACTGCTGCCACCCTTAAAGCCATTCAACAGCAAGTGTTGTTGTTGTTGTTGTTGTTTTGATGGGGATGATGTCGTCGTAGTCGAGTGTAGGAAATTCGGCATGAATACATTTGTTGTTGTGGTGGCTAGTGGTGCGGCATTGGTGGAGGTTACTCCAGTTGTATATGGTGGCGATGATGATGATGATGATGATGCCGCCGACGATGAAGAGGACGTCGACGGCGATGCCGCTGATGATGATGACGTAAGATTTAAGTTATTTATGAGATCCATTTTATTCTCCGTTATGTTCATTTTGGATGCTCTGGAAATTAGGTTTGATACACCCACCGGTGCCTGTTTGTTGTTGTTGTTGTTGTTGTTGCTGAACTGCTGGCCGAGCTTAGTCGGTGTTGCCTTCCCCATAAACTGGGATAGCGATGTTTTGGATTTCGACGATGGTGGTACTGGTGTAATTTTGTCCTGGCTCATGGGATAATTTGTTTCGTTGAAATTGCTCGCATCGAAACCATAGTGGGCGCTTGGTGGCGCCGAATACATCCCAGTGGCACGATAGTCCCCTAGTATATTGTCCGTTGAGCGGGCTATACTATGGTTATTGGCTTTTGTTGCTGTCGCATAGCGGTTCTGATATAATTTCGCATTCGCAACCAAATTTGTTGTTGCATATGCTCCACAGCTATCGTAGAGGGCGGCAGCGGCTGCTGTGCTATTGTTGCCATGGATTGGGGTTGAGTTGGGATTTTTAAATGTTGAACATGCAACTTCAGCGTAATCGGGCATATTTAGTGGAGTTAGCCTGTAATTTATTAGACAAGAAGAGATGCGATGAGTATAGCAAAAAAAAGGCAAAAAAAAAAGTTTAATGGAAGGGAAGCGTTGTATAGCGTACTTATAACGACGGTTCATTATAGAAACATTTTATTGGATGCGTTAATTTTTTTACCCTGCATGTTGATGATATGTTGGGAATTTATTGTGAAATTTTCATTTGGATGGGGCAGGGTGTGATTCAGTTTTTTTTTTAGTGAATCAGGGGACGAAATCGTGGTAGACAGATTTTTCTTGTTTAACTTTTTACATTTTCAGAAGGATCTGACTAATATGTCTGCCATATACTTACTTCATATTGTTCTAGAAGGTGCGCCAGCTTTTATATCGGTATGTAAACATTGAATAACTTTGATACAAGGATCACCCTATTGGAAGATGCTCTTATATATGCAAATGGCCGCCAATGTCAAATCTGTTTTGACATTTGTGGACTAGACAGATGTGGAATACAAGTGAACAAGCCATTGACCGGTACACTTCCCAAGGACGCGGAATTCAAATAATCGAAGTGGACGATTTTTCGGCAAAAATCATAATGAGCGAAATCGCTTCTGGGCACGGAAAATCCACGAGTAATGCACGAGGAGTCATTGCACCCGCTCAAAGTTACATGGTGCGCTGTTCACGCTGGAGGAGCCATCGGGCCATTTTTTTTTTTCGAGAACGCCGCTGGTCAAACGAATGCAGTGGACGTTTTGCGCTATAGGCCCATGTTTGAGGCAATTGGATGAATTAATTCCAAACAACATCGGATGACTTCTTTTGGCCCACCTTGTATGTACTTTTAACGGATTGGCTTGTGTATATATGTTTTTTTAAAGGTGCAGTGCAATAACCCCCGCGGAAGTAAGCGCCGAAGGGCTAAATTCCCAAAAAATTAAATCCTTGAGGGCTTATTTATTTTTAGAAAAAGAAATAAAATAAAAAAGGACAGCTGTCCTTTTTTCTTATTTCCTTTGCATGCATCCAAACTCGCAAGAGACCTAAGTCCAACAGCGAGCCCAAGCAGGGGGGTCATATTTGAACTTTGCATACACACAAACTTGAGTTGAATGCCAATTTCAAATGGCAATAGCAGCCAGTGGTGTGAATGTCTTACAGTGGAGGGGCTTATTTTCTTTTTTTTTTGGGAATTCAGCCTAATGGAGCTTTATTACGCTTCTCTATTGAAACAACGAATTCTGGTTTAGTTGTAGAGCATGCAATCTATATCTGTGGTTCATTATCATACTGCTGCCCAAAACTGCGTGAAAAAGGTGTGGACTGTTACTGGTTTTAACAAGATGGTGTTCATGTCACACTGTAAAATAAACAACATACGTTTCTGCAATGAAAATTCCCTGGGCGTGAGCTGCAAGAAATTGAGACAGTGATTCGTCTTTGTACTCAAAAACTAGTCCAACTAAATTATTTAGGTTAAGTTAAATAAAAATGTATACACCATATAGATATATGAAAATATGTCCGCCAGGAAGGTATACTACTTTGGTTTGTCGCCATTTTGGTAAATATTAGTCTTGACAGTTCATGAAGTAGACACGGCAAATTTATTATGGAAAAATATTCGATTAATCAACGTGTTTTAATTGCTAAAACATTTTATTAAAATCAATCATCGATTACAGTGGCAATGAGAAAGTTACGTGAAATTTTTGGCAGAAGCAACGTACCACCAAAACGAACTATTTATAGTGTAGTGAATGATTTCGAAGAAAGAGGGTCTGTAAGTGATAGGCCCAAGCATGGACCACAACGTGCTGCAAGATCGGCTGAAAACATTACTGCTGCTCAAGGAGGTCTTAAAAACAATCCTTTTACCTCAATTCGACGTAGTGCTCAGTAACTTGGCCTACAGACAACAACTTTGGCAACAATTTTGCACAAGGATTTGCATTTGTTTTCATTTAGTTGACACAGAGCTTCTTCCACAAGACTATTTACGCCGCCGTACATATGCCAATAGGATGTTACAGCTAGCCCATGACAACCCCGATTTTTATGAAAAAATCATAATGAGTGACGAGGCACATTTTCATTTGATTGGATATGTGAATAAACAGAATAGTCGGTTCTGGGCAATCGAAAGCACTCAAATTATTCATCAGTCGCCTTTGCATCCATTAAAAGTCTGGTGTGCGATTTAGTCAGGAGGAATCATTACTTCTTTGAAAATGAAAGTGGCGTAACGGTAAATGTGAATGGGGAGCAGTATCGTGATATAATTGAAAACTTTTTAACACCATAACTGCATGCTTTGCGCTTTATTAACGTGTGTTATCAACAAGACGGTGCCACATCGCATAAAGCCAGGATAACAATGGAATTACTGCGAGACCTCTTTCCAAAACAAGTTTCATTTCAAGAAATGATGACGTTGATTGGCCTCCAAGCCTAATTTGATTTGAATGCTCTGGACTTCTTTTTGTGGGAACATTAGAAAAGCAAGGTTTATGCAAAGAAACCAGAAACGCTTGAGCAACTCAAACAAAATATTCGTGATGAAATTAATGAAATACCACATGAAATGTGTGAGAATGTAATGAAAAATGTGCTCAAAAGGGCATTTGTAAGACTAACAGAGGCGGACATTTACCTGATATTGTATTTCATACACAATTGCCGACATTAAATAAAACATTTATCAATACAAAATCCATTCTCTTTCATTTAATCAAAAATTATAAATAAATAAAGTAGTATACCTTCCCCGCGGAGACCCTGTAGTGTTTCGTTAAGTCAATTGATGTTCGCATCCCTACATAAAAGATGCCGCAACTTTATACAAGGTACCTCAAAAGAATGTTTATATTTGAAAATAAGTAAGCAATATATAAAATGTTTAATAATTTTTAAAGTCCACAATTTTAGCATGTTATTTCTTAGGAACAATAGTCCAAATGTTAACAATCGCGTTCGTGGGGCTAATTTAGTTAAATGGTAAAATTTTATGACGTCTCGGCAGGAAGACTCAATCATTGCTACCATTTTGTGAGGATTCATTTTTAAAATGCGACCTTGAAGTCAGTTCACTAAAGTAAACTTTAAATTTGAGATAACTTTAAAGGAAAAAGTTCATAACATTTAAATCAGGACATTGTGTTATCTCGCCTGAAAACCATTTTGCCGGGGAAAACTTCATGAACTTGTGGTAGAAGCGTATTCGACATGTTAGACGTTGCTCCGCCTTGCTGGAACCATCTTCTTTGGTTATAGACAAATAAATAATAATAAATAATAATAAAAATAACGCTTCGACTTAACTTAATATTATATCATAAAAAAGTAAGGGCGCGTTCATTTACCAATTTAGCCGAATAAAGATGTTTCTGATGCATTTGTTTCGGACGTTGCACTGCATTAGCGGCAGTTCTGCTTATTTACGAGTAATTAAAATGAAAATGAGCATTATCTGAAAATAAGATATTGATAAACGTTGAAGGCGCTCAATTGTTGCCTGTTCTACGAAGTCTAGTCACTGGATCTTTAGTTCTTGTACCAATAAAATTTTCAAGAAGCCCAGCTTTAGTATAAAATTCGGTGTAATGATGATCTATGCACAGTTTAAGATTAGGCGAGCTAACGAATTCTAAGTTTACGATCGTCACGAAAAGTCTAATTAACACTCTTCATGTTTTCGATCGTTTTTGATGATCTTGGTCTCTCGGATTTGGGGTTTTTAGTGTTAAACCGGTCTTTACAAGCTTTTTGACTTTTGACATTTTTTAGAATGAGCGGGATGATTGGCGCATCTTTAAATCACGAATAGCAGGATCTCCTACGGAATGCAGATTGCGAATCACCGAATTCGAAAATCCCTCGCGTGCAGAAAGCCATTCCTGGCAGGCGCTTGGTTACGAAAAATATAAATCGGATGGGTGAAGTGCAGGATCCGAAAGCGCAAAACATTAATATGGTGCCTATATTTTGTTCACAGAAATCGTTACTTTAAAAGCGAAATAGGATGCTCCAAGCTGTGTAGAATAGGAGGTGACAAAGGACAAATTACTGCTCCAAGTTGTATAGAATAGGGAGTGAAAAAAGACAAATTGCTAAGATTTGCTGCAAAGACCTCTTAAGCTTATTTTGCAAAACGGACAGTTCGGGAAATATGGTCCATACACGACACAGACAGGTCGCTGCAGACCTTAAGTCTGTGCAAACATGCCTTCGCCACACAAAGTTCAGACCATCTACACTGACATTAGTTTGTATCATTTTGTCCTGGTCGTCGGGTCGGAAGAATGAGCAAGGAATGGTAATTTTCAAACACGATTACAATAATCAGCTATTTTAACATCCCTTAAAACCGGCAAACTAACTGTGTTTACGTCGTGAATTTTCGCGCATGCACACAGCCATGCCGGTGCAGAGCAAGAAAAGTTCCAAAAGTTTTGAATTCACGCAGACGGTCGCTGCAAACAGTCAACATGGATACACACGACACATGTGCACAACAACAAAATAAAAAAATAAGCCCATCCTTACTTTTATAGAATATCTGCATGTGAAGGAAGTCTACCATATGCTGCTCACCTTGCTACTGATGGGACAATGATATTAGACCCTGCGATCAATTTGTCCGAGTGCCCCAGGGGGATAGCGGTAGCCTGCAACTATAAAGAACCCCCGTAAGCCTTTGAAAATCACTATTAAAAACATTAGAGCAGCAACATTAAGAAGATTTTGTATGAATCAGACCTATCCCTGTGGAACTGCATACAGGACTGCATTACGAAAGCGAAATATGGAAAAGCATATCAACTAGCTCGAACGGAGAACAAACGAAGCGATATCTGTAATCAAAGTTGGAGTTTGGTGGGCTTGACTTAGCAGAACAAAAAACCAAAGCCGGTCTTATAACTAGAAGAAAAGTAATGGAATACATAAAGAACGAGTTGAGGATCAAACAGTTCAACTGAAACCAACAATCTGTAATCCTCCAATCATCGCTTGCAAGAATTTCGCTTGCCAAACATAGGTGGACCCATGTGAAGTTGAAGATTACTGATGGCTAGGAGTAATTAGCTCAGATAGGACATGGAACAAGGTAAACTATTTTGTAACATGCGTTCTAAACGAATTGAGGACAATTGAGCGTGTAAGACAATAGAAGGCCGAAGACGAGAGTACGTAATACCTTACGGCAATTCCACGGGTAGAGAGGCTGACGAGTGTACGGATGTGTTTTAGTACGTTTTAGCAAAGAGTATAGAACTACATAGAGTGCGCATCTCATACAACGAAAATTTTCTGTGCAGTGTACTTATATTGATACTCCAGTGTTCATTGTGCTGCCAAAGCATCAAAGAACAGTATAGCCGACGCATACGATCTCTTTTTTTTAGCTCTGATGAGTACTCTAAGTAGTTTCATACTCTTTGGTATTAGCCATCCCTGAGTTGATTAGTCAGGTGCGAATCATGCATACTAAAATCACGGTCTATCAGCATCTTTTTAAGATATCACATCCTCTAGCGAAACTAGAGCTTGGATACTGATTGAAATACCCACCGCGCTTGTCGGATTAGTTGCGTTCATGGCGTCAGCTTAATAAACATAAACTCTATTTTGAGACACATACAGAACTAAAACTATTAATAAAAACAGCCATGAAATTCGTCATGAAAATCAGCCTTAATAAATTCAGTGATTAGCTCTTTAATGACAACCAACATTTACACTACCCGTCCCCAAAAAACACTCTTTAAAAACTAATTTCAAAACCTATTTTCAAAATTAAGAAATACCTACAGGATTAAACTGCTGCTGAGCCAGCTTCACATCATTGTATCAAGTGATTTTATGAAGTAGGAAAACTAAAACCATTTTACTTTTTCATTACCCATTTTGCATAACCCATAAATTATACGTTCTCTCTGTAAAACTTAAGCACCTTATAATATAATCTTCTCCGCTCTAAGGAGCCCCATCACACACACACAAACCCTCCCCCATCAAGTACCGGAGCATTTTTATGACTTTAATTTTGCCACGATGTAAGCTATAAAATTCAAACACAAAAAAAAAATGGTGAACACCTTCCAACAATAAACCTTGTTTTGGGTACCATCTGGCGCACTAATCGCCGCCACACAAAGAACCAAAAACAAGTCGCTTACCTACGCATCTCACTCCTCAGACACTTGGGTGTATTATGCTCTATTCCACTTAAGAACATCCTCATTATGCCGTTTTATTACTGTGTCACAGTATAGTTCACACCGCTGCTGTCGCCCCCAGTTACTGAGCAGCCTGTAGCAGGAGCGCCCGCCAACCCCTCAGGTTTTACCTGAGTTCGCATTTTAATTGAAAATTTTGACAGAGAACCTGGTACCCCGAGCAACAACAACAATTTATTTTCATTTGCGGCTTACATAAGGCAAAACGTGAGAGATTGTCGAGTTCATGTTGAATTGGGCTGGTGGGTTGGGGGACTGGGGTGAGAAGCTTATCCATGCCCCAATGCAACCAACCACTCATTCGCCTACCGAACCAACCGAGGGATGAATAATATGTAGGCACTCGTATACACTGCGACAACGGATGGATGTAATGAGTGGTGTACATACAACAAATGTCCTTAATGATAATTTTATTCCCGCTGTGGTGTGTTTGGGTGCCGATTTGAGAGCAATTGTGATTTTGTTGTCATTGTGCTTTTTAATTACTGATGATCGTCAGGATTGCATGAAAAAGGTGGTAGTGCCTGCCTATTGCCATTCTGTTGTTGAGTGTACTTGGGTGACGTTTGAGTTTAAGTTTTTTTTTTTTATAAATTTCAAATCGATCAGTTAGGTAAGGCTTATGTGGATGCACACAGAAAGATCGGTTGTGTTAACACAAGGATCAATCAACTTTTCTTGATTCTTCTTATATGTAAACCATCTCGAGCTTTGGGTGTAAAATAGGAAGTTTTGGAAGAGAATGCCTCTTGCTTCTCTTCTTGTAGTTATTGCCGTCAAGCCATAGTCTTTTCGCAGTGTCCTTTGGAGTGCAGTGTCTTGTGGATATACCGATGACGGTACTGATTCTTTTCAGATTCATCTAACTAAGAGAGCCTTTCTGGTTAAAATTCGGCCATTGAGAAATTGTGCCATATGTCCGCCTGCATGTTGCGTTCTTGATATCGGATTTAGTTTTTGTAATCGTTTAAATGTAGTGAGCATATGGTGTATAACATTTCCACTTGTACATTTCCACTATGTGTTCAGACTAGCTAGGTAGAGAGCCTTATAGTTCCCTTTGATATCTATGTTTTCTTGTACCGAGAGAAGATGAAGCTTAAAGCACATTGTCATCGTGTTAGGAGATAGCTAGTTGATTTTGATGCAAATAGCAAAAACCCCTGAAACTTTATTACAGCTAGGCCGCCCAAAAGACAGAGATATTTTTGTGTATGCCATGTTACACCTTAGGCGGGACAAGGCTTCTTAAATTGAATTTATTCCTTGGAGTGCGCTACAATAATTAGGAAGCCAAATTTTAAAATCAGCCTTCTCGAAAAAGACGTCACCACATACACCAGATTCAGTATTGGACTTGCCAATCCCAAATAAATCCAATTCCCTTTGGTGAAGTCTGTAGAGGTAGCCTAAGAGTTACACTGAGTTGGTTAGTGATGTTTTGGGTGTTATCTGCATTGTTTAGGGCATGTCGAATCTCTGTGTGCCCAACCGGGAAAAGTTTGCATTTGATTAAGGGTCTCAGTCTCACAGCTGGATTTTGATTTGATTGTCAAAGGTGTAGAATAGCATTTAGGGCTGCCAAGGATGTGGTTCTTAAAGCTTAGCTAATGGATAGTCAAGCTGATTTTTGACTTTATCCAAAAGACTGTGGTTTGAGGCTTTTTTAAGAGACATTCACTAAACGATAGCATAATACAAGAGCAAAGGGTTACCAATGCAATGTTAAGCCAGAAAATGTTTTAATAGTTTTGGTCTTCTAAAGGGTCATTTATTTAAGGCTTCCTATATTTTAATTTAAATAAAACAAAGTGCATGTGAGACATCATCGATTTTTTTTAATAACATCATTCAAATGTTCGCCTCGGCATCCCTGTGGCGAGCATGCAAAATGTTAACTTTTCCACGACTCTGGTACATAGATTAGGCTGAATTTAACCAATGAAATTGGTTATGCTGGCTTTGAAAGCAGTTGTGGCTTGTGACTTATGCGCATAGACTTCCGAAAATCCCATGAGTAAATGTCTAACGCGGTCAAATCACATGAACTCGGTTCACATCACCTCCACGTGAGATGACTTTGCCCTCGAATCGCTATCATGCAGAAATTCCAAAGTGGCGTGAACTGTGGCATAGAGCCTTCCTGTTGAAACCACATCTTGTTGATGTCCACATCATCCAATGCAAGCCAAAAGAAGTTGGTAATCATCAACCTATAGAGGTAGCCGTTGTCGGTGATGGCCAATATCGTTCTCAAAAAAAAAATATGGACCGAAGTCCCAAGCACAAAATCCGCACCAAACAGTGACTTTTCCAGGATGCATTTTAAGGTCTTGGATCTCATGCGGATTGGTATCGCCAGAAATTCGGAAATTTTGTTTGCTTACGTGTCCATTCATCCAGAAATGAGACTCATCGCTGAAAATGAATTTTCGATGAAAATTAGGGTCAGTTTCCGACTGCTCCAGAGCCCATTCAGTGAATACACTTTTTTGTCTATGGTCGATAACCTGCTCAGTTGAAGTTTTTACGGGTGCAAGCTCAAATAGTGACGCAAAATTCGCCCAGTTGTGGTCTACAAAGGCCGAAATCTTATGATCAACTCGCATTTAACAGCCTCGTATACTTCTGCCCACTCTCAAGGACAGCGGCTATGATTTTGGCAGATTTTGCTTTTCTCGACGTACGGGTGTTGGGCTATCATTTACTGAACAAGTAGACTCAAATTTATTCACACCACTGTAAAAAGTTATCGCAGTAGGACAATTATGGTGACCAAAAAATGGGCGCAGTGCTCGAACAGAACACCCATTTTAAAACCATTTGATAATTTTCACGTGTTGTCAAACGCAACGTCTATCCGTGGTGATTTACCAAAACAAACTGAATAAACGGCAACTAATTTGACTGATGTAGCCCCAGCAATATGGCCGTTATCAACTGTCAAAATTCGGACGTCCGTATTGGAAGACTCTTTGGCTTATTTTAGTTCTCATGACATGTCCAACTTTTTGCAAAATAGGAAGAAGTTTGAATAAATCTACTAGAAAATACCAGAAGTCTTAAAAAGCGGTACTATAAGAGAGCGGAAGCCCTAAGCTGCTACAGAGTAGGCATTACTGCCACATAAAATATACGATGGGAAGGGCCTGACAAAATGGGGATGAACACTGTTGACGTTCTCAAGTTTAACAAAATTGTATATCGTCAAGCCAGTAATATAAGGCTAGAACAGAATCCTGTCGAGATAAAAAGGAACAATCGTAGTTTATTCATATTCGATGCTCCGATGGTTGGGTGTTGTAGAACGAGGGTAGACTATGATTGGCTTTAACTTGGCAATGCCCGATGGTTGTAACTATGACTATACATCAAGTGCTTATTTCTGACCTTCAAGTGGTAACCATCGGGCACGGGTCTAATCCAACCAGATTTGATTTGCTAAACGATAAGCGCGAGTGTTGATAACACGATGAAAACCAGCACCAGCACGGAATAAATAACCTGCCTGCTGTCCCAGGCGAATCTCTATAAGCTGCTTCGACATATTCGGACAACAGGTTGTCTAGGAATTTCAAGGGTTAGTCAGGCACCTTGAACAGAGATGGTGGCGGATGAACCGAAAGGCCAACGGCAGCGCTCAACCTCGTAGTGGAAACTGATGGCGCCGTGTACTAGGGGTATCTAATAAATTGGAACAGACATTACTGCCATACAGAAAATACGATGGGATGGGCCGGGCAAAAGGAGGATGAAAAACTGTGACATCCACTACGGACCGTGTTAAAGTGAGCAGAAACAGCGACTATTCGAATGCAGATTTGTTATAAGTGCCAGACTAAGGCAAGAAGTCATATGTTTCGAAAACATTATCGAACGCATTGTAACAATCCACATCAAGGCCAAATTCGCCAACATACGTCCTATATGCGCTCACGCCCCAACGGATGAAAAAGATGATAAGGACTGCTTCTATGAGCTCCTTGAAAAACCTATGAGCGACTACCGAAGTACGATGCTGAAATCGTGCTGAGAGATTTTAACGCAAGGGTAGGAAGAGAAGACATCTTAAGCAGTATTGTCGGAAAACATAGCCTACACGACAACACGTCTGGTAACGGACTTATGTTAATTGACTTCGCTGCGGAACGAAATGCCACCAGTGCCAGAACACCGTTCCTTCACATCGATAAACAAAAAGAGGCATGGCGGTCTCAAGATCATCGAACGATCAACCAAATCGATCACATTACGATAGACAAGAGATACACATCCAGTATTTTGGATGTCCGAACATTCCGAGGAGCTAACATCGACTCGGACCACTACCTACCTTGTTGCAGCCAAAGTAAGAATGCGGATATCCACCACGCCGTAACAATAATGTGAAAAAACTTAATGTCGAAAGACTGCAACCGCAAGAGACCGCCAAGACCTTAGCGCAACGCGTATCCCAAAACCTCTAGATCCACACCATACCATTAGCATCGAATTTCGAAGAATGCCATTGTTCCCAACGAGGCCAACAAGTCATAAGATCAGCCGCAACTGATGTGATAGGTTTCTCGAAGAAAGAAGGGAAGAATAACGGCTTTTCAGAAAGAAGAAAAAGAACAAGAAAAGCGCGCGATCGAGGATATAGAGAGGTGCCAGTATAGGAACGATGTTCGCAAGTTTTACCAAAGTGTAAAACGTCGAGAGCCAAAAACTGGGAAATATCATAGATGAGACACAGTCGATGCAGAGGATATTGAAAAACTACTTCTGCAAACCTTTAAACGGAGATGACGACCAAAATTCCGATGTCAGGCAGAACGAACCGTTCAATCATAACTCAATTATTCAAAATAAGCGAAAAATGCCTACCACCCGACCAGAGTGAGGTAAGGATAGTAATATCTATACTCATGCAAGTATGCCTGAAGAATGGAACCTTAGTATCGTTTGCGAGATCCACAAAAAAGGAGACCATCTAAACTGCGCCAACTACAGAGGCATAAGTCTCCTCAAAGTCGCCTACAATATCATATCTGCTGTAATATGTGAGCGTCTGAAACCGTTTACCAACAACCTGGTCGGCCGTTGTCAGTGTGGTTTTAAACCAGAAAAGTCCACAACCAATCAAATTTTCACACTTCGGCAGATCCTGGAAAAAAAACCCAAGAAGTCCAAATCGATACCCACCACCTATTCACCGATTTCAATGCCGCATGCAAAAGCATTTCGTGAGACGAATATAGAGCCATTTCTAGTTTTAATATACCGCCCAAGCTTGTCCGTTTGTGTAGGATGATGATAGAGAATTCTCGCTGCTCCATCAGGATCGGAAACGATCTCACCGACACATTCGAAGGCGACAGGCGATGCGCTGTCATGTGACATCTTCAATTTGATTCTTGAGAGGATTTTGTCAAGCCCCCGAGCCGATACCAGAGGCACAGTCTTTCAAAAATTGCTATTATACGCCAACGATATTGACATCATTGGTAGGACTCAAATGATGTCATATCCACGTTTGCTGGTATAGAGAAGAAAGCGGCAAAAATGGGTCTAGCAGTAAATCAAGGCAAGACTAAATATATGCTTTCAACAGGAAAGGACAAACAGTATCGACGAATTGGACAGAATGTCACCATTAACGGCTTTAACTTTGAGGTAGTACGGGACTTTTTCTACCTTGGCTCCGCTATTAACTCTGACTGCAACATCTCGTCAGAAATTAAACGAAGAATTACTTTTGCCAAACGCTGTTTCTAAGAAGGCAAATCAGTACTTAAGACCTCACTCGAACTACTAAGGAGATCCTATATAAGACCTTGCTAATGTCAGTCCTGTTCTACGGCGGTAAAGCATAGACCGTATCAAAAGATTAGAGAGGAAAATTCTTCGAAAAATTTCGGTCCCGTTTTCGTTGATGGAACGATACTAGCTGCACAGCGACATGCCTCAAGTCAAAAAAAAAACTCCACATTGGACGTTTAAGAATGCTAGGACATGTAGAACAAATGTAAACCAATACTCGGAGAGTCTTCGATTTCCAGCCAAAATTCGCCTTAACTGGCGCGCACAGTTAGAAACCGACCTCAACCAACTTGGTTTACGCAACTGGAGGCAGTTAGCTAAGGACCGGTCTTATTGGAGAGACATGTTAGTAGATGCCCAGCTCCACTTATGTAAGTTCTTGGGTATATATATAATGTTGTAAGGACTAAACCAATTTTACCTAATATAAAATTGATTGGGTAAAACCGTTTCCTTCAATATTATTACTAAAAGTCGAGAGCAGAACGAGAGTTTACTTACGACACGTTTGTGCATCCACAACTCGTTTAATGTCCACCTATGTCGGTAGGTGATTTCTTTACAAAAAGTATATATTCTCATTTATGAAAGAATTTCGGAATCGTTGTCGACTTGACCTTAAATTAAATTGAATATCTAAGTTTACTGTTGTTTTTCACTCTTAATACAGAAATACATTAAATACACATCAACAACCTAAAATCAATATTATTTTCCTGTAAACCTGGAAAAATCCGATCAATAAATGAATTAAAAAAACACTAACACGTTTCAAACCTATCAAGACCGAAATAGAAAAAGAAGAATTACCAACAGAAATAAACCCCTCCAATGGACGAGATAAGTTTCTTGGATTTAGCTTTGAAAAAATGCAGGGATTTGGAAAAGTCCATCAACATTACGATAAAGCTTGTTCGTCGACTGAATATTCGTTACAACACCGACTGGCTAATTCAAAACTATAAAAGTTATTTAGCAAGTACCTTTGCCCAGAACCGCTGTGCCAAATACAATATTACTTGCCAAAAGAAATTAAACGGGAATATGGAGGTGTCGGGTAGAAGTTCTGGCGAACTTTGCACTCTTAATCGTCGCATAAATTGCAAGCTACAAAAAATTAAGGGCAGTCTTGAGGCGGTAATTTTTCAACTACAGCGGGCCATCAAAATAGGAAATAGGCAACGGGCTTACTCGATGTATAGTGAATAGGGTAGTGGTTAATTGAAATAAACATGACGAGCTGATTTTTAACATTTAAAATTTGTTTTTATTTTTTCTATATAGAGGGCTAAGAACTAAAGGTGTCTTGTTTTATATCATATGCTTAGATTTTGTATGCAATTTATTTATGGACCGGTTAGATAAGTTGGTGTTTTTAGTTGTAGAGAACGCTCAAGGACGTTGCCATTTTGACCCCCATTCAAATTCTTAAGTAGGCATTTCTATCTTCAATACCAACACCTGATCTGATAAAATCAAATACAAAGCTTTAACAGAAAGGTAATTTGTCTGCTCAGATATTTTATATGAATTCTTCAGAGTTATCACAGAATTTATCTTGTGCAAACTAAAAAACTAGCCAACTTTCTGTATGAATCTTAACTTAATCAGACAGCTCATTTATGAAACTTTTACTACCAACTTATTTCCTTGCGCTGGAGTCTGGGGGGGAGGAGGACTACCAAACTCTGTCTTTAACTAGTCGCCTCAAATCTCTGAATTCCAGGTGGTTAACGTCGCACAGGGTGATATTTTGATCTAAAGCTTGACCAAAAATCTATTTTGTCAACTTTACCTCCAGAATTAAGAATGTGTCCCATAACAGGAAGATAACCAGGCAACCTTTTAGTGAAGTTGACCTTAAAATGTAACACCCCCGTTCGCAACACCATCAGTTGCAACTAGCACTAATTGAATAAGCACGAGTTTGTTTGCATTTTTTTGTTTTTTAACGAGTGTTCTGAACGATTTTTGTCAAAAATTTGTTGTGGATATCGTCAATCAAGGTTGAATCGTATTTTAAGCAAAATGTTATACGTGTATCCAACTTTATATTCATATCGATAAGTTTAAGAATCCACTTAAAAAATCACTTTTTTTTCATTGTTTTATATTCAATGTTTTGCTCACTAGTCTATCATGTATTTTATTCAACTCCTGGATGTGTAGAACAATCTAAGCTTTTGAAACCATTCACAAATTTTCACCTAAAAACAAAAAGCATTTGAAAAACGCTCTTTCAAGGCGACCCATAGTAACAAAATTTTACATTATTCCAGATGACTCTGATTCCACCTTGTCTCTGAACAGAAAACAGCTCCATGAGATGGTAAGAGGAAGCCTACAAAGACTTCTTGACGGAAAACTTGAAGATATGGAAAAAAACATATATATAGTAAAAAGTGTCCCTAAGAGAAAAAAATAATGAACTTGTCAACATTATCAGGGCATTTAAACCAATTTATAAACGACAATGGAAACTTTCCAATAGTACAGAAAGGCATTTCTTGGATAACAATGAAGAGTGGCTTAGCGAAGATATTACAATTACTTTTGGCATACTTCCCGGAAGGTCTAAAACCAAGAATTCGTGGAATTAAGTAACGGAACAAAGCGTCGAAAAGCAGTTGAACTTCCGTTGAAAGAGTTTGTCCGTTGTTGAACAGACGTACGCGGCACAGATGAGTCAAAGGGCGGGCGGTGGGAAATATTGATATAGCAAAATTGATGCAGGATGTGACCAAAATTCCAACCAGGGCTTTGATGTTCCGAAAGGCATCTGCGATTGGCAGTGAATCCCTGAAAACCAAGAAAGACTTACCTGAAAACTCTTTGAGAATATTCGTCAAAGCTAGTCAATATGAGGTGATTCATCAGGCAAACATAGATGTAACTAACGGGTGATTTTTTAAGAGTGAAGTTTTTCAGGTTTGCAGCACTGGTGCAACGATTGCAAATTATTAAAATTTGTTAACAAAATTCGTGCTCTTTAAAAAATGTGAAAATCCGCTGTTTTATCGAAAAAGTATGTTTAGCGATGAGGCTCATTTCTGCCTCAACGGATACGTAAATAAGCAAAACTATCCCTTCTGGAGTGATGAATAGCCACATGCTATACAAGAATTACCGATGCATCCCGAAAAAGCGATAGTTTGGTTTACGTGCTGGTGGCATCATCGGTCCGTTTTAGTTCAAAGACGACCATGGAAGAAAGTTTGCCGTCAAGGGCGAACGATATCGATCCATGAAACGCAACTTTTTTCGTCTAAGTTGGCTGAGTTGAACTTGGTTGATATGAAGACGGTGCCACATGCCACACAGCTCATGAAACAATGGAAATTTTAAAGGATGGATTTGGTGAGCTTATTTCTTGAAATGGGCCTGTGAGTTGGCCGCCAAGATCATGCGATTTAACGCCTCTTGATTATTTCTTGTGGGGTTAAGTTAAGTCGAACACGATTGAGGTCATACAGGACAACATAACACGCGTAATTTTTGGAATACAGGCTGAAATGCTCGAAAATGTGTCCCAAAATTGGACTTTCCGAATGGACCATTTGGAACGAAGCCGCGAACAACATTTACATGAAGTTGTCATTAAAACGCAAATGGCAAAGGCCAATTTATCGAATACAATAACAATTTAGAATATTTGATGCAAATTTGAGTGTTTTATTCGATTTTTAAATAAACTACGCTTAAAAAATCAACCGTTATATCCGCCCTATACCTGCGAGTATTAAGCTTTACAAGATTGTTACCCACTAAAAAGCGTTAGCGAGACAGTTGCCGAAGTAAAACTCCAAGATTGAGTGGATCCCACAATAACGCGATTGTATTTGGAACCAGAACTCCAACAATGCATTGAAAATATTAAAGTCATACCCTCTGATTATATAGCTCTTAAAGAATTGGAAAAATTCACGTTGGATACTGCTATATATTACGTAAAATTGTATCCGTGGCAGCCTATGTCTCCAGCTGTGCATACGATTTTAATTCACTCTTCTAGTGTCAGTCGGCCAGTTTTCCCAAGAAGCCGGGGCAGCTAGAAATGAACATTTCAGCCAATACAAGGAAAACTTTTCAAGAAAATTCTCTAGGATGGCATGTAATGAGAATGTGCTTAACCAGCTTCGATTGACGTCAGAACCTTAGTAGTTTAAGGACAAAAAGCAAGACAAAAAAACCGTAATTTTCAAAGGAGGCTCTCGAATTTTTGGCTACAAAATAACAATGATAATGGTGATGACGATTAATGAAGATGATGACGATGATGATTCTTGTGATGAAGAATAAATGATAAAGCGAAAAATAGAAAATTAAGGAAGTCCAAGTCGAATTTTTACTACTTTCCTATAAGGCAATAGTTGCGGAAGGAGAAACAACAGAAAAGATTAATCTGTTAATTGGAATCGATAAAAGTCTTCTTCTATCGATTAGAAACTACCTCTCCAAACGTTCACTTAAGTTGTTTTGGATGGTTTCAAGTCTGATACTGCTGATGACAGTACCCTCAGCTTTTCATATTCGCTCTCGAATCCACGACCGTGAAGATCGTGGATGAAAAACGGCAAAATATGTTAAGCTCATTCAATTCCGACCTCGACAGCATATTTATGGGGTAGATCTAATAGAGTCGAATTCAATGTTTCCAAAATGCAATGCTGTTTTCTGTCATCTGAGCGAAACCAAATTTTACAGCCATTATGCATGAATGGCACATACATCGTCGAAACTAATAAAAAAACTTTCCATGCTCGGTATGTGCTGCAGCCACGACCTTCTTTGGAACGACCATATATTCGAAACCGCTAAAAATGCAGCGAAATGTCTATGTTTCCTCAATCGGTTTAAGAAACATTTTACCCCTTCTGATATGACCTCAATATATAATGCCCACATCTGGTCAGGTGCAGCAAAATCATCATTGCACCTACCTGGATAGGATACAAAAACGTGCGATAAAACTGATAGGAGATTCAATCGTAGCGAACTCTTCAATTTCGCTTGAGCATCGTAGGAATATCTTCTGAATTACACTTTTGTATCGCTAGTATAGCAGAAAATGTTCAAATGAAATAGCCAGCTGCATTGCGCCCCTTTAAACATTCAACCGTAGTATTCGCCATGCCATGAATGCTAATCAATTCACCATAAAGCCTACCTTCGAACTTACTATGAAATATTGAGTTCCATTCCTATACCGTACAACACGAATTTTGGAATGCTTTACCAAACTCTTTTTTTCCTCCACATTACAATCTACAGACATTTAAAACCAACGCACATCGGTTTCTCCTCCTTTCTTCTCCTAAATTTCCCTAATGCCCGCGCTGTGCTCAAACACTATCAGGGTATTCATAAACCCTTTAGCGAGTGTTAATTATTTAAAAAAAAATGATTAATTGACCTGTACCTAATCATAAAATATACAACTTATCCGCATCCCAAATTTTTCGAATTTTGGATTATCAAGATCGCAGGGACTTTAGGCTTGTATTCGACTAAAAATTTATCAGACCACTGATTATTGACCAAAAATAAAAAAATAAACTATCGTTGTAGAACGAGGGTAGACTCTGATTGGCTTTAACTTGGCAATGCCCAGTGTTGTAACTCCGACTACACATCAAGTGCTTATTTTAACCTCCAAGTGGTAACCATCGGGTACTGGTCTCATCAAACCGGAACGATAAGCGCGAGTGTTGATAACACGACGAAAAACAGCAACACTATAAATAGCCAGGTCAGAATGGCACGGAGTGAATACCCGGCTTGCTGTCCCAGGCGAACCTAGACAAGCTGCTTCGACATATTCGGACAACAGGTTGTCTAGGAATTTCAAGGGTTAGTCAGGCCCCTTGAACAGAGATGGTGGCGGATGAACCGAAAGGCCAACGGCAGCGCTCAATCCCGTAGTGGATACTGATGGCCCCGTGTCCTAGGGGTATCTAATAAATTGGAACTGGCCCTCCAGGTTGGGGGTTGTGCTTTGGGTTAACTACCCAATCACGGAAAAATCTAACGGTTACGAAGCAACCAAAAGCCTCGGAAAGGACTGATTTTATTGTTGACGACACGGCTAAACGAGAAAAGGACAACGACGTTCGTATCTTCACCTGGAATGTCAGAACATTAAACAGGAGAGGTGCAAGCGTACAACTAGCGGAAGCCCTAAACTGCTACAAAGCAGACATTACTGCCATCCAGGAAATACGATGGGATGGGCCGGGCAAAAAGAGGATGAAAAACTGTGACATCTACTACGGACCGTGTTATAGTGAGCAGAAACAGCGACTATTCGGATGCGGATTTGTTATAAGTGCCAGACTGAGGCAAGAAGTCTTATGTTTCCAAGGCATTAGCGAATGCATTGCAACGATCCGCATCAAGGCCAAATTCGCCAACATAAGCTTTATATGCGCTCACGCCCCAACGGAGGAAAAAGATGATATAGCTAAGGACTGCTTCTATGAGCTCCTTGACAAAACCTATGACAAAGGTAGGAAGAGAAGACATCTTTAGCAGTATTGTCGGAAACCATAGCCTACACGACAACACATCTGGTAACGGACTTAGGCTGATTGACTTCGCTACGGAACGAAATGCCACTATAGCCAGCACACGGTTTCCTCACCTCGATATCCATAAGGAGACATGGCGGTCTCCAGATCAACGAACGCTCAACCAAATTGATAACATAACGATAGATAAGAGGCACGCATCCAGTACTTTTGATGTCCGAATATTACGAGGAGATAACATCGACTTGGACCACCAACTTGTTGCAGCCAAGGTTAGAATGCGGATATCCACCACGCCACAACAATCCAGAAATACTGTAAAAAAATTTAATGTCAAAAGACTGCAATCAAAAGAGACCGCCAAGACCTTCGCGCAACGCGTATCCTAAGCTTCTCGATTAACACCATACTACCAGCTTCGAATGTCTAAGAATAATGGCAACGATGCCAACAACTGATGCACTAGGTTTCCACCCGACCAGAGTGAAGTGAGGATAGCAATATATAAACTGAAGCTCAATAAGGCTGCCAGAAATGACGGCCTTCCCGTTGAGCTTTATAAAGCCTGCGGAGATGACTTTGGTATACAGCGCAAACTTATCCGTTTGTGAAGGATCACGATGAAGAATTCTCGCTGCTCCATCAGTGTCGAAAATGACCTTACCGACACATTCGATACCAAAAAAAGGATTTAGGCAAGGCGATGCGCTGTCATATGACTTCTTCAATTTAATTCTTGAGTGGATTGTGCAAAACTCCCGAGCCAACACTAGATTTTCCAAAAATCGGTACTGCTACTGGCATAATCCGACGATATTGACATCATTGGTAGGACTCAACGTGATGTCATAGCCACGTTTGCTAGTATAGAGAAAGAAGTGCCAAAAATGGGTTTAGCAGTAAATGAGGGCAAGACGAAGTACATGCTGTTAACACGAAAGGACACACAACATCAACGAATTGGACAGAACGTCACCATTGATAGATATAACTTTGAGGCAGTACGGGACTATGCCTATCTCGCTCCGCTATTAACTCTGACAACAACATCTCGTCAGAAATTAAACGAAGAATTACTTTTGCCAACTGCTGTTTCTTCGGGCTAAGAAGGTAGTAAAGCCCTTACTCGAACTACTAAGGAGATCTTATATAAGTCCTGCTCTACGACGCTGAAGCATGGACCGTCTCAAAAGCGGATGAAGAAATCCTTGGTCGATTTGAGAGGAAGATTCTTCGAAAAATGGAGACGAGGATTCATCCAAAAACTATACGAGACCTATACCTCTCCTTAAGTGGCGGCCACAAGTAGAAAGTTCTAATTGGAGAGGCATGTTCATTGAGGCCCAGGTTAATTCCGGACTGTAGCGCCACTTAAGTAAGTAAGTAAATGTAAAGACAACACCTTTCTAATTACATAAATCGAGAGTTGACAAGAAAGGTAAGTTAACAAACAGGAAACTATGGCCACTTTATAGGAAGCCTGTAAGCACAAAAGAATGTACGATGGAGAAAGAGATCTACCAACGCTCTTATATGAATAATTACTGCTTACCACACTATGAAACTTACCACACCTCAGGCTGTCAATGGAAGAATACTTTGACTTTTTAGTGGTTTTGGATGGTTTATAGAACAGCTCTTATATCATAAGGAAATTCTCCCACTCCAAATGTAAAAGTTTGGTACTATATCGATCTATGGCTTGGTTTTTTGTATATGTTAGCCCACTAGACCTACATTCAACTTACATTTTATGAAGAGTAGCTTTTCAAATCTGATTTTTCAGATCTTTAACCTATGGGCAAAACCACTTACCTGAAGCGTGCTTACCAATCTTTGATTTATCTACTTCTAATGAGTATGGGCTCAAGCAGTATTTATATACACCTTTTGAATTATTGATATAGATGACTCTTAAGATTGTTTTCAATCTTTATTGCCTTCATAATTGCCTTCCTTCTCTCATGTGTGTTTAATGTCGACGATATGGTCTATCATATCCAATCACATCTAATTACTTATTCTCATCAAGGACTCATAGCACATAAGCCTTCAAAAATATTTATTCACGTAGTCACTCTATCCAACACAACCAAATTGATTGCAAACCTTCTGCCAAAGATACCACCAACAGAACTTGTTAACCACCAGTCTTTTTATGAGCCCATAGTACATGCCTATTACATACTCGAAACAAACTTACCTCTCGTAATCCGGCAGAGGCAAAGTCGGATGATGGTGCTGCGGTGCGTAATCAGAAATCGGATCTTTTGTTGTAGTAACAGTCGTTGCCTGTCGCCAAACTCCTCCAGTTGGATCAATCCAAACGCCATTCGCATTAAGCGGCAAAGTTGGGAATTTTCGTACCGTTCCGATTGCGTGATTGCCTGAAATTGAATTGCCACACACATACATAAACCATACAAATGGGATCCACCAGCGCTTGTAATATTAATAGAAACCGAAACGAATAAAAAGGATAACAAACTAAGCAATAAAATAAATGAGAACGGGTTGCCATTCGTAAGACAGATGGGCCACCTTCGTTCCATCGACAAGCTACCACTATACGCACCATGTAGGCTTCCCAGCGACGTCTGCTTGATGTACTGATAGCGTTTGAACAGAATCATGGCACCGAACAGGAACACAATAATCGCTATAATCGATCCAAGGAGCACTATGAACCACGTTTGGGTTAGAAAGTCATCAGCAATATCCCTGTTAATAGGATACCTGCAAAAGGGAGGAGGGACAGACTTTTACCTTGTCGTCCTCAAATCATATCGAAACAGGCGAATGCTTTTACCTGGCGGTGTATCCGGTGTCCAGTGACTGCGTTCTCGGATCCATTCGCAAAATCGATGGCTGGGTGAAGGGACCCACTCCGATTCTGGTTGCGGCCGCAACACTAATGTAGTACGTAACACCAGATGTTAAATTGGCCAAAAGCAGGGATGGTGTTGCCGCATCGATTGTCATATTCTTGAATATCCGGGTAGTGTTGTGCGAGTCCAGACCCTGCACGATGATGTTGTATGTGGTGAGTGCGCCTATAAGGTTGCGTGGGAGAGATGGAAAATTTCGAAAATGCAAAATGTGTCAATTAAGTCTGAGTTTGGGGGTACCGCTTACGCACCATTTGCTGTACGATTTGGTGGTGGCTGCCATTTCAGGAACACCGATGTCCTATTGAATGAGATCGCCTCCATGGCCACGGGTGCTGAATCGGGAACTGGAAATTCAATTTTCAGAATTATTCGATTGTGAAATATACAATGCAGATGGTCGCTGTGAATGTGTTATTTGAGCATAACAAGATTTTGAAGGGACAGCACTGAGCGTCGTCACAGATAGTGTGAGAGAGAGAGAGAGAGTGAGATGGGGCGACATTGGTTGGGTTCTGTTTTGGTATTTAATTGGGCGCTCAGTTGGAAAACATGGTGCGTGTGAAATGCTATAACTATCTTGTGCAGGCTTCTGGCGGTTCCAAGGATTCAGTTTTGAGTTACCTAAGTGGCAAAACGTATTGTCAGACGAAAACGCAGTTCTTGCAACGACAAAAGGGGGGATACGGCGTGGAGTGCTGCTGAATAAGGATCATGGACTAGTGTAGTTTTAGGTATTTAGGACTAAATTTGAAATGCTTTCAGTTTGTGTGTTCTCATTCTGAGTCAGATAATGAAGTCTGGAATTGAAATTGACATTCTTATGTTTATTTAAAATAAACCTATGGTGGCCATTTGACGAATCATAGAATGCGAAATGCATTGACAATATAGTCCTGATACTCATATTATAAGTCGTCACTCATTACTACTTTTCTTGGTTCTCCGACAAGTTGGAGTAGAAAGGCACGAAAAAGCGAATGAATTGAAAAGATGCGGCTCAGATCAGAACCCAATACGAGGGATGGAGTGTTGTTACCAGGGCTTAACAGCTAATAGCTTTTTTCATGGTGTCACGATTAGAATGGAAAGGGAGAAATTCTGGTTGAACCATAACTAATGTTTAATTTGGGTAAATATAGAAAATATGTCATGTAGCAGTTATTTGATGTGATTGCATTGGAACATGATATGTTCCGCTCAGTATAAGAAAAGGAAATAAATCCTTAGTGCAAAAACAAGCTTCCACCGTTCTTATCTTCCGTCGAGTAGTCAAGACTGAACAAAGGAATTCAAACCTAATCTATAGTTAAAGTACTAGGCAAGTAGTGGATGACACGTGTCTTTTAAAATTTAGAATTAGAAGGCATAAGCAAGGTGGAGAGATAGAGTTGTGCAATAATCGCACATATCTAGGTGTGCCAGGGTGCAGTGGCCTAGTGGTCAGTGGGTTCCTGGTTCAAATCCCATTATTTTTTCATTGCCCCACCTATTGGGGAAGTCCGACAAACATATAACTGGATAAAACTGTTAACTAATAATCGGCGAAAACGGGAGGTTTTTGCCAAAAAGATTGATGATTAGTATTATTTGTTTAACATTCGTGTCAATAACTTCAAAGATAACATTTTGCGCTTCGATCGGACAAAATAGTATGTGAATCACAATTACTTTAAGAGCTTGTAAAGAACATTTAATACCAAGACCAATCAACCATACTTATTTTATTTTGTTTCTTTTTGCATTTACAAAACTTTGAAAATCTATAGCCTGATGGAAAAGTTTTTTTTTTCAGATTTACGTCCTATTTGTCCTTGTTTCGAATAGTTTTTCGAATGTCCTGGGAATATTTTTTTTGCAAAATCATTTTATGGCGACCAATTATTTCGTACACATTCCACGCAGGGAAATTCCCTGAAGGCATCCAGACCACAAAATTTCCAACATTTATCAATGCACTAACATTTAAAGCGTGTTCCGAAAGTGGAACACGATTCAACACCTGAAGAACTGAAGATTTCGAATTGAATGGGTTTGAGGTATCGTCTGTGTCGATCAAATTTTCCGTTTTGCTCTTTCTCAGCTGATATTCAAGAGGAACAACGGGAAGAAGAAAAAATAAATAGCGAAGAAGTTAAATGGAAATGGGTTAGTATTGGGTAACTGTTGATTTTTTATGTAGAAAAGCAGTAGGACAGTTCCACGCTGTTATAAACAAAAGATTTGTATATCGAGATTTGTTTTTTTGCAGGATTTGGCATGAAAAAACAGCATAATCTTGTTAATGGATAAATGGGAAAGTACGATGTTAAAATCGTGCTGGGTGAGTCTAACGCAAGGGTAGGAAGAGAAGACATCTTTAGTAGTATTGTCGCAAAACATAGCCTACACGACAACCCGTCTGGTAACGGACTTAGGCTAATTATCTTCGCTACGGAACGGAATGTCACTACAGCCAGCACACGGTTTCCTCACCCTCTAAACTGCGCCAACTGCAAAGGCAAAGGCTTTTCAGCATCGCCAACAAGGTCCAATCTGCCGCAATTGAGATTTTTGAGAGGATTGTGCAAAACTCACGAGCCAACACCAGAGGAACAATTTTCCAAAAATCAGTACAACTACTAGTATACGCCGACCATATTGACATCATTGGTCGTTTGCTAGTATAGAGAAGGAAGCGGCGAAAATGGGTTTAGTAGTAAATAAGGAAAGACGAAGTTAATGCCGTCAACACGAGAGGACACACAACATCGACGAATTGGACAGAACGTCACAATTGACAGATATAATTTTGATTTAGTACGGGACTTTGCCTATCTCGGCTCTGCTATAAACTCTGACAACCACATCTCGTCAGAAATTAAACGAAGAATTACTCTTGCCAGCCGCTGTTTCTTCAGGGCTAAGAAGGCAATTTAGTGGTAAAGCCCTCACTCTAACTACTAAGGAGACCCTATATAAGACCCTGATCATCCCAGTCTCAAAAGCGGATGAAGAAATCCTTGGTCGATTTGGGAGGAAAATTCTTCGAAAAATCTTCGGTCTCGTTTGCGTTGACGGGCTATGGAGACGAAAATTCAACCTAGAACTATACGAGGTGCACAGCGACATGCCCCTGGTCAAAAAACTCCGCATTGGACGTTTAAGATGGGTAGGACATGTAGAACAATGGACACCAATACTCCGTATCGCAGAGTCTTCGATTCCCAGCCAGACGTCGGACGCAGTAGAGGAAGACCTCGCCTTAAGTGGCTCGCACAAGTAGAAACCGACCTCAACCAATTTGTAGTGCACAACTGGAGGCAGTTAGCTAAGGACCGGGATCATTGGAGAGGCATGTTGGTTGAGGCCCAGATTCATTCTGGACTGTAGCGCCACTAAGTAAGTAAGTAGGATGAATGGGAACATTGAATATAACTAGTAGTATATGGGTCATGTCGGAGCTTGACGAGTATCGCTTAAACACTAGGAGCATTCACTTGTGACTTCTGAACATGCTATTGAGATCAAGAGGAAAAGGGTAGAAAAACGTGGTGCTACGATTGTGAAATTGCATGCGAAATGTATAGAATTACTGCTGAAATCACGAATTTCGCTTAATTGACGAATTTCGTCTCGGTGGAATCGTGCTATAAACAAAGTTGGCAACCAATTTTTGACGTGCCTACTTTCTAGAAAAACATCGCCTTTTCAAATGAATGATGGAATTTATTGTGTTTTTTACGAATAAACACACAATGACTATTCTAATACCGTAATCCAAATCACCTTAACATTTACAGAAAACACCGACTACATCACTACATAACTGAATTCCCATACGCCTCGAATGGGAGTTGGATTTGATTGGAGACAATAACTTGCGATTCAAATTTACACGAATGGGTCTAGAACAGAAACTGCAGCGAGTGGAGGTGTTTTCTCCGAGATGTTTAAATTACGCAAATCCTTTCGCCTTTCCGATCATTGTTTCAAGGTAGATATCATGGAAATTAAAGAAGCCTAGTCCTTGCTGAGGTGTAATGTAATATCCACTAAGAAAATAAACATTTTCGTGACAGCTAAGCGGCAATCAAATCCCTGGGATCCATTTCATTTACATCAAAACCCGCCCACTATAGCCTGCCTGACTATGTTAAATTTGCGGAGTGTTTAAATGCACACCTAAGAAAGGCCCAATTAAACGAGGAATTCTGTAGTTCAGCCCTATTTAGTTAAACATCTCTTTTTCGATACGAGATGTTTAATATTCCAACCGACAATTCGTCGCCTTGCCGAGGTGGTAGGGCTTGTAGTTAGTCTATGAGGCATGTCGGAGGCGTAATCAATAAAATGTCGATTGCAAAGCCACCCCCTGAATGAGTGCAGCCACCCAGTTGCCTCTAGAACGAGACTAAGAGAAACCCAAACTTTTTTTCATGAGGTGCCGGGAGTAAACCCCAATTCCAAATGCCACTCTAAAGCCAAAGTGCAAACGGTCCCCTCCGATGCCCAGGCATTGTCCTCGGCTCTGCCAAGATTGACAATCTTGGCCGGTCCTACTCGTGGGATCAAAATCACAACAAAAACAAAAAAATTAATAAATAAACAAAAACAATGACACAATAATAAAACAAAAACATATGAGAAGGCTACAATCCACTGTATGGATCGTTTTATACCCTATCCCATTCCATCGTAAAAATAAATATCCCATAAATGTGGATTTTGTGGCAAAGATATATTAAAATTGAAATTGTCGCAACATATTGTTCAGACAGTTTATCAAAATCTTGTATGGTTGAACCAAAAACGACGTTTTTCTCCTGCATATGGTATGGCGTAAGGTATAAAAATGGTTTTTGTATGAAAACGCCTACAAAAAGTGGGCATGGGTAAAAATGATATATGGAAGAAATGTTTGTATTACCAAAGCTATTTATTTTGTATCAATTTTTTTTTCGATATGTTAAAAATTCTACCGAAAAATTTTGTTTACGGGAAACGCCCCCAAAAAGTGGGAGTGACAAAAATCTTTGTATGGACAAAATATAGGCACTAGGATTGCCTAGACATCTTCTTCAGACACTTTTTGAAAATCTCTAGCTGTTTGGCCTAAAATTAGGTTTTTCTAAAAAGGGGGCGTGGCAGTAATAGGATTTCAAATTTTTTTACACTTGTTCAAACAGCACGTACATATATCACATGTGCCTAATTTCATAATCCTAGTTGATAACCTGTTACCTACAGACGGACGGACGGACAGACAGAAATGGCTTAATCGACTCAGCTAGCAATTCTGAGTCGATCCCTATGCTTTGAGGTATGCCTATCTTAATTATTTCTCTATGTTACAAACTATGTATCAAAACAAATATACCCCTATGGGATAGGGTATAAAAACCGGCAGAGGATGCATGATGTTGGCATTTTGTGCTTGCGGCAAAACTTCAACTGAAGCTGACCTTGTGGATGTACACAGCAGTCGTACGTCTTATTAGTATGGTGGCCCGCATTGAGTAAAGAATACAACCTTTCAACACTAAAAAGGCCACAAAGAACAGCCAGTTTAGGCACCACGAGCGCACTAAGGTCTACATCAACGGATGCCCTTACTGTGCTATTGCATCTCTTGCCTATCGACCTACACATTAAAGATACCGCTTTACAGATTACATAACACCTACACTAAGCTTCAAGAAAGGACTCCACTTAGGCTTCCCTACCAGAGGTCAGTGGAAGATGCACGAAGTAGTAAATCTCTTACTCGGACACGGTCGTCTACACCGACGGACCTAATATGAAAGAACGGATCTTTTGAGGTTATTGATACTCAAGACAGTGCCTTATGGTAACGCTGAAAGTAATAGATAAATCCACATTCAAACATTAAATGCATGATATTATTCCTTAATTCCTCTAAATACTCAATTATGTCCCTAAAAAAACAAGAAACTTACCATCTTCCTGGGTGCTGGCATATTTTGCATTTGACGGCCGGCCCTCAATCGACTTGTAAAACGGTACAATGAAAAATTCATATTTCGTTGCCTTTTCCAGAGCGCTAATGGTACACGCTGACGCACCACCACCATTAAGCACGGTAAACATTTTATAGCCGCCATTCAATGAGCTCATGTCACGCGAGTAGATGTAGAAGCCCTCGATAAACTTCCCGCTATCAATGTCCCATACCAGACGCACACTAGTCGAGTCTGTCGCATTGGCCTCCAACAACTCGACGGCACTGTTTGCCGTCAACAGTGCCTCCGCCTCACTTAAAATGATGTCTTTCTCGGCCCGCACCACTTGGCCGGCTGTAATAGTTTCCGAAATAGCACTCGGGTGGGAGAAGCCCAACGAATTCTCCGCCCGCACAATGAACATGTACGTTGCACCCGCATCCAGACCGGTAGCCGTGTAAATGCTCTGCGTCAATCTGTTCGCAATCGGTATCCATGTCCGACTCTTGTTTGTCGAGAACATTTCCACAGCATATCCCAGCAATGGGGAGGCACCGAACTTTTCACTTGGTATCCAGGAGATTGTCACCGAGTCGTTAGTGGAGCTTACAACTTTCGGTCGACCCGGTGCGGTGGGGCATTTCGTTGCTTCCGGGGCACGGAAGAATTTTATATTCGGATTTGTGGGCAACTCTATACGTAGGTATCCGCTCCATGTTGACTTACCACTCTGACTGCTGACCACACACGTGTACAGGCCTTGGTCCTCTTTGCGGTCCAAATCGGAGATGACTAGGTCTCCCGATGCAGTGATGTTTATTTTATTCGAATTAATTACGGGTATCCCGTCACGGTACCAGGAGACTGTGGGGTTCGGCTGCCCAATCGACTTGCATTCGAGCACGGCCAGGGATTTTACGGGAAGGGTTTGATTGACAGGACCTGCTACAATGACCGGCGGTGGGTGGTCGTCTTGTGAGTCAATGCTGAGCTGGGCTCGTGCACTGATTGCACCGGCCTCGTTGATTGCGCTGCAAATCACCACCAGACTGGAATCGGTACGTTGAAACTTGCTTATCGTTAGGGTGGTTCGGCCATTAGCATCGATGAGTGAGGACTCGAAACGTCCGATTTTCTTGCCGGGCAGTATGAGCGAATGATTGCCTCTGATTGACCAAAAGATGGAAGGGGATGGACTACCGGTCGCCTGGCAGTCAAACGTCACATCGGAACCGACATCCACTGACTTGGAGGTGGGACGAGTTGCAAACTTAGGAGGAGCTAATAATGAGATAAATTTAAGTTTAAAAAAGGATTAATACTAATTGATGTCTTACAATGAACTGTCAGCTTGCCAACAGCGGATATGGAGCCGACAACATTGTCAGCCTCACAACTGTATTCGCCTTCGTCCTCTGGCGTTACACGCTCCAAACGTAGCGAGCGGTCTTCCAAAACATGCACGCGATCTGAAAACCAAGAATTAATTATCAACTCTCCCCCCGAACAACACAACACTACTGGTCGTTGAACCTTACCCAATGGCATATTCCCACCCGATGCGGTGCGCAACCATAGGACATCTGGCATGGGATCACCTCCGACACGACACGAGAACGTCACCGACGACCCCTCCAGCACGACTTGGTTATGTGGTCCACGGATAATAAATGGTTTCACTGTTTCGAACGAGCGACTTGTGTAAGTGAAAAATGTTCGTCCTTACTCACGCTATGTGCGGCTGTCAAAAACTTACCGTGAACTTTCAGGATAGCAGCGACAGATTCTCGTATTCCCACAGGATTCTTGGCAACGCACTGGTATTGACCCTCATCACCTTGACGGGCATCTTGAATGGCCAAATTGCCACCATCAACTATGCGTACACGTTTATTGCCGTCCAGGTCTAATTTTTGTCCACCTTTCTTCCAGGTAACGATAGGTTCTGGTATTCCACGAGGAGCCGCACATTCCAGCAGGGCAGTTTCTCCCTGGGCGATGCGAGTATTTTGTGGTTCCAAACGGAATTCGTCTCGAAGAACTGAAATGGAATTTACAAAAAAAAAAAACGTTTAATTTTTTTTTTTTTGAAATTGGAATTTGAAATTTAAGGACGAACAGGGGACACATTGCATTTGATGGATGATTATTTTAATCTGACCCTGTCATAATGTTTCTGAAAGTAAATGGTATGAAATGAATCCCAACGAAACTGATGGATATAAATAACTACCGTCCTTGAACTGCTAGTAAAATATTCATAACCATCATTGTAGGGGTAGTTGGAAGCAATCTATGAATCAAATGAGTCACGGGGGTTTGAGCTCTTGAGATGATACCAAGTGATTACATAAAAGCCCATGAGTGTTTCCTTAGCATCCAACTATGTACCAGTGCCAGTTTCATGTGGATGGCTATCAGTTTTAATACGAAATTGGGTTTCGACGTAGTTGGATTGGCTTTTTCAAGTCCAGCTTATATAAGGAGTACAGAATGTCATAATTCAACAAGGCGATGGTGGAAGACGTCCATGTAACAGCATAGGTTTCCAAAGCAAGCTGAGTTCACCGGTTTACCTGAGCCATCATAGAACTCGTTCGTTGGCTTTGAAAATAGACCAAGTCCGGAAAGTAGGCATTGTGTTAAAGTTGATGTGGAATGACTGTTTGTTGGTGGACTTTAATCGAAGCTACACTTATTGGATAGATAAAGTGCCTTGGGCAAGGTTAGGTTATATGTGTTGTTGGCGCTTGTATAGGGCATCAAATTTGCATATGCCTCCATGGCTCGGGGTATCTGAAAGAAGAAGTCTCTCCAGTAATATCATTTCTCTTCCCTTCTATCCCCTTTCCCTTTCTGCCCCTTCTCATTACGAGAATAATTACTTAACAGGTTGTGACCTGCTATTATTTTTACCACTTTCGAAATCGATGCCCTATTTGATTGATTTTCTGCTGCTAATTTTCAGCCATATATCATTGGTGTGCCCAACGTACTGGTGTCCCTCTGACTAATGCTTGTACCGTACCCTAAACATATGCGGTGTTGTGTAGGTTAGGTTTTTGACAATACTAATATCTTGATTGTAAAACCTACCACCAGCTAGTAGATACACCCCATAGAAATGTCATCTTTCCTTTGTCGGAGCATGAGCTTATGTTAGGTTTTTGTTGGCAAAATTTTGGCCTTGATGCGGATGGTAACACTGCGTTCGCTAATGCCTTCGAAGAATAAAACTTCTTGCCGAAGTCTGTCGCTTATGACGCATCTAAGACTGACTATTTCTGCTAACTATAACACTAAGTGTAGAAAATGACACAGATTTTCATCCTTCTGTTGTGCGGCCTATACCATTGTACAAGGTTGGCCAAATGAAGTCACCCGATGTTGTCGCTGCCTTCAGAATATCTGTTGTGGCTCGCGCTTTGTTTGCCGTTGCTCCGTCCTGTGGGAACCACATGTCCTCCAGTCCTTATTCGTCCAATGGCGGCAGAAAAAACTGGGTTAACATGGCCCTATAACGCGAACCGTCCACTGTGGTCATTTTACCAGCGGCGTTCTCGAAAAAAAAGCGCACCATGCAGTATCTTTGAGCGGGTGTAAGGGCTCCTCGTGCATTACTCGTGGATTTTCGGTGCCCCAGAACCGATAGTTTTGCTTGTTCACGTACCCGCTGAGGTGGGAATAAGCCTCATCGCTCACTATGATTTTGGACGATAAATCGTCCACTTAGTCCTCGAGATTGAGGATGGCTTGGGAGTAGCTTACATGCCTTCGACGGTCGACAGGCAGCTGCTGATGCACGGACTATACTTTGTACGGGAACATGCGCAAGCATTTGACCAAAATTCGCCTTAGGGACGACCGGCTAATGGCTAATTGCGAGGCGCGGCCGGCGTCTGGTCGATGTTTCCGGCGACATCCTCGGCAACAGCGGCGATATTCTCGGCACAACGGGTAGGGCAGGCGTCCGCCGGACGTTTCAGTTCTAACTTTCTAAGTGCAGATTCGACCATCGTTGTACTTTTTCATTAAGCCTAAACCTCAATATATCCCTCCCGAAGTCTTAGGTTGATTCATAACTATAGGGTTTTTTTTTCTGTATGACTATAGTTAACCCAATGCCAGAGCAGCTCATATTTAATTTGTCCATCCTAACAGGGACTGAGTCGCCACCGTTAGCTCCATCTTTGGAATTCTTCAGCAGCCGTGTTGGAAAAGAAATAAGACAAGTCTTCTCGACCGCTCTCGTCTGCAACAACCAGCGGACAGTCCAATTAGCCAATTAGCGGATTAGCTAACTACCTGCAGTTGTGCACGCCAGGTTGGTGAGGTCGGTTTCTACTTGTGAGCGCCACTTTAGGCGAGGTCTTTCTCTACTGCGTTAGACGTCTGACTGGGAATCGCAGGCGCAGCTACCCTAAATATTGGTGTCCATTTGGTCTACATGTCCCAGCCTCGTGTCGTTCTTGGTTGAATCCGCGTCTCCATAGCCCCCGATAAATAGGTGGTAGGTCTTGATGAGGATTTGTTTTTTTTTTCAGGATCTGGCGAAGTGTGAAAATTAGATCAGTTGTGGACTTTCCTGGCCTAAAACCACACTAGTAATTACCAAGCAGGTTGTTGGTAAACGTTTTCAGGCGTTCACATATTACGCAGATAGGATTTTCTAGGCAACGTTGAGAGGCTTTTGCCTCTGTAGTTGGCGCAGTTTAGAGATTCTCCTTTTTTGTAAATCGGGCAAATAATGCTGAAGTTCCATTATCAGGCATACTTTCATCCGACCAGATTTGGGTTATGAGATGGTGGATGTTACTTAACAAGTGATCTTCGCCGGTTTTATAAAGCTCGGCGGGAAGGCTGTAATTTACGGCCTCCTTACTTCACTGCAGAAGTGGTTCTTCAAAATTTTCCACTTCAGGAACGTTTTAAACTACATGGACATCGTTTCTGGAGCGGCACACCTCTACACTTTCGATCGCGCGCTTTTGTTGCTCTTTTTATAGGGTTTCCATTCTTCTCTGCCTATAGACAGCTCTCGCCTTTACCTGCGCTTAGCCTTATAGGGCTCGTTATTGGCTGAGATCATCTGTCGGCATTTTTATGCTGGTGAGCGCGAGAAACCTAGCACATCAGTTGCGAATGATCGAATGGCTTGATGACATGGTTGCCATTATTCTTCGACATTCGATGCTGGTGGTATGGTATTAGTCTAGAGGTTGAGGGATACACATTGAGCGAAGGTCTTGGCGGTCTCTCGCGATTGCAGTCTTTAGATATTAAATATTTTTCACAGTATTTCTGTTTTTTTTTTTGTGGGTGGTGGATATCTGCATTCTTATCTTGGCTTAAACAAGGTCGTAATGTTCGGACTGTCGCGGTAAATTTTACCGCAACAAGGCTCACTCTCTAATCCCCCTTAAATCCTTTTGTTCCCTCTTTTCTTTGTGGTCGCAAAGCCAGAATTTGGAGAAAGTGGCGGGCAGCCAGGTTTCCATCAGCCACTGGTCCACGACCTTCAGATCCGGGAATGCAACCAATAACAGGTATAACGAGTGCGACAGAGGAGATGGGGGAGACTCACGATATAGCAACTCCACGCAAAACGTGCAACAGGAGTCCACGAGGGAACGCCGTCGTCGGAGCCCAAAGGACGTGGGAGACTCGCGACGGGCAGCATCGGACAGGAGTGGTCCGAAAATTTCGATGGGCGAGGGAGGACGATCCCTCGTCGACCCCAAATTGTTTGCGCCACCGCATTATTGGCGCAAATGCAAACTAAAAAGTACGATGGCATGGGATAGACGTTCTCCTATTTCACCCAACGAGGGAGCAACGGAGGAGCAGCAGAGGCGTGGGGCGGACGGCCCAAAAGACACCCCTCCAACAAAGTCGCAACATGGAAAGATAGGTTCGCTGGCAAAGAGAAGACGATCTCTTTCCCCCAACGCTGAAGCAACGGAGGAGCAAAAGAGGTGTTTAAGTGGACGGCCATGTATAAACACGCTCTACACACACACGGACACCAAAGGCATAGGACATCATGTCTAAAGACAGTCTAAAGAAAACTATAAAAGTGTCCAATGGCAGCTGTCATATTATCCGACAGCGAAACGTGTCCAAATACCAGCGATACCCAAATCAATGGCCTAAAGCCAAACCTAAAAATAATGTGAAGATGGCCTCCGAATGGAAATCCTTGACCCCAAAATCTGCACGCCAAACCAAAATTTTGTGTTTCGACAGTTCATCGTTTCCTCCTTCCTCAAAGCTCTGAGAAAGTGCGGTGCCCTCCTTCCTTCCTTCTGACATTCAATCTCCTCCATCGTAGTTCGGATTTCGTATTGTTCGCGGTCAATCAAACATAGGCAGTCGGGGCAAATGTTTGATTGTCAAAAAATGGTTGTCCAGGCTTGACACCGTGGTTTTCCTAGTACACTGTAGTGACTACGGAAAAACCGATGTGAGTGCTATCCAATGGGGGTACCCAATTGGAATGAGCAAATGGGAGGTGTCTGGCAGCGATAGCTCGCGTAGGGAAAATACCGGACGTCGATGCGTTAAAATGCGCGGTAAGACCAGTCACGTTTGAACGCGGGTATCTCAAGACTAGTAAGCGCGAACGCACTTTCCAGCCAAAGGGCAGAAAGTTTGAGAAGTCGCAGTGGGCTTTCGACTGGAGAGTACTAAGTGTGAATGTATGTGTGAATGCAGAACGGGATCGATTCTGGACAACGGAATCGTGGGAACAAATAGAATCAGCTTCTTGGATATCTAGCGGATCGGTTAGACGTGCGTCTTTTTGATAAGAGTGAAAATCTTCGAGGATAAATTTTCAATTAGTTCTTGTGAGAATTTTTGTGTTGTGTTTGAAAATTCCTCGACGAGGAGAGGAGATATCAGGAAGGGAGGAAGGACAAGGAAAAAGAGGCGGGAAGAACAGAAGAGCGGAGGAAGACAGGAGGAAAAGAGGGAAAAGAGATAAGTAGAGTGATTAATAGTGTAAAATCGAGTAGTGCAGAATAGTGATAAATTAGTTGGTTGTTCCGCGGCCGACAGGAATTCCCGAGAAAAGACGGGACACGCGACCCTTGTTAAATTAAGTCTTATGTCTTATGTTAATGAAAATTAATTTCGGGGGCCATCTTCGTGGTCCGCCATTTTTCCTTGGTTGATATACTTAGTATCGTAACGCAAATTACGCATTCCTGCAATTTCCACCCATTAAGGCAAGTGGCTGCCTTCATTCAGCTCTGATTGGTTTTGTTTGTAGACTCCATAACAAACCAAATTCTTTCAGCACTATTTGGGTTTGCTTGTAGACTCCATTATTAAGAAAATGATTTCTAGCTTTGGTTTCTACAAGATGTCCAATCTATTGTAACAAAAACATTCCTTACAATTTTTTTAACAACGAATCAGCTTTGTCTCCCCTTTGCAAATAGTTGATAAAACTCGCATGGCAGCACTATCATATCCGACTTTGATATCAATAAATAAGTGGTGGGTTTCGATTAGAATATTTGCAATGTCGGAAAATTCGATCAGTTGTGGACACTTCTAACCTCAAACCACACTCATGCCTTCAAGCTTTCATAAGAGGTATATTACGAACTGGCCAAGCAGTATTACAAATTTTAATTTAACAGGTATGTTAATTCTCAAAAATCAAATCAGTATCTTAACCCGAATACACTTCTAAAGTTCTTTTATACCACCCACCCACGCTGTCCCTTTTAAAGCCTTTATAAGTTGTGGAATTTTTTTCACACACCTACCTATCCAAAGTTTGTGGTAGATATAAGTAATTTATTTTACCACTAGATAGTTACCTATTTACTGGAAACCCCCACTTTTAAAGAGTCTTTTAAAGATATACCAAAAGAATACTAAAAACCATCCCTCTTGTAATTTATACCACTCTGCTTTCACATAGCTATGGTCATGCAAAGCACCCACGTTAAAATAAAATAAAACCCTCCTCACCTTTCCCATGCATTTCGGACTTGATTTATTTGCGTCTGTCAGAGATGGACGTTTCTGAATTTTTTCCCACATCTCTGAGGGCAAATTGCGGAATGCTCCGGAATGCGCATAGTTTTAGCTAGCTACCTTCCGAGCTCCACGACTAACTTAACCAATGAAATGAATTCATAAATCATGGTGCCGGTAAAAATGGACTTGAACACACATTCAGAACCGCCAGTATCAAAAGAACAGGAAAATTAATAGTTCTTGTTTTTTTTTTGTGCTCCTAGGTTTTCATCATCATCATCACATATACGTACTAGAGATTCGCCCGTTACGGACTACGACACCATTGTGTAAGCTGTGCAATCGGAAAGAGAGAACGAGTCAAAAACTTGTCCGTTAAAACAAAAGGATCCCTCCGGTAGTTACACCAAACTACACCATAGACGGGGGTGTTAAAATGGAACAAGGACTTGAAGTTAAAAACGAAATTGTGATTGGACCGAGCTGTAGTGTTGGGGAACAAATAAAAACAAAAAAAAAAAATAAAAGAGAACTCTTCCCGTAGAGTGTTGTTGGCATCGTCCTTGCATAGCTCCAGTCATAGCATATTAGAATTGATTTTGCTTTTCATTTCTGGGGGAAAAAAAAATTTAATCAGTGGTTTGCGCCTTTAGCTTGGCAAGTCTGTAATTAATGAATGATTGAAGTTCAGTCATGCATTCACTGTTTCTCAGTGTATAAGTCGCTTAAGGGACGTTTCTTTTTTTTTTAATTGAGAAGAATTCCCTTTATTTAGAACAGACGGAGGTTTGTTAGTCACGCCTTTTAACAAAATTAAGCAATGCGAAAAAAATGTTTCCATTAATAGCGGAAATTGTGATTTAAAGAATGTAACGGCACAAGGGTATAAGGGAATGGAAATGGAAATTATCAAAGGAAATAAAATGAAAACATATTTTTACCTCTTTCCGTATTTTTGAACGCCGGCCGGTTATTTTGCTCTTGAGTCGTGTTACAGTCCAGGGTGAAAATGAGCCTCAACTAGGATACCTTTACAATAAGCACTTTGTTTTGCTTACAGAATCTAGCGTCGAACCTCGTGCTGCATATACTTTTTACTATCTGCTTGCGTATAAAAGTATCAAAGACTATGAAAGCAGGATTATTGGCTTTCTCTAGCTCTACATTTTCTAGACATTTTACACGTCCAATGCGAACTAGTGACGTTCATGGTTAGCAAATGGAACGAAAGACTTTTTAGCATTTTTTGGTCAAAACGACCGATGATCCTGAACCCGCTTTAATACGGTTCAGCGCCGTAAAGTAGGAAAATATGTTGATCTAGGTCATATCAAAGATTATAAAGTCATACAGATGACTCACTGCATACAAGAAAAATTGTTTTATTGCGGGTCGTAATGGCACATCCCGCCATATGTTTGTATCTCGTTTTTCACGTATGCACGTGCATACCGCCCGCCCGTACCATAAAGCTGGTGAGCAAAAGTTTCTGCTTTTTTGTTCTCAATGCGTCATCTGTATGACCATATTGAATTCTTAGCCCGCTGAAACAGTTGTTGGCAAGTGTCATTTGTTTTTTTTTTTTGCTTTTTTGCTTATCGAATTCGTTGATGATGTTATTATTTATTGACATCAATATATTGGCCTTACCCTTACTGGCGATGACATTTCAATGGGTCCAAGCTACTTTTGCCAACTAAAGGTCGGTACGATAGCCACTCTAGAGGGTGGCACTCTTGCTTTAAAAAATCATTAAGAGTGGCAATCGAAACTAACTGAAAGACGTTAAGCCACATGCATGTAGCTACCCAATTGCAGGGCAACCATACATTATGGAGAGCGGACTGAAGGGAGTGTGGGGTTTAGCTATAGGAACCAAAATGATACGGACACTATGTCAGGAACTGACGTTAATCAAGCACGCCTTACCGCTGTAAGACAAACGCAAGGTGTAATCAATAGTGTCGATTTGTCAACACGTCGGCTTTATAAGAAAACCTCGTTACTCTAAAATTTGATTTTTTTAGGAGAAACGAAAGTTTCTTAGCAAGCCCATTATTTCAGGTAACGTGGTCTTTTTATTTATATCCTAAATTAATAAAAAAAAATCAAAGATTTTTAGCCAAAAGAGTTGTTGTTGTTACGAGTTTTTTTGTCATTCTACCCTTGGAGTTATGAGGTTTGCTGGTCGGATTCGCGGGACACTTCAGTTCAAATTGAAATAACTGGGGATTCCCTCCTTTTCCATACCACTTTTATACCTTTGAATCCGTGGAGTTACGAGTTTTGATTATTATGAGCAGGAGTTACGAGGTTTGCTCTTCAGTCATTTGTCGGAGTTACGAGCTTTCAGAAACTTTGACTACATTGGAGTTACAAGATATAAACAAAATAATTTTTAAGAGACTCAAATTTATTAGGAGCTGCGAGGTCTACCGATAGTATCAAAAATAATTTTTTGCCAAAAATGGAGTTACTAGGTTTTCTTATTTAGCCGACGATAAGTGATTTGCACAACTTATGGAACCAAAGAAGAAGACGAGATTATCTGCTCAATGAGTGGCCGCTGGGAGCATTTGCGTGTTGCGGTAATCGACACGTGCAATCCGAAACTGTGGCTGTATGAGGACCAATACGAATCCAGCTTTTTTCGTTTTCTTCATTTTGACTTTGTGAAGACGTTATTGAATGCCCACACAGAGTTTATTAGGCGCATTTGTAATCTAGATGACAAAAATCCAACAACATCTTAGGTTTTTGTTAGGTAAGGACAGTACACAGCGTCAGTCAAATCTTGCGGATACTTGGAGTCATTTGTAATTTTGTGATGTGTACTATCGGTTCTTAAGCTGTGTTCCGCGGGGTCCAGGGGTTCAATTAAAAAAATCGGCGATACGATGACTCTTTTTATCTTTTGGATGTACACCTGTTGGAACTTGGAAGTTCTGAAGAGCCTAATGCATTTTTCTTGTTTGCAAAAAGAAATTACGTAATAGTTCTCTCGTACCAGCAAAACTAAAACCACATTCCGATACAGATCACGAACAAAACAAAAAACAAATGGAACAGAAACAGAATGCATGAATCCGCAGTCGACTGTTTGCCTACATTCTCAAAAAACATACAAACAACAGGAAGGCCAAACCCTATTGCAGGGTCTTTAATAAAACCTCGTAAAATAATCCGTTGCGTACTTCGAGAAACCGTGGCGAGAAAAGTTGCAGCAGTTGAAGTTTTAACAGCACTTTGTCTGATCAAAAAATTTCTGACCACCTTGAAGATCTTTCACATATTGAATGTTTGTGATATATTTTCAATGCAACTCGATGAAAGCACGAATGTTGCCGGTCTTTAAATACTTTTTGTATTCTTGAGATATCCCTTCAATTCGACACATATATTCAGAAGGTTTTCTCATCTGCACACCTTTGGAAATTTATTCTGTTGAAGGATTATTTAAATGAAGGAATATTTAAGGCCAAAAATTGTCTTATGAATAAGTTATTTATTTATTTATTTAATTGGAAAAAATGTATTGATATATGAAGGGACAGAGCCGCAGCAATGGTAGGAAAGGTTAAAGAGGTTGTGCCAAAACTGATTTTCGAGATTCTTCACAAAACTTTTTGTGTACTTCCCGGTGGTCTATCAGATTCTGAGAAGTTAAATTGGTTTAAGGGAGACTTAAGGAAGGTTATCACAAATGGTGACAAATATCTTATTGGTGGGTATTTAAATTGTAGGCATCGAATGTGGGGTTGTCAGCGAGCAAATAAAGGAGGTACCATATGAGATATCCATTCAGCATACTATACCCAAATAGTCCTAGCTATATGCCGGCTAATAGAAATGCCGCACCCTCAACTCTTGATATTTTCATTACGAATATCCCTGGAATTGTGACTTAACCTACAGCTATCAGTGCGTTAAGTTCAGATCACTTTACAATAAAATGTTATATTCTTATTAGTAATAAAACTGAAATGTGCAATATCTAGATTTTAAGAATTCTGACTAGCATAGGCATAGATCTAGAATTAATCAACGTTTCCTTAAATATCAAATAATTAAGAAGATGTCAACAACAATCAGCGAGTTGATAATAATATCGAAGTTTTTACAGAAACGTTGCTAGAGAGTGTCACTGAAGCTGTTCCAAAAAAAAAAACGTTAGCATACAAACAACAATACTCCCTCGTTTTATATTTAACTTAATTAAAGTAAGAAATAAATACAGAAGACAATGGCAAAAATACAGACAGGCTAATGATTTTGTGGAAATGAAAACTCTAAATTAAATGCATAATTTTCGAAGTTGAAAAATTCAGAAATAACTCATGGAATGTATAACTTAGCTCACTCGAACCAAACTCTAAGCCTTTCTGGAATATTGCTAAGATTCTCAATAACAAAAACAAATTTATTCCACAAAATGAACAAAATCGACTGATTGTTAATAACGAGGATAAGGTGCAAACTTTTTATAGATATATTTGCAAACAATTTTTGCAATCCACTTATCTTAGATACAAACTCCGTCAGTTCACTTGTCAGTAACACAAATTTTGTAATAAGAAACAGTAGCGACTCATCGCCGTGAAGTGCATTTATATCACTAGATGATGTAGTATTCATTATCCGAGATATGGAAACAAAAAAGTCCCCAGGATTAGACAATATAGAAATGTGTTCATTAAAGAACTAACTAGGTCAAGCTAAAAACTATTTATGTTTTATTATAAATGCCTGCCTTAAAATGCAATACTTCCCTGCAAAATGGAAAATTGCTAAAATCATTCCTATTCACAAACAGGGTAAGAATCCGAATGATCCGAAGTGCTATCGTCCAATAAGTTTACTAAGTAGTTTAAGTAAAATCTATGAAAAAGTTATTAAATAACATTAAAATAATTATACTTAAACTACTCTTTGATTTTCTTTACTCAAGATGTATCATACCAAACGAACAATTCGGTTTTAGACCACATCACAGTACCTCGCATCAAGTACTACGTATTAACAACCATGTAAAGGAACATTTTAATTTCAACCAGTCCACTGGACTAGTGCTATTTGATGTAGAGAAGGCATTTGACAGGATTTGGCATGATGTACTACTGTCCAAACTCCACAATTACGAATGTACTTCTTCTCTTCTCTTCTTTTAAAAATGTAATATCTGGAGTGCCGCAAGGCTCAGTTTTAGCACCGGTGCTGTATATAATTTTCGTTTCCGATTTTCGGGATATTCCAAACTGTAAAATAGCAAAGTATGCTGATGAAACCTACTGCTTTTTATAGTTCTAATAAAATTGGGCATGTAGTTGAAACTAATTTACAATATGCACTAAATGTTACAACGGACTATTATAAAAAGTCCAAAAATTCAAATAAATGCAGGTAAAACGCAGGCTATCTTTTTAACTACAAAAAGAAGTTCTTGACTTCTACCACTAAGCCAACTTCATCTATTGTACCCCATAATAAATCGCCGGTCATCCTTGTATAACTCGAACAAAACTACTATTTTCAAGGTAGTGTTTCAAGCAATTCTCCTTTATGGATGTGAAGTCTGAGGAAGATGCGCAAAGTGTCATATTAAAAAACTGCAGATATCTCAAAATAAAACAATAAAAATGATGCTTAACTTATGATGGTACCATTCCCATTCTACATTATACACTGCACGTCAATAGAATAGGTTCACAACCTGAATTACAAGTGAAAGCTTTGTTCTCATAATAAAGCTCGAGTCAAAGCTGTTTGTTATTGCAGTTTCAAAGTTTGTCTAATTGTTAATCTATTTGCAAGAAAAATATAAACAAAAAATATTGGAAACGGTTCTTTGTAAACGTTTACCGGTTGCATTACGAAAAATTAGCTTCTTCAATGCGTCATTTGAATAGGTTCTCTGTTTATGTATTTAGTGTTTCTATTTATTTTGTAAAGTTCGGAACAAATTTGTTGAGAGTGAATTATTTTAAGTGATTTAAAGTAGTTTTATGAAAAAATGGGACGATCAAACGCTTTGAATTCAGAGGAAAAGATCAAAATAGAAGTTAACAGGGAACAACGACTAAGTACCCGTGAAATTAAAAAAAACGGAAGATCGCAAAACGTGGTTTGAATCAAAAAAACTATTAAAAAAAACATGAAAATACGTACAAATACAGCCACAACAGCTACAGATAGGCGAATTATTTTGCATATGGCTTCAAATTCTTGCGACTCAGTGCCAAAAATCAAAGCGAAAGCTGGAATTAGTGCTAGCATTTCGACTGTTCGTCGAGTGATAAAAAGTTCCCAATACCTAAACCGACTGAAACTTTAAAAAAAAACCACCATTTAATCCGCAGAGAAAGCAATATCGCTTGGATATCTGTAGACACCATATGACTTGGGAGAAACAATGGCAGTTTGTGATCTACTCAGACAAAAAAAAGTTCAACTTAGATGGCTCGGATGGATATAACTTTTATTTTCATGATATCAGATAAGAAAAACGTTTTTTAAACCTCCATCATAGTAGGGAGGGAGGAGTTATGGTTTGGGGTGCCATATCCCATTATGGAACCATAGAATGACAGCAAGCTCTTACAAAAATGTACTCCAGAAGGCTTTTCATAAGTTTGCTGAGATTTTTGGATCGATACAATGGATTTACCAACATGACAACCCTCCAATCCATACCGCTCGAGCTATAAAGAGCTGGATTAGCGAACAGGTAGTTGAGCTGCTTGAATGGCCACCATACTCACCGGACCTAAATATAATTGAAAATGTATGGGGGGTGGCTTGTTCGTAAAGTTTACGAGTCAGGCAAACAATATGAGGACAGAGAGTCACTTATTGCAACTATTAAGGTAGCCTAGGATGAGATTTCCTTAAACTACTTAATGCAGCTGTATAAATCCATTCCAAGTCGAATTTCTGAACTATCTCCAATAAAGGGGGTAGTACTCATTATTGAATTAGTAATAAATAAAATATGAATAAACAATATGGTAGAAATCTTTTTATTTCCCAAGTTTTTCTTAGTTAAAGCAATTGTACCTATTCTGGTAAAAGTTTACAAAAAATCGTTACCAATATTTTATGTTTATATTTTTCTTGCAAATGGAATTACAATTAGACAATCTTTGAAACTGCAACAACAAAATGCTTTGATTCGAGCTTTCTTATGAGAACAAAGCTTTTACTTGTTATTTAAGCTGTGAACCTATTCTATTGACGGGCAGTGTATTTACATGAAAATTTAACAGTATAAATGATTTTCTGACAAATGCGAAATATCTGAAAATGTTTTAGTCCGTAATCTGAGTATTAAGGTTTGTTAATTATTTATTTATTTCGTTTATCATTACTTATTCCATAACTGTTTTCATGTTTACATATTTATTTATTTACTTGTATTCCAGCTTAATGTTTGATTGTTATGAAATTAAAATTATTTACATATGTTTACTTTTTTTATATTCTATTGTTTCCTTAATGTTGTCACCTTAATCAATTATTCATCTGTTTCTATATTGAATCTATATCTGTGGTTAATTGTTATTTTTTATTTATTTACCTCTTCATTTAGTTATTTATTTGTTTATTGGTTTGTTAATTTATTTATTTGATTGGTTGTTATGGACACTTTTTTTGTAATGGGAACAGGAAGACCAATGAAAACTATTCATTCGAATATCTTAAGCTGTCAATTAAACTGAACCAGTAACGATTTTCCAGGTTTTAAATGTTTAAAACCTTAGTCTCTTGCATGACATCATAAAATTATTTTATGTCTGGAGCAAGATTTATTCGACGTCAACACTCAGTGGCCAATGAACGATCTTCCCCTCTATTTACCTACAGGATAGTAATCGCAAACAAACCCATTCAAGCAATTGCAGTAAAATTGTTAAATCAACAATAAAACCGAGCATCGCTATAATGTCTACTTATCACTTACAGCCACCGAATCAAAATGAATAAACATGCCAAACGGCAATGAAAACCTTTATTGCCTCGAAAGCCATTGTTTTCCCATTTCCGACAACCACTCCACGAAGAACATCTCTTCGTCGTTTGTCTTTTTTTTAAAAGATTTCTGGTATGTTCACCGGAAACATCAAATCAATACGCTTCAATTGGCCTCAATCCGAGGGGGAGTCAAAATAGGCCCTACTGCGGGAAAACGCCGATTTCAATATCGAATCGCGCATCAAGCAATTTCCTTGCGAATGGTTTCCCTTTTTTACGTTCTTCCTCCTCCTTCGATGGGAGCGCACAAACGAAACCAAATGCAATAACAACTGAGAGAGATACTCCTTGAGAAAAAGGGGGACAAACCCGTACCGAAAGGGGTTTCTTTCCTGCCGCAATATGAATGAATAAATTTAATAGGAATTTATATTACAACTTACCGGCAACTTGTAATGTAGCATTCCTGCTCCGTGACACTCCTAGTTCGTTCTTTGCCTCACACCAGTAGACGCCAGCATCACTTTCTCGACGTGAATTCACAACCTGCAATGAAGGGACATGGAAAAATTCAGAATTAAATATAACATAGGGAAGGGTTGAGAGGAAATTGGCAAAAAATTACACACTTTTTAGATTTTCCTTATTTCTTGTGGAAATTCCAGTAAAAAAAATGGAAGAGTTAGATCTGAGACGCAGTTAGTAGGTAAGGCATGTCAAACATACGAGTCCTTGATTTGACTTTTAAGTTGCCGCAGGCGACATCATGAGGGGGGTAATCAAATGTATACATGAGCCAAATCTTGGAATACGGTGAACGTCGATGCTGAGGGAATTTTGAATCAGCCAATTGCACAGTATGCCGCAGGGGACATATGAGTAAAATCGATGAATCGAATTTAACGGTTTTCAATACTCATACAGAATACACGCTTTGAAAAAGACAATTTTTTGCCATCATTGCTACTTTACAAGGAGCAATATTAAAATTTTAATATCTGGCAATATCGGGCCAGACAGAGCCTCAAACCCTGCTTCTCCATTCATTTGTGTGTGCGAAGTTGTGTGTTTGTCAACAAAAATTTTCCGAACGGCTAACTTGAGAAGCTTCCCACGACATTTTCAGACTTCTAAATGTTTGTCAGCCTATCGCAATGTGTGGGACGGTGAAACAAATTTGGTGTTGTTAACTTCGGGACCAGTGACCCTTGAAGTCCAAGGCACTAACCGATAAGCTACTCCACCTACACCAAAACGCTGTGCTATAACCACATGCCTCTAAAATTATCCCGATCCGTAGGTAAGAGTGTAAAGCGAACTTCAAGTTGCTGTGGGTTTTATTTGTGCGCCAAGATGAGGTCTTTCTCCACTTCGTGGATAATACGGATGCGCATCGAAAACTAGACCAAAGATTTGTTTGTTTTCTTGCTAATGAAGTGCCGAATCGCCCAATCGGAAAGGACGGTCTTTCTCTTTATAAAGCCAAGTAATGATGTATTGGAATGGAATGGAAATGATTTGGAAAGTAATATTTATCGATATCGTTCAAGAATCTGCATGGAATTATATTCTTCATTATAGTGAGCTATATAATAGAAACTACCCAAGTGAAATAAAACACAATTAGAGAAAAAAAACCGCTCGTAAAAGATAGCATCAAACACGTTCCCCGCAAGATAAAACAAACTTAATCGGTTGAGTAACGTGCTATCAAATTCGATTTAAAATTGTAATACCCGTGCAGTAGAAACTTATCTACAAGGCCTTACCGGTAGATATACCTCGTTCGCTTACACCTCATTATTGATCAGTAACGCCTTTTACCTGACCATCAATTCGGGCTTAGAAGTAAACATAAGACTGGACCAAGTGCATCGAATTACTAATGTAATTGAGAAAGCTTTTGAAGAAAAGAAAATTTGCTCAGCCGTATTTCTTGGCGTGTCGTAAGCTTTTGACAAGGTTTGGCATAGCGGCCTCAATACAAACTAAGACAAGTTCTGCCTGAACAATTATATAAAATCCTCGTGTCGTATCTTGAGTAAAGACTCTTCTGTGTGAAACATGGAAACAAATATTTAGAGTTCAAATAAATAATATCAGGAGTACCCCAAGGAAGCGTGCTTGGACCACTCTTGTACCTCCTATTTACACGTGATATCCCTAAAAAAACGATAACGACAACGTTTGCTGACGATACAGCTAGCAGTTAGCAGTTGGCACAGCAATAGAGGAAACAAATATGATGTTACCAAGGGCCCTTAATGAATGGTTTATGAATGGACAAAATCCTGGCGGATTGCACTTAAAGAGTCCAAATCGATTCATGTTAATTGTTCGTATAAATGGACAAACAATTTGCTTGTTTTTCTCAATTAGGTTCGAGTTTTGCAAATGAAGCGAAATTTCTCGGAAAGACACTCGATGCAAAATTAAAATATAAGTCGCATGTAAAAAAGAAATGCGAAGAACTCAAGAATATATACAGAGAATTGTACTGGTTACTAGGAAGATATTAACCTTGATAACAACTCGCTACATAGCAAGTGCCAAGGGACATATGGTATACAACTATGGGGTTGTACCAGTGAAACGAATCTAAATATTTTACAAACTTTTGAAAACAAAATGTTAAGATCATTCGTCAATGCGCCGTGGCATATAAGGAATGAAGATCTACGCTGAGATCTAGGTATTCCCGCGATGAAAGATGAAACGAACAATTTTGCACGCAAACATAAAAAACGTTTATTGGGACACGTTAACACAACGATCCTCCAAATTCTTGACGAAACAAATTTATTGCAGCGTCTTCAAAGAATAAATTGCTATAAATTGCGGTAAAAACAGGAAATCTCAAAGGGAAGTTACCTGCCAAACATTCATTTGAATTTACACGTGATAAAAGAATTGCTAGATAAGTCGCAGTTGCAATATAAATACAAAAAGGGTGGTAGTTTTAGTTTGTTAAAGTCTCGCACTACTTTGGGCCCGTGATCATCGTGTCTTTGGAGATTTCCACCATTCAATGATATTTGAATACCGTATCCCATCGCTACCTTTAAATAAATGTCCCCAAAAATTAGGAGTGACTTAAACGGAATAGGAATGAAATAAAGCAAATTACATTGTCAAAACATCTTGTTCCAATATTATCAAAATCTTTTTTGGTTCGACAAAAAACGACGTTTTTCTATGGCATAAGCTTACCCCATAGGGTACAAAAGTGGTTTTTGTCAGAAAATAGTCCCAAAAAGTCGGCGTAGGTTAAAATTATTTAAAAACAAAATTTTTATATTGATATTATTAAAGTATTTGCATCGAATTATTATTTCGAAATTCTTTAAAATATTACCTAAAAAAAATTTTACCGGAAAAAAAATTCACCAACTGATAAGCAATATTTGGTCGGAGAAAGTATGCCTGAAGAATGCAACCTCACCATCGTTTGTCCTATCCACCAAAAAGGAGCCCGTTTAAACAGCGCCACCAAAATCATATCCGCCGTGATATATGAACGCCTGAAACCGATTACCAATAGCCTGATCGCCCGTTTTCAGTGTGGTTTTAGGCCGGGGAAGTGCACAACTGATCAAATTTTCACACTTTGCAGATCCTGAAAAAAACCCATCCAATCCGAATCGATATTCTACCGCCCAAACTCGTCTGTCTGTGCAGGATGACGATTAAGAATACTCGCTGCTCCATAAGGGTCGAAAACGACATCACCGCAACTTTCAATATCAAAAATGGATTTAAGCAAGGCAATGCACTTTTTTTTAATTCTTCAGGGAATTGATCAAAACTCACGAAAACAACCAAAGGCAAAATTTTACATAAATGGATGCAATCACTATCCTTGGTCGATTTGAGAGGAAAATTCTTCGAAAAATCGTCGGTCCCATTTGCGTTGACGGGCTATGGAGACGAAGATTCAACCAAGAACTATTCGCGCTGTACAGCGACATGCCCCTCATTGAACGTTTAAGATGGCTAGGACATGTAGAACGAATGGGCAATAATACTCCGTCTCGCAGAGTCATCGATTCCCAGCCAGACGTCGGACGCAGTAGAGGAAGACTCGCCTTTAGGGGCCTTTAGGTTAGCTAAGGACCGGGCTAATTGGATAGGCATGTTTGTTGAGACCCAGGTTTATTTCGGACTGTAGCGCCCCTTAAGTAAGTAAGTAAGAGGGCAACTTCTAGCACACGTCGACGATATCGATATCACAGCCACTTTTGCTAGTATAGGTAAGGAAGCGTCAAAAAGGGTTTAGCAGTAATTAAGGGTAACACCAACTATAAGCTGTCAACACGAAAGAACACACAACATCGACGTATGGACAAAATGTCACCATTGAAAATAACTTTGAAATAGTAAGGGACTTTGTTTATTAACTCTCCGATATTAACTTGAGAACAAATACTCATCAGAATTTAAACGAATAATTACTCTGTTTCTTTAGGATAAGAAGGCTTAGTAGTAAAGCATTTATTTATAAACTTGGCAAAGGTTCATCCAAGTAGTTACATCTCGTGTATGTGCTTTGCCTTTGTTGCGATAGTGAAATCTCCCGCAAAACCTATAACCTTTGCCTTTCGAGGCATTGGCAGTCCAAAGCACTATTATTGTAAATAATAATCCACAAAGAGGACCTGGAACAGATTTTTGTTGAACGCCTGCAGACACGTTGTAGTAGGAGGACTTTTATTCTTGAGCACCAATTGAATTTTATGGGGGTGCAGCTTAAGGTCTGTTTACAAAAAATGGTGTAATATCTCCACCTTTTCTATCGTTCTTGATGATCTTGGTCGCCCGGATTGTAACAAAACCCTATAGTATTGTAGAATTTTCTCATCTTCTAATGGAAGGCTACTGATTGACATACAATAATATAAATTTCTTAAGAGTCACCTGTTAAAATTAATTTTACAGAGAAAATTCTGATTAAAATGGATAGACGAAGGTAAAGGTTAATGGTTACGTATGTAATAAAACTGCCTAAAGAGTTCCTTTCTAAAATGAATAAAAATATTATTACATCTATTGATGGTTTCATCTACTTGAGTTTTTCGTAAAATAAAATTTATTCATGAGAGTTGCTACTTCTTAAAATATAACAATGGCAACACCAATCCAATCTGTAGATTTACTAATGCATACTCTTCTAATGGAATAAGAATGTGTTCCATTTATCATCGAAGCGATTAGAAATTCCTATAAATTGAACTCGATCTTGTTGACAGACAGCTATCAGTGACAGCTATCAGTGTTTATTACAACGCGCACCCATCCGAGTTACTTGAACCAGAGATAGCAATACCAATTGAGTTTTTAATTAAAAAATAAATAAAATGAAACAATTTTGGTAAATTGAACGCACATATATTTTTTCATATAAATTGAAGTGTATTGGCCTTATCTTATAAATCAATTGTAATTACAGTTTTGGGCTACTAGTGCTTTTGGTGCTCCATATTGCCTATGGACAAGTTCCATTCCCAGGTGGCAAATGTCCACCAGTGTCTGTTGAACAGAACTTTAAACTCACCGATGTAAACTTGAAATATTTGATTTTGAAAATGAATTTGAATTTTACATCTTTTAGTACATGGGAGTATGGTACGAATACCAAAAATATCCATTTGTGTTCGAAGTTGGCCAGAAGTGTATCTATGCTGTCTACAACAGATCTAGCGACGACACTGTTTCCGTAATGAACGCGGCTATCAATCGTTTGTAAGTGGATATTATATTTCAATAATTTTTTACAACATAACAAATTAATTTAGCACCGGAAAGTCAGTAAATGTCACTGGAACAGCGACTGTAATTGCTTCGGGGCAGCTATCTGTGTCCTTCCCACCAAGAAATGCAGGTAAGCAATTAAACAGAAGATACTTTCTTAATTCTATAATTTCTATCTCATTGGCAGCAGATCCCTCAATAGCAAACTACGAAGTATTAGGCACTGATTACACATCATATGCTGTTGTCTACTCATGCAGGCCCTTGATGGGAGTGACCAACATGAGTTAGTATTCAGGATTTTTCATCTTTTTACCCGAGGAATCCATTTTGTATCGATTTTTCTCTTTGCAGGGATAATATGGGTGCTAACACGTGAACGAAATCCTCCGGTATCTGTGATTGAAAAGGCGGAAGCCGTTATAAACGCAAATAAATTAAATACATCGTTCCTTATCACTACCCTTCAAACTGGATGCGATGGAAACGAAGAGTCCCAGATTGAGAACGGCACCACCCCAGATCCAACGTTGGAAAGTATGTTTACTGAGGGTTTTTAATTTTTTTTTAAATTTTAATTAAAATATGAAAATTGCTTAAATTAATTTAAAATGCATATTCAAACACGTCTGAGTAATTTTATTTTATCTTCGAGTAGTGAAGTACGTTATATGATTGGTCCAAGTTGAGATTGATACGGATTCTGTATCGCTGATTTTCATAAATCATAGGAAATTAAAATGTGAAATTTTAGAGTTATTGAGAATAATTTCCTGCTGTCTGCATTTACTTCTGATTTGTATCTTTTCAATACAATTCATTAGATATATCGGAATTTGGATAACACCGGGTGTATTAACGCACATTATATCTACATGGCTGGGAAAGTTGGGATTTCGTAAAATATCTAAGGAATAATATAGTCCAGTGTCCTGTGTACATGTAGCATATCTTGCCGAATTTTATTTTTGAAAGCACCGATTGTGCATTGCTGTTGGTACATAAATCTTTGAAAATCAAGATTTTTGATATATGTGTGATTACTCGGTTGAAAATGGAGAGAACAGAAGAATATCTAAGATAATTTGGTGTAAAACTGTCGACAAGTTTAGGGCATTTTTTTTGTCTGTATTTGTACCAGCTTTAAGTCTAATGATAGATGATAGGTTTAGGAATGACTAACTTTATGGCTATCATACCGGTTAGAAATGCATCAACATAGAAATATGAACAACGACCTAAAATCACGACTTTGTTGGACGGTGTATCTAAATTTGTATGATGGCTGATAAGGTTGGCATCATAGAGTATTTCTATACAAAGGGTGTCCCAAAATTCACCGAATAATTGGATTCGTCCTTTAAAGTGGTGGCAACCAAAATAATAGAAAAAAACAGCTTGATAGATGAAAGTTTAGTGTTCGAATAAGAATCAGTTTTCATTGATGAACAACATTCATAAATAATGAAATAATGAAAAAAATTCCTAAGCAATTAACATCTCGAGGCTGGTCAAATAGTGATTGTTACTGGTGGTAGATTTTTGCACAGGTTCGTATTCTTTCATGACGATCTGTATTAGATTGTGACCTGAAAACTCTTATCAAAGTTTAACCTGGTAAGGGTGTAATCGGTGTTACACAATATCCAAAAATTGAACAGAACGTCACCATAGGCAGATACGACTGATAACGCCAAAGACCTGGTCAAACCAAATTCGCATTCTAGACTTTAAAACCACTTAAATAAGTATGTAATGTCATCTCCAAAAATAAAACTATCCAACAATTTTTATTAAATGTATACGAGAAAAAATTAAATTTAACATTCAGTTTACCCAGGGACTTTATTTCCGTGATGCTGAACTATAGTGGTGTTTTTTTTTTTTTTATATTCCAAATCTATGTAGGCTTATAAAATACAACAACAACAACAACAAGAATGGATAATCATCCAGGTCTCACAAAAGAAGACTAAAAGAAGTCATCCGATGTTGTTTGGCTCTCTTGTTTTTTTCTAAATGAAATACTTCGATTCTGTATTTTTGTTTATGTATATTTAAACTTTTAGAATTTTATTGGTCAAGTCGAAGAGATGATATCGGCCAAATGGGCGCCGTCACAATTGATTGCCATACAATCTTGTTTTATGACATTTTTCATCACTTCGGCGAGAACTTCGGTCGACAGATTCTCGCACTAGTGTGGAATGTTGTCCTTGAGGGCTTCTAGGGTCGGGCTTGTTCACGTAAGCACGGGACTTCAAAAAAACTCCACAAGAAACCTCGAACGGTTAAATCGGGCGATCTTGCGGGCTACTGCAAATCTCCAAAACGAGAGGTGAGATTGAGGATGGTTTGGGCGTAGGTTACACGCGTTTGGCGGTCGGCAGGCAGCAGCTAATGCACGGACTGGACTTAGTATAGGAACATGCGCAAGTCTTTGCCCGAAATTCGCCTTAGGGACGACCGGCTGATGTCTAATTGCGAGGCACGGCATCTGTTCGATGTTTTCGGCGACAGCTCGACATCCTATGCAACAGCGGCGATATTCACGGTAAAACTGGCGCTCCAGGCCGGCCATTCTTGCCAACGTCTCGTGTGGTCCCATACTCTTCAAGGTTGGTGGACAAACGCGGTGTCGTTGTCGGACGGCCGGGGAATCGGCAACCGAATTCGCACTGCACCAACACTACATACGAATAGTTACGCAAACAAACAGACACGATTATTCCGAGTTCTTGGGGAATGTATCGCTCAATGGCTTGTTCACTTGTATTCTACATCCGTCTAGTCCACAAATGTCAAAACAGATTTGACATTGGCGGGTATTTGTGAAAATAAGAGCATCTTCCAATACGGTGATCTCTTTTGACCCACCTTGTATGTATAAAGGCTAAGAGTTTTCATGAAACCTGGATAATTATCCAGTCTTGCACCCTTAGCCTGTACTACCAAACCTCTTTTTTTCAATTCTTATAGAAAAAGGTTTTCACAAATGCTAAAAATTTGATGTGAAAATATTTTCACATATGCTTTGAATATAAAATCAAAACATTACAATAATGGTGGATATTGAATGAAGTGAACAAAATTTTAATTTTATGTGCAAAAAAAATGGCACAGCAAAAATTAAAACAACAAAATCCCATCTGTTGGCGGGTACGTGTTTCAGTTTCAGTGGTGCCAGATCACCGATTAGCGCTTTTTTCTCATTATTATCTAAGCCAATGTAGATTAAGAAAAAAACCCGCCTTATACAACCCATAGCAGCAAATAAACCTTTTCTGTGGATATATCAGCATGACTTATAGTGGTTCTTGAGAATGCCAGCGCGTTATGTTTTCTATTCCGGATTTTCACAAAATAATAAAGTAAACCAATCCACGAATACTCGGAATCCGCAAAAAACAATTCAAATTGGGAATAAAGACTACACATACGACATCAGACTATTTCATTGTCAGAATCTCCTTACCCACACAGAAATTGGATCAATCATCATCTACCAAGCATGCTCCATTTTTGTTTCCATATTCGAATACTTTTATCTTCAATTTCATTGTTTGCTTAACAGCAGCAACAACGAAAAAAGATTTACCGTTATATAATAAGATACAACTTTCCTTTTTCTTTGTACATCCTATCAAGCCCACTGCCACGCCATACACTTCGTGATGGGAGCAGTCGTGCCTAATGCAATCTACAAGCCCATAAATTTACCAAACAACATTCCCCCGTACTTGCGAGTATATCCTTTCTAGCATAAGGAAAGCATGAAATACCGCACCGCATCCTGCGTACTATATTTACATCGAAAGCATACATTTCTAAATGAATGCCACTTAAGTTATGAAAATTCCTGGAAACGAACAAGCTCTACTGAGGGGGGTTGCTTGGTTAGAGTTGTTACTGTCAGTGGGTATGGACTGCAAGTGGAGGTTTATATAATTTTTTACGGATTTTTTTTTTTTTTATACATCTACCGAATGATATGTGTGCTTTGGATTTGTAAAGGCGAGTTAGTGGTTTTATGAAAAATGTTGAAAGTGGTTTTAGAAGTCAGGTTTTGTGCAGATGTAATAGAGATTGATGCAGAGCTTGTTGGTTGCACTGAATGTTTTCTGCTCATCTACTATTGAGGTTAAGCCGAATATTTTTGTTAGGTTTTGTTTACTGAAAACGTATTTTTTTCTTTGAAAGAGAAGGGCTTACGATCTTTATGTAAAAAGCGTCCTCTTTGAATTACAAAGAAGGGAAAATTATGAACTTACAAGCTGGGTATGTCATGGTGAAGATCTCTTTAGCGGAAAATATGATGTTACAGTCGTTGGTATGTTTGTGTGATATGGCTTACCGCATTTTATAAAAAAGAAACCTACGGAGGACTTAAAAAAACATTTTATTCATTCAAACTATTATTGGAAAATTAGTGAGAGCTATGAATATGCCGCTTTAGAAGATTTAAATGGTACCAAAAGCGGATGAAGAAATCTTCGGTCCCGTTCAGAGGTTGGCGATCTAAAAAGACCAAGATTCAACCAGCTGACCTGCAACATAGACCTAGTTAAGAAAAAACATAGATTGGATGTTTGAAATGGCTGGTATTTGTAGTTCGAATAGAAGCCAATTCTTCAGCCACAGAATATTCCATTCCCAGCCAGAAGTAACTATGTACAGTACATATACTATATGTAAAGATACCGTCTCAAGTGGTGCGTACAAGTGGTACCCGACATTATGCAACTTGAAGGGCCTAACTGTAGATAGTTGGCTAACGACCGGTTAAGTTGAAGAGACATGTTTGTCGAGAACTGTAAGCATCTTGAGAAGAAGAAGTTTTTTTTTTTTAATTCATATCACCTTATATAAGAATGGTAAGTGGTGCACAACTGGGTCGTGCGTACTTGCTCCTTACAAACTCAACTTTTAATTATGATTGTAGAAACTCAAAATACTGGATTTGAAGAGAATCATCCTGCAGGAAATAGTGATTTATGGTTTTTAGATTTTTTAAAAAAAAATCTTTAATGTTTGTTTGGTAAAAACTGGGTATGTACGTTTGATTGAAATCGCTTGAGAAGTTTTAATAAAATTTCAATTTAACTAAAACCGTTACATGGTCGGTTCCATTAGGTTCGACCACATAATGCAAATTCAAAATTCGTGTATCAATTCTCGTGTAAGTACATTCAGCTAAAGGGTATTTTTTTTAGAGGTATAGAACTTCGAATTGAAATAATACACAAGAAATCGTTTTAATGTCCATCATTTTGGCTTTATTAGAAGGATAATTTTATGCCATTAATGTTTAAAAAACGACGGCATGTGGCCGCCACGGCTGGTTCAAATAAAGCCAAGTCTAGAGGTACAATTTTTAACAACTTTATTGAGCATTTGGTGCCGTATGTCGGCAATAACGCCACGAATGTTGGCTTCCAAGTCGAGTAACGTTTCTGGTTTGTTGCCGTAGACGAGCGACTTCATCCAATGGTGTCAAATCACACGATCTAGACAGGACCATTCCGCGAAATAATGCGCTCATCGAATGTTTCCTTCAATAAATCGATTGTGACGTGAGATGTGTGGCATGTAGCGCCGTCTTGTAGGAACCACATCTCATCCACATTCATGCCATCCAATACGTTATCAAAATAGTCGGTTATCATGGCTCTATACCGGTCTCCATTAACTGTAACTGACTTTCCAGCATCATTTCGGAAGAAATATGGCCCAATGACTCCTCCAGCCCATAGAGCACACCAAACAGCCAGTTTTTGTGGATGTAATGGCGTCTCAAGGGTGTCATGTGGATTCTCTTCACTCCAAATGCGGCATTTTGCTTGTTGACGTAGCCATTCAACCAAAACTGAGCCTCATCACTGAACAAAATTGTGCGATGAAAATCAGCATCTAGATCAATTTAATTTTCGGCCCATACACAAAAATCACGACGCATTGCATGGTCTCGCGGCTTTAATTCTTGAACAAGCTGGATCTTGTAGGGTCGTAGCCAATATCTTTTCGCAAAATTTCGCAAGTGCACTGTGGCGAATCGATGCATTCGGGTGCTCCTTAACACTTTGCTCTACAGCGGCAATTGTTTCTTCGGTGCGAACTGTTCGACGTCTCTGCGGATGCGTTTTATCACATAGAGTGAACATAGTGCGAAAAGAATCCATTTTTAGCCGAATTTATTGCTCTTATAGACGATTATGTCGACCATAAAATGGACGGAGCTTGCGGTAAGCTTCCCGAACTGAACCATTATTTTCGAAATAAATTTTCACAATTTGCAAGCGTTTTTCATTTGTCAACTTGTTCATCATGAAATGGCAAACCAAACTGAACATAAATGACATTAGAGTTGCCCGATTTGACCTCAAAACGTCAGTTTTATCTCTATTCGAAAAACCAACCTCTAAAAACACCCTTTATATGTTAAAAAATCATTTTTATAAGAAAACTTCCCCTAAAAATTATATCCCTAAGGCCAATGTAGGATGTATGTGTTTAGTTTATGGTTGATACACCTACAAATACTAATACAAACTCTCTAGCCAGCAGCAGATGCACTATCTTTTAAAATCGGTGCAACAACTAGCATACGCCGACGATATTAACATCATTCGTCAGACTCAACGTGATGTCACAACCAAGTTTGACTGTATGGAGAAGAATGCAGAAAAAATTGTTTTCGCTGTAAACGAGGATAAAACCAAGTAAAGGGTTTTTCAATAAGAGCGCTACAAAAGTTTTTTTTTAAATAAAACAAAAACGGTTTTGGATATCAATGAAATTCCTTATTCCTATGAAAGTACGTTCGATAAATTGATTGATTCCAATAAATTGATTGTGGCATTCGCTGTGTGGCTTGTGGCGCCGTCCTGTTGGAACCACATGTACTCCAAGTCCATATCTTCCAATTGGGGTCAATAATATTCGGTTATCATTGAACGGTAGCGATTCCCATTCACAGTAACGTGCCGGTCTTGATCATCACGGAAGAAGTACGGCCCAATGACGCCGCCGGCCCATTTACCGTACCAAACCGTAACTTTTTCGGGATGCAATGATGACTCAAAGAGTACGTGTGGATTGCTGCCTGACCAATACCGCATATTTTGTTTATTGACGAAGGCATTCAGCCAGAAATGAGCCTCATCGCTGAAGATGATTTTTCGATGAAAATCCGAATCATTTTCAAGTTGTTGCTCAGCAGAATTCACGAACATACGACGCTTCTGGTGGTCAAGCGGCTTCAGGTCTTGCGTCAATTTAATCTTGTAAGGATGTAGGCCAAGATCTTTTTGCAAAATTCGACACAACGATGTCACAGAGATGCCCAACGCTTGAGAACGACGTGTGAGAGACACATTTGGATTCCTTCAACTGAAGCCTAGACGGCAGCAATATTCTCGACACTACGGGCACTTCTTTGTCTCACTGGAACGGGAACATTTTGTAATGTGCCTGTGGATTCAATTTTTTCTACTAGACGCTCAATTGTTGATCTGCTAGGACGATTATGACGACCGCAAATTGCACGTAGCGCTCTTGACGGTGAGGCCACTGACTAATTTCGGTTGTAAATTTTAATAATTTTGACTCGTTGTTGGATCGTATATCTTTCCATCAAGAAATGGCAAACCTTACTGAAGAGAAATGTCAAAAGAGCAGTAAGAAATATGCCGTCGTTTGCTGTCCCTGTCGCTCAACTTTTGTAGCGTCCGTGTTGAAAAACCCGATATATTCTGTCAAACCGAAAGGGCACACAATATCGATGAATTGGACGGAACGTCAGGCAGATTTAACTTTGTGGTAGTGCGGGACTTTTTATATTTTGGCTCTACATTTAACTCAAAATCATTTAACAGAAATCAATCAAAGAATTACTATTGCCAATCGCTGTGCGCTGTGATGATGATGATTATGTATTAAGATTAATCAAGATTTTCAAGGAAATGTTGATATAATTATAGTTTTGGACTATAATGCCAATTCCAAAAAACCTCTAAATATTCATACGAAAACTTAGTTTATCAAATTTGAAATAAATCCTTCTAGCCGCCTAGCCTCCAGTGAACAGACCGACAGACGGTTGATATGATCGCCTGATAAAAATTTAATTATTTTTCACGAAACCAATAATTTCTGTATTAGTCAAATTAAGAAGTAAAAGAAATTAAAATTAGGCATTAATCATGCACAATAACGCAAAACCATTCATTTTCAGTTTGATGCGAAACCCCTACACAGCGCATGCAGGCTTGTGTGGTGTGTGGGCGCAATAAGCCCGTAAGATAATGAGTTTAAATTAGGGAATGTCTCAAGAACGTATAGATTAAGGCTTTGATTTGGGCATACATTTTGTAATGGCGATAGTTCCTATATAGATAATATGCCCTGGTGTTCCATGGAATTAATATAAAAAATAATCAGTTGCTATCTATCGTATCATTTGTCATCATAGTACGTTATGTGTAGCAAAGGCTCTAGAAATATGAATTGTCATTGATTGTAATAAATATTGTATACCGAGTTGGCGGCGTTAAATAGATCAATTTAAAAGATAGGGACCAACTAATAGAGCAGATTGTTGGGCCACTTGATAATACAAAAGAATACCCATAGGTTCCATCCAAACGTATACCTGTGTATCGGCAGAACTATAAGCAATCTTGTAGGCCCTAATCTAGCACTTTATTATTCTCCCCATTCCGTTGTCTTGCTTTATCTCCTTTTGGTAATCTCATTTTATTTTTTGCACCGACTCTACACATGTCTACCTACGTCGTTTATCTACTCCCCTGGAAATCAGGATTCCTTGCTTAACCATTTGGAATATCAAGCAGTTGAAGCTCGTTTTCCTTTCTTTTTCTTTGTCGGAAGTAAATGCCATTTTCATTTCTTTTTGGCTGTGAGGTACCCTTTTGCGCTTAACAGGAAATGGAATAACCAATATACTCTTATGTATACGTGCTTCTAGACTAAACATAGGAGGAACTTAAAGGATGGGCGCTTGTCTGCCCGCCAAAGACGAAGGAAGTATTATTTTAGTAGCACAACATTAAGTAGGCATATTAAAGTATCTTATTATTATAAACACAAGCGCTGTAACACAGCCGATGGAATATTAGATATCCGAGTGTTCATGTACTCGGTATACATACATCCACACAACACACGCGAGGACCAAATACGAGATGGGTAATATCCGGCGCTTGTTGTATCCCATGTAGCGATGCAAATATTTATGGGATAGCTTGACTTTGCCTGTGTACGATATCAGCTCAAGGATATGGTTAATTTAAAATTTAATGTTGCAAATTTTGTGTCACACATGAGGTAATAATCACATGACACATTGTAATGTTGATTTTATGGAAACTCGCAATGTGGCACGAAACAAAGTGGTTCGGTTTAAATTTTTAAATTAAAAACCCGTATATATGGTTAAGTGATCCTTTTTGTGCCGTAGCAGCACATGGTGGTGGGTCGTAAATGTTGACATTTTATCCACCGATCTGGGCACAGGCGACATTGTTAAGTGTTTATTGTCATTTGGAATATCGCACTGGGGATGTCGAAATGATTTTTTAATTAAATTTGGAAGAGTGTTGTTGTTGTGTTGAGATATGTTGTAGAATTTATCAAAATGTTGGTAATTGATGATGTTTGCTTTAGTTAGGGCCGATACACAAGTAAACTTGTAAAGATGAGACATTTACAATGAAATACGTCCGTTTGTCTTAAACCAGTTGGGTTCTCCAACTGGTGCGCAAGGATTCTGGTTGGTAAGCGGGGTTCTGTGATGAGATAATATAGAATTGGAAGTTTACGAGTGATTGAAAACTCGCTGCGTTTAATTTGTGAACTCGATAAGTTACCGTATACCATTGCTGGTGGAGATCTCCATGATGGTCAAATTGACAGCAAACTCGACAACGTGCTTATAGATGCGAGGCAAATATCCAACATCTCAGATGTACATGCATTCAGGGGAGCATATGGCGACTATGAACGTTTCCTCGGAATGGCTAAGTTTAGAGCTCGACTGTCCATCAAAAGAAAACTTCTAATGACACAGAAAGAGAAATATTAAGTCGATCACCCTAAGGATCCCGAGATAGTCGTCAAGGAACAATGAAGGGGAAGTCTGTTCACGATTTCCTCCGCTTTCACCACTGGATATAGTAACATCATTAAAGAGACAGTTGCGAAAGGGCCAATTGTATGATGATATTACCAAGAAATTACAATAAGGTTATGAAACAACAAGAAACGAATTAAAGAAAATCCTACGCAGGAAAACAGTTACACTCTGACTCCCAGCTTAGGGTCACTTCACAGGTAAAACATCAGTCAATTCAAGACAAATAAAATAAATGCCTTCAAAGTAGGAACCCAAGCTATACGTAAAAGAAATGGCAAACTAGTGACATGCACACAAGGAATTTGTATGAAAAGGGTGGTTAAAGGCCGTTTAAGGGCCGATTTTGATTTTGAATAACACACAAATTATTTAGGAAATTATTGTCATTTCTTTTTATTATGATAATATTGGTATGGTTCAACTATGTATGGAATAAAATATCGGCCAAATGTCCGCCGCGACCTTCATCCGATGGTCCAAATTTTCGATGACGCTGAGGCATAAATGAGGTTCTATGTCGTTGATTTGCCGAATTATCTCATCTTTTAGCTCTTGAATTGTTGCTGGCTTATCGACGCACACCTTTTCTTTCAAATTACCATAAAGAAATAAGTCCAACGGTGTCAAATCACATGATCAAGGCGGCCAATTGACATCGCCACCACGTGAGATAACACGGCCATTGAATTTGTCGGGCAAAAGAGCCATTGTTTCGTTAGCTGTGTGGCTAGTGGAACCGTCCTGTTGAAACCACGTATCGTCCACATCCATATCTTCCAATTCGGGACATAAAAAGTTCATCTCACGATAGCGGACACCATTCACAGTAACTGCCTGACCGCCCTCATTTTGAAAAAAAAAAATACGGCGCGATGGTGCCGACAGGTCATAAGCCGCACCAAACAGTCACTCTTTGTGGGTTCATTGGTTTTTCGAAGGCAATTCTGCTTATTGAAAAATCCATTGAGGTGAAAATGTGCCTCATCACTGAAGATCTGAAGATGATTTTCTTCGAAAATTGGTCATCCACTGTTGGCATTTCTTGCCACCATTCTGACCACTGAAGACGCTTGAAATGGTCAAGAGGCTTTAGTTCTTGAGTCAATTGCACCTTGTAATTGTGTAAATGGAAGTCTTTATGCACAACGACGAGCGTGAGAGGTGCAATTGTTGGGCACGACGACGACTTGAGTTGGACGGCTCTTCAGCCACACTATCGCGAACAGCAGCAATATTTTCTGCAGTGTTTGCTGTACGAGCATGCACTGGTGTTTCTACATCTCCTACATCCGAGTTTAGTGGATTGCTCAAATTTTTTCCCGATTTTTCCGATTGTACGCACATTTATACGATTAAATTGACTGAAGAAATCACGAAGTGCACGATATGCATTTTGATTTGAACACAAATTTTCACAATTAGCCTGAATAACTTTAACTCGTTGCTCGATTATGTGTTTGCCATGGTTCAAATTGAGTATTTCTGAAATTGAGAAATGTTAGATAAAGTGCAGGAAAAATTTGACGTTTAGGTGTTATTCACATTCAACATCGGCCCTTAAAATTTAATTACTTGTGCAACGTCGCCAGGATAGAAAAACCAACCCACCTTTAGTCGGCAAGGATGTGTCACTCGATCGAGGTGCATTTCTTACAGGATGAAACTGAAAGCACTTTGGCAAAACTCAGCCCTATCGTCAAGCAGATACTGTCGATCTGTTAAATTAAATTTTGGTAAAGAAACAACAGAATTGATCAGGTTTTAGGTAGAAGAGCTCTTGGATTTAGGTTCCTAATTGCTACAGATGCTTTTGAGAGCTATGCAAAGTAAACTAGGGAACTGTACTTTTAAAAATATGACTGGTATTATATTACAGTAAGCGTGCCCAAGAATCGAGAAAATATAAATTTTAGGGGATCGTTACAAGAAAATTTTCGCGTGTAGATGCGAATACCGACCTTCTTAATCGATCAAAATCCCATTTTAGCAAGCTGAAGATGCTTTCCGAAAATTATGATCAATGTTCTTGAACATGAGGTTTTGCAACTTTTGAATGTGAGAAATAAGTAAAAAGTTGTTATATGCATATTTTAATGTTTTATATTGACTCGAAATGTGTTCATATGGTTTAAAACGTTTTTATATTCTATTGTGTTAAATATTTCGATAAAAACACAAAAAAACACTTGAATTGAAGAAAAGCAATTAATTATGAGCGCTAATTCGTTATTAAGTTAATTTAATTCCGCTAAATCAGCGATTCGTCCACTATGCCTCGGTACGTTTGTCCAACTTCGTATACGCAATTTTTAAGATCACAATTCTAGGCTATTCTCTTCAGCAGCACTAAACAAACAATTATTCCTCTATAAGGCAATAAAATTTCCACATATTTCCAATATTTCTGTAGGCCTTATATAGTACTTGTGCGCGGAGGTTGAGCATTTTTCAGTAGATTGTGTGGTTAAAAGCCTGTTAGAAGCCTGACATTGTTGGTGTTTTTAAGCTTCCGGAGATGTGCGTACATTAACCATAAGTTCGGATGTTTCGGTAGAACTTCGCACGAAGTTAATCCGAAGCATAACATGTATAGGGCTTACAAATAAAGGCTTAAAAAGCAATGACTACTGTATATCTTAGGCGATGCAAAAGTACCAGGTTCGATTCCCAGTGGAAGAATTACAAACATTTATTTTTATAATTTATTTAATCGAAAATGTTAAACGATTCGATTCTGAACAAATCACCAAACGTCAAATATACACCACACAGCATGATTTTGATGTCATAAAGATTAAGTCATGGTAAAAGGTGAAAAGATCGGGAAACAGGTAAGAAAATCGGGTACCTGAAAATAGTTCAGAAGGAGACTGAGCCAACACGATTCGAATACTTCGTTTTTCTTACTGGTCTTTCATGTTCCAGATTATAGACCTCTTGCGAAGCCCATTATTTGCTTCTGTAATGCCTTTTATAAACAAACAAAGTTTTTTTCTGTAAGGCTTGTTAAAAGTATTTAAAAAAGTCTTATAAAAGTAAACAGCTTCTTAAAAGTGCGCCAAATGTTTTTCCATAAGAAGCTATTTCCCCTCCAGCAATATTACCAGTATGAAGTGGTAATATTGCTGGAGGGGAAATAGCTTCGATAGTGCTTTATCGAAGCGAAATTGTTAGTTGGCGACGTCCAATATGAGAATTACACAAAATGTAAACTTTTGAGTATCCAGCCGATGGCCTCAGTCGCCAGTGCTGTTACGTGTCTGTAGTTCGTTGTATAAATGTGCGAAGTACTGTGATGTCCAATGTCCAATGTCCAAAAAGTTAGAATATCCTACGGATGTAGTAGTTCCAACAAAACTGCAAGCCTAGTTTTTTCGAAAAAAATCATGTTAACGCAAACTTTTTGCATAATACGTTTTGGCCCAATTATTCCTTACCGAATTTTTAACTTTTGACAGATAACAGAAAATCATTATAATTCACATGAACACCAATTTACTTCATATGCCAAAGCATATACTATAAGCATTAATATTCAAAATAAATGTGAATATCATGGTGATTTAAATAAATTTAAATCGTCAAAACCTCGCATGCTTGGACTTCGCAGTAAAAGAGAAATTGACGTACGGGAAAGTCATCAATAACCATAATGAAAATTATTGTGTTTTTTTTTGGCGAAACTGTGACAATCGTCAAATTTGCACATGTTTGCTATTTTGTTAAACGCACAACTCGCTTTGAAAGAGAAATTTGCATACGGCCAAGTCATGTACCCACGCACGTTATACAAGGTGGGCCAAAAGAGATCACCCTATTGGAAGATGCTCTTATTTTTGAAAATGGCCGCCAATGTCAAGTCTGTTTTGGTATATGTAGATGTAGATGCAGATGTAAAATTCTAATGAACAAGCCTTAGAGCGATATACTCCCCAAGAACGCGGAATAATTTGGTCAATTTTTTGCGTTACAGTTCGTCTGTAGTGTTGGCGCAGCGCGAAAGCCGTGGCTGATTCCCCGGCCATACGACACCAAATGCGCAAACACTGCGCCGTTTGGCCACAAACCTTGAAGAGTATGGGACCACACGAGACGTTGCCAAGAGTGGCCGGTCCGGGAGTGCCCGTTGTGCCGAGAATATCGCCGCTGTTGCCGAGGATGTCGAGCTGTCGCTGGAAACATCGACCAGACGCCGTTCCTTGCAATTAGCCATGTGTAACCTATGTAACCGTGTAACCTACGTCCAAGCCATCCTCAATCTCGAGGACGAAGTGGACGATTTTTCGACCAAAATCATAATGAGGGATGAGGCTCATTTCCACCTCAGCGGGTAACCGGTAACCGAAAATCCACGAGTAATGCACGAGAAGCCATTACACCCCCACTCAAAATTAATGCATGGTGCGCTGTTCACGCTGGAGGAGTTACCGGGACATTTTTTTTTTTTTGAGAACGCCGCTGGTCAAAAAACAACAGTGGATGGTGCGCGCTATAGGGCATGTTAACCGAACATTTTCTGTCGCAATTAGACGAATTAGTCCCGTGATTAAATGAACAAGCCCAAAACCCTAGAAGCCCTCAAGGACAACATTCCACACTAGTGCGAGAATCTGTCGCCCGAAGTTCTCGCCGAAGTGATGAAAAATGTCATAAAACGAGCCCGTATGGCAATCAGTTGTGACGGCGACCATTTGGACGATGTCACCTTCTGGACTTGACCAGTAAAAACTCTAAGAAAATAAAAAAAATAAATTTATGGCGCAACAGGCTCGTTAGTACCCAGGGCCTAGCTTTTTTCTCACAACCATTCATGTGTGCGTGTTTACTTTCAGCTCCACTGAGCCCGACCTAATTAAATAAAATAATAAAATAAAAAAAAGGGTTCAAATAAAATAATCAAAGAACAGAATCGAAGTTTTTCATATAAAAAAAGGAACCAAACAACATCGGATCGCTTCTTTTGGCCCACATTGTAAAGGGTTTTTCAATAAGAGCGCTACAAAAGTTTTTTTTAAATAAAACAAAAACGGTTTTGGATATCAATAAAATTCTTTATTCCTGTGAAAGTACGTTCGATGCCATTATGTATGGAACTCGATATCTTTTGCATGGCCACCACGGGCACGCTTGCAGAAGTCCAGACGCTGAACCCAATTTTCGACGGTTTTCAAGCTAAAATCGGCCGATACTGCTGCAATTTCACGTTCGATATTCGTACAAAGTTCATCAATCGTCGCTGGCTTGTTGGCTTAGACCATAGACTTGATGGAGCCCTACAGGAAATAGTCTAACGGCGTCAAATCGTACGACAGAGGGGGCCAAGCGACTGGACCATTTCGTAAGAAAACACGTTCTCCAAACTTGGTTTCCAATAAATTGATTGTGGCATTCGCTGTGTGGCTTGTGGCTCCATCCTGTTGGAACCACATGTCCTCCAAGTCCATATCATCGAATTGGGGCCAAAAATATTCGGTTATCATTGAACGGTAGCGATTCCCATTCACAGTAACGTGCCGGTCTTGATCATCACGGAAGAAGTACGGCCCAATGACGCCGCCGGCCCATAAACCACACAAAACCGTAATTTTTTCGGGATGCAATGATGACTCATGGAGTAAGTGTGGATTGCTGCCTGACCAATACCGCATATTTTGTTTATTGACGAAGCCATTCAGCCAGAAATGAGCCTCATCGCTGAAGATGATTTTTCGATGAAAATCCGAATCATTTTCAAGTTGTTGCTCAGCCCAATTCACGGACATACGATTCTTCTGGTGGTCAAAGGGCTTCAATTCTTGCGTAAATTTAATCTTGTAAGGATGTAGGCCAAGATCTTTTCGCAAAATTCGCCACAACGACGTCACAGAGATGCCCAACGCTTGAGAACGAAGTGTGAGAGACACATTTGGGCTTTCTTCAACTTAAGCCTCAGCGGCAGCAATATTCTAGATACTACGGGCACTTTGTTGTCTCACTGGCACGGGAACATTTTGTACTGTGACTGTGGATTCAAATTTTTCCACTAGATTGATCTGCTAGGACGATTATGACGACCATAAATTGGACGTAGCGCTTTAACGTTGAGGCCACTGACTCTGAATTTTGGTTGTAAATTTTAATAATTTCGACTCGTTGTTGGATCGTATATCTTTCCATCATGAAATGACAAACCTGACTGAAGAGAAATGTCAAAAGAGCGGCAAGAAATATGGCGTCGTTTGCTGTCCCTGAACATGAACCAAATCTGGTCAAAGTAGAGTGACGAATCACAGATAACCATTCTGGTATTGACCCAAAAACTGAAGGTGTCGATGATCTTCTTGAAGCTAACCAGTCAAGGTCTTCCATCACCTTTCCTCCGACATGACGACCATATAAAACCCCAATACATAAAATGCTAAATCATGTTCATATTTTCCAAAAAAAAATCTGATTTAGCAAACGGAAATCCTGAAAAACTGTGACCCGCAATATAAAAATTGTACATAATCTTCAATCAATTTTAAAATGCATAATGCATACAAGTATGTTATTATTAATCAATTTTACTTTTTGCACAATATCATCATCATAAAACACTTTCTGTTATTAAATTATTAACACCAACCTCCATCCTGCACATATATCACTCATAAAGCGAATGTATGCTACGACTAATTTAACAATTTGCATACTAATGACAGGAAGAATGTGACAATTTAAGCGCAAATACCGTGAAATTCCAAAAACACACATTCAAATTCACACTATACACCCGACACACGTGTGTACATAGGTACTTAAAAATTCGTTTTGCAATTTAAATGGGTTATTAACGTCCTTTCGTGTAGATAAAACTGCGCGATTTTCCAGTTGACCACACTAACATATAAAAGGGATTTCGTTTTTTTTTTCTGTCAATTGGAAATTGTATTTACTGAGACGTGAAATCGTAAACATGGGATTATGTGATTTATTCGATGGTATATCTATTTAAATTGTGACACTAATTTGCGGCAGTCAATTTAGGCTGATGAAATAGGGCTTGTAGTACTTCCTTTGAGGCACCTATTTCTTTTCCAACATGACAGCGGAAGAAGTTATCAGACAAGGGTCTGCAGTCACAGTTAGCATGGACAAATTCAACAACTTATACGAGCTGCTTTAACATATTCAGACGACATATAATCTAAGAATTTCAAGAGCTAGTCAGGTACCTTGAAAATAGATGTTTGAGGCAGATCTCAATCTCGTTGTGGATACTGATGGTTCTTCAGATTAAAAATTTACTTTGAAAAATTACTCTATCATGAAAAAGACATTTTTTTAGGAATCAGCTAACAGCATTGGAAAGCGATAACATTGTTGACGACCATGCCAAACGATGTTCATATCCGGGCCTGGAATATTGGAATAGGAGAGTTGCAGCCGAAGCACTGAGCTGTCATGAAGCAGACATTGCTTCCATCCAGGAAATACTATGAGACGTATCCTGTAAAAGGAGGATGAACAACTTTGACATTTACTAAGGGATGTATTTTTTTATGAATGAACCTGGGCTTCGACCAACATGCCTGTCCAATTAGCCCGTCCCTAGCTAATCTGCCTCCACTTGCGCACTCCCAGTTGGTTGAAGTCGGTTTCTACCTGTGCGCGACTCTCTGCTGCGTCCGACGTCTGGCTGGTAATCGAAGACCCTGCGAGAGGGAGTATTGGGATCCATTCGTTCTACATGTCCAAGCCATCTTAAACGTCCAATGCGGAGTTTTTTTGCATGTCGCTGTACAGCTCGTATAGTTCTTGGTTGAATCTTCGTGTCCATAGCCCGTCAATGCAAACGGGACCAAAGATTTGTCGAAGAATTTTAATCTCAAAACGAACAAGGTTTTCCTCATCCGCTTTTAAGACGGTCCATGCTTCAGGGCCGTAAAGCAGGACTGGGATGATCAGGGTCTTATATAGGATCTCCTTAGTAGTTCGAGTGAGGGCCTTACTACTAAATTGCCTTCTTAGCCTGAAGAAACAGCGGTTGGCAAGAGTAATTCTTCGTTGGATTTGGAGATGTTGTTGTCAGAGTTAATAGCAGAGCCGAGATAGACAAAGTCCGGTACTACCTCAAAGGTATATCTGTCAATGGTGACGTTCTGTCCAAATCGTCGATGTTGTGTCCTTTCGTGTTGACAGCATAAACTTCGTCTTGCCCTCAATTAATGCTAAATCCATTTTTGCCGCTTCCTTCTCTATACTAGCAAACGTGGCTATGACATCAAGTTGGGTCCGACCAGTGATATCGTCGGTGTATGCTAGTAGTTGTACCGATTCTTTTTATAAAATTGTGTCTCTTGTGTTGGCTAGTGAGTTTTGCACAATCCACTCAAGAATCAAATGGAATTGAATTGATCAAGTAACAGCCTTGGAAAAATATTACATTTTTGACCACCATGCTAAACATAAAGGAGACAACGGACCTGGAATATTAGAATAGGAGATGTGCAGCCGAGCTGCCATGAAGCAGACATTGCTTTCGTCCAAGAAATACTATGGGGTGGAGCTTGCAAAAGGAGGATGAACAACTCTTACATTTACTTAGGTCAGTGTTATAGTGAGTAGAACAGTTAACTTCTGCAAGAAGTCTTATGAATCCAAGACGTTAGCGAAAGCATTGTAACAATCGGATTAAAGACCAAATCCACCTCAATAAACCATATATTCGCTCACGCTCCGACGAAGGTGACAGTGAACTTTGGCAAAAAGTCTTATGTAGCCAAGACGTTAACAATCGGATTAAGGACCAAATCCGCCTCAACAAAATATAAATACGCTCGCGCTCCGACCGAGGTAAATAATGTCATTGCTAGGGACTGTTTCTCTGAACATATGAAGGAAACCAAAGAACTACTACCGGAGTTCGATGTTAAAACAGTGTTTGGAGATTTTAAAGCAATTGCAGCCGAGGTAATAATGAGGACATCCACTACGCCACAACAAATGCGAAATACGGCTCAAGGCACCTCAATGTCCTTTAAAGTATCCACGTATCCCTTAACATATCTATTAAAAACATACCTACAGCATTTTATCTCGCAGACCAATGTCGACGATATCAACAAGCCTTAAAGCCACAAATAAGTTTCTCCACCAGCAATAAACCACGACAAATCCTCTCAAACAAAAACCAGTCCTATATCGCCAAGCTGCAAATGACGACAACAGCCGCAAAATAGCTTTAGAGAAGAACACAGGCTTTTCAGAAGGAACAAAAAAGGACAAGAAAGGCTCGCTATTGAAGATATATAGAGTTTCCACTCTAGGAATGTTCTTCTTATGTTTCACCAAAGTGTGTTACGTTAAAGCCTGGGGCACAAGGCGCAAACAGAATCTTGTCAAGATAAACAAGGGAAGTCGGTAGTTGAAAAACAGCCAATACAGAAAACATGGAAGAATCACTTCTGCAGATTGTAGAACTAAATTTGATATGTAAATCTGCCATAATATGTGAACACCAGAAAGCATTTACCAAGCCAGGAAAGTTCACAACTTATCAAATCATGACACTTCAACAGAATTCTCCTAGCTGCTCAATAAGAGTCTGCAACGACCTCTGCAACGACGGTAACATTCGATACCAAAAAAGGATTAAGACGAGTCTCTGTCATTCGACTATCTTAACATCATTGTTGAGAGGATTGTGCCAAACTTCCGAGCCAACACCGAGACTAAATCTTCCGACGGTATAGCTATAGATATCCATGGTCGGACTGGACTTGACTTACAGTTTGCTAGTATAAAAAAGAAGGTGGTAAAAATGGGTCGAATGAAGGTGAGCCTTTTATGCCGGCAACAAGAAAAGCTACACAATATCGACGAATTGTAGGGAACTTTGCCTAACTCGGGAGCCAAGTTATCTTATTATCTCCGAATGCGACATCTCGTAATATAATAAATGCATTAGCCAACCGTTTTCTTAGGGCTATGAAGGAAATCTATTAGTAAATCCCTGCCTCAATCTGCTTAGGAGACCCTATATTAGAATTCAGCCTTGCTTATTAACCCAGCCTTGCTCTTTCGCAATAAAGCATGGACTGTATCAAAAGCGGATAATGCAATCCTTTGTCATTTTTACTTTTTAGCTAAAAAAAATATCTTTGAAAAATCGTCCAACCAAGACTGTGGAGATGAATACTTAATCAAGAACCTTACGAGCAATACAGCGAAGTAGATGTACCTCTTAGGATGGCTGGAACAAATAGAGGGAATGGTAACCAATAATCCCGCTCGCAGATTCTTTGATACCCAGCCAGACGTTGGACACAGTAGAAGAAGACTTCGAACGAAATTAATTGGGTTTCTTGTTTGGTTGCAGCTCAGGTTCATCTCAGATTGTAGCATTACTGAGGTATGTAAATACTGAGGAGATCCTATACCGTCTAATTGTCAAAGTCTTGCAATATGCCACTAAAGCATGTACCACATTAAAGCGGATGATGAAATTTTTGTGAAAAAGGTTTCAAGGTAGTTCTCATTGTAGTTGACGGTTTATGAAGACGAAGATTCAAAAAAATATTTTTTAAGAGCTTTAAAGCGATATAGACTTGGTCAACATACCTTTAAGATTGTTGGGCTCGAGTTAGTCCAGTGTTAATAGAGGACTTACGGATACACCCTATCCCCCAATGCACAAGAACATCTGTCTTGGTGTAGTTCCGTATGTTGTTTATTTTTACACAGAATTCTGTGCAAACTTATAATCCAGGCAACAGTTTTTGGATATCTCCATAAATGGTTCAGACAAAATTTGTACCGAAGCCAAACCTGTCATGTTATGAAAGAAATATGCAACATCATTAGATAACAGATTCTCTCAAACATTCAGGCGACTCAAATAAACTCATGTAAACGTATATAGACTGGGAAAGTAAGTAAGCCCGAGTGATGCTTAGAAACTGTAATCTATCCTCGCTATACAAAGATCAAATTTTATAGCGATCTAGTAAAAAATAAATGATAAGCTAGCTTCCGACGCGTTAATCGCCAAAAGGAGGAAATACTCCAGAAACGATTACAAGTCTTTTGAAAAACTGACTTTACAGCAGTTTCTAACCCACAACTATGGCGATCTCCATATGGGTATACGCCGAAGGTTATCGACCATGGGATAATAGATGAAGGGAACTAATCCATTGTCCTACGAGAAGAATTTGTTTCGAACAGTATCTTCACTTTTGAATTGCTAGAGTCTAACCTACAGAGAACAGCTCAGTAAGCGACTCAAGCCCGCTTCTAACTGTAGAAAATTCAACGACGATGTTCAGTGCCATTGATCTAAAGATTTACAGGCAACTGACTAACTAGAGTATGTTACCAGAGGCAGTTAGCTACGGCCCAAGATAACTGGACCTTTCCGCAACACGGTATATTTTGCCGTTCGAGTAGAAAGTCTCCAAAAAAATACATCTTACCACAAAACGTGATTTAAGTTCTCGCCTTCATTTATGCGAATTCAATTTGGAGATGAACCAAGCGACTCATGTAACATCATAAAACTGTTTCGAACGTGTGCATATCTTCATTCATGAAAGGTCGAACAAAACCATCCAAAAAAAAATCGTAAGTCAATAAATCCCACAAAAGATAAATAGTCAAAACCCTGATCAGACCTAAACGCTGCCTAAAAAAGGGTGTTCCAAAAATTTAGACCCGAATCAGAAAGGACAAAAGAGGATACTGTGTCGCAGGTCGGAAATCCGGCATCAAGCAGTTAATAGAATGTCATAATATCTGCCTCCTGGAATGAAGTTTAAGACATATCTACAGCTTATACCGAGCCTAGTTTTAGGATGAGTTATACCCCCAAAATACATTCATTGACTCCGTCTAGACTGTGTACATTGGCACCCACCATCATTAACTGCTTACCTTACCTCAACACAATCTATTGTGTCACGTTCATCGAGCTAGCGAAAATGAATTTATTACACCACTCGTACTCCTTAATGACTTAAAGCGGGGGTCTCTTGTTTCCTTTTAATTTAAAATAATCATAAATTTAGACATTCATTCCGGTTGGCGTATACATTTCCGAATCCCTCCCCCTAAAAACCCCCCAGAACTTATTTCCTAGGGTAGGTCTCGCCGAGTACCGATGCTGAACGTACGTACCATTTGCTGGAGCACGTCCTGTTAATACTCTTAAATCAGATGAAGGATACTTTTGTGTACAAACGGAGTTATACGTAGGTATGTGTGTACTGAACTTCCCTATACTTACGGCATAAAATATGGCAGTCTCGTGGGTCTGATTCGGGTAAAAACGAAGAAAAAAAAAGAAAAACCCACGAAAAGATGAATGCGACTTCAAGGTCTACCGGGAGAACTTTGACTCCACTATCAAGGCAGCAATTTTCACCTTAGCTCCCTGCCATAAACATACATATTGGAGCAAGGTATACCTCTATATAGATTCTGCTTCCGTGTAGCGATGTAACGGCAAGGCCAAGTGCAGTCAAGTCGCTCTACTTCTATATCTGTATCTGAATCTGTGTGTATCTATATGATATGGCTGGAACAGAGCAAAATCCGCTTCAGGCAATCGGAGAAGGCACTCGAATGAAAATCGATAAAATGCTTGGTTAAGGGCACAACAATTTAGTTTTATCATTTCGTGTGTAGGTATGTGTAAATGACTGGACTGGTGTGTTGTCTACGCTTTTTAAACGTTCTACCGTCTGACTGCCTCCATTACTGTCTGCCTGCCAGTCAAACTGCACATTAACGTGTACCCTGTGAATGTTGATATTTCTATCCCGAAAAACAAACGGAAACCGGAAAAAGGGATGCCCTTTGCTTTTGTAACGACAAAACGAAACGAAACGAGGATGCGATGCTTCAAGGGGTAGGCAAATGGATGATGAATGTATACGCTGGCAGTTTGCTTTGCTTTGCTTTGCATGCTTCAACTCTCTAGACCTCGCTTTCCGGATAGTGTGAGACAGAGAATATTTAAGTTGCGTTTGTTTTGCTTTAATGAAGTCGTAATGCGCTTCACATGGTTGTTCTGGGGGGTAATTAGTTCCCTTCCTACGCATCCATCCGAAAACCCCCTGCCCGCTAACGAGTTGTTCCTTTCAAATGCAAATTCGTTAGAAGTCGGGTTGTATCTACTAGGTGTGCACGAGTCTTTCAGTTGGTGGATCACTATCCTCCCTCGTTTTTTTTTGTTGCTTTTCTTGTTATGAAATAAAATGTAATATTATGCGCCATGGAAATAAAGTCCTCCACTTACCTTGAGAAAAAATAGTCCTCCCGCCGGCAATGTTATCCTATGTGAACCTGGCAGTATTTTCAGTGGTACACCATCCTTATACCATTGAATTGTTGGCGTGGGTGATCCTTCGGCCTTGCAATTGAGTGTGGCTGGCTCATGCCGGGGCACGGTCGTATCTATGGGATGTTCTGTAATCCTAGGTGGATGTGAACCTGCAAGGTGAAAGAGGAAAGACAACACAATTTCATACCGGATGGGAGTAAAATAAAAGTGTTTTTAATTGAAAATGTATATACGTATACGATCCGACATAGAGTTCACCAAACACCACACAGATAAATATACTTTGTTCCAGAGTCTATGTGGGAAGGACAAAAAAATGAAAGGCGCCCTGGGAGCCAATGTCGGCGAAAAATTCGAAAGCGTTTTAACTTAATTTATTTACTTCAATTAATTTAAATGCATTTCATGTTGGAGGAGCACCATGATAGTGATGACGCTGATGAGTTTAGAAATATTTTACACAGATTCCAATACAAACATGACGTATCCTTTATGTTGTATAGAGTGAGATATTTTCTGTTCCATTATGTGATAGGAAAGAGAGCAAAGCAAACAGCAAATGAATGCATGAAATTGTTTGCCATGGTGATGAATTTTCATTTTTTTATTCCATTTTAGCTACATATTGACTAATTAACGGCATTTAATAAACTACTGTATGTGAATATTTTAAAAAAAAAGTAATCGCTTTGAATTGAATTGAATATTTACTTGGAAAAAGTATGGAATGTTAAATGAGTTTTTTTTTATATTTATCAAGCAAATATGACTTAATGCACACTCATACATATGTGCATTCAAAAACTATCCCAATAATATGCAATTAAGCTGAAATTTGAAATGGAATCAATTTGATCTCATATTTATTGGAATTTATTTTTCCGAAATAGCTTTTCTCTAGCCCACGGTATTAAGTACTTATAATAGTATTGACCATTTCTTTAATATTGTTCGTTTGCATTTATTCCATTTTTTAATTATTAGCATTCAAGATTTAGCATTCAGTTCAGGAAATACTACTGTTGATTCTAACAAGCAATTATTGGTTAATTAAAAAATACGGACTTGCGATTTTAATCAATCCTGAAAAATATAGGTGGATGTGTGATGATCGGGTGTTGTAGAACGACGGAAGAATGGCTTTAACTTGGCAATGCCCAGTGGTTGTAACTCTGACTACACATCGAGTGCTCATTTTTAACCTCCAAGTGGTAACCAACGGGTACTGGTCTCATCCAACCTGATTTGACTTGATAACACGACGAAAAACAGCAATGGCCAGGGCAGAATGGCGCGGAATGAATACCCGGCCTGCTGTCCCAGGCGAACATAGACAAGCTGTTTCGAGATAATCGGACAACAGGTTGTCTAGAAATTTAGAAATGGCGGATGAACCGAAAGGCCAACGGCAGCGCTCAACCTCGTAGTGGATACTGATGGTGCCGTGTCCTAGGGGTATCTAATAAATTGGAACTGGCCCTCCAGGTTGGGGGTTGTGCTTTGGGTTAAGTACACAATTTGACTGTTACGAAGCAACCAATAGCCTCGGAAATTAATGATTTTATTGTTGACGACCCAGCTAAACGAAAAAAAGACAACGACGTTCGTATCTGCACCTGGAATGTAAGAACATTAAACAGGAGAGGTGCAAGCGAACAACTAGCGGAGCCCTAAACTGCTACATAGCAGACATTACTACCATCCTGGAAATACTATGGGATGGGCCGGGCAAAAAGAGGATGAAAAACTGAGCCATCTACTACGGACCGTGTTATAGTCAGCAGAAACAACGACCATTCGGATGCGGATTTGTTATAAGTGCCAGACTTAAGCAAGAAGTCTTATGTTTCCAAGACATTAGCGAACGCATTTTAACTATCCGCATCAAGGCCAAGCTCGCCAACATAAGCCTTATATGCACTCACGCCCCAACGAAGGAAACAAATGATAAAGCTAAGGATGATATGAGCTCCTTGACAAAACCGATGAGCGACTATCAAAGTACGATGTTAAAATCGTGCTGGATTTTAACGCAAAAATATTGTCGGAAAACAAAGCCTACACAACGACACGTCTGGTAATGGACTTAGGCTAATTGACTTCGCTACGGAACGAAATTCCACTAAAGCCAGCACACGGTTTCCTCACCTCTATATTCATAAGGGGACATGGCGGTCTTCAGATCAACGAACGTTCAACCAAATTGACCACATAGCGGTAGACAAGAGGCACGCATAAAGTACTTTGGATGTCCGAACATTCCAAGGAGCTAACATCGACTCTGACCACTACCTTGTTGCAGCCAAGGTAAGAATGCGGATTCCATAACGCCAGAAAAATTCATAAATACCCTGAAAAAATGTAATGTCGAAAGACTGCAATCGCAAGAGACCGCCAAGACCTTCGGGCAACGCGAATCCCTAAGCCTCTAGATAAACGCAACATAACCAGCATCGAATGTCGATGAACAATGGCAACGATTGCAACAAGCCATTAGATCAACCGCAACTGATGTGCTAGGTTTCTCGCACCCACCATCGAGAAACCGACAGATGCTCGCAGCCAAGAACGAGCCCTACAAGGCTAAGCTGCAGGTAAAGGCGAGAGCTGTGGTTGAGCTCTCGAGGCAGAGAAGAAGGGAAGAACACTGGCTTTTCAGAATGAAGAAAAAAGAATGAGAAAAGCGCGCGATCCACGGCTCAATCGACTTAGCTATCGATTCTGAGTCGATCCATATACTTTAAGTCATATCTAGGTAAATTACTCATTTATGTCACAAACATTGTATCAAAACATATTTATACCCCTATGGGATAAAGTATGAACCACAAAATAATAATAACCACTGTCGAGATGAAGGCAAGATGACCCACAATCGATGTTATCTAAGAATATGAAATATTCTGTTGATTGTCAAATGGTACTTGTCAACGAAATATTCAATATTGCCAACGACAGCGAAATCCAAATATAAGCTTAAAAAGGCTGGGGGAACTGACGGCTTTCTCGCCGGTCACTTGGTAAATGACATTCACCAGCGCATAAGCAAAATTTGGTCGATAAAAGTATGCCTGAAGAATGGAACCTCAGCGTCGTTTATCCGATTCACAAATAAGGAGATCTTTTGAAATGTGGTAATCACAGAGGTCTAAGTATCCTCAACATCCTCCTGCAACAGTTCAGGAATAACCTGATAAGTCCGTATCAAAGTGGATTTAGGCCAGGGTCACAACTTAGTAAATCTTTTAACTTCGGCAGATCCTGAAAAGGACACAAGAATTACAAATGGATGTCTGCCAGCTATACATTGATTTCAAATCCGCATACGACAGACTTCATAGAGAATATACAGAGCAACTTCTAGTTTTGGTATACATCCAGGATGACGATGAAGAATGCGTACGACACCAAAAATGGAATTTAGTCAAGATGACGCAGTGTGGGCATCATTCTTGGGTTTTACAACATCCTGTAAACTGCCAAGCCACTGTTAGAGACGCAATTTTCCATAGATTCGATCAATTTCTATCATAAACTGAAGATATCATTGGAAGAACTCCATCCAATCTTAAAGTCAAATTTATTCAATGGATGAACTCAATCAAATCTTAAAGTCAAATTTATACGCATAAGCAAGGAAGCGGCAAAAATAGGTTTGAGAGTAAATGGGGGCAAGATCATGTTCGGGTGTCCGCCGGGAAGGTATACTACTTTTTAATTTTTGATTAAATGAAAGAGAATGGATCTTGTATTCATGAATGTTTTATATAATGTCGGCAATTGTGTATGGAATACAACACCAATGTATGTCCGCCTCCCTTAGTCTCACAAATGCGAGCGCTTTTGAGCACATTTTTCATTACATTCTCACACATTTCACGCGGTATTTCATTAATTTCATCACGAATATTTTGTTTGACTTGCTCAAGCGTTTCTGGTTTGTTTGCATAAACCTTGCTTTTCAGATATCCCCACAAAAACAAGTCCGGAGCAGTCAAATCAGGCGACCGTGGAGGTCAATCAACATCACCATTTCTTGAAATAACTTGTTGAAAGAGGTCTCGCAGTAATTCCACTGTAATCCTGGCAGTATGCGATGTGGAACCGTCTTGTTGATACCACATGTTAGACCCAAATCCTGCGATTGTAGCGTTTAAAAATGTTCAATCATATCACGATATCGCTCCCCATTCACAGTTACCGTTACGCCGTTTTCATTTTCAAAGAAGTAAGGTCCAATGATTGCTCTTGACCAAATTGCACATCAGACTGTAACTTTGAATGGATGCAAAGGTGACTGGAATAATATGAGGGTTTTTAATTGACCAGAACCGATTATTCTGTTTATTCACATATCCATTCAAATGAAAATGTGCCTAGTCACTCATTATGATTTTTTCATGAAAATCAGGCTGCAACATTGGCATATTTACGGCGGCGTAAATGGTCTTGTGGAAGAAGCTCTTGTGTCAACTGAATCTTAATGAATCTTAAATGGAAACAAATGTTAATCCTTGTGAAAAATTTTGGCCAAAGTTGTTCTTTGAAGACCAAAGAGTACGGCGTAGAATTGAGGTTGATGGATAATTTTGAACACTTCCTTGAGCAGCAGTAATATTTTCAGCCGATTTTGCAATACGTTGTGGTCCATGCTTGGGCCTTTCACCTATAGATCCTCTTTCTTCGAAATCATTCACTACACGATAAATAGCCCGTTTTGTGGGAATGTTGTTTCTCCCAAAAATTCTACGTAACTTTCTCATTGTCATAGTAATCGATGATAGATTTTGATAAAATGTTTTATCGATTAAGACACTTTGGTTTATCAAATATTTTTCCATAATAAATTTGCAACGACTTCACGACTGCCAAATATAAACTGTCAAGATTAATGTTAACCAAAATGGCGGCAAAACAAAGTAGTATACCTTCCCAACGGACACCCTTTATATGCTGTCAACAAGAAAGGACACACAACATCGGCGAATCAAACAGAACTTCGACATCGTGAGCTACAACTTTGAAATATTAAGGGACTTTGTCTACATCGGCTCTTTCAAACATCCGAGTGTATAAAACTGTCACAAGAAAGTTCTTAAAATTGGTATTTGGAATTTGCAATGAACTGATCATTCCTTGTGGCAAAAAATATAATTTCGCCGACACATATGAATGGAAAAACTAGGTTTAAGTTCCCGTATGAGTATGGGTCATTAATGCTAGATTTTTAATTGTATGGCAAAGATGTTTGATACCAAACCCTGCTATAATTTTTTTTTAAATATCAAGCAGTAATTTCATGTTTTGTCCACAATGGTGGCGCAATTTGTTTTAGTCTTCGGTGAGAGGTGTAATCAAATTACCAGTGAAAAGCCATATCACGGTCATTAGCTTAATTTCATCTGCTCGGGATGAGCCCTAATAAGTTATAAAACCGCATGCAGTGGTTATTCTAGCAGAAAAGGACGCCTCCTCAGTCCAATATACCATCTAGACCTGCTGATTTGTAAATGTCGACATCGAATATCACTCCTGCAATTGTGAGAAATAGTTTATTTATTTGTTCGAGGGGGATTTATCATGCATATCTAGAGAATTCACAGTTCATATACACCAATTGATTTGATAACATATCATTGCAACTGTACGAATACGGTGAATTTGTCCAATCAAATGTTTAATATTATAAATTACTGCGGTACGGACTGAGACCAATCTGGAATCGTAGAGCTGTCTGCATAGAGAGGAATAAGCAGATTTTGTTCCTTCAAAAGGATGAAAGCATACATTTTGTTCAAATAAACAATGAAATAGATGAAGAGTGCAAATTTTGGTTTCTGGCAAACGAGCAAAAGTTATTACCAGTTTTGAGACAGAATTTGTTGGATTGGTATGCCCATTTTAGCTATGTCTTAAGTCTTTAAGAAATCCAGGGATAAATAGTCGCTGATTCGGCTCAGTTTAGCAGGAAGCGCAGCAATTGTCACAGTATATCCTGATGTCAGCTTTGTTGCATTTCATAGTCATTGTTGTTTCACGTTCAGTTACGAAATTCAAACATATTTTCTGGTTTAGCATTGGGAAATAAAATAAAATATGCTGTTCCCTATTTTCATATTGGCTTCATGATCCAAAGAGTGCGAATATTTCGATAATAACTTTATTGAGATTAGAAAACGTCAAAGAACCACAGATGTTTACAAACTACCACTGCATAACTAAAACTCAGTAAGCCACCGTATTCATTTCTTACTGTCTTTAAACTGATTCACGTTTAAAAAAACCCACGAAATATATAACCCTCACCCAACAGTGTTCCTCTTAAAAACCTATTATCATCTATTGACATCTGTCAGTTTGCAATTAAGTAAGTGAAAATACTATAATACAACATGGACGCATGTACGTATTTCATTAAATTTAATTGAAATTTAGCCCCAAAGAACTTCCCCACACACAGGCACACAAACAAATAAAATGTAACAGAAACAGAAACATAAACAAACATCAAAGCGTCGAACAAAGTTTCGACATTATAACATCCCATCGTGTATACACTGGCAGGCATAGTACGCCCGCCATCTCCAAGTACCTACTATAGTAGCGCAGTAAACAACAATCTGTCAGATACAACTTATCTCATTTATCTGTCGCCTCAGATTCCGGATACCCTAATAAAATTTTCCCATCAAAGCTTTTGACTTTAATTAAGGTCGGAAAACAGTCCCGCAACTGCGAGATAGAGAGAGGGAGCCTGGGAAACATGTACCCCCACAACCAACCCCATATCTTTAGACAGCAATGTGTGCATTTCTCTCAACTTGTGAAATTGGTTTCCTCCGATAGTCAGTCAGCAGTCTCCTCTACCAAAACCGGTGCGGTGTGGTATCCGTATCCGAGAGTGAAGTCATAAACTTTCATTTCAGGATCAATAGTCAGTCGTAGAGCATAGTCAAACCCTGGTGCATCATCCCTTCAACTCATTTAATTAAATTAATTCGACGTTTCGACTCGCCGCCCCATTATATGCGAGAACACAAACACAATCTTATTTTCTGTAAATTAAACCGGTGAGCGTCGAGCGCAGTCTGGGAGCGAGCTCTATGATAGTTTATAATGGCATTGAGACTGCTGGCACAGCAAGGCCTTCTACGGCGTATATCATATCATTATGATTTCCCCAGATGCCGGAAGAAGAAGTTTTGTGTGTGCACGGTGTATATTCCGCTGACTATGCGGTGGGACGGTCTCAAAACCACCACCACCTCCAAAGTGCGCCGCGAAAATGCTTCTAATTAAAAAGTTTCCTTTTTTTATTTGTGTAGAATTTGTTTTAGCGGATGTTCGGAATGTGAGAATTGGATTGGATTCACCGCACTCGGAAGGATAAAACACAATTTGCCTTGTTTTTGGTTTTTGTTATTTTATCGCCCATATCTATAGGGTACTTGGTTCCACCTGCGCCCAATTTAAGACCCCATTCTGAGGAGTCGTCGTCATTCTAGACCAAGAATTTACTTAAATTACAAACCAAATGCGATGGAATGTTGAGCATAGCTCTGTGGTTAGGCTGTTTCTTATATTTTACTCGCCGGTTATTTATTGGTATGAGTAAACGGCTTAATGCTTTTGTGGTGTGTTTTCAATAAAATTTATTACCTACCACTATTTTTTCAAAAGAGTAATGCAGGACAAACTTTTCGTTTTTTTTTTTGAAACGAAATGAATGGCTTTTGCGTGTGACATTTCGTTATAATGACGAAGACAGACAATTGGGGTGCTATGGAGTTGGTATCTAACAAAGGGGTAGTTAGGGCCGCAATATTTTATTTCAATGAGAATAATTTTATAGGCATACGAATAAAAACTTTTGTCGAATTATTAAAATGGGGTACTGGCGTATGAATTTGGGGAATTTTCTGCTAGGCTAGTAGCCTTCCACGATATTGAGGTGGCATTTAATAAAGTTGAAACTGAAGCAACCAAAAGTGCACTTGATAATTTTACTACAGGAACTACATCATTATTTACTCACTTAACTACCTAAGTGGCGCCACAATTCGGAACGAACCTAGGCTTCGACCACCATGCCGCTCCAATTAGCCTAGGCCTTATATAACTGCCTTAAAATGCACACTTCAAGTTGGTTAATCTTGCTTTCTACTTGGGCGTTCCCTTTAAGTCGATGTCTTCTTGTACTGCGTCCAACGTGCCGATGGAAATCGGAGACCCTGCGAACCCTACAATTGTCGCATCTTTTTCAATAACGGCAAACTTTGCAGTGACATAAAGTTGAATCCGTTCAATGATGTCAATATCATCGGGGTATGTTAGTAGCTGATTCAATCGCCTTGCCTAAATCCTTTTTTGTTATCGAAAGTGTCGGTGAGGTCGTTTTCGAACCCGATGGAGCAGCCATAATGCTACATCGTCATTCTGATGAGTTTGGGCGGTATAAATGCTATCGTATGCGGCTTTGAAATCGATGAGCAGGTGGTGGGTATTGATTTGGAATTCTTGGGTTTTTTCAGGATCGGCCGAAGTGTGAAAATTTTATCGGTTGTGGAATTTCCTGGCCTAAAACCAAACTGATAGGTGCCGATAAGATTTTTAGAAAAAGGTTTCAGGCGTTCTTATATAACGGTAGAAAGGATCTTGTATGCAATGTTGAGGAGACTTTTGCATCTGTAGTTGGCGCTGTCCAAAGGGTCTCCTTTTGTATGGATCGGGCAAATGATGCTGAGGTTCCATTCTTCAGGCATACTTTCATCCGACTAGATTTGGCTTCTGAGTTGGTGGATGTTATTTACCAAGTCAACTCCACCGGGTTTATAAAGCTTGAGTTAAAATATTGCCAACCTCACTTCACTCAGCTCGGATGGTTTACAGTTTTCGCTGTTTGGCAACGACAATTGAATGGTCCGTTCTGAAGAAAACTAAGTATATGCTGTTAACAGGAAAGGACACACAACATCGACGAATTGGACAGAACGTCACCATTGACAGATATAACTTTGAGGTATGGGACTTTGTCTATCTCGGCTTCGCTATTAACTCTGACAACAACATATCGTCAGAAATTATACGAAGAATTACTCTTGCCAACCGCTGTTTTTTTCGGGCTAACGAGGCAATTCAAAAGTAAAGCCCTCACTCGAACAGCAAAGGAGATCCTTTATACGACCGTGATCATTCCAGTCCTGCTCTACAGCGCTAAAGCATGGACCGTCTCAAAAGCGGATGAGGAAATCATTGGTCGATTCAAAAGAAAAATTGTTCGAAAAATTCTTCGGTCCCGTTTGCGTTGACGGGCTATGGTAACGAAGATTCAACCAAGAACTATACGAGCTGTACAGCGACATGCCCCTGGTCAAAAGATTTTGCATTGGACTCTTAAGTTGGCTAAAACATGTGGAATGAATGGACACCAATACTACGGCTCGCAGATTCTTTGATTACCAGCCAGACGTCGGACGCAGTAGAGGAGAAGACCACGCCTTAAACGTCGCGCACAAGTAGAAACTGACATCAACCGACTTTGAGTGCGCAATTAGATGCAGTTTGCTAAGGACCGGGCTAATTGGAGAGGCATGTTGGTTGAGGCCTTAGTTCGTTCTGAACTGTAGCTCCACTTAAGAAGAAGAAGAAGGGAAGTGGTTCTTGCATATTCTCAGCATCGACTATGTCGCAAATATGATATTTGCGTGTTAATCTCGACAGAATTCTGTTCGAGCCCTGTATCCTTGGTCTTGACTTTTTAAACTTTTTCAAAACTAACGAACATCGTTCCTAAAGACAGTGACAACTCTCTATATTCTCTGTCACGTGCTGTTCTTGCTATTTTTGCTTCTTTCTAAAAAGCAGGTGTTCCTCCCTTCTTCTTTGCCGCAATGGCAGCCCTCTTCTTCACCTCACATCTTGAACTGCGAGCATATGTAATCATTCCCCATCAAACTATAGTTTCTCGCTGGTGGGTGAGAAACCTAGTGGGTGAGAAACCTAGCACATCAGTTGCGGTTGATCTAATGGCTTGTTGGAATCGTTGCCATTGATCTTCGACATTTTATGCTGGTGGTATGGTGTGAATCGTGAGGTTAAGGGATACACGTTGCGCGAAGGCCTTGGCGGTCTCTTGCGATTGCAGTTTTTCGACATTAAAATTTTTCACAGTATTTCTGGGTTGTTGTGGAGTGGTGGATATCCATTTTACCTTGGCTTCAACAAGTTAGTGGCCCGAGTGTATGTTAGCTCCTCGGAAGAATACTGATTTGCGTGCCTTTTGTCTCAGACGGGCTCAGTGGCGCAATGGTTAGTGCTATGAACTGCCGCGCAGAAGGTCTGGGTTCGATTCCCAGCAGTAGCAACACCTAAATGATTTTTCACTGGCCCTTGTCTCGTGATGATCTGACAAATCAGCCGAGTAGAATGTTGTTAAGAAAAGCTTATCTCGAATTCGCCGTTCGGAGTCGGCATAAAACAGGTTGTCCCGCTATCGTGCAAGAAGTATACACGAACACATGATGGTTGTGAAAAAGCTCGGTCCTGGATACTATCGAGCCTGTTGCGCCAATTATTTTTTATTTTTTTAGTGCCCTTTCTCTATCGCAATGCGATCAATGAGTTTGACCGTTCGTTGATCTGGAGATTGACATGTCCCTTTATGGATGCACTGTATGCGTGCCGCATTTCTGTTGTAATGGGATGAATTTGATTGACCGTTTGTTGATATGGAGGCCGACTTGTCCATTTATGGATATCAAAATGATTAAGCCGTGGTCTGATTATAGTGGCATTTCAATTCACACCGAATTCAATAATCCTGACTCCGTTGTAAGACGTAATGTCGTGTAGGGAGTATTTCCATACAATACTGATAAAGATGTCCGCCCTTCCCACCTTTTCGCTAAAATCTCTCAGCGTGATTTTAACATCTAACTTCGGTATAGTGAGTGAAGTTGCATAGTGGACTTATCAAGCCGGGGTCCTTGGCTTAAATCCTAAAAGCGGCAACACCTAAGATTTTTCACTGCTACGACTCTTGCGAAGGCCCGACAAACACCTGAGAGTAACATTGTCATGAGGAGCTTCTCAAATTTGCCTTTCACAGTTAGCGCTAGACAGGAGGTCCTCTTAATTGTGACAAAAATAATAACATCGCACACACTTTTGAATGAAGGGAGAACCTATGTATGGGGAACTGTATGGGCCGTTAATGTCAAATATTTTTAATTTAATTTCACTTCCGTTTTTTATTATACATTTTGTGCAGAAGCTCGTAGATACAGTTCTTAGCAATGTCATATTTTTTACAGTCAGTTATCTTCCTTTCTTCTGTCCCATCACATTGTATTTCCTGTATGGCGGTAATGTCTTCATTGCAGCTAATTGTTCGGCTTTCCCCTTCTATTAAGCGTTCTAACATTTCAGTTGCAGATGGTATCGTTGTTGTCCTAAGTGAGTCTGGCGATTCTGACAGTCAATGCGATTTGATATTATTGTTACTATTAATGTTTGCAACAATTTGTATATCGAGTGTATGAAATCCTAGTTTTAAATCGAGCTTCCAAAGAGCCAGTACGTACTATTCAGTCATGAACCCACAACTACTAGTTTCATTTAGCATGGTCGTTGAGCGTGTTCGAGATTTTTGGGTTTTTCATAACAAAAGGTTTTCCCGTGATTGATTAAGAACATTCAGATGAATAAAAAGTCTTTCAATACCGCAAAGCCATATCCTTTTTAAGCGAGTCTTTCTGACAAATTAGGGTACGTATGTATATATATTGTCATGGCATTTTGCAAACTTTTATTGCATGCATGTATATCCTAATCTTTCTCATTAGCACCCAACAAAATGATGATTAAGTTATCCCGTCAATTAAAATGGAATTACCAACCATCATTGTGGAAGGAAAATTTGCATTTCGTTGCAATCCTATTTTTTGTTTGTTGACAATTTATACTGCAACATAATTAGACTCCCTTCGCTATAGACGAAAAATGAATAAGCGAAGCAATTTGCAAAATTACTACCCTCAGTGTTGGCCTTTTTCACAACACAAAGCCTCAAGTCTCACACCGACCGCCCACAATGTGAAAATGTGTAATTTACTTTCGCTAAATTATTCCACAATTGACAGGAAGAGGTTCTTCTCCCATACCCAAGCGAAACTATTAATACCCATGCAGATCCTTTTTAACAACACACACACACACACACATGTACCTTTAGCCACCCTCCACGTGGGATACAAAGAAAAAATAAACGGAAGACACACAGAACGCCCTTCCGAAATGAACATTCAGGCCGTTGTTCTAGTGGCAGCCTCTATACTTCACATTAGACCAAATAGCGGCGCACCATATTTGAAAGCTATTGTCTAGGCTTACACAAGGGTGTAGGTGGTAGTGTTTCGTGGGTATCTAGAGAGCCTTTAAAGACTTTTTTTCCGTCTGTGAGCTCTGTCTTGTGTTAAGTTGTGAAAAGGTTTCACTCTCTACGATGTTTAGGCACGCAAAGTTGTGCCTTTTGTTATGCAAATTGTGCAACTACCGGTCCAATTTATTCTTCAGAGAAAAAAGGGTCGCAGCAGGAGGTGGACTATTATAATGCACAATGGTAGCGGGACAACAGACCTCATCGACTGTTAGGGCATAATTTACGCTCAACGGTAATGGTAGGTGCAGGGTATATTTAGCGGGACGATTTTGCCATAATTTTAGTCCGATAGCTTTGTCACCTTTGTGGTAAAGCCAAGGTCCTTATGTTGCCTAAGACGTTGCGAAACTGGGCTATGGAGGTTTTGTGCCAAAAGTTTAACAGTGGTGTTATGTGGGGATGTCTGAAATGTTCCCTTGTCCAGCACAAGCGGAACATGTTAAAATTTGCATTTGGATGTAAATTCCGGAGCCAGTGTGGTTGTGGAAGTGGTAGTAAAGGTGGTCGTTACTGCAGGTCAGACAAGGACGAGAGGTAAAAAGACATGTGCTATAGCTATGCATATGAGGTTGTGTGTTGAACGTCAAATGATTGCAACCGGAAGTAATATTATTGGCAGAAAACGACATACACTTTCATGTTGCTGTCAATGTTGCCGGTTGTACGGGGATGTCGTGTGAGGCGGAGGTGTTTACTTGTAGGAGGAACAAACAAGGGTGAAATTTGGAGAATGGGCGGTGGGTAACATTTCAAGGGTGCAATTGGGTTTGTTTTTCTGTTGTTTTCCTTATTTTTTTGTAAAGGTCCTTTTTGGCCTTTTTTTTCACCATGGGACACACCTAGCCGGGTGTCCTCTGTGTACCTTTTTCTGTGGGACGTTTAGCCCTTTTTGTCCTCCGACGTGTTTTATGCAACCGTCATCATTGTGAACATGATGTCGTGGTGTCGTGATGTCGTTGTGGGTAAGTTTCTTTAGCAACCACAGGAACTTGTATGTTTTTCTGCAGGCTTGCGGGCTATGCTTCAATTTAGGTATTGTTTACGATTGGGGAGGTTGGCTTGATGTGTCGTCGTTTTGTTGGGTGACATTTTTATTTTTTTACCATTTCCATCGTAATTGGTGTGGTGCAGTGTGGGGTTGTCAATTTTTTGAGTGCGACATGTTTATTCAGTGATCGATAACCATAAAGTTTTTAATGGGTGCAGTTGAATGTTTCACTTTTGCGAATGCCAACTGACAGAGCTTTTGATATTTTTATTCAATGTTGATATTGTGGTTGAAGAGTTTTGTATTTGTGGTCAGATTTTAGAATATTTGTTATTCAAACGGAGTGTTTGTTGAGCTAGGATCTGGTTTATAATGGACGTTTTTCAGACAGGCAAACATGAGGGGTCACCTTGAATGGACGAAATATAAATTGGATTTAAAGTAAATAATTCTAGGAAACTTAGCTTATATGCCCCAGTTAGTATTGGTATGACCTGTTGTTATAGCACGAATGGGAGGATCTATTTTACTCCCACGGCTTATGTCTTGTTCTTGGTAGTTGAATCGTATGGCACGAACGCATAGGTTAATGATAATTTACCATACGGTTCAACAACCAAGAAGACCTTGTTTTTATAAATGAACCATCCATGGTGGTCTGTTTAAAGATGAACATCAAGCTGTTATATTTGTTAATGACAATTTACCATACGGTTCAACAACCAAGAGGACCTTATTTTTCTAGATGAACCACCCATGGTGGTCTGTTTAAAGATGAACATCAAGCTGATATATTTTTCAGCAATCGTTCATGTTCCCTATAATTAATCAAAAAGACACTCCATAACATTATAAAAGAAATCCGAAGTGGCGCTCATAGTCTCAGTTTGGTCGAACTTCTTAGTGAATACTTTGTTTGGGCTACTTCAACGTTTTTCGAACACAGGCCAATTTAGTTCCTATCCGTCAAAGGTATCCAAGATTGCATTGTGGATTACGCTGACGATTAGTTATATAACATACAAACTATGCATTCAATAGCATTGAAAAGGACCGTAATTAATTTGACGACCGGGCTAAATGAAAAAAAAATTGTTTTATTTATAAACGACAAATATACGAACCCCTTTCACAACAAAAGTAAGGACCAAAATTGATTGGACTCTGACTTCACTGCAATCTGGTAAATACGATGATGTAAGTCGACCATTAAAATGTAGAGAAAGTCAGAATTTTGACGAAAAGTGTTAGTCAGGAGGTTCTCGGGCGTTTATGTCATGGTTATTATGACGATGCGACGATCTTGAAAATCTTGAACACCCCGTTGCGAAAGTTCTGATTAAGTTGGATCAACTGCAAGACGAATATGTAAGTAGATAATGGGCAACATTTTTCAGAATAATCCAGATGAATTGGTTAAATATAAGAGTCAGTCAACTTCATTTAGTCTTTGCAAAAATACCTCTGAACATCTGACTCGTGTCGATAAGCTTGAAAGTAATCGTCTCATCAATATTGCCTAGGCATCGATAAGCTTCAAAATGATAGGAATTGATGTAAATTTTTTCTCTGTTATGATGGTAAATGCTCCACATGCTGTTAAGATCTGCATTACAGAGGGTAACGAAGTACTCCCAAAACTTTGCCTGTAAATTCTGCCAAGGTTCGTGGCTATCACAACTCCAGCCAGATCAAGGCTGTACATGCTTACTTCAAATGGACCGGTTGGTATTTGATCGGAGGCAACGTAAAGAAAAACAAGAATGCGTCTTAGAGCCAGCAATATCGAAAATGAAGTCATTCGCCACAATCGCTATCGTGATTACCTGCCACAGTGCCTGCTTCTAGTCGTTCTATGTCTCGACAGTTAGTGGAGGATTATAATTTTAAAATCTTGCTGCTCCTTCAAGGATGTCAACGACCACACCAAAACACTCGATACTAAAATAGGATTTAGGCAAGGAGACGGTACATTTTTTTCTTTGATATTTATTTTTTCCTTATTTTTTTTTTTTTTTTGTTGTAGGCTGACACGATGAGCACGTGCCCAAAGTAAAGTGAGAATTTTACTCACTAAAACCACCTTCTCTTTGTATCCATAAAGGAGTGAACCGCGACTTCAAGATCTAATGGGGATCGACCCAGTCGAATATTATTTTCAATATCGTTTTTAAAGCCTTCCCAGTTGGTTTTCCCGTTTCTGGTTGGGTTTTTATTTCTAATGATTGATTGTCAGTCCCAACATGAGAGGCACAATCAAAATTGAGTGAAAGTAGAAAAATCTGTGGAAGCAGAAGCTGGTAGGACCGAAACAGTGGTCATCGACGTGCTTGTGAGTATAGTGAAGAAATCGTCAAAAGTGGACCCAGCTATAAATGGCAGCAATATTAGGTATGTGATATCAAGTAGAAATAATACACGGCTTCGAAGACCCAGCTAGATGTGAATAAAGTTATTATTTGCAACCACCACTTGATGTCCGTCGGCGTAAATATAAAATCCGGTCAATGTATCTTTTACCTTTAGGTGATATAAACTTTTTTGCTGGTCTTCCCTTAAGGTGTGCACGTTATTGAATCTTCCCTAGGTTACCGCAGCTACTTCCAAAAGTATCTACGTCTTATGATGATTTTCACAAATGCCATGAAAGGTAACAGACCAATTACATATTAAGGAAACGAAAAACAGGTCACCATGGAAAGAAGCCAAAAGAGGCAGGCACAAATGTTTCCCAATTAGCCTCCGAGCTCAGGTAAACAGGAAAATAACCCTTGATTATATCTACAAACAATTAAAACAACTATCAGCTGACTTCGTAGCTGAACACTAGCTCTACGAAATAGCGATGGCAACATGGTCAGTGAAGCAGAGGATTGTGGATATTTTAATCTGGATTTCATGCAGATGTCAATAGGCATACGGTTAAGAATGTGATAAGTAGAGAATATCACTCACCTCAACTTAATGAAGACAGCGCCTCTCAACCTGTCGAGTAAAACGAACTTAATCACAAGTCCCAAAGTGACACCACTAAGGTAAATAATGGAAAAGTCAAAAATATTCTAAGCCGATATAGGAATTTTTTTTTCGACTTCAAGGCCACCTATGATTGATTTATAGCTTTTCCTGGATGGACAAGCGATGCAGCGTTTAGTTGCAAGGCAGGTTACCTGAACTTTTTAAATACGATCATGCTTCTCATGATTGAACGTACAATGTGGGGGGTAGGTTTCAATACTGGAATTAGCTTTTTCAAGAAATCTGTATGCATGCATGTATGTATGTATGTGAAATGAAGATTCGACAAAGATTGATGGTGCATTGAGATTGTCCTGGCGACGGTACATCATTTTTCATGATCGAAATTGCAATAGATTCCAAGAGAACTGGGGAGAGAACAGCGCTAAAACTAATCCAACCCGCGAAAATTGTGCTCTTTGTTCCACGGTCACCTAATTTCAAAAAAAAATCGACATCCACCTCCCCTTCAGATTATTCCCTGGGACGGTTTTTCAAGCAATCAATTAACATAACGCGGACTCAAGAAGCCTTAAAAAAAACGATTGGATACTTCCATTTTCAAGCCTAAAAAAGGGAACATTTTACGCGTTATCGTATTCAAAAACCCGCAGGCATCAGTCGGACAGGTTTGTGAAGCTAAGCTTATATTTCTGTGGGGTCACAGGTGAGTGAATTGTGAATGATTTGTGCAATTTCAGGTTATTTCCGAATACCTTAAGCTGTTTTCGATCTCAAGAATGGTAGTGAGGGAGGACTAAAAACAACGCAGAAGCCTCTTTGAACTTTTTCTACAAGATAAGTAAAAGCTCCTCTGAAGGTACGAGGTGAAAGCAATGAAACAATAGGTGAACCATTGAAAAAATAGACTGCTGGCATATCCAAAAGTTTATGCATCTTCCCACCACACAAAACACAACATCATGCATTAATTGGAGCTCACATATATATAAAAGCCGCTTAAGCTATTAAGCTTGATCCTAGTTAAGTCGGAATCGAATCGATTAACATGTGAGGTGACCTTTATATAGTGTTCTGTAACCACAAAAAGCGATAGTGAAATTCTATCGAAATAGCACCCAGGCTGATACTAAAAGGCTTCCGTCTCTTTAAAAACATGGTAGGTCTCAAATAAGGTATGATATATCGCCACTATTAAGTTGGTAATGTGGATCCTAATGCCGAATTCCTAGTTTTGGCGTAAAACCTTCAACTGAAGACAACAATGGGATCGATAGGTAACTACTCACTTAAAAATTAGTAAAGTCTGAAAGTAGGACCCAAGACTATAGTTGCATTGCTAGACATTGAAGCAACAATGTTTACATGTCTTAAAGTCAATCACTCACTTAGAATGATAATTAATTTGCTATTAAAAAGATGGACTATCAACACAAAACTGAGTGGTGCTTTGACCAGAGACATGTCAATAGAGATACACCTCAAGATAAAGTGCTGCCCCTCTTTTATGAAACTAAGTGGTAAACGAGCACTTACTCATCCTGCAAGAAGAGGCGTGCCACGTGATTGCCTACGCAACTGACATTGCTACCGCAGTCTTAGGGAAGCACCTGAATATACTCAAGAAACTTCTATAAAACGAACTACACAGTCGTGGTCTGCGTGTCAACCCCCACATTGAGCCCCCGTCCGCGGTGTAGTGGTAATGTGTTCGTCTGTTGAGTGGAAGGTTGCGCGTTCAATCCCAACCAAAATCCATTTCACTTTTATTGAAAAGAAATAAAAGGTCGGTGTAATACCTAAAAGTATGCACACCATCTTGAATTTCTTCAAATTTAACGAACACAAGAAAATGTGACTCCCCGAAGCTAGTTCGGACACCACCCATGGAGTTTAAGTCTCCACTACATCCAAAATCTTTCCTATCCTCTCTTTCTTCCCCTTCTCTAACGATCGTACTATGGTAACATATAAAGGGTATAACCCCTTGAGTACGTGTAAATTATAAAAAAAAAACTAAACGGAATCGAACTAGTTTTCTCAGACAAAGCAAAATACCTCGGACTTATTTTGGACAGTAAGCTTAACTGGAAGCTAATCATTATAGAAAGAGTAAAGAAAGCGACAGTCGCACTTTACTCCTGTGAGTAATGGGGAATGAAACCTCGTATCACGAATTGGCTCTATATATCTCGGTTTTAAGACCGATACTTCTTTATAGAGTAGTAGTATGGTGGATAGCGCTAGAAATAGGTTTAAGCAGCAAAAAACTAGCCAAGGTGCAAAGAACTGCGTACCTGTGTATCGGTGGGGCACTCCGTACAAAACCATCAGCAGCACTAGACATTCTTCTTCACCTATACTAGAATATTTCGGCATGTAAATGGCAGCTAACTCAGCCATACGTCTTAAGGCCACACACAAATGTTCCAAACATACAAAAATTCCTGAAAACACCTATTACACAATAACCAGGTTAACCTTTGATAAGAGTTTCCAGATCACAATCCCAGACAGATTATCATGGTAAAAAAGTAAAGGACCTGTGCGAAAGGTTTCGACCCTTATTTATACGGATGGCTCCAAAACAAATGACGAAGTGGTTACTGTGGTCCTTCCCGATAGGCTAAATCTCAGCCTATCTTTTCGTCTTCCATATATTTGCAGCGTATTCCAGGCGGAATTCTTATCGGTCAGAGCAGCCTTATCTCGGCTGAAAGGGAATGTAATATGTGCCAAAGATATTGACATTTTCTCAAACAGCCAAACGGCCATCAAATCCCTGGAATCAGTATCAACAAATTCAAAGACAACCGTAGATTGCCGCTCAACTCTGCTATATTGTGGTGTTAGGTGTTGGTCTGGTGTGTTGGGTTCAACATTTACCCATGCTGAGTGCATTGGCATAGTGACATTCCAGGGAACTATAAGGGTGATGAACTCACCAGACATGGGATCAAACATCTCTATCTTGAAGTCTACTACTTTCAAATTTTCTTCGATTTAAAAAAAACGGAAGAGAAAAGTCTCCAAGGTTTCATTAAAAGATCAGAATGGTTTTCTCACAGATAATAAGGGTTTCTACTTGGAAACCCCTTTCGATAAACCGTAGTTTACCAACCATCCAGAAAACTCCTAATAATGAAAAATGAAACAAAACTCGAGTTTTCAGGAGAAGAACAGCAGCGTGTTTGCTATGGGGCACCAGCCTGAAACTTCATAAAATGCCGAAGATTCTACAGAGAAACAACTAACAAACTTCTGGCATATACCAGATGCTCTCAGACATATTGGTCAATGGCAAAAGTAGTCAGTCACTCTTCAATCCCTCCCTCTTTTAAGCGATCCACAAAAGAAACGCTCAATAGGATACTTTCTATGTTATGTACCCGTCTATGGGCGTCTGTGATTGAGAGTCATTAAGAATCGAAAGCCCTTGATATTTCCAAGGCTTTCAATCGAGTTTGGCAGAGGGTTTTAGTATGCAAATAATATGGAAAACTGGATAGAAATTGATGGAAAACTTATTTAAGGACAGATCTTTGCAATTAGTGGTAAAAGGCGTTTCTTTCGACACGCTGGGGTACCACAAGTATCAATTCTCTTACCAACTCTATTTCTGCTGCACATTTAAGGTGCAACTGAAATCCGCATTTTAGCGCTCTTTGAGAGAAACTAAGAACTGAGAAAAATTTATAAAAAATGTATGGGAAGGCTACAAGCCTGTGCGAATCGTTATATACCATATCCATTCCATCCTCAAATTGAACATCCCAAAAAGGGGGCATGTCACAATATATTGCTCGGACGGTTTGTCAAAATATTTAATTGTTCGAAGAAAAACAACACTTGTCTCCTGTATATGCTATGTTGTAGGGCTTACAAATGTTTTTATCAAAAAACGCCCTTAAAAGTGGGCGTGCGCTTAAATGATCAATGGACGAAATATTCATGTTAATATTGACAATGATTTTGCATCAAAAGTTTTTTCGGAATATTTTTAAATTTGACTAAAAATGTTTTTTTAATGCAAGCGCCCTTAGAAAAATGGGCGTAGCAAAAAACATTGTATGGTCAAAATATGGGTATTTGGATTGTCTTGTTGTTCAGAGCAGTTTTTCAAAACTTCCTACCTATTGCCAAAAAGCAACGTTTTTTTGAAAAGAAGGCATGTCAGTGGGCGCATTTAAAATGTTTACACTTGTTCTGTAGCTACGCACATGGATCTTATATACCAAATTTCATTGTGCTTGATTGAAATTTAAGGCCTAAAAATTGGATAGACGGAAGGACGGACGAAGAGACATGGCTTAATCCGTATACCTTAAGGTATATCTAGAGAATTTATTTCCCTATGTTACAAACTATGTATAGGAAAGCGTATAAAAAGGGATGCAAATTGATCGTTTGGGACGAATATACTGTGAACCACAAAAGGTCAACGGAGGCACTGGATATCACATTGATATTGATAATCAAAACATTTTTGTTGGAGTCATGATTCGGTTATCCGGTGATTTTCGTCAGATTCTTCATATTATTCCAAGTTCAACTCCACCTAATGAACTAAACGCATGCTTGATATCATCAAACTTTTGGCGGCATATGAAGATCCTCCTGTTAACGACTATTGATTAACAGTGAAAGTGTTTTTCCATCATATTTGTATTTTAATTAAGATATTCCACCAGAACCACACCTGGTCATCCAGAGCTTCCCAAAACTGCAGTGCACCCAATATTTAACCTCCAAACAATTCCATTCACTTCCCCTAATTATACTTGGAAACCACCCCGGTCCAGTCACACCAACGAAAAACAATGAAAACACACCAAAAATTACCATCAAATTAATTGCTCTCAAATTAATCAAACTCCTCAAACCGTTAGACATTCGTGGAGAGCGGCAACACGAGTCACAATACTCACAAATATCCATCTCAATATGTTATGTCGATTTAAATGTCACAAAGCGTCCGTAAATTAAAGCCCATCCCTGATATGTCCCCGTCGAGGACATATTCATCAATTTATACAGCCCCCGTTAAAAGGTAAATGAAATCCATTGACGACATATCACCGTTCAGCTGTGAGTGGGATTTTATTGTAAATGGCATTACATGCGAATCGTGAAGGCAAAAGCGTAGTCTCGTTGATCATGCTATCCTAAGCTCATTGATACACACACTTGAGGACTTTTCAACTTTATGCGGACATGCTCATTGGATGTACGTTTCGAATTTATAGACGAACTAAATCAAAATGTCCCAGCTCTCTACAGTCAACGGATGAAGGAACGACAAAAAAAAATTGTGGAATACCAAACCAACCAACCATGTGTGGGTGTTAACGGGGTAGAGATGGTCATATGTCCCATTATGCTCTCCCGCATCTACCTATTCAACCAATTTGCACACACTCAATCCGAACTCACCATCCCTACCACCACCACTCTGACCGCTGTCGCTATCAAAGGGACTCAGTACTAAATGACGAAATTTCAATTTAGCCTGTACCGGGGGTTGTCACGAACAGAAGATTTGTACGTTTGAGCTGGACCAGCAAAAACAAGCCGAAAGGACCCATCATCCACACACATGCAGAGTGATGGTCCTGGCGGGCGCCTCTGTTTCTCAAAAGCACTGTATATGGCCACTATGATAGCTTATCGTTCATCAAAATGTCAGTAAGTACCTATCGGGTCATTGTTAGGACATCCCATATACGTATATAGTCAAACGCAGAGCTTTCACACATGTACGCAGAGAGTGTATTGTTCGCACGATTCCTCCGACCGATATGTGTAGGTACTCGCACTCGCAATCGCACTGGTACTAGTGCCGCATACATTTTGTCATGTCGACAAAATTGAGGCCGTGATGATGGTGATGGTGATGGTCTACATCAGTACGACGAACGACCCTGCTTTGCGTGTGGTTCATTCAATTTGTGAGAGATAGCCAGGCGCTGGCTGCTGCTGTTGATTATACGACGTAATCCTGATTCCGTTTAATGCGATCTCTAGTGTAGTGTAATGCCGATGGCTACCAAAAAAAAAAAAATAACAAAAGGGATGATAATGTGCTCGGACATGGGTTGGGCCCAGGAGGACTAAGTGAATATTTGCCACCCTTCTAATTATGATTTTTATCAATCGTAAAAATAACTTGCAACATCAACGCAGGGCACACAATCCGTGTTCGTACATGGGCCATAGTCCATTCGGGAGGCGATTTGCCCAAATAGGAACATATAATTAAGTTAACTGGCACTTCAGTGTAGCAGCAGTTTGTGAGGATACCCGGAAGGATGGCAGTTTACGCAGCAAAACTATTGTGATGGTTTATTGGTATTAATTATTTTCCTAATAAGGACGAAATTGGTCTGTTTCCTTGCAAAAGTAGCTATGAAAATTTGAATTTTTTTAGTACCCAGTTTTGCTGGCTTGAAAATTTGATGAAATTTATTTTTATATTGGCTTGAGGATGTAGATATAATAGGGATACTTGCATTTTTGACACCCAAAAAGCTGTTAGGCAGCTTAAAAATTAGTTTTTTTGGCACCATTTCCGGTGTTGTTTGTTTGCTTGGAGTGGAGTTTTTAAAAAACGTCCACAATGTGCATTGCGATTGGAATTTATTTATGTACTCCTGAAGCCAATTAAATTTCATAATACCGGGTGTTTTTTGTTATAGGAATAGAACTTCGAACTGAAATAAAACACAAGAAAATCGTTTTAATGTCCACCACTTTGGCTTTATTAGAATTAATGTTTAATTTGTATCCGGAAATGTAAACGCCGCGCCTGGTTCAAATAATGCCAATGTGCCCAATTTTCAACCACTTTTTTGAGTACACCACGAATGTTGGCTTCCAAGTCCCCAAACGTTTATGGTTTGTTGGGTTCGACGAGCGACTTTGGGGAATGTGAATATCCCCAAAGAAAATAATCCAATGTTGTCAAATCACACGATCGTGGTGGCCAATTGACAAGTCCATTCCACAAAATTATGCGCTCATCGAATGTTTCGTTCAATAAATCGATTGTGACGTGCACTGTGTGACATGTAGCGCTGTCTCTTTGGAACCACATCTCATCCACATTCATGCCATCCAATTCGGGAACAAAATAGTCGGTTATCATGGCTTTATACCGGTATTGATTAAAGATAACTCACTCTAGAGCATCATTTCAGATGAAGTATTTTCAAATGACTCCACCAAACAGTCAGTTTTTGTGGATGTAATGGCGTCTCATGGGTCTCATGTGGATTCTCTTCACTCCCATTTTGGCGATTTTGCTTGTTGACGTAGCCATTCAACCAAAAATGAGCCTCATCACTGAATAAAATTTTTCGATGAAAATTAGCATCGAGATCAATCTCATTTTCGGCCCATACACCAAAATCACGACGTATTACATTGTCTCGCGGCTTTAATTCTTGCACAAGCTGGATCTTGTAAGGTCGTTAGCCAAGATCATTGCGCAAAATCTTCCATAAACTTGATGGACAAAGCTTCAATTGCTATGCATGGAGGCGAATCGATTCATTCGGGTCCTCTTCAACACTTTGCTCTACAGCGGCAATTGCTCCTTCGGTGCGCACTGTTCGACGACTCTGTGGATGCGTATTATCTAATAGAGTAAACGCAGTGCGTAAACGATCTAAGGTTAACCGAATTAATTGCTCTGATGAACGATTATGTCGACCATAAAATGGACGGTGCTTTCGGTAAGCTTCGCGAACTGAACCATTATTTTCGAAATAGATTTGCAAGCGTTGTTCATTTGTCAACAAGTTCATGATGAAATGGCAAACCAAACATAACATAAATGACATTAGAGTTGCGCGATTTGACCGCAAAATGTCAGTTCTAATCGAAAAATCAACATCAAAAAAAAAGCCCCCCTAAAGCAAATATGTGGTCAGGTGGCTGTCAAAAGACCACCATGACATCCAGCTTTGAAGCAACTGATTATGTCGTTACTTTCGACGGTAAAATCTTTGGTAAAATCTTAGCGCAAACTGTTTTCTTAAAGAACTCAACACTGCGAGTAGTCTTGGGTTTCCAATTTTTATACCCTATCCCATAGGGGTATTTTAATTCTGACATTAAGTTTGGAACATAATGAAATAATTTCGCTAGATATACCTCAAAGTATATGGATAGACGCAGAATCGCTAGCTGAGTCTGTCTGTCCGTCCGTCGGTACGTCTGTGTGTCACCAATATTTGAGCCTTAAATTTCGAGCTAGAGTTTGTGAAATTTGGTATACTGATTCTCAATCCGACGAAGCAGAACAAGAGTACACATTTTTGAAAGCCGCCCACTGCCACGCCTCTTTTTTTAGAAAAACGAAGTTTTAGACCAAACCATTAGAGATATTTAAAAAAAATCTAAACAAGATATCGGGACAATCCTAATGTCTATATTTCGTCCATACAAAGTTGTTTGCCGCGGCAACTTTTTGGGGGCATTTTCAGTAAAAACGTTTTTCGGTAAAATTTTAAACATTTCGAAAAAAATGTTGATGCAAAATCATTGGTTCTGTTAATTTGAACATTTCTTCTCTATACCATTATAAACAACGCCCACTTTTTGGAGGCGTTTACATACAAAAAGCATTTCTATACAGTACCTCATAGCATAACCAGGCGAAAAACGGAGTTTGTTGTCGAACCATAAATGATTTTGATAAACTGTCTGAACAATATGTTCTGACAATGAAATTTTCTATAAGTCATCGCCAAAGCCGACATTTTGAGGATATTGGTTTTAAAGATGGGATGAAATGGGGTATAAAACGATCAACACAGTAGATTGTAGCCTTCTCATGTGTTTTTTTTTTAAATTGCAGATATACTCGTTATATTTGTGTCCTCACAGATACATTTATTGAACTTTGATTAATCAATGCATTTGTTTTTTTGACATTTAAAATTTCCCTTTAAATCCTTTTAAAATTCAAAATTCAATCAACTTTAAATTTTGTAAATATTTTCATCTAAAACAGCGTTTACCAAGCAGTACAACGTGCAAAAAGGTCCCCCCCCCCAAATACCCATTAAGTCTAACTCCCAATCTTTATTTGCATATTCAATGTGCCATTGGCGAGTAAGTAATTCGCTTAAAAGATGAGAATTTAATGCCCCAAAGTGCATTGCTCAGTAGATTGCTACTCTTACATTTATAATCATGTCCGAGCACAACACTGCCCTCGAGGGCAATGTGAACGAACATTTTTGATAAGACGAAATAATTAATTGCGGAATTAGCCATACACGATGAACTGAAACACATTCCTTTGAATCACAAGAGTTAATTATATTCCCGGACCTAAAATTCACAAACAAACACGAAATGATTAAATTATTTCGGTCTCTATACATGTTACAGTGCGGCATGTAGCATGATTGTATGGGTTGTGTAATACGAGCTGGAAATTTACAAAGCTTAAGCCTTAAGCCTGTGCGTTAGAATGAAAGGCGAAACGGCAATTCATTAAGGATTCATTAGACCAACTTGCACAAAGTTAATAATATTATTCTTTGCGCTTAGATGCCGCGATTTAAAATTAACGGCTCCCTAGAGGGTGTCAAAAATCTAATCTGTGTACGTGTACTTTACGAGTACTCTTGCGTATACTTGATGCTGGCATGTGCTCGATTTATATTTGCCGCCTGTGCACACTTTTCTACAGCATTTTCACATTTTTTCTGGTTTATGATTATGGCAGAGGGGGGAACGCTTTTCCATCTGCTGGAAAGAGATTTCGCACACATATGCAAAAGTATTAAAATTCGTTTCATGTTTGTGAAGGGAAGGGAAAGGAAAAGTCAATCCTGCAACTGGTTAAAGTGCGAATCCATTAATTAATTGAGATGGAATGCAAAGTTTCAGACCTAAGCATACTTGAGAGGACTCAAGTATCCTTAATTTTATTTTATTTTTGTAGTGGAACTGTGAAGGTATCGAATGAAAAACAAATCTCTAAGACATTCTCGTTTTTTTTAGAACCGCTGTTGATGGTGTTAAGTGGCAAGTGAAAGGAGTAATACATAAATGATCCGAAGTGAAGATCATTTGTTACCAAGCATGTTCGTCCAGTTCTGATTCATGCTAGCCCAGTGTGACGGAACATGACCCATTATATATGGTTATATATGGAGCTACAAGTTGTTGAGCGCAAATGTCTTAGATCCTGCATGCAGATGTATAGGAGTGCACATTCCGACTTTGGGCATTACGTTTCAAACAATAGACTTCTGGATGTTTCTGATGTGTCTACAATCGACAGTGTTATATAAAACGTTTAAGGAATCACTTTGTTCGTTCGGCGGCTCTTAGCGAGAACGAATTAATCTCCGGACTATTCTATTCGAATCCTGGGTACTTCAGAAATGTTTTAGAAAGTGAATATGAATGATGCATGTGGCTACCTATCAGACTCAATGAACGTCCCAATCATATACCTAAAAGAAAACATTGATCGAATGAGAATAGAGACAAATACTGGTTGCTAGATTGGGCTGATGGTTGGGTTTTGTAGAACGAGGGTAGACTCTGATTTGTTTCGATTTTTTAACAAGGCAATTCGCAATGGTTGTAACTTTGACTACAATCAATTGCTTATTTTTAACTCATCCATCTGGATTTGACTTGCTAAGCGATCAGCGCGAGTGTTGATAACACATAGAACAAAAGCAACACTATAAACAGCCAGGTCAGAATGGCACAGACTAAATACCCGGCCTGCTGTGACAGGCGAACTGCTGCTTCGACATATTTGGACAACAATTTTTCTAGGAATTTCAAGGGTTAGTCAGTCCCCTTGAACCGAGATGGTGGTGATGAACCAAAAGGCCAACGGTATCGCTCAATCCCGTAGTCGAAACTGATGGCCCGTGTCGGGGTATCTAATAAATTAGAACTGGCCCTTCAGGTTGGGGGTTGTGCTTTGGGTTAAATACCCAACCATAAAAAAAAAATCATGTTACGAAGCAACCAATAGCCTCAGAAAGGACTGATTTTATTGTTGACGACCCTGCTAAACGAAAAAAGGACAACGACGTTCGTATCTGCACCTGGAATGTGAGAAAATTAAACAGGAGAGGTGCAAGGAAACAATTAGCGGAAGCCACAAACTGCTACAAAGGAGACATTACTGTCATCCAGGAAATACGATGGGATGGGCCGGGCAAAAAGAGGATGAAAAACTGTGGCATCCACTACAGACCGTGTTATAGTGAGCAGAAACAGCGACTATTCGGATGCGGATTTGTTATAAGTGCCAGACTTAGGCAAGAAATCGTATGTTTCAAAGACATTAGCGAACACATTGCAACAATCCGCATCAAGGCCGAATTCGACAAGCCCCGACGGAGGAAATAGAAATAGAAACGTCATCAACGAAATATTCGATACAAAAAAAAAAAAGAATTTAGGCAAGGCGATGATGCGCTGTGATGTGACTTATTCATTTCGATTCTTGAGAGGATTTTGCAAAACTCCCGAGCCAACACCAGAGGCACAATTTTACAAAAATCGGTACAACTACTACCATACGCCGACGATATTGACGTCATTGGTAGGACCCAACGTGTGTCATTGCCACGCTTGCTAATGTAGAGAAGGAGGCGGCATAAATGGGTTTAGCAGTAAATGAAGGCAAGACGAAGTATACGCTGTCAAATCGAAAGGACACACAACATCGACGAATTGGACAGAACGTCACCATCCACAGATATAACTTTGATCTCGGTTCAATTTGATTTGATTTGTGAGGAAATTTCTTCGAAAAATCTTTGGTCTCTTTCGCAATGAAGGGCTATGGAGACGAAGATTCAGCCAAGAACTATATGAGCTGTACATCCACTTGCCCCTGGTCAAAAAACTCCGCATTGGACGTTTAAGATGGCTAGGAAATGTAGAACGAATGGACACCAATACTCCGGCTCGCAGAGTCTTCGATTCCCTGCCAGTTGTCGAACACAGTAGAGGAAGGCCTCGCCTAAAGTGGCGCGCATAAGAAGAAATTGACCTCAACCAATTTGGAGTGCGCAACTGGAGGCAGTTACCTAAGGACCGGGCTAATTGAAGAGGTATGTTGGTTAAGGCTCATGTTCATTCCAGACTGTAGCGTCACTTAAGTAATTAAGTAAGTAAGCACGCACGCATCCATGGCATCACTTCCATATTTGAAAATATTTGATGAAAATCCATTAGAATCGGCTGCCTTGATGTTCATAAGCTTTTTGCTGACTGCGTTGTCTTTTTCAATATCTACTAAGAGGTAGCGTTATCTAATCGTTGACTGGCGGTAGGCTGGTTTATTGCCCTGTCACGCTCTAGACTTATGCCCCTTAAGGAGCTGCTAGTAAAGGTTCCTGAATACATTTACAAGTTTCTGCGACGCAGTGACATTAGGTTGCCATTGCTTTTTTTTTGTACAACCTGCGTTTCTACTTTGAATTTAGCAGTCAATTGGTTGGTGATTTTTTTAAAATCTACGGATGTTCTTCTTATCGCTTATCCCTGCTTTTGGATGCATGCCTCCAATCTGGAAATTTGCCAGTTTGCGTTGTAGGTTCGATAAGGAATGTCGTTAATCAAAATATAATACACTGCTGCTAAGTCAGTAATTCGGAAGGAATTATTTACAGTGTAGAAGAAGTGTTTTCCAACTAAGCAGCCAAAATGTTCTCCTCTTCGATTTATGCTCGGTTCCCTTAGTCATTGCGGAACTAGTTGTTTGTCTACCTTCCTCAACTTTGAGTACGGTAGTAAGAAAAATTGTCATATTTGTGCTGAAGAGCAACCTGAAGAAGTTCAAGGTCTACAGTTGCATCCAGATGATTACCGATTTGGTGGGATTTATGGTGGAATCACCAGTTGATATTTCTAAATAAGGGTGGTCGGAGTGTAACTGCGAATAGCGTCCATTGTTACGCCATATTAACGTTCGCGTAAGATCAAAGCACGTCATCACTACGACATTGGGCTGGGCAGTTTCTTCTAAAAAGATGGGGCTACTTGGCATACAGTCTTTTAACTCATGGCTTAATAATGAGAAGAACTCGGAGATATTCTAATATAAACAAGTGGGCAAATAAAAGGACATGGCTAGAAATAATGGGCAATGATTTCCTTGCTCGATTGAAAAACAATTCCAAGATTCGCAAGGGGTGTGGATATAGGTATATATAGGTACCTTATAAATGGAACATAATGCCATGTCCTTAGTCTCCTTCTTGATAGCATATAACTACAATTTCCTGCTGCGATACCTATACACGCGGCTTCTGTTGTTATTATTTTACCTTAAACTATCTCTGCCCTTAATCAATTACTAGAAAATCTACTTCAACGGATTTTCCATGAACATACCAAACCTTGTAATCAAATGCTCATGAGAATGAAGTGAAATCCAAAACACTCTGGTGAAAGGTCAGAGTTATTTTATTTCCATTTTTGAAAAGCAAATCCGTTACATGGCGCACCCCAAAAGTGCACATGCACATATCAAGTTTCCCTGGGCTATGAGGTTGGATACCTTTATATTACTCTGTATCAGGCAAGGTGAGTAATTATGTCTGAAAGTCTGTTGTACGGTGAATATTTACCATTACATTGAACCATTAACCTATTTCGAAAACACTGGTTTCGTGTTGCTGATTTAAAGTATGCAATGGCAGGTATCTGCTATCTAGATGGGTATATGGATTATGGATGCCTCACTGATTTTATGATATTATTTGTGATTAGCTATTCGAAATTGAATCATTTGATCAGGGATCAAATGATTCAATCGAAATAAATCATGATTTCGGATATGGATTCACAAGACACGTGGAGCAACTTACCGTAAAGGTAAAGCTGAGAGAATGCAAGTTAACTGAGCCTAAGCTATCAGGTTTTGTAGAGTGTTTTACACATAGTTGCCACTGTTTTGCAGTTATTCCAAAAGTAAGGAGAGTACGACGAAAGGTGATTGTTCGAGAATCAGTAAAAAGTGATCACGGCCTTAACCAACATCGTGTGAAATTTTTTGTTGTTTTCTATCTGGTGGTAAGGATCAACACAAACCCTGAATGCGATATTTTTTTAATCATATACTCGCCGAATCAGTTTGACCTAGAAATGATTTTAACTCCAAACAGAAAGAGCTTGGTTGTGTTTCGACTACCGTCGATTTCAAACATTTTTTTACGGGGTCAACAATATCTGCTTGACGTCTGCACCTATGATAAAAATATTGATAGACAGAGAGCTTTCGTGATAAGTAACGATCGTCTGCTTTCAATGAAAGGCAGTTAAATGGAATAAAGATTAGGTACAGAAAAGATTTTTCTATGACAATAACTAAAATATTATACAGGGTCGAAACAAAGTGGGTTCCATTCAAGATTTTTTTATGACGTGTTCATTATAACCGTTAGGATTATCGTCAAAAGTGTAGAATATAGATCGACATCAAAGATGATTATTTTCTGATAAGACCAGACCATCGCCCATGGATTGAAACGTATTCAAGTGTCTCAAATTTCCCCTAAGGTTTAGAAATTCAGTAATGCCATTAGGAAACTATTTTATGTCTAGATTTGGACTCCCATCCGCAGAAGATGAATTTCAGATAAGCCAACTTATCTGAACTCTGGTGACAATGTGGCACCTCTTGCACAACATAAAGGTGTCAGTAAATCACATTGGAATCCCAAAAGTTGAATCCTTTCACCGATATTATCTTTATCGGTAATTATCGAAAATAATTCGAAGAAAAGTAAACGCATGAAGGTTTCGACGACATGATATATATAGCGGATTTCATGGTAGTGTTCTCCTTCAACGTTTTTAGTTACTTCATGGAAAAATCACGCCATGGAAAATATCAAGAGACGCTTTTTTGACATCCTAGATTTGCACGCATTCGCCGTACAGTCGTTCGATTAATCGAGAAATTCAAGGCGAATAGAGTTCAATCGCAGAGGAATACTGTCCATCCGTGCAGCTTGTTAAATGACAAAATTGGAGAAGTAAGTGAGAGTGTTTCCCAAATTATTTATACAGATTTTCCATAGTAATCAACTATAAATTCAAACCTTCACAAGTCAGTTTGCATAGAATTATAAGAATCCTTTGGTACAACATTTTAAAAGCCGCATGCCATGCGCAGTGCTCAAAGTTCATAGAATGGATGATTTTTCTCCGACAGACCCCATTTTGAACTTGATATGGCTATGTAAATAAACATAACTGTCGCATTTCTGGAGCTGAGAATGCAAAAGCGATGTGCATTATTGATTTGACCGTTCTTCTTCGAGACTGGTTATCTTCGTCAAAGTCGATCATTATCATGAGGATGATGAAAGCAAATCGGGTCGCTTTTCCACTAAGCGCATTAAGCATTTTTTTTTTTGTTTAAGTTACTGATTTTCGAACGGCATTTACTAAATCCGCATACACAAATAAAACTGCATTCAGAAACTTTTCAAGCGGATCTAAGTGTTATTTGCGATTTTCATCCTCCACTGTTTTTTAACTACCTACTCAGCAAATTTGTTTATCATTGTCATTGTAAATGCGCTCTTTACTACATGCCACTGGGATGGTGACGTGAAATAAGGGCAATTGAAATAAAAAGAAAATTAAATAAAAAAAAAAAACATAATTTCAAACATTCATTTGCATACATCAAATTGCGCACCCATCCCAAATCCAATAGTGAGGCCAAGTCATGGGGTTCATACAATAGACACATGCGAGTGCAAGTTTGGGTGTATGCCAAGATTGAACATATTTGGTAGGGATTGCTGCCCCCTGCAACCCCTCCGCTTGGGATAACTGCTGGATTTGGAATGTGTGCTAGGTTGGATATATGCAAACAGAATTGGCCGTTATCGGAAACTGTTTAGAATTCAATAAAAATATAAATATAAAATGTTTAGAAAATAACTCAATGTTACATGTTAACAAATGTCTTCTACAAAACAACTCAAATCAAAATGTAAACAATCAAATTGTCAAATTGTAAAATGTCAACTTTTCTATGTACACATTTAATGTCATTGAAGACACAACTTTCGTAACATCCAACCCGACAAGTCGCATAATAAATATTATAACGTTCATTAAACAATTAGTAATCGCTTTTTATTAAATACAACACATTTGCGAAAGCAAATCGACACAACAGAACAGAAACTATTTACCACAAGTGAAGTGAACGCGTTTCTTTCTGCCATTTGTAGCTATTTTTGGGTTAAAATTAAAAACTTTAAAAGAAATAGAAAAATTGATTACCTTAAAAAATTTTTCTTACGGAACATCTTAGAATAAACCATTTTAAGCATTAAAAAAAAATTAAGTTTGCTTAGTGCGCTTAATGGAAACCTGAGCCAAGTGAAACGCGCCACATAACAAATTAAAGAATTGCATTATTGAAGATGTTGTAGCGAAGGGAATTGCCTCTCTTTAGGATGACTCCATTAAGAACCTGTCGGATTATTCCCAAAAACTTCGTGGGTAGGGTCGAAGGTGATACCTCAATTACGACAGAACAACCAAAAGCCATTTGGTTATTCTGAAACGCGAGAGCGGACGAAAATCCTTCTGTCTTTCAATTCATCTTTCAAAATTATTTTGACTTCCCATTTTCCATTTACTTCCCCCCAACAAAATAAAGATGTTTGCAGTCACTGCAGTTAACCTTTTTATTTCTATTGCATGGACCTCTATCCGACAGCAATCCATCAACTCTAATAAAATTATCGCTCTTCGGAATATTAAATGCTGTTGTTCGTCTTCGTGGCACATTTGTTTTTTCCGCGCTGGCCATCCTACCCGATCAATTTTTTTTGCTCCCTTTCGCTAAAACAAATTTAGCTTGTTGTTTCACTGCCGTTCCCCCCCCACACTAGTCTACCCCTTACCCATGACTTTCAGTGTCCAAATTTCGTTTCATGCTTGTTTGGAATTACCCTACGAGCTTAAGAAGTTTCACTTAAAAAAAAATGTTTTGGAAATTCAGATACCTAGGATATGTTAGGAGAGTAATCACTAATAACCCAGCCAGCAAGGTCTACTGCACCCATTCATATATTCAGTAGAAGAGGAAAATTAAATAAAAACTTGAATTCCCAAATAAAGTAGCATTAAGGTCTCAAGTCTAGCTTCTTCATTCCAAAGCATAATTTGGACCATCAATTAAACGTCGATGTTAATTTGAGAAGCTACTCATGACATTTTTATACTCTCGGCTGTTTGCCAGAGGTGAGCCATTGAAAAAAAAAACAATCGAAAAAACAATCCCACGCCATAAGCACTACACTACGTGGCTTGCACTTTAAGTATACAACTGGCGAGGAATGTTGTGTGAGGCCCAGCTATAACTGACAGCTCCGCCACAGGGCTTAAAAAGACGTAAGAAGGACCTTGAGCCCTGCTTCTTCAGTCGTTTGTTTATTCGAAGCTATATTTTCAATAGTGTACTACAATATTAAACTTCGATTTTGAACACATTTTTGAGAAGCTTCTTGGTTTTTTGTTAAACTCTTGCCAGAAATGGGTCAGGTGTAGGTACGTAGGTAGAAGTGGCGGTTCGGCTATACAGACGACTCACTATATACAAGAAAAATGGTTCTATGGCAGGTCGTACTGGCACAACCCGCCATATATTTTTATCTCCATTCTCATATGTGCACGCACACACCGTCCACCCATACCATGAAGCTTTTGAAAAAAATTTTTTGTTTTTTGTTCTCCCTGCGTCATCTTTGGTAGCACTTATGTGCCTTTTTGTTACCACGATACGTGGCAAACAGCCGATGATATAGATCCAGCCTGTGATCTAAGGTACGCAATCTGGCTCTAGCTAGTGCCGGACATTTGCAAATGAGATGGGAGAGGGTTTCTCTCTCATTTGTGCTCCCGCAACTGCGGCATTGAGGGTTGTATGGGATCCCATGGTAAGCCGCATGGTATAAAATTGGCCAGTGCCCCGTGACTATCTCCGTAATTCTTCGATATCTTGGCGAGTTCTATTTAGAAGATGGTGTTAGTAGATCGAGGGCCATATCGTCCTCTATAAACCGCAATATGTTAACCTTCTCCATTTGGAGTCGGCCTTTTTCAGGAAGTACGAGTGTATTTGTCCCTTAACCGCACCTAGCGGGATACGGACCCTTGCCGCAAGTGAGCCGTGAAGAGCTGAGCCTTGTCTGGCTAGCTCGTCTGCACGCTCGTTTCACGAAGTGTGACCCTGAACGTTCGCCAAGGTGGGAAAGTTCGTTCCGGCATTCCTGTACCAGTTTGGAGGATATAGTAGCCGAGTTGCTGACCTTTATGGCCGCTTGGTTATCTGTGAGGATAGTAATATTTTGCTTTTCCGTAGTGTCACGCCCCAGTAGCCAGAAGTTCCACCTGGAATACGCTGCCAAAATCCAGTAGGCGATATGAAACTGATATTTTCGGCGATTGCGAGTAGACTCCGGACCCACACCACAGTTCATCTTAGATCCGTCGGTGTAGACGAACGTGTCGAAATCTCTTACTACTTCGTTTCTCTTTCACTGAAGCTTAGAATAGGTGTTATGTAGTCTGTTGGAAACGTGACTACGCCATTTGGTAACGAGTCTAGCCATAAGGCCTTGCATTTCAACATTCTGAATAAGTTGAATAAATGTGTACAGCGCACCCCACAAGAATCAAATATTGTGATATGAATATAAAATTTTACATCTCGAAAGCTAACCTCTAAGATTTCAAAAAAATGCGCCACTTTACAGTTTCGTAACATAACGCAGAAGGACTCCTTTATAATCCACATGAATGCATTTTTTACGAAACATTATAACCTTTTCAATGTCAATCATCCAGCTCTATAGCCCTCCATTTCCAAACTACCATCAATTTCAAACTTTAATTGAATCCTCTTCGACAATAGCATTTCTCTTTACTGACTAAGATCCTTATGTTATTTCATTAAACCTCGTTACCGCATTCACCATTCGACAAGATCCTGCAATGTCATTAGCGTTAATCCTCTTGATAGCCTGCCAAATTGGTTTGAATCTTAAAAAGCAAATGCAAGTGCGTTAGCAAGTATCTGTCAAGCCACAGCTTTGCCTTCCTGTTTGATAATCATCATCAACGGCAACAATGCAATGTCGGTGCTATTATATGCACGAAGGTGGATTCACCAGACAGCTAAGGACGATTTTCATCTCACTCCGATCCCTGAAGTGTTTCTCGTTTCACTCCATCTCGACTCGCATGGATGGGATAGGAATACTCGTGCAACTGTAAGCCGCTGTGCCACACACAATTGCAGCCTCTCATTGGAATATCGTTACAGTCTGATTAATCAATTCAAAAAGGGTACCGCCAGGAGGAGATAAAACTTTTTGAACTTTTCATCACAGCAATTAATTGGTAAGAGTCTGAAAAGTAGACAAATTAGGCAAACATTGGGGAGATATTTTTGTATTTTTGTATATTCTCTACAGCTCATCTGCACATCATCGTCGAGCGAAGGTCCTTCACACTCGCTTCGTGTGGGTGTATGCATTTGCTTTACAATTCCAGAACGATGACGCGCGGCGTGATGCTAACGAGAATTCCATGTACGGGTAGTACGGGTGTTAAACACTCCACCTGCATCAACTATCGTCGAGTGGAAAAACAAGTGGAATCCTTTTTCTCCGCTGTACCCTCTGAGATGACAGAATTGAATAAAATGTGCATGTGTGTAGGTTATATACACGAGAGAACCTCTTGTTGCTTTTTTTTTTATTTTTGTTGTTTTTAAGATCTTTTTGTTTTTCTTCTTTTTTCATGAAAGTGTTTTCCACTTGACAGACAGGAAAGCACGCTGTGTCCTTCCACAGAGAATTGCAAAAATTTGTATTTAAACTCATCCTTAAATGCTTCGACATGACGCGCAAAAAAAAAACACAATCCTACTCCTGCAGTTTTGCGGATTGTCTTTGGTTGGCTGCCAATGTGTATTGGATATGTCTGGTTCTGGGCCTACATCAGCGAGTGAGTAAGAGAGATTCGACGCGCCCCAATGTCGTCCTGCACACAGGATTTCAATGTATCCTAGTGGAATTTAATATTTATGAAATGCAAATACAAGGAATAAGGTTGGCGACGCATGAAAAATGCCGAGGAAGTTGGAATTTATTCGTTATTTCTCTCGTCCCCTCTATGGTACTTTTTTCTGTTGGTAGGTATCCCCATCTATAATGCTGCAGATTCTCTTATTTTTTTGGCAAATTTTTTTGTTTCTTTGCTCTTTCAATTTATGAAAACGAGAACAAGAAAGATTTCTCTACAGTCTTAACGAACTTTTCACATCCATCTGTAAAATGTCAGCGTTGCATGTCTGTCGTTGATTCCTTTTTTTTTTATTTGTTGCCAAATCCTAGCTAACAAATAAAATTGACTTTTTTGTACTCACGCTCAGAGTACTAGAGTGTCCTCTTTTCTTGTTTTACCATTTGATCCTGATGAATGGAAAATGTTGCCATGCGATAAGTTTACTTTATTTCGAATCTTTTTTTGTTCCTATGTATACCGTTTGCAGTATGTCCTGGAAATGAATCTTCCATTTTATGTAATGATGCTATTTAGATAGAGGATCTTTTTTGTGGGTCATCGTCATCATTTTGTGTACATTCGGGGTGCAACAAAAAAAAAATAAGGCGAGTCCAGTGTGCAAGGATATTGCAAACGTTTGCAATTTCGAAAAGCGAAATGAGGCCAAATGGGGGAGTTGGTCCTTTGTGTGTTTGCGGACAGTGCAGTTTCTACGTGCAATTCATTTAATGAATGTATGGTAAGGAGGTCAATTGTAGAACTTGGCAAAACGTTATAAATAGGAAAAGTTTCATTGGTAAGGCGTGCTCTGGGAAATTGTTGGCCTTAGTTCATGTTTGCAGACAATTAAAATTTGGATGATTATGCTGGGGGAATGTATCGGGTGGTAATTGTGATGTGGATTCGATCTGCGTTGATATTGGATGCTCCCGAATGTAGAGAGGAAGCAGGATTCAGTAGCTGTGCATTAATGCAGCTCTAACTTGTGATGTGAAACCTCCAATTCGATGGAGTTCTTGTATGTCGGATGGGACGCTTTTGGAAGAGGGATTTTCGGAATGCACTCTGATCGTAGAGGTACGTGTTTTAATATCGAATGGGATAACCCGCATCGAAGAATCAGAATAAACGAATCGATTCATCGTAAACCAAATACTCACTTGTCCACAGCTATAGAATTAGAATTTGAAGCGAAACATTAACTGCTAAGGAGATCCTAGATAAACGTATATGAAGCCTATAATCAAATAAAAATATAGATGATTTGAAACAAATTATTAATTACAAAATTTTGTGGCAATAAACTGGTAAGCACGAAGAGCCTCATGTTTTTCTCACAACCATTTATTTATGAGTGACGTGCACTTTATGCGCGATGGCAGGATATAGAATTTTCGCAGAACCTGAATGGCTATCTTCGTTCAGAAAGTCCTTAGCGAAAACACATACTTTTAATGTTGTGATAGCAGTACTAGTAACAATCTTTCTTCCCTTGGGTACTCCTGAGATCAATTCGATTTTTAAACACTCCGAAGCATGGCCGTACTGACATTATCCAGATCAAAGTAGAAGCAATCATCTATGTTGGGTATTGTTTCTTCCTATTCCTCATGCCCTCAGTTTCTGTTGAACTCGTTGCAGGCATTTACCAGTAGAAGAAATGCTTAGTTAAAAAAAAGTGAACTATGACAATACATAGTCGAAGAGCAGGCTAATTATTTAGTTTGAAGGAAGCATCCTGACTCAATAAAAAAACCAACTTGTAAGTTTCAGAATTAACCGCTGGCTAAATGAACCAGGACGCAATAGTCGATCTGTGACCACCTGTAGTTTAGGGACAAAGATAAGTTGCACTTTGGGAGTTTTATGAACAACAGGCGTATAGACGTAGTCAATACGTCTGCTGTTCAATTTATATAGGATCCTTGTTATACCATTTTAAAAGACGCGGATTTTCTTGGAATGGGTGAGTTTCACAAAATCCAATGAGTGAGTTTCACAGAATACCCAGCATTGTGCTGCTGGGGTATTTCAGTTGGATATTTTACGCCTTCTCTCACTGCCAGAGCTTTAAGGGTTTTGAACGGAGTATCTGATCCCACCTTCTCATCGACATAAAACACTTGGATACGTGATGTCTGATTATTCTTTAATCAACCGGTAGTCTAAGAAATAGGGACGACTATATACGTTTGAATGTGATGCAGTAGTTGGGCAGACTAAAGGAGCGACTCACTGGAGCAAAACCCAGTGATAGCACTTTCATCAACAGTCTGTGGAGATACAGGGTGTCCACCGGGAAGATATACTATTTTGTTTTGCCGGCATTTTGGTAAACATGAGTCTTGACAGATCATATTTGGCAGTCGTGAAGTAGACACGCGACAAATTTATTATTGAAAAATATTCGATTATTAACGAGTTTTAATCGTTCTAACATTTTATCAAAATCTATCATCGATTATTGTGACGATGAGAAAGTTACTTGAAATTTTTGGCAGAAACAACGTACCAACAAAACGCACTATTTATAGTGTAGTGAATGATTTCCAAGAAAGAGGGTCTGTAAGTGATAGGCCCAAGCATGGACCACAACGTGCTGCGAGATCGGCTGAAAACATTACTGCTGCTCAAGGAGGTCATAAAAACAATCCTTGTACCTAAATTCGACGTAGTGCTCAGTAGCTTGGCCTTCAGAGAACAACTTTGGAAACAATTTTGCACAAGGATTTGCATTTGTTTCCATTCAGGATTTAGTTGAGACAAGAGCTTCTTCCACAAGACCATTTACGCCGCCGTACATATGCCAATAGGATGTAACAGCTAGCCCATGACAACCACGATTTTCATGAAAAAATCATAATGAGTGACGGGTCACATTTTCATTTGAATGGATGTGTGAATAAACAGAATAGTCAGTGCTGGGCAATCGAAAACCCTCAAATTATTCATCAGTCAGCGTTGCATCCATTAAAAGTTACAGTCTGGTGTGCAATTTGGTTAGGAGGAATCATTGGGCCTTACTTCTTTCAAAATGAAAACGACGTAACGGTAACTGTGAATGGGGAGCGATATCGTGATATGATTGAAAACTTTTTAACGCCACAACTGCGTGCTTTGAGCTTGATTAACATGTGGTATCAACAAGATGTGCCACATCGCATACAGCCAGGATTACAATGGAATTACTGTGAGACTTTTTCCACTACAAGTTATTTCAAGAAGTGGTGATGTTGATTGGCCTCCACGGTCGCCTGATTTGACTGCTCCGGACTTCTTCTTGTGGAGATATCTGAAAAGCAAGACTTATGAAAACAAATGAGAAACGCTTGAGCATTTCAAACAAAATATTCGTGATGAAATTAATGAAATACCGCGTGAAATTTGTGAGAATGTAATGAAAAATGTGCTCAAACTTCTAGCATTTGTGAGACTAACAGAGGCGGATATTTACCTGATATTCCATACATAATTGCCGACATTATATAAAACATTTATCAATATATGATCCATTCAATTTCATTTAATGAGAAATTATAAACAAAAGTAGTATACCTACCCCGCGGACACCCTGTATTTACTCTCTACTGGATATTGTTGCTGGCTAACTATTGAATTTTTTATATGGTATTGATAAACATAGATGACACAAATTTTTTACTTGGAGTTTTTTTCAAGTGATTCTATGCTGCACCCCATAACAGTACAATAAAATTTGACACGTAATGAATATTAGCTGTGTAATATCGAATAAAAGAAAATTAAATTGGTGATCAAAGGCTTCATATACTGTTTGACAAAAACGTGAAATTTATATATAAGTCTTGCAAAGTTCGAGTAAGTATTGCTATTCTTTAAAGCTAACAAACTGTTTGAAAAAGCCGTTTATTCCCATGTTTATTTTATTCCGTGAATAACATGGTAAACATATGCAAATTTATCGACGATTTGACCGACATTCGAAAAATTTAGTCGACATTTTAAGTGTCGAGATTTTAAACTTTCGATATTTTCAAAAATCATTTATTTTGTCGGCAATTCGTACGTGCCCCTTTTATTTTAGATAAAAGAACGTATATATGGGATTGCGAGGTAAAAGAATCCGCTGCAACACTTAATTTACTAACTCAAGATTAGTTCAATTTGATAATTCTTAAGATAATTTCATTAATTTTGTCTGTAAATGCACATACCACATAGTATATAATATATAAGGCAAGTCAACACTTAATTTACTTACTCAAGATTAGTTCAATTTGATAATTCTTAAGATAATTTCATTAATTTTGTGTGTTAATACACATACCACATAGTATATAATATATAAGGCAAGTCAAGTCTGGTGAGGTATCCGACGGATCGGACAATTTTCCGCAACGCAAACTTCGTCGGAGGTTTAAATTCCATTCGAGGTATGTGCCATCGGAAAAAATTAATCACTTCACTACATTTCGTAAATAAACTCAGCGAAGAATTTGTGTCGTAGGAAATCGGAAAAAGAATTGCACTAAGCTGTCGAAATTGCACGAAAAATGCACCTGAACGCACTTCAGCGCAATTCGTCGGGATGCGTTACAAAATTTAGGAGAAATATTTCCAACAACTTTTCGGGGGAATACCTCGAAACTAAAATCCACCAAATCGTACAAAATCTGAGAATTTTCCGATCTGAAGGATACCTCGCTAGGGAATTAGTAGTGGATATCTCAGTTTGATTTGTATTTTTCCCACTAGTTGAATGGGTTCTGATAAAGAACTAATCAGCCATGGTTCATTCAAATCAAAATATTTCGTAATAGTCTTTGGTTTTTGTTGACTCGAAATGGTGTACAACGTTTTGGAAAACCCATTCACAAAAAAGCGCTGAATACGATGATAATACAATTTTATTAAGTACAAGTTTTTCCCTAAAAATACTCCCAACAATATTAAAAACGCACAAGTAGGTACATAAAATCCTTTTTGCTTCGTCATTGCAAATTATTTTCCTGTATAGTATTTTCATCCCATACAACACATTCTTGCAAACACTAACAATGTTATTATGTTTTATTAGCTTATTAATGGTTACCCTCAGGTTGAACAGATGTTTATAACACAATGGAATTTAATAAACGGATTTTAGGGCTACGTTAAGAACACATTTTTGAGTGAATTTTTTCTATAACATGAGGACATACATCAAATATGTTGAGCATGAAATAGATGAACAATTGTTACCCAAAAAACATTAGTAAAGGATCTTTCAATAAGTACGGTTTCAAATTTACTGAATGGGAAAGTTCTCATAGCGAAAGACTATGAAGGTACTGTTGTCTTCGTCGTCTCTTGAAAGTTAATTTTTGAACTGAGGTTGACAAAAACGCTGCTACAAGGTGTTGCAAAAGTTCACAGTACATTGTGAACATGCAATATATTTTGCAAATAGCGTCAATGGTTGGATGTTGTAGAATCAGGTTAGCAAATAAGCAAATATGGAAAACCCTTAGTAGTTGTTACTCCAAAATCCCATCAATTGGTTTAATTTTACCTCCGAGTGGTGAAAATCGGATACTTCCTAAATTTAAAAGCCCGATGGATGACCACAGAAGGAAGAGTAGCAATACTGTAAAAATCAAAAGCCAAATCAAAATGACAGGCGAGGAATATCCGGGTTGCTGTCTAAAGTTGGAGGTTGGAGGTTGTGCTTTGGGCTACCTCCTCAATTACAGATGATTATTACGAAGCACAATAAACCACGCTGAACGAAAAAAATCATCGACGTTTGTACCTGCATAATATGCAGGCAAAAAACTAGCGGAAGCCCTTAGCTGCTGCAAAACTGGCATTACTGTCATCCAGGAAATACGATGGGATGGCCCATCAATAAATGTTAGAAAAACTGTGACATCTTCTACAGTTCATGTTATTGTGAGCATAAACAGCGACTATTCGGATGAGTATTTCTTATAAGTGACATAATTTGGCAAAAAGCAAAAGACATTAGCATCAATCCGCATCAAGGTCAAATTCGCAAACATAAGCATAATAACACTCACTATACGAGGTTAAAATAATGGCCTTTCTGATGATTGTTTCTGCAAGCTCCTGGACAATACTTACGAGCGACCACCGAAGTACGATGTTGAAATCCTGCTTCAAGAAAACACAATCTACATTCACACAACATCTGGCAAGGTAGTTATGCTATTTGTCTTCGCGGCGGAAAGAAATGCACTAGAGAACACGGTTTCAAAATAAGTACACATTTTGGTCGCAACAGGCTTGTTAGCACCCAGAGTCTAGATTTTTCTCATAATTATAAATGTGTGATGGCGACGCCTTCTGTTTTATGTCGAATCTGAACAGCTTATTTGGGATAAGTTTTTCTTGACAATTTTAATTACTCGAATGGTTTATCAGATCATCGCAAATGGAGGAGCAATGAAAAACCATTTAGATGTTGTTTCAGCTGGGAATTTAACCCAGACATTTTCACAACGCTGTTAATCGAACTAACCACCAACATGATATTTATAAGGTTACATGGCTGTATCCAGATCAAAAAATGTCAATCGAATTGATTATATTGCGATAGACAAGTGGCACGCAAACAGTAATTTCTATGTACGGAAATTCCAAGGGACTTACATCGACTCGAACCACTACCCAGTTACTCCCAAGGTATCTACCACGTCACATCGAACTGTGCAGCAATTTATTATCGAAAGACTGCAATCAAGAGACCGCCAAGACCCTTACAGAATACGCATCGATTGGCCTCTCGATAGCATCCAATGCCGAGCAGCAATGGTCTGCATGACTTGTTGACAAGTCTGCAACTAATGTGTTGAATTCGACCGCCAACTACCAAAAAAAAAATCTGGTTGTTTAGCCACAGTCAATGTTAACCGGCGACGATGAATCATCTGCAATAGTAGGCAATAGTGAAAACTACCAAGCACAAGACCTAAGTGAAGTGAGGATATCCATATCTAAATTTGAGCTTAACAAGGCTGACGGGAATGATGACCTTCCGGCAGAGATTTATTAAACCGGTGGTGTTGATTTAGTATAAAGAATGTATACCCGATGAATGGAACCTCCTCATCCAACGAAACCCATTGTTTTAATCGGATTAAAACATAGCGTTTGGATTATAAAAGATCATTGACTTCTTCTTCCGTGCGCTTAAATCTAAGATCTTTCATACAACAACTTTTTTTTTATAGATATACCGTAAACGTAAAGAGTTTAGTATTCTCTTTAAAATTCTTTCATTTCGAGTTGGTAAGCCCGATAGCTTTATGACTAAGACACACAGCCAAACTATTTATATCAAATTTATATCCTAATTGAAGAATATAATAATAAGTCGTCTGCAAAAGTTTAAATTTTTTCAAATACAAAAATATAGTGAGTGTAGCTTAAAAGCAAAATAAAAAACAATGGACCTAAATGGATGCCTTGTGGGACACCGGATGTAAAATCAATTTTTCTTTTGTTAAATAATTATGAAATCACTCTACAACTGTTGAATGAAAACCCTAAAATTTAAGTTTTGCCAAAAGTGGGGTGGAACTAATATTAAAATTCCAAGCTCAGCGGCCCTGGTTCTATCTTGAAAGTTGAAATACGCCATTCAAAATCGGCTTTAAATTGAAGGCGCCCTTTTTGTGGAAAAGGTAAAACTCCGCAAACACAAATAAGGAAAAGGCTAGATTTAAAGCCTTGTTACTGCCAAATATTTAATTTTAATTTTTTTTAAGTCAATGGCGCAAATTTATAGTCAATCAATGTTTAAGGGTCTAACTCCACACTAGTTAACATCTGATTTAAATTAAAAGCTAGCTTTAAATTGTTTTCATCAATAGACACTTTTTAACGTGGCGCTAATTAGTTTATACTAACGAACGTACCTCTAAGAACTCTTAGTCAAACTCACCTAAAAATTGATAGTTCTGACAATCAAACAGATTGTGACAGTGATAGCGAAAAATATTTCAGCTGTTTGTGCCTTTGCCCGTTGCGCGATTTGAAAACAACAGATGACATTACGATAACTCTGCATTAAATATTTAAAGTGAGGTTTTGGTGAGGTTTAATGCAGAGTGATACCGCTAAAGTACACTTTTTGATGACAATAATTATCAAAACGTGTTAGTACGTGATAAAATAAATTTAAAGTCTACTTTAAGCGATTATAAATTTGCGCCGATGTGAAGTACATGAACTTTTAGTCATTGATCAACGTGGTTTAATATGTAATAAGTTGGCAATGTTGTTCTCCCTAGCAACGCTTTTGAGAATTTTAGAAATCACAAAATGCTAGGCGGATAGTTTTTTACTTTTCTTTCTTAAACCATTTTTTTTATAGATTTCAGTAAAAGAAAAATATTTCCATTTGTTTAAAAACTCACCAGAAAATAATGGCAGGCTATATAAAAAATTTTACATTTCGACCAATAGTGCCAATTCCATATACCCCTCCGAATCGTAACGTTTAGGAGTGTACAGGCCCCGGGTTGCTCTTTGCTAGGGTTGGCAATTCGGTGAGGTTAAAATATATAAAATTTACCTGCATTAACCCTGATACACGTGTTGGGTCTTTATTTTATACTATGTATAGATATAGATAGATAAAATGTTCATCAAAAATGTATCGCTGTGAACGTTTTATTTAGCTTTAGTTTCGAAACCGAAAAATTAATGACCCTTAGGGATAACTGCTTGAAACCGTAGGCAACGTTTTTTTTTTTTGTGTGTGAACAAATTACTGGATGCGGTCCCCACCCACGCCACTGTTTACCGGCATAGAATAGTGACTGTACATACCCCTAAAGAAATTAATCTAGAGATTTGAGATCAAAGCGTAATGGGAGCAGTTCACAGGTCCATTATGCGGAAATGTACTCATCTAATGTTTCCCGCAATAAATTGATGATGTAGCACTCCGTGTTGCGCAATTTTGATGAAAGCAAAGCTGCGTCACTGTCAATGCCATACAACTAAAGAACGAAGAAGTCAGAAATCATGTTTTATAGCTGGTCCCCATTGACGGCACACATTCCGGACTATGTCCATTAATAAAGGCCGATGATTCCGTCAAACAATTAAGCACAATAAACAGTTAGTATTAATTTCTATAAGTGCGTCTCGATAATAGCTCTGGGTTTTCTACACTCCGAATTCGGCAATTTTGCATGTTAACATTTTTGTTTAACCAAAAACGGACCTCATGGAACAACAAAATTTTACGTTTCATGTTTTTCATGTTTTCGGACCATTCAAAGAACATACGAGCACAAGCTCGATCTTATAATCTTTTTAGCCAAAATCATTACGTTACATCTTCCAAAAAGTATCGGGTTTTTCAACAGGGACGCTACAAATGCTGAGCGACAGGGACAGCAAACGAAGCCATATTTTTTGCCACTCTTTTGACATTTCTCTTCAGTATGGTTTGCCATTTCATGATGGAAAGATATACGATCAAACAACGAGTTGAAATTATTAAAATTTACAACCAAAACTCGGAGTCAGTGGCCTCAACGTTAAGAGCACTACGTCCAATTTATAGTCGTCATAATCGTTAAAGCAGATCAACAATTGAGCGTCTAGTGGAAAAATTTGAATCCACAGGCACAGTACAAAATGTTTCCGTGCCAGTGAGACAAAGAAGTGCCCGTAGTGTCGAGAAGAAAGCCCAAATGTGTCTCTCACACGTAGTTCTCAAGCGTTGGGCATCTCTGTGACGTCGTTGTGGCGAATTTTGCGAAATGATCTTGGCCTACATCCTTACAAGATTAAATTGACGCAAGAACTGAAGCCGCTTAACCACCAGAAGCGTCGTATGTTCGTGAATTGGGCTGAGCAACAACTTGAAAATGATTCGGATTTTCATCGAAAAATCATCTTCAGCGATGAGGCTCATTTCTGGCTGAATGGCTTCGTCAATAAACAAAATATGCGGTATTGGTCAGGCAGCAATCCACACGTACTCCATGAGTCATCATTGCATCCCGAAAAAATTACGGTTTGGTGTGGTTTATGGGCCGGCCGCGTCATTGGGCCGTACTTCTTCCGTGATGATCAAGACCGGCACGTTACTGTGAATGGGAATCGCTACCGTTCAATGATAACCGAATATTTTTGGCCCCAATTTGATGATATGGACTTGGAGGACATGTGGTTCCAACAGGACGGCGACACAAGCCACCCATCGAATGCCATAATCAATTTATTGAAAACCAAGTTTGGAGAACGTGTTATCTCACGAAATGGTCCAGTCGCTTGGCCGCCTCGGTCGGCGCTTTGACGCCGGTAAACTATTTCCTGTGGGGCTACGTCAAGTCTATGGTCTATGCCAACAAGCCAGCGACGATTGATGAACTTCGTACGAATATCGAACGTAAAATTGCAGCAGTATCGGCCGATTTATGCTTGAAAACCGTCGAAAATTAGGTTCAGCGTCAGAACTTCTGCAAGCGTGGCCGTGGTGGCCATGCAAAAGAAATCGAGTTCCATATATAATGGCATCGAACGTACTTTCACAGGAATAAAGAATTTCATTGATATCCAAAACCGTTTTTGTTTTATTTAAAAAAAAACGTTTGTAGCCCTCTTATTGAAAAACCCTTTAGATGCGCATTGTTACAATTGCTGTGCACGCTGGTGAATCGACATTTCCTGCAAGCGTACTAACCACAAATCGACTTTCAACAGTTAAATTGACAATTTGTTGTAACAGTATTGTCAGTTTAAACATTTTTTTTTGAAGAAAACGCCCTTTATACAAAGATTTTTAGGCCCGTGCACACGGGCAAAAATACAAATTAAGACAAGTTCTGCATGAAAAATTTTATAAAATCCTTGCCTCGTATCTTGAGCATAGTCTCTTCCGTGTGAAACTTGGAAACGAATATACGGAGTTCAAAGCAATATTGGCAGGAGCGTCCTTGGACCACTCTTGTACCTTCTATTTATACAAGATATCCCACAAACAAACGATACAATAGTTGCCACGTTTGCTGACGATACAGATATACTAGCAGTTGGCACAACAATAGAGGAAACAAATATGAAATTACAAAACGCTCTTAACGAGGTTAATGAATGGACAAAATCCTGGTGGATTACACTTACCGAGAGCAAATCGATTCATGTAGATTTTTCGCATAAACGTACAAGGAATTTGCCAGTATTTCTCAATACGGTTCTGGTCCCTTTTGCAAGTGAAGCGAAATATTTCGGAATAACACTCGATGCAAAATTAAAATGGAAGTCGCATGTATAAAAGAAATGCGAAAAACTTGACAATAAATACAGAGAACTGTACTGGTAACTCGGAAAATATTCCAAGATTAACCTTGACAACAAGCTGCTATTATACAAGCAAATGCTAAAGCCGGTTTGGACATATTGTATATAACTATGGGGTTGTACCAGTGAAATGAATCTAAACATTCTACAAACTTTTGAAAACAAAAAAATATTAGGGCTGAAAAAAAGTTTGACTTCGATTTTTTCAATACTCCACAAAATGTATGAAATGGAAGAACCAATTGGTTAGGTAATCACCCCCAACCAAAACACATCTGCATATATTAACATTTTTCATAAAAATTACAAAACCACGACAGAAAAAAAATTATTTAATTATCATTCCTTTTGATTAATATAAACATTGGAAGTTATTTAAATCATAGGTTTCCATGGAAAACTATTATTCATACCCAATATCAATCCCACAGGAAAATATCAATAAATTACAACCATGTAAACCACATCGACCCCTGCTTTACCAAAGAGCTATGCAACTTGCGGAAGTGGAATAACTCGATTTTTCAAAAACCCATAACAGTTCGCATTAAAAATTAACCACATCCTCAAAAATCTAATAAAACTACATTACGCGAGAATTGGGTGCCATTACACACCCACTTTCAAAATATCTTTAAACCAAAACACAATAACAAAAATATGACAGCAAAAATGTAAAAAAAAAATAACGACCGACAAAATCCATAACTCACCAGCGCCGTATAGCAGTACACATATCAAAAGGCGATAGCCCATCCAAAGCCCATTAAAACAGACGTATCAACACTATCAGGACAATGTTCATTAAAATTTAATTATTATTATTGCGTTATTGCGCGGCTGAAATTTTCCAAATTAAAATATCAAAAAATCTTCATCCTCCTGTAATTACGGTGGTTTTGGGTCCTGTGTGTGTGTGTGTGCTAACGCAAGCCCCCACAAACCAGTAATGAGTATCGAAATTCAATTGTCATAGCGCCAGCGGGTAGGTTGTGTTATCTACTACAATTCAATTGAAACTGCCAGGACACTCTGTGAAAACATAAATAATTCAGAGGGTTGCTATACACACTCCACATATGGGTATGGGAGGAACGACTGACGAGTACCGATACAAATGGCAATGGCAAAATCAACAAGCTGTAGGGTATCACCCACAGGACGCAAGAGGAAAACAAACTCACAAAGGTTAAAGGACGAAAGAAAAGAACGTGAACCTACAATATAAACGTGTCACTCATTTTTTTTATCTTCCAGTCTGGCAATTATTATTTTTCTATTTTTTTTTTTATATCCCTCACATAGGTGGTTATCCTTGGTGGGTGGTCCCTATTGGATTGGCATTTCCTCATTTATAATGCTCTATCATCGATGGGGAAAATGTCACGAGAAATACGATAGCTATACTCTAGTTAACGAGCTTACCTTGCACACTTGACCATCTAAGTAGTAATATCAATAAAATGCAAAAACCCTTTGCATTCCTGGCTGAGGCGGCAGGACTACGCCGGGATAATGATGTTTGCATCATCATCATCGTTATGCCGGACATTCCGCAGTGTCTCCGTCTGACTATCTGGTTTTATGTCTTCGTCTAGTAGTATTCCATAACTCAAGACAGTGACGACAGTTCCGACGACTACAATGATATTAGAGAGCAAGGAATGTAAATTAAAAATCCACAACGCATTCCAGCTGAAGGACGAACGAACCAACTCTTTCCTTATTGTTTGTCACTTGACAGTCGTTCAGCACATTTAAACACGAGACAACCGGACACATTTAAATCTCCATGTAGTGTAATCCTTTTTTTTATCGCGAGAGGATATAAACCATTACGACATTGTTGACCGGCTTTTTATGATTATTCGGAAAATATTTTTTTTTTCTTATCCTAAAGGCTGTATACTAAGCATACGGAAAAATTGAATTTCCAAATTAATTGCTCCGCTTAACGCACTTCATTCACTCACTGTATGCCATAAGTACGGCATGACATGCAAAAGGCATGTTCTACGAAGGAATTTCACTTGATAACGTACAACAGGAGAGTGTAATCCTTTTACTGGAACATAAAGGTTACACATGAAGTATGGGAGATTCCCTTTCACCAGTGGCAGAGAGATGTGCCAACACACAGAGAAAAAAAAATCGCAATAAGGAGTTTTCCGCGCGACAAGTATCCACTCCTAGTTCGAACGAAATACAAAGCTCTACTAACGAACGGTTGGGAAAATCCAGGCGAAAACGTGAATCGAGCGAAGGTTTTCCCTCAACTTCGTCCCCTTTTCCCTGTGGGGGTGGCAATGAACCGTGATGTTGTCTACACCACAGGGGATGGATAGCTATCTCGGTGTGTGTGGCTGTATGTATTGGTGAGATTTTTCGCCTGTTATGCGTGGTGATATCCCGGCTTTGTACCGGGATACCATCGATGTGTAATGCTCTGTTGTTCCGTGGGGAGAAATCGACCTGTAAGCAGCCTGCCACAAGAATAAGCTGGGACGTTGTATTGCAACTGAAAGTAGTAGTGGAGTGTTTCTTGCTCCTTGTTTTGGTTTTTGCTACTAAGTTGTAAGGGAGTAGAAAGGTGTTACCAGTGGTAGCCATACAAAGTCTTATATTTCTTTGTAGGTGACAGTAAAATTTTTGTTTTTAAATATAGCACAGAATTTTTTTCAAACCTTTTTAGGTGAAGCGAGCCTATAACGCTCACAGAGCCCCCTGAGATGACAATTGCAGATGTTATAGACTCTGATCTGAATTTTTTTAAATTCTTCATTAGTGGTATTATGTCTTCTGGAATTTTGTTCCATTGCATTGTTTCCTTGTTCTGTAACAAAACGAGTTCTGGTAATGCGTTGTTCTTGTCTTTGTTAGGTCGACTGTGTGCCTTTTTGCTTGTAGGTCGGTGAAATGTTACGAAATGTGATATATGATTTCTGAACATCTGACATTATATTACCTGTAATTAAGAGACAGCTCCTCTAGAAATCTTCGCTAAAGCAAAGGTTGTAGATCAAAAGTAAGGGAAAAAGCATTTATAAGGCAGAAGGCCCTTTTTTGGAGGAGTCCAATAAGTTCAGTGTATGTTTCGAGGTAGAACTCAAATTTATCAAAATACATTGCAGAGGTTGTATCGTAGGGGAATCTCATGTAACAAAAAGGGACTTTAACCCGAACAAAAAAAAAATTTCGAAGACCCACTTTTGTACGTCTTCAATGAATCGCAACTTGTCGTTAGACTGCTTACTTACTTACTTAAGTGGCGCTACAGTCCGGAATGAACCTGGGCATCAACCAACATGCCTCTCCAATTAGTGCGGTCCTAAGCTACCTGCCTTCATTTGCGCACCTTAAGGCGAGGTTTTCCTCTACTGCGTCCGACGTCTGGCTGGGTTTCGAAGACTCTGCGAGCCGGAGTATTGGTGTCCATTCTTTCTACATGTCATAGCCACCTCAAACGTCCAATGCGGAGTTTTTCGACCAGGAGCATGTCGCTGTACAGCTCGTATAGTTCTTGGTTGAATCTTCGTCTCCATAGCCCGTCAACGCAAACAGGACCTACGATTTTTCGAAGAATTTTCCTCTCAAATCGGCCAAGGATTTTTTCATCCGCTTTTGAGACGGTCCATGCTTCACCGCTGTAGAGCAGGACTGGGATGATCAGGGTCTTACATAGGGTCTCCTTAGTAGTTCGAGTGAGGGCTTTACTACTTAATTGCCTTTTTAGCCTGAAGAAACAGCGATTGGCAAGAGTTGTTTTTCGTTTAATTTCTGACGAAATGTTGTTGTCAGAGTTAAAAGCGGAGCCGAGATAGACAAAGTCCCGTACTACCTCAAAGTTATATGTGTCAACGGTGACGTTTTGTCCAATTCGTCGATGTTGTGTGTCCTCGTGTTCACAGCATATACCTCGTCTTGCCCTCATTTACTGCTAAGCCCATTTTTGCCGCTTCCTTCTCTATACTAGCAAACGTGGCTATGCCATCACTTTGGGTCCGGCCAATGATGTCAATATCGTCGGCGTATGCTAGTTGTCGTGCCGATTTTTGGAAATTGTGCCTCTGGTGTTGGCTCGGGAATTTTGCACAATCCTCTCAAGAATCAAACTGAAGAAGTCACATGATATCGCATCGCCTTGCCTAAATCCTTTTTTGGTATTGAATGTTTCGGTGAGGTCGTTTTCGACCCTGATGGAGCAGCGAGAATTCTCCATCGTCATCCTACACAAACGGACGAGTTTGGGGGTATACCAAAACTAGACATGGCTCTGTATAGTTCGTCTCAATAAATGCTGTCGTATACGGCTTTGAAATCGATGATTAGGTGGTGGACATCTTGGGTTTTTTTTTCTTGGCCTAAAACCACACTGATAAGGGCCGATCAGGCTGTTATTAAACGGTTTCAGGCGTTCACATATTACGGCAGATAGCATCTTGTAGGCGAGGAGACTTGAGGAGACTTATGCCTCTGTAGTTGGCGCAGTTTAGAGCGCCTCCTTGTCTCATTTTTATAATTTTCTTCATAAATGGTGATCCAATGACAGCTTCCCAACTTTTTTTCAAAATAAAACACAAAAAATCAATCTATTAAGAAAATTTTGAGATATTAGTTTAGTCCATGCCATTTAATGTTTGAAGATAATATCATTGAAATGTTTCACATGACTAGCTCTTAAATATTCCATTCTGTGTGTTCAATTTTCGATCACTCTTTCAAGCATATCGGCCTGTATTCGATGAAAAACAATAGTTATGTTGGCAAAGCTTCAATCGTTTCGGTTTTATCGACATTAACTAGAGATTTCACATAATATATCCATAGAAAGAAATCCAATGGTTTCAAATCACAAGATTTTGGTGGGCAAAAAACATGTTTTCTTCGAACTTTTTCATAAATAAAAAGCTGTTTGGTATGTATATTGAAGTTTTGGTAACGAGAATTCATTGATGATTGCTCTTTAGCGATCTAAATTGGCAGTAACACGCTCTCCTTCCATATTTTTTTCAATTAATACCGTCCCTCTGCACTTAACCGCACCCAAAAGTCCATTTTGGGGTTTCATTGGTAGCTCTTGGATTGCCTCTGGCTGTTCATCAAACCAAATGTTTGATAAAATAAGGATCAATTTGAAGTTGTTCCATGGAGCACAAATTGAAATTAAAATGTAAACCAAGGGCAGTCGGCTTCAATTCTTGAACGAGCTTATATACGCTCTGAAACCAAGAGAAGACTCTACACACTCTGGTTTTCGGATGAATGTCAAATTTGTAGACTTGGTTCGGAATTTAGTGACGGTTTAATGGATATTGCGTTTAGTTTGAAGATTATGAGGAAAAAATGTGGTCAAATAATTCCTTAACGATTTTTAACTTTGCAGTTATTTTGGAAATAAGTTTCCACAGTTAGTAAGCGTTGTTTTGGCGTAAATCTACGCTATTGAAAAAAGTACCTCATATTGGGTCGCCCGTTATATAAAAATCTTGTGTCCCAATATTCGTTTACGCTAATCTCAGAAGCTGCGGTTCTTGATAGATTGTTTTACAATAAAAGGTGTTTATTTATATAAAAGCGACTTGATATTTTGATGTGCCGCCATAACATAAGAACAGCTGAACAGAGAAAGGTATTGCTTTCGTGAAAAAAATCGACCTTGAGATTGATTGTTTCTAACATTAAGATAACTGCAGAACCCGAAAAAGTGGTTTTTGGAATTCCGTCGGACCGACGTGATGTCGGTTCGTCTCTTCGTCTGTCCGTAATGATTTCTCCAGCCTAAACGGCTTGACCGATTTTGTTCAAATTTTATATTATTATTTGTTAGTCATGTTTGCAATCCATTTTTAGCTTTCACTTACAAAGAGAAAAATATTGTTTTCGTGAAAATGTTCGACCTCGAGATTTTGATTGATTCTAACATTACGATGACAGCGTCGGTTCGTCTTTTCGCCTGTCCGTAACGGTATCCCCAGAGTATACAGCTTGACAGATTTTCTTCAAACTTCGAATCCAAGTTTGTCTTGGTCATGATTTTAGGCAATTTTTTGTTTGCTTTTAGCCATTTTATTAAGGGTACCTGCCATATAAAAATTATACATAACCTCAATTTTCTCGAAAACAGCTAAAAAGATTTTGATTAAAATTTATGTACTATAACCATATCAGTTTAAAAAAAAACTGCGTACCAAGTTTTAAGAGAAAATCCATATGACGGGTTTTTAGCATAATATTTTGTAAATATATATAAATATTTTGTCAAATTAAATGAAATTTAATTTATGTACTACTATTATTGTCTGAAACAATTCCACAACATTAGTATTGTCATAACTATCTCCAAATGGAATTTTCAGTTTTGGTCAATAACTGAAAATCGCCATTATTCACAAAGGCAATGATGGCTTCAAATTCAGGAATATATGTTCACATTTTCACATTATTCATCTGATTTCAATCATCAATAATCAAAATCCCGTGCCTATTAGAGCCAAGTGCCTACCAATTGCTCCACTGAGGTCATGGTTTGAGGAGATTCAATTCGATCGATTGAATGAACTGACAACTAGCATTTTCGTGTTTATACACACATTTTGTTGTTGTTTTTTCTGTCCTTTGTTCCTATTTTTTCTCTGTCTTCAGTAAGCTGGGATTTTATTGCCCTGATACATTTTTTTATATACTCATCTGAATGGCTAACTTTACTTTCCACACTTGTAACATAGAGAAATAATTTCGCTAGATATACTTCAAAGTAGGTATGTATATGGATCGACTCAGAGGCACAAGCTGAGTGGATCTAGCTATATCCCATATCCCTATCCCATAGGGTATATTAGTTTTGATACATACTTTGTAATATAGTGAAATAATTTAGCTAGGTATACCTCAAAGTATATGGACCGACTCAGTATCGATAGCTGAGTCGATTAAGCCATGTCTGTCCGTACGTCCCCAGTTTTTGGGCCTGTTGTTGCTTCCAGCAGAACAATTGTCTTTTTTTTTAATCCACCCACTGCCACGCCGCCTTTCAAAAAAACGTAGTTTTTGGCCAAACCATTAGAGGTATTGAAAAAGTGTCTGAACAACATATCTAGACAATCTTTATATTTTGTTCATACAAAGTTTTTCGCCGCGCCCAATTGTTGGGATTTGGTTTTAGTAAAAAACGTTTTTTCGGTAAAATTTTAAAAATTTCGAAAAAAAAATTGATGCAAAATCATTGGTTTTGTAATAGTTACATTTCTTCTATTATCATTTTAGTCCACGCCTACTTTTTGGGAGCGTTTGTATACAAAACCAAATCTATACGCTACCTCACAGCATAAACAGGCGAAAAACGATTTTTTTGTCGAACCATAAATGATTTTGATAAACTGGCCGAGCAATACGTTCTGACGATGACATTTTCTTCATTTCACCAAAAACCGACATTTTGAGGATATTTGTTTAAAGGATGGGATGGGATAGGGTATAAAACGATCCAAACAGTGGATTGTGCGCCTTTTCATATTTGTTTTTATTTTATTGAATCGACGAGTCTAAAAATTATTCTAGAGTCTAAAAAGTGGACTATATCTGGTCCAGTAGGTAGGTTTTCCCGCTAAATGATGTTCTCCGACACATTCTTTCATTATTTCAAATAATGTTCTTCCTTTTGTATTCCGTAGTCTTCATCTCAGACACTTACTTTTGGAATTATACCATCCGCTAATAATTATATTTTGACCTTTATTTTACGTATCTTATAGCTAGCAGGAGAGTATATAGATGCAACTGTAAGTTTTTATGAAAATATCTTGGATCGCACAGTATAGAATTAAGCTTCTATTTGGTGTTCCACAGTACTTTTAACAAAGACTACAGACCCGCCATGAGTATGTGAGGATATCACCCCTTGTCACTTGTATCCTTCCAGTTTAAAGTCAGAAGTTAATTTACAACGCGTCTCCGAGTTGGGGGATATGTTCAAAACGAATTAATCAAAAAGAACTTGTATCTCTTCCATGCGATAATAGAACGGACTAAAATTCTATTCAAAGTTTTTTATTTTATTCATCAGTTCAACTCTTTTTATTTTGCTGCTTTGACTCTTAATAAAAGATATTCTGAGTTATTCAGCTAACTCTCGCTAGACATTTTTCCACTTTCCCTGTCTTGGTTATTTTACTCGCCTCAATAACCTGCCTATTTTCATTTCCTGATTCGTGCCGTCCTTTTCTGTCCTACCTTCCTATAAAAGGTTTTAAATAATCTACTTCGAAACAATCGACTGTACTACACAGTCCTTACAGAATTCATTGCTTCTGAAAATCTGAAATTTTTTTAAGAAATCAGCTGTCCTTGAAAAAGGTGTTGTTTTGTAGCACCTTGTACCATATCAACCCAATTGTTTTCAAGATATCTGGCTTAGGACGTATATCAATTCAAAACCTATCTGTTAAATTCCAAAGTTAGTAACACTTTGGAAGCTAAAGTGGTATCACTGACACCACCCCCAGAATGTACGGAAATAATTTCAACACCGACCGAGAGCCAAATTCCGACAGTCGTGTACGTGTTGAGTCTGCGCTTATTCTTGCCTCTCTGTTATGTGGTGAAATACCGTTTTGAATTCGTCGAAATATGCCAAAACATCCCAGATGCAGTTTTCGCCAAGCACACACAATCCACGAGAGTATTCGCCGCCTTCCCGGTACACACTATAGGTTTAGCATTCCGCACAGGGTCGATTGCACGCCTGCCTGGGCTTGTGTACACATCACAGTATCGTCTGCCTTCATCCGACCGGAACTTCTCACTTGATGTACCATATCGCAAGGGTACAGTATGTACGATGGTGCTTTGAAATCTCTCTTAAGTGCACCACCCCCCGTAGCCCGCAGTCGGGAATGTCGTCGACGGACGAACGAGTGAGCTCGAATTTCTTTACTACGAAGGTCTTGTGTCTTGTGTAGCGTATAGATGTTCTTTTCCCTGCTGACAGCATTTCACTTTTTCGCATTTGAAAAGTGAAAATGTGAGCTAAAAGCTAGACCGTGCATTTTGCACCCCTCGTCCAAACATGCACCAGACCACCACCACACACACACACTCGCAGAGATGCGGATACACTCGTAATGTTACTATTCTACACATGTTAGGTGAAGAACTGCCGCTTTAGATAGGTGTATGTCCTCACATTTATTCGGAGTTGGATATCCTTGTCGTTCTACTCGTATCTTTCGCATTCTTAAAGACGTGTCATGGGATAATGTATGTGCTTCCTTTTTTTTGCGTTGGACGAAATTATATGGAATACGCCACAGTTGGCCGATGATAAATTGGATTCGTGGAGGCGATTCTGGGGGTTGGATGGGTGGTTTTTTGGTGATATCGGTCGAACAAGGGGAAACCGACCCTGGCTCTACCTCTGACCTGATGATAATTGGTGGGGTGAGATTCTCTGGTTGAGTCTTACCCCAATTTCATTAAGCACATCCGTTAAATTATGCAGGGTGGCCTGTGTGTGGCTGACTGTGTGTGTGCTGAAGGTGATGATGGTGGGGGTGATTTCTAATGGCAAAACGGATGTTAGCCTCCTTGATGGTGATGGTGGTGGTTGTGCAGGCGGTGGTAGTAATAGAGTTGGTGCAGATGGCAGAAGGATATAAGTGTGCAATGCAGTTGATGTGGTTTTGAATTGTTGGGGTTTTTTCAGATGACGTTGCAGACATGCAGGACAGGATGGATAGTGGCGTATCGTTAAGTAATGGAATTTTTGCGAATGATTTCACCTTGTATGGTTGGTTCTTTGGTCACACATTTTTGAGGGTAGGTAAGAGGTAAAAGTATGCTTTTTACTCGCGTAGGTGATGTAAGAAGAAGAATGGTTTTGATAAGTTCTGAATAGGTAGTTTATTAAGAATAATGTAGATAGCCTTCATTAGAAATATTTATAGTGGTCATAATATATAAATATTGTATTTGAGATCGAGTGATATTTTTTTTCAAATAAAAAACCTTTCTTCCATCGTGTCAAAATTATCTTTACGGCGACATCTTAGCATAGGTAGGTATATTATTAGAGAGAATACAATTAGTTAAGTAACAAGTCTAGCAGTCTTATTAGAGCCACAGCTCAACTACCTGGAAACAGGGATAAGAACCTGAGTTTTTTGTTCCAGGTTGTCAGATCCCTATGAGCAACAACTATTGTAGGTCGCTGAAATGTAACAAGTCTAGGGATGATTTTTCTAAGTTCATAAGTTTTTAGCAAGCTAAACAAAAAACAAACTTTGTCCATCAAGCCCAGTTTATTTTTCGGGACCGAACTTCGAATAAATGGAAAAGTATTCAAGACCCGGCAGATCTCTGGCTTTTAAGGGAATTTTAGCTGTGGCTAAGTAGAAGTAGTAAATGTGTTTATTGCCTTTTCGATTACCTTTGAAAGTAGGAATAGTAAAGCAATGGGATTAGTGTTCTGGGATATACCTTTCCCTACTTTTTTGAGAATCGCTTTTCCCAATTTTCCAGCAACTGGAAAAACTGTTGCAATTTTTTTTTCAAATCATTCAAGCACATAAGTCAGCCGTTTCCTTTTGCGTTGTACCTGGCAATCCATCAGATCTGTAGAGTAGTCTAAATTGTTGCTGAACCTTTTGCCATTGACCTAAATGCCCGTGATCCTCCAACAAAAGCCAGAAATTTTCATTTAAACTTTCCTTGTAGGCATTCATTGAGTCTTCTATTGATTGGCTGGCCATGTCTCGTTGTTTGAAGAAAATCAAGAATTTCTCTATATAATTGGCGCTTTCTTTTTTTGCTGATTGAGGGAATAATATTTCCATGCCCAGAAATATGATCGCTGATACAGAGCCGGGCGGCACTTTGCTAGGACGTGCAGTTAAATTAAAAAGTTACGAAATAAGTACCCAGGGTTGCATTTCTGATAAAATGTAGTTGCATACTAGGTGAGAGCATTCATTGGAATCTGCTGTTAAGCAACACGAGAAATGTCTATTAACTTACTGTGAAGCAGAGTTAATGCTGGTAAATGTGGTATATGTTAACCGCGTCAGATATAGAGAGGTGCCACTCCAGGAACGATGTTCGCAAGTTTTACCAAAGTGTAAAACGTCAAAGCCAAGGATACAAGGCTCGAACAGAATCCTGTCTAGATGAACAAGGAAATATCGTAGTTGAGACACAGTCGATGCTGAGGATATGGAAGAATCACTTCTGCAGACTGATGAACTGCGATGACGAACAACATTCCACTGTCGACAGAACGAGCCATTCAATATTGGCAACAACTGCCAACTTAACGAAATGATCGAAACGAGGATAACAATGTCTAAACTCAAGCACAATAGGGCTGCCAAAAAAAGCCTTCCCGCTGAAATTTATAAAGCCGGCGGAAATGACTTGGTAAGTAACATCGACCAACTCATAAGCCAAATCTGATCGGAAGAAAGAATGCCTGAAGAATGGAACCTCAACATCGTTTGCCCGATCTACAAAAAAGGAAAACCCTCTTAACTGCGCCAACAATAGAGGCATAAATCTCCTCAACATCACCTACAAGATCCTATCTGCCGTACTATGTGAGCCCCTGACACCGTCTAACAACAACGTGATCAACCCTTATCAGTGTGGTTTTAGGCCAGGAAATACCACAACCGATAAAATGTTCACACTTCGGCAGATCATACAAAAAAAAACAAGAAGTCCAAATCGATACCAACCACCTATTCATCGATTTCAAATGCGCATACGACAGCAGCTATAGAGACGTACTATACAGAGCCATGTCTAGTTTTGGTATACCGCTCAAACTCGTCCGTTTGTGTATTTGGTAGGATGACGATATGAGAATTCTCGCTGCACCATCAGGGTCGGAAACGACCTCACCGACACATTCGATACCAAAAATGGATTTAGGCAAGACAACGCACTGTCATGTGATTTTTAAAAAAAAATCATTCCTGAGAGGATTGTGCGAAATTCGCGAGTCAGAACCGGAGCGCAATCTTTCATAAATATGTGCAACTACATATGTCGAGGTCATTGATATCATTAGTCGGATTCAACGAAACTTCATAGCGATGTTTTGTATAGAAACAGTAATGTGGACAAAAGCAGGTATATTGCCAAAAAAACACACAAAATCGACGAATTGAACAAAACGTCAACTCTGACAGAAACAACTTTAAGGCCATAGGTAAGGGCCTTGGTCTAACTCGGCTCTACCATTAACTCTGACAATGAAACCCATCATATATCAAGAAATGGACTACTCTTGCATCTGATATTTCTTCGGGCTACGAAAACAATTTAGTAATGAAGCCCTCCTTAGAACTAATACGGACGCATCCTATAAAAGACCCTTATCATCTCAATTCTACTCTACGAGGCCGAAACATGGACCATCTCAAAAACGGATGAATGAATGAATGGTTCGTTTCAACAAACAAATCTTTAAAAAATCTCTGCACTCGGTTGTGTTGACGGGCTGTAGGGACGAGGATTCCATCAAAAGCATTTTGAGGTGTACAAGAACATACCTAGACAAAAGGTAGCTAGGGCATAAAGAGCGAATGGATACCAATAATCTCGATGGAAGAGTATTTGATTCCCAACCAAACGTCGGACGAAGTAGATTAAGACATCGCCCTAATTAATGTGCAGAAAATTACTCAACCATATTTAAGTGTCTGTGTAACTGGGGGCAGTTAGCCAGCGACCTTTCAGGTTTGAGAGGCTTCAAGTTCATTTCGGCCTACAGCGCCTCTTAAGTATGTAATTAATACGCAGAAGGTTTCTCGAACAGAGCACTGATTTGGAAAATGACATGTGATGATTCACACACGTTAGTGGATGGTGATTTGTAATACACTACTAAATTATTTACCATAAATTTAGCAGATATGGCTTTAACAACATGGCCGCTACAACCTTACAAATTTTGCACTTCACAACTCCGCGTTAATTGACAGCCCAAGTGACAACTTCCATTCATGTTCACATCTCTTCGAATCTATCGACCACTGACATTGCATGCACATTGCTATACTTAGCCATCTCCCAGAAAGCAAACAGCTCGGCAAAATAATTGCTCCTCCAACAACTAGCCTACCGGCTCTGTATAAATGAACTCTCATCTCGAAAAATTCACCTCAATTTAGCTCCGTCTACCAGTCTTTTCACAGGACAATTTGTAATCCACAACTACTTCACTCCTCCACTGTTCCAGTAGGACTACATTTTTATAAATTTTAAAGACAACCAAACTCTATAGATTAAATCAGCTTTGAGACAATGAAAGTCGCCCCTTTAATAAACCTGACAGAACATGAATAGAAGATGATGCACACATAACTGTATAGTGATGATGATGACAATGAGAATGACATTATGACGTCGACAAGAATGACATTGTCATCATGAATAATTTAACAGAAAACATTCTCCTTGATAGTGTGCAGTACAAACAGTGAAATCTGCTGCATTGCTACGTTGGAGTTAGCGGTGAAGGACTTTGCCTTTGAAAAGAAATACAAAATAAAAAAAAAATCTTTAACGAGGTCACCAGTCTTGGTCACATTGCCAGGGATGATAAGTTTTTAAGAACACTCTGTTTGATTTAAAATGACTTTTAACCAGTGGGTAATACGCCACCTATCTCATTTAACCCATCCAGAGCGATGGAAGTGACAGGCGAATGAGTCATTGTATTCCTTCACTTTGACGGACGTGAGCGTATGTGGTTCAGCATAACCCTTAAACTCACCTTTCATTGAATTAATCTGACTCAAACAGAAGTTTACCTCAAAAGGGCTTTTATGCTTTAAACCGCTGATATCCTTTAACTACCCCCCCAAAATCGCAGCCGCAAACACACTAACCCCCATCGAGTTGTACACCCCCAGGCTAATATGGGTGACTGGCAGTCTTTGGGTAAGAGGCTCTAAAGATTTCACTCATGAATAAAATATTATTTCAAAATGATGTGGAAAATGGCGTGCATAAGGCGCAAACCCCATTACCTTTGGGATGAGACTTACACAGGGTTCGACGCACTCTAAGTCGAGTAACGACACGTGCACTATTTCTAATGAAAGTGACGTATGTCAGTCGAGTCCTACGCAAATTTCAATCGCGAGAGCTTAAAGTCCTTTTTTTTTTTGTTGGCAAATGGGAAAATGTCAAAACGTGCGTATTAGGGTGGTGTCGTATCCTTTTGCCTAGCTGCGCTTATTTGTTGGAATCTTTATATATAATAATAATCCATTCTCTCTTGAGAGGATAGACCGTGGTGGGGGTCGCGAGCGGCCTGGGATTATACAATTTCATCAAGAATTCCACCCCTTTTTTCAATCATCCGCAATCTTAGCCGCTTCGATTTTTATTGAAGTGTTAAATTTTATGGACGGAAAATAATTAAGAGTTTTATTTGGTGAACAGGATGTGGCGGTTTGCTTGGCGCGCACTTACATAGTATAAAAATGGAAATGGCGTTGCAAATGTTTTGCGGGAAACTTTACAATTTCCCCGAAACCTAAAGGCGCCCTAGTTTTTGGGAAGTAAATTCATGGCTGCGGGCGCAAGAACGGTTTATTATTGAGTGGGAAATTGTACGCTTAAAGCAATAAATGTTCAACATGCCTTTACTTATTTTATTAGATATTTTCTGTTATATTGTTTGGGAACAATTAACTTTCACGGGGTGGACACGGGGGTGGAGGTTGTATATACCAACAAAAATTGTCAGTAGGAGAAGTTGGGCATTTTACAACTAGTGGGTTAGACGTTTTACAAGATACAGAGATGCCTGATAACTAACATCGGTGACATTGGAAAATATAACCAAATACAAATATGAAGGAAGAAATTGCAAAAAAAAAGTATTCATCAGTGAAAGTTGTGGCAACAAATTCTACAATAACACAAAGGTTTTTACTACTTTTGTTATATAGTAGAATTTTTAATCGTTCGTATAAAAAAAACTTTAAGAATTCGATCTCATGTTACACACCAACGCTCATTTACAATGACATTCCAGCTGTCCCCTATCTAAGTTAAGCCAAACTTTTCGCTGCTCTTTTTGCATGCACTTTCAAGTTGCCAGATTGTGCCCAGTCTCCCCCGTGTATTAGAGAATGTAGAACATTCTATGGGACCACTCCACTTTCGAGGAGTATTAATTGTCAAACAAAAATTGGCTTGTTCCGATGGTTTCTCAACCATAATTCTGAAGAAGAGTTCTTCAATGCTGGCAAAATATTGCGTAAGCTTTTCCATCTGTCCAATTCATCAGGACTCTTTAGGAGTCGATGGAAAACCCATAGAAGGCAAAAAATGTTCTCTCTCTTAATACTCTATATGCAATGGCACTTACTTCCCTACTTTCTAAGGTCATGGAAACGCCGATAAATCGTTAGCTTATGAAATATCTTGAATCTCGAAAACTTTTCAGTGACCGACAATATGGTTTTCGTAGCAACAGGTCCACACTTGATATATCAAAGCTATTTGACAGGTTTCGGCATCAAACCTTTTTTCGAAAACTCAATCCTTGAGAATAGCTGAGACTCTTCTTCTATGGATTAGAAACGTTTTCCTTCCGAAATGTTCAGTTCAAATTGTTTGGGACGGTTTCAAGTCGCTACTTTCTAAATAAATGCTGGTGTTACCCATGGCTCCGTTTTGTCTCCGCAACCCCTTCTCATTTTTATAAATGACCTCTTGCCGGTTATTTCTAATCCGATTCATTCTTTTGCTGACTACAGTACTCTCAGCTTTTAATATTCGTTCTTGAATCCACGCCCTTCACCTCCGGGCGGTAAAAAAAGCGACAAAGTATGATAAGTTCACTAAATTCCATCATCGACAGCATAATTGTATAGGATAAATCTAATAGAGTGGAATTTGATGCTTCCAAAACGCAATGCTGTCTTCTGTCTCCTTTCTTCCTGTTTCATTATCCATGAATGGCACTTGCATCGTCGAAACCGAAAAACTTTCATTCTCGTTATGTTAATTAGTTACTACCTTCGTTGGAACGACCACATATTTAAAATCGCTAAAAACGCAGGGAATTGTTAAGGTTTCCTTGACCGATGCAAGAAATATTTCACCCGTTCTGAACTGGCCTCAATATATGAAGCGTATATACACCCCAAACTTGAATTTATTGCATTCATCTGGTCAGGTGCAGCTAAAACATAATTGCACCTACTGGATAGGATTCAAAAGCGTGCGATATAACTAATAAGAGATTCAACCGTAGCCGAACTATATTGTCTCGCTTGAACATCGTAGGAATATCTCCTGACTTACACTTTTATACCGCTATTATAACAACATTCAAATATAATATCCAGCTGTATTGCGCCCCTTCGAACATCAAACCGCAATACTCGTCATGAATGCTAATCAAGTCACCAACACGCCTATCTTCGGCCATATTATAAAATTACAATATGAGAAGAAGAATATGAGGCTACAACCCACTGTGTGGATCATTTTGTACCCTATCCCATCCCATTTCCAAAATACGGATTTATGGTGATGAAATATAGAAAATGTCATTGTCAGAACATATTGTTCAGACAGTTTATCAAAATCATTTATGGTTCGACAAAATAAAATCGTTTTTCGCCTGGCTATGCTGTGAGGTAGTGTATAGAAATTGTTTTTGTATGAAAACGCCTCCAAAAAATGGGCGTGTCTTAAAATGATATATGGAAGAAATGTTTATATTAACAAAATTAATGATTTTGCATCACCATTTTTTTTCGAAATGTTTAAAAATTTTATTAAAAACACCCCAAAAAGTGGGTATGGCGAATACTTTGTGTGAGCAAAATATAGACATTATAATTGCCTAGATATGTTGTTCACACACTTTTTCAGTATATCTAACGATTTGGCCTAAAACAATGTTTTTTTCGAAATGGGGGCGTGGGAGTGGGTGGATTTCAAAAATGTTAACACTCTTTCCGCTCGGAGCAGCAACAAGCACGTGTTCCAAATTTCATCATTCTAGCTCAAAATTTAAGGCCAAAAAAACTGGTGACGTACGTACATGTATATGGCTAAATCGACTCAGCTATCGATTCTGAGTCGATCCATATACTTTGAGATATACCTAGCTCAATTATTTCTCTATTTTACAAACTATGTATCAAAACTAATATACCCCTATGGGATAGGGTATAGATTAAATAAAATTTATGGCGTAACAGGCTCGTTAGTACCCATGACCTACATTTGTGCGTGTTTACTTCTTTGCTCAATGGCGGGACATCCTGATTTATGCCGAATCCGAACGGCTAAGTTGATATAAGCATTTCATGATGATTGATACTACTCGGATGATTTATCAGATCATCACGAGAGGAGGGCCAGTGAAAAATCATTTAGGTGTTGCTATGGCTGGGAATCGAACCCGTACCTTCTGCGCGCCAGTTCATCGCACTAACCATCCATCCACTGAGCCGATACTATGAAATATAGAGATTAATTTCTCAACCGTAAAACACGAATGTGGAATACTTTCCTCAGTTTTTCCTCGCCGTTACAATTTACATACATTCAAAACCAACGCGCAATTATAAAATTAGTTGTGCACGAATGGGTAGTACCAAAGAGTATAGAACTACATAGAGTGCGAATTTCATACAACGAATATTTTTTATGTGGGGTACTGATATTGGTACCCCAGTGGTCAGATTGCTACCCCATCATCAAACAACTGCCTTGCCGACGCATAAGATCTATGAAATTTGCCCTTTGCACTTACCGCCCGCGTCCGAAACGGCTACAAAATTTTTAGCTGTGATGCGTACTCTATGTAGTTCTATACTCTTTGATCGTACGCAACTTTGTCTTTCACAGCGAGTTGGGCGTTAAATCAAACCACATGCATTAGAGATTTTAGATGTCTTTCGTAATTTGGCCAAAATAAACAACAGGTAATAAACATTTCGATTATTAATGCTAAAAATTATACAAATAATGTCCAAAAATGATTTTTCGAATGTTTATCCCGGAATTTAAAGGTATCTGTGTCTTTGTGAATAATAATCATTTCCACTAGGCCACCGCGCCCTCAAGGATATGAAAAGGTCTGTTTGCAAAAACGCGAAAGTACAGTAGATGTAGGATCAGATAACCTTCCTGCGGATATTGAACAATCTCCATGTGATTAAGATGCCGAGGATTGTAATAATAACTAGCTGACCCGTATAACCATTGTTTTGTATTCAAATTCTAAAACGAATTTTTGAATAATCATTTATATTTACATAAGGTTAGAGTAAGTTTTATTAACATTTGCAAATACAATGAATCTTAAGGTGGCTAAATTACATTCCGATTGATAAATCGATATTTAGGTAACCAATCTATATCTATATACATAAAAATTGAGCCTTAAAATGTTTGTCGCTGATTCACGCCTAAATGCATTTACCGATTTGATCAAACTTTCACATATCTTTGGTATTGGTCTATATATGGTTTTTGTAAAGTATGATTAAAATCTGAAAACGAAAGAGAATGGATCTTATATTAATAAATGTAAAAAATGTTTATTTAATGTCGGCAATTATGTATGATATACAATATCAGGTAAATTTCCGCTTCTGCTATTCTCACAAATTCGAGCCCTTTTGAGCACATTTTTCATTACATTCTCACACATTTCACGCGGTATTTCATCAATTTCATCACGAATATTTTGCTTGAGTTGCTCAAGCGTTTCTGGTTTGTTTGCATGGATCTTGCTTTTCAGATATCCCCACAAAAAGAAGTCCGGAGCAGTCGAATCAGGCGAATGTGGAGGCCAATCAACATCACCATTTCTTGAAATAACTTTTTGTGTAAAGAGGTCTCGTAGTAATTTCATTTTAATCCTGGCTGTATGCGATGTGGCAACGTCTTATTGATACCACATGTTAATCAAGCCCAAAGCATGCAATTGTGGCGTTAAAAAGTTTTCAATCATATTACAATATCGCTACCCATTTACAGTTACCGTTACGCCGTTTTCATTTTCAAAGAAATAAGGCCCAATGATTCCTCCTGACCAAAATCCTGACCAGACTGTTACTTTTAATGGATGCAAAGGTGACTGCTAAATAATTTGAAGGTTTTCCATTGCCCAGAACCGTTTATTCTCTTTATTCACATATCCATTCAAATGAAAATGTGCCTCGTCACTCATTATGATTTTCTCATGAAAATCGGGGTTGGCATGGGCTAGCTGTTACAACCTATTGGTACATATGCCAATAGGTACATATGCCAATAGGCGTCGTAAATAGTCTTGTGGAAGAAGCTCTTGTGTCAACTGAATCTTAAATGGAAACAAATGCAAATCCTTGTGCAAAATTGTGGCCAAAGTTCTTCTTTGAAGACAAAGCACGAGCACAGCGTAGAATTGAGGCTGATGGATTGTTTTGAACACTTCCTTGAGCAGCAGTAATGTTTTCAGCCGGTCTTGCAGTATGTCGTGGTCCATGCTTGGGCCTACCACCTACAGACCCCCTTTCTTCGAAATCAGTTACTGTTTCTCCAAACAATTTAAAGTAACTTTCTCATCGTCACAGTAATCGATGATTGATTTTTTGTATGTTTTAACGATTAAAACACGTTGGTTTATCGAATATTTTTCCATAATAAATTTGTCACGTTTCTACTTCATGACTGCCAAATATGAACTGTCGAGACTAATATTTACCAAAATGGCGGCAAAACAAAGTAGTATACCTTCCCGCCGGACACCCTTTATAATGTGTGTTGTGCGTGAGTGCCCACTTAAAAAAAAATTATTTTTGGTTAAACTATCAGGAATTTGGAGAAGTGTCTGTGCAGGATATTTAGACATTCTGAATATCTATATTTCGTCAATACAAAGTTTTTTGCCACGCCAACTTCTTGAGAGTGTTTTCGTTTAAGTTTCAATCGATAAAAAATATTTCTCTTGATTCATATCAACTGATTTCATCATAGACGAACATCGTTCAACACATAAACCAAGTTTTTGTAGCGAAAAATCATGCTATTGAATGTTACCGGATTTGTTGTAGAAAGTGAAAGTGATTGTTCATTGTGTAAAAATAAATCACTTCGATGTCATCAAATTGTGATCGTTGTATCGTCGTTCAAATATTTTGGATTGGTTTTCTATGTATTGAAACTAATTTCGGGATGAAATTAATGAAATTCAAACATAATTCAATGGATTTGCAGTTGTATATATTTATAATGTAGTGTTTTTCTTTTAAACTAACTCACAAAAACAATGCGCTTCGCACGCTGCCATGCCCAAAAAAACGATGTTGTTGGCTAAACCGTAACCGTTGGTTAAACATTGTGAATACCTATATATTGTCAACACAAAATTTTTGACTACGTTTTTCGTTGAAAACTGTTTTTTGTACATGAACATTTCGTCTACAGAATATTTTAACCCATGCCCATTTTTTGGGGCATTTCCTAAAAAAACGACAGCATTATTCTGCGTGAGTTTCTGTTGGACCAGATTGATTCCTGAATATTATAAAAAGTCTGTCGTTAAAATCGAATTATTTTTTTATTGATTCTATGAACGGTCTATTCAAAATTATAAAAATCCTGTTCATTGTTATACTCCATTCTATAAAATAGAAAAATAATTTAGCTAGGTTTATTGACCGACTGAGAAGAATTGCTAGCTGAGTCGATATAGCTATTTCTTTTCTTCCGTCTTTTCATCCGTACTTCACTATTTTTTTGGCCCTAATTTCTGAGCTAAGATGTTGAAATTTTTGATTTTTGAAATTTGATTGTTGAATTTTTTTAAAAATCTGCCCGCTTTTCACCAAAACGTTGTTTTACCAAACGATTGATAACTTTGAAAAATTTTCGTATACAAAATTTCTTTTGCCACGTCCACTTTTTAATGACGTTTGTATCAAAAAAACGGTTTTCGGTCAAATTTTAAAGAAATTCGATACAAAAACTTCCGACGCCAAAGCATTGTAGAATTAATATGAGCATTTCATCTATAGATAATTTTATCATACACACCCACTTTTTGGGAGCGTTTTCTTTAAAAAATATTTTTGTACCCACACCATAACAAATTATGTCAAACGATAAACAGATTTTGATAAACTCTCTGAGCAATATATGAGCACTGTCTTCGTAAAGATTTTAGCCACACTCACTTTTTGGGTATGTTTGATTTAGAGATGGAATGGGAATACCCTTTTCACGATTCACACAACGGATTGCAGCCTTCTCATATGATTTATTTTATTTTTTAAAAACCAAAATTTTCACTTACTTACTTTGGCGGCGCTTCAGTCCGGAATGAACCTGGGCCTCTACAATTAGCCCGGTCCTTAGTTAACTACCTCCAGTTGCGCACTCCAAATTGGTTGAAGTCGGTTTCTACTTGTGCGTGCCACTTAAGGCAAAGTCTTCCTCTACTGCGTCCGACGTTTGGCTGGGAATCGAAGACTCTGCGAGCCGGATTATTGGTGTCCATTCGTTCTACATGTCCTAGCCATCTTAAACGTACAATGCGGAGTTTTTTGACCAGGAGCATGTCGCTGTACAGCTCGTATAGTTCCTGGTTGAATCTTTGTCTCCATAGCCCGTCAACGCAAACGGAACCGAAGATTCTACGGAGAATTTTCCTCTCAAATCGACCAAGAATTTCTTCATCCGCTTTTGAGACGGTCCATGCTTCAGCGCCGTAGAGCAGGACTGGGATGATCAGGGTCTTATATTAGATCTCCCTAGTAGTTCGAGTGAGGGCTTCACTACTGAATTGCCTTCTTAGCCCGAAGAAACGGTGGTTGGCAAGAGTAATTCTTCGTTTTATTTATGACGAGATGTTGTTGTCAGAGTTAATAGCGGAGTCGAGATAGACAAAGTCCCGTACTACCTCAAAATTATGTCTGTCAATAGTGACGTCTTGTCAAATTCGTCGATGTTGTGTGTCCTTTGGTGTTGACGGCATATACTTGATTTTGCCCTAATTTACTGGTAAATCCATTTTTTGCCGCTTCCTTCTCTATACTAGCAAACGTGGCTATTACATCACGTTGGGTCCTACCAATGATGTCAATATCGTCGCCGTATGCTAGTAGTCTAACCGATTTTTGGAAAATTGTGCCTCTGGTGTTATCTCGAGAGTTTTGCATAATTATCTCAAGAATTATCGGCTTGCCGTAGTCCTTTTTTGGTATTGAATGTGTCGGTGAGTTCCTTTCCGACCCAGATGGAGCAGCGAGAATTCTCCATCGTCACTTTACACAAACGGACGAGTTTGGGCGGTATACCAAAACTAGACATGACTCTGCATAGTTCGTCTCTATAAATGCTGTCGATAAATAGGTGGTGGGTATCGATTTGGACTTCTAGCGTTTTTTCCAGTGGAATTACTATCAGTATTTCCCGAAAATCTTAAATTTTGCATTTTGTTTGTCCAATGCCTCTAAAGAATTTATATTCGCCAATGTACACTCATTCCAAACGATCAGTTTGCTTTGCTATAACACTTAAGCCATCGCACTGTTCTTGGAAATATTACAGGTTGGATTTTCATTGAATTGCATATTGAATGGCAACTTGTATAACGAATGAGAAGTTGGACGTCAAACAATGAATATGCATATAAAACTATCACATGCCGTTTAAGCTGGAGAGAATAAACAAATTCACCGATTGCCATTATCGAGACAGTATAACATGACCGATCTCAAAGTAATACTCAGAACAAGAAACCGTTCGCAATAAACTTGGAGTTCGCAACTGAGGGGGCATGTTGGCGGCGGACCAATCCAAGAAGCTCCGAACTCTGGTATATTTTTTTTATTAATATGCATTAAAGAAGAATATTAACTACCCACGCTAATAGCGCTAGCTGCTAGAGATTTAGGCTAGTAGTAAACTGCAAACCAAACAAACCTATAAATTTACAACCAAGTTATTGAAATGATCTGTCACCGCCCGCTGTCTGAAATAATTCCAAGCACTTCAAGGATGTGTCTTTCACTGACACCACTATACTCTTATTACAAATATCTACAGGTATACACACAGCAAACCTAAATCCAATTTAAAAAAGTTCAAAAATTGTTTGCAACTAAGTTCTCACTTTACATCATAATGACGATACCACAACCTGTTAAACAAACTTCAAGCTCTCCACCCGTCCATATGCCCAACGTGACCCAGAATATTATTTTCCACATAATTAGATTCAAATGTTTATCTTTCACGCACAAATTCATTTTTATCTCGACTTTCGAAAAAAATCTCTGCAAATGGATGCTGCCTATAAACGTCACTCTTCCCGGCTTGAGTGCGGTCTTGTGTTTGTGTTTTAGGAGCGGTACGGCTTGCCACTTCCACTTTGATTTAAAAATCAAACATCAGAGCGACACAGCAGTAAAAACAATCATCCGCTGTTTGCGTGAATTATACTTCAGAACTATGTGCCGCTGTAATGCGTGAGATCCTTGGATGCGAATCGAAAAAGAGCACACATGAGCAATGAGCATGCATGAAATGTAGGTTATGTGTTCTTTATAAATTTTATTCTTCAGTCTGACATGTGTCAAAACATAGAAAAGATAATTTATCAAAAAGGACGAAGTGCGCCTTCCAACAGGCGCAAGACACACAAACCATTCTCGTAATGGGCAACAACAGCATCCCTATGTGTAGGATGTGATGTGCTGAATCGGTACGGTAACTGGTGGTTTCGCCTATACTGGAAATAAGTCCTTAGTGGGAGCGGTTTTTTTGTTGTGTTGTATTTATTTGTACTTTTCTGCTTGTATGGTGTGATTGCGGAAGTGACAGTGAGTGGTGGTGGTGATGGTGTTGGTTTTTATATAGGTCTCGCTTGTGTTTGCTTGGGACAGATCAAAACTAAGGGATATGAATGAAGTTCCTATGGAATGGTGTGGGTGGAAGACATATCGTTCGCTCTGAGATAGGAGAAAATTAAAAGCCAAATAAATCTGGGTCACTGGTTGAATGTTTTTTGCAAACAAAAAGAAATTAATTCTGCGGTGATGGGAGGTAGTAGATCCTAGATATAGGCAAGCAAGGGAATGCACATGGAAATGCTTCAATTTAACGGGTGGTTTAAGAGTTCTTTATGTAGCTGCAATTAGTTGGGAGAAGCGCAAATTTATCCCGCTTTACTGTTGATATTCACTCGGTGTATATTATGGTGGAAGGGCAAATATTATTTTTACTTTATTTTATGGGTTTTGAGTTTTATTCTCGTATGTAGGACGAAAGCCATCATCATTTCGTAGTGATGCCCGTGGCATATAAAGCTTAGAATGAAAGTGTTCCATATAGTGACTAATGAATATATTCCAAATCAATGGCTTTTCATTATTCCATAGGGTATGGAATCCTGTTTGGAATGCAGTCAAACAAATACCTACACCTTAATCTCTTTTCTTAGTTGAGGCGTATTTAGAAAGCTGAAGCAGCGCCTTGAGATCCCTGCGGATGTTCGCACAGATCTTACATTTTTTTGGAAATTTTTTGAAATAGATCTTAAAGTAGTTCACTTCACCGTGTGTTCATTTTGTAATATAACTCGATTTATGTCCCAAAAGCAAATCTTATTGATATCCAACAACACCATTATTGATATCTACTGTGAGTACTGAAGAAGCCGATCAATAACATTGCCCAGGATGGGGGCAACATGCCCTACCTCGGGTCAAACTTCACTTTATTTGGACAAAATTTGGTAAGCAAATTCATTCAAAATCCGTTATATCATTTGGGGGTATGTCAAGTCACTTGTATATGATTCTAGTTGATTACTTGAAATTGAATGGCAACATTCGGCTTGTAATAGCCAAATAAGACGTAATGAGGCGAATATGTCTTCTTTGCATAAAATATAGTCAGTGTATGTTTTTTGTCACTGAGCTCCAATTAAGAGAGCAATATCAAGGCCTGGTTTATGGAGGAGAACGAGTTGGGCTGATAATTAAGATATCTTATCTTTTAAAAGATAACCAAGTTTAGATCCTGATTTAACAATAGAAGCTTCATGTCGTAGTCATAATACATTTGAGCAAATCATAGTTTAATGACGATGCATGTATTTCTTTGATATAAGGGACGATTTCATGGGGTAGGACTATGTGAGGGTTTTTTCTATAAAGAAGTTTTATCTTTACTGAGAACTTGTTTGCTGATGAGAGTAGCAACTACTTCCTTTTTCGGGCCGGCGGCTGAAGAAATATTACGGTGGAGTCAAGAGAGTATAAATTCTCAATTAGACTTTTGTAAAATTAAAAAGAAAACTGATTTTGAATATTTGGTCATATAAAGGGTGGCCGATAATTCACGTAAAATGTAATTTTGGTAGAAAATACAGATAAGAAAGCTTTTTTTTTGTTAATGAAAAAGCAAATCGGCTTTGCAGCAGTGCGTACTATAAAAAAGTTTTTTATTGAATAAAACAAAAACGGTATTGGATATCAATGAAATTCTTTAATCCTGTGAAAGTACGTTCGATGCCATTATGTATGGAACTCGATTTCTTTTGCACGGCCATCACGGGCACGCTTGCAGAACGCTGAACCCAATTTTCGACGGTTTTCAAGCATAAATCGGCCGATAATGCTGCAGATTCACGTTCGATATGCGTACGAAGTTCATCAATCGTCGCTGGCTTGTTGGCTTAGACCATAGACTTGACGTAGCCCCACAGGAAATAGTCTAACGGCGTCAAATCGCAAGACCGAGGCGGACAAGCGACTGGACCATTTCGTGATATAACACGTTCTCCAAACTTGGTTTCCAATAAATTGATTGTGGCATTCGCTGTGTGGCTTGTGGCGCCGTCTTGTTGGAACCACATGTCCTCCAAGTCCATATCATCCAATTGGGGCCAAAAAAATTCGGTTATCATTGAACGTTAGCGATTCCCATTCACAGTAACGTGCCGGTCTTGATCATCACGGAAGAAGTACGGCCCAAGTGTGGATTGCTGCCTGACCAATACCGCATATTTTGTTTATTGACGAAGCCATTCAGCCAGAAATGAGCCTCATCGCTGAAGATGATTTTTCGATGAAAATCCGAATCATTTTCAAGTTGTTGCTCAGCAGAATTCACGAACATACGACGCTTCAGGTGGTCAAGCGGCTTCAGTTCTTGCGTCAATTTAATCTTGTAAGGATGTAGGCCAAGATCTTTTCGCAAAATTCGCCACAACGACGTCACAGAGATGCCCAACGCTTGAGAACTACGTGTGAGAGACACATTTGGTTTTTATTTATTTATTTATTTATTTATTTCAATCTACGATTTTCAATCTATAGATTTTGAGATACATGGAAAATGTATTATATAATATAATTAATTAATAATTAAATAATAAAACTATTCAATGATTAATAAGAGTAATTAGCATATTTTTAAAAATATTTCTGGGCAAAAATATATCTAATTCTGTGCAGTACAAATTAAACATTTGAATAGACAAAGAGATAGGTTCACGCTGACCAAACGCTGTACTATGACGACTTTCAAATAACAGTGGTCTTAGTCTAAGAGCTCTAGAAGGAGCATACAAATTCAAACAACTAAGCAAATTCTCACTATCAACTGTTGCACATAAAATATCACGAATAAACATAACGTTGTACATTTTTCGCCTCGATTCAAGAGTCTGCATTCCAAGTAATAAACATTTCGAACAATACGAATGATGAACCTAAATGCCATTATTGAAAAATAAGTGACGTAAAGCAAATCTTATAAATTTTTTTTGAACGCTTTCAATTCTCTGTTTATTTAAAATAGTAGTTGAACACCAAACAACACAAGCATACTCCAAGACAGGACGCACAATACTGCAAAATAATGCCTTAATAGTATAAGGATCTTTGAAATCGGAAGAGTTTCTTTTGATGAAACCTAAAAGTGAGTTTCGTCTGGAAACTATGTTATTAATATGTAGATTAAATGTTAATTTGCTATCAAAAAATACCCCTAGATCTTTAAAATCATCAACTATTTTTATTGGAGTACTGTTGAATGTATAATATGGGTAGATTGGATGAAAAGCTCGGTTATAGCTCATACAAGCACATTTTTCAACGTTTAATACCAAGTCGTTTAAGCTACACCACTCAGTGAAAGTATTTAAATCTTTTTGCAACATGTGACAATCATTTATTGTTGATATCTTTGCAAACAATTATATATCATCTGCATACATTAGACACATACAACTTTTTAATAAATCCGGCAAATCATTGATAAAAAGAATGAATATCAAGGGACCAAGATGGCTTCCTTCTGGAACACCCGAGTTAACTTGAATTTCCTTAGAATAATAGTCTCCTATAACAACATATTGTTTCCTGTTATGCAAATACGACGAAAACCATTGCAGTAATGGACCATAAAAGCCACAAGCTTTCAGTTTTTCCATGAGAATATTCAAGTTTACTCTACTAAAGGCTTTTACGAAGTCAGTGTATATTACATGCACCTGATTATGACTTCATACAGAAATTAGTAAATTCTACTAAGTTGGAGACAGTTGATCTACCCTTCCAAAAACCATGTTGGTATTTACTGATATGTTGCGTGATTGTGAATGAAAGTTTATCCTTTACAAGACTATCTAAGATTTTAGGAATGACCGAGAGCTTAGTAATTGGCCTGTAGTTAGAAATACTATTTTTATTACCTGCTTTATAAACTGGCTCTATTGTAGACACCTTCCATTCATCAATAAAAATTCCATTAGCAAGGGATTGATTAAATAATTCTGACAATGGAAAACAAAGTGAACTTGCACAATTACGTAGGACGATAGGAAAAAAACCCAAAACTTTCTTCAACTTAAGCACTTCTTTGTCTCACTGGTACGGGAACATTTTGTACTGTGACTGTGGATTCAAATTTTTCCACTAGACGCTCAATTGTTGATCTGCTAGGACGATTCTGATCGCAAAACGGCCAATTTCACGAGTAGGAAAAGACTCATGCAGTGAATGAATTGTTTTATCTTGCTGCATGGCATATGGTAGCGTCATGTTGAAACCACATGTTGGTCATATCCAACTGAAGGTTCCGTTTCTTAGGACTGTCTAATCGTTTGGAACCAAAAACTAAGGTAGAAAATGATGCTTCGGGTTACAAACAAACAATTTGTCGCGCTAAAGAAAATAGAAAAACTTTGTACAAATCTGCACTAAGAACGTTTGTACGCTTTGCAAAAACATATGAAAAAAACACAATCCGCAGTGCGAATTATTCAATACCCAATTCCATCCAATTCTTTCAGAGACCTTATTAAAAATTGTTGTGATAGTAAATTTAGGAGGATTTTAGAAATATTTTTACTTGAGCTGCAGTCATGCACAAAGTTATATCCTAGTTGAAAATTTTCGGTCCCCTTGGCATATGCATTTTGTAATGGGCTCGCTCAGTGGCGCGATGGTTAGTGCGATGAACTGCCGCGCAGAAGGTCTGGGTTCGATTCCGTAGCAACACCCGAATGTTTTTTCACTGGCCCTCCTCTCGTGATGATCTGACAAATCATCCGAATAGAATCACTTGTCAAGAAAAGCTTTTCAATTCGACGTTCGGAGTCTGTATAAAACAGGAGGTCCCACCATAGTGCTAGAAGTACACACGCACACATTAATGATTGTGAGAAAGCTCGGCTCTGGGTACTGACGACCCTGTGGCTCCTAAAATTTGTATTCGTATATGGTATGAGATTGAATATCAAAATCGGTTTTTTAAGAAAACGTTTCATAAAAACATTCTTCCCTAGCAAGGTATCCCTCGGAGCGGACAATTTTCCGCAACGTTCGTCGGAGGTTCAAATTCCATTCGAGGTATATGTCATCGAAAAAAAATCATTCCTAAATAAATTCCGCGAAGAATTTGTGTCGGAGGAAATCTGAAAAAGAATTGCTATTAGCTATCAAAAATTGCACGAAAAACGCACCTGAAGGCATTTCAACGGAATTTGCCGTGATGGGTTAAAAAAATGTCGGAAAAATATTCCGAGCAACTTTTCGAAAGAATACTTTCGAAGCTAAAATCCTTCGAATCGTACAAAATCGGAGAATTTTCCGCTCCGACGGATACCTCGCTAGGGCTGATTGTGTATCCCTTATCGTCTTGAGTTATACCTCATCTCCTAGATCGTGTTGTCAAAGTATAGGAGATGTGGTATAACTCAAGACGATAGATAAGGGATACACAATCAGCCCTAGCGAGGTGTCAACCAGCCATAACATTAGCCGGACCCATTAGTAACAAACGTCTGATTCGATGAAGAATGCCGACTAGGCCTACATAGGAAAGCTTGACGTAATGACAAGAGCCGAGATTGATGTTTATAGACAAAGAAGAACCTATACCTATTTAAAAAAAAAAACATTAGAGGTAGGCTAACGAAAATATAGATTCGTACCACTTCAGGAAAGTTTTTCGTAAGTGTAAAGCATCAAAGGGATGGCTACAAGTTCCAAAAATTATCCTATTTTAATAAACATGGAGACATCGAAGTTAAATAACAGTCAATCCTTAGTTTGAATCTGGCCTTCCAGACATCTAAAAGTATTTAATGGATGCCAGTATGCATGCAAAAAAATGTGAACCTAACCACCAATATATTCACAATATATTCACAGAACAGTCTGTCACGAAAAGTTCAACAAATATGAAGCAAATATCAAAAGTCCAAATATTATAAGAGCAACCACTGAAATGAGAACTATTCCAACTCCCGGAAAGTTTGGCCGCATTCTTAAATTTGCTACCTCTGGATCTTAAAATACAGAAATTAGCTGCCAAAAAGGCATTGATAATCAGCCAAACAAACAGGACAACCCAAATCTATCTGTATCCACACAGATCCAAAAAGAATAGATGAGGACGAACCTTAACTCCAATTTAATATCTCCCTACTTGGTCTTTGAATGACAAGTCATCAGTTTTTTCTGGAGTATGGAAGAAGACCGTCACTCTTCGAGTATCTGCCACTTGAGGAATAGGACACTCGGAAGAGACTACTTAAATTTACTTTTCATCCCTTTAACTTTACTTCTATATAATTTAATGATCATTCAGGGAAAATGAAGGGGAGGAAATCCCAGAAGTTATTGTCCTATTTTTAGCAAAAGTCTGATAAACATCCTAAAGTATAATACTGGCATGAAAAGCTTCTCAAATTTTCCATTCGGAGGCGGCGTTTAACAGGAGGTCGCATTCATTGTAGAAAACACAGTTTAATAGGAAAGATAGGTTTGAGTCCCTGTATGGGCCGCTATCGTCAGATATTAATTTTTTCATAGATCTTAGATAGAAGAATGCACAGCCATATACTCAACGTGAGTATACATTACCATTATACTGCAGCCCCCCTACAATGCTTATAAATAAAAAAAAGAAAAAGTATCTCAAAAAATTAAGAAGTTGACCAAATAGTTCAGCATTACTGTAGGAGGGCTCAGTGGCGGGTGGGTTAATGCGATATACTGCCGCGCAGATGGCGGCTATCATTGATTTTTTTCTTAAAACTATCGGCTCTATTTGCCTATTGAAAAGTGGAATAGCGGCAGCATTCTTCTGTTTATAAAGTGCCATCACTTAATTCCCTTTAAACGAAAATTCCTAATCTTCAAGTCCGTTCAATGTATTTCGATTGTATAACGCTCATATCAAGTTGCCACACCTTCCGTTCCAGTAAATTCCTTTAACATAGTAGATTACTTAACTCATTAGTCTAACTTTGGCACCGCAAAAACCGGAAATAAATATAAATATCCTGACCATTCATTGGCCAGTCTAGCCGGTTCTATAAAATTCCATAAGTACCATGCCCTGCAAAGTGGCCAGCCAACCGATGTAGTAGTTAACTCTATTGGGTTTGTGATTTCGTCTAAATGAAAATTCAAAAAACCACTTCGATTGGTAATTGCCCATCAATGACTGCAAAGAGCATTGGTGGTCCACCTATATCCCAAAGTACACTCGTACCACCCCCGCATCCAGCCACCCGAATCCAGATGTACATTTACCAGAAACAAAAGTTATGTTCATGGCACATGACCACAAAAGCCAAATCAAACGTATCGAGCGGTAATCGTTATTAGTAAAAATCCCAACTTCCTTCCACAAGGACACCACCATCACCATTCCGCACCGCATTGTTCTGCTGTATGTATGTTGACCATGAGAAATCCTTGATAGCATGCAGTTAATTAGCTTAGTATAACCAACCCCCCGCAATTTGGCATTTGGTCAGTTCATTTGGCTTCTCCAGTTGGGTTGTGTCCTTTTACATTTATACAAGTCCCGACCCCACATGCATTCCCATTTATTTTTAATGCGCCAATATACAGTTGTACACTTGAACCCGGGGTGTTGTCATCGTCGTGGATGGGGAGCAGAAGCAATATTGGTTTTGCGTATTTTGTATTCCCCCACACCTTCCATCAAGGCCAGACACGCTCAATTCCTTGAACAAAGTGTGAAGTCTTGAATTGGAAGAGGTATTTTTTGAAACGCCCCAGGGAATCATTTCGTGCCTAGGAAATTCCTGGAATTCCCGGTGCAATCGCTTATGATTAATATTTAAAAAGGTAATTCCGGTCGTTGAACACCACTCCACATGGATACGAGTAATACATAAAAACGTTTTGACTCGTTTTGGTTGCTTGTTTGCACACATTCGTTGGTTGATTCCAATTGACAATCAGGACACTTTATTTGCTCTCATAAATAGTGCATGGACAGGATATGTAAGGACGCCGAGATTGCTTTCACTTTCTCAACGGAATAAAAAAAAACTATAAGGGGATGAAATTGATTAGGAAAGCACATGAGTCATGCAGCTGCTTATATCCTTGCACTAAACCAGAAATGTCTGTTCGGTATATTGGTGGCATCATGCTACATTTAACATCTGATGATGAAATTGCTCGTGACTGGACATCGATGGTGGTGATAATTGACTGATGTGTTGCCATTTTGCGAGCATTATACAGCGCTTGACCTGACACCACAGGATGCAATCAATCACGAAGTGTTATAAGAGAACAGACACCTACCAGACAGCGAGTAAATATGCGCCATATACTGTGGTTGATGTGATCTGAAGAAGCATTTTAGCTGTGATGGTTTTTTTGCATGAGGAGTCATGAATGTTTGAGCTCTACATTAAATTAATTATAATGCAATTCAGATGCATTCAAGTGATTGGTTAGGTTTAGGGATTGGTTCGAACGAAGCATGTGGAGCCTTTTTCGTGTTTCTAAGAACGAAAAACATTTTATGTTGGACTCAATTCATATCCTTTATAGAAATGGCATAAGACTGTACTTGATGGAGGTAGTGGTGATAACAACCATTCTAATTAGAGATATTTTTTTATAGTCTTCGATAAAATATTGGCGGATTATTATTTCGCTTAGCTAATTACACTCAGTGGCGCGATTGTTAGTGCGATGAACTGCCGCGTAGAATGTTCGATTCCCAAACGTAGCACACCTAAATGATTTTTCACTGACGATACTCTTGAGATGACCTGACAAATCATCTTAAACGTTCCGAGTCCGCATACAAAAGGGGGTCCCGCAAGAAGTAATGGTTGGTAGAAAGCTCGTCCCTGGGTTCAAATAAGCCTGCTTCGCAAACAATTTATTTAAATTCCCTCATTTAAATCAGTGGCTACTAGGCCGTCGAAGAAGTCTGCTTAATTTAAATTACCCTCAGTGGCGCGATTGTTAGTGCGATGAACTGCAGCGAAGAAGGTTCGATTTCCAACCGTAGCCGACATAAATTATTTTCCACTGACACTCCTCTTGTCATGAGATGATCTGACATCATTTTAGCCGTTCCAAATCGACATACAAGAGGAGGTCCCGCCATCTTGCGAGAAGTACACATGCACACATGAATGGTTGTGAGAAAGATCGCCCATGGGAACTTACAAGCCTGTTGCGCAAACAATTTATTTAAATACCCTCATTTAAATCAGGGGCTCCCAAGTTGTCGAGGAAGTCTGCTTGATTTAAATCGCCTGCATCTCTGCTATTCTGGGCATTCTAAGGTATCAAGTCTAAGAGCTCTAGCCACCGCAATCGCTAGAATCTTAAGAAGCCGGAGATTATGCCTCTGTTACGTAGTGAGACTTTCTGATGAAGTGGTTTTCTTCTATGGCCCAATAGCATCGGCTTTCAGGGGTCTGACTTCATTGCATATCCGCACTATGGTATCACTATGGTTTGATATTCACTGCAAGATTGAAAGAAGAAGGCCAAAAAAATATAATGACGTGAGCTAATCTATCCTTAAGAGAAACATAAGGATTTTAAGGGCTTTCAAGTTAGAGCTTAAATAATGAAATTTGTTGTATAGGATTAGGATCCCTGTTTATACCTACAGTACAAATTTTGAAAATCCGCCTGCTACCACGTCCACTTTTCAGGAAAACGTTCACTTTACAAATTTGGGGGTTTTCAGTAAGAAAATTTTCAGTAAAATTTTAAAGAAATTCGTAAAGAAACGCTTGATGCAAAAACATTGGCAATGTAAATATGAGCAGTTCGTGTATTGATTATTTAACCACGCCCACATTTTTGTGGTGTTATACGAAATGGGATACGATATTCAACGATTCGCACAGCGGATTGTCAACTTCTCATGTTTTTTCAATGTAAAGCCTTGCGTTTTTATACTTGCATTAGCAGTTTCCGGCATCTTCTGCAGCAGTTAGATCTGACTTACAAACCTGTAGAAAATGACAGCAGGTTATGAAATATTCAAATACGCAGGTGCTGATTAAGAAGTGGGCATACACTAAAGCATCATCGTCTGGATGGATGAGAGCATGCCTATTCACTGGAATATTAGCTCCAAGTGCCAATTCACAGAGAATAGTAATGCCATGTCCTGCACCAACTACCGAGGCACATTTATACTAAATCCAATAAATATCCAACGTACTGTGAGAACGTCGTATCAGTGTGGCTCTTGGACCAGCAGATCGAGTATAGACGAAATTTTCACATGAAGGTAAACCCTGGAAAAGGCCAACGAATTTCAAGTATATATATGCTATCAACAAACAAACAAGCATCTGTCCACCGCCTAGGACAAAACTTCACTATTGAAAGCAATTTCGAGGTAGTTAAGGAGTTGACCTACCTAGGAGTAAATATAGACTCCACGAATGACACCCTAGTGAAGATCCGGTGGAGAATTACCTTAGGAAATCGTTGCTACTTCTGTTTGGCGAAACAACTGGATTCAAAACTCCTAACTCGAAGGACGAAATGTGTGCTCTACAAAATCCTTATCCTGCTAGTTCTGCTTTATCGTGCCAAGTGCTGGACGGTAAGCAATAAGGGAGAGCTAATACTGGGCTCCTTCGAAAGGAAAATACTTCGGCGGATTTTTGGTTCTGCGTGCGAGGAGGGCGAATGGAGGACAAGATACAACCGTGAACTCTATAAGCTGTAGCAAGATGTAGATGTAGATGTAGTACAAAAGGAAAAAACACTTGGACTACATTGGCTCGGCCAAATCTAGCGAATGGACAATAATGCTCCTGCTAAGAGGATCTTCGAAACCCAGCATCTAGGGTCAAGGATGCTAGGAAGACCGAACCTTCGTTTTAAAGACCAAGCCATCGCGGATGCCAGAGCGCTTGGTCTAGACAACTGGAAGCAACGAGCCTGGGATCATAGAGGATGGAGGGCTGCAGTGTTTCAGCAGACAGCCCGTAGTAAGTAAGTAAGGTGGGATTCGGTTAACCATCAAATTTAAATTCAAAAGTTAAAGAGTTCATATACCTCGGAGTCAACATCAACCCCACGAAGACACCTTTGTTGAGACAGCATATACGTGTTAACAGCATATACTTCGTCTTGCCCTCATTTACTGCTTCACCCATTTTTGCCGCTTCCTTCTCTATACTAGAAAACGTGGCTATGACATCACGTTGGGTCCTACCAATGATGTCAATATCGTCAGCGTATGCTAGTAGTTGTACAGATTTTTGGAAAATTGTGCCCCTGGTGTTGGCTCGTGAGTTTTGCACAATCCTCTCAAGAATCAGATTGAAGAAGTCACATGACAGCGCATCGCCTTGATAAATCATTTTTTGGTATCAAATGTGTCGGTAAGGTCGTTTCCGACCCTGATGGAGCAGCGAGAATTCTACCTGGTCATCCTACACAAACGTACGAGTTTGGGCGGAATACCAAAACTAGACATGGCTCTGTATATATAAATGCTGTGGTATGCGGCTTTGAAATCGATGAATATGTGGTAGGTATCGATTTAGACTTCTTGGGTTTTTTCCAGGATCTGCCGAAGTGTGAAGATTTGATTGGTTGTGAACTTTCCTGGCCTAAAACCACACTGATAAGGGCCGATCAGGATGTTGGTAAACGGTTTCAGGCATTCACATATTACGGCAGATAGAATTTTGTATGCGATATTGAGGAGAGTTATGCCTCTGTAGTTGGCGCAGTTTAGAGGGTCTCCTTTTTTGTTGATCGGGCAAACGATGCTGTCGTTTGAATGGTTCGTTATGCCTGACAAAGGAATGTTGATCGTCATCGCCGCTTAACAGTCTGCAGAAGTGGTTCTTCCATATCCTCAGCATAGACTGTGTCTCAACTACGATATTTCCTTGTTCATCACGACAGGATTCTGTTCGAGCCATGTATCCTTGACTATGACGTTTTACACTTTGGTAAAACTTGCGAACATCTTTCCTGGAGTGGCACCTCTCTATATCCTCGATCGAGCGCTTTTCTTGCTCTTTTTTCTTCTTTCTAAAAAGCCGGTGTTCTACCCTTCTTCTCTGCCTATAGAGTTCAACGGCAGCTTTCGTCTTTACCCCAGCTTAGCCTTGTAGGCCTCGTTCTTGGCTGCGAGCATCTGTCGGCATTCCTCATCAAACCAGGGGTTTCTTGCTGGTGGGCGCGAGAAACCTAGCACATCAGTTGGGGCTGATCTAATGGCTTGTTGGATTCGTTGCCATAGTTCTTCGACATTCGATGTTGGTGGTATGGTGTTAATCGAGAGGTTTAGGGATACGCGTTGCGCGAAGGTCTTGGCGGTCTCTTGCGATTGTAGTCTTTCGACAATAAATTCTTTCACAGTATTTCTGGAAGGTTGTGGCGTGGTGGATATCCGCATTCTAACCTCGGCTGCAACAAGGTAGTGGTCCGAGTCGATGTTAGCTACTCGGAATGTTCGGACATAAAAAATACTGGATGCGTGCCTCTTGTCTTTCGCTATGTGATAAATTTGATTGACCGTTCGTTGATCTGGAGATCGCCATGTCCCCTTATGGATATCGAGGTGAGGAAACCGTGTGCTGGCTATAGTGGCATTTCGTTCCGCAGCGAAGTCAATCAGCCTAAGTCCGTTACCAGACGTGTTGTCGTGTAGGCTATGGTTTCCGACAATACTGCTAAAGATGTCTTCTCTTCCTACCTTTGTCATAGGTTTTGTCAAGGAGCTCATAGAAGCAGTCCTTAGCGGTCCGTTGGGGCGTGAGCGCATATAAAGCTTATGTTGGCGAATTTGGCCTTGATGCGGATCGTTACAATGCATTCGCTAATGTCTTGGAAACATAAGACTTCTTGCCTCAGTCTGGCACTTATATAAAACCGCATCCGAATAGTCGCTTTTTCTGCTCACTATAACACGGTTCGTAGAAGATGTCACAGTATTTCATCCTCTATTTGCCCGGCCCATCCCATCGTATTTCCTGGATGGCAGTAATGTCTGCTTTGTAGCAGTTTAGGGCTTCCGCTAGTTGTTCGCTTGCACCTCTCCTGTTTAATGTTCTGACATTCCAGGTGAAGATACGAACGTCGTTGTCCTTTTCCCGTTTAGCCGTGTCGTCAACAATAAAATTAGTCCTTTCCGAGGCTTTTGGTTGCTTCGTAACCGTTAGATTTTTCCGTGATTGGGTAGTTAACCCAAAGCACAGCCCCCAACCTGGAGGGCCAGTTCCAATTTATTAGATACCCCTAGGACACGGGGCCATCAGTATCCACTACGGGATTGAGCGCTGCCATTGGCCTTTCGGTTCATCCGCCACCATCTCTGTTCAAGGGGCCTGACTAACCCTTGAAATTCCTAGACAACCTGTTGTCCGAATATGTCGAAGCAGCTTGTCTAGGTTCGCCTGGGACAGCAAGCCGGGTATTCACTCCGTGCCATTCTGACCTGGCTATTTATAGTGTTGCTGTTTTTCGTCGTGTTATCAACACTCGCGCTTATCGTTTAGCAAGTCAAATCCGGTTGGATGAGACCAGTACCCGATGGTTACCACTTGGAGGTAAAAATAAGCACTTGATGTGTAGTCGGAGTTACAACACTGGGCATTGCCAAGTTAAAGCCAATCAGAGTCTACCCTCGTTCTACAACGATAGTTTATTTTTTTATTTTTTGTCAATAATCAGTGGTCTGATAAATTTTTAGGCGAATACAAGCCCTGCCAAAGCCAAAGTCCCTGCGATCTTGTTAATCCGAAATTCGAAAAATTTGGGATGCGGATAAGTTGTATATTTTATGATTAAGTACACGTCAATTAATAGATTTTTTTTTAAATAACTAACACTCGCTAAAGGGTTTATGAATACCCTGATGGTGTTTGAGCACAGCGCGGGCATTAGGGAAATTAAGGAGAAGAAAGGAGGAGAAACCGATGTGCGTTGGTTTTAAATGTCTGTAGATTGTAATGTGGAGGAAAAAAAGAGTTTGGTAAAGCATTCCAAAATTCGTGTTGTACGGTATAGGAATGGAACTCAATATTTCATAGTAAGTCCGAAGGTAGGCTTTATGGTGAATTGATTAGAATTCATGGCATGGCGAATACTACGGTTGAATGTTTAAAGTGGCGGAATGCAGCTGGCTATTTCATTTGAACATTTTCTGCTAAACTAGCGATATAAAAGTGTAAGGCAGAAGATATTCCTACGATGCTCAAGCGAAATTGAAGAGTTCGCTTTGATTGAATCTCCTATCAGTTTTATCGCACGTTTTTGTATCCTATCCAGGTAGGTGCAATGATGTTTTTGCTGCACCTGACCAGATGTGGGCATTATATATTGAGGTCATATCAGAAGGGGTAAAATGTTTCTTAAACCGATTGAGGAAACCTAGACATTTCGCTGCATTTTTAGCGGTTTCGAATATATGGTCGTTCCAAAGAAGGTCGTGGCTGAAGCACATACCGAGCATGGAAAGTTTTTTTATTAGTTTCGACGATGTAAGTGCCATTCATGCATAATGGGTGTAAAATTTGGTTTCGCTCAGATGACAGAAAACAGCATTGCATTTTGGAAACATTGAATTCGACTCTATTAGATTTACCCCATAAATTTGCTGTCGAGGTCGGAATTGAATGAGCTTAACATATTTTGCCGTTTTTCATCCACGATCTTCACGGTCGTGGATTCGAGAGCGAATATGAAAAGCTGAGGGTACTGTCATCAGCAGTATCAGACTTGAAACCGTCCAAAACAACTTAAGTGAACGTTTGGAGAGGTAGTTTCTAATCGATTGAAGAAGACTTTTATCGATTCCAATAAACAGATTAATCTTTTCTGTTGTTTCTCCTTCCGCAACTATTGCCTTATAGGAAAGTAGTAAAAATTCGACTTGGACTTACTTAATTTTCTATTTTTCGCTTTATCATTTATTCTTCATCACAAGAATCATCATCGTCATCATCTTCATTAATCGTCATCACCATTATCATTGTTATTTTGTAGCCAAAAATTCGAGAGCCTCCTTTGAAAATTACGGTTTTTTTGTCTTGCTTTTTGTCCTTAAACTACTAAGGTTCTGACGTCAATCGAAGCTGGTTAAGCACATTCTCATTACATGCCATCCTAGAGAATTTTCTTGAAAAGTTTTCCTTGTATTGGCTGAAATGTTCATTTCTAGCTGCCCCGGCTTCTTGGGACAACTGGCCGACTGACACTAGAAGAGTGAATTAAAATCGTATGCACAGCTGGAGACATAGGCTGCCACGGATACAATTTTACGTAATATATAGCAGTATCCAACGTGAATTTTTCGAATTCTTAAAGAGCTATATAATCAGAGGGTATGACTTTAATATTCTCAATGCATTGTTGGAGTTCTGGTTCCAAATACAATCGCGTCATTGTGGGATCCACTCAATCTTGGAGTTTCACTTCGGCAACTGTCTCGCTAACGCTTTTTAGTGGGTAACTATCTTGTAAAGCTTAATACTCGCAGGTATAGGGCGGATATAACGGTTGATTTTTTAAGCGTAGTTTATTTAAAAATCGAATAAAACACTCAAATTGGCATCAAATATTCTAAATTGTTATTGTAATCGATAAATTGGCCTTTGCCATTTGCGTTTTAAGGACAACTTCATGTAAATGTTGTTCGCGGCTTCGTTCCAAATGGTCCATTCGGAAAGTCCAATTTTGCGACACTTTTTTGAGCATTTCAGCCTGTATTCCAAAAATTACGCGTGCTATGTTATCCTGTATGACCTCAATCGTGTTCGACTTAACTTAACCCCACAAGAAATAATCAAGAGGCGTTAAATCGCATGATCTTGGCGGCCAACTCACAGGCCCATTTCAAGAAATAAGCTCACCAAATCCATTCTTTAAAATTTCCATTGTTTCATGAGCTGTGTGGCATGTGGCACCGTCTTCATATCAACCAAGTTCAACTCAGCCAACTTAGACGAAAAAAGTAGCGTTTCATGGATCGATATCGTTCGCCCTTGACGGCAAACTTTCTTCCATGGTCGTCTTGGAATTAAAATGGACCGATGATGCCACCAGCACGTAAACCAAACTATCGTTTTTTCGGGATGCATCGGTAATTCTTGTATAGCATGTGGCTATTCATCACTCCAGAAGGGATAGTTTTGCTTATTTACGTATCCGTTGAGGCAGAAATGAGCCTCATCGCTGAACAGCGGATTTTCACATTTTTTAAAGAGCACGAATTTTGTTAATAAATTTTCATAATTTGCAATCGTTGCATCAGTGCTGCAAACCTGAAAAACTTCACTCTTAAAAAATCACCCGTTAGTTACATCTATGTTTGCCTGATGAATCACCTCATATTGACTAGCTTTGACGAATATCCTCAAAGAGTTTTCAGGTAAGTCTTTCTTGGTTTTCAGGGATTCACTGCCAATCGCAGATGCCTTTCGGAACATCAAAGCCCTGGTTTTAATTTTGGTCACATCCTGCATCAATTTTGCTATATCAATATTTCCCACCGCCCGCCCTTTGACTCATCTGTGCCGCGTACGTCTGTTCAACAACGGACAAACTCTTTCAACGGAAGTTCAACTGCTTTTCGACGCTTTGTTCCGTTACTTAATTCCCCGAATTCTTGGTTTTAGACCTTCCGGGAAGTATGCCAAAAGTAATTGTAATATCTTCGCTAAGCCTTTCTGTACTATTGGAAAGTTTCCATTGTCTTTATAAATTGGTTTTAACGCCCTGATAATGTTGTGAAGTTCATTATTTTTTTCTCTTAGGGACACTTTTTACTATATATATGGTTTTTTCCATATCTTCAAGTTTTCCGTCAAGAAGTCTTTGTAGGCTTCCTCTTACCATCTCATTGAGCCGTTTTCCTTGAAAGAGCGTTTTTCAAAAGCTTTTTGTTTTTAGGTGAAAACTTGTGAATGGTTTCAAAAGCTTAGATTGTTCTACACATCCAGGAGTTGAATAAAATACATGATAGACTAGTAAGCAAAACATTGAATATAAAACAATGAAAAAAAGTGATTTTTTAAGTGGATACTTAAACTTATCGATATGAATATAAAGTTGGATACGCGTATAACATTTTGCTTAAAATACGATTCAACCTTGATTGACGATATCCACAACAAATTTTTGACAAAAATCGTTCAGAACCCTCGTTAAAAAACAAAAAATGCAAACAAACTCGTGCTTATTCAATTAGTGCTAGTTGCAACTGATGGTGTTGCGAACGGGGGTGTTACATTTTAAGATCAACTTCACTAAAAGGTAGCCTGGTTATCTTCCTGTTATGGGACACATTCTTAATTCTGGAGGTAAAGTTGACAAAATAGATTTTTGGTCAAGCTTTAGATCAAAATATCTCCCTGTGCGACGTTAACCAACTGGAGTTCAGAGATTTGAGGCGACTAGCTAAAGACAGAGTTTGGTAGTCCTCCTCCCCCACAGACTCCAGCGCAAGGAAATAAGTTGGTAGTAAAAGTTTCATAAATGAGCTGTCTGATTAAGTTAAGATTCATACAGAAAGTTGGCTAGTTTTTTAGTTTGCACAAGATAAATTCTGTGATAACTCTGAAGAATTCATATAAAATATCTGAGCAGACAAATTACCTTTCTGTTAAAGCTTTGTATTTGATTTTATCAGATCAGGTGTTGGTATTGAAGATAGAAATGCCTACTTAAGAATTTGAATGGGGGTCAAAATGTCAACGTCCTTGAGCGTTCTCTACAACTTAAAACACCAACTTATCTAACCGGTCCATAAATAAATTGCATACAAAATCTAAGCATATGATATAAAACAAGACACCTTCAGTTCTTAGCCCTCTATATAGACAAAATAAAAACAAATATTAAATGTTAAAAATCAGCTCGTCATGTTTATTTCAATTAACCACCACCCTATTCACTATACATCGAGTAAGCCCGTTGCCTATTTCCTATTTTGATGGCCCGCTGTAGTTGAAAAATTGCCGCCTCAACACTGCCCTTAATTTTTTGTAGCTTGCAATTTATGCGACGATTAAGAGTGCAAAGTTCGCCAGAACTTCTACCCGACACCTCCATATTCCCGTTTAATTTCTTTTGGCAAGTAATATTGGATTTGGCACAGCGGTTCTGGGCAAAGGTACTTGCTAAATAACTTTTATAGTTTTGAATTAGCCAGTCGGTGTTGTAACGAATATTCAGTCGACGAACAAGCTTTATCGTAATGTTGATGGACTTTTTCAAATCCCTGCATTTTTTCAAAGCTAAATCCAAGAAACTTATCTCGTCCATTGGAGGGGTTAATTTCTGTTGGTAATTCTTCTTTTTCTATTTCGGTCTTGATAGGTTTGAAACGTGTTAGTGGTTTTTTAATTCATTTATTGATCGGATTTTTCCAGGTTTACAGGAAAATAATATTGATTTTAGGTTGCTGATGTGTATTTAATGTATTTCTGTATTAAGAGTGAAAAACAACAGTAAACTTAGATATTCAATTTAATTTAAGGTCAAGTCGACAACGATTCCGAAATTCTTTCATAAATGAGAATATATACTTTTTGTAAAGAAATCACCTACCAACATAGGTGGACATTAAACGAGTTGTGGATGCACAAACGTGTCGTAAGTGAACTCTCGTTCTGCTCTCTACTTTTAGAAATAATATTGAAGGAAACGGTTTTACCCGGTTTTAGGGCGCGGCACGCTAGTGATTGCTCAGCTATACTCGTCGGACGGGGGAGTTCTTGCCCCCTCACCATAACATCCCAGCTCTACTAACATTTTTATCTCGTGCCAAAAAAAATAAAACAAAAGAGAAGAAGAAAGCTACGTTAATTTGACCACAGACGGATATAAAGGACTCTAAAAAGGAAATGGATAGAAGTAGAAAAAAAAAAGGTAAAAGAAAAGATCAAATATCTATGCCAATTCGACAGAAAGATACCAGGAAAACGACCGCGACGACTAAAACTAACTTATCTAATAAAACTAATAAAAGGCATTAGTTCACTAACTAATTGTAACCCTAATCTAATCTTAAACTAACCTAAACACGATAAACTTGTTCCCGGCATCTTTCAATCGAACAGGATCGTCGCAATTCCGAAACATGCCAGATATCATCGGCAGAGTTTGGCCTTCCCACCCCTTCGTGTCACGAGACACATCCGATGGCTAACCCCCTTGGCCACGTTTGCGGGGGACAGCCCCTTGACCACTCATCAGCCGCAATCTAAGTCCTGTAAAGTGAAAAGAAAATGTATTTGTCACATCCTGTCGTCGTTAGTTATAGTCCTGTCATGTCAGGTCAAACCCCAAAAGACGGCCCGCCCACCGTCCACACACCACTCACGAAAAGGATCTAAACCACCATCTTATCACAAAAAAATCTCACCACAAAATTGTGCTATTATAGCCATCAAACATTATTTATTTAAAATAAAGACTAAAACTAAAAAAAAAGGAAATTTCTGTTCTTAATACTACTTAATGGATGTATATTCAAATTCATAAATGAAGAAAACTTAAACTATTACTCACGGTTACCTTGGATTGTCCCCCGCAGTTCTGCCGGCAGCACTGAAGGAAGGATCGTCTCAGGAAGTTCCACAATGGTGGTATAACGCGCACAAAAATGATATTAAAAGCAGAAATAACCTAACACTAATTATACTAATAGGGTCCAGAAGGGACAAAAAGCAGTCCGGAAGGGACACAATAAAAGTTATTAAACTAAAATTACTTAAAACTAAATTTAATCTAAATTCACTTCAATAATTTAACTTGTTTTAATCTTAAATTCTGCTAGTTTACTTTTAACTTGATATGTCACTTTCGGGTTATTTAGTGAGTTAATCACGTATATATGTCTATGTATATATATATATATATATATATATGGCGTTGACGAAGCACCCACTATTTCTTTAAAATTCCCCTTTTTGAAATTAACTTGCTTTTTTTTTTTTTCTATCTTTGGTGATTTCACTTCCAGACGTACGATTATTCTTGAACGTGCGGCTCACTCTTAATATCAGCGTACCTACATGCACTGCACTGAGTCCGCCTAACGGCCGTTACCCCGGTCCTTACGCAGTCTTTTTGTTGAAGGAAACCACCCCAATCACAGTCGCAGAGGCCTCGAAATTCGAATAATTCACTTTAGCCTCTGCTTCAAAATGCAGTATGCATGCCTTATATAGGCCCTTAGTTAATTTCCTAAGGAAAAGTGCTTCGCCGGTTTACCAAATACAAGAAAACCCAGAAGAAGTGTGACAATTCTTTTTGTCCCACTCTGAAGAAAAAAAATTCGATCTCTCAATCGATCAGCTGTCAGCTTTGACCCACTTTTGTGTCGTGCTCAAATTAAAAAGAAAGGCATCGACCGGCTATCGATCTTTGGAGCGGTAATGGATTAGCTGTTCTCATCTCTTGCAATTGATTGCACTATATCTTTCCCTCCCCCTCCTGTTTTCTCTTTATGAGTTATTCTTTCATTCGTATAAAAAAAAATGTTTCTCTTCTCCTCTTTTTTTAAAAATTACCTTTCTGCCTAATTATCAGAGTGGAGCTTTCTCCTTTTCTCTCATCATTTTAGTTCCAATTCGCCCATCTTCGTTAATTTTTGAGACCCGTTCACAATAGCTCTGTCTCAATTCAAATCGAAGTCGAACTTAATTGGTCTAATGCCTTTACAAAAAGAATAAATAAGTGACTAAACCTAACAAATACATATTCTAAAATAAATATAATTTTAATATAAATAAAAATATACATACACATACACATAACAAGCCATGTAACAATATCAATATTCAAATAATAACTCCTACCAAAACAGAAGGAAACCTACCACGCACAGCACCATTGCCTTCGAGTACGGCGAAAGAAAGTTCCCTTCGCCGAATGATAATGGCAAAAGGTAATACAAAAGTGGAAAACGTCAAAAAAAAAATGTAAACAAACCAAACGCATTGATGTGCAATGCGCACCGAATTCGTTCATCGTAAGTAAGTACACAATTATTTAATTAATTTTGGTGTTTTGGTTGTTTTGATAAAAAAATTATATTTCACAGGTGTGTAGTGAGCTGGATCATGCTGGAGATCGCGTGTGCCAGAATACGCTGGGTATGAAAACAGGTAGCAAGTGGTAAGCAATTTGACTTTTATAATTGCCTGAGTTTGGGTACATATTAAATTTATAAATTTTTTTTTTTTTATTATTTATAGTTGCTTTGACTGGGACTTCGATGCTTGGATGTGGATATTCGGATAGGAAGTGGGGGTGGATGGTGTTAGGTGGTAGTAAGTGGTGGAACAGGGGGTTAGTGATAGTTTGTTGTGGTTAAGTGTTAATGTATGTATTAATATTAAAGGCGACTTACGTCGCGTTCTGAAAAGTATATTGTTTGATTGTTTTATTTTGTTTTCTGTGTATATAAATTGACTGTGACGAAGGGCTGCCGTAACAAACTTACATAAGTGGAGCTGGGCATCTACTAACATGTCTCTCCAATAAGACCGGTCCTTAGCTAACTGCCTCCAGTTGCGTAAACCAAGTTGGTTGAGGTCGGTTTCTAACTGTGCGCGCCACTTAAGGCGAATTTTGGCTGGGAATCGAAGACTCTCCGAGTATTGGTTTACATTTGTTCTACATGTCCTAGCATTCTTAAACGTCCAATGTGGAGTTTTTTTTTTTGACTTGAGGCATGTCGCTGTGCAGCTAGTATCGTTCCGTCAACGAAAACGGGACCGAAATTTTTCGAAGAATTTTCCTCTCTAATCTTTTGATACGGTCTATGCTTTACCGCCGTAGAACAGGACTGACATTAGCAAGGTCTTATATAGGATCTCCTTAGTAGTTCGAGTGGGGTCTTAAGTACTGAATTGCCTTCTTAGAAACAGCGTTTGGCAAAAGTAATTCTTCGTTTAATTTCTGACGAGATGTTGCAGTCAGAGTTAATAGCGGAGCCAAGGTAGAAAAAGTCCCGTACTACCTCAAAGTTAAAGCCGTTAATGGTGACATTCTGTCCAATTCGTCGATACTGTTTGTCCTTTCCTGTTGAAAGCATATATTTATTCTTGCCTTGATTTACTGCTAGACCCATTTATGCCGCTTTCTTCTCTATACTAGCAAACGTGGATATGACATCATTTGAGTCCTACCAATGATGTCAATATCGTTGGGGTATGCCAGCAATTTTTGAAAGATTGTGCCTCTGGTATCGGCCTGGGGGCTTAGCAAAATCCTCTCAAGAATCAAATTGAAGAGGTCACATGACAGCGCATCGCCTGTCGCCTTCGAATGTGTCGGTGAGGTCGATTCCGATCCTGATGGAGCAGCGAGAATTCTCCATCGTCATCATACACAAACGGACAAGCTTGGGCGGTATATTAAAACTAGAAATGGCTCTATATTCGTCTCACGAAATGCTTTCGCATGCGGCATTGAAATCGATGAATAGGTGGTGGGTATCGAACTGGACTTCTTGGTTTTTTTTTTTCAGGATCTGCCGAAGTGTGAAAATTTGATTGGTTGTGGACTTTTCTGGTCTAAAACCACACTGACAACGGCCGACCAGGTTGTTGGTAAACGGTTTCAGACTTTGAGGAGACTTATGCCTCTGTAGTTGGCGCAGTTTAGATGGTCTCCTTTTTTGTGGATCGGGCAAACGATGCTAAGGTTCCATTCTTCAGGCATACTTGCATCTGACCAGATTTGGCTTATGAGTTGGTGGATGTTTCTCATCAAGTCATCTCCGCCGGCATTATAAAGCTCAGCGGGAAGGCAGTTTTAATAAGTTTGAGTATAGATATTACTATCCTTACCTTACTCTGGTCCGGTGGTAGGCAGTTTTCGCTTATTTTGAATAATTGAGTTATGATTGAATAGTTCGTTCTGCCTGACATCGGAATGTTGGTCTTCATCGCCGTTTAAAGGTCTGTAGAAGTAGTTTTTCAATATCCTCTGCATCGGCTGTGTCTCATCTATGATATTTCCCAGTTTTTCTCTACAGGATTCTGTCCGAGCCTTGTATCCTTGGCATTGACGTTTTACACTTTGGTAAAACTTGCGAACATCGTTCCTATACTGGCACCTCTCTATATCCTCGAATGCGCGCTTTTCTTGTTTCTTCTTTCTGAAAAGCCGTTATTCTTCCCTTCTTCTTTGCCTATAGAGCTCATTTGCAGCTGAGAGAATCTATCTTCATTCCTCATCAAATCAGGGGTTTCTTGCTGGTAGGCGCGAGAAACCTATCACATCAGTTGCGGCTGATCTTATGACTTGTTGGCCTCGTTGCCATTGTTCTTCGAAATTCGATGCTAATGGCATGATGTGGATCTAGGGGTTTTGGGATACGCGTTGCGCTAAGGTCTTGGCGGTCTCTTACGGTTGCATTCTTTCGACATTAAGTTTTTTCACAGTATTTCTAAATTGTTACGGCGTGGTGGATATCCGCATTCTAACCTTGGCTGCAACAAGGTAGTGGTCCGAGTCGATGTTAGCTCCTCGGAATGTTCGGATATCCAAAATACCGGATGCGTGCCTCTTGTCTATCGCTATGTGATCAATTTGATTGACCGTTCGTTGATCTGGAGACCGCCATGTTATGGATATCGAGGTGAGGAAACCGTGTGCTGGCTATAGTGGTATTTCGTTCCGTAGCGAAGTCAATTAGCTTAAGTCCGTTACCAGACGTGTTGTCGTGTAGGCTATGGTTTCCGAAAATACCGAATAGTCGCTGTTTCTGCTCACTATAACACGATCCGTAGAAGATGTCACTGTTTTTCATCCTCTTTTTTCCCGGTCCATCCCATCGTATTTCCTGGATGGCAGTAATGTCTGCTTTTTTCGTTTAGCCGTGTCGTCAACAATAAAATCAGTCCTTTCCGAGGCTATTGGTTGCTTCGTAACAGTTAGATTTTTCCATGGTTTGGTAGTTAACCCAAAGCACAACCTCCAAACTTGGCCCTCCAAGTTGGGTACCCCTAGGTACCCCTAGGACACGGGGCCGGGAATTCATTCCGTGCCATTCTGACCTGGCTGTTTATAGTGTTGCTGTTTTTCAACACTCGCGCTTATCGTTTAGCAAGTTAAATCCGGTTGGATGAGACTAGTACCCGATGGTTACCACTTGGAGGTAAAAAATAAGCACTTGATGTGTAGTCAGAGAAACAACACTGGGCATTGCCAAGTTAAAGCCAATCAGAGTCTACCCTCGTTCTACAACACCCAACCATCCGTCATCTGCATGGCTTTATAATTTTTGGTATAACTTACATTTTTTTATGAAATATTGCAAGTTATTCGAAATTTTTGACGGCGGTGGGTCCACGGAGGAACGACTGGCTCACAAAAATTTTTAATTCTTGATCAACATGTGAAATATTTTTGAATTTCTGTATCTTTTGATCAACATTTTTATATACATAGTGTCACATTAATTTTAATTTTAAATGAAAAATTTAAAAAATGTTTGGGGTCACGATCATTTTTGATCAAAATTTGGAAATATTTAGACGACCCGAGGTCAAGATGTCGACATTCTCATTCTGAATTATTCATGTTAGGCCCTCCATGTTGTGGATGTCCTTTCCGAGATATGTTTTGAAAAGATCTTAAAATCAACTGCTAAGCTGAGCACTTCATCACACATTTTCAGTATTATACAGACTATTCTGGATCAACTTTCGGGGGCTTGGATTTAGTTCAGGGCTTGCTCTGTAGAGTTTCAACACGGAATACTTTTATTCGTGTGATAAGTGTTAATGATGAGTTTGAACTTTCTTCCTAGTACTAGTGTGCAATTTTGGTCTATTGTCGATCTATCGGAGCGTTCAGATAAGCGTGTTGCATAATGGCTTCGGATGTTAATCCAATATCTTAGCAAAGATGTTAGCAGTGAAATGCCTTAATAGTTGCTGCAGATGGATTGTACCTATATAGAGCAATTGGAGCTGTTACATACTTCAGTCATTGGGCATGCTTCCATTTATTCGAAATCATCGATGATTTGACGCATGAAAACCTGTGTGGGATGATCTGCGTTTTTCAGGTGACCTATTAGAATCGGCGGGAATTGTTTTTCAGCTTTTTCTTAGCTGCCCATAATTCTTCTATACGGAAGAGATTTTTTTACTGGAGTCGGGTGGTTTTTTTTACATGTAATGCATGAATGAGCCCTCAATATCAGATATTTTTTTCGAGCTTCACTACGTCAAATTACTCAGCATTTTCGAAAAAAAAAAACAATTCGTGCTTCTCTATGATCTTGCCTTGACTCCAGTAGTCTGAGGCTGGTCCGAAATCTTCATCATTCCTGGAACTTTTATCAGGGAGGATTAGACCCCTTATAAAAACTTTTTTTTTAGGTAAGGGCGATTTCATCGGTAACGCGTTTTTCGTCCTCGCATCTCTGTTCAAGAGAAATATTTTTCTTTTCTAAGATGTTCACTTTGTCCAAACCAGCTGGACTATAGACGGACCGTTAATTGTATATTTTAATTTCGCCACTGTCCTCCGAAATAAAGGAAGCAATGCCTAAATAAAAGATAAACCCAAACTACGGCATATACCTTGCGTTGTATCAGCTGAGTTAAAGTAATTTTATTTCCATGTAATTATATTGCTGACCATTTCACCGGCAAGGAGACTAAGTAAGACCCACAAACTACATCAATTTGTTGGGTGATGAATGCCAAAAGTATGACAAAGACAATATGAATGCGTTTATCTACCTATCACCGTGTAATAAATGGCCTCATAAAAATTATGTGAGCGCTAATTATCCTTTCGCAACTTGACGGAGTAGTACCCTGCATAATGGTGATGGACTGATGACTAAGTACCTCATCACTTTACTATACAAAGAAAACCTCTACGAGTCTACTGTAATACACCCCGCCAAGGGGGGTAACTACAACAAAACCGTAATTGTCCCGAATTAAAATTAATATAATCCGGATCCCATCAAAAAGCGGTCTGCGATTTGCCACAGTTCTGTTGTTGCTCCCTCCTTGTGGAAAATAAAAATTCAACTCCTCATAACGGTTTTCAGCGAAAAATATAAACACCATCAGTCGTCCTGTTTAAAGTTTTATCCCAAACACACTTCGTCCCCCAAAAAATACGCGCATAAGAGAGAAAAACAATAAAAGGAAAGCAAAGATAAAAAAGAAAAGAAAAATTGGCACTCAACCGCACCACGCGCACCACCACCCCTAATTTCCTTGATGGAAAACTTTTTCATAATTAAATTACAACCGTCAGTGCCCCGGGAAAAAGGAACAAGGCACCAAACCAAATAGTACTCCGTCCGCCCGACCGGAACAAGGGGGCGCGTTGCTCCGCACACACATCCTCTAATGAGAAGTTGCCAACAACTGTCGAGCTAAGGATCGAATACCGACGCCGAGTACGAGCGCTACGCATAGGAGGCAGGAGCTTGTGAGTGTGACCCGTTGATTCTGGTGAAAGTGCAGTCATTGAAGATTCGACTTCGACTTCGTAGGAGACCGGAATCGCTGCTCTAATGTTGCAGCATGTGAAACTTTTCACATTTAATTACTTCTTTGTCGTTGGCTCCTGGGGATGGATTTACTTCTAGCTGACTTTGGTGTTGGCAATGTGTACAGAGTGTGGGCGCGTACGCTTGTGTATATTCGCTAATTGATTAAGCACTGCTGGAAGTCTCGGGACTTGGAACACACGACATACTCTGGTAAAATGTCATCACTCGACCTACGTGCGGGAGGGTGGAGCCGATGCTGTGAGCATTTTATATCACATGTCATCGATGTGCTTTTGCAGCTTGCAGGAAGGCACAAGGAAGCGTACGTGATATTGTAGGTTGTTCAATCCGACGGATGTAATTGATTTCGTTAGGAGAATGAAGTGTAGTTCTGGTACTGGTGCTGGTGCTGGTACTGATGCTATTGCGAGTATATAGTGCATTCGTGCAATCTCCGTAATGCTGATGTCTCTAGTTATAATGTGTTTATTTGACAGGATTTAGGGAGTACAATTTTGCAATCGTCTTGTCTCTTGGACAGATAATGAGAATGTTTGCTGCCAAATATTCGTTTCGAAAATGTTAATGTAGGGATTGGAGATTAGAGAATCTACAAGAATTTCCTTTTATACACAACGAATCATGTCCCTAATCAACAACCCTATTTTACATCATTGGATGCGTTTGAAGCTCAGTGTAGCGATGGATAACTTGAAAGAAATTTTACTTACTTAAGTCGCGATATAGCTTGCAATGAATATGGTTTCGCGTCACTTAACGTGAGGTCCTTTCCGGTAACCGAAGTCTGGCCGGAAACCGATGACTCCCAAGGGACGTACTGATGTCAACTCGCTCTGCATGTTCAGCCATCTTAAACATTCAATGATAAATTTTCTGACCAGATCTACATCGCTGCACATCTCGTCAAGTTAATTGTTGAATTATGGTCTCTATAATCGGTAAACACAAACGGGACCGAAGACCCAAGAACAATATTCCGCTCGAAGCGACCAATGGTTTCTTTATCCGATTTTGACACGGTTCATGCTTCGGTGTCATAGAGCAGAGCTATAATGATCAGGATCTTATATACTAGATCTCTTTAGCTATTTGAATGAGGATAGGTTGACAAGGGTAAAAGCTTAACTATAATAAAAGATGGTTGCGAACGACCACTTCCGTAACTGTGCGAACACTTGAAATTTGTATTGTATGACCATAATAGCTTTTCGCTTCGATTCGTTCAGTTTTTGTTCACTATTGCTTACTTGCGAAAAAGCGAATTCATCCGTTCAGCCTTAATTCTTCGTAAGTCTTCGAACGAGCTGTCATTGTCAGTGCTAACAGCAGAGCCGAGGTATCCCAAGACATGTCTAATTGAGTCGTCGATATTGTGTGTCCTTCCTTGATGACGGCATATACTTGGTCACATGTACATTCACTGTCAAAGCAATTTTTCCAGCTTACTTATCTCTACTTGCAATCTAGGCTGTGACATCAAGTTGAGTCCGACAAATGATGTTAATATCGTCGTGGAATAAGCCGACGAACTTAACCGAAGTGTGAATATCAATGTCTACACATAAGCTCAACATAGCTACTTTAACAGTCGTCCTCCCAAGCTATATGAAGCCGAGTATATAAGTTATTAGGAAACATGCACCAACGTATAAGAACATCACAAGATTCTTAATAAAGATGATCGACTTGAGGCTTTCATACAAGAAAAGGAGTTCTTCTCAAGAATAATGGCGAATAATGGCGAATAATGGACGACACCGGCAACGAATAAGACTCGTTTCGTCAAGAGTGGTCCAGTCCATCCTTATGTATGCGTCACCCATATGCGCTAAATCAATGCCTATTAAATCCTAAGCAAGAAGAATACAATCCATGAACAGTCGATGTGCGATGAGAGTGAGCTGTACTTGTCGGACCGTACCGATCCGACCTAAGCGTCAATCAAAGACATCAACATAAAAAAAAAAGCCTTAGAGTATGTCAGGAGAGATTGAACCTGCACGTTGAACCCATAGACTTATACCGGATAATGCAAGATAGATGGACCAAAATCACAAAAAAAAGTAGATTTCTACCTTAGTTAGTTACTGACAAAATTTACATATATAGGCTCAAGGAATCAACTGACTTTACAAACTGCGCAGATGTCCGAAAAGATGTTTTCCCCCAATTCCCTCGTTTTCATAAAGAAAACTAGAGAAAAGTTAAAGAAACACAGACCACCGAAAACGTTGTGCACCCATGTTTTAAACTGAAACAAGTTGGAGTGACAAAAACCCCCGGCATCTTCTTTAGAGCAGAGTGCGAAAACAACAGCCTAAAGGGCTTACCAGCCCTAGAAGTTATACCTTACGGTAGCTCCACTGGGTTTGTGCTTGAAGTTTGTAGGGTGTTATAAAGTACTCAGGCGCATTCCTGAAACCGAGCACTCAGGTCTGTGAATTATGCATGCTAGAAGCCCGAGCAGCTAGTATCTTTATCACAAAAAAGAAGAATTCCTGATGTGAGCGAATTACAAATTCACAAATTTTCTTAAACTCGCTTACAAGATCCTATCCGCAGTAATATTTCACCAACAACCTGATCGGCATTTATCACTATTATTTCAGGATAAGAAAGCCCCCAACTGATGAAATAGTCCCACTTCGACAGATGCTAGAAAACCGAGAAGTCCAAATCGATACCCACCAACCTATTCATCGATTTCAAACCTGCATACGACAGCATTTATTGAGACGAACTATAAAAAGCCATGTCTAATTCTGGTACACCGCCCAAACTCGTCCGTTTGTGTAGGATGACGATGGGGAATTCTCGCTGCTCCATCAGGGTAGGAAACGACCTCACCGACACATTCGATACCAAAAAAGGATTTAGGCAAGGCGGTGCGCTGTCATGCGCTTCTTCAATTAAATTCTTGAGAGGATTATGCAAAATTCCCGAGCCAACACCAGAGGCACAATTTTCAAAAAATCGGTACAACTACTAGCATACGCCGACGATATTGACATCATTGATAGAACTCAACGTGATGTCATAGCGACGTTTGCTAGTATAGAGAAGGAAGCGGCAAAAACGAGTTTAACAGTAAATGTGGGCAAGACAAAGTTATGCCGTCAACACAAAAGGACACACCACATCGATGAACTGGACAGAATGTCACCATTGAAAAATATAACTTTGAGGTAGTACGGGACTTTGTCTAACTCGGCTCCGCTATAAACCTTGACAACAACAAATCGTCAGAAATTAAACGAAGAATTACTCTTGCCAACCGCTGTTTCTTCGGGCTAAGAAGGCAAGTCAGTAGTAAAGAGATCCTATATATGACCCTGATCATCACAGTCCTACTCTACGGCGCTGAAGCATGGACCGTCTCAAAAGCCGATGAGGAAATCCTTAGTCGATTCGAGACGAAAATTCATCGACAAATCTTCAGTTCCGTTTGCTATGACGGGCTATGGAGAAGAAGATTCAAATAAGAACTATACGAGCTGTACAGCATTGGACGTTTAAGATGGCCAGGAAATGTAGAACGAATGGACACCAATACCCCGGCTCGCAGGGTCTTCGATTCCCAGTCAGACGTCGGACGGAGTAGAGGAAGACAGGAAGAGTAGGGAGGCGGACATTTAAGCGACGCCAACACCAACACCCAAACGTAGATTTTGTATAACAGCGTTATGTATAGATAAGAGTTGACTGTTAATCATTCATCAAAGGGGAAAACAGCAAGGGCGAACGACTTAAAAAATTACCAATGCAACATAGATACACCATTAAACGTTCAAAGCCCAATAAATGACAATCTCTTCACCCCAACGATGTTGTTACGGAGGAATAACAGAGGTTCATAGACGTCAGATTGAAACATTATATCCACAACATAATATCGACACCAGAAAGGCCCACCAAATATAGTGGACATCACAAAAGCATATCAGTAACATGGATTACATAAGGTGTTGTCCAACCACAAAGGACCAACTACAGCTGTTACAGTGTCACTATATTCGTTAGAAACATTCAAGGACCCGAGCCCAACCTACGTAATAATGATTATATAATGGACTCGAATGGTACCCGGTTGCCAACCGGGCATTACTGTTTGTTCAATACTTGGAGGAAGAAAGAGAAGAGTGAAATATTAAATCACACATTTCATGGACTTAGTAGATGGTTTCACATACAGATTTTGGGGCTGAAAAGTGCATTTGGTTGTCATCCATTTTTGATCATTATGATGCGGTTCGGGCTTGGGGCCATGAATATTGCCCCATATTTTTCAAACATCCTTATTTTTGTTTCGTGGGCTGGTGGAAATCTCAATAGACACGATGACTACCACCACCCTTTTTGTATTTGTATTGCAACTAAATACGCGACTTATCTAGCAACTTTTTTTCAAACATCAAACATCCCGCCAATTATTCCGTCTTTTTCAGGATTAGAAAAATCCATTTCTCATTCACACAAGTTCTAATTCTGTTAGCTTCATGAAGATCAAAAACGCATTAACATTCGACGCTATTTGCAAAAGCTATGACGCTTTGCAAAAGGTCCACCCTGTATATATCTACTTGTAATTCATTCCCCCTATACAGGCCTAATCTATGATGTAGCTCTCTGTTTGATATTTAACCTAATGTTGAGATCTTAAATGTCCGCATCAATAACTACAGACCCCGATGGAATCCACTGCTGATACCAAAATGCAAACAACAATCAGGCACCTCTCAGTTAGAACGAAATGTCCTTATTTGCACAAACGTTCATAATAGATGACTACAAAGATGAGAACACAACAGCCCTGCACTTACACAGAAATTATGTCGTTGGATTTCGTCTAGGTATGTGTCAGAGAAGCTTCTTGTTGCACAGCATCCTTACGAATTAATCTCTATATAGCATTCCCCAATCAATATTATGTAGCACCACTGTTGCTGACCGGCTTCCGTGTGCGCTTTGTTTGTGCAGAACAAAACAAATACCGAGGGTGCAAGTTGACCATTATCCGCCATCAGGTCTGCCACTCCACTCCATCACTGAGCCCCCACCCGACCGACCAACGTGTACATCCACATTAACAATATTGTCAGATGATTAATGTTGCACATTAATTCGCTCCATGGCTGATGGTGGGGCGCTATCGACTGCACGGGGCAGGACCAACTGCGTTCAGAGATCGAAGGATGTGTCGCTGCGTGGAGCTATTTTCGTTCAAATGTCGGCTGGCCGCAGACGACATATGAATATGTTCACTCAACGCAAACACACAGGACACGCGGCACAGAAACAGAATAACAGCGCCAGGACTAGGGACAGGGATGGCCCGCTGTACCACACACAGAGAGTGATCTGATTGATGGGTTATTGATAGATTTAATTATTGGACACAAATATCTCGGATGAAGTTATTCAGGTGGCTGTATGCGTTAAATCTGTTTAAACATCGTCCCTGTCTGCCTGTCCGTCGTGTGACAGGTGGTACTGATAGGAGTGCAAATTAATTATGAAGGCCGCACAACTGGAATCCGGTGCTCACCTCTGCTATGTCGTATGCGTATACGCAACACAACGCACACATGGTATATATGTTCCGCAGCCCCATATTTGGGGTTAAGGATACATGAATGCGAATTAGGATAGTCTGTGAATAATTCATTCGCAGATAATGCAGAGTAGTAGGTTTTAGGGACTACTGTAGGTAAGTTGTCACTTTGCTGTATTTGTGGTATATATGATGAGCCTTAGTTGGGTCTTCATAATGGTGGCGGTGTTTTGTGTTGTTTGCTTGTCCGGATTTTCCATTGTGATTAATTATTTGGTAATGGATTCGGCTTGTTTGTAAACTTTTGTGCTTGATACCTTAATGGAGTCGTTCAAAGAATGCTTCATTTCGTGGGTAAAAGATGTTTGTACAGGATGCGGGTCATGGGAAAAGTGTTCACGTTTGAGGTTCCCTTTTAATTAAAAAATAAATTCTACACATAAATTATTTGATATCGCTTATGATATCTTTTTGCGGGTTAAAGCAGATAAGTTGCGGTTCATAAGGGAAAAGCTCAAGCTCAATGGCACAGCATTCCCTTAAAATGATTTTGAATGGCATTTCTTTTACCGCCGGCAATCTCGCTGATGTTTTTCTTCTTTAAGTTGACGAAGAGAAGATCGTTAGTATAAATTTAACTCTAACTGACTAATCGTCATAAATAAACTTACTTACCTACCTACGGCATGTAGCTTATACGGATGATTTTGTGTTCTTTGTGCAGGGAGACCTGACAGTAAAGGCACCGTCCCAGCGTAGCCTTCTTCACGGAACGCAGACATAAGAACCCAAAAAAAGTGAATCATCGAGGACTATAAGACCAGAGATTATCAATATATCGTCTTTCATCTAGAAGGTAACCAACGAGATCCTAATTGGAACCAAAAACGGACCCCGACGGATGACTGTGATAGGAGATGTAAAAGGTGAAGTACTCCAAGGGGCGATACAACGAATATGGCTTGCGAGTGAAGCCTCTATGCCACCAATGAACTGTGCAAATCTAAGCAAGGACCCAGTGTATTGGTGGACGGAGGATATAGCGGTGCTCAGCAGGTTATGCTTACCGCTTAGACGGTGAAGGAGGAGACACACTGAGCTTATCAAGGAAGTTCTTGCTCAAGATGGCCACAGTTCGAGCAAGAAACAAAACTGGGAAGATCTTCGTTGAGCCATCAACAGAGACCCGTGTGCACTAGTATACAGGATTGTAATGCGAAATTTCGGAACCCAAACGCCCAGTCCTGCTAAGTGTGTCGGAAGTGATAAAGGTGATCGCCCACTCATGATCCATTCAATTGCTAAACATGTATAACAGCTGCCAGGATGAAGGAGTCTTTCTCAAAAGCTGGATGATACAACATGTAGTCATGAAAAATAGACCCAGATTCTGCATCTGAGACAGACCTTTCTGTATGCTGGATACTGCAGGGAAAGTCTCGAAAAAGATGCTGAAACCCCAAATCACCGTTGGGGTATACAGAAAGGAGGAGACCTGTCCGTGAGGCTATACGGCTTCATAAAAAGACGCTCTAAGATAGAAGCAATTAAAGAAGTAACAAAGGCTACACAGATCATTAAACATTTTTAGCCAAGTGGATAAATATGAAAAATGTACTTGAGAACAACGTTTATCCTCTACGTATGTGAAATTTAACCAGAAATGTACATAGAGCCGATGGCAGCAGAGCAGAGCGCTATCGAACAGTGTCGGAACCAGCCGTGCTTGTTGTCGCAGTAGTGGCACCCAACCCAATAGACACTTTACCAGTACAATGGAAGTACGTATACGAAAAAAAATTGAAGTTTAATTGGAATCGGCGATACAAGAGGCAGGAGCGCTGGAACTCGGAAAGCAGAGGATGATGGAGAGGAATGTTACCGGTCATGGTGAGTGAGGTTTAATATTACGTTATGGTGTTACTCACGGGAAACGATACGCCTTTCTCTACAATATTAGCAAAACGAACAACCCAGCCTGCCAGTACTGCGGCTTTGAAGAAAACGAGATGGGCGAGATGAAAGGTCGGAACTAGAAATACATATTGCTATCATCATACCAGAAACCGTTGTCAGAAACCGAAGGGTCTGCAGGAGTGTTACCAAAGGGGAATCAGACACACCGGAATGGCCAACGCCAAAAAGACCTCCAAATAGTCTATAAGGCATTTCTATTCCTCCGAACAAGATGATCAGCGAGATCAAAGAAATTGCTGTGATTGCTGTAAGAACGTCAACTACAACCTGTGGACTAGGTGTTAATCCTAGCAAAATGGAGATTATGGTCTTCAGCTAAAAGACCAAAATGAATCCATTGCACTCTTATTTAAGTGGCGCTGCAATCCTGAATGAACCTGACCTTAACCAACATTCCTCAGCTAACTGCATGCAGGTGGGCATTTAAAGTTGGTTGATGTCTTTTGTGCGCGCTGAATATCGACGACTCTTCGAGGCGGAGTATATGCTATTCGTCAACAAAAGGCCAAGGTCATCGCAATTAAAAAGGATATGTTGCACTTATTGTGTGTCTGAGCACACGAGCTATTCAACTGGAGCTCGTGAGTGACATTCTTTCAACGCTGCTATATCTCCGCCATATATAGCAACTGTGCAACAACGTTTGTGGGTGCCAATGTAGTGAAGCATGAAGCATCATCTCAAGCGGACAATTGGAGACGCAACGCTGACAAATTGAAGCCGTGCTCAAATCTAAGCCTATATCCGCCTTATCAGATGTAGGTAAAACTCTGAAGCCGTGGTAAAATTGAAGCCGAAGGTAAAATTGAAGCCGTTCCCAACTCTAGCCCTATATCCGCCTTATCAGATGACCCATTGATTTAACAGCCTTGACCTTGACTGCAGTCCCAGAACCGAATTTCCTTGATACCAAGACAAGGCAGGCTTTCAAAGTACAGGCAACTTCAACAGATGCAACAAGACTTCTGGAAGCGGTGCAGCTGTGAATATTTGCACGAACTTCAGGTGAGATGCAAGTGGAGACAAGTTGAACAAAATTTGCCGAGTTTTAGAAAGAGACGAAGGGGCTCCCCCTGCTCAGTAGGCACTAGGTCGCATTTTGGACGTCCATACTGGTGACGCTAATTTAGTACGAGTTTGTACGGTTCGAACGCAGACATCAATAATAAAGCGGGCGATCTCGAAGCTGGTTTTACTTCCAATCGAACGGACGTTATAGAAAACGGTGGGTGGACGGGTAACCTGCCAATTGTTTCGTTGCAGTAACTAGACGAGGTGGGCGGAATGTAAAGAATTATGAAGTAAATGTTTGGTATCATGAATCATTATAACACATTTGGCTACCCTTACAATATTTTACACAATTGTGACTGAATGCAAGTTAGAAACGTCAAAATGCATTTAACCTTTAAAACACTCTTGAATAAAACGTGTTCGTAACCAGTCAGAGTTTTCTTTATTATTTGATTTTCCGCCTTAGTTTTGATTTTAGAATTTGTTGAATAATACATTAAGCTTATCGAGACTCTTGATCATCTCCAAAATGATGTCAAACAAGTGACATTACAGTCGTCATCTTGACAAAATCAAAGGTCTTGATGGAACGTCATCTTCATTCTATTCAGGTATGGAATTTGAATTTCTTGGGCTTTTGAAGGATCTGCCGAAGTGTGAAGATTCGTTAAGTTGTGGACTTTCCTGGTTTAAAATAACGCTCAGGTTTTTTTTGTGAACGATTTTAGGCACTTACATTTGACGATCTTGTAGCTAATGCTGAGGAGACTTAGAGGATTTCCTTTTTGCCTGAGGTTCCATTCTTCAGGTAAACTTTCATCTGGCCATGTTTTGCTAATAAATTGGTGTTTGTTATTTACTAAAGCATCTCCACGGAATTTATGTAGCTCGGCACTGAAGCCATCATTTCTGGCAGCATTATTAAGCTTATGTTCAAATATTGCTATCCTTTCTCTGTTTAGGTCGCAAGTCTGGCCAGAGTTTTACCTTCTTAGCTCGACATCACCAATTTTGAAAACACTTTCATTAAAACTCTCACTAAGTAGTTTAACTTCCCAACACTCAAATGCCCAATCAAATTCCAAAGTCCATTTTAAATTGCTCACATCTAGACAGTTGCTGCTAAATTCATTAGATCAACTAAAAAGGAAACGACCTTAAAACAGCCATCTATTCTCATTAGCAACCTCTTAATATTATTCACACATGAAAAGCCATTTGTATGAAACAAATAACAAACTCAACGAGTCCTTAAAAGAGGAAAATGTAATCTCACCTTCCAAGTGCTTTAACATTAAATTTAAATTTCGGTAATTTACCGAACATCTCTTGCAGGGATATACATATATACCTGCCTAGCATACACATGTATATAGTGAGATATCCATCACCCAGTAAGGATATCTGTTTCCTTCCTGATATCATTACCCAATATCGCACCAAAACCAAAGGAACCTTCACAACAGGACCAACCAACAAAAAAAAAACCTAAGAAATCTCCAGAAACTTTGAAAAAACACCAAAGATTCATGAGAAGGATATTATAATCCCTGAGGGCGTGTATACTCAAACTAAAAATATCACAGGCACACAAGACCAAAATTCATTCAAAGTCTCAACCTCTACACACTCAAAAAAAAAAAGGGAATAGGGCGAAGAGATAAAAAATATAAGCAAAGAAAACCGCAGGGAAAACAAAATCAAAGAAACTTGATCCAAGCTTTCCCGTGTTATTTGATTTTCACTTCCTTGTCGTGCTTGGTCCTCTCTTTGGGCGATGCGATGTGATGGGCTGGTGGGTACACTGGATGAGTGTGTTTGGTGTTGTTGGTTTGAGCTTTTCCTTTTTTTTTGTATTTTCCTTTCCGTATGTTTTCCCTTAACCAATTCTTTTCATTTGGGTTTCCCTTTACTTCTGTGCGAGTTCCGTTCCTAGGTATGAATATCGCATAGTGTTGGTTGCCTTTACTATACGCCAACCAGAAATCGAAAATTCTGAGGGAAAAAAGGACATCGCGGTCCATGGCTTTGGGGCGCGAGTGTAGTTCACAGAGCATACATATACCCATACAATTCTCGAATAAATTGTTAAAACCCTCACGTAGTCTACGATAGTGTTTGTCGGATGAATTTTAAAAATCCCTTACTGCCCGGTCCTTGCAGATTTTACACTTCTTGGAAGCCTCCACATCATGTGGTAGTTGATCGCGAGTTGGGTTTGGGAGTGCAGTATCGTCGGGCTATGTGCGGATGGCTCCTGCACATGCAGAAAGTAACTACCTCGATTTAGCATTTTTATTGGTTTGATTTTTTTTTTAAGAATAACAGTAGTTAACGACGATAGCAGAGAATAGAGTACCTTAAGAGTCAAGATTTCGTCAGTTGCATCATACAGTCTGTCTAGCAGGTTTTGATACTTCAATTCCTAATGTTAGGAGTTGGAATAAGTTAAAACCGCGACTACAAAGCGACCACCATGTGAATAGTATCTTCAACATAGTTATGGCAACATCTAATATTTTAGTATTGGCAAAGGCACTTAGAAGTCGTGAACGAATGTGTTCTCTCACTACGGTAGCCTTTCCACATTTCCTACATAAAATACTTATGTGTAGCAATTTGGTAAATGGTGATTTTAAGATCATTTTGGATAAGCACTGGTGACTGAATAACGTTTTCTCCGTTCCAAGCAAATTAAATTGAATTGGCTTTTGGGATTCAGAGTAAATTCCCTAACACACTCGTGGTATGCAAAAACTTGACTTCTTACGGAATAAGACAGATAGTACCGAGATATATTGGATAAGTAACACATTAAAGTAAAACTTGCGGCATTTTTTAAACCATCCTCAAAAGGTTCCTAATATTATAACGATGATTGTCGTAAGAAGCGAATCTACGAATCCTAATCAAAGTGTGAAGTAACAAACATTTTTTTCACTAGTGTTGTGAACGCCAAAATCGGATGAAAGTCATCCAGTAGCAGTCGTTAACAAAGGATTACCTTGGTGTGATTATAAAAAAATCAGAGGAAAAACAAGGCCGCCGGATTCAATAGCTTAGCACAATGGTGCTGCTTTAGTAGATTGCATGTACCGAACTGACAACAAAGTGCAGATGAGAAAAATGAAATCAGTCAATCTTATATCAGCAGCTATTGTGGGATTTTCTCTTATTTTAGGCTTAAAGACTCCCACGACAGAGTGTGTTAACATCGATAGGATTTTTCTCAACACGCATTTCGGCAAGTACTAGGGTTACATCTGACACGGTAAGTCTTCTGTTATCTACATAGATTTTAAAATAATATAATGGAAAAGTCTAACGAATTTTTAAGTCGAATCACGCACATGAAGGACACATTTGTCTTCGGTCACTTCAGAACATGCATATGGGACAATTAACGACAAAGGAGGGAATATCAGAGAATCTTTAGCAAGATGTTCTTAGGGAAGGTATCAGACATGGATTAGAAGAATAAACATCCAGGCACTACGCTAGATCGCAGAAAACAAAATTTCAAAAATGAAAACATTAAATAAAATAAAAAGTTACTCAAAAACCAAAAACCTGATGTCAAAATCCCACAAAAATATGGTTATGGTGTCTGAAAAATATTATATCGCCCAACATTTATGGTAGATCGACCGAACATACAAATTTAAAATCGTCTGATCCGAAGGCAATTCAAACTGTGTGAGCGGAGATAGCCACGCCTCGCACTGTCACCATAGGAATTCCCTGAAAGTCCCTGTTCTATGCGTATTTTGGTATGACGTATACAAAACAGAGCCTACTAGGCTTAGTGGTGCGATGGTTAGTGCAAAGAAATGCCCCGCTGAAGGGGTGTTTTTTCGATTACCAGCCGTAGCAACACCTAAAATATTTTTCAATGGCCATCCTGATGATCAAATCATCCGAGTAGTATCAAGTGTTAAGAAAAGCTTATCTCAACTAAGCCGTTTGGAGTCGCCATATAACAGGTGGTCACGCCATTGTACACACATTAGCGGTTGTGAACAAATTTGGCCCTGGGTACAAACGAAGCTGTTGCGCCAGTAGTTTGTATTTTGAACCTCCCAGTTAGACCACCAAGCAAAGCCTCGGAAAGGACCGATTATATTGTTGACCACCCAGCTAAACGAGAAAAGGACAACCACGTTCGTATCTAAACATGGAATGTGAGAACATTAAACAGGAGAGGTGCAAGCGATACAACTAGCGGAAGGCCTACGATGGGGGATTGGACGGGCAAAAAGAGGATGAAAAATTTTGACATCTACTACGGACCGTGTTATAGTGAGCAGAATCAGCGACTATTCGGATGAGGATTTGTTATATGTGCCAGACTTAGGCAAGAAGTCTTAAATTTCCAAGACACTATGCGAATGCGTGACTATCCGCATCAAGGCCAAATTCGCCAACATAAGCCTTATATGTGCTCACGCCCCAACGGAGGAAAAAGATGATATGGATTTCTTCTATGAGCTGCTTGACAGAACCTATTAGCGACTACCGAAGTACGATGTTAAGATCGTGCTGGGAGATTTTAACGCAAAGGTAGGAAGAGAAGACATATTTAGCAGTATTGTCGGGAGACATAGCCTACACGACATTTTAGGCTTAGGCTTATTGACTTCGCTAAGGAACGAAATGCTACTAAAGCCAGCACACGGTTTCCTCACCACAATATTCATTAGGTTACATGGTGGTCTCCAGGTCAACGAACGGTCGACCAAATTGATAACATTGTTTGGCACAACAATCCAGAAATACTATAAAAAAAATTTGATGTCGAAAGATTGCAATCGCAAGACCCAAGATCTTTGCGCAACGCGTATCCCTTAACCTCTCGATTAACACCATACCACCAGCGTCGAATGTTGAAAAACTATAGCAACGATGCCAACAAGCCATTAGATGAGCCGCAACTGATGTGCCAGGTTTCTCGCGTCCACCAGCAAGAAACCCCTGATTTGATGAGGAATGCCGACTGATGCTCGCAGCCAAGAACGAGGCATACAAGGCTTTACTGCAGGTGAAGACGAGAGCTGCCGTTGAGCTCTGTAGGCAGAGAAGAAGGGAAGAACACCGGCTTTTCAGAAAGAAGAAAAAAGAGCGAGAAAAACGCGGCATCATGGATATAGCTGCCAATCCAGGAACGATGTTCGCAAGGTTAAACCAAAGTGTAAAACGTCAAGGACAAGGATAGAAGACTGGTGCAGAATCCTGTTGAGATGAACAAGGAAATATCGTAGTTGAGACACAGTCGATGCTGAGGATATGGAAGAACCACTTCTGCAGACTGTTAAACGTCGACGACGAACAACATTCCGCTGTCAGGCAGAACGTACCATTCAACAGCGAAAACTGCCAACCACCCGAGCTGAGTGAAGTGATGATAGTAATACCTAAACTCAAGCGTAATAAGGCTGCCGGGAATGATGGCCTTCTCGCCGAGCTTTATAAAGCCGGCGGAGATGACTTGTTAAGAAACATCCACCAATTCATTAGCCAAATCTGGTCGGAAGAAAGTATGCCTGAAGAATGGAACTTCAGCATCGTTTGTCCGATCCACAAAAAGGCATAAGTCTCCTCAACATCGCCTGCAAGATCCTATCTGCCGTAATATGTAAACGCTTGAAACGGTTTACGAATAACGTAAACGTGATGTCATAGCCACGAATAACGTAAACGTGATGTCATAACCACGTTTGCTAGTATCGATAAGGAAGCGGCAAAAATGGGTTAAGCAGTAAATGAGGGCAAGACGAAGTATATCTTGTCAACACGAGAGGACACACAACATTGACGAATTGGATAGAACTTCAGCATTGACAGAGATAACTTTGACGTAGTACGGGACTTTGCCAATCTCGGCTCCGCTATTAACTATGACAACAACATGTCGTCAGAAATTAAACGAAGTATTACTCTTGCCAACCACTTTTCTTTGGGCTAAGGAGGCAATTCAGTAGTAAAGCCCTCACTCGAACTACTTAGGAGATCCCAGTCCTACTCTACGGCGCTGAAGCATGGACCAAGATAAAAGCGGATAAAGAAATCTTTGGTCGATTTGAGAGGAAAATTCTTAGAAAAATCTTTGGTCCCGATTGCGTTGACGGGCTATGGAGACGAAGATTCAACCAAGAACTACACTAGCTGTACAGCGACATGGCCCTGGTCAAAAAACTCCGCATTGGGCATTTAAGATGGATAGGACATGTAGAACGAATGGACACCAATACTCCAGCTCGCAGAGTCTTCCATTCCCAGCCAGACGTCGGACACTGTAGAAGAAGACCTCGCCTTAAGTGGCGCGCACAAGTAGAAACCGACCTCAACCAACTTGGAGTGCTTTCTGCATAAAGTTCAATGATCGTGTGAACAGAGATTGATGCTTTCCATGATTAATATCTGTGAAAGATATCTGTCGAAAAGATTGCGGCGAATACGTATTTATATCCTTACCGAAGACATGTTGGTATAATAAATATTTATAACAAGCAGACCATGCAAATTTGATTCCACCCGAATCAAAGCATTCACGAACCATACAAAATTATAATCACCTATGAATAAATAATAATAGTTTCACATACGAATAACCTAATCAAATTTAATGCATAATTTTGAACTTTTTGATTTATTTGTAATATTAGGATAAAATGAAAAAAAATCTTATATCTCCAAAATCTATTTTTCCGAATATATCAAATTTTTAGTTATATTTCTTCTCGCCGTCGCGTCGCGTTGCGTCGGTCGTTCAGTTGTCGGGCTATGCACGGTCTTACGTATAAGTCAAAATCTTCTTATTTAAAGAATTTTCAAAAATTCTTCCCAACCCCCTTTCGCTTTTTCCGAACATAGTGTACGCGTATGTTTATTAGCAGATGCCTTAGTTCCGTCCAGAAGCGTTTGCCGCCGGGGAAATTTAACGGTCCATGGAATCTGTAGTTTATTTGAACTTCCCTTTATATCCTTACAGAATAGTTAAGCAGCTGTCCCAAGGAGATTTCTTTTTGCTTTACTGTTGTCACGTTTCGGTCCACTTCCCCCAATTCCAAGCAAATACTGTCTCCCTCCCAGTGCTCGCCATCGCTCGTGGTTTTGTGTCGAATTTTAACTCTCATCGATATGATATCCTGCGAGGAGGCAGTCCAACACCAAGTCACACTACACTTAATTCGTATTTTTATTTTATTTTTTACTAAGACTAAAATTGAAGTCCCAACTCACATCCAAGATGTTAGCTAATTTCCCATCATTTGCATTAAATTACACGCATTAGCAGGGTTCCGACCCGTCATTTGTTGGTGTTATTCCTACTGATGGCATTTTGTCTCTTGTGCTGTTTTTGTTTTCCCAAAACATCATCCTAGTGATGGTACAGCCAACCCTGTACGCCGCGGATGAATAGATAGATGGGCGGGCAGATTGTCTGGAGCAGTGGAAAATTGGAATTGAAACTGTTGCCCATTGTAAAGGATAATTACTTAAATTAATTGGTGGGGCAACATGAAATTAGACAACGATTTATGTGTCCCTTCATTTTGGGACACCCGCCTTGTGTGGTGTCCGTTTTTAGGGTGGATCCTGTGGATTCTTTCTTTCTATACAAAGTACAAGAAAAAATGCGGGAAAATTTGTATTCAGTACACTTGCTGAAATTAGCTTTTGTTTATGGCGACAATGGAGGGAGACCATTGCACAAAGGACAACTAATTATAAGTATTTTCGGATGTTGAATGGTATGGTGGGACGTGCAAATGACCAATTGAGAAATGAAATTATCACAAAAATAGCACGTTACACAGGACAATTTGGAAAATTAATCAAAAACAGATTTTCCTTTTGGTCAAAGTTTTCTGTGGGTCGTTTTTCGACTGCGTGATTGAAATTTGTTGCCTTGTGATGGGTTGGGCAGGGAGGTGTGGGGTTGGTTTTAGTTGGCCGGTTGAATGTGTGTTACTGCTTTGTGAACAGGAAACGGTGATTAGGAGCTCATTGAATGGCGGCACGGAGGAGATATTATATAGTTTCGTATTTGACACCTATACGCTGCCATTGAGTAAACGTTTAATCGGGCACGTCCTATGGGTAATTTGTGTTCTTTCAGTACGACTTAAATGCTAGGACACATTTGTTTGGTGATTTGCTTGAGAATGACATTATAAATGAACTGACGACTTACAAAGATTTACCTTGATGAGCTTTAATTTAGTGTTAGACTTAATTGAAACTCACAGCGAGCTCAAGAACCGATTGCGTTAAGGTTTTCCCTAAGAAACAGACAATGATTTCCTTAAAGTATTATATACTCTCCGGAGATCAAATGGATGACAATTATAAAGGTGGGGCAAAAGAAGTCATCCTATATTGTTTGGCCTTCAGAATATCGGTTGTGGCTTGTGCAGTGTGTGCCGTTTCTCCGTCATGTTGGAACCACATGTCCCCCAGTCCTAATTCGTCCAATTTCGGCAGAAAAAACTCGGTTAACATGACCCTATAGCGCGCACCTTTTACTGTTGTCGTTTGATCAGCGTCGTGGCCCGAAGACTCCTCCAGAGTCAACAGCACACCATGCAGTAACTTTGAGCGGGTGTAATGGCTTCTCGTGCATTGCTCTTAGATTTTCGGTGCTCCAGAAGCGATAGTTTTGCTTGTTCACGTACCCGCTGAGATGGAAATGAGCCTCATCGCTCATTACGATTTTTGTAGAAAAATCGTCCACTTCGTCCTCGAGATTCAGGATGGCTTGTGCGTAGGTTACACGCGTTTTGCGGTCGACAGGCGGCAGCTCATGAATGGACTGAACTTTGTACGGGAACATGCGCAAGTCTTTGACGAAAATTCGCCTTAGGGACGACCGGTTGATGGCTAATTGCGAGGCACGGCGTCTGAGTCAACACAATAAGTTAGGCTGGAAAAACTGGACAACCAACAAAGGTCTCAGAAGGGTATAGTCTCAAAGTCTCAGAAAGGTATAAATACAGAGTTGCTATGGTAAAAGAAGATTGGAAAACGAAATTTGTATTTACACCTGGAATGTTAGAACATTTTATTGTAAAGATGCAGTTAAATAACTAGCGGAAACCCAAAGCTGCCACAGAGCAGACATTACTGTGATCCAAGAAATACGATGGGATGGGCAGGGCAAAAGGAGGATAGAAAACGTTTATATCGTCTACGGTCGGTGTTATAATGAGAAGAAACAACGAATATTCGGATGCGGATTTATAATAAGCGACAGTCTTTAACAAGACATTTTATGAAGACATCAGCAAACGCATTGAAGAATCCACATTACGGCCAAATTTGAAAACATAAATATTATATCTGGATACAGTGACCTACTTGTTATTGCGTTGGAATAGAACATCGACGAATTGACTTTGCTACGGAACGTCATGACATGATAGCCAGCCATGGTTTCCTGACCTTGATCCACACTAGGCATGCATACAGTTTTTTGACGTCCAAACATTCCGTTGGGATAACATTGACTCGGGCAAAGGAAAACATGCGGATATCCATCACATTACAATAAATATGCAAAAGTTAAATGCCGAATTCCATCAAACGCAAGAGACTGTCAAGTCCTTTCCAGAAAAAGTATCTCTTACATCCCCACCAACACCATACCACCAGAATATACTGTCAAAAACCAATGACGATGATGTCAAGATCGGCGGCTGTTTATGTCCCAGCAACACAGCCCACGAACGATGAAAAATATCGACAGATGCTCCCTACCAAAAAACGAGCCGTACAAGGCAAAACGGGAGCCCATTGGGTAAGCAAACCAGGCTATCGAATGTATATGGAGGTTCCATTCTAGAAATGGTTTACCAAAGTGTTAAATGTCAAAAGCACAAGTGCGTACAGAATTCGGCCGAGATTAACAAAGAAATATCGTATAAGAGAGACACTCGATTGTAAGACTATGGAACACTCCCTTGTTCAGACTGTTAAACATTGAAGATGAACTATCACCCCCTGGCAGTATTTGTGACCTCAAATCAATCAGCCAAAATCTAAACTTAAAGCTTAAAAGCTGCCGAAAAAAGTTCACCTCAGCATGGTTCGCCTGATCCATGAAAAATGAGACCCTCTGAACTGCGCCAACTGAGGGTAAAACCCAGAATATCCTCTCAACACGAAAAGACACACAACAACGTCGAATTAGACAAAGCATCACAATTGGCAGATATAATTGTGAAGTAGTACAGGACTTTGTCTATCTCGGCTTCGTTATGAGCTCTGACAACAACATCTTGTCATAAAGAAAACGCTGTTTAAGAAGGCAGAGTTACAATTAAGAACTGTACGAGACTTGTCAAAAAACTCCCCGTTGGACGTTCAAGACAATATGAATCGCAGAGACTTCGATTCCCTGTTAGATGTCGGAGGCAAAAGAGGAAGACATTGCCTAAAGTGGAACGTACATGTAAAAACCGACCTCAACCAACTTAAAGTGTGCTACTGAGGCAGTTATCTTAGGACCAACTAGTTGGAGAGGAAAGTTTGTTTATGCCCAGGTTTATTGCGGACAGTAGCACCACTTTACCAAGTAAATAAACGCACAAGAAATTAAGGATCAGAAGGTCCGCACACACCGCATGAGCAGTTAATTTCATTTGCGTGTGTGAAATAATTATTTTTGCGACATAAATGGGGACCTTCTGTGAACGCAGAATCCGAAAGGCAAATACATCAAAACAAAGTAAAGCTTTAGGGGGAATGTAGCCGCTTGAAAGGGCGTTCTCAAAATATTCATCGCTTTGGTTGTAACCCCTAAAGATGAGACTGTTGGTTGCGGCTATCACTTTAGCCGTTTGACCCGGAATGAGTTTTACCAGAAAAATATAAATTCTGTTTATGTTGGCCCCATTACGTAAGACCACAAGGCCACTGCACCGAAGCATTCGGCTACCTACTTAAAAATAAATTAATCTTCAAACGTTTGCCTTCCACATCTCAACAAATTGAAAGCTCTTAAAGAATTAAAAAAATCAATATTAACAGAATCTCAGAATTGAGTCTTTAAACTCCAAGCACCTTAGCGCATTCCTTAAACTTATTCCTCTGGAAATAAATTCAATCAATGATTGATTATGCCAAGGTAAGCCCGGCACATTAACCTTCCATCAGCCACCGGGAGAAAAAAAATACAAAATCGATCCAAAAACTCCTGCAAATCTGGTACGTATCTTAAAACCTCCAATTCTCCCCCATAAGCGCCAACTGCCTACTAACCTAATTTGAATGTGGGCACCTAATCTAAATATCGATTGACGTCAACGATTTCGTCGACGACAACGACGACTGTTCCCGTTTTTCAGGCCATTTACTCGGCGCATAAATGGCAAATTAGATTCCAGACTAAACAAGCGCAGGAGAGGAATCTCTGTAAAATTCATGAACGTAACATCACAACCCCCCCGGTGCGATGGGTGGGATGACGGCGCGGCGGTCTGATCCTTGCACTTACCTACACAAAGTACCCACTTACATCCGTGTAGATTGTACATTTTTTCCCGTATTACGTTCTCAATGATAAGCTTATTAAAGTACCTTTGCCGTAACTCATACATTATGGAAGGATACTACAGGAAGACGATTTCCTTCCTCCATGTACTTCCTCTGCTGTTGTTTCGGCTTGCTTCTGCTTTTTTGTACGCTCCGTCGCATCACTCTCCCCCACGGTGATGACAATGGCGATGGTGCGCTGTGTGCATTTGTCCCATGGAGATGGGGGAATTATTGTTGTCCTTAACAACAGGAAAAAATGGGTGGATACCCACCCTCACGCGGAGGCGCAGCATGCACTTTGATACGGTTCCACTTGCCACTCACCAGGTGGATGGTATGCTTACTATACCGCTGGGTTTTGTTAGGTGCCCTGCATCTCTGAAATTCACAAAAAATCATCTGCTGACAGAAAGAAGGGGAAGGGTGTGTGTTTGACAGAGCGCGAATTAAAACACTTGTTTCTTACTTTTAAAATTAAACAATATTTATTTGGAACTATGTCCTTTATTATTGAAATACTTTTTACTAATTCTAAAAGGAGCTTAAGGCTACTATGTAGTTACAATAAGACTATTGATAAATTCATCATACAGTCGTATTTATATACTTTTCTTATCTATCTACAAGGAGACCCAAGCGTACAATCGTCTTGCTTGATAATGAAGAAGAGATAATATTCCCACATTGTATACAAACGATATTATCTCTTTTACATATGTTATCATTGTAGCGTTGTGTGCAAGACTGTACTAGAGACTAAAGATATCATTGAATACAAATAATGTTATCTTTTTTCTCAATATGTCTTGCTATGGATACTTAACTCCCCCCCTTGTTAAACGAAATCGTCCCGATTTTTCGACGCTATTTTTAACATTTCTCTTTCATAAGTTTTGTTATATGCGTCAATCTTTTTTTGTTTTTGACGATCTGTTATACATTGTATAGTTTTTATCATTACGTACGTAAATGCTAGAATAACAATCAGTGTTACAATTGTGTATATAGTTGATAATATCGGTTTTTCTTCAAAAGGAATAATTAGTTTTTTTAAAGTATCTATGTTATCGAATTTGTACATTGTATCTTCTTTAATTATTTGGTCGATGTAAGATTCTGAATTATGATTTCTTAATATAACTTCTTTAATTTGCTTATGCATGTTTTTGTATATTTTATCGTCTAGATTTATAGTATTTTCATAAGTAACTAAGTTTATACCATTAATTGTTTGATTATTTAACTTATGCTTACCGCTTAATAACATAACACCGGATTCAATTTCCAAGTCGTAATCGTATTCTTGTTTAATGTTGCATTTTGAAGTTATATTCTTTAAAAGTGGAATAAGACAATTTTCTTCTTCAAAGTTAATTTCACAAATGTTTTTACTTAGATGATTTTGACAATTTCTTGTTCTTAAATAAGTTTGGTTACATAAGGCAATTGTTTTATCTGTAATGATTTTTCCATGTTTTGAATTTAAAGGTGTTACTTTATACAATTTACATGATTTAATTAGAACTGGATATTTATATATTGTGATGAAGAATTCATCAGTTCTAGCTAATAATATTTTAGAGTACTCAAGTATATTTATTATGGGTACTTGAATTATTTCATGTTGAATAATATTTTTAATGTCATCTAAGTCTAGGCTTTCTGATAAATATTCATTATTTTTTGCTGCATTAATTGTTCTGGTCAATAATAATAATTGTTCGTACACTTGTTCTATTACTAAATGTTCTTTAAGGCTCTGACCTTCGAATTGTTGCAAAATTTGTTCAAATCTAGAATTTATAGTTTTTTGTTTATTATTGTTTTCTATGAGATTATTTATACTCGTTTCTATGTTAACTAAGTCATAATGGTCAGGATTACCAAACACATATTTGAAAGCTGTTCCTAAAAAGTTAATTGATCTAGTATGCCTAGTATGTTCTTGTAATTGGTCTGCTAAATTCTTAATTTTACTTAACCAAATTTTTTCTTCTTGTGTAGGTTGATATTTACTAGTTACGATATTTACGTAAGGTTGAAATATCGAAGTCAGGTTGGTGGCATGTAACAAATAAGTTTGTTCTTTGAATAAATACACGTCATCTGTTTGCGTAAGTATAAACTTCTTGTTTAGTAACTCAGTTATTTGAACGTTTCCTTGCCCTTCTTGACTCTGTACAATTCCTAGTAATGTTAGGAATATTAATATTTTCGTCATCTGAAAAATGATAATTCTTTATGTTATCCTTGTGAATTTTTATTCCTTCTTTAGAGATTACAGTGTCTCCTTTATCTTCTTCTACTATTCTTGTTATGTATCTGGCGTTAGATTTCTTTCTAAGACCTGTGATTCTTACCATTATCTTATCTCCTTTTTTATACTCTCTGTGTCGAGTTCCTTTATTTAGACGTTCGATCACTTTTTTGGATGCTGAGTTTAGTTTATTTATTATAATTTCACTATTGCTATATTTATTTTGATTAAAGAAAATGTCTCTAGGTTTCAAACCGGTAACTGAGTGTATAGAATTATTTAATTCACGCACTGTTCTAAATATTTCTTCGATAAGTCTTGTTTTATTCTGAATTGTGAATATTCTAGACAGTTCAGTTATTGTACCGTTTACACGTTCTACCTGACCGTTCGCTGTCGATCTGTATACTGGAGTTTCTACTTTAGTTATGTTGTATTTCAAACACATTTGGTTCACCATTTCTGTTTTGAATCCCTTCTCGTTATCTGTCATGAGTCGTTCACATTTTGGGAAATAATTAGATAAGACCTCTTCCATAACGTCGTACAGTCTGTTTCGAGTTTCGATTTCCCGAAGGATTGTATATTTAGAATACTTATCTACTGTTACAAGGAAAGTATACTTGTCGTTGAAGTATATGTCCATATGAATGTGTGTTCCCACATGTGTTGGTATTTCTGAATTATTCAGAGGTTCTCTGATAGGTTTTCTTTCATATTTTCCAAATAGACATGCTATGCATTTTCTGTTGAAACTCTTTGCTTGTTTATTTAGATCGGGCCAGTAATATTTCTCTGAGATTTCTTGTATATTGTTACGTAACCCTCGGTGTGCTCTTTCGTGAGTTACCCTTACAAGTTTTAGTTGTTCCTCCAAATTTGTCACGTCTTGAAGTTTTCTTGGTGTGAATATAAATCTTACTAGTGGGAATTCTTTTTTTATGTTTTCACCATATTTGTATATGTTTTCAAATTTCGTATGCAAAGCTACAATCTTTTGGGGTTGTATAACTTCTTTCATCTGCCTTAGTAAAGAGTCTTTGTCCTTAAACTTTATTATGAGTCTTATTTTGTTACTAAAATAGATTTGTGTTTCGATATTATTTGTTATATCTTCAATAAGTTCGAACTGTGCAGTGTATGCATTAAAAGGCTGATTCACGGTTTTTATTATATCATTAGAAGAACTTTCAGCTGAATGTGCTGTTTCTATGGTAGAAGCATTTATGCGTTGACGTGATAATGCGTCAGCTACAAGATTTAGGTTTCCTGGTTTATAAACTAATTTTGCTCCAAAGTCTTCAATGATTCCCTTCCAACGTTTCAGCTTTGTGTTGGGATTTTTTTCTGATACAGAATATATAAGGCTCTGGTGATCGGTATATATGGTTAAGTCTGCTATACCATATATGTAGTTTCTGAGTTTTTGTAAGGACCATATGATCGCTAATAGCTCTTTCTCGTTTGTGCTATAGTTCTCTTCTGTCTTACTCAGTGTTCTTGACAAGAAGTGTATAGGTTGCTTATTCTGACTTAGTACGGCTCCAATAGCTATGTTGGATGCATCAGTAGTAAGCTCGAATGGTTTACTATAATCCGGTTGAAAAAGTTCGACTTGTTCTTTCAAATAATTTTTTAAAATTCTAATCGCTTCTAATGCTGAATCATTCAGATTTAACTTAATATTTTTACTTTGTTTTTTGTTTACTTTACCGTTATCTCCTCGTAAATATAATGTCAGGGGCTTGGCTATGCTTGCGTATCCTTTTATAAACTTACGATAGTAACCTGTAAGACCTAAAAATCCTCTCAAATCCTTTACCGTTTGTGGGACTGGAAAATTTTCTATAGCTGCTATTTTCTCAGGGTTCGTAGTGATTCTACCATGTCTGATTATGTGACCTAAGTATTCTACTTCTTCTTGAAAAAACTTACTTTTCTCATCAGATATTTTTAATGTGGCTTTATTGAGTACGTCGAATACTTGACTTATGTGCTGTATATGTTCTTCCTCAGATGAGGAATATATCAATACGTCATCAATGTAAACGTGTACGAATTTACCTACAAAGTCTCTCAAAATGTCGTCCACGCATCTCTGAAATATGCTTGGTGCATTTTTGAGCCCGAAAGGCATTCGTTTAAAATGATATTTTGCGCCATTTATAGCAAAAGCTGTTTTTTCTTTATCATCTGTTTTGATTTTAATTTGGTGGAAACCTGACTCCAAATCTAATGTTGTAAAGTACTTGGCTTTACCTAAATTTTGAATTGTCATGTTGACATCCGGAATGGGGTATCTGTCTGTTACAGTGTGAACGTTAAGTTTTTGGAAATCAACAACCATGCGCCGTTTTGGTTTTCCTTTTTCGTCCAAACCTTTTTTAGGTACTGTCCATATGGGACTGTTATAAGGACTATGGCTTTTTTCTATTATATCGTCATGTAAGAGTTTCTGTATTTCTTTGTTTACGAATTCGTTATCTGCTATGGGATATGGATATTGTTTAACATAAACCGGATTATCATTGGTCGTCCTAATGCTTGCTTCTATAGTATCTGTAAAGGGTAACGGTCCTATGCTGTTATTAATCTTCATCAGTCTATCTATGTCTGCTTTATAAATATTATTTTCCCCAATTATGTAATTAATTTTCTGAATAGATTCGACACTGCTTATGGTAGTTAGAGTCATATTACTGAAATTTATTTCCGCGTTTAGAACTTTAAGTCCTTCATATCCTAATATCATATCAAAAGACTGAATATCCTCTAATTCAAAAAATGTTATATTTTTCTTTAATATCCTAACTACTTTCTTTGTATCTACCATAGAATAACCATGCATTGTTTTTATTTTTATAGGTTTAATTTTAATTTTTTCGCTAGAATCGCATTTTCTATTAATGTAATTATGGGTTGCACCAGTATCAATAAGAATTTTATAAATTTCCTTAGAAATAGTACTAGTTAAATTTAAGCAGGGCAACCCGTCTACTAGTTTAAATGATCTATTCTTATGTTATTATTTACCATACATTCCGTTTCATCTGCTTCTGCATATGTACTGCTGACATCGTCTCTGCGTTGTTGTCGGGAGTTATTTACTCTCTGCTGCTTGAAGTTCTGCTGATAAGATCGTTGCGGTCTGTTGTGTGTGTTGAAACTCCCGCTGTGTTCACGTTTCGCTGGTGGATTATATACATCGGGTTTGTATTGATTCCAATTTTGTCGCTGTGCATGTACAATTTGTCTCGAGTTTATCTCCATCGGCTGTGGTCCTTGATTGTGTTGCTGCATATTATCGTATTGCTTCTGGGGTTGATAATTCGTTGTTTGGCTCGAATAATTTGGTCTTCTTTCGTTTCTGCGTTCATGTGGCATATTTTTGTGGTGCTTATCTTGAGTGAGATGTAAATGCCTGTGCACATTATCATGTTCTATTCTGCGAGCAATTGCGAATGCGTGTTCTAGATCATTTATTGTAGCTGAATATAATGATCCTCTTGTAAAGTTGTCACTCATACCATCAATGAATATACGAACTGCGTCGTCGTTAGCATTTTTAATTAGTCTGTCGATTATATTCGGCGGATCACCTGACATAGTGATTTTTGATATTATTAAATTGAGATTTTTATTTATCTCGTCGTGGTATTCAGACAGTGTGCTTCTTTTTTGCGTGATGGCTTTCATCATGTCTTGTAGCACGTATAGAGGTTCTTGATTAGAGTACGTATAATCTAATCTGTTACGTATCGCCTCAAAATTAAAAATTGTGTTATAATTAGTTAACACATTCGCGGCTGCACCCTGTATTTTACTTTTCACTATAGTCAATGCTGCTGCGTACTTACTGTGTGTTTTGAAGTTTTTAATGCTGTCCATTAATCTGGATGCTTCTTCGCGCCACGACCGATAATTTGATTGATCGCCGTTGAAAATAGGTAGGCTTTTAAATGCGTCTAACTGTATTTCACTACCATCTGTATATGTGGTTCTTATTTCCTCTAGCACAGGTATGTTTGGTACTATGCCTAATCCAGATTTTACTTCATTTAGTTTTGTTTCTAAATTAGTGTTTATTTGATTTTGGTTAGTTATTATTGCTGCTAACCTTGCATTCTCTGTGCGTGTGTGCTCTAGGGTTTGTGTTACTGTGTTGCTCCTGGTTTCTAAAGCTTCTAATCTTGCCATTAATACTGCGAGTTGTTCCATTTTGAACTCGTGTCTGTTGTCGTCGAATTTGTGTGTTTTTTTTCCTCCACATATACACTTTCACTGAATTGCTTTGCTGCTTCGTACGAAGAAGCTATATTTGTACCTGCTATGCTAGGTAATTCTTGTAACCGGTAACGCGAGTGTTCTGTTTATACTAGATTTCACTACTTGTTCCCGAGGTCCGCTCGATTGAAGTTAAAAAGTATATTTAACCTCCTGGCAGGATCGCCAATTAAAACACTTGTTTCTTACTTTTAAAATTAAACAATATTTATTTGGAACTATGTCCTTTATTATTGAAATACTTTTTACTAATTCTAAAAGGAGCTTAAGGCTACTATGTAGTTACAATAAGACTATTGATAAATTCATCATACAGTCGTATTTATATACTTTTCTTATCTATCTACAAGGAGACCCAAGCGTACAATCGTCTTGCTTGATAATGAAGAAGAGATAATATTCCCACATTGTATACAAACGATATTATCTCTTTTACATATGTTATCATTGTAGCGTTGTGTGCAAGACTGTACTAGAGACTAAAGATATCATTGAATACAAATAATGTTATCTTTTTTCTCAATATGTCTTGCTATGGATACTTAACTCGCGTTCCACCCACAACCACACAGAGTGGCGTACGTTACACCGTTTTTTGGGTCTTGCAAAATTAATGCTACAAATATGTTGTTCGGAATGGTTTATGTCATTTCTTGGGGAGTTTCCTACCTCTAACTACAGGTTGGGTCCTTGCGCTGAGTGAAGCGTTAAAAGCGCACTGCAAGTTGATATCTTGGCAGAGAGGTAATAACACTGCGCTCAGAACATAACGAAAATATTAGCTAACGTCGACATAAACAGGCGACCGCGAAAAAAAAACTCTTAGCGAGAATTGGCAAAGAAAACCTGGCGGGCTTTCCTTTTTTGGCATGAGAACTCTTGGCAACAGGATCAACCGGGGATGATATTTCTTTTATATGATAACATTGTTGTGTCGTTTCGCGTATTTCCTGTTTCCTTATGTTGTTCAGATTTCCAGAGAGATGATGTAGATACATAAGCGGGAAATGCATTTCCTTGGGGGGTTGCGCTATCTGAAAACATATATGTAGCTCGACGAGCATTGTTTGGCAAAACGAGCGAAAGTAATGCATAAGGATGCTGTTCTAATGGGAAGTCATATGTTGTGCACATAAATGGCACATTGTTACTTTTATAAAGGCTATTTGAGTATAATGCGTCAAAGCGCTCTATTTGTGAGTATGCGTTTAGACTATTACAGAACTCTCTATCCCTTGATGTAATCTTGACTATAATCTGTTATAAGATGTATAGAGGCTGTCATAGGGAGGACTTTGGGAAACTTTATGCAATTGTGTCTTAGGTTATAAATGGTAGAATATTATCCTTGAAAACAATTCTGAGTACATCTCAAGGCAATTTTGAAGATAAGTTATCATGAGATAGTAATACAATCCTCTAGCTAAGAGCTATTCTATGTTGAAAGAACTGATTCAAGTCCGATCAGAAAGATCAAGATTACTAGTCGATAGAGTAACTTAGAGATAGAGACCCTTAACTTTATCCAGCCATTTTAAAAAAATTTTCACATGTAAATATTGAGTAAGGAGACTGAAGAGTTCTACCTTCTTAGAAGACATGATCATAAGTACAGAGGGATTGAAATTTTGTTGTTTATAAGTCCACAAACAAATTGTAAACTCATAACTCATTCAAATGATCTAAAATCTGTCTATGTGGGTCAAAAGATAATTGTAGAGCTTAAGACCTAACGCCACCGTAAAGCTTACAAAAAAATTGTGTTTACGTTTTTCCCGCCTGGTGATTATGGGTGATTGTGGACTTATAACCCATACAGATGGATCAAACGTCAGTCGTGGACACGACAGAAACCAATAAGAACATTCAGAAGTGGGATCTTTAAGATTCGGTTTTATTATGTGAAAATAAATACCACCCTGAACGGCGACGTTATGTTATAATGTATAACTTTATTCCTCCGATTCCTATCGTAATCAATATAAAGCAATTCAAGGCCAGAGTCATACAATATACATGTCTGTGCACTCAAAAATAAATAAATAAATTTATGGCGCAACAGGCTCGTTAGTACCCAGGGCCTAGCTTTTTCCTCACAACAATTCATGTGTGCGTTTGTACTTCTTTTCACGATGGCGGGACCTCCTGTTTTATGCTGAATCCGAACAGCTAAGTTGAGATAAGCTATTCATGACTATTGATACTACTCGGATGATTTGTCAGATCATCTTTGCACTCAGTATGACTTATAATGAGAGAAGTTATTGACTTCAACCTGATGTTGGCTATCAATGGTATGTTAGTGGTTCTCTGCAATTTAACAGCGATGGTTCGCCTATTTCAAATGCTTTGTCAGTTTGCTGGGATCTTGTTTCCATCTAGATTCGCTTTGACGAGAAAAGCGTACAGAGTTTGATGCATTATACTCTTCACGACAGAGGTGAAATAGCTTAGCTTAGTAGCAGTTTACCTCTCAGAGATTAACACCTTAGCCAGGAACAAACAGCCTGATTGGAATGTGTATTAATAATCACCGAAAAAAATTCCAAAGTTTGTTTGCACATCAAAATAACAAAGTTGGCATTGACCTTTATAGGCAAAGTAAAGGGAATGAACCCCACCTTTTCAGAAAAAAGAAAAATTGTGGTTAATCCACTGAACTACTAAGGCCTTGGTCGCTGGTTCAATTCTTGATAGTAACAACACCTAAGTTGCTTTTTCCTCCTCTTGCGAAAGTCTGAAAATCATCCAAAAGCGGTAAACTGTGGTTGCAAGCTGAGGATCGCAGGGTGCAGTTTGCGGCAGCATAAATTCCGTTTTGGAAATACGCTCCGTTCAGGTCCTAGCGGGCTGACGTATTCTCCTTCGACCGGTTGGTCTTAACTTGTAAAGTTATGTTCCCTACCTCGATGAGTAATGTCTACTTATTGAATAGTTTCGTTGGGGTTGCAATATAGCCTGTCAAAATCTCTTTAATCCCCAATGACCCCCTTGTGTGAATAACTTTGTTGATGGGGCTCTACTTTTAGAAAAACCTCGAGTGTGATAAGGCGAACAGCTAGAGTGCCTAGGCCCATCAGATCACCTAGGAACATTGAGGCAGTGAAATCTTCAATCATACATTCCTAATAGTTCTCTGCGATTTTTCTCTTGGTTATTCTATCGTTAAGTGAAGCGAATTTTTCACGATGACCTTGATTACCATCCGTAAACAAAATTTGTTTTTTTGCACGCAAACGTGACTTTCAGAGGAAACATTCTGTTTTTTAGTTATAGTGCCTAATTTCACTTGATTGGATGCGATAACGATCAAAACTTGCACTACTGGACTCCGATCCACGAAAACCTGAAATCACAGTAAACTAGAATTGTCACTCTCAGGTTTATATACCCTATCTCATATGGGTATATTAGTTTTGATGCATAGTTAGATAGATAGATATACCTTAAGTATATGGATTGACTCAGAATCGCTAGATGATTCGACTTAGCGATGTCTGTTTGCCCGTCCGTTTGTTCGTCCTTACGTCTTAAATCTGTCTGTTCGTCATCGATTCTTGGGTCTTAAATTTTGTACTAGTATAATCAAATTTGGTATACAGGGTTCTTGTCCGTGTCTACAGAACAAGAGTTAAAATTAAAAAAAAACTCCCACTTTTTAGAAAAAATGTTGTTTTTGGCCAAACATAGTTAGACAGTCGCAATATCTATAACTCGTTTTTTTGCCACGCCCACTTGTTGGAGAAGTTTTTAGTAAAAAAAAAATTTGTTGGTAAATTCTTTTTAGACTTTCGAATATATCAATGCTAGTACTTCCTTAATGGCAATATTAACATTTCGTCTTTAGATCATTTTAACCCAAGCCCACTTTTGTGTGACGTTTTCTTACAAAAATCATAAAAAATGCCGTTTTTTGTAAAACCAAAAAGATTTAGGTACTATCTGAACAGGATGTGGTGAGATTATAATTTTCACTCCCATTTAATTTTAAGACACACCCAATTTTTTTTGACATTAATGGGATGGGAAAGGGTATTGGGGGATACCCTTATGTTTGTTTTATGAAAAAAGACCACTGTGACAGTGCATTCAGATAGATATCTAAACATGTTGGTGGGGTTTTTTTTTTTATTCGATGAATTAGATTTAGGGAACATTTGGTTCCAATTCAGAAGAGTTGAAAGTTCAAGACCATCAATGGCTGCTTTGAGGAAACATTTCCGGAGCACTTCATCTCTATACGGTCGATTTGAATTTTTCTTGCTAACACGATTTGGCCATATTGTTGTTGGTGTTACTTAAGTCCCGCCTTTTTAAGTCAACGTTCTAAGCCCCATGATAGGCTTGTGCCAACATTTGGGTAGAATCCTCAGAAAATGGCGAATGCGAGTGTTGCCAACCTGTTTAGACTGAGTAAAACATAACTTTTGATACATTGAAAAAAATATAAATATCTGCATCGAAAAATGGGTTTTTGAAAAAATTAAGTTATGCTATTTGCTGCTTAATATTGGCGACGACAATAGATCTGACGTCTGACTGAGAATCGAAGTCTCTACAGGCCTGAGCATTGGGGCATACATGTCTGCATTGCGAAGTTTTTTTTATCAAGTTAATCTCGCTGTAGAACTCGTAAAGTTCTTGGATGAAACTTTGTCTACACAGCCCGTTAACGCAAACGAAACCGACGACTTTTTCGCTCAAAACGATCGAGGATTTTCATCTTCATTTGATGTGATCCATGCTTCAGCGGCGCTGTAGAATAGACTGGGATGATCAGGATCTTATACATGATCTTCTTACTAGTTCGAGTGAATGCTTATATCCTATTTAGCCCTAAGAAACATCGGTTTACAAGAGTCACTTATTTCTGACGAAATGCCGTTTTCAGAATTAATAAGTCAAGGCGAACAAAGTTTTTTCCAACATAAAAGTTGAAGTAAATGGTCCGAGCTGATGCAAGATCCTCGTCCGAATTTCCGGTTGTTTGCCTCAAAATGAGGAACCATGTATTTGGCGAAATCAGTAAGCCTAAGTTAAGGTTTCTTACATAAAAGGTACGTCTGGCAAATTTTTTGATCATCTTGATAGCAAAGAAAGCATATTACTCGGTCGCTTACATCCCATTATTGATCAGAAACGCCTCCTACCTGGCCATCAAGTTTGGTTTAAAAGTAAACATTCGACAGTGGACCAAGTTCATAGAATTACTGATGTAATTGATAAAGCTTTCGAAGAAACAAAATTTGCCCAGCAGTAGCTTTTGACAAAGTTTGGCATAGATGATTTAAATGAAAACTAACATAAGTTATGCCTGAAAAATTATATAAAGTTCTCGTGTCGTATCTTGAACATAGACTCTTCCGTGTGCAACTTGGAAACCCATATTCGAATGATTTCAAAGAAGTATTGGCAGGAGTACCAAAAGGAAGCATCCTTGGACCACTCTTGTACCACCTATTTACACGTGATATCCCACAAACAAACGATACAGTAGCTGCAACGTTTGCTGATGATACAGCTATACTAGCAGTTGCCACAACAATAGAGGAAACAAATATAAAATTAAAAAAACGCTCTTAACGAGGTCAATGAATGGACAAAGTCCTCGCGGATTGCACTTAACGACAGCAAATCGATTCATGTAGATTTTTCGTACAGACGGGCAAACAATTTGACAGTATTTCTCAAATAAAGCGAAATATTTAGGAACGAAACTCGATGCAAAATTAAAATGGAAGTCGCATGTAAAAAATAAATGCGAAGAACTTAAAAATAAATATTGGGAACTGTACTGGTTGCCCGGATAGTATTCGGAATTTAACCTTGGTAACAAGCTGCTAATATCCAAGCAAGTACTAAAGCCGGTCTGGACATATGATAAACAATTATGGGGTTGTACCAGTAAAACGAATCTAAACATTCTACAAACTTTTGAAAACAAAATGTTAAGATCATTCGTCAATGCGCCGTGGTATATAAGGAATGAAGATCAACGCAGAGATCTGGGTATTCCCGCGGTAAAATATGAAACGAAAAATGTTGCACGCAAACATAAAAAACGTTTATTGGCACACGTTAAAATAATGGTCCTCCAAATTCTTGACGAAACAAATTTATTGCGGCGTCTTGAAAGAACTAAGCTATTAGATTTGGCCCGATAATAACACGCTATAACTTGCGGAAAAAGCAGCAACTCTCGATTAAAATTTACCTGCCAAACATTCAAAACTCGTTATAAAAAAATTTGCTAGATAAGTCGCATACTAAGTTGCAATACAAATAAAAAAAAGGGTGGTGGGTTTAGTGAGTTAAAGTCTCACGCTACATCGTGTCTTTGAAGATTTCAACCAGCCCACGGAAAAAAAAAATCTTGATAGTAATACATTAATTATAACGCTGGCTTAGCGTTTTCATATTGGTTTGATACTTTTAACATGGGGAAGTTGTTACCTAGGAGGCTGTGCTCTGTGACTACTCTTAGATACTCATATTTCTTTATATATATCTTTAGCCTTAGGAAAAGCGTTGATATAAGATTATCTGAAATGTAACTATCTGCATCTTTATAGAGGGTAAAATTATATTTCCAGTTAAGCTTGTGGTATAGAAAGACTTCTTATAGGTGCTGTAGAATATGGCATACATATAAAATATCTACCAATTTTTTCCCAACCAAATAGTTAACTTTGATAATTACCCTGACTATCTAGAATCGGTTGTAGATACAAATACAATTCGTTGACCCTCACTGTATAGTAGCACACATAGCTCCATTATTGTAATCGAGTGCCAATTTCAAGGGCTCTCGACAGGTACGTTATTTCTATCGCAATCTCTGTAGCCTACTCGCTTTGTAAATTTATTTTGCATTACACAAAGGTACAATTTATCGAGTTCGTGACAACAAATATCATAATTATAATAATAGTTACCTAGGCTTAAAATGCAACATCTAATAAAAATGACAATTATGTCATTTAGGTAACTTACAAAAAAACAAAACTTGTTTCATTTTGTTTTAAACACATTGCTTGTGCTATAAAACAAACAGAATTTTTTTAATGCAACTTTACACTTTATTTGCGTGTTTAATTAGGCATTTGAAATGATAGACTACATAGTTAAGGACGTATTAAGATGCTATGATAGATTGTGTACCCTAAGCAGTACTCTTCAACAAAGCAATTAGAGACAACAAAGTTGTCAGAGAGAACAGGCACTTGAAAGTTTTACAACTGACACAGATGTTCATTAAGAAAAAAAATTGTTAGGTATGTTGTGTGAGGTTTTGCTTTAATTGAAGATCACCACATTAGATCGTCGAACCACCAACTGAGTCAGCCATGTGGGGCAGGTATCCAACATCTGAACGTAAATACATTAAGAGGTGAAAACTTGGACTCTGACCATTTTTTCAGCGCAGCCACATTTAGATTTCGACTGTCCAACAAGCTAAAGCTATGAATAGTACTGAACTTTAGTAGCTTAAGAGAACTAGAAACAGCCAGAGTCGACAAGCTAAGCGAGGGACTTCCCGATGTGCCATCCCCCACTAATATCAACATTCAGTGGATACAGAATTAATATATCAGTAAAGAGTTAGCCAAATCCACCGTATATGCTGGTTTTATGATGATGCTTTCAAGGCGACAGAATGGACACATATCAGCACTCTTCATCTCAAGACCCGCGTCGCGTTGAAATAGTTTCAAGCCAGATGAGAATTTACGAAAATCCAGCATAGAAACAAAGAAAACACGCAGCTCATTGAAATCGACGAGTCTTGCGGCAAACAACATCTGCCTTCAAGGTAAAAACGCAGGGTCTACGAAATAACAATAGCAACCATGCAGATGCATAGGAAATAAGGCATGTATTCAGGCAGCACATCCAGCAGCTGTTTCATGGGCTTAATATTTTAAGAACTAAAGTCAACGAAGACGCAGTTGAGACGATATTGGTGCAGGCTTACTAATTTGGCAAAACTTTTCAAAGTGGAGGTGTTGCCATAGAAGTGTGCATCCAATCCACCCAACCATCAACAAAGTCTGGATAAATAAGAGCGTGTCCGATGAGTGGAATATGAGCTCAATATATCATATCTCAAGGCGATTCCATGTCTTGCACCAATTTTCGAGGCAAATGAGATCATATACAACGTACCTATCGGAGCTTATCAGAGTAGCTTCCGGACCAGCACACTAAGGCAGATCCTTGTAACTAATTCCTAATGAAGGAATGAACTTCGAATGGCTGAGAAGATACAATCGCCAACTTTATAAGCTGTACCAACATGTTTTAAAGGGGAGATGTTGCCATGGAACTGTGCATGCATTGTGTATCAGCATCATATGTCCTATCTTAAAAGGATTCCATGTCTTGTACCAACTTTCGAGGCAAATGAGATCAACTTTGCACACTTAGGCAGATCCTTGTAACTAATTCGTAATAGAGGAATGAAATTCGAATGGCCGAGAAAATATAACCGCGAACTTTATAAGCTGTGCCAATAAGTTGATAAAAGAAAATAAGATAAGTTGATAATATCCTCATAAACGTCACATTCAGGTCTTAAAAGCTAGTTTTCATTAATTTATGTGTGTAAATTTATATATTGCCACGAAGAATGGGACTTTCAGTTTAAACCGGACTCCGAATGGCACATTTGAGAAGCATATCGTGACATTTTTTATACTTTTGGATATTTATTAGACTTAAGCAAGAAGTAGGGCCATGAAAAAAGTTAATGCAGGTGGCCATGGCTCAGAGGAATGAGTAGTTGACTGCTAAGCCAAGCGCTGCGGGTTCAAGCCCCAGCTTCGGCAGCATTTGTTTTCTACGAAAATTGCCAGCTTATCTGAGGCCACCTGTGCGATAATATGAGACAATATAAATCTATGTCTCCTCCTCTGTGCCACGTAGGTTTATGTTATATGTCTTTCCTTCTATGTATCTATCCGTCTCTCTCTGTTGTATAATTGTCTTGATCTGTCCCAGCCGATGGCCTCAGTCGCCAGTGCTGTTATGTGTCTGTAGTTCGTTGCATTCATGTGCGAAGTACTGTGATGTCAATGTCAATGTCAAAAAAGTTAAGTTGTAGTTACTTTTTGAATTCGAGCCATGGACCTTACGCATAGTAGTCCAGCGCTGTAATCCCTAGGAAACTGCAGATAATGTTATGTGTGTTTAACTTGAACACCTAAAAAGCCTTTACGGCTCTTATCTCACTGTGGGCCTACCCACAATATCATATCTATGGAAAAGCGCTGTCCAGCGCCCCACGATTGTACAAGTACTCCCCTGGTGCAAATTGGTAGTCATGTTAACGCATGACCAACCCCCTTTGCAGAGGAGCGAGACCTATCTAACGCCTCTTGTACTCTAAGGGTCTTAGAATGTTAACAGACACTCTAGAGCACCAACCGTTCCCGTGACTTTGAGATAACCACAACCACCACGATACTCCCATAAGGCGGCCTACCTCTCTAACAGGCTGAGTCAAGCAGACTTGTGTCTGCTCCCGGTGGAACTTCTCAACTGTGAAGTCTCTTCCAGATGGGCTCCGTATAGCCCAAGGCCTGGCAACCACTATGTCTTCTGAGTCCAGACGCCAGCTGAAGCAGGAGGTCAGTGAATAGACAAAACAGACTGAAAAGGAGATAAAAAGATAAGGAATAGCTGAAAAGAAAGAAAGAAAGAAAATCTGAAAAGAAAATAGTAAAAGAAAAACTCTCCCTGTATTTCGTTTACTATTTTTCTTTTGGCAGAGTTAATTCTCTTTCTTCCCGACACTAACTTGACCGCATCATACAATATTGGTGCACCAAAAGTTGCGCAGGCAACAAAAAGTCCACCGAATACATAACGTCTTGTCTAGCCCCAGTCAATCCTCAGTACATTCCTTAACGCAGGAACCAAGGACTTTAACTTGGCCCTCACCTCATCCAAAAGAGGTCATCCTTCAGCCGATGGTTATGCCCAAGTATTTAACCAGCTAGGACACTCTACCAAGATGAGGATGTGCGGAACAAAGAACCAAAACACGCGCGCCATCTACATTAAAACGGTCGCATTGTGCGAATAATCAAGGTGCAACGAACTCTTTTTAACTTTCAAACTCATTTTTTTTATTTACTTAAAATATTAACTTACTACTAGACAAAAATGCTTAAATCTAACTTATCAATAACTGGTTTACTTAATCTAACTTATCGGCCCTTAGTGGGCACTGTAAGGTGCAACGAACTCTTTGAAAGGCATGGTCGCGCCTTTTATTCGTTGCTGCTGTTGTATATTTTTTTTTGCAATTGTAAGCAAATACTATGCTACATCGAGATGACTATTTGAAGCGGTCTTTATGAAATTTGTGTATTTATTAATACGACCGAGTTACTACTTTGCAACTTTAATATCACTAAGCAGATCAAGTGAACGTTGTCAAATGCCGTATAAATTTCTTAAATTAAAATTCAACTAAAACTGAGAAGTCATATACAGCTCTTCTAATGGTCTATTTGTGATTACTATCTGTTCTCTATTCAGTATTTCTCGCCACTGTTGTTACGCCGGCCGTATCTGTAGATACAACACCTCACTGTGTACACATTAGTGAACTGCTCTCATTAACTTTAGAACGCTCTTCGAAGATACGAGTTCTTTAGATACAATTCAGTTAGTCATCTTAATGAAATCTTTTTTTTTGTAACTATATAATTACATCTTTCTCAGAACCAGTATCAGTTTACCTAGACATCCCCAGACGTTTGATTCACCTGTTCTCCATTGCCCAGAGATGCAGAAAGTGTAAGTAGTGTGTTCTTATTACTGAATTTCAATCTTAAGAAAAGCATTTCTTTAGTATAAGCCTTCTACTCTTTGTGATTCCAATCATATATGCCCAGGTACCGGGACTCGGAAGATGTCCATCTAATGTTAAAGTACAGGAAAACTTTGATTTGAATGCCGTAAGTAAACTTGATTTATCATACGAGAATTGTTTAAAGCTCTACTCCGCATCTGTTTATACAGTATTTAGGCCAATGGTATGAATACTCACGGTATCCGTTCATCTTCGAGGCGGGTGGCAAGTGCGTCATTGCAAAGTACGATTTACTAACAAATGGAACTGTTACGGTGTACAATGCTAATGTAAATTCCATGTGAGTAAAAGAAGGATATTTTGACCTATGAGGTTGTTTATATTTATGAAATTCTATATCCTTGTTCCAAAAACAGAACTCAAACCAAGAGCGATATCACAGGAACTGCTGAAGTTGTAGCTCCGGCAAAGCTTAAAGTTCAATTTCCATCCATGCCAAGTGAGCAAGAGTTACTTTGTCATTAATTATTAAAATTGAAATCTATTCATATATATAGATACATGCACGTATCTAATTACCTACGAGTGTATGCAATTTCAGAGTTGTGAGAGTTGATGAATTTATTAAATTTCAGAGTTTCTTGGGGGATCCAATTACTGGATTCTTGGAACGGATTACACAAACTATGCAGTAGTTTACTCGTGCTCGGACTTCTTTTTCGCCAATACAAGTGAGTGATAATGTTTTTTCCTATTGTTGATAGATTTTTTTTTTAAATATTCAGACATTCGTTGAGATATGTTAAAGTGTTTATAGACAGCTTTAAATGTTAGTTAAGTTTAAATTTCTTATTTGTAATGAATTTTTATTCGTAGGCAACGTTGATTAATTGCTGCTTAACTTAGCAGTTAGTACTGTGTTTAGAGATTCTCATTTCATAATTTTTTTTAACGTAACCAACGAGTTTTGGGTGAATTTGAATTTCGTGCTTCGACATGAGCGACACTTTTGTTATTGCTTCAACATAAAAGTTTTTCCGTGATTGCGTAGATAACCCAAGTGCAACACACAAGTGCAACACCCAACTTGGAGGACCGTTCCAACTTATTAATTAACCCTTGGTGCCATCCAAATCATTTTAACACAATCTAAGTAATTCTTCGGCTGCCGTCTTGGAAGAGGAAAAAGTGGCTTGGTGTTGGGAAGGTCGCAACAAGGTGGCCGAGAATCGGAGTTGATAGTTGTGAGCTAAATGCAAATGATTGTAAGATGATGTTCTGTCTAGTTCGTCGATGTTGTGTGTCGTTTTGTGTTGACAGCATATACCTGGTCTTACCTTCATATACAGCTTTACTCATTTTTGCCACTGCCTTTTCTATACAAGCATCATCAAGATAAGTACGACCAATGATATCAATATCGTCGGGCAAGATTAGTGTTAAAAAATCACCTGACAGTGCGTCCTCGCCTAGCCTAAACCCGTTTATGTTATCAAATTTTTCGGTGCGATGCTTCCAACCATGGTGGAGCAGCGACAAATTTTCCATCGTCTTCATGCGAATTTTTCAGTGTAATTCCGACCATGGTGGAGCAGCGACAATTTTCCATCGTCTTCATGCACAGACGGACGAATTTGGGCGGTATACCAAAACAAGATATAGCTAGGACGTTTCTATAAATACTATCGTATGCAGCTTTGAAATTTTGGGTTTTTTCCAGGATCTGCCGAAAGTGTGAAGATCTGATCAATTATGGACTTTCCTGGCCTGAAAACAAACTGATAAGGGTTGTTGGTATTTGGTTAAAGGCTTTTCGGAGTCGGCATAAAACATGAGGCCCAAACGCACACATGATGGTTGTGAGAAAGCTTCGCCCTTTTGTACTAATGAGCCAGTTGCGTCAAAAATTTGTATTTGTAAAAGTGGTTCTTCAATATTCTCAGCATCGACTGCTACGATATTTCCTTGTTCATCTCGAAATAATTCTGTTTGCGTCCTGACGATTTAGGTATACTTTGGTAAAACTTACGAACATCTTTCCTGGAGTAACACCAGCATATATCCTTGATCGGGCACTATTCCTGCTCTTTTCTGTTCTTTCTGAAATGCTTGTGTTCCTGCATTCTTCATCTTGGCCTATAGAGTTAGATGGCAGTTCTCTTCTTGCCTTGAATGCCTCATTCTTGGCTGCAAGCATCTGTCGGCACTCTTCATCAAACCAAGGGTTTCTTGTTGGTGGGCTCGAGAAATCTAGCACATCAGTTGCAACTGATATAATGGTTTGATGACATTGTTCTTTGACATTAGATGCTGATGGTATGGTGTTAATGGAGAGATTAAGAGTTACGCGTTTTGCAAAGGACATGGCGGGTTTTCGATATGCAATCGCAAGATAGTAATTCATATTTGTTGTGGTGAGGTGAATATTCCCATTCTTATTATGGCAGCAACAGAGTAGTGGTTTAAGTCGATGTTATCGCCTGGGAATGTTCGGACATCCACACTTCTGAATACGTGCCTGAAGTCTTCAGCAATGTGATCAAATTGATCTGGAGAACGCCATGTCTACTTATAATATCGAGCTAAGGAAACCGTGTGCTAGTTATATTGGCATTTCGTAGCGCAACGAGATCAATTAGCTTAAATCCGTTAACAGACGTGTTATCGTACAGGCCGTGCTTTCCGACAATACTGTTCAAGATATCCTCTTACCCTAGTTTACATTAAAATCTCTAAGCACGCTTTTACCGCGAAATGTGGTAGTCCAGTTTTGTCCAGGAGCTCATAGAAACATTTTTTCGCAATATTACCTTTTTCTCCGTCATGACAACATTCATATCTACAACAGCAAAGGTACACAAGTAACATGATTTAGAGGCCATAAATAAATTACTTCCTAAGTTCATTCAAAAATGCGAACCAGTCACCAGGCACTTAAATTAACCGTGATTTACAAGATTAGACGCTTCAAGTACAACCAGGTAATGTAATTAGTAACTAATTTGCTTGACTTCTCAGTAGAAATATACAGCGATAGATATCTTTTATCTTAACTTTTATCGCATTTCCATTTGCAAATGACAATCTTTCTATCATTACCTCGTCAAGACTCTATCTGACATAAACATTTTACTATGCACACACAAATGTACTTCTCGAGTTTTGAAGTAAAAAATTTAAAAAATATTTCATTTGTTTTTAATCTACTAATGTATAGCGGATCGGTTATTTGTTCATAGGTTCGTATGTTAATTTTGAGATTAAGTGCATTTTTGCGAACAAAAACGTGATAAAAGCACAGGAACATACCCATGATTGACAAAACGTTTCGAGATGTTTAAAATGGACGTTGTGTTGGCAAACGGGTGCGAACTTTGAAAACATAGATACCCTTTAAAATATCCTGCTGAAGCAACGTTTGTGAAAAAAAACTTCATCTGATTGTTGTTTAGTGTGACAATACAAGTTTTCCTCGTGTTCGTTTGGCCAGCTTAAACAATTTTAGAAAGAAATCAGCAAATAGCCCACTTAAACTTACCGAGCCCTCAAAGATCTTTGTAAAATTCCTAAGCAGATTCGGCCGATGAAAGAGAAATTTTGTACATTCTAGATTTCTGAGGCACCAGTTTTGCACAAAAACGAGAGAGTGGAATATGAATACATTCTTGACAGATACAGGGTGTCTACCGGGAAGGTATACTACTTTGTTTTGCCGCCGTTTTGGTAAGCATTTGTATTGACAGTTCATATTTGGCAGTCGTTAAGTAGACACGTGGCAAATTTGTTATCGAAAAATATTCGATAAACCATTGTGCTTTAATCAAGCATGGACCACAACGTACTGCAAGATCGTCTGAAAACATTACTGCTGCTCAAGGAAGTGTTCAAAACAATCCATCAACCTCAATTCCACGCCGTGCTCGTGCTTGGTCTTCAAAGAACAACTTCGGTCACAATTTTGCCCAAGGATTTGCATTTGTTTCCATTTAAGATTCATTTGACCCAAGAGCTTCTTTCACAAGACCATTTACGCCGCCGTACATATGCCAATAGGATGTTACAGCTAGCCCATGACAACCCCGATTTTCATGAAAAATCAAAATGAGTGACTAGGCAAATTTTCATTTGAATAGATATGTGAATAAACAGAATAGTCGGTTCTGGGCAATGGAAAACCCTCAAGCTATTCATCAGTCACCTTTGCATCCATTAAGAGTTACAGTCTGGTGTGCAATTTAGTCAGGAGGAATCATTGGACCTTACTTCTTTGAAAATGAAAACGGCGTAATGGTAACGGTAAATGGGGAGCGATATCGTGCTATGATTGAGCATTTTTTTAGGGCAACAACTGCATGCCTTGGGCTTGATTAACATGTGGTATCAACAAGACGGTGCCACATCGCATACAGCCAGGATTAGAATGGAATCACTGCGAGACCTCTTTCCACAACAAGTTATTTCAAGATATGGTGATGTTGATTTGCCTCCACGGTCGCCTGATTTGACTGCTCCGGACTTCTTTTTGTAGGGGTTATCTCAAACTGAAACAAAATATTCGTGTTGAAATAAATGAAATACCGCGTGAAATGTGTGAGAATGTAATGTAAAATGTGCTCAAAAGGGCTCGCATTTGTGAGACTAACAGAAGCGGACATTTACATGATATTGTACTGTATACATAATTGCTGACATTAAATAAAACATTTATCAATATAAGATCCGTTGTCTTTCATTTCAAAAACTATAAACAAACAAAGTAGTATACCTTCCCGGCTTCCCGGCGGACACCCTGTGTATTATGCGCATATGAGATTGGTGTGGTGGGTGCGTGTCCTTGCATTGTCCACTGTAGAACACTAGGCGTTTTGTTTTATTTTCTACCCCTTGATATTTTTGGCAAGCAAATAACATCTATATATGATTCGATTCAATGCCATTAATCAGTGATCACAAATTTAAGCTGCCAAATCTAAAATGTTTACTAAGCATAACCCAGAATACACCGGTTACTAGATTACGCATTGAAAATAATGTTGAGGACAATATTACCGAACATTTGGATTAATTCTAAACCGAATTTGAATCCCTCTTTTAATCTTCCTAAACGTTGTAGCGTGTTCCATCTAACAATCCATCACGCAACAAGACTTTGCCTATGCAAATGGCTTCTCTAGGGCCTTCATTAACAAAAGGAGCTTGAGCTAGCTGTAAATGCTATTAGTACCTGCCCAGGCTGCTTTAAATAATAAAAGCTCTACCAAAACTTCAAAACCTTTGCGATTATTTGGAAAACCCATCGAGGTAATGGTAACTAATGACTAGCACAAATGTAATGACCAGGGATATCTGTTCATTTATCCGTTTTTAAACATCGTCGCTTACTAGTTCATAAGTTATGATTAAAATAAAATTGCACTTATTTTGTTATAATTCCATACAAATTGTGTGTAGTTTGACTTTTTTTGCTACTGTGGTGTACGCAGCATTGCCTTGTTGAAAAAAACATACCAAATAAAAATATTTTAACAAACAAAACTGTTGACTGCATGTCTGAAAGAGAAAGAAAGAGAGTTAAAATCCTGTGTTCCCGCGTAGGCCACCCAGAGTATCTTAAACAAAAAAAAAACACTTGGACTTAGGCGCCTGCCTGATGACTTTAGTGAGCGTAGAAAGAAATTTAATACCCTTTGATTCTTATTTTTATATTTATTTTTTTATCTGACAATGCTGCATTTAATGTTCTTCTTCCTGTTTATCATTCAGCTTTGAGTTAAATTTCAAAAAGTTGTTGATTTCTATAGGGATTTTTCAAATTTTGATTATTGAATAACTTTTAAACAAATTGAGAGATTTTAAAAAAAAAGCTAAATTATCAGCATAAAATAGTGAGTGGAATGAAAAAAAAGGTTAAAAAGGTTAGTTTGTGCTAAAGTAAATTTGTTCCGAAAATTACATCGTCACCGCATATTGTTCAGATAGAATCTAAAGCAGAGAACTTTGTATGTAGAAATATAGATATTGGGATAGTCTAAATGTTGAAAATTCCCCAACGGTTGGACAAAAACAATGTTTTTCTGAAGCTCTCAGTGGTCCATCCGTCGTGCAAGAAGTTTACATTCACACATGGACGGTTGTGAGAAAGATCGGCCCTAGGTACTAAGGCCCTAGTTGCGCGTATTTTTTTTATTCTATAGACTCTCACAATGATCATATATATCTACCAAATTTCATTATCCTACCTCAAAATTTAAGGCACAAACATATAATGAACGCTTCTTTAAATCATTCACAATAGATCCCAAAATCATAAGGAGCTACCCTTATTGCGAAGTCAACTGTCAACCGATTGACGATTGATAGAATTTTTCAACTGAAATAGATTTTGGTATTGTGGAAATCAATTAATCAAATGTAGTACCTACTATTTTATTATTATGAACTTGGATAAAAAAGCGCTTGACAGAAGTTTGGCATGTCGCTGTACGGCTCGTATAGTTCTTGATTGAATCTTCGTCTCCATAGCCCGTCAACGCGAACGGGACCGAAGATTTTTTGCAGAATTTTCCTCTCGCTTTTGAGACGGTCCATGCTTTAGCACCGCAGAGAAGGACTGGGATGATCAGGGTCTTATATAAGAACCCCTTAGTAGTCGAGTGAGGGCTTTACAACTGAATTGGCTTCTTAGCACGAAGAAACAGCAACTGGCAAGAGTAATTCTTCATTTAATTTGTGACGAGATGTTATTGTCAGAGTTAATAGCGGAGCCGAGATACTTCTGTCAAAGGTGGCGTTCTGTAAAATTCATCGATGTTGTGTGTCCTTTGGTGTTGACACAATAAACGTTGTCTTGCCCTCATTTACTGCTATATTGTACCGATTTTTGGAATATTGTGCCTCTGGTGTTGGCTCGTGAGTTTTGCACAATCCTCTCAAGAAACAGCTTGAAGAAGTGTCATGACAGCGCATCGCCTTGCCTAAATCCTTTTTTGGTATTGAATGTGTCGGTGTGGTCGTTTCCGACCCTGATAGAGCAGCGAGAGTTCTCCATCGTTATCCTTTACAAACGGACGAGTTTGGGCGGTATACCAAAACTAGACATGGCTCTGTATAGTTCGTTTCTATAAATGCTGTCGTATCCGGCTTTGAAATCGATGAATAAGTGGTGGTTGCCGTCATTTCCGGAAGCGTTAATGCGTTTATATATTGCTATCCTCACTTTGCTTAGGTCGTGTGGATGGCAGTTTTCACTGTCGTTGCCAATATTGAATGGTTCAACGACGTTAAGCAGTCTGCAGAAGTGGTTCTTCTATATCCTCAGCAACGACTGTGTATCAATCACGATATTTCCTTGTTCATCTCGACAGGATTCAGTTCGAAGCTTATATCCTCGGCTTTGACGTCTAACACTTTGGTTAAGCTTGCGAACATCGTTCCTGGAGTGGCACCTCTCTATATCCTCTTTCGTGCGCTTTTCCTGCTCTTTTTTATTCTTTTTGAAAAGCCGGTGTTCTTCTCTTCTTCTCTGCCTATAGAGCTCAACGGCAGCTCTCGTCTTCGTCTGCCTTGTAGGTCTCGTTCTTGGCTGCGAATATAAGCATTCCTCATCAAACCTGGGGTTTCTTGCTGGTGGGCGCGAGAACTTAGCACTTCAGTTGGGCTGATCTAATGGCTTGTTGGCATCGTTGCCATTGTTCTTCGACATTCGATGCTGGTGGTATGGTGTTAATCGAGAGGTTAAGGGATACGCGTTGCGTGAAGGTCTTGGCGGTCTCTTGCGATTGGAGTCTTTCGACATTAATTTTTTTCAGAGTATTTCTTGATTGTTGTGGCGTGTTGGATATCCGCAATCTTACTTTGGCTGCAAGGCAGTGGTCCGTGTCGATGTTAGCTCCTCGGAATGTTCGGACATCCAAAATACTGGATGCGTGCCTCTTGTCTATCGCAATGTGATCAATTTGGTTGACTGTATGTTGATCTGGAGACCGCCATGTCCCCTTATGGATATCGAGGTGAGGAAACCATGTGCTGGCTATGGTGGCATTTCGTTCCGTAGCGAAGTCAGTTAGCCTAAGCCCATTACCAATACTGCTAAAGATGTCTTCTCTTCCTAGCTTTGCGTTTAAATCTCCCAGCATAATTTTAACATCTTACTTCGGTAGCCGCTCACAGATTTTGTCAAGGAGCTCATAGAAACAATCCTTAGCTACATCATCTTTTTCCTACGTTTTGGGGTGAGCGCATGTAAGGGTTATGTTGACGAATTTGGCCTTAACGCAGATTATTACAACTCGTTCGCTAATGTCTTGGAAACATAAGACTTTTGCTTGAGTCTGGCATTTATAACAAATCCGCATCCGTATAGTCGCTGTTTCTGCTCACTATAACACGGTCCGTAGTAGATGTCACAGTTTTTCAGTTTTTTTTTTAAATAAGCACGCGTTAAAGGGTTCATGAAGACACCTATAGTGTTTGAGCACACCGACTGAATTAAGGAGATTGGGGGGAAATAAAGAGGAGATACCGATGTTTGTTGATTTTAAATATCTGTAAATTTGAATGGGGAGGAGCAACTGAGTTTGGTAAAGTATTCCACAGTCGTGTTGTTCGGTTTAGGAATGAATCTCTATTTTTCATAGTGCGTCCGAAGATAGTCTTAAGGGTAAATTAATTACCATTCATGGAATGACTGGTAAAAGGGTGAGTGTTTCCTACGATGCTAAGCAAGACTTAGAGTTCGTTACGGCTGAATCTGCACCTGACCAGATGTGGGTGGTGAACTCAAGTATTATGTAAAAGCGTATATATGGAGGCCAGATCAGAAGGGGTGAAATATTTCTTTCATTGGTTAAAGAAACCTAAACGTTTTCAGAATCGCTAAAAACGCACCGAAATTTTTAGCGATTCTGAAAACGTCATCGTTCCAACGAATGCCGTTACTAACTCACATACCGAGCATGAAAAGTTTTTCGGCTTCGGCGATGCAGATGCCGTTAATGGATAATGGCTGGAAATGTTGGCTTCGCTTCGATGACAGCAGAGAGCATTAAATTCCACTCAATTGGACTTAATTATCCTGTAGAGATCGAAATTTATGAGAAGCTAAAGAGATTGTCATCAGCAAAGGAATGGATTAATTAGATTGGTTCCATTTTTTGGTGAGATATGACATCACATCACCAGTGGAACTGTTGCTACGAAAACCGTATTGTCGGCCATTGAGGAGTTTTCGCGATTCACGATAGTTCATAGGTTGACGGTTTATCAAAGTTTCCATGGCATTTTTTAGCGACTGACTGGACAAATGCTGTTTTCCATATACTCGGGAAGAGTCCTGATTATATACGAAACAGATTGAAGCCCTGTTAAAGCCTTCGAGTAGTGCCGAACATTTAAAGTCCTGTGAAAGTGCAAAAGGTAGCTTCCAGTTGAGTTTTGGCTGTATCGCTTATTTAATACCTGTTAAGCCTATGATAAATCCTTTGAAACCAACAATTCAGTTGTTATTAAAATCAACACTCACTTGTCAACTGCAAATTAACGATTGAAAGAAAAATCGATAGCTGATAAGAATATCGATGAAAATAGTTTATTACAATATCTACCGACTTTTTTCATTCGTTTCACAATGGATCGATACCATTGCCAGCTGACAGTCACAATACCATTTGGTAATCCTGAGCGCATCGAAAGTTTATCTAGGGACACGCGTATATAATGGCAGCAGAAAGTTTATCGCGATGAAGCTTCTGCACAGTGGGCAGATTGACAGATAATTTTGGGATAACGACGATTATGCATGATCGATTCTATCATTCGTGAATAAGACTCAGAGATGCTTTAGGATTTCTAAGAGTTTCGGGTATCCGATTTCTTGGGACCATTTGGGAAACATTCATTCACTAGAGTAGGGGTTTACACTTTAGTCACCCTTTTGAAAATGGGAGACAATCCTGGATTTTTAGGGCACTGAATAACATAAGAAATCCATTTCCCCCTTACATAAAGCCTTATACATTCCGGTCAACTTATATCCAGACCGGTTAACGAAAGTGACTTCATCTACTGTGGGACTAGAGAAAAAATCGTTATGCATAACAACATTTGCTCTCTCTGTGCCGGATAAAGCAGTTCAAAAAGTGTTCACTACATCTTCGTAACATCCTTGAATTTGACTCTTCAATGCTTTATCTGATTCATCTTCTAAAATGGCAGACGGTGTGTCAGAACAACATTTTAGCAGATCTTAAGTTGACATCGATATACCAATTTCGAGAAACTTGGAATCCGGATGAATAAAACTTGGAATCCGGATGAATAAAACTGCAGAGTCTTACCACCTGAATCTACACTTAGCGCATTCACATGAACCACATGTACATAAGTCATGTTGATCACAATGTCAATTCGCCCAAAACAAAAACAATTTTGCACCACCATCGATCACCTCCTGCGAAAGCCTGACAAACGTCCTAGAGTAAGAGTCATGAGAAGCTTCTCAAATTTTAAGTTTGTATTGTGGCAATGATAATATTGTGGCAATGATAATAAAGGGAGAAGTTATGTTTGAGGCCCTTTATGAGCCGTTATCGCCAAAAGTTTTAGTGTTTCGTCATAATTAAAAAATGGTCCTGTGACAAATGACTGAATATGCAAAAAAATAAACAAATCTTATCAGCCAAAATTTGTGCGATTTAGCATAAGGTCGTCCTATTGACACAAAAACGTATGTCAATTTTTATACCATTTTTTTATTTTTATGAGTTTAATGAATACTTTTGTAAAGTCCTTACTTCTATTCTACTTCACTTAGAGGGATAATTTCTTGTCACCATATAGAAGCTCTATATCTTAAGTAAGGTTGCATACCCAGCCCAAAATCGTAAAAATAAAGTTTTAATTACGTTCTTGAGTCACTAGAGCGACGACTATTTTGTAAGCCCTTGTCATGACTTTGAATAGTCATAGTGGAACGCAGTTTAGAATTCGCATTAAGTTGTGTCTGCGTGAGGAGGTTTCAACCATTGATTTGACCGCTAGACTTGCAACCAACGGCAAATTAAAATTTGGGTTATTTGACATTTAATTGCTTAATCGGACATTTTTTATGTCAATTAGTCTAAAATGTTCACCACATTGAAATGTGAAGCACACTTAAAGTGCAGAATATTTATACTTTCCCTACACTACGGTAAAACAGTTGGCCACTAAAATGCCCACCCCAAAAAGTAGTATACCATATGAAAATGGGAAGTTTGCGATTCGGCCAGCCGATTTTACCCTGTTGGATTATCTTGTAACAAATTTCCCGATTTCACATCGTATCTCCACATTTTCGATTGTACTAAGATGTACTCCACATCGAAACTCATCGCACCATAAACTTGTCAATTAATCGACGAATGTAAACAGCTCTTACCAAGCTCAATAAATCTCTTCAACATAAACACAAACACGATTATCTGCATGCCTACCATCCCGACATGCAAATCTCCAAGACATTTTAAACAACAATTTCGGCAGTGTTCCGAAAATCCCTTTCAATTAAGGACACTCAACCAAATCGCGGTACAAATCGTGTGTACTCACATCGTTCGAGGCTTGTTTATGCTGGTTTATGTTAAATTTAAGCCCCCGTCACACTGAATGCTTGTTCGGAACTTTATGGGAAGATTTTCCACGCAATTTACCTCGAAATTGTCGCTTTTCCTCTGTGCGTGACAATCACGTGTCGAATTTGTTTTCTTATTCAAGGAAACAACACATGCAGGATACACTTGTGTCATCTTGCGTATACGATTTTTCTTTTGCTTGCCTTCGCATGCGAGCAGAACTTCTCCTCCATTTTGGAGTATGTAGTTACTTCTTACGAAATTCAAGGCTCGTTTGAAGACACGTTGAGTAATAAAATTGCCCACGCTAGGAATAAATTGTTGGGTAGGAACATGTATCAAGAAGTGCCTAAATAAGTTATGTCAATGGAAATATTTTCTGTTTTGTTTTATTTTTGTATAACCTTACCTTGTGCTAGGTTTTAGAATTTTAATGTTTTTTTTTTACATTTTTCTTTTATATTAGGAAAATATCATTGTCAAAATATAAGTATAATGATATCACAGACAAACAAGGCCGTCGCTATTTAAAAATAAAAATGGTTGACCCACGCGACCCGGAAATTAGTACACTGAAGGCGTCGATCAAAACATCAACCAATTGAACAACTATCGGTTGTTCATTAATTTGTTTTGGAATAACAGAATTCGGGCCGTAAATTCCAGCGACCCGAGTATGTTTCCAAAAATTAGTAAGATCTTTAGGAGGAAAGGTCATAACGACCTTCCGTGTATTAAGCTCCAACGAAAAACTGATAATAGAAACATGCTTTTGACAGCAGGAATTGATCCGGGGAAGCCGTCTTTGACGACGATTTCTATGTTATTGAAGATCCTCAGAAGAAAGTGGAGGCAGTGGGGGCTGTCTTTTCAGGAAGTGTATAAGGTGAATGATAGCACTCGCCCGAAACTCGTCCTGGAAAACAATGCCCTACTCCATCATTTCTATCTCCAAAACGACATAACGCAATGGCGATCTGAGAACCGTGGTTTCACCCAGTTTGATGACGAAAACTTGGCAAACGCCAAAGTCGCCGAGCGAAGTTGGTCTAGTCCCCTGTTAATCTCGAAGGTGGAACTCCAGATCATCTTCGATTCCATAAAGAAAAAGAAGTCAGCGGGAGTCGATGGTATATCCAACATTGTAATGCGACACTTACCCCCTGAAGCTTCGAACAATTATACCACGCTGTTCAACAACGCTCTGAATAATACATATTATCCAGTGCGTTGGAAGACAGCGGTGGTTCATCCTCTCCCGAAAAAGGGAAAGGACAACTCTAATCTGGCAAATTTCCGGTCGATAAGTCTCCTTCTGAGTATCAGCAAGGTTTTCGAAAATTGCGTATGCGGACGATCTTATCGCGTACAGAACAGCCCCTACTGTCGAATTCATTCGAATTATTTTGCAGCTGGACTTCGACAAGATCCAGAGATATTGTGATGACTGGACGTTGAAAATCCACTTTCAGAAATCGGAAACTATTCTGTTTAGGACACCATTGTCTAGGGCCCCTAGGTATACGAGAAAGAACTGGCGAAAGCTGATGATCTTTGGACCAAATGGACAGCCACTGCCGAGTAAAAGTGTAATAAAGTACCTTGGCATCTGGTTAGACAACAGTCGTATTGACAGCAGGGTGAAGGTGATGTGCTGCATGGCCCTCATTAGGCCGATCATTACCTATGGGTGCCCGGTGTGGTTCAACGTTGCCCCATCTCAAATGGAAAATATACGGGTGTTTGAGAGGCAGTGTCTGAGGAGCTGCCTTGGACTTCACAGAACACCAGTATCTGACTACACAGAATACTATTCCAACCAGGTCCTATACAACGGGGGCCAACATAAACAGAATAGAAAATTTTCTGGTGAAACTCATTCGGTTTCACGCTGCAAGAGCGATGGCTTCGAACAATAGTCTCATCTTTGGGGCCTTCTACCCCAATGATGAATATTTTGAGAGTGCGCGTTTAAATGTTTTTTTTTCCGCAAGAAGCTTTCCTATATTTGGATAAAGGATAGCTCGGCGGTTCCGCTAATCTACCACGTCTTCTGACGAACTGTGGATAGGCGGCTCCTATACGACCGAGACGTCACACAGTGGGGCACTTTGTATGGTATGCTAGAAAAAAGTCCCTAAAAACTTACATGCATTGTAATAAGCAGGATGCGAAACGAACACACCAAATAACAACCCACTGCCATGCCCACAGTTTTCAAAAAACATTTATTATTAATTGATTTAATTAAAACTTAAAAACAAAAAAAAACAAGAAAATTCATTAATAAATAGTTTTAAATAAAATTATTTTGTTGATTTTAACAAAAGTTTTGCTTCTTCACTGATTAAAAGATTTTTCCACTTCGGTTCGGGCCGTAAATGCGATATGCAAGGGTCAAATAAAATTAAGGGCATATGAAAAACATCTTCATTTGTAAAAGTTCGTGACCGGAAGAATCTGTAATCTTCATTACGGCTCTCTTGCGCTTCCTCGGATAAAGAGCCAATTGGTAAAGAAAACGATTGAATTATTTCTTTGCAGGTAAGTAGTACCAAGGGTACATTTCAATAGCCATTTTCGCAGTTTGAAGGGCATAATCATGAAATTTATACGAATCGATATAATATTCAAAATAGTAATAGTTCATCAATTTGTGTTATTTCGGCAGTCACAGAATAATTCTAAAAAAAAATCTAGAGGTGTTCGTTGTCCCAGTTCCTTGCTTTACTATATCATCAACGAGTAGGTACTCCCAATTTTTCTCGAAACTGATTTTGAATATTTGTTTTAGTTGTCTTCTTTATTTCTGCAGTCAGTGGGCACGTTCTCCAAGCCTTGAAAGGTAAATTATAGGCTAAGTGTAGAATGTGCAAGGTTGACATTCACAACTTGAACGAATCAACATGTGGTAGTTTCAGTTGAAGTTTTAAGATGTCATTCATCACCGCAAATGATACAATTACTACAGGAAGTGGTATTTGTAACAATTTGCGCGGTTTTTCCATCAATCATGGTAAAATACAATATATGGTTGATTTTGATGAGTGATCCGTTGTATTTTAGTGTCTTGAAGATCCCGTATTTCACGCGCTCCCGTTCCCCCTTTATTACGTCAGGCGTTTCTTTCAAAAAAGAAAGCCTAAGAGCTCGACAATAACGGGTTGAAGATTTTCGTAGATTTTTCGAGATGATTGATGTATAACTGTAAACAAAATTGTAAGCAATAAAATATGAAATCAAATATTTTATTTTAAGTCAGATCCCTGATTATTTTTTATATATCATTATTTTTACTTTAAATAATTTTTTAAAATGTATGACATTTCCACTTCGAATTGCATTGGTAGGCGAATCCGCACGTTCCGGATGAGTTTTTCGCTGGAAATTATTGGTTATACTGTAGACAATCTGCCGAAAAGAAATAGTCGGTGGAGAAGATTGGCGCAAGTACTTAAAACCTTATGAGACTGGAAATGGTTGCTAATATTAAGTTCTTTATACACAAAATATTTAAAATCTAATTTTTTTCTGCTCAATTAATGTACATATGTTATTAATGGGTATATTTAAATCTTATAAATAGAAGAATCAATTTGAAAAAGTTCAGATTTGCTTGTGAACGGATCGTGTAAAAATTTACCATATTTTTATCTATTTCTTCTAATTTTCAACTTTGAGCGCTAAACTTCAGGTTTCAAAATATTTTATTTGGCAAATGCTTTTCATTTCTTGATTTTACAACTATTTACAACAAATTGTAAGAAACGAATAATTAATCATTAAAATTCACAACCATGCAAAATTATTTTTTTCCACGCTTGCCCCACTGTGCGTTGTCGCTCAGGGCGGAGGAGAGCGCCTGCGGTTCGGCTGGAGTGTGTCCAATTGGGACCGTCGGAGTAGGTTGCAACAGGAGAACCTGTTGTGGTGGCTAAGATAGATAAAGATAGTTTGCTTACAAATTCTTTGGCCGACTTACAGACTAAAATAGTTTAAGGTTTTAAGATCTAGGTTAGGTTAGGTAAAACAGCAAAAAAAGCTTGTTGTGGCTGTTCTAGTTCCTTAAGTTATTTTTAGGTAGATGTAATTGTTTTTAAGTAGTTTTGGTTAGTTTATAAGTAGTTTTATTTAGGATGTAAGTTTCAATATAATCAAAAAAAAAGATTCCAAGTTTTTTTAAAAACAAAACTTTGCTTGGTTAAAAAATAAAGATACATACTTATATTAAATTACCTTGATAATAGGCCGAAAGGCATTACAATTAAGTTGTTAGCGTTTTATTTATGGTGCCCTCATAGGGCAAGTAAGTTAGTTGAGTAGTTGATAAGTAGGCTAGTTTTTCATGAATTTTTGTCTAGCATGTTAGTTAGTTTTAGGATGAAGTAAAATAAAAATAAAAAAAAAATTATAAAAATGGTTGCCACAGGGCTAAGGGATCATGCTTTTTTTACGAGTGTGTGAATAGCGTGACGATTTGCATAACTGGGCTAAAATACACTGTAACATAAATTTTGGGTTTTTTATGCTCAAAATGTATAACTAATGTGGAACACTGATTATAAGAACTTTTATTGTAGGATTTGAAGGAATCAGTGTCCATGCGAATTGTAACGATTTTTCGTTATTGACCAAAACTGAAAAATACGTTAGGAACTTTTTAGGCCAAAACGATTAATGTGGAATTGTTACAAACAATAATTAACAAGTAACACAGTTACACAGTTACATATTCAAATTCATAAAATTTGACCAAATAGGTTATTTATTCAAACTATGTAGTTTGGGAGAAACTGACAAATTTCCCTTTTTTATTCTCTTAAATCGAAAAAGTATGTCGTTTTTCGAAAAAAAAACTCGTTAGGCAGTTTTTTTTTAACCACAAGTATAACTGAAGCTATGATGGTAAGGTTGTTTTAAAGCTCCCGGAGAGGAGACCCTCTAAACTGCGCCAACTTCAGCGGCATAAGTCTCCTCAACCTCGCCTACAAGATCCCATCTGCCGTAATATGTGAACGCCTAAAACCGTTCACCAACAACCTGATCGGCCGTTATCAGTGTGGTTTTAGGCCAGGAAACTTCATAACCGATCAAATTGTCACACTTGACGATGGAGAATTCTCGCTGCTCCATCAGGGTCGGAAACGACCTCACCGACACATTCGATACCAAAAAACGGATTTAGGCAAGGCGATGCGCTGTCATGTGACTTCTTCAATCTGATTCTTGAGAGGATCGTGTAAGACTCACAAGCCAACACCAGAGGCACAAATTTCCAAAAATCTGTACAACTACTAGCATACGCTGAAGATGTTGATATTATTTGTAGGACCCAACGTGATGTCATAGCCACGTTTGCTAGTATAGAGAAGGAAGCGACAAAAATGGGTTTAGCAGTAAATGAAGGCAAGACGAAGTATATGCTGTCAACACGAAAGGACACACAAAATTGACGAATAGGATAGAACATCACCATTGACAGATATAACTTTGAGGTAGTACGGGACTTTATCTATCTGGGTTCCGCTATTAACTCTGACAACAACATCTCGTCAGAAGTTAAACGAAGAATTACTCTTGCCAACCGCTGTTTCTTTGGGCTAAGAAGGCAATTCAGTAGTAAAGCCCTCACTCGAACTTGCTAACAAACTGATCATCCCAGTCCTGCTCTACTTCGCTGAGGCATGAACCTTCTTAAAAGCGGATGAAGAAATCCTTGGTCAATTCGAGAGGATAATTCTTCGAAAAATCTTCGGTCCCGTTTGCGTTGACTCAAATAAGTAGACGTGTGTACATGTATCATACGTTAAGATGTTCCGGTAGAACTTGGAAAGAAGTTAATCCGAAGCAAAGCATGTATAGAGCTTAAGATTCAAGGCTTAATTAAGCTAAGGTGAAATGATGGAAAATGAGCCAACACGTTTCAATTACTTCGTTGTACTTACTTGTCTTTCATGTTTTTGAGTACAGCCTAGTGGAAACTGTGATGGACTACCGTGTGAGAGAACGCCAGTTCGAATTCCAGTAAGAGTTTTTTTTTATAATTAATTGCATTGAATTTCATACTTTCATAGTAACGAATTCTATTTAAATTATAAGAGAAATCAATAATAGTGAATAATATAAGAAAATGTAAACAAAAAGAAAATATAAATAAATGGAAGGCTTGTAAATATTTTTGGAAAGATTTTTTGCGAAGCCTTTATTTTGCATCTGTAAGCCTATTATAAGCAAGCAACGTTTTTTTTTAAAGAATTATTAAAAGTATTTAAAAAAGTCTTATAAAAGTAAAAAGCTTCCTAAAAGTGCGCCAAACGCTAATGGGGAAATTGCTCCGATTATGCTTTATCGAAGAGAAATCGTTAGTTGGGCGGACAGATTAGACGGACCATTACGTGACAGTCGGAATTATAAAAAAACACTTTTTTGGGTTCCGCTCTCATCGTAACAGAATCATTCAAAAACTCGAGGTTGAACATTTTCACGAAAACAATATCGCGCTTTTTGTAGAGAAAGTGAAAAAACTAGAGCCAGATGGCATGAAAATAGTGTAGATAAGCATATCAAAGATCACTGGTCGGAAATAAACGGCCGCAAATTAAACAAGATTAGGAGTTGATCGGTAGGAGTTAAAACAGGCCACGACTCTAGTTCAATTGGATTGAGCATCATGCATGAAATGTAGCTACCCTAAAGTAGAAGATCACCTTATGTGTCCTTCTCCTGCGAAAAGCAACAGCCAAAGAAGATTTCTAGGCAGCCACTACTACAAAGATCTATAGAATATGGAAGAAAAAACCGAATCTGGCTTAAATGACTATCTCTTTCGGACGCCCGCAGCACACAACATAATTCCACCTATATATCATTACACTCCTTCATCAACATTTATTATTTTCAGGAACATCGCTAAGGGCCAACGAAGATTTATGCGAGTTTTAATGATTATTTGTGAATACAAAATTAATTATAATTATAATTAATTTTCTTTTTTCAGAGATTGCCTGGATTTTGACCCGTCAACGTGTGCCAAGTGATGAAGTCGTAGCAATGGCACGCAAAGTGCTAGAGGAAAATAACATCTCAACACTATTTTTACTGAAGACAAATCAAGATGATTGTGAAAATTGATATAAGCTCCTATAAGCGAATTAATACGCTTATTAACAAAGCATGTAAAAATTAATTGAATATGTCTGTTGAATGTAATAATAAATAAATAGAAAATATTTAAAAGGACACCACACGATATATTTAACTTGCTTGAATCTGTCAGCTTGTCAATTTAACAATAAACACAGGTCTGTGGGTAGGTGAACTAATTATTAAAGACCCTGTCGTTATATATTCAACAAAAAAATAAATACCCTATCCCATCCCATCCTTAAAATTATTATCCCCGAAAATTTGGCGTGACTTAAAACTGAATGGGAATGAAAAAACGAAAATTACATTGTTAACATATCTTGTTCAGATAGTATCTAAATCTTTTTTGGTTCGAAAAAAACGACGTTTTTCTATGGAATAGCTTTTTTACTTTTTAATTCATTTTTTATTTACTTAAAATATTAACTTAATACTAGACAAAAATGCTTAAATCTAACTTATCAATAACATATCTACTTAATCTAACTTATCGGCCCATAGCGGGCGCTGTAAGCTTATAACTAACATTTTTCTTTTGCTTTTCAGCCTAAATTTGTCATTTGTTTCTTATTGTTAATATAAAGACATTTAATTGTTTTTTCAAAGAAAAAATTAAAACTTTGAACAGTAACCATTTTTTTTGTTTTATATAAAAACTTAATCTAGACTAAAACTAACTTAAACTACTTAATACTAGTTAAACCTAACTAACACTACTTAAGACTACTTAACTACTTAAACCTAACTTAATTATAATCGGGGTGGCAAGCACTCGTTGCATATGCCCCGAGGGTTTGCCATCCCGATTGCGTCATTGGGTCCAGCAAGCATTTATGCAACCATATTAAATAAAATACGGTGCATAAGCCCAGCCCCAGACCTTGTACCTAAATTTAATTTACTTAAGTACTAAGGAGTGGACTAAAAGTCCGCAAAGACCTGAGGAACTGCAGAAATACTTTCCTCGTTTAGCCACCAAAACTCGGTGCGCTGCTTTTCAGCGTCGGTCCTATCGCGATCCGATACCGCCGTGCTAAAGCGGAGGAGCTCCGGAGCATTGTCGACGTACCCATCCCGGACTAGCCGCTTGTCCCGCGCGTCACGGTAGCGATGGTATAAAACCGGGATACCATTCCTGTCTTGTATTAACCCTAACGAATCGATATAAATGAATGCCTCTGGTGGAATAAAGCCGGACATGAGCCTACTCTCCATGTACATTTCATTGGGGTAATAAGCCCCGAATATCAGGCTGTTGTCGCTACTCATCGCCCTTGAAGCGTGCCTTCGAGTCACCTTAATTAGGAAATTGTCAATTCTATTCAACTGAGCCCCATTGTATAGAACCTCGTTGCGATAATATTTTATGTACTCGGAGTCCGGCGTTCGGTACAATCCTAAGCAGGATCGGAGACAACGCCTCTCAAACAGCCGTATCCTTTCCATGTAGGATGGTGATACATTGAACCACACGGGACAACCGTAAGCGATGATCGGCCTTATGAGGGCCATGTAGCAAATGACTTTCACCCTTGGATCAAGTTGACTGCTATGAAACAATCTTCTTGTCAGAGCATAAGCCCCCCTAGCCCTGGCCAGACAAGCATCCACATTTTTATTAAAATACAGAAACTTGTCAAGCCAGATGCCAAGGTATTTGACTTCACTTCTCACCGCCAACGGCTGTCCATGCTGTCCCATGATACACAATTTTTTCCAGTTTTTTCTGGTATCGTAAGAAGCCCTCTGCCCTGGGGTCCTGAACAGAATTGTTTCGGTTTTTTGGAAATTGATCCTCAATTTCCAATCATCGCAATATCCCTTAATGTGATCGAAGTCACGTTGCAAAAGTGTGTTGATGACCTCGATTTTCGGACCTGATCTGTACGCCACTAGATCATCTGCGTAGCGTGACTGAGAGAACCTACAAGATCACTTGTATAAATGTTAAACAATATCGGGGAGTTCGCCGCCCCCTGTTGTAAACCGTTTTTAATTTCAAAGACCTTACTCGAAGTTACGTTGCCACATTTGACCACGAACTTCTTTCCCATAAGCATTTCATAAATCATATATAGCATGGGTTTACGCATGCCCAGTCTGGTCAGCTTGTAGAAAAGCCCCTCTAACCATACGGTGTCGAAGGCCTTCTCAAAGTCAACCAGACAGGCCCCTGTGCACTGTTTTTTTGACTTATTCCATTGGATGTCGGACACTAGTTTCGACGCGGCATGAATGGTGTCATGCCTCGCTCGAAAACCAAACTGATTTTCCGGAATAATTTTGTTTTCCTCGACCCACTTAAGCAGAGCTCTATTGACTATCTTTTCGAATACCTTGCTTACATTCGGCAGAAGGCTTATTGACCGAAGATTTGCAGGGTTTGTTTTGTCCTACTCCTTTTTGGAAATAGGATGTACCACCGCCGTTTTCCAGTGCTCCGGATAATGTGCATTATTCAGTGCATTGTTAAACAGCGTGGTGAAAATATCGACTGCTTCCACTGGCAGATGTCTCAATACGACGTTTGGGATACCGTCCTCTCCCGCCGACTTTTTATTTTTCAGAGATACGAAGATGTCCAGGAGTTCATCTTTTTGAACGAACAGCATCATGCTATTGGCGACTATGCCATTTGAAGGGTTTTCGTCATTGAATACGGTAAAACCGTTATTCTCAGATCGACTATGGAATAGCTATGGAATAGGGCATACAAATTATTCAAGAAACCGATTTTGAGTTACGTATGATAAATGCGCTAGTTTCGGCGTAAGGAGTAGAACATGCCTTATCCCGAAAGATGTGGGGTGGGTTAATGACACGATATTAACATTGAGGCTTGCGATCGCAGAACCTCCTTTTTTACAAGGCGTAGGTTTAAGTAACATATCATGCAACGGACAGCTCTTTCCACCAAGCCACATTCAAATACTCTAAGTAAACGGTTTGCTGAGGAATTTTGCCTTTCAGGTACTATCTTTGATTCTACGGGTCGAGGACTGTCATCCAAGTAAAAAAAAAGCATTTGTTAGGAAGCAAGTACCTATCGGAAAAAAGACAAAAAAGCGTTTATATATGCGTGCGCTTTGGATGTTAGAAAACTGACGAAGCCCGTGTTATGGCACTGTTAGAGCCATTTCCCAAGTACCCGACAACCGGCTAATTGGTCGTTTTTATGGGCGCGTTTACACCAGCAACCCTTAACTGTCCCTGGTTAGCCCGCAGCCGAAACCGGGTAATAAGATCTCAAGTAAGAAGTGGATCCAGAAAATCAAACTGCGCCTTCACACATGCCCGGTTTCCGTATCCGGCTTTTAGTTTTCCAATCGCTGTGGGTAAGATAGGGGGTTGTTTTTTGTTAGTGTAGGTAAATTGTTTTCTTTTTATGAATTTGGTAATATGTACTTTTTAAAATCGATATTGACATCAAAAAATTAATCAGTTTAGTTGAAACAACCTGGTAACCAGTAGCCGGGTAAATGACTCATACGATGTAGACATCACTGCGATTTGGGAAGTTGGGAAGGTCAAAAAATGATTGCATCAGGCCTTGAAATCTTATATTATCCTTTTTATAATCAGCTGCAGTTGTCTATTGCTTAGTGCGTTTAACTACTCAGTTCAGGGTCCATGATTCGAAGCCCGAAACTAAGTTAGAGAGCGAAATACTTAACTTAAGTTAACAAAAACTAATTAAATCTAAATACCCAAGACTAATAACGAATCTTCTAGAAAGGAGAAAGATAGAAAGATACAAAATTAAATAGCAAACTAAAATAGTTTGCAAACGATTGATTTCATCAATTTGTGAGTGAACTGATTGCCGATAAGCAAATTTTTGAAACTCAACCAAACACATAAAATGAAGAAACCCATGATCGATTTTAATGGTCCTGTTTGCGTTGGCGGGCAACGGAGGCGAAGCCACCTTAAACTGGACGTTTAAGGTGGCTAGTACATGTAGAAGGAATGGACACCAATACTCCGGCTCGCAGAGTTTTCGATTCCCTACTACACGTCGGACGATGGTTGGGTGTTGTAGAACGAGGGTAGACTCTGATTGGCTTTAACTTGGCAATACCCAGTGGTTGTAACTCTGGCTACACAACAAGTCCTTATTTTTTACCTCTAAGTGGTAACCATCGGGTACTGGTCTCATATAACCGGATTTGCTTTGCTAAACGATAAGCGCGAGTGTTGATAACACGACGAAAAACAGCAACACTATAAACAGCCAGGTCAGAATGGCACGGAATGAATACCCGGCCTGCTGTCCCAGGCGGACCTAGACAAGCTGCTTCGACATATTCGGACAACAGGTTATCTAGGAATTTCAAGGGCTAGTCAGGCCCCTTGAACAGAGCTGGTGGCGGATGAACCGAAAGGCCAACTGCAGCGCTCAATCCCGTAGTGGATACTGATGGCTCCATGTCCTAGGGGTATCTAATAAATTGGAACTGGCCCTCCAGGTTGGGGGTTGTGCTTTGGGTTAACTACCCACCCATTTAAAAAACCATTGTTACGATGCAACCAATAGCCTCGGAAAGGACTGATTTTATTGTTGACGGCACGGCTAAACGAAAAAAGGACAACGACGTTCGTATTTGCACATGGATTGTGAGAACATTAAACAAGAGAGGTGCAAACAAACAACTAGCGGAAGCCCTAAACTGCTACAAAGCAGACATTACTGCCATCCAGGAAATACGATGGGATGGGCCGGGCAAAAAGAGGATGGAAAACTGTGACATCTACTACGGACCATGTTTTAGTGAGCAGAAAAAGCGACTATTCGGATGCGGATTTGTTATAAGTGCCAGGCTAAGGCAAGACGTCTTTTGTTTTCAAGACATTATCGAACGCATTGTAAAAATCCGCATCAAGGCCAAATTAGCCAACATACGCCTTATATGAGCTCACTCCCCAACGGAGGAAAAAGATGATACAGCTAAGGACTGCTTCTATGAACTCCTTGACAAAAGCTATGAGCGACTATCGAAGTACGATGTTAAAATCGTACTGGGAGATTTTAACTGTTAATTGTCGAAAAACATAGAATACATGACAACAAGTCTGGTAACGGACTTTGGCTAATTGACTTCGCTACGGAACGAAATGCCACTATAGCCAGCACACGATTTCCTCACATCGATATCCATAAAGTGACATGGCGGTCTCCAGATCAACGAACGGTCAACCAAATTGATCAAATAGCGATAGACAAGAGGCACGCATCCAGTATTTTGGATGTCCAAACATTCCGAGGAACTAATATCGACTCGGACCACTACCTTGTTGCAGCCAAGGTTGGAATGCGGATATCCACCACGCCACAACAATCCAGAAATACTGTAAAACAATTTAATGTCGAAAGACTGCAATCGCAAGAGACCGCCAAGACCTTCGCGCAACGCGTATCCCTAAACCTCTCGATTAACACCATACCACCATCATCGAATGTCTAAGAACAATGACAACGATGCCAACAACTGATATGCTAGGTTTCTCGCGCCCACCAGCAAGAAATCCCTGGTTTGATGAGGGATGCCGACAGATGCTCGCAGCCAAGAACGAAGCCTACAAGGCTAAGCTGCAGGTGAAGACGAGAGCTGCCGTTGAGCTCTGTAGGCAGAGAAGAAGGGAATAACATCGGCTTTTTAGAAAGAAGAAAAAAGAGCAAGAAAAGCGCGCGATCGAGGATATAGAGAGGTGTTACTCCAGGAAAGATGTTCGCAAGTTTTACCAAGGTATAAAAAGTTAAAGCCAAGGATACAAGGCTCGAACAGAATCCTGTCGAGATGAAAAAGGAAATATCGTAGTTGAGACACAGTCGATGCTGAGGATATGGAAGAACCACTTCTGCAGACTGTTAAACGGCGATGACGAACAACATTCCGCTGTCAGGCAGAACGAACCATTCAATATTGGCAACGACAGCGAAAGCTGCCAACCACCCGATCTGAGTGAAGTGAGGATAGCAATATCTTAACTGAAGCTTAATAAGGCTGCCGGAAATGCCGAGCTTTATAAAGCCGGCGGAGATGACTTGGTAAGTAACATCCATCAACTCATAAGCCGAATCTGGTCGGAATAAAGTATGCGCCTGAAGAATGGAACCTCAGCATCGTTTGCCCGATCCACAAAAAAGGAGACCCTCTAAGCTGCGCCAACTACAGAGGCATAAGTCTCCTCAACATCGCATACAAAATTCTATCTGCCGTAATATGTGAACGCCTGATACCGTTTACCAACAAGTTGATCGGCCCTTACCAGTGTGGTTTTAGGAAAGGAAAGTCCACAACCGATCAAATCTTCACACTTCGGCAGATCCTGGAAAAAACCCAAGAAGTCCAAATCGATACCCACCACCTATTCATCGATTTCAAAGCCGCATACGACAGCACTTATAGAGACGAACTATACAGAGCCATGTCTAATTTTGGTGTACCGCCCAAACTCGTTCGCTTGTGTAGGATGACGTTGGAGATTTCTCGCTGCTCCATCAGGGTCGGAAACGACCTCACCGAAACATTAGATACCAAAAAAGGATTTAGGAAAAGCGATGCGCTGTCATGTGACTTCTTCAATCTGATTCTAGAGAGGATTGTGCAAAACTCACGAGCCAACACCAGAGGCGCAAATTTCCAAAAATCTGTACAACTACTAGCATACGCTGACGATATTGACATCATTGGTAGGACCCAACGTGATGTCATAGCCACGTTTGCTAGTATAGAGAAGGAAGCGACAAAAATAGGTTTAGCAGTAAATGAGGGCAAGACGAAGTATATGCCGTCAACACAAAGGACACACAACATCGACGAATCGGACAGAACGTCACCATTGACAGATATAACTTTGAGGTAGTACGGGACTTTGTCTATCTCGGCTCAGCTATTAATTCCGGCTAAAAAATCTCGTCGGAAATCAAACGAAGAATTACTCTTGCCCTTGTAAAGCCCTCACTCGAACTACTAAGGAGATCATATATAAGACCCTGATCATCCCAGTCGTGCTCTACGGCGCTGAAGCATGGACCATCTCAAAAACGGATGAAGAAATCCTTGGTCGATTTGAGAGGAATTTTTTTCGAAAAATCTTCGGTGCCATTTGCGTTGACTGGCTATGGAGACGAAGATTCAACCAAGAACTATTCGAGCTGTACAGCGACATGCCCCTGGTCAAAAAACTCCGCATTGGACGTTTAATATGGCTAGGACATATAGAACGAATGGACACCAATACTCCTGCTCGCAGAGTCTTCGATTCCCTAGGCCAGACGTCGGACGCAGTAGAGGAAGTGGCGCGCACAAGTAGAAACCGACCTAAGGACCGGGCTAATTGGAGAAGCATGTTGGTTGAGGCCCAGGTTCATTCCGGACTGTAGTGCCAGATAAAAATTACAAAACAAGTGTATAGCTTCTGCAACAGAGAGTTTTCGCATTTATTGTGGCGCTGGTGATATAAGCATTCCTACCTTTGCTGCAACAAAGTAGCGGTCCAAGTCGATGTTAGCCCATCAGAATTCTCGAACATCGAAAATACTGTATGATTGAGCGTTAGTTGATTTGGAGATCGCCATGTCTCTTTACATAAAGGGGTGGGGAAACCGAGTGCTGGCTTTATTGGCCTTTCGTTTCTCAGAGAAGTCAATTAGCCTAAGCCCGTTAACAGACGTGTTATAGTATAGGCTGTGTTTCCGAAAATACTGCTAAAGATGTCCTCTTTCTCTACATTTGCTATATAATCGCCCATCATATTTTAACATCGCAGATACTTCAGTAGTCGCTTATAAGTTTTGTCCCGGAGCTCTCAACTTACATGTCATCATTTCGTGTCAAAATGATAACCACACTTTTTACATTTCGAAAATAAAAACATGTGCACTCAATTACAAAGATAATCTCCATAATTAATTAACCAATATTTACGACAAATAGTCCAATTTATTGACATTCAGTATTTTAATGCACAACGATAAATTGAGCCTAGGAAGGTAAATCGGAAACACATAAAAACCTTATGCGACTACTTGATGGGTTTTTAAAATTTTTGAAAAATTATTTCCGGTCGATTTATCAATCAATTGTGTAATCCTGCCGCCATATTATTTATCGCAATCAAATCCTGTGTAATTCATATTTTTCAACAAAATCCGCCGGCGTTATCGGTAATTAAATTGAAGGAAATGTGCAAGTAATCGTAGCACTCAGACCAGCTTTTGCGCGCTTGTGCTGAATATGAACCACTTTTTGAAATATCTACGTTAATCCACTTTCAGTGACCAGTGGTCAGTGGTTCAGTTTTCAAAATTTAATATCAATTTGGACATTCCCCAGAGGGAAGTCCCATACCAGTCCAAGTGTCCGTTCATATCGAGATAACCCAGTAGCGTAGGTCCAACGGCTTACACTGGACTCTGGATTGAAATTCAATCGTTTCGATTGAGTCTCCGCACTAGAGCCGCACCGAGGTGATAATAAATTCATGGTCGCACCTAAAGGGAATCCGATTTCGCATCCGAATCCGGCATCGGTTCCAGACCGCTCTGCATAGCAGTCTCAGTACTGTGTCGCATTGCATGAGATGCTGATGAGTTGGTGGTAGGATACCTATTTTCAGCTGTGTGTCTACGTACACGAATCGGATTTAGGGCATAGGCTATCCGTGTTGGAGGGAAACCCATCCACCCTGGTGGATCTGGATAGGTTATGGAGAGGGGAAGTGTTTCGATTTGATGTGATTATGCGTAAAGTGACGTACCTACTGTGAGAAGTCCTGCTGTAGGTATACATTGGCGTAATGCATTATTAATGTCGCTCGAAATGGGAGGTAATCGAGGCGTGATGTAAATATAATTTCATTTAAGAATTATTATGCTATGTGATTTGATAAATTCTGTAGCGGGACATTACGTAGTCAGACAGGAATTTTAATCTTAACAGGGATGGAAATATAATTCTGTTAATTTAATTTTGCTTTATTTCACAATATGAGGTTGAGTTGAGTGTTGCCATTTAGTGACAAGTAATCGTGTTTATTACAAAGGAGCATATTAGTATTGATACATAGTAAGCGTATGAATCGACAGGCTCGCTAGCTGAGTCGATTTGTGTAAACATTTTCAAAATGCGTCAATTAAGATTTGATAAAAAATACGCTGTTTAAAAAATGAGCGTTGTTGGTGTCTCTGATTCTTTGCTGTCAATTTGATTGTTGTTGGCTGGTTTGACAGTTGTCTTGGGGCACAATGGAAGTTGTCTTTGGACACAATTGCGTCAGTGATACCCCGTGTGTTTGGTGTCCGTGTTTGGTGCGCAGGTTTATATATTTGATGTGGCGAGAGTGTTTAAAGGGCTTTGCAATAAGAGCGCTTTTTTAAATAAAACAAAAACGGTTTTTGGATATCAATGAAATTCTTTATTTCTGTGAAAGTAAGTTCGATGCAATTATGTATGGAACTCGATTTCTTTTGCATGGCCACCTCGGGCACGCTTGCAGAAGTCCAGACGCTGAACCCAATTTTCGATGGTTTTCAAGCATAAATCTGCCGATACTGCTACAATTTCACGTTCGATATTCGTACGAAGTTCATCAATCGTCGCTGGCTTGTTGGCATAGACCATAGACTTGACGCGGCCCCACAGGAAATAGTCTAACGGCGTCAAATCGCACGACCGAGGCGGCCAAGCGACTGGTCCATTTCGTGAGATAACACGTTCTCCAAACTTGGTTTCCAATAAATTGATTGTGTCATTCGCTGTGTGGCTTGTGGCGCCGTCCTGTTGGAACCACATGTCCTCCAAGTCCATATCATCCAATTGGGGCCAACAATATTCGGTTATCATTGAACGGTAGCGATTCCCATTTACAGACAGTAACGTGGCGGTTTTGATCATCACGGAAGAAGTACGGCCCAATTACGCCGCCGGCCCATAAACCACACCAAAACGTAATTTTTTCGGGATGCAATGATGACTCATGGAGTAAGTGTGGATTGCTGCCTGACCAATACCGCATATTTTGTTTATTGACGAAGCCATTCAGCCAGAAATGAGCCTCATCGCTGAAGATGATTTTTCGATGAAAATCCGAATCATTTTCAAGTTGTTGCTCAGCCCAATTCACGAACATACGATTCTTCTGGTGGTCAAGCGGCTTCAATTCTTGCGTAAATCTAATCTTGTAAGGATGTAGGCCAAGATCTTTTCGCAAAATTCGCCACAACGACGTCACAGAGATGCCCAACGCTTGAGAACGAAGTGTGAGAGACACATTTGGGCTTTCTTCAACTTAAGCCTCAGCGGCAGCAATATTCTAGATACTACGGGCACTTTGTTGTCTCACTGGCACGGGAACATTTTATACTGTGACTGTGGATTCAAATTTTTCCACTAGATGCTCAATTGTTGATCTGCTAGGACGATTATGACGACCATAAATTGGACGTAGCGCTCTTAACGTTGAGGCCACTGACTCCGAATTCCGGTTGTAAATCTTAATAATTTTGACCCGTTGTTGGATCGTATATCTTTCCATCATGAAATGGCAAACCTTACTGAAGAGAAATGTCAAAAGAGCGGCAAGAAATATGGCGTCATTTGCTGTCCCTGTCGCTCAACTTTTGTAGCGTCCCTGTTGAAAAACCCGATACATGGCCGTCTGCTTAAAGAACTTGGTTGCTTCTCCGTTGCTCCAGCGTTCGGTAAAGAGACCGTCTTCTTTTGGCATACGAACTTGTCTTTCAAAGTTGCTGCTCCTTCGTTACTCATTCCTTGGATGAAAAAAGAGAACGTCTTCTCCTTTCCTTCGAATTTTCGCGTCTGCACCCATAATACGATGGTACAAAACGCTTCGGTTAGGTTTAGTTTCTAGGGTTCCACCCATCATCTTCCCTAACCCATCGATCAATTCAGACCTGTTTACACTTGTTGAGTGGAAGGTTGTGCGTTTAATCGCCTGATAAAAACAAAAACGAGTGGTGGGTGCAGGACTGGGACATACGCAACTTTCTCTTTCACATCGAGTTGGGCGTTAGACCGAATCCCAAGCATGAGAGAATTCGACGATATTTATAATTTGGTCAAGACATTTCGATTATTGATGCTAAAAAATTATAAAAATAATTTCGAAATGTGTTTAAGTGAACGTTTATTCCAGAATTTTAAATAATCGGTGTCTATGTGAATTATTATGATTTTCTGTTATTGGCCAAGGCTGAAAATTCCTTTTAGGGATAGTTAGGCCAAAACTAATTATGTGGAATCGTTGCAAACAGTTATAGTAGTAAAGGGTGATCCAAGTAGAGATACTTTTTTCAATAGCCTTTTTTGACAGATCACGTGTGAGTCGTGTCATGCTGTCATGTTTCTTTTGTTTAGTATTGTTTGGCATTTCATAATGGAAAGACTTACGCGTGAACAACGTTTACAAATTGTTCAACTTTATTATGAAAATTCACGTTCTGTGAGGAATGTGATTCGTGCACTTCGCTCAACTTATGGTCAACATAATCGGCCTACTGAGCGTACTATTCGCAACACCATCACCCATTTTGAGACCCAGCACCAAGATCGTGTGATATCACACCGTTAGACTTTTTCCTGTGGGGATATGTAAAGTCAAAAGCTTATGCCGACAAACCCGCTTCGATTCAGGCCTTGGAGGAAAACATTACGCGTGTCATTCGCCAGTTACCAGTCGAAATGCTCGAACGAGTGATCGAAAATTGGACTCAACGGATGGACCATCTGCGACGTAGCAACGGCCAACATTTGATAGACATAATCTTCAAAAAATAAATGCCAAAGAATGTTCTTTCAAATGATAATAAACATTCTCCATTAAATTTGAATTTTCTGTGTTTTTTTCTTTAAAAAAGTAGGGAACCTCGAAATGGATCACCCTTTAGTAGTATATAAAAAAATTTGATTCAATTTGACTAATTTTGGCGCCAAAACATTTTGCGGTGAGTACAATTTATTTATTTTCAGAAACGATGCACATTACATTAAAGTGATATACAAATATTTAGAAAGCACATAAAATTGGCTGTTTGGTTCGTTATGGTTTTTTTTTTTTTTTTAAATCAGGTAGGGTTGCTTTATTTTTGCTGGGTCGGTTTGCACTCCGAAATTTACAAAACGCTCCAACAAAGTAAGTGTAATACGCCCCAGTAATGTCATCAGAGCCTTTTTATTTCTTAATTGTTCATAGAAATGCCACGAGATTACACAAGGACGACACTGCGGGCATCATGTTCCGAAAAAGACATGATAGATGCAATGGAGAAGAAAATGAATAAAACTCTGGGAGTGAATGAAGCAAGTAGGCAGTTCAACATACCATCCAGAACCCATTTTAAATGGCAATGCAAGTAAGTCCTTGTCGGTCAACTGCTCTTTCGTTGGAGCAAGAAAAAAAATTGGTTGCCCGGTTGCCCACAAACAAAAATTAGAAAAAGTTGGTTTTGCTCCTGACCGAAAATACGTAAATAAAATCGCTTATCGGTTTGTTGAACGTCTTGGATTAGCACACCAACAAAGAAATCTGAAGGTCTGTCGCTAGCCAGTGCTTATAATATGAATCGAGCCGACGCGACGTCAAAGAATTTTTCAACGTATTTAAAACTATATACCAAGAGCATGATATTCTAAAGAACTCTGGTAACATCTACAACTTGGATGAGACTGGAATCCGAGTCAACAACAAACCAGGAAAGGTCTTGGCCTTAAAAGGAACTAAGGATTTTTACACTCTTACAAGTTCTGAAAAAGGAGAAAACGTTACTGTCATAGCCTGCTGCAATGGTGAAGGTAACTTTTTACCCCCTTTTTTAATTTTCAAGGGCACTTACACCACACCACAGTTTTTTGATGGTCTACATCCTGCTTCTGACGTTTATATGAACAAAAAGTCTAAGATGCAATTTGTTTGTGAAATGGTTCCAAGAAATAAATAGCCACACGACGCACGCACGCAGTACAACAACTCGACAGGTGAAAACATACTTTTTCACGGGGCAAAAACCTGAAAAAACTTTCTCGGTACGATGTATCTAAGTTAGTTGGAAAAGCTTGTGGAAAATCGGCGAGTGTATCTAATGGTGTTTCTGCGTTAAAACAGGAATTTGTCCTTACGACCAAAGTGCTATACCAGATCACTTTTTTTCATTGTCAGATGCATTGTATGAACAGAATTTGATAGAAACCAATCGAGAAGTTGTTGAATCTATTCGAAATACATTTGTGTCACAACCAGTGCCATCTGGACTCCAGACATCACCAACAAAAATATTGAATTAAGTTCAGCCGCAAGCAGGTCCATCAGGAATCACTCCCTCAAAAATATTAATGGAAATACGCGCAGTCTCAAAAATACCGCTTATGAATTCAAAAAGAAAGCAAAAGACAGTTATTCTCACCTCACAAGAAAACATGCGAAAACGAAAAATGAATAGCTGAGCAGAAAAAAAGGAGAACAAGAAAAGATCAGAAAATTAGAGCTGAAGAAAAAAGTTGAGCCGAAGAAGAAAAGAGAAAAGAAATTTTCTACTATAGTATAGTATCTAGTGAGGACGAAGACTGCGGCAGAGAAATGTACAATCTAAATGTGAAAAAAAACTGTTAAATTTTTGTTAAATAAAATAACTATAATTTTTGTTTATATTTTTGTTTTATTGAAGATTCTAAAAAAGTGGGGCGTATTGTATAGTTTTACCCCGTATGGATATCCCCGAAAAAATGGGTATGCAATTTTGTTGAAACTAATTATGCTTACTGGGGGTTACTTTTTTTCAGATTGGCAGCACTGGTTAGTAATTGCGTCCAAACGTCATCCGTCAAAGTGAAAGGTTTTCAGTATACTCTGCCATTTAATCATGGAAAGACTTACAACGATTGCCAATTATTGAAATTTATTATCAAAATTCGTGCTCTGTGAAAAACGTGAAAACCTGATGTTTTATCGAAAAATAGTCTTCAGCGATGAGAATCATTTCTGGCTCAACGGATACGTAAATAAGCAAAACTGTCTCATCTGGAGTGATGAACAGCCATATGCCATACAAGAATTACGGATCATCCTGAAAAAACGACAGTTTGGTGTGGTTTATGGGCTGGTAGTATCATCATACGATCGTGGAAGAAACGAACCGTCAACGGCGAACGATATTGAGCCATGATACGCGACTTTTTTTTGCCCAAGTTGGCTGAGTTGAACTTGGTTGACGTGTGGTTTCATGAAGAAAGTGCCACATGCCACACATCTCGTGAAACGATTGAAATGTTGAAGGATGATTTTGGTGAGTAGCTTATCTCTCGAAATGGCCCTGTGAGTTTGCCGCCAAGATCTTGCGATTTAACGCCTCTTGATTATTTCTTGGGGGGTTATGTAAAGTCGTTAGTCTATGTGGACAAGCTGAACACGATTGAAGCCTTACAGGATAACATAACATGCGTAACTCGTGGAGCACAGACCGAAATGTTCAAAAAAGATATGCAAAATTGGACCTTCCGAATGGATCATTTGAAACGGAGCCGCGAACAACATTTACATAAAGTTGTCTTTAAAACGTAAATGACAAACGCGTTTTTTAAATATTTGATGTTAATTTTCATTTGATTTAAAAAAAAACTACCCTAAAAAATCACTCTTTAGTATATATAAACACAAGACCCATAGAGGAAGTCTAATAAAACCGACATCCTCACATATGTTAAAGTCTCCCATATCCATATAGTTTTATAAAAATTAAGCCTTAAAACTTTTGTCGCCGATTTTCGCCCAAACGGATTAACCGATTTTAACCAAACTTTCACACATCTTTGGTATTGGGGTATATATATGGTTTTTGTGAAGTTTGGAGCCATGGAGCGATGCACTACCCAAAAACGCGGAATAATCGAAGTGGATGATTTTTCAACCAAAATCATAATGAACGATGAGGCTCATTTGGGAGCCATTACACGCGCTCAAAATGCAGTAACTTTGAGCGGGTGTAATGGCTCCTCGTGCATTACTCGTGGATTTTCGGTGCCCCAATTGCGCTGGAGGAGTCATCGGGCCATATTTTTCGACAACGCCGTTGTTCAAACGACAACTGTGGACAGTGCGCGCTACAGGGCCATGTTTTTGCCGCAATTGGACGAATAAGGACTGGAGGACATGTGGTTCCAACAGGACGGAGCAACGGCACACACTGCGCGAGCCACAACCGATATATTGAAGGCCAAACAACATCGGATGACTTCTTTTGGCCCTCCTTGTATTTGTATGCCTTACCCCATAGCATATGCAATAGAAAAACGTTGTTTTTCTGTGCACAAAGATTTGTATAAACTCTCTGAGCAATATATTTTAACAATGGCATTTTCCATTGTACCATCTTAGTAAAGATTTCAGCGGCGAACACTTTTTGGGTATGTTTAATTTATGGATGGAATTGGATAGGATATTCAAAAATTCGCGGATTGTAGCCTTTTCATATGTATTTTAAGTTAGCCACGAAAATATTCACTAGAAATTATTTATATATATGTATATATATATTTTCCATAAGCTGGTGGAAATAAATCTTCATAGACAATATGAGCACGTGATCACACTGCTCACGGTAATGTAAAATTTTTACTCACTAAAATCTCCACCCTTTTCGAATTTTTATTGCAAATAATTTTTTTATCACGAGTATATATGGGATGTAAATTTCCTTTGAAAGTTCCCGCTTTATCCGCAATTTATAGCGCGGTTTGTGATTATCGGGAAAAATCCAACGGTTTTGTTCTTTGAAGACGCCTCAACAATTTTGTTTTGTCGAGGATTTGGAGGACCGTTTTGTTAACTTGACCTAATAAAAGTTTTTTATGTTTTCGTGCAAAATTTTTGGTTTGATCTTTAACCGCAGGAATACATAGATCTCTGCGTAGATCTTCATTCCTTATATACCACGGCGCATTGACGAATGATCTTAACATTTTGTTTTCAAAAGTTTGTAAAATGTTTAGATTCGTTTCACTGGTACAAAATCATAGTTGTATTCCATATGATCAGACCAGCTTTAGCATTTGTTATCAAGGTTAAGCTTGGAATATTTTCAGAGCAACCAGTACTGTATATTTATTTTTGAGTTCCTCGCATATCTTTTTCACATGCGACTTAAATTTTAATTTTGTATCGAGTATCATTCCGAGATGTTTCGCTTTATTTGCAAACGAAACTTGAGCCGTTTTTGGAAAAACAGGCAAATTGTTTTCCGTTTATCCGAAAAAGCAACATAAATCGATTTACTCTCGTTAAGGGCAATCCGCCATGATTTGGTCCATTCATTAACCCCATTGAGAGCGATTTGTAATTTCGTATTTGTTTCCTCTATTGTTGTGCCAACTTCTAGTATAGCAGTATCGTCAGTTAACGTGGCAAAAATTGTGTCGTTTGTTTGTGGGATAACACGAGTGAATAGGAGATACAAGAGTGGTCCAAGGATGCTTTCCTGCGGTACACCTGCTATTATTTATTTGAACTCCTAAAATTCGTTTCCAAATTTCACACGGAAGAGTTTATGCTCAAGATACGACACCAGGATGTTATATAATTTTTCAGGCACAACTTGTTTTAATTTTATTGAAGGCCTTTATGCCACACTTTGTCAAAAACTTGCGACACGTCAAGCAATACGGCTGACCAAATTTTCTTTTCTTCGAAAGGTTTCACAATTACGTCTGTAATTCGATGTAGATACTTGGTTCACCCTCGAATGTTTCCTTCTAAACCCAAATTTATGGTCAGGTAAAAGACGTTTCTGGATCAATTATAGGGTGTAAGCGGCCGAGTAATATCCTTTCAAAAACTTTCAAAATTATTGGAAGAAGTGAAATAGGTCTGTAAAATTTTATTTCATTCGTTGATTTTCCTGGTTTGAGAAACATAATCACTTCTGCGACTTTCCACTGGCTTGGTATGTACTCTAATCTATGTGCCGCATTTAAAATGAAGAGAAGCTTAGTTAATGCTTTCCGAGGCAACATTTTGAGAAGTTCTCCCGTAATCAGGTCATAGGCTAGAGATTTTTTAGGCTTTAGTTTCTGTATTTCCCTTTTAAGCTGGGAAAATTTTGCATATCTTACTATATAATTATCGGTTGTAGTCTCGAATACATTCCTTATTTTCCGTGTGTCCTTGATATGATTATAGCTCACTATTTTGCGTTGTTTTGTTGTTGCTGCTTTTTGAACGTTATCGATAAAGGAGTCAACCGCGATATCGAGTTCAAATGGGGATCTAAGCGATACAACCAGTCGAATATCTTTTATTTTCAATATAATTTTTGAAGCATTACCAGTTGGTTTCCATTTATGTAAGACTGGGTGGGTTTTCATTTCTAATGAATGACTTGCTCTTTGTTGGAGTGACTGGAGAATGATCAGAGAAAAGATGAAAGCATTCTTCAACTTTGATTCTATTGAACAAAAGATCTGTTACGATGAAAAAATCGATCAAATCCGGTAATTTTCTAACGTCACTTGTTACTGGCCAACTGATGTTACAAAATGGTTATCCCGTAGAATAAAATTCGGTAGCGTTTTCTCTTCTCAAGTGAAATTCACAAGCTAAATTAACCTCTGATAATTGTCAAGATTTTTGTTTTCTCAGATTTTACATTTACAGATGAATTTTATTTAATATCTTGCATAAAAATCTGATCACATTAATGAGCCTTTCCATGGTTACTTTCAAAACACACGGGAATATGTCCAACCAGTTAAATGTTGTGCAAAATAACAAACTTTATATGTATGTGTACTGTCCAGGTATGTTTCTTTTTAATTTCCACGATAATGTACAGCACAAACAACAAAAACTGAGTGGTGCTGACTTATTTTGCGTGTAAGGTGTTTTTTGTTGAAATGCTTGTTTGTATTTATTTTATTCGATTGACGCAGACAGCCGCCGTCTTTTTTTAAATACCACTCTACTGTCAACCACTAACCACTTTCAATCACTTAATGGATCCAAGTGGCTCTCAAACTATGATCCATCCTCAACCATCCAACACACAAACATGAGGTTCAACCGGTTGAAGCATATTCGTGTGCGAAGTTCCAATGGAGGATTTATTTTAACTGAATCTGTAATTCCGTAGCGTAACTTTTAAATTCAAAAATATCAAACGGAAACTTCTGCTCTCAGTGCCATCTCTTATCGAGCACTAACAAATGTCGGCAATGTAGTGTGGAAGCAAACTCAAACGGCAAATGTCAAACTCAGCGTTTGGTAGCTGGTAGCTCCAACAAAAATAGTTTTAATTTTGTAAACAAATTTTTCTTTTGGTAAATTCAACACATTATCAGTTGAAAATAAAAATGTTATCCACTCCACCTAGAGCAGAGACAAGCATATCCCCTCTAACTCCTGTAAGATGTACGAAAACTCGTGTTTATTATTATAAAATCGATATAATAAGTGCCATCAAATTTAGTTCTCGATAGTCCCAAGCAAAAGCCACATGGTGACCAATTGTTGACATCAAAATCTCGCCTGGATGTGATAACAAAAGCTCTTCTGGATAATTTCTCTAAATGGCGAATCGCACAAAAGCGTGGGCAATCTCTGTGCCATTCCATTGAAGCAATTAAAACCAAGTGCTTGGAAAGTAGAACTCCCTATGGAACGCTCTATCCCGAAGAGTTGAAACCTGTGTGTGACAAATTGGCCATTATTCTGAGTGTCTTTGAGGATATAGTGAAAAGTACTAAAGAATCTTTGAGACAACTAAATGCGTTAGCGAGGTTACCAGGAAACGACGATGAGGCGGTCTATCGAACGTGGCTGGTGCAAGATTTTGTACAATTCGCAAAGACAGTCTTCGAGCGATACCAAAGCGAATTTGTTGTGAAGAAATTTGTAACAGGTGAGTGAGGTGGAACGGCGCTTTGAGGCTTGTTTGAGTAAACTTTTAAATTTCCAGAGGAAATTGCTCATTCTTGTGAGAGGTCCGAACTAATTCGCATTTCTAGCCTGTGGGAGTATCCAATTCATGTGGATGATAGTGTTGAAGTGATGTTTATGTTTTTAACGGAAGAATTGCGGGTGAAATAAATGATTTAAATATAGAAAATTGTGTTTTGGTAATGGTGCCATCGATTTTTCTACCCGCGATGATAGGAGTGTGCGTAGTCGACGTAACACCAACGCATGGGTGCTCCTGGTTTCGTAGCAGTATAAGAAGTATTTGATAACAGTTCTTGTATCACAGCAACACTGACGCTATAGTGGCGAATATTTCGCTCTAGCCGCCTTCAGATGGCTACAAATTAAAGGCATTTGTGTGATGGTCACCATATAGCTATCCTATGAATGCTTGGATGACTATCCGAAAGATTTTATATAATTAAAAAAGGATCACATATTGAGTGAAGGTATGTAAGTGTGTCTCCGAAATCGAAAGAAGTGCTCATCACATGTGTGATAGTCGGAATGGTAGAGAGTCTTTTATTAAGGTGATATCGAGACCTGAAAAGCAGGCAGTTTCAGCACATATCCAACAGACCAACTAACGCAGGCATAAGCAAACCAACATCAAAACTTTTTCTGTAACAGAACAAGTAAACAATGGAATGTACAAACTACTAACTTACTTTAGTTGCGCTTTAGTCCGGAATGAACAACAAGCATCCCTCTCTACCCCTAGTTAACTGCTTCCAGTTGTGCACTTCGAGCTGGTCGCTTGCCTGGGCTTTCCATCTTAAAGGTCGAATGCCGAGTCTTTTATTTTGTCTAGGGGTATGTCGCTTTACACCTCATAGAGTTCTTAGTTGAACTATAGTCTCCATAGCCGGGAATGCAAACAGAAGCGATCATTTTTCGTTTGATATGATCCATGCTTCAGCGCTGTAGAAAAGGACTTGGATGATTGTGGTTTTGTAAAGGTTTGACTACTTAATTGCCTTCATAGCCCAAAGGAACAGTGGTTGGGAAGAATATTTCTTCAATTTATTTCTGAGTATATGTTTTTGTCACAGTTACTTGCTCAGTTGAGTTGTCTACACACGGCCTAATTACCTCAAAATAACTGTCAATATCAATGGCCACATCCTGTCCATTTCGTCGAAGTAGAAATTCCTTTCGTGTTGAGCCCACACACTTGGTTTTATGCTCAATGACAGCTTAACCCATTTTTGCCGATTCATAGCGGAAACATCAGCAAACGTGGCTATGACATCCCGTTCAGTCCGACCAATGACGTCAATATCATCGGCGTACACTAGTTGTTGCATCGATTTTTAGAAAATTGTGCCTATGGTGTTGGCTCGGGAGATTCGCACAATCCTCTAAAGAATCAAATTTAAAAAGTCACAAGGCAGTGCCTTGCCTAAATCCTTTTTTGGTATCGAATGTGTTGTTGAGGTTGTTTCCGACCCTGATGGAGCAGCGTATCAAAACTACGCGTAGAGGGGTACCAAAACTACCCATGGCCCTGTAGGATCTATCGAAGTGTGAAGATTTCATCAGTTGTGGACTTTCCTGGCTTAAAACCACACAATTGATCAGGTTCTTGGTAAACAGATTTAGGTATTCTTATATTACGGCAGATCGTTGTCAACAATTACAGCGATGTTGAGAAGAATTATGCGTCTGCAGTTGGCGCAGTTCCCTTTTCGTGGATCGGCCGCCAATGCCGAGGTTCCATTATTCAGGTATACTTTCATCCAATCAAAATTTAGCTTATGAGTCACTGAATGTTATTTTCCAAATTACTCCACCGGCTCAAAAAATGTTGGCGTAAAGGAATTCATTACCAGCAGCCTTTTTTAGCTTAAGTTAGGATATTGCTACCCTAAGTTTACTTAGGTCGGGTTGGTAGTTTTCGTTGTCGTCGCGGAATGGTTCGTTCTTATTCGAGAACTAATTAAGTTGAGATTTTGTAATTTTGTTTTATATGTATATACAGATTAACAATTATATCATGAATCATTATAATCATATGAAGGCCAAGCGCCGTGGGTCCTCACCAAATCTTTTGAGTACACCTTCTATGGTTTCCTTCTCTCTTTCCGAAACCTTTTTTTCGGTGTATACTCAGCATGCATATTCCTGTAAATTAAAACATTCAAAAACTATGATTTTGATCTTCGATCATGGTTGATCTTAGCCACGTTTTGACTCTCCTCAACGTGCTAAAAGTTCTTTCAATCGAGCTGGTGGTGCACAGCAAAGAAAGGGCAATAGAAGAGCAAGTTTCGTTGTCGGGAAAAAATCGTCTGCTTCTTGTACGATATTTCATAAGTTTGGAGATCTTCGGGAGATAATTTTTTATATTTCCAAAGATTGACTACAACTCAGCCACCCGGTCAAAATTTTGTAATCCGGGTAAAACTCTACAAAAATGTTTGATTTTAACTTAAAATCATTTAAGCTAACTTCAACATATTTACTGGATGCAAAATAAAAAGAGAATATGCTGTTAGAATTTCTTCTGGAAATCTTCGTTCAATTGAAGAAATCAACAGATTTAAATATGGAATCAGGAGCGATCTCTTCAATAACTCAACTGCGTTCGATGAAGGATGGTTAGAGCGATGTGCTTGGCGTTTGACTGTTCCTGGTGTTTGCAGTTCTATTTCAACTACATCAGCCACCAGTTTCGAATCAGTCATGAGTTCTTCCACTCCCGAGTCCACATTTGTACGATGATCCTTTGCCATATTAATAATTTTGTAAATATATTTGGTGCATGCGATGAGGTTCATTTTTTTTTTGACTGCATAATATTCACAACTGGTTCCAGATAAGCTGAATATTTTGCTATAAGGACTAGGCATATAATAAATGACGATTGTGTAATAGCACAATGGACTAATGGAGTTGAAAAACTTTTGTTTTTGTTAAAGAGTTGCCTAAAACAGAAAGATCTTTAAGTCCATTCACTATACCGCGAAAGTGTTCCTTGAAGATGGTTATACTTTTTAATTTTTCAGAGAATCGAGTTTCGTAGAACGCTGGAATGCTTGGAACATATTTTCTTCGTACAAGCGAATTTCGGTAGAAAGTTATCACGTATTTTATTGTTTCTAAACTTCGTTTAGTTCATTTAATAAGCATAACGACTCTTTTTCATCAAAATTGCTATCATATCCGTGTCCATTAAGTTTCAGTTGATCAAGTCCTGCTTCTTCAACGAATCGATCTTCTGCAGAGGCGATGGTCTGTTCATCAATGAACCAACAAACTCTTCGCAAATCACTTAAATATTTTGATTGTAGAACCGAATTCCAATCGACAGTTGTTCTTTCCCGGATACGTCACGACTTTCATTGTCTATCGGATAATAAGAAGAAGCATTTTTCCCGTTTTTAATTACTTTGTCCCTAATTACTTGCCCACACATTTTAATAATTTCGTTTTGAATTCTCGAAGAGAGAGAAGAAGAGGAATCTTAAGAAATTAAATTAAATTAGGCAAAAATTACCTTCGATTTATTTTTTTCCCCTTAGAGGCAAATCATGGGTTCTGCAAAATATAATTCTTTAGATGACAGCAGAATTTTTTTCATTTTATTCGACTAATTTGTTGTGTCTAATTTCTAAATATTTGAAGAAAAAAAATGTTTGATGCAAAATCGTTCGTAAAATTAACATGAATAATTCGTCCATAGATCACTTTAGCCCACGCCCACTTTTTGGGGACATTTTCTTTAAAAAAAAACTTAGTATACAACATAAATGCCATAGACGTCGTTTTTTTGTCACACCAAAAAGGCTTAGATACTATCTGAACAAGATGTGGTGACAATGCCATTTTCTCTATTTCATCTCCGTAAATACCAAATTTTAGGGATATTAATTTTAAAAATACAATGGGATATGGTATTAAACGATTGACACAGCGGATTGTAGCCTTCTCACGTGTTTTAGATTGTAATAGCTGTTAAAAGTCTATGCGTCAATGACGCATGATTATCTAATTGTCTTTCCAGGGTTAAGGAGACTGACTAACCCTAAATGATAGTTTGTTCGATACTAATTATGGCTGCAGATGTCCACCGTTAACTTCATCTTGGAAATCGAAAAAGTATTTGTGCCCTACCGTGAGGACACATATTCCACTCCGCGAGCAACCGCTCTCATCTACTGCCGCCAAGATACATGGGTTCACAGTCACACCCTATTTACAGTCAAGATAATAGACACCTAAACTTCAAACAACAAACCTTGACGTTTCTTTGCTTGTCAGATGTCTTGGAATTCGTGTAAAGTTGGCTACTGGTTGTCCATATGTAATATTGCAATGGCGTACCATCTTCCTAGAACACTTTATCTTTGATATATCTTGGGAAGTTTGTCGTGTCGTGTCAACATTTTTGTATGTCTTAACCATAATATAATTATAAAAAGGAATTGTATCTACATAAACTAGGCAATATAGTTCCAATAACTGGCACAGGAAAAAAGTTACAATTAATCTAAATAAACATTCACTCACACAAATCTTCCTCAATCGAAACTACATTGAATATATTTAGGGCAGATGTCCTGTTAGTGGACCAAACAAACGGGACGGATGTTATGTACGAGTACATATGTATATATGTACAATTATTATCATGATTATGCTCATTAATATTTTCTCTACTAACCAAGCTGTCAATGGTACTAGTCTTTCCATTACAATTTTTGAAAACCCTTTATCCACATGTTTGCAGGACCATTTCCGTTAGCACGACATTTCAAATCCACACACCAAAATAGGAACTCGTATTACGATGCATAATGGTATGTTAGAGTGAGGACATTCAACAGGAAGACACCTTACACATTGACAACTGACATTTGCATAGGGATGGACCAGGGGCGAGCAAGTGTTGTATTGGGTTATTACACCCGCTGTCGTTCTTTCCAAGAAAAGGATGTTTAAAATGTTCAAATGCTGACTGGGAATATGTCAACTGGTGTTCTGGTGGATGTTTTTGGATATTATATTATTACCGTTGTAGAGATGTGACAGATGCTTGTTATATTTGGACCATGAATTTCAGACAGAGTGTACATGGATTGGACTTGTGGTATAAGTGGTTATCTTATATAGATCTTCCGACTTTGGAATTGGAATATTCTTTTTTTCTTCCCTCTTTTATAGGTGGCGCTATAATTTGAAGTGAACCATAGGTTTGTATGACATGCTTCTAGAATTATCTCAGGTATGTATGTGTTATCCTTTACATTGGTTGATATGTCATTTCTAATTTAGAACGCCACTTAAGAGTATGTCTTGCTCGATATGCCTGAGGAACAGTTCAATTCACTAATTATGATTCGGATGACTCCTTTACAGTGTCTCCTTAGTAGTACGAAATAGGGCTTTGTTCCCCTGTTACGTTCATAGCTTGAGAAAACAAATGATTTGGCGTTTGATTTCTGGCGATATGTCCTTGTCTACATTTTAAGCGGACCCGATGTAGATAAAATACAAGACCTTTACTACCTTAACGTTAATGCTACATACTTCAACGATCGGGTCGATTCATCAATGTGGTGTTCCCCTTGTTATCAGCTTCCTCTACGCCCTCTGCATTTTGCAAATTCTTAGGTGGCATCACCTCGGCCATCCGGAGAAGCTTATTAATCATGAAATCCCCAACATTAATGTTCTTCATCAAAGTTTTTCATATGAATACCTCCAAGATCTCCGCAAGAGGGGCGTGATTCTTGATCTGATTGATCGGAGGCAATTTTTATTTTACGGACACGAAACTTTGAAAGACTCGTCTTCTCACAATGTATAAGAAACTAAAATCGTCTTGCTACAGTATAAGGTGAAACTGGGCCTTAACTGAAATGCCTCTTCATACAGTTGGGCTATTCGAGTTGCTTGAGGTCGAATTCTACTTTTGCAAGCCACTTAAAAAGATATCTTACTCTACAGCTCTACGACGCCAAACTAAACATTGTATAGCGTGTACACTTACACCGTGCGCGTGCACACTTACACCATAAAGGTCCATTGTAGCGCCACGTGGATCTGTCGACTTTCCTTTATTCGTTCGCCTAATTGAACCATTCAGAGCTTTATATGTAGCGTAAGAGGTTTCTGACATTGATGTTAGCCAGCTCACCTTGATTGTCGAAGAAGTAGTCTCCCAGGTGAGTCTACATTTTCCTGAGAGATCTTGACAACCACAAGAGCATGGAAGGTGAGCAATACTTTCATCCTCTTCTTCGGATAAGCAGCTTCTACAGAAGTCATTGCTGAAGAGGCCTAGTCTTTTAGCGTGCATTCCTATAGGACAGTGTCCTGTAAGGAGACCGTTTATGGTGCCGATGTTTGATCTTTTCAGCATTGTCAAGCAGATGGAGTGATTCTGGTTTGGCCAGAGTTGCCTGTATATTTGGCAGGTTGTGCCATTTATCCATCTGTGGTTCGCTTTCTTGATAGCATTCAGTTTCATCTGTGATTTACATGTAGCACGGGGCAAACCTAACATATCTACTAGTGGTAGAATATCAATGGTAGTGCCCTGTCTGACAGATCATCTCTTTTGTCTCTGCGGCTCGGCACCCGAAAGAATTGAATGGTAAATTGTTCTGCCGGGCTGATTTTCAACTAAAAAAAATGGATTCCAGGGATTGTATTATCGCTTGGTTGTCGCTGAAGATATTAATATACATACTTCGTGGATATTACATTAATTTTCAGCCAGGAGAAGGCTTCTTTGATTGTCATGATTTCCGCCTGGAAAACGCTACAATGACCGGGAAGACGAAAGGATATGTTTAGGTTAAGCATCTCGGAGGAAACACCTCCCACACTTCAGATCCTAGAAAAGTGTAACGAATTTCATGTCGGGAGCCAGCATCTTTCTATCGATTTTAAATCAGCGTAAAAGTTATAACGGGTGATCCAAGTAGAGATACTTTTTTCAATAGCCTTTTTTGACAGATCACGTGTGAGTCGTGTCATGCTGTCATGTTATTTTTGTTTAGTATTGTTTGGTATTTCATAATGGAAAGACTTACGCGTGAACAACGTTTACAAATTGCTCAACTTTATTATGAAAATTCACGTTCTGTGAGTAATGTGTTTCGTGCACTTCGCTCAACTTATGGCCAACATAATCGGCCTACTGAGCGTACTATTCGCAACACCATCACGCAATTTGAGACCCAGCATTCATTATTGGATAATATTCGACCGATCAGACCACGTCCAGCACGCTGTGAAGAAAATATAGCGGACTGACGTATGGAACGACTTGGCGCATTTTACGTCAAGATCTTAAATTGAAAGCGTACAAAATACAGCTTGTGCAACAACTGAAGCCGCTCGACCTTCCCAAGCGACATCGCTTCGCTCTATGGGCTCTTGAAAAGTTCCAAGAAGATCCGACGTTTTCGAGGCAAATTTTGTTTAGCGATAAGGCCCATTTCTGGCTCAATGGGCATGTAAACAAACAAAATTGCCGCATTCGGGACGAAGAGCAACCTGAAGAGATTGAAGAACTGCCACTTCATCCAGAAAAAACAACGGTTTGGTGTGGTTTGTGGGCCGGTGGAATCATCGGTCCATATTTATTTAAAAATTATGCCGGTGCGAACGTAACCGTCAATGGCGACCGTTATCGTGCCATGATAACCGACTATTTGATGTCTGAAATTGAGGCTCGTGATCTCGGCGACATTTGGTTTCAGCAAGACGGCGCCACTTCCCACACATCGCATCAATCAATGGACTTATTGAGAGAACATTTCGGTGAGCACATAATTTCACGATTTGGGCCGGTCGAGATCGTGTGATATCACACCGTTAGACTTTTTCCTGTGGGGATATGTAAAGTCAAAAGCTTATTCCGACAAACCCGCTTCGATTCAGGACTTGGAGGAAAACATCACGCGTGTCATTCGCCAGTTACCAGTCGAAATGCTCGAACGAGTGATCGAAAATTGGACTCAACGGATGGGCCATCTGCGACGTAGCAACGCCCAACATTTGATAGACATAATCTTCAAAAAATAAATGCCAAAGAATGTTCTTTCAAATGATAATAAACTTTCTCCATTAAATTTGAATTTTCTGTGTTTTTTTCTTTAAAAAAGTAGGGAACCTCGAAATGGATCACCCTTTACTTTACGGTGCTGAGTACTTCACAGGTGCAGTACAATAACGCCCGTGGAATTAAGCCCCGCGGGGCTAAACTCAAAAAAAAAGGAAATAGACCACGCGGGGCTCATGTCTTTTTGGAAATGGAAATAAGTGCCCCGGCTGTTAATGCCTTTTGCTTGGGGGCTTATTTCCTTTGCATGTCGTGGGGCTTATTGCAGCATAAGCTCCACTCATATGAAAACTTTGCATTCACATAATCTTTAATAGAATACCAATTTCAAATGCCAATAACATTTGTCGTTTTTTATTACCATTGTGAAGAGGAAATATGCCCCACTGTCGACTAATCGTTGACTTCATTGTTTCATTCACATTCAGCGAATGAACAATACTGTTCCAACCGAAAGAATCCCGGCCTTCAGGTTCGAGAAGACAATGAAGACTAAACATCCGGTTTAAGGGTCAAGCTATCGCGGATGGCAGGTCGACTGGAAGCAGCGTGCGCGGGATCGCAGACGATGGAAGGTTGAGAGCCCGATGAAGTAAAATAATGTAAGTAAGCCTATCCCCTTTGTTTTGGTTTTTCAACAATCCCAACCTTGTAAGGGACAAAATCAGCCGCCTTGCAATGAATTTGTCCGCCCTCCTCACCTCTTATTTAACGAAAACGTAATCATCGATAAATTATATGAAAATATTGAAATCGGATATTCCCATCACAACGAGATATCGATTCTCGGATTGGTTATACCGTCCTGTCTTCGCATACATATACCTTGCCGTTCAATGTTATTTTTCAATTATTAAATGCCTATCCAATGTGATGATATCCTTTCACAGCCGTCGTCTACCGATGAAGCACGAAAAACCTCATAGGTACTCATCTCAGCACACTGATTCAGTGTTGATTTAGTTAATTGCCCCAACAGATGACCATACGTCCAGGCTCCAATTCGTAAATCACGGATCATGCTATATTCATCTCAGGTCCATCTGTCCACTTTGCCTCTTTTAATGGATGGTTGCTATGGCTGTAGGGCTAAACGGGTATTATTTCGACGAACATGCAACATAATGCAGCTGAAGTAGCCAGATTAATACCTTGAATTTACACTGCCCCATGGTGGTTTCCCCCTCCAGGACATCTGTAGATAGCCTGTACATACAACGCGGTTAGGCTAATTTGCCGCTAAATCCCATCCGTTATTAGTAATATTAAATGTCATTCATTTTCGGCCAACTCTGGGTCTGGGATTTGCTTTTCATTATCAAATTGGCCTCCTCGGCCTGTAATTGAAAATTGCACAGACAAGGCATATATGCTTAAATTGTGTACGTGTCCGTGCGTGTGTGCTTGTTATTGCGGGTACAGGCAATACCTATTGCAAGCAGTCTGGAAGGGTGTACTCTTACCCGTTGGCCATCATCAGAGGTCAGAATTAATTGACTGTAATCGAAATTAGTGGTTCTGCGTCCAATTATTTATTTCATTTAACAAAATCCTTGGTTGGGCTAATTATGGTGCATTGCTATTCCAGGCTTGCGGTATTCGTCTATGTGAACTTATTTTGTTAACCACCCACTAAAGGATTTGGTAGAGGAATGCAAATTGTCGGCACCTGAAGGCTATTGTTATTGTAAGAGAATTCCGTGCTGAAGAATGGAATGTATTCTGGAATATTTCCTTGTTCCAGTTTTGAAATTATTTTAGCAATGCCAATGTTTCCGTATCTACCTTCATCTGTATTTATGTGATACACAATAATGGATGTCTTAGAACGTTTCCGAAACAATTTACAATGATTTTGAAAAAGTGGGGTTTCCGGTGGGCACAGTCACTGATGGCATAACTTGAATTTGGACAAACAACCGCATATGTGAAGTTTTTGGACCTGACCTGTTTAATGTTTTTATGAAAACAGCTACCACCTGATTTGTGCCAGTTCTTTTCTATCTCAGATCGAAACTAGCTATTTCGAGACGAAATTATTCTTAGACATGAAAAAAAATGCATGCCTCAAAATCACAGAGGTGATTGACAAATGAAAAAGTCAATTGATTTCGATTGTACAATTAGGTGTCTCAAAATAAGTTTTCATTTGAACGCAATGAATGCGAGGGACGCTAGGGGATGTCAATAAGGACCGTTTTAATTCAGTGTCAGTACTCAGACGCTCGGGAGCGATTCTCGTTAGGGGGAATCAAGTTGTGCATGCGAGAGTCTTACAAAATCTATGATTCGTCTACTGTAGCACGCTAACAATTCTACAAGTAAATTTTGCACCAAACAAACCGGTCATTCAAAATTAGGACACCAAGTTTGAAGAGATCAGTATATCGTTGGAAAAAACAAAATCTAAGCAACCAAGATCATCAGGTACGATAGAAAACGTTAATTAGTTTCATCACAATACTTTCCATTTGTAGGCGCGCAAGTGCTTTACATTTTTATTTCTTTTTTTCCGAGGGCAGCCAGGTGAAAATCTTGCATGCAACAAAGATAAGTTACTAAGCGATTTTTCTATCACGAATTTAAAAGTTTGGCAGGATTCTTTCAATTGAAATATCTTGCATATTTCGCAACTTCATATCTCGCCAAGGCCAAGTTAGGTTCGCCGTAATCCCAGCAATAAGGTTAGGTTAGAATGGCTACCAGCGTTCGCCAGCACACTTAGACCATTTTGGTCCATTGTGATATCACTTGGATCTTGTCCCATCTCCTTACTATCCGTGAGACAACCATACTGAGCTTTTGATGAAGCAGAGGATGCTTTTTACTTTCGTTTAATAGCAAGCTCCAAGATGGTGACATCGGTTTCAATCGGTTGCGTCCGTCTTTGCGAGCCGGAATATTGGTATCCATTCGTTCTACATGTCCTATAGCCATCGTAAACTTCCACTGGGGAGTTTTTTGACCAGGGACATGTCGCTGTAGAGCTCGTAAAGTTCTTGGTTGAATCTTCGTCTCCATAGCCCGTCAACGCAAACGGAACCGAAGATTTTTCGAAGAATTTTCCTCTCGAATCGACCAAAGATTTCTTCATCCGCTTTATAGACGGTAGATGCTTCAGCGCCATGGAGCAGGACTGTGATGATTAGGGTCTTATATAGTATCCTCTTTAGTAGTTCGTGTGAGGGCTATACTACTAAATTTCCTTTTTAGCCCGAAGAAACAGCGGTTGGCAAGACTAATTCTTCGTTTTATTTCTGACGATATGTTAGTGACAGAGTTGGAGCCTAGATAGACAATATCCCGTACTACCTCAAAGTTATATATCTGTTAATAGTGACTTTATGTCCGATTCGTCGATGTTGTGTGTTCTTTCGTGTTGACAGTTGCTTAGTCTTGCCCTCATTTACTGCTAAACCCATTTTTCCGCTTCAAGAAGTCACATGACAGCGCATCGGCTTGCCTAAATCCGACTTTGGTATCGAATATATCGTTGAGGTCGTTTCCGACCCTGATGGAGCAGCGAGAATTCTCCATCGTCATCCTTCACAAACGGACGAGTTTGGGCGGTATACCAAACTAGACATGGCTCTGTATAATTCGTCTCTATAAATGCTGTCGTATGCGGCTTTGAAATCGATGAATATGTGGTGGGTATCGATTTGGACATCTTGGGTTTTTTCCAGGATCTGCCGAAGTGTGAAAATTTGATCGGTTGTGGACTTTCCTGGCCTAAACCCAGACTGATAATGGCCGCTCAGGTTATTGGTAAACGGTTTCAGGCGTTCAAATATTACGACAGATAGAGTCTTGTAGGCGACGTTGAGGAGACTTATGCCTCTGCAGTTGGGGCAGTTTCTTTTTTTGTGAATCGGGCAAACGATGCTGAGATTCCATTCTTTAGGCATACTTTCTTCCGGCCAGATTTGGCTCATGAGTTGGTAGATGTTTCTTACCAAGTCATCTCTGCCGGCTTTATAAAGCTCGGCGGGAAGGCCGTCATTCCGGCAGTCTTATTAAGCTTGAGTTTAGATATTGCTATCTTCACTTCACTCAGGTCGGGTGGTGTGCAGTTTTCGCTGTCGTTGCCAATATTGGTTGGTTTTTCCTGCCTGACAGCGGAATATTGTTCGTTATCGTCTGCAGGAGTTTTTCTTCCATATCTTCAGCATCAAATGTGTCTCAACTACGATATTTCCTCGTTCATCTCGATATGATTCTGTCCGAGCCTTGTATCATTCGCTTTAACGTTTTGCACTTTGGTTAAACTTGCGAACATGGTTCCTGGAGTGGCACCTCCCTATATCCTCAATCTTTTTGTTGATCTTTTTATTCTTTCTGAAAAGCCTTCTTCTCTGCCTATAGACGGCAGCTCTCGGCTTCTACTGCAGCTTAAAATTGTAGGCCTCGATCTTGGCTGCGAGCATATGTCGGCATTCCTCATCAAACCAGGGGTTTCTTGTCGGTGGGCGCGAGAAACCTAGCACATCAGTTGCGGCTGATCTAATGGGTTGTTGGCATCGTTGCCATTGTTCTTCGACATTTAACGCAGGTGGTATGGTGTTTGTTAATCGTGAGGTTAAGGGATACGCGTTGCGCGAAGGTCTGTCGATGATTACGATTTTGTTAAACAAGAGGTTTAGCCAATCGGCGTGGCAGGAAGGCGGAAAAGCCTTTCTGCGTGACTGCCTATTATTCAGTATCCCGTGATGACGCCTATAGTTGCGCTTATATACTCTCTATCCAGCGAATTCAGTTCTTGTGATTTTCTAAAATCCAGCTTTGCCCAATTTTGTTTGGGTTTTTTAAAAGGTCGTGCAAATACTCCATCTTAGGTTTGATTTTCTGTTATGTTGCGCTACTAAACTTTTGCATGTAGCCATGGGAATACCTAGCGCAGTCGTGTCGGGTACAGCTGGTAATTTAGTCCCATGTCTGGTGAGTTCATCAGCCTTACAGTTCCCTGGAATGTCACTTTGCCCAGGCACCAAGCATAGGAGAATGTTATAATGCTTTAATATCTACTGCAGAGATGATCGGCAATCTAGGGTTGTCTTTGAATTTGTTGAGACTAATTCCAGGGATTTAATGGCCGCTTGGCTGAGAGATGCTAATATCTTTGGCAGATATTACATTCTCCTTCAGCCAGGATAAGGCTTTTTTGATTGCCATGAGTTCCGCCTGGAACATGCTGCAATGATCAGGAAGACGGAAAGATAGACTGAGACTAAGCCTGTCGGAGAAGACACCAGCACCCAATCCGTCATTTGTTTTGGAGCATTCGATATCAAAACGGATCGAGTCATTTAGCACAGGTTCATTACTCTCCCAGGACGTTCTTTCTGCGATTGTGTTGAATATTTGACCTCTGTTGGATGGCTTTAAGACGTATGGCTGAGTTGGCCTCCCTTTTCTTAGCGAACATTTCTAGTGGAAGATGGTGAAAAAGAATGTCTAGTGCTACTCTATAAAGAGGTTTCAGTCATGTAACTGAGATATAAAGCCAATGCGTGATACAACGTTTCATTCTTTATTTCATGCCTATCGTTTTCTTACAGCAAAAATTGCGACACTTTCTGATATGTTCAGCTCACAGTCAAGCTTCCTACCTAAAATAAGTCCAAGGTATTTAGCTTTCTCTGAGAAGTCTAGTTCGATTCCGTTTAGTGAAGACGATGTGAGGAATTTTATATTTCCTAGTGAACAGGACTAGTTCAGTCTTGTGGGGGTTGACACCCAGACCACGACGGACTGCTCATTTGGAAAGTTCGTAAAGTGCGTTTTGAGGAAGCTCCTTGAGTATATTCAGGTGCTTCCCTCAGACAGGCAATAACGTGGCATTCCTACGCTTTCAGGATGAGTAAAGTTCGTTAACCACGAAGTTCTAGAGAAGAAGGGACAGACCTCTACATTGCGGGGTCCATCTACTGAAATTTTTTCTGGATTATAAACACAAAAACGATGCTATTGCGAAGATGAATATCAATCAATCTTTCCAGAGTTTTCAGAAAAAATGATGCTAAGCTAATAGGTCTCAGATCGTGAAAACTTTTATCAGATTTGGGTATGTATGCTACTCTCACTTCTTTCCAAATCTTGGGAATGTAGATCAGCACGATACCAAGGTACGATCAGATCCAAAGTACGCTGTAGCTCGGCTGGTATAATGCCGTCAGGCTTCGCGGATTTAAGGGGGTTTAAGCTTTGTATTGCCCAAAATATTTTATATTTTGTGATAAGATCCTGTTAGTTGCCGGTCAATAGATTCAAGATTGGTTCTATTGATGTCGTATTGAAAAACTTCCTGTGAGCTACCTGGGTACTTTGTGTCCATTAGTAGCTCTATGGATACTTTGCTTGAGGTCATCCAAGTGCCATCTGTTTTTTTTTGGGGGTAGCTTGGAACAGTTGGACAGTGAATAGAATTTTTCGGAGTCTAGACGCCACGGAGGTCTCTTCTATTTTATCAAAAGCGCCTCCTGGATTTACATTAAATTATGTACTATCATCGAAAATTTGTAGGTTGTTGTTGTTGATATGTCCTATAAGTCAGTCTTTTTGCTTTCTCGCAATACTTTTAGTTTCAATTTCGATTGCATGAACTCCGAGACCCACATTTACTTTCGATAAATGTATCTCCATTATTCAACCGAAAAAGCGGAAGTTATTACCTTAAGAGATTAATCAAGAAATATAAATTATTTAAGAAAACATAAAGGAACGAGAATGAGTTCTCATTATAACGGGTGATCCAAGTAGAGATACTTTTTTTAATAGCCTTTTTTGACAGATCACGTGTGAGTCGAGTCATGGTGTCATGTTATTTTTGTTAAGTATTGTTTGGCATTTCATAATGGAAAGACTTACGCGTGAACAACGTTTACAAATTGTTCAACTTTATTATGAAAATTCACGTTCTGTGAGGAATGTGTTTCGCGCACTTCGCTCAACTTCGCATCAATCAATGGACTTATTGAGAGAACATTTCGGTGAGCACATAATTTCACGTTTTGGGCCGGTCGATTGGCCACCAAGTGTGATATCACACCGTTAGACTTTTTCCTGTGGGGATATGTAAAGTCAAAAGCTTATGCCGTCAAACCCGCTTCGATTCAGGCCTTGGAGGAAAACATCACGCGTGTCATTCGCCAGTTACCAGTCGAAATGCTCGAACGAGTGATCGACAATTAGACTCAACGGATGGACCATCTGCGACGTAGCAACGGCCAACATTTGATAGACATAATCTTCAAAAAATAAATGCCAAAGACTGTTCTTTCAAATGATAATAAACATTCTCCATTAAAATTAAAATTTTCAGTGTTTTTTTTTTTTAAAGTAGGGAACCTCGAAATGGATCACCCTTTATGAAACGGTATGCTAATTACCAGCCAACATAAATTGAAACCCATAACTCATTGCTGAGCTTATAAGTCCCTACATTTCACGTTTTGTCTATAGCCACTTTGCCGCCATAATCTTAAACTCAAACGAAAAGATCCGTATACATGTAAAAACAATTTAATATCCTGCGGCCGCTTTTTGTGTCACCAATCACTGCCATCTCTGTCCTCTCTGCCAGCGAGTATTTAATGTTATCCCATATCCTGACTATCTACGTGCATTATGCATTTTAAATGAAAATATGTGTTCTCTATTGCCTTAGCTTGCGATTGGATGATATTTTTAAACATCAAAACATCTCTAATCTTTTCCCAAGGAAAAATGTCTCCTTTCCGCCATGGCTTGAAGGGGGATTTTTGTTTACCCAGAGCATGCCGCATGAAGGATTTTTCTGTGTGGAAATAGTCTGCCTCGGCTTCATGCACACCATATCCAGCGAAATGTCTCAATTTAGTAAATAAATCCCCATCCTGACTGCAGCCAGCACTCATTCATAAGCAGGAGAAGATTGCATTAGCGAGATCCTTGTCGTTTTCGCAAGGAGCTGAGCGGCCACCCATTGACTAAGATGAAGCTCCAGAGAAACTTAAATGCAATATATCAACTAAGGGTCTTGTGAGTGCTCCTCCCATATATCTATCTCACTGGAATTCTTCCTGCGGCTACTATTTCGGGATCCTGCTGATTATTTGTATGTGGCATACGTTATGCTGCTGCTATGCAAAGCGATGTAATTTCCCTTCGCATTTCCTTCGGATTTAACCAAAGTGCTTGCAGATATTTTTTTCCCATTTTAGGGACTCCCATACACATATCATTGAACTGGGCGGCAGGGCATATGGTATGCAGTGAATGAAACAATGTAACCACCATCACACCATTAACAATACAAGCCCCAAACTACGGCCGTCATTAACATCCCTCGCCCCCTGAAGGCGTTGGTGGGATTACAACGATGAGCTCGACAACGAATGACGAAGTGTTTAGTGTGGTTCGTTACACTTGATATATGAGCATTTCATTTAACTGTTATGTTATTCGGAATTCTTGGTATTATAAGGGTGCTAATAGGCACTTCAGCTTTGAGGAGCATAATTTATGACCCATACCTCGACTTTAACATTTTGCAGACATACAACACTGACACTCATCGAAGCGTTTTGCGAAAGATTCAATTTATGTCGGAGCTTCTTCTTTTGGTTCAGATGTGGTGGACATTGGATGAAACTGGATATAAGGACAAGGACTAAGAATTTAATATGAGGATAGAGAGTATCTCAGAAAGTTATTAACCTGTGCCATACACGCGATATCTTGTTCGACTCTACGGATATTCTGTGACGAAATCTTCAGAAATTTTGTAGCTACGTACCGAATTTGGAGGTTTATTTAGAAACATGTGGTTGGGTGTTGTAGAACGAGGTTAGATTCTGATTGGCTTAAACGTATCGTTCGTATCTGCACCTCGAATGTGAGAATGTGCAAGCGAACAACTAGCGGAAGCCCTAAACTGCTACAAAACAGACATTACTGCCATCCAGGAAATACGATAGGATGGGCCGGAAAAAACGAGGATGATAAACTGTGATACTACTACGGACCGTGTTATAGTGAGTAGAAACAGCGTCTATTCGGATGCGGATTTGTTATAAGTGACAGACTTAGGCAAGAAGTCTTATGTTTTCAAGATATTAGCGAATACATTGTAACTATCCGCATCAAGGCCAAATTCGCCAACATAAGCCTTATACGCGCTCACGCCCTAACGGAGGAAAACGATGATATAGCTAAGGATTGCTTCTATGAGCTCCATGACAAAACCTATGAGCGACTTCCAAAGTAAGATGTTAAAATCGTGCTGGGAGATTTTAACGCAAAGGTAGGAAGATAAGACATCTTTAGCAGTATTGTCGGAAAACATAGCCTACACGACAACTCGTGTTGTAACGGACTTAGGCTAATTGTCTTCGTTGCCTAACGAAATGCCACTACAGCCAGCACACGGTTTCCTAACCTCGATATCCATAAGGGGACATGGCGGTGTCCAGATCAACGAACGGTCAACCAAATTTATCACATTGCGATAACAAGAGGCACGCATCCATTATTTTGAATGTCCGAACACTCCGAGGAGCTAACATCGACTCGGACCAGTACCTTGTTGCAGCCAAGGTAAGAATGCGGATATCCAACACGCCACAACAATCCAAAAATATTGTGAAAAAATTTAATGTCGAAAGACTGCAGTCGCAAGAGACCGACAAGACCTTCACGCAACTCGTATCCCTAAACCTCTCGATTAACACCATACCACAAGCACCGAATGTCGAGGAATAATGGGAACGATGCCAACAAGCCATTCGATCAGCCGCAACTGAAGTGCTAGGTTTCTCGTGCCCACCAGCGAGAAACCCCTTGTTTGATGAGGAATGCCGACAGATACTCACAGCCAAGAACGAGGTCTACAAGGCTAAGCTGTAGGTGTGGAAGATAGCTGCCGTTGAGCTCTATATAAACATCCACCAACTCATAAGCCAAATCTGGTCGGAAGAAAGTATGCCTGAAGAATGGAACCTCAGCATCGTTTGCCCGACCCACAAAAATTGAGTCCCTATAAGCTACGCCAACTACAGAGGCATAATTCTCTTCAACATCGCCTATAAGATCCTGTTTGCCGTAATATGTGAACGCCTGTGTGGTGTTAGACAAGGAAAGTCAACAAACGATCAATGCTTCGCACTACGGCAAATCCTGAAAAAAAAACCCAAGAAGTTCGAATCGATACCACCACCTATTCATCGATTTCAAAGCCGCATATGACAGCACTTATAGAGACGAACTATACAGAGCCATTATTCGTCCGTTTGTGTAGGATGACGATGGAGAGTTCTCGCTGCCCCATCAAGGTCGGAAACGACCTCACTGACACATTCGATACCAAAAAATGATTGAGGCAAGGCGTTACGCTGTCATGTGACTTCTTCAATTTGATTCTTGAGAGGATTAGGCAAAACTTCAGAGCCAACACCAGAGGCAGAATTTTCCTAAAATCGGTACAATTACTAGCATACGCCGACGATATTGACATCATTGGTACGACCCAGAGTGATGTCATAACCACGTTTGCTAGTATAGAGAAGGAAGCGGCAAAAATGGGTTTAGCAGTAAATGAGGGCACGACGAAGTATATGCTGTCAACATAAAAGCCACACAACATCGACGAATTGTACGAACGTCACAATTGGCAGATATAACATTGAGGAAGTACGGGACTTTGTCTATCTCGGCTCCGCTATTAACTCTGACAACAACATTTTCAGAAATTAAACGAAGAATTACTCTTGCCAACCGCTGTTTCTTCGGGCTAAGAAGGCGATTCAGTAGTAAAGCCCTCACTCGAACTACTAAGGAGATCCTAAATAAGACCCTGATCATCTACTGATCTACGGCGCTGAAGCATGGACCGTCTCAAAAGCGGATGAAGAAATCCTTGGTCGAAGATTAAACCAAGATCTTAACGAGCTGTACAGCGACATGCTCCTGTTCAAAAAACTTGGAATTCGACTATTAAGATGACTAGGATATTTAGATCGAATAGACACCGATACTCCGGCTCGCAGCATCTTCGACTCCCAGCCAGACGTCGGACGCAGTAGAGGAAGACATCTCCTTAAGTGGCGCGCACAAGTAGAAACCGACCTCAACCAACTTGGAGTGCGCAGCTGGAGGCCGTTAGCTAAGCACCGGGCTAATTGGAGATGCATGTTGTTCTTGCTGCGATTGTATGGTGCCTGACCCAGTTCCTGTTTGTAATGAGATTCAATTCGACAAGGGATAGTTATTAAATTGCCAAACTTTCCTAGTATATCCTGTTGCGTAAGGTATGCGTTAAGAGAACGCTAATATATTTAATATATAAGAATATACAGTTCCAATAAGGGTCAACAACTTGGTGATAACCTCAAAGGAACATTTTCAGAGCAACGCCAGTAAAGATCGATTAATCCAACACCGTCTGTCCAAAGAATTGCCGAGCCTACGTGTTTTACCGTCCAACGAAAACGTACGATTTTAAGTGTAAAACAAAAAGATTTCAGAGAAAATAGAAGGATCTATGAACATTATGTGTGAAACAAAATATCGGACAAATTCTCGCCACGGCTTCGGTGGCATACCTCTATCCGATGGTCCATATTTTCAATGATATTTTCATCCTGCTCATACCGTCCAGGTCCGTATCCTTAATTTTTGGCCACAATAAGTCTGTTATCATCTCGCGATAGCGAACACCATTCACTCAGGCCGACCTCATTTTTGAAGAAGTTCGGCGCGATGACCACGTCAGCTCATAAACCGCACCAAACAGTCACTCTTTATGAATGCATCGGCTTTTCAAAAATCACTCGTGGATTCTCATTTGCCCAAATGCGGCAATTCTGCTTGTTAACGAATCCACTGAGGTAAGAGTGTGCCTCGTCGCTGAAGAAGATTTTCTTTGTAAGGTCACCATTCACTTCTGTCTGTTCAACCAACCATTCGGCGTATTGTCGCCGCTTGAAATAGTCAGTAGGCTTCAGCTCTTGAGTCAATTGAATTTTGTAAGCGTGTCAATTCAAATCTTTATTCAAAATTCGCATAAATGATGTTCGTGAGATGTTAAATTGTTGGGCACGAGGACGGATCGAGGTTGACGGCTCTTCTGCCACACTATCGCGAACAACAGCAATGTTTTCCGCAAAACGAACTGGGCGGAATGCACAGGAGTTTTCACATTTCCTACAGACTCGGTTAACTGAAATTTGGGCACAATTCTCCCAATTGTGGCCACATTTGGTTGAATATGCTGACCAAACAAATCACGAAGTGCGCGAAATGCATTTTGATTTGAACGCCCATTTTCGCAAAAGGCTTCAACAATCTTAACGCGCTGCATAAGTTTGTACCTCTCTCCATGGTTGAATTTGTCAAACACTGAAACAACGAATTGTCAAATTAAGTTGGTTAAAAAACTTGAAGTTATGGTGTGACTCACAACTATTAAGATCGTTCATTACAGTTAGTTGGACCACCCATTACAACATTACCAACGGTAGCACAAGGGCGAGTGCTGAACATATTTTTTTCTTTCAACATTGTTGTTGCTGGTATTCTGTAAAATGTCATATGGTAAGCTGCAAGCCACGGCACTTAGAATATGGTGCGACGTTTATCAAGGATATGCGTCATTCGTTGTGCAAGACAAGCGATCGCCTTACTCATAGAATATATTACAGTGGTAATTTTCCTTTTACTAGATATGTTGCAACAGGGTTGCGAAAAGCTCCTGGTCCGGTTTTACTAAAAAGCTGAATATGGCACCATTTCCTGGAGCCTTTGTTCTTTTAACTGTAGACACTGCATTCAGACCTTCTGTTGAGTTAGCCAACCATCTTCTTTTTCCTGCTAGTGGCCCTTTTCTGCTAATATAATATAATGGCTGCATATTTTGTCCTTCTTTACGGTTTGTTTTAGTAGATCTTTTGGTATCTTGCATGGTTATAGATTTGTTAAGATGCACTTTTTCGTTTCTTAACAAGTTCTCAGCATTGCTCTCATTTTTGACGGTTGGTTTGCTTATCGCACACTTGGACTCGCCCGATCTATCTTTTGCCTGGAAATGCAAAGAAACATTTTACTTACCACAGCTAGAGATTAAAGTGGCATTCAAGGCTTGCTCGAGGTGCCTGTCTAATAATATAAATAAAAATGTATTGGATAAGCTAAGTCAAATGATAGGTCAAGGAGGGCTTACAACAGAATTAAAGACAATAAGATGTTTCGCTGGTGATATAAAACTGCTCTCCACTATGAGACAAACTTGTTCAACAGGACGTAAAAAAAATAAAATGTTCTGAATTTTTCAAAGTTCATTAAAAGTGCTCAAGGCGAAATAATTCTGAATGACGTAAAAATTCTCCTCTGATTGTGACGGTATTTTCAAAGACTTCTGAATGAACAATTCCATCATCACATTTGTATCATCATGCTTTACATAACTCCTGTTCGTCTTCTTTGTGGTGTGGTGGTTTTATAAAGTTGGATATCTCTTTTGTACTCCTTCTTTTCAAGTTCCCTTCACTCACCAGAAGATCACGTAGGTATCTTATAACGTTGACCTACTAATAAGATATTTTGCAAAAGACTAGATAAATGAAGTTTCTCAGATATCTACCACCATACACTACATAAAGCAATCTAGGACCATTTTATGACTACGGCAATTCCTTACTTATCCGCATCCCTGTGGAAATTGGCAAATTAAAAATACTTTCAATGTTTCAACCACTCCACAAAGTCGAATATTGCTCCCTTTCAAGGGACAACCCACACACTTTAAGTTGCAAACTAATTAACATAAACTTTCAACAAATTCCAAAGATGTTTCCTCAAATGTTGTCCCGGATCATCTTTAAGCTAATTAGCATTATAGGCATTCCGTACACAACCGCGCGCCATTCCAAAAAAGCGATATATCCCATTAACGAAATGACTTGTGTGTTGTCTTCCATCCCTCTGTCAAAAACCAAGGCATTTGGGTTTCATCAAGGAGCCACCGAGTTGTTGCCTTAAATGAAAAAAAACCACACATTCTCTGTAGATGAAATACTTGCCTTAATTTATCATTACTTAGCAAAGAATGCCAATACTGGCACATACCCAAGGATACAGGCAAAAATATATCACCTCTGGGTTACCAAAAAACCAATACAACCAGATCACGTCTGCAATCTCAACAACTCAAAAGGACGAAAATCTATAAGCGTTATTTTTCAATCTATAAGGCAGTCTACAAATAGATTACCCTCATCTTTCCAGCACCGTGCCGATGGAAGGAAGTACCCACTCGAACTCCTTTTTTTGGAAACTTTCCTTAAAAATTGCAGTAAACACGAGTAGGGAATGTATGAGAAGAAAAAAAAATCCAATTTACAAAATATTGAAATTTTCGCACGTTCGCACTTTAGTGGCAACCTTTCGCACCTGGGACACTGATGCCGTTATAATACATTCTCCGTCCACAAGCCGTTACAGAGAGTTACTAGTGTTTCACAAGCGCACGTAGAAGGGACACAACTTGTCCGAACGTTGATTCGAAAAGAATTTTTTGGTTTCCATATAATCGAACCAAAAAAAAAATCGTTTGAAAATAAAAAAATAGAAGACCAAAGTATTGTAGAGACCTAACCTCCCCCGTAGAGTCAGTCAAAGGGGATGCAACCTCGATGTAAAAGCACGACATACAATTTTTCTTTTTCGACAGCATACACAGCCGACGCAGATGGCAAAAATATCATCACCCATCCATGTGATGGTTTTTGTTGTTTTTTTTCGGCATACAAAAAAAAACATGTTATGAGAAAGTCTAAGTTCCCGACAACACATCCTTCTCTATTTGCGAAACCAATAAATTGTGTTTGTTAGCTCTCCGGAACGTAACAAGGGGTATCGACAATGCCGTACTTGGATGTTGCTCAATCGCTTCTAACCAGCAAATCATTTGGCATCTTTTCGAGTGTTCCCGTAAATTACGGAGCAGTGTTACGGGAATTTTATTTGAAAAACATAAGTAGTTATAGCATTTAGTAAAAATTGTAGCTCAGCAGGGATGGTGGCTAAATTGAAAAAAAGTCACTTGGGCTGGAAGCCCACGTTCGTACGCTGGATAGGATCTTATATGCCACATTTAACAGGGATATAAGGGGATCCCATTTAATTGCTCTTACCCATTTCGTTAGATGTTTTTGGCGTTGCCGACCTTGATTGAGCAACGGATATTATCCCTCCACTAGTACTTGGACCTTTATCGCTCAATTCGTTTCTACCTTCATCAAGTCAGGTTACATTAGGTGTCACTGCATTGGCTTCCCGCAAGGTGCCTGCATACCTAGACTACAAAGGTCCGTTGAGGTAGCACGTGGATCTGTCGACTTTAATTTGTTTGCATTATTGAACCATTCATAGCTGACTATATGGATTAGGAGGTTTCTGACATCGACACTAGCCAGCTCTCCTAGATTATCAAAGAAGTAGTTTCCCAGATAGAGTTATCTCTTGTCGAAGAGAGCTGGACAAGAGCAGGGAAGGTGAGGAATACTTTCATCCTCTTCTTCGTCCATGCAGCTTCTACAGAAATCCGTTGATTTCCGTCTGGAAAACGCTACAATGGCGAAAGGCGAAAGGATATGCTTAGGTTAAGAACTTCGGAGAAAACACCTCCACCCACTCCTGATTCTGTTTTAGACCAATCCGCGTGGGAGTTTACTTCTGACCGAAAAACAATTTCCCGCGTAACGTTTTACCGAACTTTTTGCCAGAATTGTCAATTTGCACAAAAAACATATGAGTAGGCCATTCCATACTTTAAATCAATATCCCTTAAATGTGGATTTTAGGGCAAAGATATATTAAAATTGAAATTGTCGCAACATATTGTTCAGACAGTTTATCAAAATCTTGTATGGTTCGACCAAAAACAACGATTTTTTCCTGCATATGGTATGGCGTAGGGTATAAAAATGGTTTTTGTATGAAAACGCCTCCAAAAAGTGGGCCCGGGTAAAAATAACATATGGATGAAATGTTTGTATTATCAAAGCCAATTATTTTGCATCCATTTTTTTTAAATGTTTAAAATTTTACCGAAAAATTTTACCCCAAAAGGTAGGCGTGGCAAAAAACTTTGTATAGATGAAATATAGGCATTAGGATTGTCTAGATAACTTCTTCAGAATTTTTTTCAAAATCTCTAACAGTATGGCCTTAAATAAGGTTTTTCTTAAAAGAGGCGTGGCAGTGGGTGGATTTCAAAAATGTTTACACTTGCTTAAACAGCACTTACAAGGATCACGTGTACCAAATTTCATTGTCCTAGCTCAAAATTTATGGACCAAAAACCGATTACCTAAAGACGGACGGTAGGACGGACAGACAGACATGGCTTAATTGACTAAGCTAGCGATTCTGAGTCGATCCGTATACTTTGAGGTATACCTAGCTAAATTGGTTCACTATGTTACAAACTATGTATAAGTTTTTTGCCACGCCCACTTTTTGGGGCGTTTTTAGTAAAAAAACGGTTTTCGGAAAAATTTTAAACATTTCGAAAAAAAAAATGGTGATTCAAAATCTTTGGTTCTGTTAATATAAACATTTCTTCCATATATCATATTAAGCCACGCCCACTTTTTGGAGATGCTTTCATACAAAAACCATTTCTATACACTACCTCACAGCATAACCAGGCGAAAAACGATGTTTTTTGTCAAACCATAAATGATTTTGATAAACTGTCTAAACAATATGTTCTGACAATGACTTTTTCTATATTTCATCGCCAAAAAACCGACCAATTGATCCACAGAGTGGATCGTAGCCTTCCCTTCTGTTTGTGTTTGTATTGCAACTAAGTATGCGACTTATCTAGTTTTTTTCTTTTTCAAAGAGTAGTGTTCCGTATTAATAATTTTGAAAAGTTTGAAACTTGAGTTTTGAAATACAGATTTTGACTTAAATTCTTAACAATTCTTCTGACATTTTTACCAAACAATTGTAAAATTTCTTAATATAAAGCTTTTGTGAGATTGATTTTTATAATATTTGGGTATTGTGTTTAAATATTTAATTTTAATTTTAATTTTTCTCTGCAAATAAATATGTTGATTTCTGAAAACATCCAATATCTACATGCGGATGAGATGCCAAAATTTGTGTTTTATAAGCGCTCTCAGCAAGTCAAAACCATTTAAATCTGAAAGTGGATTAGTAATTGCTTTTGCTTTGACATTTTTGAAATCTCCTTCTATATCAAGAAAGGCAACCATAGTACATATACTCCTTTACTCTAAGTGAGTTTTCGATTATACGTACAAGTGAGTGAAGCGCTGTTTCAACCGACTTCCCCTTGCAATATGCATGTAGAGAGTTGGAGAGTGCAGTCGGTTCTAGACTAGTAAGGAGGTGTAGATTAATTACTCTTTCCAAGGTTTTAAGAAGGAGGGAAGATAGACTGATCTGGCGGATATCCTCCAAATTTATGTGAGAGCTTTTTCCTGGTTTGAGGATGAAAACAACTTCTACATCATCAAGTTACTATGAATGGAAAGGCTTTCGCTAAATTTGCTTAAATTAAGCATTTCAAGCATTCCGAAAAAGACGCCTCCAGCCATATCGAAAGCAGGTATAGACCTTTCCGCTTAGAACCGACTTGTTATTTTCGACTTAGTATGATTTCCATTCGAGACGACTAAGAATGATAGTCTGGAAGTTGCCTTCGGAACTGAGCTAATGAGTGGTGCTACTTTTTGTTTACTTAACGTGCACTCGACCCGTTGAGTGTCTCCGCGTGAGACAAGGCAGCTTCCATCCTATTCCACGCTGGTCTCGTTGCTTTTCCAAGTTTCTGCGTCGACGGAATTTTTTATCGAAGCATATACTTTGATGAGCTAAGACGACTCAGCTGTATAGACAAAAGGCAGCTTCCATCCCTTTCCACCTTGGTCAGGTTGGAAGGTTGCGCGTTCAATCCCAACCAAAATCCATTTCACTTTTATTTAAAAGAAATAAAAGGTCGGTGTAATACCTAAAAGTATGCACACCATCTTGAATTTCTTCAAATTTAACGAACACAAGAAAAAGTGACTCCCCGAAGCTAGTTCGGACACCACCCATGGAGTTTAAGTCTCCACTACATCCAAAATCTTTCCTATCCTCTCTTTCTTCCCCTTCTCTAACGCTCGTACTATGGTAACATATAAAAGGGTATTCATAACCCCTTGAGTACTTGAGTACGTCTAAATTATAAAAAAAAAAAAAAGCTCAACAAGTTTTGATGGTATGCCGAATTCCGCCATCGATTTGTAATGCTCTAGGAGGCGGCCTTAAAGTCGATGAAAAGATAATGTGACTCCACTTGAAATGTTGGTCTTTTCCAGGATGTGCTTTTTGTTAAAATTTTGTCGATGGTCCATCTTTCGGTACGGAAGTCACACTGGTATGTGTCATTGGTGTGTTGCAAAATTTTAAAATTTTAAGACGTTCGTACGCAGGATGGGATCTTATATTCCACATTTAGCAAGTAGACAAGACATATGAAGCTGATATTCCAGTCAGCGGGCCCGCTTTCGTCCATACAGGATTGTCAATGGTCTGTTGCAAGCGCACTTCTATAGCAACACCTGCATATTTGAAGAGTTCTGTTAGTAATACATCAAAGCCTGTTGCCTTGGTATTCTTTAGTTTTTTGATGGCTCCGCTAACTTATTCAATACTGAGAGGTTAGTCTGTATTTTCTCTGTGGTTTTTTCCTTGATGCGATACCCGCCAATCTAACTTGACCTTACGGGTCTGATAGAAGTTTTAGTTTGAAGAATCGACAACACATCATCCTACGAAATACTTGTACTACATGTGTGCCAAAAGAGATCACCCTATTGGAAGATGATATTATCTTTGCAAATGGCCGCCAATGTCAAATCTGTTTTGACATTTGTGGACTAGACAGATGTAAAGTACAAGTGAACAAGTCATGGAGCGATACACTCCCCCAGAACGCGGAATAATCGAGGTGGACGATTTTTCGAAAAAAAATCATACTGAGCGATGAGGCTCATTTCCAACTCAGTGGGTACGTGAACAAGTAAAGCTATCGCTTCTGGGGCACCGAAAGTCCACAAGTGATGCACAAGGAGTCATTACATTATTGCCGCAATTGGACGAATCAGGACTGGAGGACATGTGGTTCCAACAGGACGGAGCGACGGCATACACTGCGCGAGCCTCAACCGATATTCTAAAGGCCAAACAACATCGGATAACTTCTCTTGGCCCACCTTGTACAACCCTGACAATTGTCACATCTCAGATTAGATGTCAAACTTGCATAGGCCTACACGGGTCCCTTGCAGTGCCCATTCCTGGAAAAAAATTATGAAGGTGTGTATATTGATACTCAGGTGGGATGATGGTTGGTGCTCCGGTTGTGCGAAAGAGATAGGTCACTCCACTCCGATCCTTTGCAAAAGCGGGTAATTTGGACCATAGGTATTTTTTCCAGATTCCGTAGAACGTTTTAGGTGGCTGCCTAGACGTCTTCTTTGGCTGTTACTTATCGCAGGCCTTGACAAAGGTGGTGCGTGATTTATTGTTTTATTTCGGGGATGCTACATTACTTGCATAGGTGATGTATATGCTGCGCTCAAACTCATTAGACTAGAGTGCTTACCCAACAGGTTATGAAATGTTATCTCTGTTAACGCTTTTGAAATCGGTACCGTTTGGCTCCGTTTATTTCCGACCAGAACTCTTTGTTGTTCCTACAGACACTTGTGTTGTGCCAGCTTGACTATCCCCGTAGATGGAGACAACCTCCTGTGATATGATCTTTACCCTAGTCCGCTCGGCAGTTTCTAGAAAGGCTAGGAAACAGTGAAAACAGAACGCGTTTGTTGTCCAGACCTCCTTCGCTTCTTCATAATTTTCTGCTTCACATGGGAGATGTTGCAACAACCTGTTATGGTTCACTTCGCAAATATTATTTCAAGTAATGCACCTTGTGGAATCAAATTAATCCTGTTAAGACCGCCATGTCGTATATGACCCGCTGAACTTAGAAACATTTTAATATACTTAACCTGATATTTAAATGTCTCTGATGTAACACTGCTAATCGCTATAAGGACATGCTATAAGGAATATTTATCTTGTCACTTTTATCGGATACAAATCAAGTGAAACCATGCGAAAACCGCAAAACTTTTTATGTTAATCTCATTATTAGATTTACTGCGTACGCAATTAATTTATTCGCATCCAACGGATATACAAAAAAACTCACTTCAATTGAAATTAACTGCAATTTGTTTATTTTACATTTTACTTTTTTTTTTAGAGAAAATGCGTTAAATCACAAACTAATTGTATTAATTCATTCCGCAGGTCCTCTGTCGCACAGAAGAGGACCACGTCGGTGGTCAGACTTAAAGTGCCACCACTACTCTTGCATGGTTACACTCTAGTGCAACTGAAAATTGCCTTCGCATGCAGGTGCGGATTCCAATTTGATTTTTTGTTCGTTGGTGTTGGTTTTAATCCGAATCTGTGCAGCAGGGATGTTGCTGCACCACCAATAGTGGTGGGCCACTTATTAGTCTCTGGCGCCCAACAAAGACCAGAAAAACAACAGAGAACAAACCTCAAAACGCTTTTAAAATTTAATGATCGTGCTCGTCACACATAGCGAGCACTCGGCAGGACCTTTTATCAACATGAATGCAAGCCTATGGGGAGGTAAAATAAATTTAATTACTTAGGGCATAAATATATCTTTTTTCTGTGATAGCATTTTTTTGTGAACCGCTAGTAAGATTGGAGGAAAAGCAAAAATACATTGCAGCCTCGTAGCGCATCTAATTTTTTTTTTCTTCATGTGGAGTTGAAACTCCTGTAGGCTGACCACTACCGCACTGACGTTGGCTGGATAGATGGATGGATGGATGCAATTTTTTTTTTGCTTCATTTTTGTTTCTTTTGCCTTTTGGCTGTGGTCCATTTTATTTATTTTGTCAGCATTGTGTGTTTACCTGTTTATTTATCTGCATTAATATGATGTTGCTACCAAATCTCCATGAAATCTGTGGAAATCCAAGCTCGCGGTCAGGTTTAAGGTGGGAGGATATCAAGTGTCCTTATGTAGGGCGCCATTTCTATATAACTGGTTTAATTAAAAATTGTGATCATCGGTTTGTATACATGTTTTTTTTTATCCCTAAATGCTAGTGTTCCAAATAACATCCTATCCAATCTTATAGCTTTAAAGACCATCAGTTATGTTAAACATAATTTGATATACGATGGTGTGTCGGAAAAATGTTCAAGTTAGTAGCATAACCATCTATTACTCAGTGATAATTATGTATTTCAAAACTGCTCTCAGAATATGTAAAACTCGAATAACACAAAAGCGCAGGCGATAATTTACCTACAGCAGGCCTAATTGGTCAAATGGTTTACAATGCGATCATATGAAAACGCAATCATTTACAACTAGCTGATGCCTTACAACTCTGACTGTGACTGCTAACCATTTGGAGCCAAGTACCTTGCGAGCACAGATTGGGCTTGAACCCTAAGTACAGTCTTAGCTTCAGCAGATGAGAGCGGGGAGAATAACCTTTTAAATATAAAAGGTGTCCAGCAGCTATACTAAATGGGTAGACAGACTATGGGTAGATAGGCTATGTAGGGCCCAAGAAACATGCAAGAAACTTTCCGGCAGTTTTGAAGAAGTCCGCTATGTATCAAAGTTCTCTGCTCGATGGTAATGGTAATTCATTAGTTATGGGGCTTCCGAACCATTTTTTTTTTTTAATTCATTTTTTTTATTTACTTTTAACTTATACTAGACAAAAATGCTTAAATCTAACTTATCAATAACATATCTACTTAATCTAACTTATCGGCCCATAGCGGGCGCTGTAAGCTTATAACTAACATTTTTCTTTTGCTTTTCAGCCTAAATTTGTCATTTGTTTCTTATTATTAATATAAAGACATTTATTTGATTTTTCAAAGAAAAAATTAAAACTTTGAACAGTAACCATTTTTTTTCGTTTTATATAAAAACTTAATCTAGACTAAAACTAACTTAAACTACTTAAGACTAGTTAAACCTAACTAACACTACTTAAGACTACTTAACTACTTAAACCTAACTTAATTATAATTGGGGTGGCAAGCACTCGTTGCATATGCCCCGAGGGTTTGCCATCCCGATTGCGTCATTGGGTCCAGCAAGCATTTATGCAACCATATTAAATAAAATATGGTGCATAAGCCCAGCCCCAGACCTTGTACCTAAATTTAATTTACCTAAATACTAAGGAGTGGACTAAAAGTCCGCAAAGACCTGAGGAAGTGCAGAAATACTTTCCTCGTTTAGCCACCAAAACTCGGTGCGCTGCTTTTCAGCGTCGGTCCTATCGCGATCCGATACCGCCGTGCTAAAGCGGAGGAGCTCCGGAACATTGTCGACGTACCCATCGCGGACTAGCCGCTTGTCCAGCGCGTCACGGTAGCGATGGTATAAAACCATCTCGAATAGCCGTATCCTTTCCATGTAGGATGGTGATACATTGAACCACACGGGACAACCGTAAGCGATGATCGGCCTTATGAGGGCCATGTAGCAAATGACTTTCACCCTTGAATCAAGTTGACTGCTATGAAACAATCTTCTTGTCAGAGCATAAGCCCCCCTAGCCCTGGCCAGACAAGCATCCACATTTTTATTAAAATATAGAAACTTGTCAAGCCAGATGCCAAGGTATTTGACTTCACTTCTCACCGCCAACGGCCGTCCATGCTGTCCCATGATACAAAATTTTTTCCAGTTTTTTCTGGTATCGTAAGAAGCCCTCTGCACTGGGGTCCTGAACAGAATTGTTTCGGTTTTTTGGAAATTGATCCTCAATTTCCAATCATCGCAATATCCCTTAATGTGATCGAAGTCACGTTGCAAAAGTGTGTTGATGACCTCGATTTTCGGACCTGATCTGTACGCCACTAGATCATCTGCGTACGCTATAGCGTGTCTGAGAGAACCTACAAGATCACTTGTATAAATGTTAAACAATATCGGGGAGTTCACCGCCCCCTGTTGTAAACCGTTTTTAATTTCAAAGACTTTACTCGAAATTACGTTTCCACATTTGACAACGAACTTCTTTCCCATAAGCATTTCATAAATCATATATAGCATGGGTTTACGCATGCCCAGTCTGGTCAGCTTGTAGAAAAGCCCCTCTAACCATACGGTGTCGAAGGCCTTCTCAAAGTCAACCAGACAGGCCCCTGTGCATTGTTTTTTTGACTTATTCCATTGGATGTCGGACACTAGTTTCGACGCGGCATGAATGGTATCATGCCTCGCTCGAAAACCAAACTGATTATCCGGAATAATTTTGTTTTCCTCAACCCACTTAAGCAGAGCTCTATTGACTATCTTCTCGAACACCTTGCTTACATTCGGCAGAAGGCTTATTGACCGAAGATTTGCAGGGTTTGTTTTGTCCTTGTCCTTTTTGGGGATAGGATGTACCACCGCCGTTTTCCAGTGCACCGGATAATGTGCATTATTCAGTGCATTGTTAAACAGGGTGGTGAAGATATCGACTGCTTCTATTGGCAGGTGTCTCAATACGACGTTTGAGACACCGTCCTCTCCTGCCGACTTTTTATTTTTCAATGATACCAAGATGTCCAGGAGTTCATCTTTTTGCACGAACAGCATCAGGCTATTGGCGACTATGCCATTGGAAGGGTTTTCGTCATTGAATACGGAAAAACCGTGATTCTCAGCCGAGATAGACAAAGTCCCGTACAACCTCAAAGTTATATCTGCCAATGGTGACAGCATATACTTTGTATTGCCCTCATTTACTGCTAAACGCATTTTTGCCACTTCTTTCTCTATAAGAGCAAACGTGGCTATGACATCACGTTGGGTCCTACCAATGATGTCAAGATAGTCGGCGTATGTTAGTAGTTGTACCGATATTTTGAAAATTGTGCCTCTGGTGTTGGCTTATGAGTTTTGCACAATCCTCTCAAGAATCAAATTGAAATAGTCACATGGTCGCCTTGCCTAAATCCTTTTTGATATCGAATGTGTCGTTGAGGTCGTTTCTGACCCTGATGTAGCAGCGAGAATTCTCCATCGTCATCCTACACAAACGGACGAGTTTGGGCAGTATACCAAAACTTTACATGGGTCTGTTCAGTTCGTCACTGTAAATGCTGTCGTATGCGGCTTTGAAATCGATGAATAGGTGGTGCGTATCGATTTGGACATTTTGGGTTTATTCCAGGATCTGCCAAAATGTGAAAATTTTATCGGTTGTTGACTTTCCTGGCCTAAAACCACTCTGATAAGGGCCGATCAGGTCGTTTGTAAACGGTTTCAGGCGTTCACATATTACGGCAGATATGATCTTGTAGGCGATGTTGAGGAGACTTATGCCTCTATAGTTGGCGCAGCTAAGAGGGTCTCCATTTTTGTTGATCGGGCAAACGATGCTGAGGTTCCATTCTTCAGGCATACTTTTTTCCGACCAGATTTGGTTTATGAGTTCGTGGGTGTTTCTTACCAAGTCATCTCCGCCAGCTTTATAAAGCTCGGCGGGAAGGCCGTCATTTCCGGCAGCCTTATTAAGCTTCAGTTTAGATAATGCTATCCTCATTTCATTCAGGTGGGGTGGTTGGCAGTTTTCGCTGTCGTGGCCAATATTGATTGGTTCGTTCTGCCTTTGGTAAAACTTGCGAACATTGTTCCTTGAGTGGCACCACTCTATATCCTCGATCGCGCGATTTTATTGCTTTTTTTTTTCTGAAAAGCCGGTGAGCTCTATAGGCAGAGAAGAAGGGAAGAATTCTTCTCTGCCTATAGAGCTCAACGGCAGCTCTCGTTTTCACTTGGAGCTTAGCCTTGTAGGCCTCGTTCCTGACTGCGAGCATCTGTCGGCATTGCTCATTAAACTAGGGGTTTATTGCTGGCATCGTTGCCATTGTTCTTCGACATTCGATGCGGGTGGTATGGTGTTAATCGAGATGTTAATGGATACGCGTTGCGCGAAGGTCTTGGCGGTCTCTTGCGATTGCAGTCTTCCGATATTAAATTTTTTCACAATATTTCTGGGGATTTTGTGGCGTGGTGGATATTCGCATTCTTACCTTGGCTGCAACAAGGTAGTAGTCCGAGTCGATGTTAGCTCCTCGGAATGTTCGGACATCCAAAATACTTGATGCAATGTGATCGATTTGGTTGACCGTTCGTTCGTTGGTCTGGAGACCCCCATGTCCCCTTATGGATATTGATGTGAGGAAACCGAGTGCAAGGAAGGTGATGAAGTAAAAGATACAACCGCAAACTGTATGATCTATGGCAAGATGTTGATGTATTACAAAACGTAGACCACGTCTGGTGAATTGGCTGTGCCACTTTGAGCTAATGAGTTTTAATGCTCCGGCAAAGAGAATCTTTGATTCCCATGAGGTTCTAGACGAAAAGGAAGACTGATTCTGCGGTTTAACAAGTAAGCAATTGCATAAGGCAGGGCATTTAAACTCACCGACTGAATGTAACGTGCCCAGAATCGAAGACAATGGAATGAGCTCCATTTTTAATGAGCTCAATTCAGGCTGTAGCGCAGTAAGATCAGTTAAATTCAACAGGCGTGGTTCTACAATGTTGTATTGATACAGTGAGAAAGAAGAGTGCGTTTATCGTCAAGCCCTATTTTTCAAAGTATGTTCGTAACCCAACGTGCATTCTGAAACCTATTAAATGAAGACTCGTTGCCCTCTGTTCCGGGCCGGAAATCCGTTATTATAATTGAAAACTGCATATGCACAAACCCCTATTGAGAAAAGACGAAGAACTGGATTCTGCAAAGAGATCTTCAATCCTTTGATTCCCGCCGAGATTTACACGCATATATGGGTCTGCCCTTAAACGTTTCGATCGTTTAGTGAGAAGAATTCTTTACTAATCTTCATAACAGTCCCTACGAGTTGTCGATATTGCAGGAACTTCTAGAAAACGACATAAATTTTCAAAGGAACGCATGTGAAGCTCTACTCGAAAACGTCCTAAACGCGATATTTTTGATAAAAAAGTTCATTTTTACCTGAGTCGATGAGTCCACAAACAGAACATGAGCAACTGTCAGCCTAGAGAATAGCGTCAAAGATCTTTGCATTCAAATACCCAACCTAATGTTGTGTGCAATTTCCGAAGCTGGGATGCAATGCCCCTGGGATTTAAAGAACATGAGGTGACAGTTTGCATAAGTGGACATGGCTACAATAAAGGACAATGCAACAGCTTACATTTCAAAAGCTTCGTTTTAGGGGAACACTTTCCAATACTCCTCATTTAAATAAGGCAATATTTGGAGTGGCCGGAATGCTTCTCTAATTTGACTGCTTGCGATTTTTGCTGTGCGGTAAAGGTCATGAGTTGTGACAAACGCCAAAAATCGGGCTATGCAGTGTACGCAAATTGAATGGCGTAGATGTACCTGAACAGGTTTACAAAAAAATAAATAATATACCCCTATGGGATAGGGTACAAATATAATTTATTTGTCTTGATACATAAAAAAGGGCGCTGAAATCTAAAATTATCAAAAAAAGATTTAAAATCCAACCCTGTCCTCGAAAACCGATATCCAAAGCCACCATGCAGTCGGCAGAAGGTGGATTGACATATGAGCCTTAATTACAGGTAGGTACATGAAATCGTTTGCTACAGACGAGACGCGGGAGTCGTCCCCTTTGTAGTTTATCGTTGGCGACCATAAATTGTATAAATTTAAATTTGCAATCGAATCGGTCACCAGATGACCTCCACTGATCCTCCTCTATCAATACACAAGGGCGTAGATACATTTGGCTTGACAAAAAAAATAAATAAAACAAAATTACCGACAAAAATTCCTCCAACCAAGTTCGGCTGCTGAGTGGATGCAATCCGCATATAAAATGATACAACGCACAGTACCGTAGCATCCAGCAGAGGGATACATTCTGTGCGCCGTTCTCATAATTGAATGAATGATGGAAGCATCGGAAAGCTTTGCTACCCAGTGTTCAGGTATGCAAAGTTAATCCTTTTGTTCGATTAATGGACGTGTAAACAACGAAAGATGGTTAGCCATCAGGCGGTCACCTCACCTATCTACCGTTTTGTAGCTTTTAGTCGGTTTATAATATGTGAGTACAGGATGCTTTATCGGCCGCCCGCTTTTAACTCTTACCGTGTGCGCGTTTTTATTACGAGTATGAGGTCCTTTCATAGAGTGCAGCGATGTGGTGGCACCATTATTGTCTATAAAATTCCCATTTATATGTATCTACCTATATCCCGATTGTTGAGTAATGAAAGATGTCAAGAGTAATGGATTACCAGAACAACAAAAAAAACCCAACACGAGATTTATCTTCTACTAAGCGACAAAGGCTAAAATCGATTTTACCTCCATTTCGTCCTTAGGAGTGAACACTTTTTTTTGCTGAATTTTAATTACAGGATTTACATTCGTTTGATTGGATTGAATTTGGAAATTCAAATGATAGTAATGTTGGGGCGGAAGTCATAGTGAAAAGGGGTTTCAACACAACCGTCTGCAAATTGGAGATGTTGATTCCAATGCAGTATTGGATGTAACTCTGGTATCTGTCAGAGTTTAGGTGGGAAGAAGAGTGCCAGACGAAATTGCTTTTATATCGTAGATAGACTAGCATATTTGCGGTGAGTTTTAGAAATGGGTAATTAAGCTGCACAGTCAATCTTCAGGAGAGAATGCATTCAACACAATATTGGTGTTCAAAGGATGTGGTGTGTAGCCAAGCATTCGGCTTTCTTAACACTAAGCATTGTACTCGTCTGCAAAACGTAAATACGTCTTAATGCAAGTTCGTTTGCATTATGGATATTGAGACAAGATGGCAGATATCCGTTATATTTGTTTTGTAACGTTAAGTTTCCACCACAAGTTAAACCCTGTTTAAGGAAGAAAAATTGGAAGAGAGAACCTCTGTTACTCTATAGAACCAGAACTCTTCGATTACCGAGAACTAAGTGCCACCACGTTCTCCTTTTTCCTATGCAGTATTTTCTCCTTAAAGACTCTGCTGGCTGTGTTCTGGTAAAATTTTCCGCTCTCTCATCACTCTCTCTCTCTCTCATCCCCTTAAAAGTCTTTCCGTTTCCTTTTTTCGTTGAGGTCGCAAATACGGAATTTGGAGGAAGTGGCGGGCAGCCGTGGTTCCATCTATCACTGGTTTACGATCTTCAGATCCAGTAACGCAACCAATAACAGGTACAGGGGTCTCAGTCGCGCGATGCTTAGTGCGAGAACTGCCGCGCAGAAGGTCTGGGTTGGTTTCCCAGCCGTAGCAACACCTAAATGATTTTTCACTAGCCCTCCTCTTGTGATGATCTGACGAATCACCCGAGTAGTATCAACTGTCAAGAATAGTCAAATTCACCGTTCGGAGTCTGCATAAAACAGGAGTTCCCGCCAAAGTGCAAGAAGTACACACGCACACATGAATGGTTGCGAAAAAGCTCGGCCCTGGGTACTAACGAGCCTGTAGCGCCAAAAATGTGTATTTGTAACGGGTGCGACGGAGGAGTCCACTCATGGAGAAGATTGCTCAACTCTGTTCGGTGCAGCCTTAAGGAGATTAGTATGGCTCACGATGGAGCAATGCCACAAAAAACGTGCCACGGAAGTACACGAGAAAACTCCGTCTTCGAAGCTAACGTTCTCTTTCCAACGCCGAAACAACGGAGGAGCAACATAGGTGTTTAGGCGGACGGCCATGCACAAACCCTCTCAACACATTTAGGGTTATTGGAAATTATTTTTCCCAAGGATTTTTTTTCCATTCAGCAATCGATTTACATTGCTCAATGGGAAAAATCCTTCTAAGATGGCAGCCGAAGCGAAACCCTTGCCCCAAAATCTGCACGCAATACCACCAACATAGTTTGCGGAAATTTTGATATTTTTTTGAAAGTTCATCTGCCCTCCTTCCTCCCTTTTGGCATTCTCTTCCATCGTAGTTAGGACTTAGGATAATTCCATCTTCGGATTGGTCGCGGTCAATTAAACATAGGCATCCGAGGCAAATGTTTGATTGACAGAAAGTACTTTTCCAGGATAGACCCGGGGTTTTCTTATGGAAAAAACGATGTGAGTGTTAAATTGGTGTACCCAATTGGAATGAGCAAGTGTGAAGTGTCTGGCAGCGATAGCACGCGTTGGGGAAATACCTGACATCGAAGCGTTAAAATGCGCAGTTAGATAGTCACGTGTGAACGTGGGCACCTCGAAACTAGTAAGCGAAAACGCACTCTCCACCCAAATGGAAAGAAAGTGTGGGAAGTCGCAGTGGGCTTACGAGTGGAGAGTACTTAGGGATCGATTCTGTACAACGGGATCATTGTAACAAAGAGAATCCCCACTTCTTGGATATCTAGCGGAGCTGTTAGGCGTGAGTTTTTTTGCAGTGCAATTTCGTGGAGAAAGTTGAGTGGTTATGGTAATTTTTGAGGAAAAATCATAGTTTGGTCGTGAGAAGGAAAAAAGGCGAAAAAGGATGCCGAGAAGGATACTGGGACTAGAAGTAATAAGCAGCAGGAACAGAAGAGACACGCTTTTTTTTTTTTTTGTTAAATTTCGGGATTTAATGCGTTTGAAGGCCATCTTCTTGGTCCGCCCTTGGTTTTGGTACAAAAATCGTTACAATAAAATCTAATTGGGAGCACCACCGCCATTTTATAACGTGGGTAAAACATTTTGCTTTCATTTCATATCACTGAGTTTAATTTCATATCGCTTTTCTTTCAAATTTCGTCTGGTTTCATTTTATTATCAGGTTTCGTCATTTTCCCAAAAATAACGTGGCGGCTAATGGTAGTTTGGTATTTCGTGTAAACACGAAACGGAACCCACCCCGCACCAACGAGAAGTTGCGAATCTTCGTGTGAGTGATCTGTGGTTGAAAGTTCGCTCATAGGAATTTTCGTAGCTATGGAATGATTTTGTCCATTAGCTTGACTTGTAAACATTAGTGAAGATTTCACAAAAGAATGTTTTCTCAAACGGCCAAGGCTTTCTTCATTCATTCTTCAGCACCGTAAAGGAGAAATGAGATGACCAGGTCTTTTACAGGATGTCCTTAATAGTTCGAGTGTAAGCTTTATTGCATTTGATCTATTGTGGACTTTCTGAACTTAAATCATACTGATAAGGTCCGATCATTCTGGATTTGGATACAATCCATGCTTCAACACCGTAGAGGAGAATTGCGATGACTAGGATCTGATACAGGATCTCCTTAGTAGTTCGAGTGAACACTTTATTGCATGTGGTCTATTGTAGACTTTCCTGGACTTGAACCATACTGATAAGTGCCGATCAAGTTGTAAGTGAAGGGTATCAAGCGTTCACATATTACGGCAGATATGAACTTGTGGCGACGCTGAAGTTCTTGTCCCCTTTTTGTTTAGATGTTGAGGTTCCATTCTGAAGCACACTTTTATCGTACAACATTCAGCTATTAGGCTGGGCGATAATACTTACCAAAACATCACCACCGGCTTTAAGAAGCTCACCAAAAAGCCATCATTTCCGGAAGGCCTTGTTAAGATAATATTGGGAAATTGCTGTCACCACTCATGTAGGACGTGTGCTTTGTAGTTTTCTGTCGTCTCCAATATTGAATGGTTCGGTCCCCCTGACCGGGAGAGAATATCGCTATCGCCGTTGAATAATCTCCCAAGTGGTTCTTAGTTCATCTTGATGGGATCTTGTTCGTATCCCAGGATCCCGTCGACGTATCACTGGCTATGACATTTTACACTTTGGTAAAACTTACGAACACAATTCCTGGAGTAGCACATATAAATATCTTCGATTTCGAGTTTTTCATGCATTCCATGTTCTTTCTGAAAAGCTTGTGTTCTTCTCTTCTTCTTTGTATGTTCAGTTAAATGACAGCACTTTTCTTCTTCACCTGCAGCTTTGGGATGCGGCATCATTCGAAATGGAATTCCTCGTCTTACAAGGTGTTGCAGTTTCAATTTATCAGATACCCTAGGATATGGGTCCATCAATACCCACTGCGGAATTAGCACAGCCGTTGATTTTTTGGCGCATCTACCATCTGTATTGACCAGTTCTTCAAATTCCGAAAATGCAAGAGCAACCCATATAGGCTTTTCACTTCGTCGAGCCTCACTGGGACTATAGACGCATTTGCCGATTCCATCTTGGGGTGAAAAGGAAGAGGTGCCTTAAGGAAGAACTCGTCTTAGACACAACACCACAGATATCTTTGTTCAAATTAATCTTAAAAGACAATCACCTTCCGTAAGGCGTTACATTTTAGGCTTTAAACAAAACGAACCTCTGTTTTTTTTTGCCGGTTAAATCAGTTTAACCCTCATAAAGCCGGATTACAAAAAGAAGAAGATAAATTCAAAACCATATTTTGGCATTTCACTAACACATAAGCACAAACGTAACTTGATTTGTATAAAGGTCCCATTCCCACCATCCTTATAACTTGTGTCAACTTCTCGTTTGTGGATTAATTTGCGGCAAACATCTGCGAACCTTTAGGACTCCTGCCAAAATAAATTCCACACACAAAGTGAGATGACAGAACGTGTAGTATCTGAATCCCAAAATAAATGAAAACCAGTCCAAACGAAGATGAAACATTGTGCGAATTTCGTTTCACTTAGGAGAAATGCAAACACGTTCATTTGGCAAAGTGTAATAAATAATAGAAATACGGGAAAAAACGGGAAAAGTGGGAGAAGTGCCAATCGTTTCGAAAATTTATTTCCCTTTGCAGTCACATACTTGTTTGTTTTTTCACGTCTTCTTTCTCTGTTACTGCTTTTCTTATGGTTTATTTTTTTCTTCGTCTCAGCTACCGTTTTTGCTCAACTTCGGCGTCTTTGCATCATCTGGTCCTGATGGCCGGGTGGACTACACAGTTGTATAAGACATGACAAGTGTGATAGGAGGTAAGAAGCAAAAAAAAAAAACCGACACTCACACAATGTCCTTGTAACGGGGTAACGCGGGGGCTGTTCAGCTGAATCCACGAGATGTTATATGTCAGAAATCAAATCGGCAACAACTGGTGCCAATGTCGTGCAACCAGGATAAGGACGAAGCTGCTATACAGCTGCTGGGAGGGCACATAATCTCTTTATAAATGATTTACACAAAAAGTACACATCAACTTAACAGACGGTCCTTTACTCAATTCTGACAAACATTTTTCTATCCCAATAGATTGGGGGTTGGAGTGAATTGGAAGACTGCTGGTGGTGGTGAATGGTGATTGCAACATATATATAAGTAACACCCTCATTTAGAATCCCCAGCCTGCTAGGAATGAAAACAAATCTTTCGCAAATGGGCGTAAGGGCAAGGGTAGGAGTGAAAAAATACATATACCCACATACATCTATGGTTATGTCTAATGCACACATGGGTATTAATCTCCTTGGCAATAGCTGCCAAGTGATAGGTTTTACTGCTCAAACCAAAACCCCATGGAGTCTGGAATGAAAGTTCGTTAAGTTGTTTTGTTCAATTGGTGGGGGGTTAAGAGCACCAAAAACATGCAGGAGACTTGTTAAGATAGGATTTTATTTTTACAAACTTTCCGGACGTTCTTACTATACAATGAGGATGTTAAGATTGCCAAAAAGAAAGGATATGTCGATGTGGTATGAAAACTCTTGATGGTCAGTAAATTGCAAATACAGTTTTAAGAGGTAATTTTTTTATCAGGACCCTATTATTTCAAGCTTTTTGGTGAGAAGAGCGACCGTAAATGTAAATTAAATGTTTGTTACGATTTGCTGATAATCAATAAGAGCCCTCATTTCTTACATTTGCTTAATCTATGTCCTCCATTGCCTAATCTTCCTGTTTTATATTCTATACCCGTTCTGGAAGGTCTCTTCCGATTGCAGTCTTTCGACATTACTGTTGTTGTTACCTGTTAGATTAATTTTCTTGGCTGTAACAATGGAATAATATAATCTGAATCGATGTAAGCTATCGAAATGTACAGAAATCCAGCGTTCTACATATATGGAAAGCTTTTATTGTTCACGATGGGGTCAATTTGACAGTTATTAACTGCGATTCCACCCTACTCATTTAGACCACTGCGATCATTATAACATAACTTTAGAGAACTTTTATTAACCCCTGTGGATGAGACAAAGGGCCAAACGCAGGGCTCTGTACCTTAGTGGATACTGAAGGCCCTTTGTGGCTAGGGGTATTTAATAATTTATAAATGGTCTTCAGGTTGAGGGTTGCTCCGTCAGGACATAAGAGAGATAACAGCTTCTGCTAATGGATCCCCTCAAACACCAATTTGACCGCAAACGATCACAAACAAAAAAACTATACTCACGCGTTATTGTGCAGAAACTACGAACGATTGGAAAAGGAATAAAAAGAAGAAAAATGTGCGAAACGCATGACTGCAGCCACCAAAGGCTGCACATGATTGGGTGTTGCAGAACGAGGGTAGACGAAAAACAGCAACACTATAAACAACCAGGTCAGAATGGCACAGTATAACTACCCGGCCTGCTGTACCAGGCGAACCAAGATATATGTATTCAGACAACAGGTTGTCTAGGAATTTCAAGGGTAAGTTAGACCACTTGAACACAGATGGTGGCGGATGAACCGAAAGGCCAACGGCGGGCCTCGTATCCTAGGGGTATCTAATAAACTGGAACTAGCGAAACCATGGCAAAAACTTAATGTTACGAAGCAACCAACAGCCTCGCAAAGGACTGATTTTATTGTTGACGACAATGCTAAACGAAAAAAGGACAACGGACGTTCGTATCTGCACCTGGACTGTATGAAAATTAAAGAGGAGAAGTGCAAGTGAAAAACTAGCCGAAGCCCTAAACTGCTACAAAGCAGACATTGCTGCCATCCAGGAAATACGATGGGATGGGCATAGCAAAAAGAAGATGAAAACCTGTGACATCTACTACGGATTTCTTATAAATGCAAGACTTAGGCAAGAAGTCTTATGTTGCCAAGACGTAAGCGAACGCATTGTAACAATCCGCATCAAGACCAAATTCACCAGCATAAGCCTTTTAGCCGCTCATGCAGCAACAGAGGAAAAATATGATATAGCTAGGGATTGCTTCTACGAATTCCTTGACAAAACCTATGAAGCTATGAGCGTCTTCCAAAGTACGATGTTAAAATCGTGCTGGGAGATTTTAACGCAAAGGTAGGAAGAGAGACATCTTTCGCAGTTTTGTCAGAAAACATAACCACCACGACGACACGTCTGGAAACGGACTTAGGCTAACTGACTTTGCTACAGAACGATATGCTACTATAACCAGCACACGGTTTCCTCACCTCAGTATCCATAAAGGGACATGGCGGTCTCCAGATCAACGAACGGTTAACCAAAAGGGGCACGCAGCCAGTATTTTGGATGTCCGAACATTCCAAGGAGCTGAATTGGACCACTACCTTGTTGAAGGCAAGGTAAGAATGCGGACGCTCTTAACTTCGCGACTAACACTATACCACCAGCATCGGATGTCGAAGAACAATGGCAACGATGCCAATAAGCCATTAGATCAGCCGCAACTCATGTGCTAGGTTTCCCCTGGTTTGAGGAGGAATGCCGACATATGCTCGCAGCCAAGGACGAGGGCTACAAGGCTAAGCTGCAGGGGAACACGAGAGTTTCCATTGAGCTCTATAGGTAGAGAAGAAGGAAAGAACACCGGCTTTTCAGAAAGAAGAAAAAAGAGCAAGAAAAGCGCATTATCGGGATATAGAGAGGTGCCACTCCAGGAACGATGTTCGCAAGTTTTACTAAAGTGGAAAACATAGAACGCAAGTATACAATTCTCGAACAGAATCCCGTAGAGATGAACAAGAAATATCGTAGTTGAGACACATCCGATGTTGAGGATATGGAAGAACCACGTCTGCAAACTGTTAAACGGCGATGACGTACAACATTCCGCTGTCAGGCAGAACGAACCATTCAATATTGGCAACAACAGCGAAAATTGCCAACCCACCGCAGCTATTAACTCTGACAACAACATCTCGTCAAAAATTAAACGAAGAATTACTCCTGCTAACCGCTGTTCCTTCGGGCTAAGAAGGCAATTCAGTAGTAAAGCCCTCACTGGAACTACTAAGGAGATCCTATATTAGACCGTGATCATCCAACTTCTTGTTTACGGCGCTGAAGCATGGACTGTCTAAAAAGCGGATGAAGAAATCCTTGGTCGATTTGAGAGGAAAAATCTTCGGTCCTGTTTGCGTTGACGGGCTATGGGGACGAGAATCAACCAAGAATTATACGAGCTTTACTCCGCATTGAACGTTGAAGATGGCTAGGACATGTAGAACGAATGGACACCAATACTCCGGTTCTTAGAGTCTTCGATTCCCAGCCAGACTTCGGACGCAGTAGAGGAAGACCTCGCTTTAAGTGGTGCGCACAAGTAGAAACCGACCTCAACCGACTTGGAGTGCGCAACTGGAGGCAGTTAGCTAAGGACCCGGCTAATTGGAGAGGCATTTTGGTTAAGGCCCAGATTCATTGTAGTATGTAAATATGGTTAAGTGATTTGCTGGCTTTGATCCGTGTAAGTGTAACTTTCTGAACAGCATTATGAAGACTCCCCTAGATGATGTGAGATGTTACTAAAGACCCTATTAAGGAGGAATTTCACTGTTTGCTTGAGGGTGCCTATACGGAGTGCGTGCGGAATATGGTATCAAAATTTTAGTGAAAGCGGTTTGAAAAACGACTTTGGCGGGTTAATTGCAAAGCAAAGTCTCTACGAAACGAAAACATATAAGTGTTTGCACTAGGTTTTCACGAATTCGAATCTACAAAACAACTTGGCGATCTTCAGATTGTCAAACCGCCAGTGAAATGGGTCATATGCCCATAGATGCGACTACGAGGCATGCATTCAACATCCTTGGATGCAAATTCAAAGGGCAAACGTGGGCTCGTTGCAGGCAAATTCAGAGCTCAACTATCCATTAAGAATAAGCTACAGCGCAGTCTATAAGAAACAAAAATGCCATCCTAGTCAGAGATGCTTCGAGCATGATAAATATATTTAAACGACACTTCAGGTAGCTTCTAATAAGGCTAGAAACCAACTAACCTGCAGACAGTATTGAAAATGTTAGTGCAAACATCGTAAAGTTGAAAAGCTACAAGGTAGCCAGTTTTGATGGATGACTAACGGAACTCATTAAATACGGAGGTGTTGCCATTCAAGTGTGCAAGTATCCATCTACAGTCTGGATGGATGGAAATATGGTCGATGGCTGGAAAATTAGCCCCATCCAGTCCCATCTATACAAGAACCGCCCTGGAAGATATCGCACTTAGGCTTATATCTAACATATAGTCTGAAAACTTGAAGCATTTCTGCAACACACTTATCAGAATCTCAATAGAACAAATTTTTATACTAAAGCAATTCCTGGTACAAAACCATCGATTTTCAAGTCGCGACGCATTAGGTATTATTTTATCGACTTTTAAGAGCACGTATGAAAGAATCGATCACTTAGAGCTCAAGTGAATGATTACGGGATTCGGTATTTTATCAAAATTGATGCAGAAGACACATCTGGAGAGCACGATATGTAACCTTTAGTTTGAAATCAGCTCATTTCAACTGTTCAAAAATCCAAACATGTAACGGACTCCAACAAGAAGATGCTCTTCAATTTCACATTTAAATATAAAGTGCATAGAGCAGGGTTACATTCGGGGTCTTTCACTAACATGTCCAGCTACTGTGATACGCAAACAATATCGACATCATTGGTCACTCCCAGTGCACCGATATAGAAGTTGATGAACAGACAAAACTCGCTGGTCTTGTAGGTGATGACAACAGGACAAAGTATATGTTCAACTAACGCAGTCCTGCCGCTTCGCAAAGTTGGACAAAATGTCACTGTGGATAGTAAGATGTTTCAGGTAGTACAGGAGTTCATCTACATCGGATTCAACACCAACGCCACGAATGAAACTTTTGTAGAGATTTTACGATGATTCACCCTAGGAAGCTGATGCTACTTTGGTTTAGGAAAAGAAATAACACGGAAGTCCAAATGCTTGCTATACCGGACCATAATGCTAGCAGTCCTGCTTTACGGCACCGGCCGAGTGCTGGACACTAAGTAAGAATTCGGAGCTCATATTATACACCTTCGGACGTGAAATTCTTCATCGATCTATTTGTTCTGTATGCAAAAGTGGCGAAAGAAGGAGTAGATAAAACCTTGATCTGTACCAAGATATGGATATACTAAATAGAAAAGAACACGTCATTGGCTCGGCCACGTTGAGCTTATGAACAGTAGCAGTCAAACCATTCAGGGTCGAGAAGATAAAAAAGACCGAAGCTCCGATTTAAAAATCAAGCATTAAAGGATGCGCTTCGACTGAATAACTGAGGCAGCTAGAGCAGAATCTAAAATGATGGAACGATGTGACCCTCAATATTCATTATATTGCTACCTATACAAATCAGTACATAGACTCTCCCTACAAAAGGATTATAGCACATCTATCCTTAATTGCGACTAATTTAGCATTCAAATTAAAATAATCACACTCGCGCTGCTCCCCACATTTACCGCTATCACTTTTGACAAACACCATTTAAAATGTCCTTATAATGAAATATTAAACAAAATAGATGCATGCCTGCTCGTATATTATTAATCACTCGCCCTAAATGGGAATTAACAATTTTTCACCGATTTGTTACAATTATCAGATATAACAGAAAAATTAAACACCATCCCTTCTGGTCACAACGCTTTTTTTTTCTTTCTTCGTTGTCTCTGGTAGGCCTGTTATACCTTCTATCTCTGTCCCTCTATTGGTAATTTCGCATGAATATTAACAGTAATTAAAAACCGCACCCAAAAATATGGCTCCCACGCCGCGTGAGCCAGCTCACGCATCAGGCCTATTCATTTCAGTTTGGGGATTATTAATTGGCCACTGCCAATGTGTTCGGGAACAATGAGTGAATTTAAACACACATTTCAATGGGTTTTGTGTTAGACCACTGGACCATGGAACCGATAACGTCCACACTGTACTTATAATCGGTGGCGTCCCGAACATAATGTGTATTTACGGCTTGAATAGCACTCTACTCTACTCCACTCCACTCCACTCCACTCCACTCCACTACTTCAAACGAGCAAACTACGTTGGATACGAATAAAGGTATACCCGTGCATTTGTAGGTAGCATCCCCTAACCCTTTTGATGGCCTAGAATGTAATTTCGCACTGAATGAGATTGAAGTTCTGTTGAATTTATGATAATTCCGTAAATGGTCGTTAGAGGACTTCTCGCCATGTGCTCGCCTGCACAAGGACTTTTTAGTTCCATTGATACTGGACGCCATGTAGGAAGAAAAGTCCTCCCGAAGGCAGCAGACAGTAATATCCCGAAAAAGTTTTCTTATTGTTCTTGGTAATGAGTGGGGAGGATAGTGTTGACCAATCGCGGTGACGGCCGGCGGCTGGAACACCTTCAACCTTCGTCTGTACGGTTACTCTGTGTGAACACTTTCAATCCATTAGCGGCGGTTGGACAAGATTGTGCGCCCGGTGTCCCGCACACAGCGAGAAGGGACGCACTCATTTCCCGGGTGATGTGGTCAGTCACTGGTAATTAGCTCTTCTAACGAGAAAAGTTTTATGTCTCCGGTGGGATTACTGCAACATGTTAGCAACCACTAGTCCTATGTATGGCTTTCTTTCTACTTTCTATCTGATAGGTTTGTGAAGTGACTTTTGCCACACATACCGGGAGTAGGGTGCCGGCTACATCCTGGGTCACATGGAAAAGGAAAATATCATTTAGTTGGAAATAAGTTTTAGTTCGTTTTTTTTCCTCGCCGCTCCCAATGCTCGGTATAGGTCGGAAGGAACATATTAATACAGAGCCAGGACTGAGTAACTCTTTATATCGACATGAGTATAAAACATCATTGTTTCTTAAATTACATTTTGCAAGGATTAATATCGAATGTGTATTCTGATGTGCGGGTGCCGTTCGGGGCTGTAATGAACTTTAATGGCGGTCTCGTAGTGATTATGCCGGATAATGTAAAAAATAATTGCTTTTAGAAGTGAATACCAGCGGTAGATGAATGTGTGAATGAGATTGTGGATGTATTTGTGTAGGAAAACTTATTAAACTTAACGAAGGGATGATGGAAAATGAAAAAAAGATTTGTTGGAATAGCTGGCATTATTGTAGCAATAAACAAAGATTTCATTTACTTGGGTAAAATGTCTGTTCCCTAACTTTTGGGATAAAGTTACTAGAATTGACCAAAAACTGCTAAAAGCTGTTCCGAGTTACGAACTTTTGTCAAACTTCTGCAATATTTAGAAACAAGTGCCCAATAATTAAAATTTCTAAGGGCAAAAAAGCGCGTAATCGAGGATATAGGGAGGCGCAACTCAAAGAATGAATAACGTAAGTTTTACCAAAGTGCAAACGTCTCAGCCGTTGATACATTTCCCAAAGAAAATCCTATCGAGAAGATAATGGGAAATTGAACTCAACTCACAGTCGATGGTGAGAATATGGAAGAACCACTTCTGCTGTTAATAGGCCATGGTTATTAATCTTCCCCCGTCAGGCAGAAGGAATCTCAATATTGGTGACCTGACTAAAACTTAACCAAAAGCTGATCAAAGTTTCTGGAAATGATGGCCTTTCAGCTGAGCTGTATAGACCTGGTGGATAGAAGTATGCCTGAGGAATTGAGCTTTGGCATTGTTAGCAAACTTTCTTATTTCCCTTGGACAGCGTTTTGTCATCTGAAGGGACTTTAATGCAAAACATAAATTCTGGGGATCTAGATGCATATCACAGAAAGTAAGGATGATTTATGAAGTGGGTAGAAAGTACAAAACCGAATTTCATTCTACGGGCAAACCAACTGACTGGCCAAATGATGTCACAAAAATACCATATTTGATCGACTTGTTCATAGTAAAAGGTGTGTCGTCCAATCGAATCAAAGTTGACGAATGCTTGCATCTTTTCTCTGATCATTCTTCGGTCATTCTAACAACGAGCGAGTCAATTATTAGAAGTGAAAACCCACCCAGCCAAACAAACGGGAAAACCAACTGGGAAGATTTCAAAAACGATATTGAAAATAATATTCGACTTGGCGTATCGCTCAGATCCCCATTGGAACTTGAAGTCGCGGTTGACTCCTTTATCTATACCGTTCAATAAGCCGAATGGAATAATACTCCTCAACAACGCAAAATAGTGAGCTGTAGGATCAAGTACCCATGGGAAATAAAAGATTTGCTTAGACAAAAAAGAAAAGCTCAAAAAGTATGGCACCAAACTCGTGCCCCCCAAGATAAAACATCTCAATCGGTTGAGTAACATGCTATCAAATTCGATTAAAAACATTAAAAACCATGCAGTAGAAACTTATCTGCAAAGCCTAACCGCTGGAAAAGTATCGAATTATTCACATAGGAAAGCAATTAAAGTCATAAAACGGCCAAAAAACGCTGTTCCACCAATTAGAGTAACTCAAGAAGTTTGGGCAAAAAGTCATAAGGAAACAGCAGGCGTTTTCGCCGCACATCTTAAGGAAACATTTAAAACATTTGATGGTTAAGAAAACATTAATTTATTCAAGACTAAAACCTAAATAGTAATCTAGTTAGACATGCAAGTATTGCCGAGCTTAAACAGGAAATACAGAAATTAAACTCGAAAAAAGCTCCGGGTTATGACCTGATTACAGGAGAACTTCTGAAAATGTTACCTCGGAAAGCATTAACTAAATTCCTCTTACACTGCAAAAGCAGCAATTAGATTAGAATGCATACCAAGACAGTGGACAATGGAATTCTTGGTATGCATTCTAATCTAACTGCTGCATTAACAGTGTAGAGGAGTTTAGTGGTTCTCAAGCCAGGAAAATCACCGAATGAAATAAAATTCTAAAGACCTATTTCACTTCTTCCAATAATTTCAAAAGTTTTTGAGAGGATATTACTCGGTCGCTTACACCCCATTATTAATCAGATACGCGTTTCACCTGACCATCAATTTGGGTTTATAACTAAACATTCGACTGTGGACCCGGTTCATCGAATTACTGATTTAATTGAGAAAACTTTCGAAGAAAAGAAAATATGCTCAGCCGTATTTCTTAAAGTTTGGCTTAGAGGCCTTCAATGCAAGCTTAGACAAGTTCTGTCTGAAAAATTACATAAAATCAACGTGTCGTATCTTGAGCATAGACTCTTCCGTGTGAAACTTGGAAACGAATATTCAGATTTCAAAGAAATATTGGCAGGAGTACCCCAAGGAAGCGTCATTGGACCACTCTTGTACCTCCTACACGTGATATCCCACAAACAAACGATAAAATAGTTGCCACGTTTGCTGACGATACCGCTATACTAGCAGTTGGCACAACAATCTCAATATGGTTCGAGTCCCTTTTGCAAATTAAGCGAAATATCTCGAAATGACACTCGATCCAAAATTAAAATGGAAGTCGCATATAACAAAGAAATGCGAAGAACTTAAAAGTAAATACAGAGAACTGTCCTGGTTACACGGAAAATATTCGAAGCTTAAACTTCATAACAAGCTGCTATTATACAAGCAAGTGGTAAAGCCGGTCTGGACATATGGTATACAACTATGGGGTTGTACCAGTGAAACGAATCTGCATAAAATGCATAAAAAACGTTTATTGGGACACGTTAACACAACGATCCTCCACATTCTTGACGAAACGAATTTATTGCGGCGTCTTCAAAGAACTAAGCCCTTAGATTTGGTCCGATAATAACAAACCGCGCTATAAATTGCGAAAAAAGTAGGAACTCTTGAAGAAAAGTTACCTGCCAAACATAGTTGCATACTTATTTGCAATACAAATACAAAAAGGGTGGTGGTTTTAGTTAGGGTTGAAGTCCCACACTACTTTGGGCACGTGCTCATCTTGTCTTTTGATATTTATAGTGATGGCGTTGTTGAAAGCTCCCCCTATGTGTTAGAAGGAGGCTGGAGCAATCACAAAAGGAACTTTTACGGAATCTTAAATTTCTTAAATACTTCGATAGGAAGTATACAAGACGAGATAAAAATGACCTTTGCTAAAGCCATCTCTTGAAAAAATAATGGATTTATTTTTACTTTAACTTAGATAAGAGAACATCTTAGCAACGGAACAAACTACCAGGATACATATTTTCACCAAAGTACAATCACAAAAAAATTCAAGGGAAATGTATATAAAATAAAATTAATTAATGGTCCAAAACTCAGTTCAACAGCTGCATTCTCTTAAGCATATGGTTAAGCTGTACCTTGAATAGTCTGGAAAATTCATTACGCTCGACAGTAAGTCTCCGTATAACTGACAAGCATGCTAATATTGGTCTTCATACAAAGTATACGCAACTATTCATCCTTGCTGTACCCATCCAGCCCGTTTTGAATAATAGCACATCTGTGAGTAGGGGAGCTCAGAGTCAACCTCTGTGAATGACGTGGAAGTCAAACTGAATTTTACTAAATAATCTCCGTACATAAATGCATAAATTTAAATCAAGTATGTATTTACATCAGTTCTACATCGGCTGCCTCAAAACTTGCTGAAGCCAGCTCTACCAAACACAAAAGCTCATTCAACCGATACTCATATACCTCCGGTTCTGCACGTATAAACTAAGGTACTTACTGTCCGTTACAATCAACTTCAATTTAAAAATTTCTGCTGGATTTACCCCCAACTACAAATAAGCGCCATAAAACACCATTTTAGGCACGAGTCAACGAAATTAAAATTCATGATATTCAGTCTGATAAATCAATTCAAGATGAATCATCGAAACAATCATCGTCCGAATATTTCATGAATCCTGAATATTTCCTCAAACAAAGGTACTACTTCAAGTGAAAATAAAATATCCCACCCAATATGACATCGGAAATCAAAAAACGAGGCACGAGTATCCCCTCATTTAAATTTGATTTCTATTCGATTACAGAACCGTTTCGCTTAGGGCTGCAAAAAAAAAGGATGGAATGCCTCCCTCCTCACACCCCACTACACGAATCAATGTTGTGTAACTCCATGATAAATTTGAATGACTCAAAGATTTCCCATTTGACATCCATCTAGTTGATAAGTAGGATGCCTCGAGTCGAAAAAACATCTTTTCCAACTTTTGCGGTTTTTATGTGACAAAGCCTTATTTCCTATGGCAAAAGGATAAATTCCAAGACATGTGTAATTAATGCTCAGGACGAAGGTGTGGTAGACAGAAATCCATCATCTCACACCACACCAGACGTCGCACATCAAAGTTGCCACCCCAGGTAAGATTATCATGACCTATTTGCTTCCTACAATCCCATAGTTTGTTACAAGGCAACCGAACAATATATAGAGCATCACCTCCTACTGTTAACACAAATATATCACGAATCAACGAGGACACAGGACGACACAAAAACGACGACAACGAAATGAATGATGATAATGAAAATGCGATTTTCATTATCGCACAAAGGCGGAACAAACTCTTAAGTCTAATTAATTTATTTTCCCAAACCATCTATGTTGAGGGTCTTCGATCTGACAAAACGTCTGTGGAGAGTTTCCTTCCTTCCGCCAGCCACCTTAACCACCGCACTGATTTCAGTGAGACTATTCAATACGACCCTCTGCTATGGGGTTGGACGTACAATTCGACTATGTGCGCGTGTATTGTATTATCGTAAGTAATTCATTTCGTTTCGATTTTTTTCCAAGGAAAATGTCGGAAAACACATTCCAATTTGTAAAAAATCTCTTTTCTCTTCGATTTTTGAAGTGTTACCGTACAGCTGAGGGCAGAGATTGAAATCAGTTCTAAACTAAAATTCCACCACCTCCATACCAGACCGGGGGGGGGGTTAACATCCTTCGAGATGAAAGTCAGCTCAGAAACCATGGCGGTACACAAAAGAAGAAGAAGACGAAAATCATCATCATTATCGTCGTCAGTGAAAAATCACTTGAAAATTCCCAAAATCAATGGAATCGCCCACAGTTCCACCCCCAGTACCACCCATCCATTCAGAGTCATCCCCAGGGTTCAGCAACTGGCTAAATAAGCATTGAAAGACCTATTGTGAGTGAGTGATGCTCACTGCAGTGATTCGAATGACTTTTATTTTGCGCTTTCTTTCACCAGTTTTACTTTTAAGTCTTACCCTCATTTTGGACGGATGGACGCTAAGTAATAAGTTTTGTACGCATTTTTGTGAGAAGGACCTTTGTGGACGGGGGCACTGGTTTCATTCATCTACACTTTGGCTATTGGATTCGGACTCGTTGTGATTAAACTTTCTTTTTTTTTCTTGGCGGATGGTCTTGATTTTGGGTTATCGGGATTGGATTTTTTGAATCTAGTGAAATGTAAAGTGGCTTATGGTCTGAAATAGGGATGAATGGTGCAGGGTTTTTGTACCTATTTGAGGTTTTGTGAAAGTTCTTTAGTAATGAAGTTAAAGTTTGAAAAGAACTCAGGTTATCTATGACCCGAAGAGATTAAACCACTGTCATGAAAAACTGGGTGAAACTTTTTAATCCATCTTCTTCGACAGCTGATGCTTCATGAATGTTTTCAAGTCCATTTTCAAGTCTATTTTGGAAGAGGTGAGGTAGCGCAAATATCATGTTGTGGTATCGCCAACTTACATTCAGGTAGCTTTGGGTTAGCTGCCCATGTAGTCCAGGAGGTTGAATGAGCTGTTAAGCGTTTGTTTTTCTGCCGCTACAACGCCTATTTCCATTCTTGATCCATCCGTATACAGGAGAATGGTCTGAAAATGTCAGTATGCGTGAAGGTAGCATGAAGTCTGCGAGTATATCTGGTCATTTTAAGCCAGATTATTGCATGAAAAGATTTAATGCTAAAAGATTCAGAAGGATTACTAATCCCGCTACTAAAGCACATGCTCTGTACCGTTTCCAAGTCTTTCAAAAGGTTGAAAGCAGTCATATACACGTATAAAGTTATATTGAGTTTTGGTCTTCAGTTTTTTCCAATGATTTCATGACATGTATAGAAATCTTTTTTCGTGCGTTGATACGCATTTATCTTCCAGTTTTATCTTATGTGTAGTACGATTCTTTAATATTGTTCACTTCACCTTGTACTCCGTCCAATCCATGCTTACTTCAATGACGAAAACTTGGCAAACGCCATCATCGTCGAGCGAAGTGGGTCTAGTTAACCTCGAAGGTAGAGCTCCAGATCTAATTTTGAAGAACAGTGGTCATGATGTCAACAAGCCATATGATTTGCAAGGTTTTAACGGCCTACAAGCAAGAAACTCTTTCTTTCACAAGGAATTCCAGCGGATGCTCAAAGTCAAAACTGATGCGTACAAAGCAAAGCTGCAGGTGAACCAAGAGCTACCAAAGATTGCAGATCCTAAAAAAAACAGAAAGTCGAAATCGTTACCCACTACCTATTCATCAATTTCAAAGCTGCATACGATGGAAGGTATAGATAGACCCCGTAGCGTAGGGTGGGTTAGGGCCTCCTGGGTCAGACCCAATTTATACCGCCCCTGGTAAATTTTTCACACACTAAAAATAAGTTGTCTGCGGTTTCAACCAGTTATGCCTACACATAAAAGAGGTGATTAATTTTTTTTCTTCGAAGATCATTCTAAATCTAAGTGGCTAAACCAATTTTTCGACATTAAAATTGTACCACGTCGGAACGGGTTGCAAGTTTCATTATAAATTTTGGACTTTGACATTAAGTGTGAAAAGCAATATCATTCAAATGGACGCCTTGTGAAGATTAGTAGCATGCGATTTTCTTAAGTATCTCTGCCATAACTTGAGTAATGTGGGTTCTTATTGCACATAGAGTTCGGGGACTATTCACGTAAACACGGTCATTTGCGTAGCCTATGAATCTATCGGTGTCGATTCGCATGATCTTGGTGGCCAATTGACATCGCCAAATGTGAAATTACGCGACCAGGAAACTCCCCAAGCAATAAGGCCATAATTGTTGGTGGGCGTGTATCCCCGTCTTGTTGGAAAAAAAAATCAGTATCAATTCGCTCTGAATTGACTGTAACCGTCTTCCCTTTGGCATCTTCGAAAAAATACGGTTCAATGACACCACAGAGCCCGAAAACAGTCACTTTGCCTGGATGCAACGGCCGGCACCTCTTCGACCACTTGTGAGTTTGCTAAGCCAAATGTGCGGTTATATTGTTAGTTTCCATACCCACCGAGTGACAAAAGTGCCTTATCGCCGAAGAAAAAGTTGTTCGAAAAATCGGTGTTTATTACCTGTTGTTCGAACACCCAAGAAGCGTATCTAAGGCGTTGTAATTTCTGATAAAGTGCACTTTCATACCAGGGAGCAGCGTTCATTACTTACTTACACTTAATGGTTAGGTGTTGTAGAACGAGGGTGGACTCAGCCTGGCTTTAACTTGGCAATGCACAGTGGTTGTAACTCTGACTACACGGCAAGTGCTTATTTTTAACCTCCATCGGGTACTTGTCTCATCCAACCGGATTTGACTTGCTAAACGATAAGCGCGAGTGTTGATAACACGACGAAAAACAGCAACACTATAAACAACCAGGTCAGAATGGCACAGAATGAATACCCGGCATGCTGTCCCATGCGAACCTAGACAAGCTGCTTCGACTTATTTGGACAACAGGTTGTCTAGGAATTTCAAGCGCATGTCAGCCCACTTGAACAGAGATGGTGGCGGATGAACCGGAAGGCCAACGGTAGTGCTCAATCCCTTAGTGGATACTGATGGCCTGGATAATGGATCCTAGGGGTATCTAATAAATTGGGACGACAAGGTGCAAGCTAACTACTGGGGGAAGCCCTAAACTGCTACAAAGCAGATATTACTGCCATCCTGGAAATACGATGGGATGAGACGGACAAAAAGAGGATACAAGCTGTGACATCTACTACGGGCCGTGTTATAGATAGCAGAAACAGCGACTATTCGGATGCGGATTTGTTATAAGTGCCAGACTTAGGAGAGAAGTCTTATATTTCCAAGACATTCGCGAAAGCATTGTAACAATCCGTATCAAGGCCAGATTCGCCAACATAAGCCTTATATGCGCTCATGCCCCAACGGAAGAAAAAGATGATGTATTGTCCGAAAACATAGCCGAACATGGTAAGGGGCTTAGGCTAATTGACTTCGCTACGGAACGAAATGCCACTATAGCCAGCACACGGGTTGCTCACCTCAATATCCATAGGGGCTCCTCGGAATGTTCGGACATCCAAAATAGTAAATGCGTGTCTCTTGTCTATCGCAATGTGATCGATCTGGAGACCGCCAAGACCTTCGCGCAACGCGTATCCCTTAACCTCTCGATTAACATCATACCACCAGCATCGAATGTCGAAGAACAATGGCAAGGATGCCAACAAGCCATTAGATCAGCCGCAACTGATGTGCGTTACTCGCGCCTACCAGCAAGATACCCCTGGTTTGATGAGGAATGACGACAGATGCTCGCAGCCAAGAACGAGGCCTACAAGGATAAGCTGCAGGTGAAGACGAGAGCTGCCGTTGAGCTATATAGGCAGAGAAGAAGGGAAGAACACCGGCTTTTCAGAAAGAAGAAAAAAGAGCAAAGAAACGGCGATGACGAACAACATTCCGATTTCAGGCAGACCGAACCATTCAATATTGGCAGCGACAGCTAAAACTGCAACCACCCGACCTGAGTGAAGTGAGGATAGCAATATCTAAACTGAAGCTTATTAAGGCTGCCGGAAATGCCGGTTTTACTGCCGAGCTTTAAAAAGCCGGCGGAGATGACTTGGTAGGTGACATTCAACAACTCATATGCCGAATCTGGTCGGAAGAAAGTATGCCTGAAGAATGGAATATCAGCATTGTTTGCCCCATCTACAAAAAGGATACCCTCTAAGCTGCGCCATCTACAGAGGCATAAGTCTCCTCAACATCGCCTATAAGATCCTATTAGCCGTAATATGTGAACGCCTGAAACCGTTTACCAAAACCTGATCGGTCCTTATCAGCGTGGTTTTAGGCAGGAAAGTCCACAACCGATCAAATTTGTACACTTAGGCAGATCCTGCAAAAAAACCAAGATGTCCAAATCGATACCCACCACCTATTCATCGATTTCAAAGCCGCATACCTCAGCAATTATAGAAACGATCTATACAGAGTCATGTATAGTTTGGGTATACCGTCCAAACTAGTCCGTTTGTGTAGGATGACGATGGAGAGTTCTCGCTGCTCCATCAGGGTCGGAAACGACCTCACCGATACATTCGATACCAAAAAAGGATTTAGGCAAGGCGATGCGCTATCACTTGACTTCTTCAATTTGATCTTGAGAGGATTGTGCAAAACTCACGAGCCAACACCAGAGGCACAATTATCCAAAAATCGGTACAACTATCGGGTTTTTCAACAGGGACGCTACAAAGGTCGAGCGACAGGGACAGCAAACGACGCCATATTTCTTGCCGCTCTTTTGACATTTCTCTTTAGTCAGGTTTGCCATTTCATGATGGAAAGATATATGATCCAACAACGAGTCGAAATTATTAAAATTTACAACCGAAATTCGGAGTCAGTGGCCAAAACGTTAAGAGCGCTACGTCCAATTTATGGTCGTCATATTCGTCCTAGCAGATCAACAATTGAGCGTCTAGTGGAAAAATTTGAATCCACAGGCACAGTACAAAATGTTCCCGTGTCAATGAGGAAAAGAAGTGCCCGTAGTGTCGAGAATATTGCTGCCGCTGAGGCTTCAGTTGAAGAAAGCCTAAATGTGTCTATCACACGTCGTTTTCAAGCGTTGGGCATCTCTGTGACGTCGTGTTGGCGAATTTTTCGAAAAGATCTTGGCCTACATCCTTACAAGATTAAATTGACGCAAGAACTGAAGCCGCTTGACCACCAGAAGCGTCGTATGTTCGTGAATTGGGCTGAGCAACAACTTGAAAATGATTCGGATTTTCATCGAAAAATCATCTTCAGCCATGAGGCTCATTTCTGGCTGAATGGCTTCGTCAATAAACAAAATATGCGGTATTGGTCAGGCAGCAATCCACACGTACTCCATGAGTCATCATTGCATCCAGAAAAAATTACGGTTTGGTGTGGTTTATGAGGGGCGGCGGCGTCATTGGGCCGTACTTCTTCCTTGATGATCGAGACCGGCACGTTATTGTGAATGAGAATCGCTACCGTTCAATGATAACCGAATATTTTTGGCCTCAATTGGATGATATGGACTTGGAGGACATGTGGTTCCAACAGGACGGCACCACAAGCCACACAGCGAATGCCACAATTAATTTATTGGAAACCAAGTTTGGAGAACGTGTTATCTCACGAAATGGTCAAGTCGCTTGGCCGCCTCGGTCGTGCGATTTGACGCCGAGCTGTGGAGCTACGTCAAGTCTATGGTCTATGCCAATAAACCAGCGACGATTGATGAACTTCGTAGGAATATGGAACGTGAAATAGCATCAGTATCGGCCGATTTATGCTTGAAAACCGTCCAAAATTGGGTTCAGCGTCTGGACTTCTGCAAGCGTGCCCGTGGTGACCATGCAAAAGAAATCGAGTCCCGTACATAATGGCATCGAACTTTCTTTCACAGGAATAAAGAATTTCATTGAGGTCTAAAACCGTTTTTGTTTTATTAAAAAAAAACGTTTGTAGCGCTCTTATTGAAAAACCTTGTTACTTGCATACGCCGACGATATTGACATCATTGGTAGGACCCAACGTGATGTCATAGCCACGTTTGCTAGAAAAGGAAGCCTCAAAAATGGGTTTACCAGTAAATGAGGGCAAGACGAGGGCGGAGGGCTGTCAACACTAAAGGACACCGACGAATTGAACAGAACGTCACCATTGTCAGATATAACTTTGAGGTAGTACGGGACTTAATCTATCTCGGTTCCGCTATTAACTCTGACAACAACATCTCGTCAGAAATTAAACGAAGAATTACTCCTGGCAACCGCAGTTTCTTCGGGCTAAGAAGGCAATTCAGATGTAAAGCCCTCACTCGAACTACTAAGGAGATCTATATAAGACCCTGATCATCCCAGTGCTGCTCTACCGCGCTGAAGCATGGACCGTCTCAAAAGCGGATGAAGAAATTTGAGAGGAAAATTCTTCGGAAAATCTTAGGTCCCGTTTGCGTTGACGAGATATGGAGACGATGATTCATCCAATAACTATACAAGCTGTACAGCGACATGCCCCTGTTAAAAAAAAACTCCACATTGGACGTTTCAGATGGCTTGGACATGTAAACGAATATACACCACTACTCCGGCTCGCAAAGTCTTCGATTCCCAGCCAGACGTCGGACGAAGTAAAGGAAGTCCTCGCCTTAAGTGGCTCGCACAAGTAGAAACCGACCTCAACCAACTTGGAGTGCGCAACTGGGACAGTTAGCTAAGGACCGGGCTAATTTGAGAGGCATGTTGGTTGAGGCCCAGGTTCATTCTGTAGCGCCACGTAAGCTAACTTACTGTAAAGCAGGGTTAATGCTGGTAAATTTTATACATTTTAACTGCCGCCCCTAGCAAACTGCCGCCCGATAGAGCCCAATTTCGGGTTTGCGGTCTATATTCGTCCTAATTTACTGGACTACGATGGATAATTGTTGCTTGTTCACCAAGTTCGTCGCAAGTTAGGAAGTAGACAAGGTGATGCATTGCCATGTACTCCTTCAACATTATTATTGAGAAATTAAGATAGAATGGAACTTTGTCAACCTTGTCGAGACTATTAAATCAACGGCATCATATCAAAAATCAAACGAAGAATTTCTATTTCCAATCGTTTTTGCGGACTAAGAAATAAATTTAGTAGTAAAGCCCTCCTTCGAACTACTAAGGAGTTCCTATGCAAGAACCTGACTATCCCGCTCCTGCTATTCGGCTCTGGAGACTGTTACAAAAGCGGACAAAAGAATTCTCGGTCTTTTTAAGCGAACAATTCTTTAAAAATCTTCGGTCCCGTTTGCGTTGACGGGCTAGTAAGTGGAGTAGGAAGCGATTATAGTTTGTTTAGCAGTAAACGGGGCCAAGGCAACTTCTTGACTTTTTTTTAGTAATAAACACCATTGCTAAACTATTAAAAAAACGGAATACACTAATCCTGGGTAACGTAAGTGGATAAATAAATCCTTTGTAGTTTCAACCGAATGGTCATACACACTCCAGTAAAAGTGTCCAATCCCAGCGAGATGTAAGAATGAAGATCAGTCGAAAGCTGCCTACAGAACCTTTAACCATGGAGTAGATGTATTTTGCTAAGAACCATGCTAACTGCAGAGGCATCATGGTTGAGTCCCAGGTCCAATCATATTTCAATCAAGTAAATAAACCAATAACATATCTAATAACGGAGGTTTTTAAAAATATGTACAAACTTAAATTTCCGTTAAGACTTATTGTCGAACAAAACCATCCAACATCCCCACAACTTGATACCCCTATCTTCAGCAGTGGGTTCTATAAAAATCGCAGCGGGTGCGGGATGTATAGTTGCATTGATGACGGATGAACAACAATTTCGTATCTCCCTGATTTTCCCCTTTCGTCGCATTAATTTACCTTGTTTTCTAAGAATTGCACACCCTTGTGGAATATTTTTCAATATTATCAAGAAGTGAAGTGATGCGGAAATTGCATGGGCAACGCGATTACAATAGCAAATCATTTATGAGTCTAATCTCATTTTGCCCATAAAATGGAACCCCGCGGAGAGGATACAAATCTTAAGTGAATATTGAATATACTATGAACACTACATGGGGAGGATTTCTGATTTTTTTATTAGATCTCCAGCAAGCTATGGAACTATGATTGTGCATTACCACCCTATATGGCCGGAACAAATGGCAAGCGAACAAGATAAAATGATTTGTTACAACACTTACATTACATATTTAAACAACAAGTTCTAACGTGCAATATTATGGAAAAGAAATATTGGGGTCTTCCATTCATAATTAGTCACTTCCGGCGACATTTACAAAGTGACGTAAAATTAAAAAAAGGGGGTTCCACATATTCTAATGGTCTCATCCAACCGAATTTGGATTGCTAAACGATAAGCGCGGGTGTTGATAACAAGATGAAAAACAGCAACACTATAAACAGCCAGGTTAGAATGGCACGGAATGAATACCCGGCCTGCTGTCACAGACAAGCTGCTTCGACATATTCGGACAACAGGCTGTCTAGGAATTTCAAGGGTTAGTCAGGCCACCTGAACAGAGATGGTGCCGGATGAACCGGAAAGCCAACGGCAGTGCTCAATCCCGTAGTGGATACAGATGGCGCCATGTGCTCTAGGTTGGGGGTTTTGCTTTGGGTTAACTACCCAACCAATGAAAAACTAAAATGTTACGAAGCAACCAATAGCCTCGTAAAGGACTGGTTTTATTGTTGACGACCCTGCTAAACTAAAAAAGGACAACGACGTTCTGCAAATGGAATGTGAGATCATTAAACAGGAGAGGTGCAAGTGAACAAATAGCGGAAGCCCTAAACTGCTACAAAGTAGACATTACTGCCATCCAGGAAATACGACTGGATGGGCCGGGCAAAAAGAGGATGAAAAACTGTGACTTTAGCAGTATTGTCGGAAAACATAGCCTACACGACAACACGTCTGGTAACGGACTTAGGCTAATTGACTTCGCTACGGAACGTAATGCCACTATAGCCAGCACACGGTTTCCTCACCTAAAAATGTATAAGCGGGCCTGTCGGTCTGCCGCAACTGATGTGCTAGGTTTCTCGCACCCACCAGCAAGAAACCCCTGGTTTGGTGAGGAACGCCGACAGATGCTCGCAGCCAAGAACGAGGCCTACAAGGCTAAGCTGCAGGTGAAGACGAGAGTTGCCGTTGAGCTCTATAGGCAGAGAAAAAGAAAAAGAGCAAGAAAAGTGCGCGATCGAGGATATAGGGAGGTGCCACTCCAGGTTTCACTCCAGTTTTACCAGAGTGTAAAACGTCAAAGCCAACTATAAAAGGCTCGAACAGAATACTGCCGAGATGAACAAGGAAATATCGTAGTTGAGACACAGTCGATGCTGAGGATATGGAAGAACCACTTCTTCAGACTGTTAAATGGCGATAACGAACAACATTCCGCTGTCAGGCAGAACGAACCATTCAATATTGGCAACGACAGCGAAAATTGCCAACCACCCGACCTGAGCGAAGTGAGGATAGCAATTTCTAAGCTCAAGCTTATTAAGGCTGCCGGAAATGCCGGTTTTTCTGCCGAGCTTTAAAAAGCCGACGGAGATGACTAGGTAAGTAACATTCACCAACTCATAAGCCAAATCTGGTCGGAAGAAAGGGTGCCTGAAGAATGGAACTTCAGCTTCGTTTGCCCGATCTACAAAAAGGAGACCCTCTAAACTGCGATAACTACAGAGGCATAAGTCTCCCCAACACCGCCTACAAGGTCCTCATTGCCGTAATTTGTGAACGCCTGAAACCATATACCAACAACCTGATAGGCCCTTATCAGTGTGGTTTAAGGCCAGGAAAGTCCACAACTGATCAAATTTACAGAGCAGTTTCTAGTTTTGGTATACCGCGCAAACTCGTCCGTTTGTGTAGGAGGACGATGGAGAATTCTCGCTGCTCCATCAGTTTCGGAAACGACCTCACCGACACATTCGATACCAAAAAAGGATTTACGCAAGGCGATGCGCTATCATGTCACTTCTTCAATTTGATTCTTGAGAGGATTGTGCGAAACTCACCAGAGGCACAATTTTTAAAAAATCGGTACAATTACTAGCATACGCCGACGATATTAACATCATTAGTCGGACCCAACGTGATGTCATAGCCACGTTTCCTAGTATAGGGAAAGAAGCGACAAAATTGGGTTTAGCAGTAAATGACGGCAAGACGAAGTATATGCTATCAACACGAAAGGACACACAACATCGATGAATTGGACAGAACGTCACCATTGACAGATATAACTTTGAGGTAGTACGAGACTTTATCTATCTCGGCTCCGCTATTAATTCTGACTACAACATCTCGTCAGAAATAAAACGAAGAATTACTCTTGCCAACCGCTGTTTCTTCGGTCTAAGAAGGCCCTCATCGAACTACCAAGGAGATCTTATATAAGACCCTGATCATCCCAGTCCTGCTCTACGGCGCTGAAGCATGGACCGTATCAAAAGCGGATGAAGAAATCCTTGGTCGATTTGAGAGGAAAATTCTTCGAAAAATCTTCGGTCCCGTTTGCGTTGACGGGCTATGGAGACGAAGATTCAACCAAGAACTATACGAGCTGTACAGCGACATGCCCCTGGTCAAAAAACTCCGCATTGGACGTTTCAGATGGCTAGGACATGTAGATCGAATGGACACCAATACTCCGGCTCGCAGAGTCTTCGATTCCCAGCCAGACGTTGGACGCATTAGAGGAAGACCTCGCCTTAAGTGGGGCGCACAAGTAGAAACCGACGTCAACCAACTTGGAGTGCGCAACTGGAGGCTAATTGTAGAGGCATGTTGGTTGATGCCCATGTTCATTCCGAACTGTAGCGCCATTTAAGTAAATAAGTAAGAAGTCAGTACGTCCAGGCAGTCTAGGCCAAGGTTCACCAAGGGGTGTAATGCCACATGAGTATGTAGAGAGTAGCTCAGCTTGTTTATGCATTCCTTTCTTTTTGGTAATTAATATGATGGCAAACATTTGAAAGGAGTGGGTCCACTGTTTTGAGGGCTGTGTTTCCTTTTGTTTTTTTGGAGATTCCGTTGTATTCAAACAAGTATTGAATACATGTTGATCATACCACACAGACCAATGCAATACTTGGAACAATGGGCTTTCGCTTACGAGTAATCTATATTCGTAGTCAATTTTTGTTGACGCTACTTTCAAAATACACAAGAATCTGTCCAACTAGTAATTCTTCAAAAGCTCAACCCCACGTAGCAGCAATCAGTGATGCCGCATGCATGGTTTCAGAAAATCCATCCAATTTTAACCAGAAATGTATAAAAAGTATTAACATGTCTGATTCGAAATGTTTCAAAATGTTTCAAGGATATAGCGATATTAATCCAAGGAATTGTTCAGGTGGCACTGATTTATTACAAACTTCGTATTTGTATTTTTTTTATATGGACACAGTCAAGGACCTTCAGCAATCTGATTTACATTGCTGGCATGGAAAAAACTCCCGGAAAAATGTGTTCGCGATAGCTCTGAGTAATTATCATTTCTTGGCTTTAGCAATTCTAAAAAAATAAATCTTTCGTACAACAGCTTTCCAAAATTAAAATTAGGAAAATATCTGAATCAAGATTTTTATTTATTTAAGCCTAGTAAAGGTAGCGTCACTGCTGTCCCTTGTTTTATTCTCGCAATATATGCTAGTCTAAATTTTTACACAACTATAGATGAGAAAGAAAAATGTCAAAAATGTGGTTAGTGCGATGAACTGCCGTGCAAAAGGTCTGGGTTCGATTCCCAGCCGTAGCAACACCTAAATCATTTTTCACTGGCCCTCCTCTCGTGATGATCTGACAAATCATCCGAGTAGTATCAATTGTCATGAAAAGCTTATCTCAACTTACCCGTTCGGATTCGGCATAAAACAGGAGGTCCCGCCATTGTGCTAAGAAGTACACACGCACAAATGAATGGTTGTGAGACAAAATAGATAGGCCCTGGGTACTAACGAGCCTGTTGCGCCATAAATGTTTTTTTTTATTGGATGTCAGTTAATCTCATTTCAATTTGTAGCATACGATTTTTTTCCCAAGCAAATTAGGTCCGTTCGCGTGTTATGCTCAGTCGTAAGTACGATTGTGTTAGTTTTTTTTGGGATGATCACAAGAAAGTACCCAAAAACTCATAAATCCAATAAAAAAGGATCAAAGTATCAAAATTCAAAATCAGAGGCAAAATACATCCATTTTGAGCAGTTCTATCAATGTGATGTAAAAGTTAAATTTCGAACTTGTTTCGATGAGAATGCTGTTCACTTTTGGTTGAAATGTTATCCTCTAGAGGTTCTCAAGCTGTGATCACGCAAGGCATACCCGTTAACAAGGGTTCAAAAGGGAAAAAAGGTTCCAAATTATTTAGGACATGTCTGATTGCCTGAAATCATGAACAGATTCGTTGCACATATTCGTATATTTATTGGATCTGCCCGTGATTGGCTAAACGATCTATTTCTCACTACCTCAACTTATTCACATCGATTATTGAACCACGGGTTCGTTAGAGTGTACAATTTAATGGAAGATATCTTCATACACAAAACAACGTCATCTGTTATTACCTCTCCGCAAATATTCCAACTTGTATGACATAAATTCCCAAAATCCTACTTTTAAAATAAAACTCAGATCCTGGAACCAACTCGTGCTTCCCATATAATTGGATAATGGGACCATTCTCAAGTGCTCCCTTCATGAGCATACATCCAATTCAATAAAGAAGACCAGCTTAAGGATACTCAAACTTCGCCAATCAATTTTCATGACAAAATTAAAACGAGCATAAAACCAACAAAGTCATCCCAAATCCTTTCAAATGGAATTCGATAAATTGTGTCCTTTGCAGCGTACATCACATCATATAAGAAATCTCTTCAAATAAATTTAACCTCCCTTTTTGAAAACGTATCCTTACATATTTCCTCCCCATTCACTTTGGACATGACAAATATTAACGTAGTACTGCCCGGAATCAACATAAATAGACAAATGATGACCCATTCCTCCTCTGCCCCACTTCTAAGCATTCATTACATGCTAATAAGCTTCTCCGAGCAAAACTTGAAGGATAATTTGAAAAATTACAACTCAACCGTCTCACGTCTCAACGACAGGGCCCTTTGAAGGGTGTACATGGAAGTACATTCAATTCAACATCTCTCCCTATATAAAGCTCATAGGACATGCAATACAATGCTGGCACAGTGCTTACCCAACTTAAAAAGTAGATGACCGAAATATTTTACAAAAGAATCATAGGTCAACATGTACGTATACGAAGCAGGACGACTCCTTTCGACACTCTTTTGTGTACTCGCACATAATCTCACTCCGCATGTAGTACTCGTATACTAAAACCCAAATGGAAAACGAGAGCACACAGTGCAGAAGGACGACGCAAGTTGTTGCCCTGAATGCAAAAAAATGGGATTCAATTGTTCCCTGGCTCATTTGCTTCTCTCAATCATTTTCAATGGACCCGAACGCCAGATGGTGCAAAGATAACAACTACGGTGGATGGTTTTTCCTTCTCCACATACGTACACATGGCACTTAGTCCTTGGACTGAACCCACAAAAACAGAGCTTCATGGCTTAGTTGGAAGTTCGCTTTGACTATGTGGGGCTGCTATCGTACACATTAAAGTGCGGGCGCACTACGACTAGTGAATTTTCAATGTCGCACTCCGAATGAAAGGACATTTTGTGTTCCCAGACATCAGGAAAAGATTACAACAAACTCAAGAAAAAACTGTGCAAAGGCAAATTATCTCGAATTTTTTCGTCTGCTTTTGTGCACAAAAGCGTAGAAATGAAGACCGGACTAAATATGCACAGCCTCACCGGATGCAAAATGATGAAAAGTCCTTTTTCTCCGAGATTAATTCATCATACGACCGTAAAACCGACGAAGAGTTTTTTTTTTTCCCTTTCTCAGTGTGTTGGTGGGTGTGTGCTTTGCCTTTGCATGTTGCAATCGGTGTGCGATTGTAACGCTGCAGCAAAAGAGAATAGGTAACGCTTTAAGGACATTCAATAGCACAGAGCAACGACTGAATTGTGTTGGGATTGTAATTGAAGGTGAGGGGTGAGGTTGAATTGAGGCTTCACTTTGTAGTCGGGAGCGATTGGAAGGGGAGCTTCCCCAGGCATTGGGTATACGATGATAAATTAGTCAAGTCGATTTGATTGAACAATCAGTCCTTAGATGGCAATGGCTGTCATGTTGCTCTGTGACAGAATAAAACCATTGTGAGTGCATCTCAAACCCAAATGTCTACTTCTTCTATTGTGCTAGAAGTCACTGTTAATGACCTTTCAACTTCCGGCTTAATGGTGGGAGATCTTTTTCTAACGAAATCAATTCACTTAAAATGTCGAAAGAACAACGTCCTTCTGTGTGCTGAGTTTATCTGCATTTTTTTCAAAAAGCTGATGATGCCGCAGTGGGATTTGTAACATTTTAAGTTATCAATCAACCTGATGATTGATTTACGACCATGGCCTGACTCCATCAAGGATGCGTTTATCATCATCACAATGGTGCAGTGATAAGCTGAGACTTAACCTAATACCATCGATAACCCTGGATACATAGTTGTTTGTTCCTCTTTCAAGGATTTCGACACATAATTGCTGTTCTGGACTGTTATTGCATTAGATACGCCGTTATGGTGGCTGCAAGTTTTTAGGGACTGAAAATTAGATTTCATCTAAGGAAATTTTTCAGAACGACACTTAGGTCCTTATGTAGTGATACCCTTTTGTGGAGGTTAGGTTACATCCCTCTTTCTTACTCAATGGATCAGTGAAATGTCAATCTCTATGTCCTCAGAAAGTTGCAAATGGAGGTTCCTGGGTATCTTGCAATTATTAGTTGCCAAGTGTTGTATTCGTCGCTTGATAGAAACTCAGATAGTGCAAGAGAGAGTAATGTGTATGCTCGTGTGTCTTTTCATTGACATTTAGTTTCGTTGTATTGTTTTTTAAGACTATGGCCAGTGGTTGCCACTAAGATAGTGATTTCCTATCATGTCGTAGAAGTATTGGCCAAGGCTTCCGTGATTTGTCACAGTTGGTATGTGATTACATCTGATTCATATTGAATCTTCCACTCTATACTTTCTCTGATAGCGGTGAATTATATTAACATTGTGACCAAAGAACACTGTAGAGTATGTACTTTAAGATGTGAACCAAGGATTTGCAGCTCATCGCGACTATGATATGTAGAAGTAGCCAATACGGCTTGTATGGTAACTCGACTGTCGCGTAGTATTGACATCAAGCTGCTCTCGCAATTGCCATTACCTCAGCTAGGGAAAAATTGTTCATAACACCTGACTAATGTGTATGTATTCTGAACCCATTTTGGATCTTTATGTGAAGATGGATATCGACTGGGTTTTGGTATCATTCTTAACCCTTTGTCTCTGCTGAGAAAACAGGAGGTGAACTACTTACTATTACTAATGTAATTGCATTCGATAATCTTGTGAAGTTACGTGACTGAATCTACGTCGCTGTAGAGTTCGTAAAAATCTCGGTTGAATCTTGGTCAAGTATTAGTATATAATTTCGCACAATACATTCGAAATTTGAATTTTCAACGGAAAAAAAGATAAAAATATGACAGCTGACAGCTGACAGTTAGTCGTGGTTTGTTAAAATGGAGCGCTAAACGAAAGAACACCGTATGTATTTTGATTGTTGATCAATATTTTAAAAGTATTGAATGTTCCTCAGCTACAGTCCGCTATTTTCCTACAAAATATGGCCATCATCGTGATTTAAAACCATCAACTGTAAAGAGAATAATTGAAAAATGCAGGGAGATTAGATCAATTAATTACCTAAGATATTCTGAAATAGTTCGCGAGAGTAATACTGACTTACCAGGAACATCTATTCGGCACCTTAATCGAGAATTAAGCATTTCGAGAAGCTCTCTAAGTCTCTACAGCGAGTTCTCACAAAAGACTTGAAACTTCATGCTTACAAAGTTCAATTGAATCAAGAAATAAAAAAAACATGCAGCGCGAAGAGAGTTCATTGAATGGATTTTTCAAACAAAAATCATCTTCAATGATAAATCTCATTTGCATCTTGGCGGCTGCTTTAAATCGCATCTGGGTTTCAGAGGACCCACGATTAATTGTTGAGAAAAAATGCATCCAAAGGGCGTGACTGTTTGGTGCAGATTTTTGGCAAGAGGCATTATTATCGAAACACCCTTCTTCGAGAATGCGGCTGGTCATTTTTATTTAATAAGAGCTTTTGTAAACATATCCGCTTTCTGACAAGCTCCTTAGTTGCCTCTGTTCAAAATCGAGTCGCCAATACCAATTGGAATCATCTTAGAGAGCAGTTGTTATAGCTATATCACGTCTCTTACCGCCTGTGAAACAGCCTTGTACATTTAAGTGGGACAGACGTAAATCTTTGCCTCGGAGAAGACCAAGACAATATTGAAGCCTGGTTAGAACATGGTTGTAGAATAGCATGCCAATTCAGCGTCATTGAAAAAGTCTAAAGAACAGAAATAAGATTTTTGTTTAGTATAAACAGGTACCGCTGATAAACGTTAAATTTGTCATCAGAAGGGACTTTAATGCAAAGCATACATTCTTTGTATCTACATGCATATTTCATTTTACAAAAATACCGGATTTGATCGATTTTTTCATAGTAAAAGCTGTGTCGTCCAATCGAATCAAAGTAGAAGAATGCTTGGATTTTTTCTCTGATCATTCTTTGGTCATTCTTACAACCAGCGAGTCAATCATAAGAAATGAAAACCCACCCAGACTAACAAACGGGAAAACCAACTGGGATGGCTTCAAAAACGATACTGAAAATAATATTCGACTTGGTGCATCGCTTAGATCCCCATTGGAACTTGAAGTCACGGTTGACTTTTTTATCTATACCGTTCAAAAAATCGAATGGTATAATACTCCTCAACAACGCAAAAAAGTGAGCTATAGGATCAAGTACCCATGGGAAATAAAAGATTTGCTTAAAGACAAAAAAGAAAAGCTCGAAAAAGATGGCACAAAACTCTAAAAACCATGCAATAGAAACCTATCTGCAAAGCCTAACCACATTAAAAGAATCGAAACATTCACTTTGGAAAGCAATTAAAATCATAAAACGGCCATAAAACGATGTGCCACCAATTAGAGTAACTCAAGACGTTTGGGCAATAAGCGATAAGGAAAATGCAACATCGCCGCACATCTTGAGGAAATATTTTAGATAAGTCGCAAACTTAATTGCAATACAAATATAGAAAGGCTGGTGGTTTTAGTGGATTAGAGTCCCACACCCCAACTGCTAATTCGATATCTGGGCGACCGGCCAACGACAAGTACATCAGATAACCCATAGCTTGTCTGTGAGAAAAAAAAAATCAGAAAAACCAGATTCTACAGACGAAAGACGAATGTAACTTACCAAGTCATATCCGCAGGCTTTATAAATCTCGGCGGGAAGGAATCATTTCAGGCAGCCTTGTTAAGCTTGAGTTTAGATATTTTATCCTCACTTCACTTAGGACGGTTTGTTGGCACTTTTCGCTGTCGTTTCCAATATTGAATGGTTTGTTCTGCCTGACAGCGGAATTTTGTTCGTTATCGCTGTTTAACAGTCTGCAGAAGTAGTAAGTTAGTTAGTATCTCAACTATTATATCTACATGTTGATCGCGGTAGGATTCCTTTGGCTTGTATCCTTGGCTTTGACCTTTTACACTTGCGAATATATTTCCTGAAGTTGCTTCTTTCTATATACTCGATCGCGCGAATTACGAGTTTCAGCCTCGCGTTTTGTAAAAAAAAAACAACACCCGGTCGCTTTGACTGACAAGTTTATTCTAACATAAAATTTGACATAAGTCTATAAGGTAAAATTAGAAAACTTACTTACAGTGCTAATAGACAACAAAGTACAATTCCTAAGAATTACATTATGCCTAATATTCATCTTATCGATGACCGCAACCTGAGTGTGGCATTTGGTTAGTCGTGGTGACTTTGGGGGTGCTGTGTCAGCATGTCGACCTTTCGTAACTCGCGCTGCTTTTTTTCTATTTATTCATCTTTCTAAAAAGCCGGTATTCTTCCTTGCCTTTGGAGCAATGGCAATTCTCTTGTTCATCTGCAGCTTAGCTTTGTAGGCCTCGTTCTTGGCTGCGAGCATCTAACGAAGGGTTATTGCTGGTGAGCGCAGAAAACGCGCACATCAGTTGCGGCTGATCTAAGGCTTATTGGCATCAAAGCTTTGATTAATATGATTCATATTTATAACACTTCAAACTTTCATTGCAGAAAATAACCAACTCCCCAATCCAACATCAATGTTTTTTTTTTTATATAATTGGCACGCGCTAAAGGTGTTATGAATAACCCTTATAGTTTGTGCATTAAGGAAAAAGAGGGGATACCAATGTGCGTTGGTTTTGAATTTCTGTAGATTCTAATGGAGGGGAAATACTGAGTTTGTTTGTGTTGTTCGGTTTAGGAATGAATCTCTACAACGTTTTATAAAATACGACCGAAGATAGTCTTGAGGGTGAACAGACTAGCATTCAGACCCGGCGAGTATTACAGTTGAATTGTTGAAGGTGGTGGAATGCATCTGGCTGTATCACTAGAGCATTTGATGTTTTAGTAGCGGTAAAAGAGTATAAAGCAGAAGGCATTCCTACGATGTTCGAGCGAGACTATGGAGTTCGGTATGGTCATATCTCCTATCAGCGCTATCAGGCTGCACCTGACCATATGTGTGCGTTGAACTAAAGTTTGGGGCTTATGTACGCTTTTTATATTGAAGAGAGATCAGAAGGAGTGAAATATTTCTTGCATCGGTTAAGGAAACCTAGACATTTAGCTGCATTTTTAGCGATTCATGAATAATGGCTATAAATTTTGGTTTCGATTGGAAGACAAACAACAAAATTGTGTTTTGGAAGCAATAAATTCCACTCATATATGTTGTCGAGGTCGGAATTTAACGAACTTAACATATTTTGACGTTTTTGTTCAACGTCCGAAGGTGAAAGCCGTGAATTCGTGAAAGAATATGAAAAGCTGAGCTGTCATCAGCAAACGAATGGATTGGGTTAGAAGTTGCAGACAAGAGGTCGTCAAAAAAAAAATGTCGGAGACGAAACGGAGCCTAGGGGAACACTATTATTTATTCGGTGAGTTGAAGACTTATATTCATCCAAAACTACTTGAATTCAGCGTTTCGAAAGGTAGTTTATAATCCGTTGATGGAGAGTATCATCGATACCAAAAGCACGCATTTTCGACAAAAGGGCTTGATGCCAAACCCTGTCAAATGCCTTTGAAATATCAAGTACAACGATCTTGTTTTTCGCCCCAAGGTGGATTGACTGGTTCCACTTTTCGGTGAGAAATGACATCAAATCACCAGTGGACCTGTTGCAACGAAAACCACATTGTAGGTTTTCGTGATTCAAAATATTTCATAAGCCGACGGTTAATCAGCATTTCCATGACCTTAGAAAGAAGGGAGGTAAGTGCAATTGGTTAAAAGTTGGAGAGAGAAGAATATTCGACTTTTGATGAATAGGACAGGTGGAAAAGCTTACACTGGGGTTTTGCCAGCGTTGTAGAGCACCTCTTCAAAATTCTGAGGGAGGTACCATCTAGCCAAAAAAAAACTCCGTATTGGACGTTTAAGATGGCTAGGACATCTAGGAGTGTACACCAATACTCTGGCTCGCAGAGTCTTCGATTCCCATCCAGACGTCGGACGCAGTAGAGGAAGACCTCGCCATAAGTGGAGCACACAAGTAGAAACCGACCTCAACCAACTTTGCGTTCGCAACTGGAGGCAGTACGCTAAGGACGGGCTAATTGGAGAGGCATGTTTGAGGCATGTTGAGGCCCAGGTTCATTTAGGAATGTAGCACCACTTAAGTAAGTAAGTAAGTACCATCTGCACCAGCCGATTTATGTATATGTCAAGACCGATTAATACTCTTTCGACTGTACAAGTACGAAAGTGGATTAGTCTCATAGAATGTTATACGTTCTCTAGTACAAGTGGGGACTGGGCTCAATCTGGTAGCGTGGACTTGGCTGCAAAATGAGCAGCGAGGTGACAACTATAATGTCATTGTATATGAACGTTAGGATGGAAGATGAGGTTGAATTCTTAATGTTTTCTACAATCGACCAAATATTTTTACTACATTTGGGACATAGTAGAATTTTTTTGCCTCAACTTTTGGTCATGGAAGAATTTGACGGGCTTAATGTGAGACTTGCACTCACTTCTGGCTCGTTTGAATTTTAAACGGTTTTCTCCAGTAGGGTTGGACTTATATGACCGAAAACATAACTCTTTCACCCTAAAAACCTCTTTACAACACGAGTCGTACCATCCGTTTACTTTCGGTTTGATACTCTTTACCAGGTGAGGGTTTAAGGAATTCAAACCCAAGAGAATATAGCTAGTGAATTTCTGCACTTAATTTCTGTTGATAAAAAAATGCAAGGATCCATTTTATTGGTCCTTTATTGGAATCATTGATAATTGCAGTTAGTTCTGGTTTCAGCACCGGGACGCTTGTCCTTGTTTAAGTCCATATAAACTCTGCCGATAAGTCCATATATGTAAACTTTTCCGAACCTTGTTTGCGCCGTCAATAAAAGCCTGCGGCTATATCGTATGCATGATTTTTGAAGACTTTTTACCTTCTCTGCCATTGCCTCCTTTGTACACCTTCTTTGCAATAAAATGGGAGCTTTGTACATTTTTGGCACTTCTTCTTTAAAAAAACATGTTTTTCCACGAAAATCGCAAATTCCTGGTTAAGATTATTTTGTTTTGCGTAGTCTATGTTTTAAATCAATAGAAATAAAATTCTCTACTTCAATTGCGTGTTCCTTGCTCTCCACTTTCTCTTCCGTTTTTGAACAAATCTTCTTGCGCTTGTTGCTCTCTGCCAGCAGTAACAATTTCTCATTGGTATCAATAGCGGTCTTTTAGAACCAGGCCAATCTGTTTCTCTAAAAATGATGAAAATCGCCTGCTTAATCTAAATGAATTACCCTCACTTAACTTTAGATTTTCAGAGCATTGTCATTAGAACAATGACCTATGTGTATGTCCCACATCTTCCGCTAAGGCCATCGTTGGTCAGCTAACACAATATTCATACTCACATTCATAACAATAACCCGTTCATTATTAACCAAAACCCATTCGCCTTGAAAATTTCTGGACAAATAGCCAGCATTGCCATTGTTACCGACTCAATTAAAAATATCGATTTGCAGGACGATGCAAATGGCAAACAATGCTCCAGCTGGAATGCTACACCCCTTCCGGCTGATGAAAAGTAATCATCCGTTCTGACTTTTCACCAAAATGCTATATGACTACGTTGGTAATCATTTGGATTTGCAAAGGCACACCCAACTTACAGTAAACAATTCCAAATCCAGAAACTTCAAATCATTGAAAGTAATATCTCGACTGTCAGATCTGAAAATATAGCTTCAATCATTTATCAAACGAGACAGCGTCATTTGGGGAGCAACTTCTCTCCAACACCAAACCAAGCAGTCGCTTTTTGTTTCCAATCCCCACTGGTCGCTATTCCCCTGGTATATATCCTTTCCGCACCTAAACCCCCGCCCACAAATTGATTAATAATTGTCTGGGCACTGCTGAACGGGGGTGTTTTGAATTATTTCGTGGAGATAAATCAGAGCCAAAGATTACGGAAATTAAAATCAACCAACAAGCCATCTCTGTATACGTACGTGTATAAAGGATATCATCAGCAGCGAGCTCAGGATGTCCATGATTTACAACCCCATCGAGAGAACAAACACAAAATTAATCGCTAATAATTAAAATGATAATTAAGCTACAGTGACGCGCCATTATCAGCGCCTCACCATCTCCTCCTCATCAAATCGATGAAGCGATCAAATGAATGTCCTCAATGTAGGACATGCGATACATGGATAATTGTTACGGCGAATCGATGTACCACCAGAAAAAAAACTCAGAAAAGTTCAACAAATCATTAAAAATCCAATTACAGCTAATAACCGAAGTAATCTTCTCGGTGAAGGACGAAAAGGAGAAACAAAAAACAGGATACACGACGACGCAACATTGCCTAGCTTAACGGCAAAGACGATTAACTTTTTGGCATCTTCATCTCTGAATCTATCATCATTATTGCCAAGAAGAAGGAGAGAAGACTAACAACGTTGGTTGGTTACCTTTTCTTCTCTTGGGTAGACTGATGAACGAAGTTCCTGCCCCCCCTGTGCCGGTGTAATCCGCTTTTAGTTAATCATGTCATGTTATTAGTCACCCTCATCTTTGATTCTTTTAATTACATTGAATCCATCATATGGCCTAGTGGAAGGACATACGAACAACCTCCCTTCGCTGTTATTCTTGCGCCGCTCTGTAATACCCACTGTACATGCTCTGAATTAATTTTGGCCAGCAATTTTTCTGTTTCCAAGCAATAAAGGATGAAAGGGCGCATAACGCCAGATTCAGGTCCTTGGAGTATTTTTGTGTACTCGATGGGCATTCCTTGGGTTCATTCAACTGTATATCCCCACCCTACCGAGTTAGAAAACCATGTTTATGCGTTGAGCGGGGCAAAAAAAATTCGTAAATCGCCAAAGTAATAACAAAAAGGATACACAGGCTTAATATTTGGAATGATAGTAGTCCTAGTCTTCATCGTCGTGCACTGCCATGGAATTCTAAAGAGGAGTTCGTCCTCTGTTCTACTGCATGTGTACAACTGGTTCTGTGAACCACGACGAGGATGACGACGGACCCCCTCAAGATAAATTCATATCCACTTTTGGTTATGATGCTTTATTGCCGTAATGAAAATCATCTTCAAAAAAGTTTCTTCCTGAAGGACTTTCACCCTGGCTCTCTGCACTTCTGTCACAGTTTGAGGTGAGCTTTGGGGGCACTCCGTAGGGGGTGATCTTTGATGGAACTTGGAAGAGTAATGTTGTAGCAAACACAGTTGGAGGTGCGTTTCAGATGCGGGGGTGTTAACGACGAATGTGCACATGGTAGTAAATATGTTTTCCATTTTTATTCGCTTAAGTTGTGATTACACGTTTGTGTTGTGGTTATGGGGGTATGGCAAGTTCACTTCTTTGACAAGATTTATGTATCTTGGCATTTGCGTTCCAGTTCGGGATGTGAGTAATAATGGGCGCAATTCCAAGCCGACTGGATTGATGGAAATTTGTTGCAAATGTGTCTTTAAGGTGTTTTCGTTCCTTTCACTGGTTTGATGGAGTTGTATGGATTTTTTTTTCTGTCCTTGAGTGTTCAAGACCACATGATGGGTTATGTGATGTGTGAAGTGGAAAGTTTGAATTTATTGTATCCCGAAGGTGTCCTAGTTTTCAGCATGATGGCAGTGTAATTTATGAAGTCCTTAGGCTGGCAATTGTATTCGAAATTGAAATAGAGGTTACTTTGAGGCAATGTGTGTTTTTTTCATTGAGGATATAAATCAACGAAATTGCTTTTATTTTATTTTTTTTTTAGGCAGAGTGTGCGAAATGTTTTTAGGCAAGTTGGGTTCCAAAGTGAGTTCAGAGTATGTAACAACTGTCAAATGTCTAAATAACTCATTTCTTAATAGTGTTGCTTCTCTAAGGGTGAGATAAATTAAATCCTATTTCCAAATATGAACAAGGAATATTTTTTAAAGAGCCTTTAATTTTTCACGCAAAATACAATTCTGATAAAAAGTACAGATTTTCAATTAGAAAGCTTAATTTTTTTTGATTCATAGAGTGGATACTAAGATTGAAATTATGTATGGAAGAGCACATCGGATAAATGGCCGCCACGGTTTTGCTGGCATATACGTACTCTTTTTTTGAATTGTTCCATGACCGTTTCATATAAATGTGGCTGAATTTCATACATACATCGCCCAATTTCTTTTTTCAAGGCGTTGGTGGTCGAGTGGTTGCTTGCATTGAGCTTTGACTTAAAAAAAAAACACAAAGAAAAAAGTCCAATGGCGTTAAATAGTACGATCTGGATGGCTAATTCTGATCGCCAAAACGGGCAATTACACGATTACTTCCAGCCTCGAACTGTCACCTGGGACACGTTTTATAATAAACCGTGAAGAAGAGTACACAAAATATTAAAAATTTAATAAAGGTAAAGGCTTAGTCAGATAAATGTTTTGAATTGTATTTCAGTTTTTAAATCTCCTACTTATTTTAAATGTGGGATTGATGTCGAACTACTTGATTAACACTTTATTTGATCTACTTTGGGGTTTAAAAAAAAATTAAATAGAGATCTTAACCCTCAAGGTACGAGTTGATGTTGAGTTGATGTTGAAGCTCTGGTTAAGCACGATTTCAGCAGGGAAGCTGTGCATCACCGACTTAACAATATAGAGCCATGTTAACAGACTGTTTTATTCCCGAATTGGATGGCATGAATGTGGATGAGATGTGGCTCCAACAATACGGCGCTAACACCCAGCGCACGTGACAATCGATTTATTAAAGGAAACATTCGACGAGCGCATAATTTCGCATAATGGACCTGCCAATTCAAAAATATAGAGCCATGTTAACCGACTATTTGATTACCGAATTGGATGGCATGAATGTGGATGAGATGTGGTTCCAAAAAGACGGCGCTACATGCCACAAAGCGCACGTGACAATCGATTTATTAAAGGAAACATTCGATGAGCGTATAATTTCGCGGAATGGACCTGTCAATTGGCCACCAAGATCATGTTTCTTTAAGGATATGTGAAGTCGCTCGTCTATGCCAACAAACTAAAAACGTTAGGGGGCTTGGGAGCCAACATTCGTGGAGTTATTGGCGACATACGGCACCAAATGCTCGAAAAAGTAGTTGAAAATTGGATCTCTAGACTTGGCTTTTTTCGAACCAGCCGCGGCGGCCACATATCTCATATTCTCATATCTCAACTTCGCCATTCGGAGTCAGCACAAAAACAGGAGATCCCGCCATCTTGCAAGAACTACACAGGCACACATGATGGTTGTGAGAAAACTCGGCAATGGGTACTAACGAGAATGTTACGCTAAAAATTTGTATTTTTATTTGTATCGCAAGTTTATTTTGTCCATCGTAGTAGGGATTGTATGAAAGCAATGTAGAAATAAAGCCCGCACTGGATCTACTGAAGAAATATAAAATAAAGAAACCTAGATCGTCACAGTCTAATTTTTGGACTTCAAGGATGATCGTGTCGAAAATAGATATAGAAATCGTAAAAAGTTTTGGGCAAAAAAATACTTTGGAAACTCTTCGGCCTTGTTTTCACTGAGGGCGTAGTCTTAACAACGAACTGTGATAGCTGTACAGCGACGTAGACCTTGCCACAAAAAAAAAACTGCCTTTAGATGTTTATAGAGCAATTAGACATGTTGTCGTAAGTAAAGCGCAATGTAAAACCGACCTCAACTAACTTGAAGTGCACAACTGGCAAGCTAAATACCAAGCTGGTTGTAGAGCCATGTTCGTAGTATCAATCCAGACATAGTTCCAGTAATTGGTATTTAAAACAGTTAATTATTTCAGTTTAAACAATTCAAGTCGAAAGTATAAACCTTAAAAATTATTACAAATTACAATTACAAAATACTGTTCATTGACTAGTTGGTAATAAGGCCGTTGACTTAAACGTAAGTTAAATACAAAAAACCTTATTAGGATACACACTTTTGACACTGAGTCGTTTTTTAAATTCTAAAAAAACAATATCGGAACCTATGCGCATCCAACCTTTAAAAATCACCAGTGACATTTTTAGTTTATAAGCCTCTGGTGACTCTCAGCCCACTCAATTCTAATTAGCATCCATACGGCTGCATTATCTCGCCCAGTTTTCCAAGCCACAGAATATATTTTGGATTTTTGTTGTTGACCAATTAATGTAAACGAGGGTTTCAAAATTACGTGATGCTTGAAATTCATGCCCACAACCAAAAATGACCTGCCGTTTGGCCATAAATTTAGAAAGACCACCCCCGCGGTCGACGCATAACCCTCGAGCCAGTGACCAATTTCCATCCCTCGAATCGATTATTTCACCCAGGGTGAGCTCTAATTAAATAAATTATGTGGCGGTTAAGAGCCAAAGGCTTGTTGTACTACGCGAGCTGATTTCATCCTTCATCCTTGGCGATGAATACTAATGCCGATTGATTAGTAGATTGTCAGAAAGGTCAAGCTCTGTAAATTCTCAAAAAGGATTCGCAACTGTTGACATGCCCAAACACAATAAAACACATAAAGCCAGTATTTCTGTTAGCCTGAGAGTTCTTATCTCAGAGAGGATATCGGACTCCAAAGTATACACAAACCTTTCTAAGGAATACGGGCGGCTTTGTAATAACCTATCGAGGCACAACGATGTAGAAATTTATGATTTATACGGATGTGTGTGATACATATATCCCTGTCAGTCAGTCGTATTAAAGTCCAAGGCGATTGCAAATTTAAACGGTCGCCATAGTGGCTTATCTCACTTACAATTCCTCGTCCCCTTTTTTGGAAAATGCATGTATACTTTTCTTTTCACCGATTTCCAACGGATTTCGCATGGGAAAAAGGACAAAGAGGACCCAAAATTTGTCTGCTTCCTGGGTACGCCGACATCGATGATCTGACCTGGCTCTAAGGCAAAAATCGTGTTAACTATCCATTAGGCAATATTTCCAGATGATTTAACACCTTACACATGGATGCATTTTTTCGGGGAATCCTTTTTTTTTGTCATCTCACTCGGCCGCGTATATAGTCGACAAGGATTTTTGTTAGTGCACATGTATAGGACATATGCTAATCCCTGGTGTAGTAGCACCTATGATGGACCGAAGGGGTCCTTTTCAAATGGATCGGCTTGGTATCTATTCAACAATTTGTGTATCGGCGAGCGTCGGGTTATCTATAAATTATGGCATCGACGATGTAATGACGCTCGAATTTGTAGATGAGTCTCTAACGGAGGGGATGTGTGGATTGGGATGTGGATTTTGGGCGGAGGATTTGCTGTTTCGATGATTAAAATGTCGGGTGGCTGTGTGCGTGTGAGTGTGTGTGAATTATATGTCAAAATCAATGAGAGTAATTGGGGTGCTCGAGTGAGATAAATGTCCATGCGAAATGTGCTTTGGAAATAAGTCGGTGTCAGGAGCAGGCATTTGGGAGAGCTGTGGTGTTTCTGTCACCGTGAAAGTGACTTAATAAAGATTTGTTGGGCGGCAGGGGTATATTTCGTAAAGTAATTATGCAATCAATGATGTGGAAGGACGTGAGTACGTGAATAAACAAAATGGGGAGTTAACTATGACCATTCAAAATAGAAATATATGAAAGCGATGTTGGTCAGATGAAAGTATAAATTTGAGGTAATGTTGGTGAATAATTTGAATTGAATTTGGCCTTAATGAAAGGCTATTTGATCCCAAGGGTTCTCCCTACTGAAATCCAGCTAAGGGTAGTGCTTAAATGGCTCTACAGTCTGCGGTGAACATAAGCCTTTAGCAATATGGGTCATCAAACAATTCAGTCATCAGCTAATTTATTCCATAAATATGAAAATTTATGAATTTATTTCGAATTTAACTTCGAAGTTGATTTCAACTCGATAGTTGAACGGCAAAGTTGAAAAATTTGTTTTTACTGGCTCAACTCTCGGTTTGAAAGTTTAAATTCGCAAGTTGGGGTACCTACCTCAAAAAAAACGAAATCTGCGATTCGTTGAATAGATTTTCAACAGTATGTGACGTTCAGGAAAGGCATTGAAATGTACCTCGTATTTATGTAGCCTGAGAGCTACAGTAAAAAATTAAACAAAATCCCAGGTTTGCTCGGAAACTTCTACTATTTTAGGAAGATGACAAATCAAAAAATTGACTTTGAGTTTTCTCCACTTTTGAAAATTAAAAGTTGAGAGTCAACCTTGAGTGAATAAAATCAATTTCTGAAGTTGACAACAAAAATTCCCAAGTTGTGTTCAACTTCGAGTGAATAAAACGGCCATTAGAATAATTGACCGGTATCGAGGATGAGCTGAAACCGACCAAAAGCCAGCAATCCATCCAAAATGTTATTCAAAAAACAATGGATTGAATATGTTGAAAAATAGATTTAATTAATATTTATATATAAATTTTGGTAAACATTAGTCTTGTAATTCATTTTTGGCAGTCGTGAAGTAGACACGTGGCAAATTTATTATGGATACGGTAAACCATAAACACGTTGGTTAATCGTTAAAACATTTTATCAAAGTCAATCATCGATTACTGTGATGATGAGAAAGTAACGTGACATTTTTGGGAGAAACAACGCACTATTTATCGTTAAGTGAATGATTTCGAAGAAAGAGGGTCTGTAGTTGATAGGCCCAAGCATGGACCACAACGTACTGCAAGATCGACTGAAAACATAACTGCTACTCAAGGAAGTGTTCAAAACAATCCATAACCCTCAATTCGACGCCGTGCTCAGGGTCTTGGTCTTCAAAGAACAACGTTGGCCACAATTTTGCACAAGGAAAAATCATAATGAGTGATGAAAAAATCATAATGAGTGATGAGGCACATTTTCATTTGAATGGATATGTGAACAAATAGAATAGTCGGTTCTGGGCAATTTAAGCCCTCAAATTATTCATCAGTTACCTTTGCATCCATTAAAAGTTACAGTCTGGTGTGCAATTTGAGCAGGAGGAATCATAGGACCTTACTTATTTGAAAATAAAAACGGCGTAACGGTAACTGTGAATGGGGAGCGATATCGTGATATGATTGAAAACTATTTAACGCCACAGCTGCATGCTTCGGGCGTGAACAACATGTGGTATCAACAAGAAGGTGCCACATCGCATACAGTCAGAATTACAATCGAATTACTGCGAGATCTTTTTCCACAACAAGTTATTTCAAGAAGTGGTGATGTTGATTGGCCTCCACGGTCGCCTGATTTGACTGCTCCGGACTTCTTTTTGTGGGGACATCTGAAAGGCAAGGTTTATACAAACAAAACAAAATGCAACAAGCAATTCAAACAAACTATTCGTGAATTAATGAAATACCGCGTGAAATGTGTGAGAATGTAATTAAAAATGTGCTCAGAAGGGCTCGCATTTGTGAGACTAACATAGGCGGACATTAACCTGATATGGTATTCCATAAATAAATGCCAACATTAAATAAAACATTTTTCAATACAAGATCCATTCCCTTTCTTTTAACCAAAAATTATAAACAAACAAAGTAGTATACCTTCCCGGCGGACATCCTGTATAATCATAAGATATGTAAAGAGCATAATTTTAAAATGGCAACAAATTGCTGGCGATGGCTACTGCAAGGAAGAGAACGGTATTACACCGCAAAACAGCAACTCAAATAATCACTAAAAAAACTTAAAAACAATTTTGAACTTCATTTATTGTTTTCATATTATGTAAAATTATTAAATTATATTATGTAAAAATTAAATTGGCATTGCTAATAATAAAACGCAAGTGTCGACATTAGTTAATTACTTGGTTAGCTTATAATGTACAGCTTTATTGAAACTCTACCAATAATCTCAATGCATAACTAAATAGTAAAGTCGACTTTTTGATGTGGATTTGTCAAACTACGGAGCTAACTATGCAGCGTATGAGGTTTCTGATATTGATATTAGCTAGATCGCCTAGATTGTGGAAGAATTAGTCTTCTAGATGAAGCTTCCTTTTTCCTGATAGATCTGGACAAGAATATAGATGGTGAGCTATAAGTAGCCATTGCGTCATACAGTAGTCATTTTCTTCATCCGACATGGAAACTTTGATCCATATTGGACAAATTTTGTTCTCCAAAACATTGAGAACTCTTTTCACACACTGTTACACCCAGAACAACATCAGAATCTTTTCCAACTGGTACTTGAAAGCTTTCTTCGGCAAAGAAACCCAAAACTGCGGTTAACTACAACCAAAGATTATATAGCTATACAGATGATGAACTGCATACATGAAAAATGGTTCTATGGCGGGTCGTACTGGCACAGTCCGCCATATATTTTTATCTCGTATCTCATATGTGCAAGTGCAAACCGGCCGCCCGTATCATGACGCTGTTGAGCAAAAGTTTCTGTTCGATTATGGTTTCAGATGTGGTGCAACGATTTGCAGCAACATTTGGAAAGTATGTTTATTATGTTGATAAAAAATTAATTTTTATTTGCAATATATCTGTTTTACTTACGCAGCATCTGCAATTTCTAAATGTTAAAGGTCTCTAAGCGTACACTTATATTTCCTTCTGCGTAATTTAGCTTTTTTAATACCTAACACCGCAGTCATATAAATAACACTCATTATTGTATAAATCTCCAAATTGAAGCAGAATTTCTAAGCAAAACAATTTATCAAATCAAAAATAATTTCGCAATGTCGTATATGAATGGTAGGTATCCAGCTGCCAGCTGTCATTAATTTCACCGAGTGATTTCGAAAACTTTTCGACGTTATGAAATCGGTCGGAATGTGGAACACCAAAAACAAATTCACTCGATTTACAAAAGTAATTTCACTTTCATTTCACTCGATTTCTAAAACCTAGCTGTAACTATCGGGTTTTTTTAACAGGGACGCTACAAAAGTTGAGCGACAGGGACAGCAAACGACGCCATATTTCTTGCCGCTCTTGGCTCTTTTAACATTTCTCTTCAGTAAGGTTTGCCATTTCATGATGGAAAGGTATACGATCAAACAACTAGTTGAAATTATTAAAATTTACAACCGAAATTCGGAGTCAGTGGCCTCAACGTTAAGAGCGCTACGTCCAATTTATGGTCGTCATAATCGTCCTAGCAGATCAACAATTGAGCGTCTGGTGGATAAATTTGAATCCACAGGCACAGTACATCGAAAAATCATCTTCAGCGATGAGGCTCATTTATGGCTGAATGGCTTCGTCAATAAACAAAATATGCGGTATTGGTCAGGCAGCAATCCACACGTACTCCATGAGTCATCATTGCATCCAGAAAAAAATACGGTTTGGTGTGGTTTATGGGCCGGCGGCGTCATTGGGCCCGTTACAGTGAATGGGAATCGCTACCGTTCAATAATAACCGAATATTTTTGGCCCGAATTGGATGATAATGACTTGGAAGACATGTGGTTCCAACAGGACGGCGCCATAAGCCACACAGCGAATGCCACAATCAATTTATTGGAAACCAAGTTTGGAGAGCGTGTTATCTCACGAAATGGTCCAGTCGCTTGGCCGCCTCGGTCGTGCGGTTTGACGCCGTTAGACTATTTCCTGTCGGGCTACGTCAAGTCTATGGTCTATGCCAACAAGCCAGCGACGATTGATGAACTTCGTACGAATATTGAACGTGAAATTGCAGCAGTATCGGCCGATTTATGCTTGAAAACCGTCGAAAATTGGGTTCATCGCCTGGACTTCTGCAAGCGTGCCCGTCTTGGCCATGCAAAAGAAATCGAGTTCCATACTTCCATACGTTCCATCTAACGTACTTTCATAGGAATAAAGAGTTTCATTGTTTTATTTAAAAAATTTGTAGTGCTCTTATTGAAAAACCCTTTATATGTTAGCCAGCTCTGTTAGATTGTCGAAGAAGTAGCGTCCCAGATGAAGCTTCCTTTTTGCTGAGAGAGCTGGACAAGAACATAGATTGTGAGTAATACTTCACACCTCTTCTTGGTGCAGCTTTTACAGAAGTCATTGCTGAAGAGGCCAAGTCTTTTTGCGTGTTGGCCTCACTGTCCATTCGGCCTACACGCAAGGCTTCTATAGCATTGACTTCAGTGAATGCTGTTTGGACCAAGAAGAGGGGGATTGTATCAAGTTACGTGCTGGCACACCCCATTTATTAACACTTCTAACGAGTCATCAAAATTCAAATCCGAAAGTGCCTTTGTGATTGTATCTGTTTTGACATTATTTGATCTGTTTTGACATTATTAAAAGCTAGAATACCCTTCCACTTTAACGTCTGGACATTCCTCCATTAACTCAACCAATTTCTCGAGTTGCCTTTGGTTATGAAAGGTTGTTTAGAAACAAATCCAATTTGATTTAATAGAACAGTTTACAGTTTTCCACTAAAGTTGTTCTTCGTCGTCAAGCAAAAACTAAAAACCAAATAAAAAAAAAATTATAAACTGCAGACGTCAAAAAAGAACCCATTCACAATGACATTTTGATCAGTAGATATCCACAATGGTGTAAAAATTGTGAATTTATAGCCATAATACTAAATTATTGATGAGTTGATAGATGTTATCGAGTGTCAAATGATTGATATTTGATATTTATAATAGGGCTGTTAACTTGATACCTAGAGGGTCAATTCTTACAACTCCTAAAAATATGAGAACCAAGCATAGCAAATTTAAAATAAATGTGTCCAGTCTTTAACACTTCTCACTAATACCCTTTTTCTGCCATGCCGTCCATGCATCCCAGTGACAGGTTTAAACAAATTCTCGAGTTTCAATTTTCTATGAAACTTATAATTGCTCTGCATGTAAAGCAATAAAGCAGCCAACATTAAAAAAAAGGATAATTTTTATTTAATTAATTGTTTTTTTTTTTATTAAATGTAATCATTAAGTCTATTTTGAAATATTTAACATTGTAAACAGTTTACAATTACATAATACAATATAAACCAGCTTTGGTTTTTCTATATAATATATATTTTTATGCGATTAGAATCCTAGAGTTTTATTTAATTTCTTTTTTTTTTAAATATATAATTAAGTAAAGTTACACAGTCGATCAATAGTTTAGTTGCTATATAATTACAAGGTTAACCTCCTGTTTAGTGGCCATACTTTAACTCATTCCAAAAAAAAAAGAAATCCTATTCACAATCAATAAACATTTTTTTTTAATTTTAATTTCTATCATCTTATTTATAATATATTCTATATACATGACATTTTAATTGAATATCTATTAAAACTTGCATTTGTGAGTTAATCTGTTATATCAGCCTAACTAGGATCTAATTTTTCTTTTATTGTTTATTATTAATTTTTCTTCATTTTTGTAAAAAGAGAGATTCACAATTGAGGGATTAACTCAGGATCATAATAATATGGCAGCATAATGATAATTGGATTGGATATTCTGTCTACGAAAAAAAAAGGTTTGGCATCTCTCAGCATTCAGTCTTCGAACGTAAAAGTACAACAGTTTGCGGAGTCTCTATAGTTGTAAGGAAATCGATAGCATCCTCCCGGTACGTAATAAATCATCCCCTCCCTCGCGCAGTTATTTATTCATTCAAAAAGGTTGGTTTTACGATTTCCGGCTAGAGCCGAGGTAGGTCACACATTATCCACCTGAGCGTTATAACTAATAAGACTCCGATCGCTAGACGGCGCATAAATCACATCGTTATCGTTAGATGCCGCCGACGAAACCGCTACTGCCGCGGCATGTCGTCGTCTATTGTCAACCGCAGTAAGATTATCACCAACGCCGCCGTTGTCATTGTTCTCGGAGCTCAGAGTGCTACTGCCACCAATGCTGCTGCTCGCTCCACCAATGCTGCGATTGTATGAGCCCCGTGTCGGATGGCCCCGCCAATTGAGGTAAGTATTATCCGGCGGATTGGTTTCGCCGACTTTTATATAAAGTTGCTCGTCGTGTGGATGCAGAAGCGAAGGTGATCCGCAACCACTATCGCATCCTGGGCCAACTCCTCCTCCACCACCGCCAAATCCTGAATCGACCATTACCGTTGAATCAAAGTCGAGTAGACTTTTGTTGGCAGAAGATGCAGTCGACAGGGTGGTGGCGTTCGCATTCATATTATGCCCAGGACCTCCGCCATTGTACTTTGGCTGGTGGCATTGCGGTGGTGCTGAAGGTGGGGATGGCAACACCTCAACACGCTTACCATTGTCATCAGTGTGATGGAGAAAGTTCTGTGGGTGTGATACTTTAAAGCGGTTGTTGTTCCGTCTTATTGTTCCCATGGGGCTACCCTGTTGTAGGGCCGCTGGCGTCGTTGGCTGCAGTCCAACAGTTCGTGGGTTAAACGTGAGGCAATTTGTCATATTGTTCAGCTTGTTCTCGGTTATGTGAATCTTCTCCTTGGGGTAGTAGTATTGGTCGGAATAGGTAGATCGATTAGAGCTACCACCACCGGGATACATATCGTTGGCGGTTTGGTACACATTTGACGAGTTCGAGTGTTGATGGTGATGATTTGTACCGGCCGGGCCATGATGATAATTAAATC